>CM060990.1:679541617-681941617 GCA_030765065.1 Deroplatys truncata
ACTAGTAGGAGGGTAGTAGTAACAGCAACGCTAGTAATAGTAGCATTAGCTGTAGTAGTGGAGCAGCGGTAGTAGTAGTACTAGTAGGAGGGTAGTAGTAACAGCAACGCTAGTAATAGTAGCATTAGCTGTAGTAGTGGAGCAGCGGTAGTAGTAGTACTAGTAGGAGGGTAGTAGTAACAGCAACGCTACTAGCAGCAGCGGTAGTAGTGGAGCAGCGGTAGTAGTAGTACTAGTAGGAGGGTAGTAGTAACAGCAACGCTAGTAATAGTAGCATTAGCTGTAGTAGTGGAGCAGCGGTAGTAGTAGTACTAGTAGGAGGGTAGTAGTAACAGCAACGCTAGTAATAGTAGCATTAGCTGTAGTAGTGGAGCAGCGGTAGTAGTAGTACTAGTAGGAGGGTAGTAGTAACAGCAACGCTAGTAATAGTAGCATTAGCTGTAGTAGTGGAGCAGCGGTAGTAGTAGTACTAGTAGGAGGGTAGTAGTAACAGCAACGCTAGTAATAGTAGCATTAGCTGTAGTAGTGGAGCAGCGGTAGTAGTAGTACTAGTAGGAGGGTAGTAGTAACAGCAACGCTACTAGCAGCAGCGGTAGTAGTGGAGCAGCGGTAGTAGTAGTACTAGTAGGAGGGTAGTAGTAACAGCAACGCTAGTAATAGTAGCATTAGCTGTAGTAGTGGAGCAGCGGTAGTAGTAGTACTAGTAGGAGGGTAGTAGTAACAGCAACGCTAGTAATAGTAGCATTAGCTGTAGTAGTGGAGCAGCGGTAGTAGTAGTACTAGTAGGAGGGTAGTAGTAACAGCAACGCTAGTAATAGTAGCAGCAGCGGTAGTAGTAGTACTAGTAGGAGGGTGGTAGTAAAAGAAACGCTACTAATAGTAGCAGCAGCGGTAGTAGTGGAGCAGCGGTAGTAGTAGTAGTACTAGTAGGAGGGTAGTAGTAACAGCAACGCTACTAGCAGCAGCGGTAGTAGTGGAGCAGCGGTAGTAGTAGTACTAGTAGGAGGGTAGTAGTAACAGCAACGCTAGTGATAGTAGCAGTAGCTGTAGTAGTGGAGCAGCGGTAGTAGTAGTACTAGTAGGAGGGTAGTAGTAACAGCAACGCTACTAGCAGCAGCGGTAGTAGTGGAGCAGCGGTAGTAGTAGTAGTACTAGTAGGAGGGTAGTAGTAACAGCAACGCTACTAATAGTAGCAGCAGCGGTAGTAGTGGAGCAGCGGTAGTAGTAGTACTAGTAGGAGGGTAGTAGTAACAGCAACGCTAGTAATAGTAGCATTAGCTGTAGTAGTGGAGCAGCGGTAGTAGTAGTACTAGTAGGAGGGTAGTAGTAACAGCAACGCTACTAGCAGCAGCGGTAGTAGTGGAGCAGCGGTAGTAGTAGTACTAGTAGGAGGGTAGTAGTAACAGCAACGCTAGTGATAGTAGCAGTAGCTGTAGTAGTGGAGCAGCGGTAGTAGTAGTACTAGTAGGAGGGTAGTAGTAACAGCAACGCTACTAGCAGCAGCGGTAGTAGTGGAGCAGCGGTAGTAGTAGTAGTACTAGTAGGAGGGTAGTAGTAACAGCAACGCTACTAATAGTAGCAGCAGCGGTAGTAGTGGAGCAGCGGTAGTAGTAGTACTAGTAGGAGGGTAGTAGTAACAGCAACGCTACTAATAGTAGCAGCAGCGGTAGTAGTGAAGCAGCGGTAGTAGTAGTACTAGTAGGAGGGTGGTAGTAACAGCAACGCTACTAATAGTAGCAGCAGCGGTAGTAGTGGAGCAGCGGTAGTAGTAGTACTAGTAGGAGGGTAGTAGTAACAGCAACGCTACTAATTGTAGCAGTAGCTGTAGTAGTAGTAGTAGTAGTAGTAGTAGTAGTAGTAGTAGTAGTAGTAGTAGTAGTAGTAGTAGTAGTAGTAGTAGTGTCATCATCTTCATGTTTATCCTCTTTCGCTGATACTCTAATAAAATTGTTTGTATATAATATATAAGCTCTATTTTTTCCTACTTGCTGTATGATTAGTTTTTCCTGTCTTTGACGTTGTTATTCTTTCTTTACCTTCACAAACACACACACACACACACAAGATATCTACCTATGCCCGCAGCCGGTTCAATCCCACGGCCCTCCAAGCAACGGAATACCAACACAAAGTATTCAGAAATTATAGTCACGAGTATTTGTCTCATCAGCGGTCTGGTTGGTAGCATACTATCATCTAATTCCAGAGACTCCTGTTCGACTACTGGCTAGAGGAAAGGAATTTTTAAAGCTGGTCCGCATGGTAATGGTGGCTAGAGGGTTTGTCTTTGGTTTTGTCCTAATGCTGTTATCATCTAATATCTTTTTCCACCCCGAACATTTCATCCCTTCACCCTTTTTTCCACTGCATGACTTAGCAAAACGTTTCTTTTTATCTACTGACTCGGCTAATTTCTGCTCCCTTCCTGATCAGAAATAGCACTCCTCACCCTTCACTCGCAGTTTCTGAAAACTCTTTTATGCTCGACCATGCCAAAATGTAGTATTTATACGACTGGTGGCAGTACTTTAATGGGCCTCATTAAAGTATTGGTATTCACCAATCAGAAGTGGCCACGTAACATTGTGAAAGCGCAAGTATCGATTATTGTTGTTTCGATCGACAACGGTACTAGCGCGAGTTTAGAAAATGTCAAAATGTCTGACACTAGTGACATTCAACTTACACCCCCAGAAATTACGACAAAACCACTCAATCTTACCAATAACTTGTTGCCACAAAAGTCAAGAAAGATGTACGAGAAATTCTATTCACAATTTATGGATTGGAGAATATCAAAAGGTATAAATTCGTTCTCAGAAAATGTCAGGTGTTACAAGGTCATTGTATTGTAACCACAGATAAAGGAATAGCGATTGTAACACATCACTCAAACCAGAAACGAATACTTATGAAACCTTTAATTTAGATACGTGGTCGAGCATAAACAGTCGTATGAAACTTGACTATAATGGTGATTAAAACGCTCGTATGATAATTATTATAATAATAATACTCGCGTTTTAATTACTACCATTACAGTCTCGTTGCACAATATACTATTATAGTTACTCTCTGTGTCCACTCCACTCAAACCATTCGTCTCCACATTTAGTTTCAAAACCTTTTATCTTTTTTCCATACTTCGCCACAACTTCCAAGTTTCAACACTACACAAATAATTTCACAATTCTCTTCCATTGTTCCCCATCAAGGGTCAACACAGGAGGATTATTTGTTAGGGAAAAATTAATGTGGTGTCTTCCCGTTTTCTTTACGAACACCCTTCTTGTTTCTAGATAAAATCAATAACTCTTTGTTTCTAGATAGGTTAGGTGTCCGGGGTTTCGCAACACGCACTCCCTTCATCTCCTCTAAAAGCAAATCTCTCTGTTTACGCTTACGCAAATTGGATTGAAGCGGGAGGATTCGGCACCGATCCAGTGAATCCGAATGCTGTACCTAAGACTCACGAGGGGGCGATGTGGTGAAGGGAGACACCGGGCGGCCGGAACCAGGAGTGGCGGCACAGCAATGACAGGGTCTCCACAGTTTACAAATATAGACACCCCGGCAGTCGCACAGGTAAATGGGGACCCTGCCCCACACAGTGCCCAACGTCCGCCAGGGGGCGGTTCTTATACCCCGGCAACCAGTCGAAGGCCGAGGGACGGAGAAAAGGCACAGAGACCATCCTTTTTCCCTGCCACGCTGCACCGAAACACCATAACCGACACTTTCAACCCTGAAATAGACCAACCGGGTTGAGGGATGAATGAAATGATTAATAGAATGAATGGAGGGACACGAAATTCAGGGGATGAAAGAAACCACTCCAGCATTCGCCTGACGACCCGAGAAAACCCATGGGTCGCCGGGGATAGAACCTGGGACCTTACGAATGCGGCCCATAGACGTCACGTCTGACAACCCGCTCGATGCGCTCACGCAATGGCAGTTTACAGGTGGCGCGTTTTAACAAAGCATCATGCCATACTAGGGCAAATAGGATTGTTTTGTTTCCTTACAACTTTGCACTTTTCGGGTCTAGATGGATTTCGTCTGCAGTAGCGCAAGGCACGCATCTATAAATAGATTCCTGGATGTGTGGTTGTACGGAATTAGCGTTAACCGCCGTGCCTTGACAAGGCATACAAGGGCACTAGTAGTTCATCTTTCTCAGAAAATATTTTCCCTTCCTTCCACTCCAGCCGGTCCACATCTGTTAGTGTACGCCCCTTCTCTGTACCTTTCCAAACAGTCCGTCGGGACGTCCAGAAAGGGCTTTTTGGTCTTGATTCGCTGTCCAGGCTTGGCAGTTGCTATGATCAATTCTGTGCCAAAGTGACACAGGCGATCTTATAACTGCTTAAGACAGGAGCACAAAGCCATCCTCACGTGGGTAGTGGTATAAACAACACATGTGACGGAGTTTCTGTTTTCCTTGGGTTTCCTACTCACATTTCCAAACAATTTACACTACTTCAGCTGTGAGTGGGCGCCCCCGGGAGGGAGGAATGAGATAAGAGGAGACAGAGGGCGGCCGCACTAGGAGGCACGGCAGGTAGAGGCAGGGCCCCTACCATTTACACTACTTCAGCTGTGAGTGGGCGCCCCCGGGAGGCAGGAATGAGGTAAGAGGAGACAGAGGGCGGCCGCACCAGGAGGCACGGCAGGTAGAGGCAGGGTCCCTACCATTTACACTACTTCAGCTGTGAGTGGGCGCCCCCGGGAGGGAGGAATGAGGTAAGAGGAGACAGAGGGCGGCCGCACCAGGAGGCACGGCAGGTAGAGGCAGGGTCCCTACCATTTACACTACTTCAGCTGTGAGTGGGCGCCCCCGGGAGGGAGGAATGAGGTAAGAGGAGACAGAGGGCGGCCGCACCAGGAGGCACGGCAGGTAGAGGCAGGGCCCTTACCATTTACAGATTTAAACTCCGCGAGTGGTGGCTGGAGCAGCCGGCTCCCCTCCGCCCCTGTGGGCTTACACATCTCCTGGGGGCTCGGGACCCGGAGGCCACTCGCAGTCCGGGGATGAAGGTTTACTCAGAGCGTCCTTTTCCTCTGTCATGCACACGCCGAGACCTCCCGCCGACACTTGCAACCCTGAAAGAGACCAAGCAGATGAAAGGTGAAGTGAAATGGGAATGGAGGTGAAATGGAGGGACAGGAAATTCGGAGGATGTAATGATCCTTACCAGCATTCTCCTAGCGACCCGAAAAAACCCATGGGTCGGACGCGGGATAGACCCCACGACCTTCCGAATGCTGGCCACAGACGTCGCCTGACCCATCCCGCTCGGTTGGTAACAATAGTTACTGTTTTATTATTGTTCCATCAGACAATTCCAATTTCATTGTTTGCGTCAAAACATTTATCGACTGTTCCTCTGCCTTTCTTCTTAATATTTGATGGCAACTCAAGTGACCATCTCAAACGGGATGTCATGAAAATCCTTTGCTTTTTATCGATGCAGCTAGATTATAAGATGAAAAAAGTTATCCATATACACTGCATACCGATTTGGTAGTCCCACTGGTGATGTCAGAGTTTCTACAATGATAGAGGATCAGTGTCCTTGTCTATCCTCCCCAGATACGGTAAAATCTGAAATGGATATTCATTATAACTACACAATATCCAAATTTTAGTGGTTTCCCTTTCATGTGCATTTTCAAAGAATGTCTTCGAAAATATTTCACCATTCTTTCGACTATTGTTAATTTTTCACTGAGAACTACAAAATTTCATAAGCGACTTGTTTGCCAAATCGCATAGTGTCCTCAGTTTGTAGTATTTGTCTTCCATATCAATGTTGTTATTGTCATTGAATTGCAAATACTTCTTTATTTCTTGGAATATGTTCTTGGGCATACAATTAGCAACAGTCAGGGACTCATTCTTTCTCTACTGGCCGTGTGCACCATCCTCGTTAAACAAATCCTTCAGGGACCTTCAGCTTATCGCGGTAAGAATTTGACCGGGGTAATCATCACACAGCGGTGCACCAATGTTCACCGCAGTTTAGGTGACCGGGGTTATCTGGCAGGCGCTCCCCTTTCATCGCAGGTAAACTCCACTGAACGCACCCGGATGTACATCATGTCGTCTGTTTCTCACTTGTTCTACCTCTTTGTTGAAGCGCATGCATGTAGTTCAGCGTGCAATGGTGGAAAGCAAAAGCAGACCCAAGTTTCTCTATTACGTTATTAAATTTAACATCAATTCTTAAGAAAAGATATAAAGTACAGAGATAAAAGCAATAACTTAGATGGACACGTGGGAAAAGCTGGCCTTACGAATGATTAGAAAAATATGCTCAACTGTTATAGATGTCTTTTCTTTCTTTCCACATTGGCTAAACTCCAGTTAGCTTAGCCGATATTCACTGAAAGACAGGCAGAAAAAAGAAACAAAAAATACATTATTCCCGAATAAAGTTTGAACCCGGAACCTTTTGAATAAGAAGCGCACACGCTACCTGACACCACGATGACGACTTTAGGTTTTAAATTTCGGTACTGGTCTCTTCAGGTTACCGGATTACTATACCTGTGCAATCAAGTATTTAATATTCCTGAAAATATAGTAATTGCACCAAATCCATTCATTACTCTCCTTATTTCCGCCTTGTTCTTGGAACTATGCTTCAACTGATATAATTGTGATATGTAAGGCCGTGAGTGTGTGAATTTTCGTTACGTCAAACTTCTACCGGCGTCGATGCACCACAAATGACCGTTCACCGCGGTTAGTCCATATTTTACCACGTAAAATCTTGATCGAGAATGATGCACATGGGCATAAGTGTTGTGTGATTATCAATAGATCTTCTTTAGATGATAAAAACATGTAATGGCTTCTTTGTTGGCTACACAGCAATTGCTGTTCTAATATCTTGTCAAAAATATCACTCGTCATTGAAAAAATATGTCAGGAATAGATTTTCCTTCAAGAAAGTATTTTAGGTCTCGCATTTTGTGGGCGAAACAGCTTCGGTATTTTAGAGTACCCAGTGACTACAGTACCTGCAATATCAGTTGGTTTAGCCATGGTAACTTCATCCACACAGTCACTACTGCATCTGGTGGTGGTGGAAAAATGGCTAGTAAAACATCTAAACATATATTTGAATCGTTTTCATCAACTAAAATTGATTCTAAATAATCAGAAGCCCCCTCTGGTGTCAGAAAGTTCCTTTGTTTCCTCCTGAAACAAATCAACAGCATGTAGAAAAATCTTCATATTTACCCAATATCCTATACATAGAACACAGAATATAAATGGCTCTCAATAGCAGAGTGAAATTTGAACATCTCTATACGTCTAAAATATAAGGTAGGCCTTTCATAGCAAATAAACACAGAAACATTTCAGCTTACACTATTATGAAACAAGTAACATAATATTTAATGTACTTTGTGCAGACATAATGCTCTTCACGATGAAAGCTCTTCAATATTGATCTGCTGCTTAGAGTTACAACAATGTATGTGGAATTTTCTGTCACAGCGTGTTCACAAAGCCTCAAAGAAACTAATAAATTGATTAAAAGTTATAAAGACAAAAGCATTATATATCAAGAACCATGGTAATAAAAATGGTCCTAATGCCCTATACCTAGGACAATGGGTCTAAATGGCCTGGCACATATTTCTAATACCATACAAGCCAAATGCCAGGTTGACCTCGAGGTCTAAAGTGCCATCCTTTCGACGTGGTTCGTGAGAGGAGTTTGGGTTGCAATTCCAAATATGTCTTACCTTTTTGATTCCCTTTATATCGTGTAGCTATGTATTATGTTTATAGCAATACTTTTTAAAGTTCAAACTATGTTTCGTGCATCTGTATATCCTTTGCTAGCAGTTGTTAGGCAACCACTTGGGAATGACAAGTGTGTACTGTTATTGGGTTTACCTGTCTCACATTTCCCAGAACCTTTTGCCCCGCCTTAGACACTTTCAGCTACAGATGTGATGTTTGGTAGCACATCCAAGTATTTAGTTGTACTAGTTGTTAGTAGTAAAATAAAATCAAATAAAATTATCTCCTAAAATTGTTTTTAAAAATGAGGATTATGTAAGTTTTCTGTTGGAGGAAAATAAAGTAGAAAATTTGGAATGATACGTTCTGGTCTGAACTGAAGGTGCTAGAATATAGAATCGCAGATTTTATACTTAATTTTATTTTAGTTTAGTTGTTAGTAATGCAAACTTCCCCCCTCTATTAGACAATTGCACAGATTTGTGACAGATGCTTCTCTTTTCTTTACAGTATGAGGCATTGTTTTGTTTCCGGAGGTCGAAGCGTTGCGGTTGTGGAATTTATGGTTGTCGAGTATTAACAGTACCCTGCTACTATACAAACGTTCCAAGAGTGAATTCGCAACTTTATACCTGTTCTGAGCCACCAAAAACGACGATTGAAGACTACAACAACCGCCCTTTCCATAAAACTCTGAAATTCCAACCAAAATGCCTGCAGTGTCAGTCATTGAGGATTTGCCATACCAACGGAATTGAAGTGCCATACAAACATATTCATGCATCCTTTTGTAGCTGTCACCCTCGAGTTCCCTAACATATACCAACCTATTTCCTCGTGCTGGTCCTGTTTGTCTTTTAGTATAAATTTCCTGTTCTGTACTGCAAATGGCATTTGGTGGACCAGCTCATCTGGAGGATGATGTATGTGACTTTATCCGGTACCTTTCCTCTTCAACTTCGTGTAAATGTTTGCTTTTTTGCTTCTTAATTTTATTGAATGTTAATTTGCAATATTTTCTATCATGCACATTTTTCAGATAAGCTATCAAATCAGAGATGGTGTCGCGGGACAAAACTTTTCTGAAGTCTCGTATGACAATTGTGTTGGTCGATAGCTCTGTGTTCTTCCTCTTTCCAGTCAATCGCGTCATGGCGTTAGGGGAAGTAATTAACTTGCCTATTGCCTTTTACAACTCGCATCTCGATCAAGACATAACCCTCGGGGCACTTTACATCTCGAAGTTTTCAGAGATTTGTAGCATATATATAGGGTGCACCATTTAAGTTGAGATTGTACAATAGTCCAAAACTAAGCGCTGCAGAAAGAAATGTCTTTAATAAAAATTGCTTGATATTATGGGGGAAAGTAAATGTCATTAGTCGTGTTTTATTTGGAGGACATTGTGATGGTCATTTTAGGGTCAATTTAGTTTTTAAAACGGGAATCTACCTTTTTATGTTGTTTTCTCACTCCTCATAAAAACTAAACAACGTTTGTATAAAGCACTTTGCAATTGTTCTTACACCAACGTAAATAACAACGGAAATGGTGAATGGGTGTGTACGAAGAGCGCAATCCATGGTTGGTCATTTGAGGATCAACTTACGTTTCGTAATTGGGAACCAACATTGTTTATTGTGTTTCGTCATTTTTCATCACAAAATAGACGCTTTTTATAAACCATTTTCTAATGAGGAAACAACATACAAAATGTAGGTTCCCATTTAAAAAAATTAAATTGACCCTAAAATGACCATCTTAACGCCTTCCAAACAAAACACGACTAATGGCATTATTGCTTTCCTATCTTTCAGGTTTTCTCAGTCCTAATAACTGGGGAGGTACCGTAAATTAGGCTTGGAAAGTTTCCTTGCTCTGCTATCATTTCATTTTATATATCATCACTGTGGTGCTGTGTGCTGTAAGAACGGATGTTAAACACCATTAAAATATCTCTCTCTCCTTTGGGAATAAAAATTTTGTAGTGTTTGCTAAACTGAACCTTGTACAGAAAAGCACAGAATAAGTAAACCTGCATTCTCTTGCCATTATATCAATTGTGACTAATTTATATGGTACTACATAGGATATGGTGTTTACCATGATTTACCTGCTGACGACCATAACCCCATAAATATAATTGGAGCGACAATGTGGCTGTGTCACGTGAAACATTGCGAAAGAAGCGAGAAGGTCCATTAGGAGAATTAAATTATATGCAGTGCAGAAGAAGCTTATTTAAAATCATTAGAGTTTCAAATTGAAGCCCCTGCTTTAGCATCAATAGACAACCCATTCTACTGCTCAATACCTATCCGAAACAGACTGTACATGTCATATGTATTTTATGTCACAATTCCTCCGATGTCTGGAATGTATGAAAGACTAATAGTTTACTTTATCAACGATTTACAACTCACAGCAGCGTGCAGCAATCCAAGTTATTTACTCTATAAAAAATTAAGTTAACGAGAAAAAAAAAGCCAAGTGTCTGATGTGATACATTCACATGAGTTTCCCTGCCCTCTATTGTTTATTAGTGTGTATACAAACTATTCGTATGAAATCAGTTAATGCACTATATTTTTAACCTCACCAACTGTATAATTATTTTAACTCAGAGAACCAGCAATCACTTTAGCCACTTCCACGGAAAAACACTTCTTAACTTTAAAATTAAAGCAGGTTCGTCAATGACCTAGCTGTCGACGGGCCCTTAAACTCCCACCACCACACCACCACCAAATTAGGCATAATGAAAAGTCTTAGAATGTAAGCAACGAAAACAAAAGGACACAAACTAAAAGACGGAACACTTGAAAACGGTACTATAACTAATAATTAAATATGATCCAATAAAATGAAACATTCAATCAACACTCCTTTGAAGCAACAGCTGCTGACAAAATATTCACAAAATGTATATTTTGTAAAGTTGCCATAGTTGTTTACATTTGTTCACAAAATCATAGCAGTAAATCATTTCTCAATGTAAATAAGAGGCCCATAGTTACGACATGCGGGAACCGCATTCAAATGTTTCTTTCTTGGTAACAAACGCCTGCCATGAAAAGAAAAGAAGAAGAAATAAAAACACAGGAGGATCGCACAACTTCATGCATGTCCGTTAGATGACACAATTGGGAAAAAATGTAAAATTACAACATGGAATATTTCAGAAACGGCTAAGGCTACGAAAAAAAGTATTTAACATAAAATGTGTGTTTAATGAGCCCCGCATTTCTTCTGTGGTAAATTTTTGTATATGTGTTACGGTTTACTAGTTACAGAGATTTATACAAAATTCGGTCAAATAAAGGGGACTTCACAAGGCTACTCCCAGAAGACTCAAAATACACATTTTATTTGTCATGTAAATATATTAAATATCTAGTATTTTAATAACAATCGTTAGAGCCATTTTTGAGGAAAACAAAAATTTGAAAACCTTTCCATGAAAAGGGTATTTTAAGGTAGAGGGATTTTCTTAATAATCTTCATGTCGCATCTTTGGAAGATACTGAACTTAAATACAAAGTTTGGTATTTATCCGACATTTAGTTTTTTAGTTATGCTGTTCATAGACACACACACACACACACACACACACACACACAGACCTTTTTCTAAAAATGCTTCTTTTTTACTTTCTCTACTACGTATAGTAAGTAGGGGAAGTATTGTATTCCACCCAAAAATTCGATACCGAGATTTCACCGGAAATATATGTTTTGAGACCCCCTGGATCCAAAAAAAGCATTTTTGGAAACATGTCCATGTGTGTGACTGTGAACAGCATAACTCAGAAACGAAGATTCAGATAAACACCAAACTTGGTATTTAGGTCCAGTATCTTCCAGAGATGCGACACGAAGATTTTCAAGAAAATCCCCCCACCTCAGATTACCCTTTACATGGAACTTTTTCGAAAATTTTAATTTTCTCAAAAATGGCTCTAACGATTTTCATTAAAATATCATATGTTTAAGATATTTTCATGACAAATAAAATGTATATACCTACTTAATTTTCTGGGAATGTCTCCAAAAGTGTTCTTCATTGTGAACGACTTTTGCGTAACTGGTAAACCATAAGAGATAGACAAAATTTTACTACACAAAAATGTAGATCGCGTTAAAATACACAATTTATGTCATATACATTTTTTTTGTTGAGTGAACCATTTTCGAGATATTGCTTGTTATTCCCTTAAATTTTTCAATACTTATTTTCTCAAATGGAAATTCGTTATTCATTTTTTTTTTGTCTTGGATATGCAAAGAATATTAATCTGTGGCAAAGAGAATGGTGTTGCACATAGCAACCAGCTATTAAGATATATGCCTGTGCTTATATTGCGCTTGCAAATACAAAAGAAGGGGAACATAGTAGGCCTTAAGCGATAGTCAAATATTTTTAGGACTGGTCGCTATGTGTAAAATGTAATTCTGTTTGCATGTCAAAAGATCGTTTCTGCAAATGTTTATCTCGATTAATATGAAATAGATGGAGAATAAGAGTTTGTAAAAATAGTTTGTACAAGAGTAGAGAAAGTCATGTGAGTGTAACACATCAGAATTTTTTAGATTCAGACGCCTCAATATATGTATTTCCGGTGAAATCTCGGTATCGAATTTGTGAGTGGAGTGCAACACCTTCTCTACCCACTATGTATTCGTGGTAGAGAAAGTAAAAACACTTTGTACCAAACATTTACATTAGCCCACTTTTATATTCATCTTAGTGTGTGGGGGAGGCAGTTTCATATTGACTGTTGGCACTTTTACTGAAGTAAACAGCAGAGTATGAAGGACCTGACCTATTCTACAAGCCCCTATTTTGTTTCGATATCCCCAAAACCTTTTTGTTAACTTAACTCATCTGAGAATTCCGAGCTAGGAATTTGTATACACGTTGGACAGAGAGGATAACAGAAGAAGAAATTAAACTAAATTGAGTTTTATTTAAGGACGCTCTTTAACTGCTGTGGTCTTTAGCGTCCCATTCTATATTGGGCGTGAAAGACCGGAAATTTTGCTCAGAGGCCGCTGTATCGGGCTTGAGGTTCTTTAGCGTGCCGTAAATCTACGACACGAGACCACCGGCTTTACTTCCATTCCGAAGGAAGCCATGCTAAGGATTTTTACGCCCGAAAAAAAACTATCGCTCTCCGCCGGGTTTGAACCCGCGACCTCGAGAACTAGAGGCTAGCATGTGAACCACAGCAAGACCACGGAGGACGACTAACAGGACAAGAGGGTAGCGAAGGTGAAAAGAATGAGAAAGTGGAACAGAGTGACTGAAAGAGGCAGAAAGAGGGGTAGAGAGAAGAAGAGTAAGAGAAAGCTGAAGACACAGGAGGAAGAGAAGTATCATCATAGTTAACTCAAAAGCTTAAACATGAGACTGTGGTGATTGATTTATATACAAATGGTACAGTCAGCATCTAAATTTCATTACAGCAACCTTTCGGTCTGATTCAAATTCAATGTAATATTCTGTAGGGAATAAAATCTCAACTTTTACTAAGTGGCAATTGCGACTCCAACTTTTAATGAAACTTGTTTTTGGTTTCAATTGTTAATCACCTTCAACAGCTATATTATAAGCAAGCAGAGGGGTTTTAGTAAATAAACCATCAAGTTAGGAACGCACCGAGAGAAGGTGGATGCGACTGCGACCTTGCAGTGTTCTCTGTAAACAAGTGTGAACAGTTGAAGGCACTACACCCTGCTTCGAAAACAGGTAGATCAGGATTATTGAATATCGGAAGAAAACAACCTGGATATGTTTAGCTATTGGAAGTGAGCAATAATGTATTTTCGAAATACATGGAACATAAATCGCCAGCAACTGGCACGTAGGCAATCATTATATTTTGAAAAACTATGTTTCACATCACCCGAAGTAGTAAGAGCAAATAAAACGAAATATCAGACTTGCATGAGACTCCCTGTCTCAGTAACTCGTTTTACACATTTCTGGTAACCCTGGATTCTTCTCTAGAATACTTTTAAGTTTCTTTGTCACCATTTCTCTAAAGTCCCAGCTTTATACCTTACTCGGTGTTTCTGAAACCTGTTCTACTGCCTCATGAGCTTCTGTATTTTTAGTGTTCCTACTTGCACATACATATGTTATTGTAGATGGAATATTACTGAAATGATTCCGAATATATAAAAGACCCTAAAACAAAGTTGGTGAAATTATTTCCTTCACTGCAAGCACAGAGGCAGTAAGGCAGCAGTCGCAACGAAACCCGCTGTTGTGAGGGGAAGGGGAGGAGTGTGTCCGTCACAGTACCTGACGTCACCTTTACTCCTTGCGGTGACACTATTGCTCTGTTTACGTACTAAAACCCCTCTGCCTAATTATAAGCCATACAGTTAGCTATGCATTTTCGGAATACGTCTACGTTGCTCAGAATGACAGTGCAGGAGCATCAGAAATGGGTCTTGGGTTTATCTCGGGTCAGAGGTGCATGAAAATGTTTGTTTTTCGATTTAAAGAAAGTGAAGATACAATTTCTTCAAGACGTGACTTAAACTCTCCGTCGTGTTCATTTACTGCCACCGTTGAACTTAACATGTCTTTGTCCGAGAGAAATTCTGGTCCGAAAGACATTTTAATCTAGCACTAGCCGGAGTAAGGATAGGAGTACATGTCACGTAGAGACCCCGAAAGTTGACCTGAGTGGCCCTTTTTGCTTCTCACGTGACCCCTTAGAGGGAGGGATGAGGGGTAGAACCGAAGGGCGACCAGTTCCGGGCGACGATGTGCGCAAGCATGGTCGGAGTCCCTAATGGTTCCAGATAGAAGCACACAGACGCAAGCCAGCCCTGCCGGCAAGCACCGAGCCCTCTGGGGTATCTAACTACCAGAGATGCCCTCCGCAAGCATGGTCGGAGTCCCCAATGGTTCCAGATAGAAGCATACAGACGCAAGCCAGCCCTGCCTGCAAGCACCGAGCTCTCCGGGGCATCTGACTACCAGAGATGCCCTCCGCAAGCATGGTCGGAGTCCCTAATGGTTCCAGATAGAAGCACACGGACGTAGGCCAGCACTGCCGGCAAGCACCGAGCCCTCTGGGGTGTCTGACTACCAGAGATGCCCTCCGCAAGCATGATCGGTGTCCCCAATGGTTCCAGATAGAAGCATACAGACGCAGGCCAGCACTGCCCACAAGCACCGAGCCCTCTGGGGTATCTGACTACCAGAGATGCCCTCCGCAAGCATGGTCGGAGTCCCTAATGGTTCCAGATAGAAGCACACAGACGCAAGCCAGCCCTGCCTGCAAGCACCGAGCCCTCTGGGGTATCTGACTACCAGAGATGCCCTCTGCAAGCATGGTCGGAGTCCCCAATGGTTCCAGATAGAAGCATACAGACGCAGGCCAGCACTGCCGGCAAGCACCGAGCTCTCCGGGGGCATCTGACTACCAGAGATGCCCCAGAAAACGGTTCCGTCAGCAATTCAACCAACAACGCCAGGGGGAAACCTTTCCAAAGCGCATATCAGTGCCCAGCCGCAACAGACGAACGCCGTCCCTTGGTTCTACAACCTTGAAACAGATGATAGTAAAACAATGAAGACAGGAAATTCGTGGTAGAAGAGGAACCACCCCAGCATTCGATACTAACTTGGAGAAACCACGAAGAAACCCATGGTCAGATGGCCGGCCCGACGGAAATTGAACCCGGGTAACACAAGCCAGGCTGATGATTATCGATAAAGCTAAAGTTAAAGGAGGGGGCCCCGAAACCGGGTCAGGGCACCGCACGCAGGCCAGCCTGCCCTTTGTGCTTCTAACGTGACCCCGAGAAGGGAGGGGCGAGGAGAGACATCCGAAGTGCGACCAGAACCGATGGCGACGGGCAACAGAGAGCCGGGTCTCTAATGTTTTCAGGTTGAACGCTTCCAACGCAACCCGAACTCACCCTATTGAGCCCCGAGTCTCCGGGGGTCCCCCGAAGGAGGTCTCGCCCGAAAGCACCCAGAGGCGGGTTCCAGCCGAGCAGTCCCTGGACGACGTCAGATGAAACTTCCTCAGAGCGCACAACCACCGTCCAGCCGCAATCCGCCGAACGCCGTCGCTTGGTCCTACAACACTGAAATAGATGACAAGGAAGATGATGGGTACAGGAAATGAGGGGCAGGAGAATCTTGGTAGAAGATGAACCAACCCAATATTCGCCTGCCGACTCGGGGAAACCAGGAAAACCCCATGGGCCAGTGAGCGGTCGCCATGGATCGAACCCGGGACCTCCCGAATGTGAGTCGCACACGTTACCGCATCACCACCTCGCTCGGTGGCGACTATCGGACTTCTGCCCACACACAGCATAACTTACACATTCTCTTTATTTCTGTCGTCCTCCGTGGTCTAGGGATACTATTGCTAGCCTCTAGTTCCCGAGGTTGCGGGTTCAGTCCGGCGGAGGGCGATGCATTTATTCGGGGCAAGAATCCTTAGCATGGCTTAGCTTAGCTCTGAGCAACATTGGCGGTCTTTCACGCCCAGTATAGAATGGGACGCTAAGGACCGCAGTAGATAAAGGGCGTCCGTAATTAAAAACTCAATTTAACTTTTTTCTTTTTGAGTCTCCTATATTAAGCTGCAAGGGACAGTCTTTACTTGGCAGTTTTCTCTTTTTTGACTTGGTACCATCGCTGCTCCTTACGTGGTTCTTACAAAGACTTTATTGAGGGGCGCTACTTTAACAGTGTCTCATTACCCTTCGGACAAAACCCACCTCGTCTAACCTCCATATGCAATTCTTAAGAAAAGATAGAAAGGACAGAGATAGAAGCAATAATTTTATGATAGACACGTGGGAAAAGCTGGCCGTACAGTTGATTAGAAAAATATGCTGAACTATTATAGCCGTTTTCTTTGTTTCTTTCCACACTTACTAAATTCCAGTTAGCTTAGTCGATACTCACTTACAGAAAGCCAAGTAGAAAAAAGAAAGAAGAATATTTTATTCGAAAACAATATTTGAACCTGGAACCTCTTGAATAGGAGGCAGACATGCTACCCAGGGACCTCGATGACGATTTCAAATGTCAGACTTCGGCACTGACCTCTTCAGATTACCGGGTTCCTATGTGTACCTAATATTTCTGAAAATGTACTAATTGCACTAAAACCCTTCATTACTCCCCTTGCTTCTGCCTTGTTCTTGGAGCTATGTTTCAACTGATATAACTATGATTGAGAAATTAAATCTAGAAAAGTGGACAGTAATGGTTAGTAATAGATGTGTATGTTTTTACTTCCTTAACATAGATTGTGAAGTTTACACAGTAAATAAATATTTGTGTAAATAACCTTCTGGAACATGAAAACCTGGTAGTTCTTGTGAATATAAATGGTTATAATGATTTAAAGTGGGCGTTGCCACTGGATCTGAAATTGAGTCTGTGGTCTCAGTTAGAAAATTTGCTTACCAGTTACCTACATGTCTGTCCATACACATGAAAGTAAATTTAAATACGAGTATTATGTAAGTAAGGCATACAATTACTTAGTATGGATGCAGATGACGAAGTGGAAAATCATTTGAAGTTACTCATAGACCAACTTAATCCTTTGTTGTCTTCTCGATGGCAGTATTCTACCTGCACTATAGTACTTGCCTTCGTTATTTAGTCATTCTCCATTTGCATACAATACATTAATAGGTTATTTTGCGTTACCAACAAAAAGACAATTGTCAGCAGGCATGGATATTTCTCGAAACAATGAGGAAAATAATGATAATTATGTGAGTACTTTATTTAAAAGTCGGAACAAAACAGAACGTAATTTCCGCTACTAATTCACGAAATGCACATCAAAGGTTGCTTAGATTATACAAGTCGGACTATTACAAGTTGTGCTGAAGATAATACAAAAGAGCAAAACCTGTCCACACTTTAATGCTGAGCTCTGTCCTTGGCAGTTTCAAAGAAGTAGTAAAGCTGATTCCAATGACAGGGAAACTGTTGTATGATACTGTTATACATTTGATTAACTGTGTTCAAAATATTGGGTTTTAAGTTCTCCGTATTATCACTGATAAAAGGAGAGTGAGTCAGAATTTGTTCAAGTTACTCTCTGTCAACAAATACAGTTTCAAAAACCCACAACATGTCAATGAAAATATATTTCTCATGTTTGATATGGTTCATATAGGTATTTAAAATATTTGTAGTAATTGTTGGTTAAATTAAAAGATGAATAAAAAACATTTGTGTACACTTCTCTTGATGGTAATCTAAAGAAACCCTGTTTTAGCCATTTACGTGCATTTTACAATAAAGAGAAGGACAGTGTCATAAAAAAGGCATTTAAGTTGAACAATTAATCATTCTATCGAAATAATTTAGAGAGACAAAATATTTGCTTACTATGTAACATTTTTCATGACTCTACTATTGCTGCAATAGAAAGCAGCAATAGTTATTGGGGTATTTGTGAATGTTTACACATAATTATAAATTGGTGGGCTATAATGAATGTAAAAAACACAACTAAAGGTAAAATAAAAAGGGATAATTTTGCCACACGCATAAATGGCCTCGATGATAAACTTTAATATTTGAGGATTTTTGTAAATTGGTTGGATAAATGGAATTTGAATCCCAATTGTATGGCACTCAGTAAAGACACTTATTTAGCGTTGCGTCAGAGTACTTTGACAATAATTGAATTTGTTCGCTATTCTTTTCAGAATTTTTTCAACAGAATATATCCTTACGGGCGAATTTCAAGCTGGCTACTTAGAGAAAAGGTTCAGCAGATCCAGTCTTTCTGGATGCAATTCCAATATTTCATAGAAACAAATTGTTGAATCTGAGAAGAAAATTAGGTTGTAACATCTTTTAAAAGTGGCTGATACACAGAGTGCACAGAATATGCATGTGCATGTAAATATTACATGTGATGTAAGTGATTTTACATGAATCTATATCCAATACAGGCCACCTAGAGAATGAAGGATTGGGAAGTCAGAAAGGATGTAGTCTGTGGTTATGCAGCTAAGTGTATAATGAAGAGACTGTCTTGTAGTCTTATGTAGATGTTGTAGAAGCTAGTAAAGGCGCATTCATAGGAGATGCATATTTTGATCAATTACAAAGGGAAGGACTTCGTATTCCAAAAGATTAAGTGAAGTATATTCTATTTCATTCAGTGTGGTATGACGTCACTTTCAGTTTTCACTATGGTATGTGGAATCCTAAGCCAAGCTCCTGACACTGGGCTATAATGGGTAAAATATTTTGTCACATATACTTGTACACTTTGTGTTAAAGATGCCTGTTTTAATGTGCATGTTTGTAACTTAAATGTTTGGCTATTTATAATAGCTTCTGCGTGCTATATCATTTGATATTTCATATTGCAAGTTATTTACGAAACCATCTGTTTATATTTTATTCACTGCAAGAAAGCCACACAAGTCCTCAGCTACTGACATCAGCATACTACAAATTGTATGTAATCATATTAGAAGGAATTGGGTGCACATTTTCATTACCATCAGGTGTAACATTGGTTGATATTAACCCTCGAGTGGTCGCGCGGGCGATTTTGTTTCTGCTCGCGCACAGCTCCTAGTGAGTGGTTTCTCTACCTTTAGAACATTGTTTATTCTTATAGATAAGTCAGATTTTGGGCATATTGTTGTAATTTAGATAAATCCTCCTGGGCTATGTAACCCGCGCGACTACCCGTGCTACAAATGTTGCGAGGGCAGAGAAGCAAAACTTTCTCTCTGTAGGTAATGCAGAAGAGAAAAATACAGCAACAGTGGTTAGAAGAAATGCTATAGAAAGTACTGAAAGTGATGAGGGGGATAGGAAAAGGTCACTGAAAATTAGCATCACATGGACTTGGATGTGAAATCAGTCTTGTGATTTCATAAAGTTTTAGTTAGTTTAATTTTAAACAAAATACTGTTATCTGGATTTATTCCTTTTGCAAAAAATGCGAGTAGCTGAATGGTATCAAGAATTGTAGTAAAAGCACGGAGCGTTCAAAAATATTTAAGAGGGCCAAAAATATAATTACAGTTTGGGCTACACATGTAGCACAAGCGACTATTCCAAAATTAACAGAACTTCGGGAAATGACAGTTGTGTGTTCATACGTGTAAAATTTAAAATTTACTGAGATCTTTATCTTTGTCTTAAACTATCAAATGTATAAGTCTAAATTGAAGTAGAACACAAACCTTCAAACTGCTTAGCTATACCAGGGTGATACGTGTAGCCCTAAAGGAGAGTAAATATTTTGATGTTTACCAATTCTTTCACAGACTTTTGTAACTGCCTATGGCATGTTTACATTATCGAAAATATATAAATAATACTTGGAGGTAAATGGCGGCTTAAATGTGCATTCTTACGTTATTTTCGATCGAAGTACTGCTAGAAAATCTGCTATTGGGAAGCAACATTTGGAACATCAAAGTATGTAACATTAATAGATAATTAAACAGGGGCAGGAAACTAAAATTTCTATCACGCTGACACGCGATAAAACACCATATAACCTTCAAAAGAGAGGTTGCTTTTATTTCAAACGTCTAAAGAAAGCCGACAAACATGACTTGAAACGAAAACCCGGCTGCGGGAGTCGAACTACCAATGACAGGAAAATGCGACGTTCCTTCAGTGTTTCCGGCTAGGATATTAAGAAGGCTGTGGTGTAAACACGAAAATGTGGTTCAACAGCTATACATCAATGTACATTAAAACCAATGTTTAGAAACCTGAACATACATCTGAATCACAGTTACTATTGCTTCACTCAATCAGAATTAAAAGAAACAAATAAACGACTTTCGAGCTAGGTCAGTCAGTTTTAGAACATGATTACAAGATTTAGTACTGTAGTTTTGTTCCACGAAAAATAAAATCTGGCAAATATCTTGGGAGAATAAAAGGTTAGTAAAGTGCATGATTTGATAATGGGGCATTAGAGGGTTTCGATTAGGGATGGGACCTCGATACTCGGTGGTATCGAAATAAGTTTAATACTTTGAGATAGACCTTCGATGCTTCTAAATGTTTAAATTTTGCATTATTGAAAGTTGTTGCTAGGTAAGGAATGAAAGGGGTCAAGACTTCACGTTATTTCCTAGCACGTGTCCCTAAAGAGCTGTTGGACTATAGTTCTTGATAGACCTTGACTGTGATGAATGCAATGTGTCTAAATTAAAACATTTAGAGTAGAGATACCTACTCGTGTAACATGCAGTGTTAACTGAGTCGTGAATGAAGCTTATTTAGCTAAATCACGTTAGTAGTAATAGTCCCGGATGAGCCAATTGTTTTAACGATAATCCTGCCGCTAGGGGCGCTAGTGTCGCTAGTGTCGCTGCGTGCGACGGCGGCGGCGGTAAGTTTGAAAAGCGCCCTGAGCGTTAGGATTATCGTTAAATCGGTTGGCTCATCCGGGACGAGTTGAAAGAATTGAGGAAGTGACGTGGAGTGTTTTGATTGGTTCGTTAATTTGGGGTGGGAGATGGAGGAAGGGAGATGGAGGAGTATGGAGGTCGCGTGATGGAGAGGAGCTGGGTGGCGAGGTGTTGTCTGTGCGGAGGTCGGTACTGAAATGGGGGAAAAGATGGGGAGCGAGGGATAAAAAGTGTAAAGGAAAGTGACGTGTGAAGTTGTGATTGGTGGGAATAAGAAGTGATTTTATTGGTGGAAAGGAACAAATGAGAGTTGTTGATTGGTAGGAATAAGAGGGATTATGATTGGTGGAAAAGAAAAAGGTGTGGGAGTGGGGTATGTTGGAGGTGATGGGAAAGGTAAGTTTTGCTAGCAGCAAGATTTGCAAAAGCCTGTCGTGAACTGATCAGCAATTTTTTTGAACGTTGGATGGTAGTTTTTTGTTGAGTGGATAGAGAGATGGGGGCGATATGAGATGCGGTGGCGAAAATGGGAACTAGACAAGGTTGTTGAGACAAGAGGTTTAAGGACGAGGAAATTTGGAGGTTAGTGGTGAACACGGCTGTCGCAAGAGGTGGGGGTAAGGAGACGCAGTGGTGAGAATGGGAACTAAAAGAAGATGGGGGTAGCAAGAGTTTTAGATGAGTAGATTTTGAGGTTAAAATAGTGGGAACTAAAAATGGCGGAGGGTCTGCGACAAGGAGATGTGGTGAGAACTAAACAAGATGGCGGACGCAAGAGGTGGGTAAGGAGGTTTGAGGTTACAGTACCAAAACACGAAAGGATATATTCCTACGCCAAGCAGGTCCGAAAAATAATTATGCGTGTGTTACTTACCTGTTACCGGTGTGGATGCGTCACCAAAAGCGCGGCACGCGAGACGGAAAAATAAAAGCAAACTGTTTTTGAAAATGCTTAACCAGCTTTAAGATCAACCAACATCACTACGCACTGATATACCTAGGTTTTTAAAGCGGTACAGACACCCTTTGCAGAGGCGTAATTTAACTATACCAAAAACCTGGTACTGGACCATCGTGATGGTCGCTAGCGTACGTAGGAGCAGGGTTCTCATAGCCGGTCGAAAGCGGTCAAAAACGTGTACGACGTAGGTGTTGACAGTAGCTGCTGTCGAGTCAACGGTCGAGGTGTGAATAAACAAGATCTGTTCTCGCCGGCAATTTGGTTCGGAGATGTGAGCAGCGGCGAGGTGTTGTCTGTGCGGAGGTCGGGACTGAAAGAGGGAAAAGATGGGGAGCGAGGGATAAAAAGTGTAACAGAAAGTGACGTGTGAAGTTGTGATTGGTGGGAATAAGAAGTGATTTTATTGGTGGAAAGGAGCAAATGAAAGTTGTTGATTGGTAAGAATAAGAGAGGTTATGATTGGTGGAAAGAAAAAGGAGTGGGGTATGTTGGAGGTGATGGGAAAGGTAAGTTTTGCTAGCAACAAGATTTGCAAAAGCCTGTCGTGAACTGATCAGCAATTTTTTGAACGTTGGATGGTAGTTTTCTTGAGTGGATAGAGAGATGGGGCGATATGAGATGCGGTGGCGAAAATGGGAACTAAACAAGGTGGTTGAGACAAGAGGTTTAAGGACGAGGAAATTTGGAGGTTAGTGGTGAACATGGCGGTCGCAAGAGGTGGGGGTAAGGAGACGCGGTGGTGAGAATGGGAACTAAAAGAAGATGGCGGTAGCAAGAGGTTAGAAGAGTAGATTTTGAGGTTAAAATAGCGGGAACTAAAAATGGCGGAGGGTCTGCGACAAGGAGATGCGGTGAGAACTAAACAAGATGGCGGACGCAAGAGGTGGGTAAGGAGGTTTGAGGTTACAGTACCAAAACACGAAAGGATATATTCCTACGCCAAGCAGGTCCGAAAAATAATTATGCGTGTGTTACTTACCTGTTACCGGTGTGGATGCGTCACCAAAAGCGCGGCACGCGAGGCGGAAAAATAAAAGCAAACTGTTTTTGAAAATGCTTAACCAGCTTTAAGATCAACCAACATCACTACGCACTGATATACCTAGGTTTTTAAAGCGGTACAGACACCCTTTGCAGAGGCGTAATTTAACTATACCAAAACCTGGTACTGGACCATCGTGATGGTCGCTAGCGTACGTAGGAGCAGGGTTCTCAAGCCGGTCGAAAGCGGTCAAAAACGTGTACGACGTAGGTGTTGGCAGTAGCTGTTGCCGAGGCAACCGTCGAGGTGCGAATGAACGAGATCTGTTCTTGCAGGCAATCTGGTTGAGAGATGAGAGGCGCGGTGGTAAAAATGTGAACTAAATAAGATGGCGGAGGCACGAAGTTGAGGTTAAGGAGCGGCGAGGTGTTGACTGTGCGGTGGTTGGGGTCTGAAAGAGGGGGAAAGATGGCGAACGAGGGATAAAAAGTATAACAGAAAGTGACGTGTGAAGTTGTCATTGGTGGGAATAAGAAGTGATTTTATTGGTGGAAAGGAGCAAATGAAAGTTGTTGATTGGTAAGAATAAGAGAGGTTATGATTGGTGGAAAGAAAAAGGAGTGGGGTATGTTGGAGGTGATGGGAAAGGTAAGTTTTGCTAGCAACAAGATTTGCAAAAGCCTGTCGTGAACTGATCAGCAATTTTTTGAACGTTGGATGGTAGTTTTCTTGAGTGGATAGAGAGATGGGGCGATATGAGATGCGGTGGCGAAAATGGGAACTAAACAAGGTGGTTGAGACAAGAGGTTTAAGGACGAGGAAATTTGGAGGTTAGTGGTGAACATGGCGGTCGCAAGAGGTGGGGGTAAGGAGACGCGGTGGTGAGAATGGGAACTAAAAGAAGATGGCGGTAGCAAGAGGTTAGAAGAGTAGATTTTGAGGTTAAAATAGCGGGAACTAAAAATGGCGGAGGGTCTGCGACAAGGAGATGCGGTGAGAACTAAACAAGATGGCGGACGCAAGAGGTGGGTAAGGAGGTTTGAGGTTACAGTACCAAAACACGAAAGGATATATTCCTACGCCAAGCAGGTCCGAAAAATAATTATGCGTGTGTTACTTACCTGTTACCGGTGTGGATGCGTCACCAAAAGCGCGGCACGCGAGGCGGAAAAATAAAAGCAAACTGTTTTTGAAAATGCTTAACCAGCTTTAAGATCAACCAACATCACTACGCACTGATATACCTAGGTTTTTAAAGCGGTACAGACACCCTTTGCAGAGGCGTAATTTAACTATACCAAAACCTGGTACTGGACCATCGTGATGGTCGCTAGCGTACGTAGGAGCAGGGTTCTCAAGCCGGTCGAAAGCGGTCAAAAACGTGTACGACGTAGGTGTTGGCAGTAGCTGTTGCCGAGGCAACCGTCGAGGTGCGAATGAACGAGATCTGTTCTTGCAGGCAATCTGGTTGAGAGATGAGAGGCGCGGTGGTAAAAATGTGAACTAAATAAGATGGCGGAGGCACGAAGTTGAGGTTAAGGAGCGGCGAGGTGTTGACTGTGCGGTGGTTGGGGTCTGAAAGAGGGGGAAAGATGGCGAACGAGGGATAAAAAGTATAACAGAAAGTGACGTGTGAAGTTGTCATTGGTGGGAATAAGAAGTGATGTTATTGGTGGAAAGGAACAAATGAAAGTTGCTGATTGGCGAGAATAAGAGAGATTATGATTGGTGGAAAGAAAAAAAGGTGTGGGAGTGGGGTATGTTGGAGGTGATGGAAAAGGCAAGTTTTGCTACCAACAACATTTGCAAAAGCCTATCCAGAACTCATCAGCAATTTTAAATAACTAGTGTTTCGGGGGTTTTCTATGGTTGGTAGACGAATGCAAGCTGTTTCTACCATACTTATATTATTCGTCTTTTTCCTTTTTTTTTTTTAAAATGACTAGTTTTTTTTTTTTTTTTTTTTTTTTGGGAGTTTTCTGCGGATGGTAAACAAATGCAAGCTCTTTCTGCTTTTTCATAGGTTTTCCCTGGTTGGTAGGCGTTTTCTGTACTGGTTGACGAAGGCGTTTCTAATTTTGGAGGTTTTCTCAGGTTTTTAGCGGTTGTCCCTGCCCGGTAGGCAAATGATGAAGTTTTACCTTGTCGGCGCGCGGATACTAGGCACGTACTGGCGCGCACACACACACACACACACAGAGAGACAGACAGACACACAGACAGGCACACACACACGGACATGTTTCCAAAAATGCTTTTTTTTTTTTTTTTTTTTTTTTTTTTTGATTCAGGAGGTCTCAAAACGTGTATTTCCGGTGAAATCTCGGTATCGAATTTTTGGGCGGAATGCAATACTTCCCCTACTTACTATACGTAGTAGAGAAAGTAAAAAAGTATTGAAAAATTTAAGGAAATAACAAGCAATATCTCAAAAGTGTACTATCTTGTTTTCAAGGGTTTTCCAGATCGGTAAGCGTTAGAATACTCTTAGAGCTTTTTTCAGGTTTTTTAGCGGTTGTCCCTGGCCGGTAGGCAATTGATAAAGTTTTTCTATAACGACGTCGTTTTGGCTTGTGGCGCACGGTTCCTAGGCACGTACTCGCGCGCGCGCGCACACACACACACACACACACACTAAAATAGTAGCGTATAAAAAAACTGATTTGTTACACTCACATAACTTTCTCTACTCTTGTACAATCTAATTGGTAGCTTTTAAGCGATAGTCAAATATTTTAACGCTGGTTGCTATGTGGCGAATTCCATTCTGTTTGCATGTTCAGGACATAAAAAAAATGAATAAACGAATTTGAGAAAAAGTATAAGTATTGGAAAATTTAAGGAAATAACAAGCAATATCTCGAAAACGGTTCACTCAACAAAAGAAACGTATATGACATAAGTTGTGTATTTTAACGCGATCTACATTTTTTGTGTAGTAAAATTTTGTCTATCTCTTATGGTTTACCAGTTATGCAAAAAAGTCGTTCACAATGAAGAATATTTTTGGAGACATTCCCAGAAAATTCGAGATATACATTTTATTTGACATGACAATATCTTAAACATATTATGTTTTAATCAAAATCGTTAGAGCCGTTTTTGAGAAAATTAAAATTTTCGAAAAATGTTCCATGTAAAGGGTAGTCTGGGGTGGGGGGATTTTCTTGAAAACCTTCGTGTCGCATCTCTGGAAGATACTGAACCTAAATACCAAGTTTGGTGTTTATCCGACTGTTCGTTTTTGAGTTATGCTGTTCACAGACACACAGACACACAGACAGACACACACACGGACATGTTTCCAAAAATGCTTTTTTTTTTTTTGGATTCAGAGATTCTCAAAACATGTATTTCCAGTGAAATCTCGGTAACGAATTTTTGGGTGGAATGCAATACTTCCCCTACTTACTATACGTAGTAGAGAAAGTAAAAATGAATAACGCATTTGAGAAAAAGTATAAGTATTGGAAAATTTAAAGGAAATAACAAGCAATATCTCGAAATACGGTTCACTCAACAAAATAAATGTATATGGCATAAGTTGTGTATTTTAACGCGATCTACATTTTTGTGTAGCAAACTTTTGTCTATCTCTTACGGTTTATCAGTTATGAAAAAGTCGTTCACAATGAAGAATTCTTTTGGAGACATTCCCAGAAAATTCGAGATATACATTTCATTTCTCTCGACATTATCTTAAATATATGATATTTTCATCAAAATCGTTAGAGCCATTTTTTAATACAAAGAGAACGGGATTTCACAAGTGAAACAGTACTGTGATAACGATACCACTGAAACAAAAAAAAAAATCTGATGTGTAACACTCACATGACTTTCTCAACTCTTGTACAAAGTATTTTTACAAACGCTTATTCCCCATCTAGTTCATGTTAATCGAGATAAACATTTGCAAAATCTATTTTATTGCTAATTTTCTTGTATAAAAAAAAAATCTGATGTGTAACACTCACATGACGTTCTCTACTCTTGTACAAAGTATTTTTACAAACGCTTATGCTCCATCTAGTTCATGTTAATCGAGATAAACATTTGCAAACTCTATTTTATTGCTAATTTTCTTGTAGATGTAGGGGAAAATATATTTACAAGGGGAATATAGAAAAACAGTAGCCTTTAAGCACATACATATCTCTTAATAGCTGGTTGCTATGTGCAACACCATTCTTTTTGCCACAGATTAATACTGTTTGCATATCAAAGACAAAAAAAAAAATGAATAACGAAGTCCCATTTGAGAAAATAAATATTGGAAAATTAACAAACAATATCTCGAAAACGGTTCACTCAACAACAAAAATGTATATTACATAAGATGTGTATTTTAACGCGATCTACATTTTTTGTGTAGTAAATTTTGTCTATCTCTTACGGTTTTTCAGTTATGAAAAAGACGTTCACAATGAAGAATACTTTTGGAGACATTCCCAGAAAATTCGAGATATACATTTCATTTCTCACGACATTATATTAAACATACGATATTTTTCATCAAAATCGTTAGAGCCATTTTTTTTAATACAAAGAGAACGGGATTTCACAAGTGAAACAGTACTGTGATAACGATACCAACAAAACTAATTATTATTCACCCACTGAAACACATAAAAAAAATCTGATGTGTAACACTCACATGACTTTTCTCATCTCTTGTACAAAGTATTTTTACAAACGCTTATTCCCCATCTAGTTCATGTTAATCGAGATAAACATTTGCAAACTCTGTTTTATTGCTAATTTTGTTGTAGATGTAGGGAAAATATATTTACAAGGGGAATATAGAAAAACAGTAGCCTTTAAGCACATACATATCTCTTAATAGCTGGTTGCTATGTGCAGTACCATTCTTTTTGCCACAGATTAATACTCTTTGCATATCAAAGACAAAAAAAAAAATGAATAACGAATTCCCATTTGAGAAAATAACTATTGGAAAATTTAAGTAAATAACAAGCAATATCTCGAAAACGGTTCACTCAACAATAAAGATGTATATGACATAAGTTGTGTATTTTAACGCGATCTACATACTTTCGTACTCACCTATAAGATATAGAGGGTAGAGGTCGTACGAACGTAGCACTTTGAGAATCTATATTCAACAGTTGGTGTTACTCCTTAGAAAGGAAGTATCTGCTGATTTTTATTTAATTCTTTACATTTTACATAGCACGTATGCACTGGCACAACACAAAAGCACTACACACAATACTCAGTTTTAATATTTGCACTAATAACATCAGGAATAACTGAAGTCTGCAAACAGTCATTTCCCATGTGCAGCCTTACGTACAGAAAACGTGTGTGGCTGATCTATGTGTAAAAAGAGCCTGAGAGCGGATGTACGTCAGCGGTAAAATCTTTTAAATGCATTTTTATTGGCGATGGTAGAAATCGTGCAGTGGTGGATCGTGAAAATTCATATAAATGGATGTATCACCTCATAATAAGCCTCTATATACCAAGAATATTGAGTTTTTAAAAAGTCAGCAACTGTACCTGTGTTTCTATACGTGAACGTCAGATGGCAGCTTCGATACGTGTCCACGGAGACCTTAGTGCTAGGCAACTGTACCTCTGTTTCTATACGTGAACGGCAGATTGCAGCTTCGATACGTGTCCACGGAGACCTTAGTGCTAGGCAACTGTACCTCTGTTTCTATACGTGAACGGCAGATTGCAGCTTCGATACGTGTCCACGGAGACCTTAGTGCTAGGCAACTGCACCTCTGTTTCTATACGTGAACGGCAGATTGCAGCTTCGATACGTGTCCACGGAGACCTTAGCGCTAGGCAACTGCACCTCTGTTTCTATACGTGAACGGCAGATTGCAGCTTCGATACGTGTCCACGGAGACCTTAGTGCTAGGCAACTGTACCTCTGTTTCTATACGTGAACGGCAGATTGCAGCTTCGATACGTGTCCACGGAGACCTTAGTGCTAGGCAACTGTACCTCTGTTTCTATACGTGAACGGCAGATTGCAGCTTCGATACGTGTCCACGGAGACCTTAGTGCTAGGCAACTGCACCTCTGTTTCTATACGTGAACGGCAGATTGCAGCTTCGATACGTATCCACGGAGACCTTAGTGCTAGGCAACTGCACCTCTGTTTCTATACGTGAACGGCAGATTGCAGCTTCAATACGTGTCCACGGAGACCTTAGTGCTAGGCAACTGTACCTCTGTTTCTATACGTGAACGGGAGATTGCAGCTTCGATACGTGTCCACGGAGACC
The DNA here is from genome assembly GCA_030765065.1 of Deroplatys truncata. Lineage (NCBI taxonomy): Eukaryota > Metazoa > Arthropoda > Insecta > Mantodea > Mantidae > Deroplatys > Deroplatys truncata. The sequence continues at coordinate 679,570,998 of CM060990.1, forward strand.
TTAGTGCTAGGCAACTGCACCTCTGTTTCTATACGTGAACGTCAGATTGCAGCTTCGATACGTGTCCACGGAGACCTTAGTGCTAGGCAACTGCACCTCTGTTTCTATACGTGAACGGCAGATTGCAGCTTCGATACGTATCCACGGGGACCTTAGTGCTAGGGAACTGCACCTTTGTTTGTATACGTGAACGGCAGATTGCAGCTTCAATACGTGTACACGGAGACCTTAGTGCTAGGCAGCTGTACCTCTGTTTCTATACGTGAACGGCAGATTGCAGCTTCGATACGTGTCCACGGAGATCTTAGTGCTAGGCAGCTATACCTGTTTCTATACGTCAACGGCAGATTGCAGCTTCGATACGTGTTCACGGAGACCTTAGTGCTAGGCAACTGTACCTGTGTTTCTATACGTGTCCACGGAGACCTTAGTGCTAGACAACTGTACCTGTGTTTCTATACGTGAACGGCAGATTGCAGCTTCAATACGTGTCCACGGAGACCTTAGTGCTAGTGCTAGGCAACTATACCTCTGTTTCTATACGTGAACGGCAGATTGCAGGTTCGATACGTGTCCACGGAGATCTTAGTGCTAGGCAACTATACCTGTTTCTATACGTGAACGGCAGATTGCAGCTTCGATACGTGTCCACGGAGACCTTAGTGCTAGGCAACTGTACCTGTGTTTCTATACGTGAACGTCAGATGGCAGCTTCGATACGTGTCCACGGAGACCTTAGTGTTAGGCAACTGTACCTCTGTTTCTATACGTGAACGGCAGATTGCAGCTTCGATACGTGTCCACGGAGACCTTTCGCTTCAGGTGACAAAATAACACTAGGCACTTGTGTGCCGTGGTGTAAGCCGCAATCACGGTATTGGTAGCGTGGATCTCCTTGGGGCTCTCCTCGGAGTTACCTCAACACCACGTACATGACCTGGTTCGTCACGGGTACGCAGGTCTGCACTACCACTTCCTCGGCGTTGAGCAGGCCCAGGAGGCGATCGTACCGGTACACCAGCTAGCACGTGGACATGTTATCGCGCTGTGGTGTTGCGTGTGCGAGGTATGGAAACTCAAGGACGCAAAACATGCACGACCGAGGGTTAAAAAGCAGAACAAGTAGTGACGTGGAGCGTTGTGATTGGTGTAAATAAGACGATCTCTGATAGGTGGACAAATTGAAATAACGTGATGTGATAGGCGAAAATAAAATCAAAGGTGATTGGATGAAAAATGACGAGAAGGAATTAGCGGTGAATTTGTGAACTAAGATGGCGAAGATTTTTTTTTTTTTTAAAAAAAAAGGATAATATAAGTACGGCAACTGTAACGGTTTACGGCAAACGCGCGCCGCGCAATGCGTCACGCCCGGGCAATAAAACAAAAGTCATATTGAGCAAGATGCCCGGCGTGACGCATTGCGCGGCGCGCGTTTGCCGTAAACCGTTACAGTTGCCGTACTTATATTATCCTTTTTTTTAAAAAAAAAAAAATCTTCGCCATCTTAGTTCACAAATTCACCGCTAATTCCTTCTCGTCATTTTTCATCCAATCACCTTTGATTTTATTTTCGCCTATCACATCACGTTATTTCAATTTGTCCACCTATCAGAGATCGTCTTATTTACACCAATCACAACGCTCCACGTCACTACTTGTTCTGCTTTTTAACCCTCGGTCGTGCATGTTTTGCGTCCTTGAGTTTCCATACCTCGCACACGCAACACCACAGCGCGATAACATGTCCACGTGCTAGCTGGTGTACCGGTACGATCGCCTCCTGGGCCTGCTCAACGCCGAGGAAGTGGTAGTGCAGACCTGCGTACCCGTGACGAACCAGGTCATGTACGTGGTGTTGAGGTAACTCCGAGGAGAGCCCCAAGGAGATCCACGCTACCAATACCGTGATTGCGGCTTACACCACGGCACACAAGTGCCTAGTGTTATTTTGTCACCTGAAGCGAAAGGTCTCCGTGGACACGTATCGAAGCTGCAATCTGCCGTTCACGTATAGAAACAGAGGTACAGTTGCCTAACACTAAGGTCTCCGTGGACACGTATCGAAGCTGCCATCTGACGTTCACGTATAGAAACACAGGTACAGTTGCCTAGCACTAAGGTCTCCGTGGACACGTATCGAAGCTGCAATCTGCCGTTCACGTATAGAAACAGGTATAGTTGCCTAGCACTAAGATCTCCGTGGACACGTATCGAACCTGCAATCTGCCGTTCACGTATAGAAACAGAGGTATAGTTGCCTAGCACTAGCACTAAGGTCTCCGTGGACACGTATTGAAGCTGCAATCTGCCGTTCACGTATAGAAACACAGGTACAGTTGTCTAGCACTAAGGTCTCCGTGGACACGTATAGAAACACAGGTACAGTTGCCTAGCACTAAGGTCTCCGTGAACACGTATCGAAGCTGCAATCTGCCGTTGACGTATAGAAACAGGTATAGCTGCCTAGCACTAAGATCTCCGTGGACACGTATCGAAGCTGCAATCTGCCGTTCACGTATAGAAACAGAGGTACAGCTGCCTAGCACTAAGGTCTCCGTGTACACGTATTGAAGCTGCAATCTGCCGTTCACGTATACAAACAAAGGTGCAGTTCCCTAGCACTAAGGTCCCCGTGGATACGTATCGAAGCTGCAATCTGCCGTTCACGTATAGAAACAGAGGTGCAGTTGCCTAGCACTAAGGTCTCCGTGGACACGTATCGAAGCTGCAATCTGACGTTCACGTATAGAAACAGAGGTGCAGTTGCCTAGCACTAAGGTCTCCGTGGACACGTATCGAAGCTGCAATCTCCCGTTCACGTATAGAAACAGAGGTACAGTTGCCTAGCACTAAGGTCTCCGTGGACACGTATTGAAGCTGCAATCTGCCGTTCACGTATAGAAACAGAGGTGCAGTTGCCTAGCACTAAGGTCTCCGTGGATACGTATCGAAGCTGCAATCTGCCGTTCACGTATAGAAACAGAGGTGCAGTTGCCTAGCACTAAGGTCTCCGTGGACACGTATCGAAGCTGCAATCTGCCGTTCACGTATAGAAACAGAGGTACAGTTGCCTAGCACTAAGGTCTCCGTGGACACGTATCGAAGCTGCAATCTGCCGTTCACGTATAGAAACAGAGGTACAGTTGCCTAGCACTAAGGTCTCCGTGGACACGTATCGAAGCTGCAATCTGCCGTTCACGTATAGAAACAGAGGTGCAGTTGCCTAGCGCTAAGGTCTCCGTGGACACGTATCGAAGCTGCAATCTGCCGTTCACGTATAGAAACAGAGGTGCAGTTGCCTAGCACTAAGGTCTCCGTGGACACGTATCGAAGCTGCAATCTGCCGTTCACGTATAGAAACAGAGGTACAGTTGCCTAGCACTAAGGTCTCCGTGGACACGTATCGAAGCTGCAATCTGCCGTTCACGTATAGAAACAGAGGTACAGTTGCCTAGCACTAAGGTCTCCGTGGACACGTATCGAAGCTGCCATCTGACGTTCACGTATAGAAACACAGGTACAGTTGCTGACTTTTTAAAAACTCAATATTCTTGGTATATAGAGGCTTATTATGAGGTGATACATCCATTTATATGAATTTTCACGATCCACCACTGCACGATTTCTACCATCGCCAATAAAAATGCATTTAAAAGATTTTACCGCTGACGTACATCCGCTCTCAGGCTCTTTTTACACATAGATCAGCCACACACGTTTTCTGTACGTAAGGCTGCACATGGGAAATGACTGTTTGCAGACTTCAGTTATTCCTGATGTTATTAGTGCAAATATTAAAACTGAGTATTGTGTGTAGTGCTTTTGTGTTGTGCCAGTGCATACGTGCTATGTAAAATGTAAAGAATTAAATAAAAATCAGCAGATACTTCCTTTCTAAGGAGTAACACCAACTGTTGAATATAGATTCTCAAAGTGCTACGTTCGTACGACCTCTACCCTCTATATCTTATAGGTGAGTACGAAAGTATGTAGATCGCGTTAAAATACACAACTTATGTCATATACATCTTTATTGTTGAGTGAACCGTTTTCGAGATATTGCTTGTTATTTACTTAAATTTTCCAATAGTTATTTTCTCAAATGGGAATTCGTTATTCATTTTTTTTTTTGTCTTTGATATGCAAAGAGTATTAATCTGTGGCAAAAAGAATGGTACTGCACATAGCAACCAGCTATTAAGAGATATGTATGTGCTTAAAGGCTACTGTTTTTCTATATTCCCCTTGTAAATATATTTTCCCTACATCTACAACAAAATTAGCAATAAAACAGAGTTTGCAAATGTTTATCTCGATTAACATGAACTAGATGGGGAATAAGCGTTTGTAAAAATACTTTGTACAAGAGATGAGAAAAGTCATGTGAGTGTTACACATCAGATTTTTTTTATGTGTTTCAGTGGGTGAATAATAATTAGTTTTGTTGGTATCGTTATCACAGTACTGTTTCACTTGTGAAATCCCGTTCTCTTTGTATTAAAAAAAATGGCTCTAACGATTTTGATGAAAAATATCGTATGTTTAATATAATGTCGTGAGAAATGAAATGTATATCTCGAATTTTCTGGGAATGTCTCCAAAAGTATTCTTCATTGTGAACGTCTTTTTCATAACTGAAAAACCGTAAGAGATAGACAAAATTTACTACACAAAAAATGTAGATCGCGTTAAAATACACATCTTATGTAATATACATTTTTGTTGTTGAGTGAACCGTTTTCGAGATATTGTTTGTTAATTTTCCAATATTTATTTTCTCAAATGGGACTTCGTTATTCATTTTTTTTTTGTCTTTGATATGCAAACAGTATTAATCTGTGGCAAAAAGAATGGTGTTGCACATAGCAACCAGCTATTAAGAGATATGTATGTGCTTAAAGGCTACTGTTTTTCTATATTCCCCTTGTAAATATATTTTCCCCTACATCTACAAGAAAATTAGCAATAAAATAGAGTTTGCAAATGTTTATCTCGATTAACATGAACTAGATGGAGCATAAGCGTTTGTAAAAATACTTTGTACAAGAGTAGAGAACGTCATGTGAGTGTTACACATCAGATTTTTTTTTATACAAGAAAATTAGCAATAAAATAGATTTTGCAAATGTTTATCTCGATTAACATGAACTAGATGGGGAATAAGCGTTTGTAAAAATACTTTGTACAAGAGTTGAGAAAGTCATGTGAGTGTTACACATCAGATTTTTTTTTTTGTTTCAGTGGTATCGTTATCACAGTACTGTTTCACTTGTGAAATCCCGTTCTCTTTGTATTAAAAAATGGCTCTAACGATTTTGATGAAAATATCATATATTTAAGATAATGTCGAGAGAAATGAAATGTATATCTCGAATTTTCTGGGAATGTCTCCAAAAGAATTCTTCATTGTGAACGACTTTTTCATAACTGATAAACCGTAAGAGATAGACAAAAGTTTGCTACACAAAAATGTAGATCGCGTTAAAATACACAACTTATGCCATATACATTTATTTTGTTGAGTGAACCGTATTTCGAGATATTGCTTGTTATTTCCTTTAAATTTTCCAATACTTATACTTTTTCTCAAATGCGTTATTCATTTTTACTTTCTCTACTACGTATAGTAAGTAGGGGAAGTATTGCATTCCACCCAAAAATTCGTTACCGAGATTTCACTGGAAATACATGTTTTGAGAATCTCTGAATCCAAAAAAAAAAAAAGCATTTTTGGAAACATGTCCGTGTGTGTGTCTGTCTGTGTGTCTGTGTGTCTGTGAACAGCATAACTCAAAAACGAACAGTCGGATAAACACCAAACTTGGTATTTAGGTTCAGTATCTTCCAGAGATGCGACACGAAGGTTTTCAAGAAAATCCCCCCACCCCAGACTACCCTTTACATGGAACATTTTTCGAAAATTTTAATTTTCTCAAAAACGGCTCTAACGATTTTGATTAAAACATAATATGTTTAAGATATTGTCATGTCAAATAAAATGTATATCTCGAATTTTCTGGGAATGTCTCCAAAAATATTCTTCATTGTGAACGACTTTTTTGCATAACTGGTAAACCATAAGAGATAGACAAAATTTTACTACACAAAAAATGTAGATCGCGTTAAAATACACAACTTATGTCATATACGTTTCTTTTGTTGAGTGAACCGTTTTCGAGATATTGCTTGTTATTTCCTTAAATTTTCCAATACTTATACTTTTTCTCAAATTCGTTTATTCATTTTTTTTATGTCCTGAACATGCAAACAGAATGGAATTCGCCACATAGCAACCAGCGTTAAAATATTTGACTATCGCTTAAAAGCTACCAATTAGATTGTACAAGAGTAGAGAAAGTTATGTGAGTGTAACAAATCAGTTTTTTTATACGCTACTATTTTAGTGTGTGTGTGTGTGTGTGTGTGTGCGCGCGCGCGCGAGTACGTGCCTAGGAACCGTGCGCCACAAGCCAAAACGACGTCGTTATAGAAAAACTTTATCAATTGCCTACCGGCCAGGGACAACCGCTAAAAAACCTGAAAAAAGCTCTAAGAGTATTCTAACGCTTACCGATCTGGAAAACCCTTGAAAACAAGATAGTACACTTTTGAGATATTGCTTGTTATTTCCTTAAATTTTTCAATACTTTTTTACTTTCTCTACTACGTATAGTAAGTAGGGGAAGTATTGCATTCCGCCCAAAAATTCGATACCGAGATTTCACCGGAAATACACGTTTTGAGACCTCCTGAATCAAAAAAAAAAAAAAAAAAAAAAAAAAAAAGCATTTTTGGAAACATGTCCGTGTGTGTGTGCCTGTCTGTGTGTCTGTCTGTCTCTCTGTGTGTGTGTGTGTGTGTGCGCGCCAGTACGTGCCTAGTATCCGCGCGCCGACAAGGTAAAACTTCATCATTTGCCTACCGGGCAGGGACAACCGCTAAAAACCTGAGAAAACCTCCAAAATTAGAAACGCCTTCGTCAACCAGTGCAGAAAACGCCTACCAACCAGGGAAAACCTATGAAAAAGCAGAAAGAGCTTGCATTTGTTTACCATCCGCAGAAAACTCCCAAAAAAAAAAAAAAAAAAAAAACTAGTCATTTTAAAAAAAAAAAAGGAAAAAGACGAATAATATAAGTATGGTAGAAACAGCTTGCATTCGTCTACCAACCAGAGAAAACCCCCGAAACACTAGTTATTTAAAATTGCTGATGAGTTCTGGATAGGCTTTTGCAAATGTTGTTGGTAGCAAAACTTGCCTTTTCCATCACCTCCAACATACCCCACTCCCACACCTTTTTTTCTTTCCACCAATCATAATCTCTCTTATTCTCGCCAATCAGCAACTTTCATTTGTTCCTTTCCACCAATAACATCACTTCTTATTCCCACCAATGACAACTTCACACGTCACTTTCTGTTATACTTTTTATCCCTCGTTCGCCATCTTTCCCCCTCTTTCAGACCCCAACCACCGCACAGTCAACACCTCGCCGCTCCTTAACCTCAACTTCGTGCCTCCGCCATCTTATTTAGTTCACATTTTTACCACCGCGCCTCTCATCTCTCAACCAGATTGCCTGCAAGAACAGATCTCGTTCATTCGCACCTCGACGGTTGCCTCGGCAACAGCTACTGCCAACACCTACGTCGTACACGTTTTTGACCGCTTTCGACCGGCTTGAGAACCCTGCTCCTACGTACGCTAGCGACCATCACGATGGTCCAGTACCAGGTTTTGGTATAGTTAAATTACGCCTCTGCAAAGGGTGTCTGTACCGCTTTAAAAACCTAGGTATATCAGTGCGTAGTGATGTTGGTTGATCTTAAAGCTGGTTAAGCATTTTCAAAAACAGTTTGCTTTTATTTTTCCGCCTCGCGTGCCGCGCTTTTGGTGACGCATCCACACCGGTAACAGGTAAGTAACACACGCATAATTATTTTTCGGACCTGCTTGGCGTAGGAATATATCCTTTCGTGTTTTGGTACTGTAACCTCAAACCTCCTTACCCACCTCTTGCGTCCGCCATCTTGTTTAGTTCTCACCGCATCTCCTTGTCGCAGACCCTCCGCCATTTTTAGTTCCCGCTATTTTAACCTCAAAATCTACTCTTCTAACCTCTTGCTACCGCCATCTTCTTTTAGTTCCCATTCTCACCACCGCGTCTCCTTACCCCCACCTCTTGCGACCGCCATGTTCACCACTAACCTCCAAATTTCCTCGTCCTTAAACCTCTTGTCTCAACCACCTTGTTTAGTTCCCATTTTCGCCACCGCATCTCATATCGCCCCATCTCTCTATCCACTCAAGAAAACTACCATCCAACGTTCAAAAAATTGCTGATCAGTTCACGACAGGCTTTTGCAAATCTTGTTGCTAGCAAAACTTACCTTTCCCATCACCTCCAACATACCCCACTCCTTTTTCTTTCCACCAATCATAACCTCTCTTATTCTTACCAATCAACAACTTTCATTTGCTCCTTTCCACCAATAAAATCACTTCTTATTCCCACCAATGACAACTTCACACGTCACTTTCTGTTATACTTTTTATCCCTCGTTCGCCATCTTTCCCCCTCTTTCAGACCCCAACCACCGCACAGTCAACACCTCGCCGCTCCTTAACCTCAACTTCGTGCCTCCGCCATCTTATTTAGTTCACATTTTTACCACCGCGCCTCTCATCTCTCAACCAGATTGCCTGCAAGAACAGATCTCGTTCATTCGCACCTCGACGGTTGCCTCGGCAACAGCTACTGCCAACACCTACGTCGTACACGTTTTTGACCGCTTTCGACCGGCTTGAGAACCCTGCTCCTACGTACGCTAGCGACCATCACGATGGTCCAGTACCAGGTTTTGGTATAGTTAAATTACGCCTCTGCAAAGGGTGTCTGTACCGCTTTAAAAACCTAGGTATATCAGTGCGTAGTGATGTTGGTTGATCTTAAAGCTGGTTAAGCATTTTCAAAAACAGTTTGCTTTTATTTTTCCGCCTCGCGTGCCGCGCTTTTGGTGACGCATCCACACCGGTAACAGGTAAGTAACACACGCATAATTATTTTTCGGACCTGCTTGGCGTAGGAATATATCCTTTCGTGTTTTGGTACTGTAACCTCAAACCTCCTTACCCACCTCTTGCGTCCGCCATCTTGTTTAGTTCTCACCGCATCTCCTTGTCGCAGACCCTCCGCCATTTTTAGTTCCCGCTATTTTAACCTCAAAATCTACTCTTCTAACCTCTTGCTACCGCCATCTTCTTTTAGTTCCCATTCTCACCACCGCGTCTCCTTACCCCCACCTCTTGCGACCGCCATGTTCACCACTAACCTCCAAATTTCCTCGTCCTTAAACCTCTTGTCTCAACCACCTTGTTTAGTTCCCATTTTCGCCACCGCATCTCATATCGCCCCATCTCTCTATCCACTCAAGAAAACTACCATCCAACGTTCAAAAAATTGCTGATCAGTTCACGACAGGCTTTTGCAAATCTTGTTGCTAGCAAAACTTACCTTTCCCATCACCTCCAACATACCCCACTCCTTTTTCTTTCCACCAATCATAACCTCTCTTATTCTTACCAATCAACAACTTTCATTTGCTCCTTTCCACCAATAAAATCACTTCTTATTCCCACCAATCACAACTTCACACGTCACTTTCTGTTACACTTTTTATCCCTCGCTCCCCATCTTTTCCCTCTTTCAGTCCCGACCTCCGCACAGACAACACCTCGCCGCTGCTCACATCTCCGAACCAAATTGCCGGCGAGAACAGATCTTGTTTATTCACACCTCGACCGTTGACTCGACAGCAGCTACTGTCAACACCTACGTCGTACACGTTTTTGACCGCTTTCGACCGGCTATGAGAACCCTGCTCCTACGTACGCTAGCGACCATCACGATGGTCCAGTACCAGGTTTTTGGTATAGTTAAATTACGCCTCTGCAAAGGGTGTCTGTACCGCTTTAAAAACCTAGGTATATCAGTGCGTAGTGATGTTGGTTGATCTTAAAGCTGGTTAAGCATTTTCAAAAACAGTTTGCTTTTATTTTTCCGTCTCGCGTGCCGCGCTTTTGGTGACGCATCCACACCGGTAACAGGTAAGTAACACACGCATAATTATTTTTCGGACCTGCTTGGCGTAGGAATATATCCTTTCGTGTTTTGGTACTGTAACCTCAAACCTCCTTACCCACCTCTTGCGTCCGCCATCTTGTTTAGTTCTCACCACATCTCCTTGTCGCAGACCCTCCGCCATTTTTAGTTCCCACTATTTTAACCTCAAAATCTACTCATCTAAAACTCTTGCTACCCCCATCTTCTTTTAGTTCCCATTCTCACCACTGCGTCTCCTTACCCCCACCTCTTGCGACAGCCGTGTTCACCACTAACCTCCAAATTTCCTCGTCCTTAAACCTCTTGTCTCAACAACCTTGTCTAGTTCCCATTTTCGCCACCGCATCTCATATCGCCCCCATCTCTCTATCCACTCAACAAAAAACTACCATCCAACGTTCAAAAAAATTGCTGATCAGTTCACGACAGGCTTTTGCAAATCTTGCTGCTAGCAAAACTTACCTTTCCCATCACCTCCAACATACCCCACTCCCACACCTTTTTCTTTTCCACCAATCATAATCCCTCTTATTCCTACCAATCAACAACTCTCATTTGTTCCTTTCCACCAATAAAATCACTTCTTATTCCCACCAATCACAACTTCACACGTCACTTTCCTTTACACTTTTTATCCCTCGCTCCCCATCTTTTCCCCCATTTCAGTACCGACCTCCGCACAGACAACACCTCGCCACCCAGCTCCTCTCCATCACGCGACCTCCATACTCCTCCATCTCCCTTCCTCCATCTCCCACCCCAAATTAACGAACCAATCAAAACACTCCACGTCACTTCCTCAATTCTTTCAACTCGTCCCGGATGAGCCAACCGATTTAACGATAATCCTAACGCTCAGGGCGCTTTTCAAACTTACCGCCGCCGCCGTCGCACGCAGCGACACTAGCGACACTAGCGCCCCTAGCGGCAGGATTATCGTTAAAACAATTGGCTCATCCGGGACTATTACTACTCACGTTTCTGCAATAGCATGACTTGCTGACTCACCTCAGTTATATCATTTACCTACTGCGGTGACCAAAATCTTGAATCCAGCAGAAGCAAATCAAAACTTAATACAATGCATGGAAATACTTGTTATTTTTAGTTGAGTTTCATGACAAATGTACATATTAGTTTATGTTTTCAAGATTTCGGAGTAAAGAATTGCTAGTATTTGTTTTTCTATGGATAGAAAATTCTTTAAAAGAAAATTTTCAGCACAGTTTCGGAATTAGCATAAAACACAAAATTGATTACATACGTTTATACACAAAAACTGCTAATGAGAACATAATTCAGTGAACAAGCTATCGCCTTTACAGTTTTTTATAAAGTGAGTATCGAGTGTGGAGAAATAGTGGTATCGTCCCATCACTAGTATTTATAGTAAGATCATCTGCAGAACTTCACAAGATATGTCCAAACAATACAGAAAAAATATAAAATTTCGGAAAGGCAAAACCCATCCCGATCTCAGCAACTGACAAAAATGAAGGCTCAGATTCGTAAAGTATGTTACTGACCAAGATCCCCTACTAGCTTACAACGAGTAATCACCATAGCTACTTTAGTGATATGCTAAATTTAAATACAAATTGATTAACAAAATTGTAAATAGAAAAAGGAAGACATGCAAAAAACACGAATTAACCATTTTCGTAGTGTAGTTCTGTGACAGGCTCAGAAACGTGACAACACTGCCAAATTCATAACACATCTGCCTACTGTGTTTGGGGCTTCCTGCACATGTATACCCCCACCACTCTCTCAAAGCAATGCATCTGTGAAAATACTTAAAATTCAGGTTTTTATCAAAGGGAATTCAAGTTTATATCACAGTATGATAATGTAACATAAAGACACTACACAATATTTCGATTACTAATGTGCACTTGTTTCAGAGATATTAAAATGATTTCTTGATATAATTAAATGTTGTATGTTAATAAAAATGAGCCAAGTGTAAAAGGGTTTGATTCAAAATGTTATTTATCTACTACTATAATAATCAGTGATGCTTTAGTTCGTAGTTACTAGGCAACAAAACCTATACTTTGTATTCTAACAAAATATAAAACACGCTATCAAACGTAAAATACACTCTTTAAAATGCCTTTAATTCTCCAAGCTTACTAATATCAATATTATCATTAATCAGAACTGTTGATCTCACCACGGAATATTCACTCCAAAGATTCGAAGTTTTAATATAATTCGTCTTCTCATAAAAATACGCCAACAAAGAATCTTCATTTACGTCTGCTTCATTACTCACACATAAGTCCTTGAATTTCGTATAACTACATAAATAAACTGGCCTTGACTTTCCTGGAAGTGTATTAATAGTTGCATCTTGGACTGCTTTTAAACTTTTTCCTGATGAACCATGAAAATCACCTTCTTCGCTCATTTTTACTTGAAATTCACATATGAAACTAGCATCCAAAATTGGAGAATATAATAACAAAGTTTGTTGATTTATCATGTCTTTTTTTTCAAAGCCCACATTACTCTTTCTCTAAACATATCGTTTACGCAATAAATACATTTCATTAAGTATACTAAATATACAACATATACTAAAATGCTATAAAATATTGTAGACAACACGTAACAAATTAGGTTTATTAACTAGTCCTCTATATAACTATTTGGCCTTAACAAATCTTGACAAGGAAAACCATCTTTTTCCATTTATATCGTTCCGTTTTATGAGAATATTTATTAAAAACAAAGTAATTAATCAATTTAAAAAAATCTGATGTGTTACACTCACATGACCTCTCTCTACTCTTGAACAAACTAACAAACGCTTGTTCGCCATCTATTTCATGTTACTGGATATAAAAATTTGCAGGAGCTATCGTATTGCACATTTTCTTGTAGTGCAAGGGGAATATGGTAGGCTTTAAGCGATTGTCAAATATTTTAAGAGCTGGTTGCTATGTGGAGCATTCCATCCTCTTTGCATGTTCAGGACATAAAAAAAAATCCGTTACGGTTTACCCGTTATGCAAAATTCATTCAGAATGAGGACTTTTGGGGACATTCCCAGAAAATTCAAGATATACATTTTATTTGCCATAAAAGTATCTTAAAAATATGATATTTTAATCAAAATCGTTACAGACATTTTTGAGAAAATCAAAATGTTCGAAAAATATTCCATGTAAAGCGTAGTCTGGGGTGGGGGAATTTTCTTGAAGATCTTCGTGTCGCATTTTTGGAAATATTGAACCTAAATACCAAGTTTGGTATTTATTCGACTTTTCGTTTTTGAGTTATGCTGTTCGCAGATACACAGACACATACACAGATCTTTTTCTAAAAGTGCTCTTTTGGATTCTGGAGGCCTCAAAACATGTATTTCCGGTGAAATCTCGATATCGAATTTTTGGGTGGAATGCAATATTTCTACTTACTCTACGTAGTAGAGAAAGTAAAAATGACAAAGGAGATATTTTATTACTAATTATTGTTTCTAAACCATGTTAATTGGTAAACGATTATAACGCGTGGAGCACTTTAATCATTACAAATGCTGAGAAAAAAGGTCTTAAGAAAAATGAATTTGGAATATGCTTTACATTATTATTCTTAAGAGAATTAAATGTGGCACACAGTAAATTAAAGGCACCAAATTAAAGTACAGGGTGTAAACATACTCGCAATAAACAATAAATATCACAATTTTAAATGTTTTCAACTTTTTCAACCAGCTTTACAATGCATTACCTTTATTAAATCCACTACGTCTGTATTTTTAACGTCACATTTCGGTAATTCTACCTGGGTTCCTCATTGAACTTCTTCTTATATCACAGTCAAGAAGCTAGGCTTGCTCAGAGACAAGAAAAGGATAAACTATAAATATGGCCATTAATATTGAAGCTGAAGATGATTCGATGCAAAACAATGCTATCGGTAGCATCCTTCGAGTGCACGTGTTACATAGCACGTTAACCTTTTCTGTGTTTCAACTCATTGTTTCAAACCATTTGAACCGAGGTGATGATGGTTTAACGAACTTTGGCAGTGGAACAATATGAGTTCTGTACATGCTCTCATTATAACTGAATGTGCTTCACTGTGCCACCAAGGATGTCATTCCTTGATTCATTATTCCGAGCGATATTCATGGAGTTCTTGTTTGAGACAGTCGGGTTTTGAACAGAGCTACGGCATTAACTTTGTGGCGCTTCGCCGGCCCAGACATAAGACACCAGAGCAAAAATAACTGAAAATGAATGCATACTGGGCACTGGGCACTGGGACTGACTTCCCCAACTTTCTTTTTTTATTTTTAAAACAATTCACTTATAAAATGGCATGCTTAATATGAGCAAATAAACTAATAAATATGCAAAAGCTCAGAGCTCCAGCTCAAATATTTTCTCATATAATAAAATTACATATTTTTAATTAGCAAAAAAAAATTTAAATTTTTAAACCGCCTTGCGCATTCGGATTTGTTAAATAGCTGTGTTAGTGGCATTGTTATTAGTTGTAGAGAAATGAATCTTTGTTTTTATGAAGTTCTTGGTGCTAAAATTTTTCTTGTTTTTCAGTATAAATTCATTTTTATGAGACAGTGAATAAAGCGATCATAAAATGTATGCTTCATTTTTTGGTTAGACATTTTAGATTATGTATGCAAATTTACATACAAATCATAGCAAAACTGAGATGTAAGGAATAAATTTCATTCGCAAAATTGTAAAATTGAGAGAAAACATACATAGAAGTGGTCCAGTGGGGTCAAAAGGGAGCGCACGGGTGATTTAAACATGTCGCTGGGCTTTTAAAAATGGTGCATCGTGAAAAATGTTAGGCCAAAATGATTCACAGGTGTCTGTAGGATACTTATCTTATATAATTCAAAAATCCAAAATGTCATTTTCACCTAAAACCTCAGTAGCAGTGTCCCTTACACGGTAAGAATTCTATGTTCACGCCATTTTGAAGAGAGAAACGAAGTCAGGTTCTGTAGCAAGTGAAGTGATAAGATCCGCCCAAATAATATGAATAATAAATAATAAACCATAATAAGAATATTAATAAGCAACTAATCAAAATAAGGAGGGGAATACCAATATGAGGGAAGAATAAAAGAGAACATTAAGAATTAGAAAAGAATAGATATTAATCAATAAACTCATAACGAAAGAAATAAACTAAAGATTAGATATTAATAAATAATCAGAAAGTGAAATAAAATGTAGAAAACATGTATTTGAGAACGAAGAGACTCGGCAAAAACCGTAAAAAGGTTGAAGACAGGAAGAGAGACATTAGTAAGCGATAAGTCACAATAGGAACCGAGTAGAGCTCTCAGGATGCGAAGACAACGGGCCGGAAACCGAATTCAGGCAAGCGCACAGAGAATTCAATCTAGCGAACATAAGTTGTTAATGGTAGACGCGGACGATGCCCGGGCGACGAAATTAAGAGCCAATGGAAGACGAAGAAAAATTTAGAGAAGTAACCAATAAGAGTTAATAACAGTCACGTGCTTAGCAAAAAGATAGATCGAAACTAGAAAAGAGGCGTGAAATAGAAAATTATCTATGACAGAGGGCAACTTTCAGACGTGTGTAAGATGCTTCATTGTGTGTCGAAACGTAGGGTAGAGAAGTTGACTTTGTGTCGGAACGTAGGGGAGAGAAGATGAATACTTTGTGTCGAGCCGTAGTGTAGAGAAGGTAACTCATAATGTGCAGTGAGGGAGAATAAGATAGATGTAGAAATTCAAAGTATTTTATATCAGAGAGGGAAACAGTGCAGATGTCTACGAGTAATTATCTATGTATGGGAAAAATTAGTTTAAAGTAAACGTGAGGAGTAAAAGGGTAGCTAGAGCATGACTAAAGGTTAAGTCATTAAAGTAACATTGTAATATACTTCAACTTCTCCAAGTACTTAAGAAAGGGTAAAGCACGGAAACAATAGCAGGGGATGACAGGAGAAATTGCGTCTTGTGTGAAAGGGTATTCGGATGAGGACAACAGTGTGGATGTTCAATAAACGGGCCATCTGAGAGGAGAACAGTGGGCTTCATTCATCTCCCATCCACACTCCCTGAGGTAAGAGTCCAACAACCAAAATTCATCTACCTGAGTAGCCGGCAGCAACATCAATCCTCCCGAATTACCAACCCAACACCAAGAACCGATCATTACACCCTCTTTTTTTAACCCCACTACACAAGACAACGGGGACTTTAAGGAAAGATGTTGGTTTAGACACAGATAAGAAAAATTAGAAGAAAAAATCTTACCTCTCACATTCATACGAATTTCTCCAACCATATTCATCTATTTCATCTAAACAGCTTCTATAAGCTGTTCCTGCAAAGGTTGCTTTTCCTTGTATTTTATGTTAACCGAGATATAGGTTTCCATAGAGAAATAATTCCATTTGAGGATTGTCATAGGCTCAAAGGTGCTATAGGAGACGGAAGCGATAGTCAAATTGTTAAAAGCAGGTCGGTATATGTTGGCCTTGAAATGTCATAGCCTATTCGTGTCACGTGAAACAACTGATTGGCGACAGCATTATATCAAATTACCTAGTTTCGAATGAAGAGGGCTTCACAGGTTATAAACCTTTTTGTCACGTAAATACCCAAATGTTTAGTATTTTAGTTCTAATCGTTAGAGCCATTTACGAGAAAACAAGAATAACGAAACATTTTCGAAGTAAAGGGTATTTTGCGGTGGCAGGATTTTCCTGGAGGTCTTGGTATCGCATCTTGGAAAATACTGAACTTAAGTACTAAGTTTGATATTCATCCGACTTTTCAGTTTTGAGTTATACTATTCACATACACCACAGAAGAATCGTTTTCTGACTTTTTACTTTCTCTATCACATACATAGTAGGTAGAGAAGGTATTGCATTCCACCCAAAAGTTCAATATCGATATTTCACCGGAAATACATTCTTTAAGGCCCCCCTGAATCAAAAAGTGGCATTTTCAGAAAAACGTCCCTACGTGGCTGCCTGTGAACAGCATAACTCAAAAAGGAAAAGTAGGATGAATACCAAACTTGGTATTTAGGTTCAGTACCTCCCAAAGATGCGACACGCAGACTTTCAAGAAAATCCCCCTACTCCAAACTACCCTTTACATGAATCATCTGTCGAAAGCTTTTATTTTCTAAAAATGGTTTTAACGATTTTGATTATGAAAGATATTTAAAATAAAATTTAGCTACATCTTGAATTTTCTGGAAATAGCCAGTCAAGTTCACTTCATTAGGGGGAAATGTATAATCTTGTATAACTGGCGAAGTAAAGCGATAGACGAAAACAAACTACACAAAAAATGTAGACCTCTTTAAAACACACACTTTCTTTCAAATAGGTTTTTGTGGTACCAGCCATTTTCGAGGAATCAGTTATTAATGGTTCGAATTGTTCAATACTTTGTCATTCATTGCAAGTCCTTTCGCTATTAAGCTGTTTCTCGCAATTGCACGCAAAGAATATGGAATTTTGAGCAAGAATATAGCGCCCAGTTCTTAAACATTTGACTATCGCTTTTCCCTTTACATCTATAACAGAATGTGTAATGCAGCTGTTTCGGGAAAGTGTTCTCTCGATTAAAACGAAAAATTGAGGAAAATAAACTTCCGTAAGAATAAATTGTATACTCCATAATAAACGTTAGATGAAGAGAAAGTGATGTGAATGTAACACATGGGATTTTTTTAATAATTCAGGCGGTTGAAAACACGTACTTCCAGTGAAATCTTATATCGCATTTATGAATGCAAAGCCATACTTCCTCTACCTGCTAGTCACGTGGTAGAGGGAGTAAACATAAATAGCAGGCAGACATGTTATTGCTCTCCCAGTGTCATATTTCCTCTACCTGCAAGTTACGTGGTAAAGGAAGTAAACATGAATAGCAGGCAGACACCTTATTGCTATCCCAGTGTCATATTTCCTCTACCTGCTAGTTACGTGGTGAAGGAAGTAAACATGAATAGCGAGCAGACATGTTATTGCTATCCCAGTGTCATATTTCCCCTACCTGCTAGTTACGTGGTGAAGGAAGTAAACATGAATAGCAGGCAGACACCTTATTGCTATCCCAGTGTCATATTTCCTCTACCTGCAAGTTACGTGGTAAAGGAAGTAAACATGAATAGCAGGCAGACACCTTATTGCTATCCCAGTGTCATATTTCCTCTACCTGCAAGTTACGTGGTAAAGGAAGTAAACATGAATAGCAGGCAGACACCTTATTGCTATCCCAGTGTCATATTTACTCTACCTGCTAGTTACGTGGTAAAGGAAGTAAACATGAATAGCGAGCAGACATGTTATTGCTATCCCAGTGTCATATTTCCTCTACCTGCTAGTTACGTGGTAAAGGAAGTAAACATGAATAGCGAGCAGACATGTTATTGCTATCCCAGTGTCATATTTACTCTACCTGCTAGTTACGTGGTAAAGGAAGTAAACATGAATAGCGAGCAGACATGTTATTGCTATCCCAGTGTCATATTTCCTCTACCTGCTAGTTACGTGGTAAAGGAAGTAAACATGAATAGCGAGCAGACATGTTATTGCTATCCCAGTGTCATATTTACTCTACCTGCTAGTTACGTGGTAAAGGAAGTAAACATGAATAGCGAGCAGACATGTTATTGCTATCCCAGTGTCATATTTCCCCTACCTGCTAGTTACGTGGTGAAGGAAGTAAACATGAATAGCAGGCAGACACCTTATTGCTATCCCAGTGTCATATTTCCCCTACCTGCTAGTTACGTGGTAAAGGAAGTAAACATGAATAGCAGGCAGACACCTTATTGCTATCCCAGTGTCATATTTCCTCTACCTGCTAGTTACGTGGTGAAGGAAGTAAACATGAATAGCAGGCAGACACCTTACTGCTATCCCAGTGTCATATTTCCTCTACCTGCTAGTTACGTGGTGAAGGAAGTAAACATGAATAGCGGGCAGACATCTTATTGCTATCCCAGTGTCATATTTCCTCTACCTGCTAGTTACGTGGTGAAGGAAGTAAACATAAAAAGCGGGCAGACATCTTATTGCTGTCCCAGTGTCATATTTCCTCTACCTGCTAGTTACGTGGTGAAGGAAGTAAACATGAATAGCAGGCAGACACCTTATTGCTATCCCAGTGTCATATTTCGGCGAGGTTCTCCTATTGGGGAGGTACTAGTTGGAGGAGGTTACAGACACGTTATGGTGGGGAGACAGCAAGGCGGAGGGGATTGGGGAGGAATGTAGGGGAAGAAGCCAGGGCTTCCAAATTGGTGTAAAAAAAACCATGCAAGCTAATAATTTTGAATGGAAAGTTCCAAGTTTAAACTATCTACCTGGGATTTACCAGTTATGAGGACGGAGGAAAACCTGGGTAAAATCTCAGGCATGGAGGACGGTCCTGGCGGGATGCCGGATACGCGGAGTATTAGCTCGGTACCGAGAATGTCGATCTGAAACAAGAGCCATGTGCCAAACTGGCCTCCACACCCCTATTCAAGCACGGTACCGAGAATGTCGATCTGAAACAAGAGCCATGTGCCAAACAGCCCCCTCACCCCTATTCAAGCACGGTACCGAGAATGTCGATCTCTAACAAGAGCCATATGCCAAACTGCCCTCCCCACCCCTATTGAAGCTTGGTACAGAGAAAGTCAATCTGAAATAAGAGCCATGTGCCAAACTGCCCTCCCCTCCCCTATTGAAGCTTGGTACAGAGAATGTCGATCTGAAACAAGAGTCATGTGCCAAACTGCCCCCTCTCCACTATTCAAGCTCGGTACAGAGAAAGTCGATCTGAAATAAGAGCCATGTGCCAAACTGCCCTCCTCTCCCCTATTGAAGCTCGGTACAGAGAATGTCGATCTGAAACAAGAGCCATGTGCCAAACTGCCCCCTCTCCACTATTCAAGCTCGGTACAGAGAATGTCGATCTGAAATAAGAGTCATGTGCCAAACTGCCCCCTCTCCCCTATTCAAGCTCGGTACCGAGAATGTCGATCTGAAATAAGAGCCATGTACCAAACTGCCCTCCTCTCCCCTATTGAAGCTTGGTACAGAGAATGTCGATCTGAAACAAGAGCCATGTGCCAAACTGCCCCCTCTCCACTATTCAAGCTTGGTACAGAGAAAGTCGATCTGAAATAAGAGCCATGTGCCAAACTGCCCTCCCCTCCCCTATTGAAGCTTGGTACAGAGAATGTCGATCTGAAACAAGAGCCATGTGCCAAACTGCCCCCTCTCCCCTATTCAAGCTCGGTACCGAGAATGTCGATCTAAAATAAGAGCCATGTGCCAAACTGCCCTCCTCTCTCCTATTCAAGCTCGGTACCGATGAGACAGTAACTATGGTTATGTATGCCATATATATAATAATGTGAATTATAATGTGAAACGGTATTAATAAGAAAAATACTTGTTGTATAAATAGAAGTTAAGGCATAAGTTTTATGTATGTGCAAGTGTAACTGGAGCTGTGGAATTCTTGTTAAAAGCCGACAAACATATCTTTGTGTTAGAATTAGGGCCCAGGCAAAAAGGACTTGTACGGGAAGGTCATAAAAGCCAGACCTTGAGTCTTTGTGAAATAGAAAATGCGACAAGCGAACACAACATATGTTTGTAGAGAGGCCACATACTTGCAAACGTAGAACAATAGCCGGGTAAGTCTTCTGGAAGGTTCCAAGCTGAACGAAGGCAGACAATGAAATTTTAAGGAAGAATATGTTTAAAATCTTTAAGGGGTCTCTAGCGTCTCCATCAGCCAGGGCGGTTGAGTATGTGAATAAGATACATGTAAGCTCTCAGAAGCAGGCGTTATTAGTTACTTCTTATAATGTAGTAGGAACATTGAAATGGTATCAATTTAAAAGTCCATAGGAACGTGTGATAAATACTACAATTATTTCTAGAGCACGTATAAAATACTTAAAAAGCTAAGCTACCGCAAGTTTGGCGCCGGAACGTGGGGCTAAAGTAGCAAGTTTGACGCCGGAACGTGGAGCCCGACGTAGCAAGTTTGGAGCCCGAATGTTGAAGACTAATGTAGCAAGTTTGGAGGCCAACATCGTGTGACTTGTAAAAAAATAAAAGCTACGCGAACGCAGGCAAGGAACAACGACGATCCATCGAAGAACCCAGCAGAGAAACACATCGAAGAGCCCAGCAGAGAAATCCAGCGAAGAGCCCAGCCGAGAAACACATCGCAGAGCCCAGCAGAGAAATCATCGAGGTGCAAAGTAAAACATAATAAAAAAAACTACGGGTACAAGAAGATCTTCAGACTGCAAACAGGACATCAAACAACGCAGAACGTCAAGAAACGACGAACACATCCACAGTATCTTAGGTCTATAAGAACTTTATTCATGAGAGAGGGGCACGAACTGCGGACAGCAAGACTACACCTCAGCTCTGGTCACCGTAAGATCACAGCAAAAAGGTCAGGAAAACTTTATACAGTAATGGTGATAAAGTATCTTTGTAAATGTGTATTGTGCATGTTATAATTTAATGCGAGTGTAAATGATACTTAGAAGTGGTAAGATTAGTAGGAGAAACACAAGTAGTAATACCCAATTAAATAGACACTCTACAGAAATGGAAGGGGAAAATTCAAATGAAAGCATTTTAATTTCGTTGGATAGAGATATATCCGATGTAACTAATTTTAATGATAACAGTCAAAATAGAGTAACAGAAACAGATAATATGCAAGTTCAACAATGTGTAAGGGCAGAAATACCGTTAAGTACAGAACAGGGACACGCAACAGAAACGAGAATGAACAACAAACATACAGGGTTACATGATAATGCAGTCCCTCAGAAAGACAATACAACTCAAGGGGAAATATCCGAGTTAGGTAATAACGATCAGCTTAATCTGATTACAATTCTTAGGGCTATATCAGACCTTAAAACTGACATGGACAATAAATTAGATCAAAATAACAAGGAAATTGAGAGAAAATTTGAGATACTGGGGCAAAGTAATATAGCACTAGAGAAAAAGCTAGATCAGCAAAGCCAAGAAATAGGTAGACAGATTGCAAATAACTTAAAGGAAAACAGGTCTGAAATTAAGAGAATAGAAAGGAAACTAAACGATACTAGTAGAGCAATGCATGCTGAAATGGAAGAACAGATTAATAACCAGTGCAAAAGGCTTGAAGGTAAAATTGCTAGTCAGATTAGCATAAATAGTCAAGAAATGAGTACTAAGTTGGATAGTCAGACAACTGAACTAAGAGAAATTATAGACCATACAAATGCAGACTTAGTGCAAAATCAAATAGACATAAAGGGGGAAATTACAGAAATTCAAAAGGAAGGTAAAATAATGCAGGAAAAGTTTGAATTTGTAGTACAGGATAGCAATAAGAAATTTGAGAAACTAGAATATAGATTGAATTCAATAATGAATAATAGAACTAGGGTAGACAATAGTACAATTACTGACGCTGTAAACCATGTAAATATGCATGAAAATAATGTAACTGAAAGGGGTACAATATCCTCTGGTTTCAGTAGTTCACGAGGTGCTTCAGCTTCTCCTATAGCAGCTGCACTATCTCGTAGCCAATATGCAAATTTAGAATCCAATACTAATGTAGCTAATAACATGGCACGATATCACATGGTACTTAACGAATTACCTTTACCTAAATTCAGTGCTACCACCAGTCCGGTCCAATTCATTAATGAAATAACTGAATACTTTCAATTGAAAAGCGTTCCGGAATCACTTAAGATGATCGTGGTCAGAAAATGCCTTGACAACAAAACTTTGCAATGGCTAAATATGATGGCCGACGGCGAGTTAAATTTCGAAACTTTCAGAGTACCACGCGAGAAAACTAGAAAAAGAAAAAGAAAACATGATAATAAGAAAATAAGGCTTATAATAAGAATATTGGGAAATAAAGTTAAAAAAAAAAAGGTACGGATCGTAAGAGTGGATAGCCTTGTAAATAATTGTAAATGAAAGGAATAAGAGTATGAAATAAGTATGTTTGAGACCTGTAAATCATATAGTTGATTACCTGAATGTACTTGAGATATATATAAGTGTAATAATCAACAGAAAACTCAAATGATAATATCTCATAAAGCTTTAGTTACTGTAACCTGTGTGTAAATATGCTAATGTAAATAGATAGAAGTAAGAATTAACTCATAAAATAATTAGTCCACAGTTCAAACACAAGAACAACCTAAATACATAGCAAGCAAATCTCAATTGTTTTTCAGTTTTATGTATGTATAACCATTTTCTATGTGTTTCTTTTTTATATATATCTGATTACAACCTGATATACATAAATGAATGTATCTGGAATATATATTACTCAACATTTTTTTGTTCAATTAAGTTAATACGTGTCAATGTCCATTGTAATTGTTTATACTAAAAGGATAGTGAAAAACGTGTTTTACACACAATAGTGCAAAAACTGACAGCTGTAAACATAACCCTAGCAAAGCAACTGTAATGACTTAGCCGAAAACACAATACAAAGTGCAGTGAAGTGTGTGTTGTTATTATATAGTATGGTCAGGTAGACGACCCATACTAAATGTCTGTAACAGAGTGAGCAAATTCTCACAGAGGTATATGGGCTGTGCCAAGAACACTAGACACCTATGGCATTACCAATATATTCATGAGACATTAAACAATATTAAAAATTTACAGGTACACATAAATTTTAAATATGTTTAAAGGGGGCATATTTGAGACAGTAACTATGGTTATATATGCCATATACATATAATAATGTGAATTATAATGTGAAACGGTATTAATAAGAAAAATACTTGTTGTATAAATAGAAGTTAAGGCATTAGTTTTATGTATGTGCAAGTGTAACTGGAGCTGTGGAATTCTTGTTAAAAGCCGACAAACATATCTTTGTGTTAGAATTAGGGCCCAGGCAAAAAGGACTTGTACGGGAAGGTCATAAAAGCCAGACCTTGAGTCTTTGTGAAATAGAAAACGCGACAAGCGAACACAACATATGTTTGTAGAGAGGCCACATGCTTGCAAACGTAGAACAATAGCCGGGTAAGTCTTCTGGAAGGTTCCAAGCTGAACGAAGGCAGACAATGAAATTTTAAGGAAGAATATGTTTAAAATCTTTAAGGGGTCTCTAGCGTCTCCATCAGCCAGGGCGGTTGACTATAAAGTGCTGCGATGTGAATAACATACATGTAAGCTCTCAGAAGCAGGCGTTATTAGTTACTTCTTATAATGTAGTAGGAACATTGAAATGGTATCAATTTAAAAGTCCATAGGAACGTGTGACAAATACTACAATTATTTCTAGAGCACGTATAAAATACTTGATTGCTCAGCGACCGCAAGTTTGGCTTACGAACGTGGTAGGGCTCGACCGTTCTACAGCTCCAGCTAACTTAAGAACTGTGTAGCTTATTAATAAGACAGTCAATGCGTGTGCCATTAAAGCATAGTATGTTTCACTAACTTAATCTATTGTTAGAGTTGTTACTTATTACCTTCCTTCCCGTATCACACCCTGCAAAGTTATACATGCTTTACCAAAAACCTAAATAACAACAATTGTGGCAGGAAATAAAAATAACACTTTAAGAGTAACAACTAAAACATCAGATATTTAACAACATTACCATAGTTCATATATTAAATCATATATTAATATATTGGACATACTGCGAGCTATGATCTCCCTCTACGAGTATACCGCACCGAGAATGTCGATCTGAAATAAGAGCCATGTGCCAAACTGCCCTTCTCACCCCTATTCAGGCTCGGTACTGAGAATGTCGATCTGAAATAAGAGCCATGTGCCAAACTGCCCTCCTCACCCCTATTCAAGCTCGGTACCGAGAATGTCGATCTGAATCAAGAGCCATGTGCCAAAATGCCCCCCCTCCCTTATTCACGCTCAGTACCGAGAAGGTCGTTCTGAGATAAGAGCCATGTGCTAAACTGCCCCCCTCTCCCCTATTCTAGATCGGTACCGAGATTGTCCATCTGAAATAAGTGTCATGTACCAAACTGCCCCCCTCTCCCCTATTCCAGCTCGGTATCGAGAATGTCGATCTGAAATAAGAGCCATGTGCCAAACTGCCCCCTCATCCCTATTCTAGCTCGGTACCGAGAATGTCCATCTGAAATAAGAGCCATGTGCCAAACTGCCGCCTCTCCACTATTCAAGCTCGGTACCGAGAATGTCGATCTGAATCAAGAGCCATGTGCCAAACTGCCCCCTCTCCCCTATTCTAGCTCGGTACCGAGAATGTCGATCAGAAATAAGAGCCATGTGCCAAACTGCCCCCTCTCCCCTATTCTAGCTCGGTACCCAGAACGTCGATCTGAATCAAGAGCCATGTGCCAAACTGCCCCCCTCTCCCCTATTCACGCTCGGTACCGAGAAGGTCGTTCTGAGATAAGAGTCATGTGCCAAACTGGCCCCCTCTCCCCTATTCTAGCTCGGTACCGAGATTGTCGATCTGAAATAAGTGTCATGTACCAAAATGCCCCCCTCTCCCCTATTCCAGCTCGGTACCGAGAATGTCCATCTGAAATAAGAGCCATGTGCCAAACTGCCCCCTCATCCCTATTCTAGCTCGGTACCGAGAATGTCGATTTGAAATAAGAGCCATGTGCCAAACTGCCCCCTCATCCCTATTCTAGCACGGTACTGAGAATGTCGATCTGAAATAAGAGCCATGTGCCAAACTGCCCCCTCATCCCTATTCTAGCTCGGTATCGAGAATGTGGATCTGAAATAAGAGCCATGTGCCAAACTGCCCCCTCCCCCCTGTTCTAGCTCGGTACCGAGAATGTCGATCTGAAATAAGACCCATGAGCCAAACTGCCCCCTCAAACTTATTCTAGCTCGCTACCGAGAATGTCGATCTGAAATAAGAGCCATGTGCCAAACTGCCCCGCTCTCCCCTATTCTAGCTCGGTACCGAGAATGTCTATCTGAAATAAGAGCCATCTGCCACACTGCCCCCTCATCCCTATTCTAACTCGGTACGGAGTATGCTGATCTGAAATAAGAGTTATGTGCCAAAATGCCCCCCTCTCCCCTATTCTAGCTCGGTACTGAGAATTTCGATCTGAAATAAGAGCCATGTGCCAACTGCTCCCCTCTCCCCTATTCTAGCTCGGTACCGAGAATTTCGATCTGAAATAAGAGCCATGTGCCAAGCTACCCCCCCCCAATCCTATTCTAGCTCTGTATCGAGAATGTCGATCTGAAATATGAGCAATGTGCCAAACTGCCCCCCTCATCCCTATTCTCTCTCGGTACCGAGAATGTCGATCTGAAATAAGAGTTATGTGCCAAACCACCCCCCTTTCCCCTATTCTAGCTCGGTACCGAGAATCTTGTTCTATAATAAGTGCCATGTGCCAAACTGCCACTATCGCTCCCATTCTAGCTCGGTATCGATAATGTCGATCTGTAATTAGAGTTATGTGCCAAACTGCCCCCCTCGCCCCTATTCTAGCTCGGTACCGAGAATTTCGATCTGAAATATGTGCCATGTGTCAACTGCTCCCCGTTCTCGTATTCTAGATCGGTGCCGAGAATTTCGGTCTGATATAAGAGCCATGTGCCAAGCTACCCCCTCTCTCCTATTCTAGCTCGGTATCGATAATTTCGATCTGAAATAATAGTTATGTGCCAAGCTGCCCCCTCTCTCCTATTCTAGCTCGGTACCGAGAATTTCGATCTGAAATATGTGCCATGTGTCAACTGCTCCCCGTTCTCCTATTCTAGCTCGGTACCGAGAATTTCGGTCTGAAATAAGAGCCATGTGCCAAGCTACCCCCTCTCTCCTATTCTAGCTCGTTATCGATAATTTCGATCTGAAATAAGAGTCATGTGCCAAGCTGACTCCTCACTTCTATTCTAGTTCGGTACCAACAATTTCGATCTGAAATAAGAGTATGTGCCAAGATACCCCCCTCTCTCATACTCTAGCTCGGTATCGAGAATTTTGATCTGAAATAAGAGTCATGTGCCAAGCAACCCCCCTTTCTCCTACTCCAGCTCGGTATCGAGAATTTCGATCTGAAATAAGAGCCATGTGCCAAGCTACCCCCTCTCTCCTATTCTAGCTCGGTATCGAGAATTTCGATCTGAAATAAATGTCATGTGCCAAGGTGCCCCCTCACTCCTATTCTAGCTCGGTACCGAGAATTTCGATCAGAAATTAGAGTCATGTGCCAAACTGCCCACTCTCCCCTATTCAAGCTCGGTACCAAGAATGTCGATCTGAAATAAGAGCCATGTGCCAAGCTGCTCCCTCTCCCCTATTCAAGCTCGGTACCGAGAATGTCGATCTGAAATAAGAGCCATGTGCCCAGCTACCCCCTCTCACCTACTCTAGCTCGGTATCGACAATTTCGATCTGAAATAAGAGTCATGTGCCAAGCTGCCCCCCTCACACCTATTCTATCACAGTACCGACAATTTCGATCTGAAATAAGAGTCATGTGCCAAGCTACCCTCTCTCTCCTATTCTAGCTCGGTATCGAGAATTTCGATCTGAAATAAAAGTCATGTGCCAAGCTGCCCCCTCACTCCTATTCTAGATCGATACCGGGAATTTCGATCTGAAATAACAGTCATGTGCCAAGATGCACCTCACTCCTATTCTAGCTCGGTACCAAAAATTTCGATCTGAAATAAGAGCCATGTGCCATGCTACCTCCCCTCTGCCCTACTCCAGCTCGGTATCGAGAATTTTGATCTGAAATAAGAGTCATGTGCCAATCTGCCCACCTCACCCCTAATCTAGCTCCGTACCGACAATTTCGATCTGAAATAAGAGTCATGTGCCAAGGTCCCCCCTCACTCTTATTCTAGCTCGGTATCGAGATTTTCGATCTGAAATAAGAGAGATGTGCCAAGCAACCCTCCTCTCTCCTACTCTAGCACGGTAATGAGAATTTCGATCTGAAATAATAGCCATGTGCCAAGCTGCCCCCTCACTCCTATTCTAGCTCGGGACCGAGAATTTCGATCTGAAATAAGAGCCATGTGCCAAGCTACCCCCACTTCCCTACTCTAGCTCGTATCGAGAATTTCGATGTGAAATAAGAGTCATGTGCCAAGCTGCCCCCTCACTGCTATTCTATCTCGGTACCGAAAATTTCGATCTGAAATAAGAGTCATGTGCCAAGCTATCCCCTCTCCATCTCTAGCTCGGTTTCAAGAATCTCGATCTGAAATGTTAGCCATGTGCCAAGCTGCACCCCTCACTCCTATTCTAGTCGGTACTGAGAATTTCGATCTGAAATAAGAGCCATGTGCCAAGCTAACCCCTCTCTTTTATTCTAGCTCGGTATCGAGAATTTCGATCTGAAATAAGAGTCATGTGCCAATCTGCCCCCTCACTCCTATTCTAGCTCGATACCGGGAATTTCGATCTGAAATAAGAGTCATGTGCCAATCTGCCCCCTCACTCCTATTCTAGCTCGATACCGGGAATTTCGATCTGAAATAAGAGTCATGTGCCAAGCTGCAGCTCACTCCTATTCTAGCTCGGTACCAACAATTTCGATCTGAAATAAGAGCCCTGTGCCAATCTGCCCCCTCACCCCTAATCTAGCTCGGTACCGACAATTTCGATCTGAAATAAGAGTCATGTGCCAAGCTGCATCTCACTCGTATTCTAGCTCGGTACCAACAATTTCGATCTGAAATAAGAGTCATGTGCCAATCACCCCCCTCTCTCCTACTCTAGCTCGGTATCGAGAGTTTCGATCTTAAATAAGAGGCATGTGCCAAGCAACCCCCCTCTCTCCTACTCTAGCTCGGTATCGAGAATTTCGATCTGAAATAATAGTTATGTGCCAAGCTGCCCCCTCACTCCTATTCTAGCTCGGTACCGAGAATTTCGATCTGAAATAATAGCCATGTGCCAAGCTGCCCCCTCACTCCTATTCTAGCTCGGTACCGAGAATTTCGATCTGAAATAAGAGCCATGTGCCAAGCTACCCCCCTCTCTCCTACTCTAGCTCGGTATCGTGAATTTCGATGTGATATAAAAATCATGTGCCAAGCTGCCCCCCTGACTCTTATTCTATCTCGGTACCGACAATTTCGATCTGAAATAAGAGTCATGTGCCAAGCTACCCCCTCACTTCTATTCTAGCTCGGTATCGATAATTTCGTTCTTAAATAAGAGTCATATGCCAAGCTACCCCCGTCTCCTTCTCTAGCTCGGTTTCGAGAATTTCGATCTGAAATGATAGTCATGTGCCAAGCTGCACCCCTCACTCCTATTCTAGCTCGGTACCGAGAATTTCGATCTGAAATAAGAGCCATGTGCCAAGCTACCCCCTCTCTCCTATTCTAGCTCGGTATCGAGAATTTCGATCTGAAATAAGAGTCATGTGCCAAGCTGCCCCCTCACTCCTATTCTAGCTCGATACTGGGAATTTCGATCTGAAATAAGAGTCATATGCCAAGCTGCACCTCACTCCTATTCTAGCTCGGTACCAACAATTTCGATCTGAAATAAGAGCCATGTGCCAAGCTACCCCTCCTCTCTCCTACTCTAGCTCGGTACCGATAATTTCGATCTGAAATAAGAGTCATGTGCCAAGCTACCCCCCTCACTCCTATTCTAGCTCGGTATCGAGAGTTTCGATCTGAAATAAGAGTCATGTGCCAAGCAACCCCCCTCTCTCCTACTCTAGCTCGGTATCGAGAATTTCGATCTGAAATAAGAGTCATGTGCGAAGCTGCATCTCACTCCTATTCTAGCTCGGTACCGAGGATTTCGATCTGAAATAAGAGTCATGTGCGAAGCTGCATCTCACTCCTATTCTAGCTCGGTACCAACAATTTCGATCTGAAATAAGAGTCATGTGCCAAGCTACCCCCCTCTCTCCTACTCTAGCTCGGTATCGAGAATTTTGATCTGAAATAAGAGTCATGTGCCAAGCACTCCCCTCTCTCCTACTCTAGCTCGGTATCGAGAATTTCGATCTGAAATAAGTTATGTGCCAAGCTACCCCCGTCTCTCCTATTCTAGCTCGGTACCGACAATTTCGATCTGAAATAAGAGTCATGTGCCAAGCTGCCCCTCACTTCTATTCTGGCTCGGTACCGAGAATTTCGATCTGAAATAAGAGCCATGTGCCAAGCTGCGCCCTCTCTCCATTTCTAGCTCGGTGCCGACAATTTCGATCTGAAATAAGAGCCATGTGCCTATCTGCCCCTGTAGCCAACCTAACCCCTTCGCCCCTATTGTAGCTGGCTACCGAAAATTTCGATCTGAAAGATAGAAGACAAAGCCGTGGATTTTAATATAACAAAACTTATGCGACTGTGTTCTGTTCTCATGTTTGCGTTTGAAGGAAGCTAAGAATTATTGAATAATTACCTACTTCCAATGGCGTAACATGAACCGGAAGTAAAATATGCCGCAACGCCCAAACTACACGTGTAGCGCAGATCAGCGTTCATTTGTTTAGTCGCACACACAACACAAAGCAATAACTTCTTGTGTGTTATTACTTCGCCTCAACTGTACCTACTGCAGGAAATAGCATGGCATTTTGGGACAACTGGGCGGACGAAGGTTTCCCGTATGTCAATATGCTCCTGGTTTTTATAAAGGATTAACGGTAAAACACGAGGGATAACAAGTTGGACTTCTATACCATTTTGTTGCCTTACATGTCCAATAATAGCTGCAGGAAACATTCGTTTTATGTAACTTCTTAAACCTTCGTCCTATCTAAATTTGGTAAAACGCAAATATTGTCAGAAACATTATGTTTATAAGTTTTACGTGACATTTTACAGACACTTTATAATGAGTAGACATTTCCATGTTTACATTCTCTACTGCTTGCCTATAGCAGGTAGTGGAAGTATTGTACTCCGTCTAAATTTGTTGTCTAGATCTCATCAGAAATATACCTATCTACTTTTTCAGGTCCCCTGCATCCGGGGGCTTCATACGGGGGTCTCAGGGAGCTGAAGCCTCCCAAGACATCAAAACCGTAATATCGAAGCATTGAAGTTTCTTTTTACTTTCTCCACCACGTACATAGTAGGTAGAGAAAGCATTGCCATAAAAAATTCGATACTGAAATTTCACCAGAAATAAATGTTTTGAGGAGCCCTGAATCCAAAAAAGCATTTTATATAAAGGTCCATGCGTGTGTGTGTCTGTGAACAGCATAACTCAAAAACGAAAAGTTGGATATATACCTACCAAACTTGGTGTTTAGGTTCACTACCTTCCAAATATGTAACACGAAGATTTTCAAGAAAATCATTCATTCATTATCTGTTTACCCTCCTCTTATGTAGGACTTACACCCCCAGGACTTACAGGCGGGTGCCTGAGGTCAGAGGCCCGTCGAGGAGCAGACACTCATGGATCAGACAGAATATCCAGGATGGGTGATCAGCCCGATGCCTGGTATGGGATGAAGGTAGTGGATGAAGCGAAATGTAGGTGAAATAGATGAAAGGAAAGGTGATGATGGAGCAGTTGGTGGAATGAATGGCGGGGGAAACCGGAGAACCCGGAGAAAACTCGCCCAGACGCCGCTTCGTCCACCACAAATCCCACATGCAGGTCCCTGGGATTGAACCCGGTCCGCCTCGGTGGAAGGCGAGCGGTCTAACCACTCGGATACGGCGCCGCCATTTTTAAGAAAATCCCCACCCCAAAATACCCTTTACATGGAAGACTTTTCGAAATTTTTTATTTTCTGAGAAATGCCTGAGATGATTCTGATTAAAATAGCGAAGGTATATGAAAGACATTTACACGACAACATGTAATGTATATATTGAATTTTTTGGGAACACCCTGTGAAGTCCTCTTCTTTCGGAAGGAATTTTGTATAATTTTGTGTAACTAGTAAACCTTAAGCGATAGACAGAAACGTACTACACAGAAAATGTAGATTTCTTTAAAGCACACAACTTATTTCAAATAACCTTTTTGTGGCATCAGCCATTTCCTAGATATCCGCTATTCCAATTGTTCAATACTTAGCCATTCCTTTAAAGTGTTGTCACCATTCAGCTGTTTCTCGCGATGTCATGGAAAGAGTATGGAATTTTAAGTCTAGCACAGCCATGGCGAAACAGTGCTTCGCGAGTCAATTTGCGCTTCAGTTGACTCGCGCACTACCCCTCCGTAGCTCTCCCGCCCCTCCACCTCCTACTCATGTCAGCGTGGTCAGTACTACTGTCTGTGACTCAGGAGTTTAGCTTTGTCCTTGAGGGTGACGTAAGCGAACCTGAGAGAGGGTTGTGTTATTCTTTCCTATCGCTTTATTGTTTACACCCTGTTCCAAAGGTACTTATCCTTTCTTTCCGCGACAACAAATATTAGGCGAAGTAACATCAATATTACATTATTACCGCATCAAACAAAACAATTATGATCATAATTTCAATAAGTGAACTTGTAAAGCGTGTATACATGTAAAACAATATATTTACGACACTATACATGTGGAATATTATTTTACTAAGCCCATTAATCCAAAGGGTATGCAAGATCGATGCAGATGATTCGGAGTCCGAGTCATCGGATGATATCCCTTCTTGCTCATCAGAAGAACTGTCGTTTGCATTTGAAATAATAATCTGATCGATCACATCAGATTTCACACGATCCACGGACAGTAACCATCTTTTAATTTTCTAACATGCCGGTGATATCCTACCCAGTGCTCTGCAGGTACCGCAGAGATTCCTTCGTTGGTTAAACTCAATAAACGAAATAACGAAAATTCCCCAGTAACGTTGCGCTCCCTTATGAAGTGCTTTACTGTCGCCCATGCAACCTCAATGGGATTAAGATCGCAATTGTAAGGCGGCAGATACAGAGTGGAGTGTCCATGTGCATTAAGGATGCGGTCAATCTTAAATACCTTTTCTCTTGGTCAATGAGTGTTTCCTGCACTACCATCAGTAAGCACCCCTGTGATCCCATCAGCTTGCCAACATTCCTTGAATGTTAAATTATTGTCCATCCACATTTCATCCAAATAAACGATATCCCTGCCTTGTCTTCGGTATTCCCCTAGCTCAGCCAAGTATTTGCATCTCCATTCAACAATTCTTGGCTTTTCGATTAAGATTGTTAGCTTTCCTCGGCACTTGCGCCATCTAAATCCCAATTTCCGAATAACTCTCCTTAACTCTCCCCCCAAGGAAATTGTATCTTACTTCTAACTACAGGAGTAACTTTCTGCATGTCGGAACTACCTTTTTATTGACGTAGAAGTCCATTATTGTCCGCATGAGCACATGTCGAAATCGCCTATATTTATATTTCGTTCTGGATTT
Source organism: Deroplatys truncata (assembly GCA_030765065.1). Classification (NCBI taxonomy): domain Eukaryota; kingdom Metazoa; phylum Arthropoda; class Insecta; order Mantodea; family Mantidae; genus Deroplatys; species Deroplatys truncata. The sequence goes on from CM060990.1 coordinate 679,604,477, forward strand.
GGAGGTCTTGTCTTGCCTGCAGTGCGTAAAGGGCTTCCTTCTGTTCTCTTCGCAATTTCTTGTCTTATATTCTTAATTGTTCCCACAGACACACCGCACTAATTGCCTGTTCTCTCATCCCTCGCGAAATCGGCAGAATTAGTTGTTTCTACTCTGCTTCCTTTTTGCATTGCTCGTTTACATGGTTTATTATTTCGCGAGCCTCGCTATGAATGGTTTTCCCTTTTTCCGAAAGTTAGCCATTTCACTAATGAATTATATTAATTTGACACTCGCGATACAACGCGTTTTAACACTGTAGCATCCTCTGACACTGCCTGCAGTAAGACTGCACTTGTTGAGAATATTTTTGAACTGTTGGTGTTGCACTATCTACACCTTACGCAAGAAGCACCCGGTCCACTGCACGCTTGCAGTTCAAGGACAAAGTCAATCTCCTGAGTCACTGACAGTACGTCAAACAGTGGCGGCTAGCAATGCCGTTTGCAAAGCAACGTTCGAAGAGCAGAACATTTCATGGAATGGGAGCAGTTCTTCGTTGAGGATGGTGGCAATGCAAAATGTTTAATATGTCCCAAAGCGGAGTAATGCAATTCAACATGAAACGCCATTACAATGCTTATCATTCCGAATATGCCAAGTTACAGGGCAAGTTGGGTCTGTAATTATTATTATTATTAAACATTTTATTTAATGAGACTTTAATTCTTATTTAAACTGCAAGTCAGACTGCTAATTTTCAATATGTTCACAGGACGCGAAAGAACGCAGGAATGTTTGAAATTGATAAAAAATAATGGACCTAAACCAACTAAAAAGACTCAAACTATGGCAGAGAAAAGAAATCACGCTAGTTATATTGTTACCTGGGAAATTGCAAAGGCCTTAAGGCATTTCAGGAAGGAGAATTTATTAAACATGTTTAATAAAAATTGCTGGGATTTTATGTCCTCAACAAGTCCATAATTTCGAGTGTTGGCATATTTTCCGACAAACCATTGCAAAGAAAGTTGAAGTGCTTTCTGCTGACGTAATAAGGCAGATGGATTTGAAAATGGCTGACTTTCTGAAGTTTTCTCTTGCACTGGACGAGAGTACAGATGTAACTGACACTGACACCTCAATTGGCCACTTTCATTTGAGGTGTTGATAAGGATCATAATGTTGAAGAGTATTTGCTCGATTTAGTCCCACTAAAAGGCAGTACTACTGGCGAGTAGATATTTAAAGCTCTAAAAATTAGTACTGAAGGACATTGTTTACAGTGGTCAAAATTAGTTTCAAACGGAGCAAAAGCCAAGGTTGGGGAAAAAGTGGGTTGATTGACAGGTTAAAACATTTTTTTCAGTGATAAAGGTATTTCGAGCAATTTTTATGCGTGCCATTGTCTGTTGCATCAAGAAGCACTTTGTGCCAAGTCGGTTACACTACAATAGTGATGGATTGTGTTGTGAACAAAATAAAAGGAAGTGCTTTGAAACACCGACAGTTTCGAAATATGTATACTTAAAATATGGGAGAATCATTTAAGATATCAAGTATTTGTGTGATGTTAGATGGCTTAGCAGAGGTGCAATGTTACGTCGGTTCTTCGACCTCAGAGCTGCATTCCCCGGATTCATGAAAGAAAAGGCAATTTATTTTAGCTTTACATTTACATTATTCTCATATGCTTTAAGGTCATTTTATTGTAATTTTATTGTTTCCTTATTTTAGGGAATGGAAATTTAGCAACTAAATAACCAGATCTGGGTCTGTGACTTAGCTTTCTTATGCGATATATGTACGCACTTAAACAAACTGAATACTACATTTCAACGACGCAATCAAAATATTGTTGATAAGTAAAGTTCAGCGCAGGCGTTTGTAAACACACTTTCACTCTGGGTAGAACACTTGAAAGAGGGGCAGGTGTACTACTTTCCATGTTTAAATCTTCTTTCAAATATCTCCTCAGATAAATTCAGTACTTACATTAGTATTCTCTTAATACTTAAAAGTGAATTTTGTGATTACAGATTTCGTGATTTCAGGGTTTGTAAATATGATATATCAGTGTATGTCTATCCATTAAACATAGACGTAAGAAAGGCCAGAATCAATCTGCAAGAGGAGCTGATTCATTTACAGTCTGACGAAATCATTAAAGTCAGATGCAAGGATTTAATAGGAGTGGAATGTTTTAAAATCTTATTCAACAATAAATATCCGAAGCTTCGATCATATGCAATTTCCATGGAAGCAATGTTTTGTACAACGTAGTCTATAAATAGTTATTTTCCATGATTAAATTAGTAAAAAGCAAATGGAGATCCCGACAGACGAACGAACATCTTCATGACCAGTTACGTCTAGCTGTAAACAACATAATTCCCGATTTCGAATCTCTCATTGTAAACGACATCGGAGGAGCTTAATTTACTTTAAATACAGAGTACAGGACGCCACTGAATCAGTTCGTTCTTTACCACTACCCCGCTCGCCTTCCAAATTTCCCCCCCTTCCATAGCTTTGTTATCCAGGTTGCATCAAGGTGCTTCGGGGCAGGCTTATAGTCTCGCCATGCCTGGTCTAGCATATAGCATCCAGTTCTAAAACATTTGACTATCGCTGCCTCCTTTGTATCTATAACGAAATGTGTAATGCAGCTATTTCTGGATAGGTTTATCTCGATTAAGTGATATAGATAGGAAAATAAACTGTTATAACAATAATTTGTATACCCACTAATAAACTATAGAGGGTAGAGAAAGGCATGTGAATGTAACACATCGGATTTTTGTAACTCCTTTGCACTTAGAAGATTAGTATACCACACTTTAAATGTTTAAAAAAAATCTGATGTGATACATTGACATCACTTTCTGCACCCACTATCGTTTATTTTTATATAATTCTACAAACTATTCCTACGAGAGCTTATTTTTTATCTACTTCATATTAATCGAGATAAACCTTTACAGAAATACTTTCATTAGACATTTCGTGTAGGTGCAAGGGGGAGAGGGGAACCGAATTCATAGTCACATGTATAAAAGCGACTCGCTGTACGCTGGCCTAGACATTCCAAACCTAGTATTTGCATGACCGCCGAAAACAACCGAATAAGGACAGCGCTTCAAAAAATGACAAATTACTGAACAATTTAAAACAATAATAACGAATATTTCGGAAATGGCTACAGACACAAAAAGTTACTTTAAACAAGTTGTGTGTTTTAAAGACATCTATGCATTTTATGTTATACATATTTGTCTATCTTGACCTTGGGGGCCAAGTTGTTCTACCATGCCTTCCGATACGCTCACAGAGAGCTCTAGTCGAGACATTCTCTTGCTGGTAAACTGTAATGTGCGTTTCTTTTTGCCTAACATGGGCCAGTCTGTTTAAAGTTTGAAGGAAAGTTAACTCAATAAAAACATACCCATAACTACACACAAAAAATACAATCAACAGACAGCTTCTCATAACGTTATTCCCAGTATACACTACTTCGAAGTTAGACTGAACTGCAAATGCCGTTACCCTCCGTAGGCGCGGGAACGAGGTTGCCGCAGAGGGAAGTCATTCAACCCGATACCTACGATTCAGACCCGCACTCCGTCATTCAAGATAAACTCGCTATTAAAATTCAGTTTCAGCTTTTGATAACGGAGAACACTGCAAATGGACAAATGAATTGACTTAGTATTAAAATAATTGGTCAGGTTTCAAATCTGAAAGGCAAAAGATAGTTTCGGAATGCTTGCATTAAGTTTGTTCAAAGCTGAAGGCTAATCGAAAACTATTTCACTAATGAAATAAATTCCGAAGTTTATTACTTATTCTATATTATCTGATACTTTAATGCCTGGTTCAATGTAAACATAATCTAATATGTTCCCCTTAGAGCCCTTGTAAGGGCACAGTTTACTAACAGTTCTATTATTGGTTCAATATGCGTGGTAGAGGTTTTTTCCAAACTTGTTCTAGTCACGCATTTCTTCTCCCGGGCTCCTCGCGTGGGCAGAGGTTATATAACAACATATGTTTATGAAATATGCCTCTACATAAAACGAACTCCCTGACTTTTAAAACCGCCAGCTTCAAAGAATACACAAGTCATTTCGCCTCTCCCTGGCAATAACATTAAACATCCAATATCCGCAGCAGCTGGTGCTCTCGAGTGGCAGAAAAGAGAGAAATCTGATGTGTTACATTCACATGACTTTCTTTACCTTCTGTCGTTTATTAGCGAGTACGCAAGTTATTATTCTTACGAAGGTTTATTTCTCTGTCTAGTATATTTTAATCGAGCTTTTATTGCTTCATTCAGGTTACCTTAGTGAAGATATTCTCTAGAAACAGTTTCATATGAAGCAACATTGACATAGTTGCATTCAGCATCGAGCAACTAGGTTTCTCCTTAACCTTTTACCCAGGTTAGTTACTATGCAAATAATGGGATGTATTTTCATGTAGGTACCACAACATTTCCTCTCTCTCAATCCCTCTCATTCCAATCGGTTATTTTGAGGCCGGACGTTGAACTTAGCCTGAAGAGAAGTTTCTACCCTACAGTCTGAAATAGAAACGTTTATGCTAAACTCTCCTTGTAGATAAGACGGATTTGAGCAGATAGGCCCAACCGTAACCCATGCGAGTTAGCTCTGAAAGAAAGAAATTGAGTTTTAGTTATGGACGCTCTTTAACTACTATGGTCCATTCTATATTGGGCGTGAAAGATCGGTAATTTTGCTCAGACGCCTCTTTTATCAGGCTTGAGGTTCTTTTACGTGCCGTAAATCTACGACACGGGACCAACGGCTTTACTTCCCTTCCGAAGGAAGCCATGCTAAGGATTTTTACGCCCGAAAAAATACATCGTCCCGCGACCTTGGGAACTAAAGGCTAGCACGGTACCTTAGTCCACGGAGGACGATGAAGAACTGGGTTGTGATATAGAAACACAACTGTAGGAGACAACATCATTAATTTGTTTTTAATTAGTATTAGATGGCACTACAAACAGATGCAATGAAGCTCAACTAGCAATAATTTGAGAGGGATTAATATTGACTTAAATGTTTTTGAAGAGATTTTAGATGTAGTTTCTCCCCCTCCAGCATAGACAATTCAAAGAATTATTAGAACTGGGATCTGAATATTCACAAGTCCATATTATTGGAACTACGTAGGCTTTCGGCCTACGATGCCCTAGGCGGCATCAGTCGCCGCCGAGACTAGTACAAGGATACTTCGACCACTCCACTGATGATGTCCGACGCAACTTCGGATGAATCATCTGGAAGAATTTCCAATGGACCACGGCCCACAAGCCCGGAAAATCATTCTTACCATATTATTCTCATATAAGATGTTTGAGTAGAGGTGCCATGTTAACACGTTTTTTCCAATTACATAGCAAGATCGCTAGCTTCATGAAAGAACAAGCTTTAATATTCATGCAAATCGTCCATATACTCGTATTTCTGGTTATTATTTTAATGAAGTAATTATTGCGTTTATTTCTTGCAGGGGAATAAACTATTGAAACTGACTCATAAGAATGACTATGTGATCTTGAGTTTCTAACATTTATTTCAATACTTGGATATTTTAAATACAACTTTACAGGGTAAAGATAAAACAATAGTGTATTTAGTTGATGCCGTTAGCAAGTTTATGGCGAAACTCTCTCTTTGGCAGGATCAGCCGGAAGTTGGATAGCTGTATCATTTTCCTTGCTTGTATTCGGCCTTCACTATACAGTTATCCTTTTTAACAAATATGTTGATATTACCTACATAGCAATTATTTGCCAGTTTTGAATCACAATTTGCCGACCCGAAAATGCTGAACTGGAAAATTGGCCTATTTCACACCCCTCTGAATTTCCTTTGCAGTGAGGCTTCACATAATCTCCAGATCGAACTACTTGAATTACAGAATTCTACTACAATTAATTATTCTAATAAAGAAGGGCACGAACTCTTTAAATCACTGTCCTGTGATAAATTTCCACGGTTACGTCTGTTTGCATTAGATGTAATGGCAATCTTCGGATCCACATACATTTGCGAGCAAACTTTTTCCAAAATGAATTACCTACATTAAAAGCTAATATCGTAATAGGATAAGCGAGTCTTTTGAGACTTTGTACGTTATCATTGGTGGCAAATATCGATAATCTTGTTAAAAAATAAGATGTGCCTGAAAAGTCACTAGGAGATAAGTGACGTACAAATGGCACGATATCCATGAGGTATCGTATTAAATATATTTAAAGAATATCATGAAACTCGGCAAACATAGCCCATCTTTCGCAACGTAAAGCAGGCTTACATGCTCACAATAAGATGTCGGACTCACCCATCCTCCCCTCTTCCGACTGCGGTTGTGCATCCCTGGATTTGAGGGTGACCCTTTGATCACATCTGTCTGAAAACGTCCTTGCGGATAGAAGGTACTGAAGGGGCCGGAGTCGCGATGCTACATCTAGAAACGTCAGGGACCCCGCCTGTGACGTACCTTATTCTCGGCATTTGTTTCTCCTTGCATAGCTCAAATCAGTAATTGAAATTCAAAGTGTCTGTTTTCATGAACCATCAATTCTTTAATCATTTTCCAAGCAATTTACACCTAGTTACATTTTCTCTATCCACAATTTGTCCTCTAAACTCCGTGGTACAACAGCCCGTTGCCGGGCCTGCCGCCCGACCGCTGCGTCCTCCACCTCTACCCACAACAGGCGTCATGAGTGGGGTGCAGGGTTCCTCCCGGCAGGTACATGCGGCCTCCTTAACCTGGAGCCGCTATATTTCAATCTTGTAACTCGTCGATTGGCCGCCCCCCCCCCAGGGACCTAACAAGGCTGAGTGCACCCCGGGTCAGATCTTCCAGCGAGAGAAAATCTCCACGCCGGTATCGGGAATCGAATGCGAGTCCCCAGCTTGGTAAGCAGCTGCGCTACCTTGTCTTACATACCATAGTGACAAACGGCATGTACAAGGGCGGATCGAAAAGTAACGCACAATAATTTTTGTCTGCCTTGGTATTGCAGCTGGAATGTTGCAATTTCACACAGATATAGTTTGAAGTTTTCACTACAGAGGGTATTTTTTGTTTCATGTGCAGCTCTAGCGAGAGAAGCGTAAACTAGGCAACAAAGAGGGCGCACATGTTACTAACGTCCACGTGTGAAGAGCAGAGAGATGTGGTTCGATATTTGTGAGCCAAAGGACATAAACTGAGTGATATTCAGAGGAACATACGTAACGTGTATGGGGATGATTGTATGGACTGTAGCAATGTATCCAGGTGGCGTGCATTCTTCCTAGAGGGCCGCGTGAACCTTAGTGTTTCGCCACGCTCCTGGAGACCGGTAACAGCTGCAACCCCGCAGAATGTCAGGGGCATTGAGGCGGCAATTTTGAAGGACCGGCGTGTGCAACTGCGAACCTTGTCGCAACAGTTCAACATTTCCTATGGTGCAGTGTACGATATTCTTCATGACAATGCTCGCCCATGTTGCTGCTGCTGTTCGTCGGAAAATCTCCAAATTTGGTTGGGAGGTGCTCAGCATCTACCACACAGTCCGGACCTTGCACCGTCGGACTTTCATCTGTTTGGTCCCATGTAGAAATTCCTGGGCGGCCAACGCTTTGCGACAGATGCGGCAGTGAAATCAGCAGTCCGCAGATGGCTATACTCCAAGGAAACGGACTTCTACGAACAGGGCATATTAAAACTGCTATCACGATGCGAGAAATGTGTTGAGAAACTTGGTGACACTGTCGAAAAGTAGGTAAAAGATGCAAGTTCATTCGCGATTGTTTTTTGTTTTGCTTTAACTATCAAACTTTTTTGTAAAAAAATTATAGTGCGTTACTTTTCGATCCGCCCTCGTACTTCCACTAGCTAGCTGACTGCAATATGAACTAAAGTAAACATAAAACACAGTTGTTTTCTCTATGGACCAGCGTCTCCCATTTAGCAACCCAGCGAGCTTGTAGCACTGACTTAATGGGTCGTAAATTTTCATTGAAGGGAAACTTGACATGTAAACAAATGATCCTTTCCTCTCAACTGGATGTTAAAATGACTCGCAGTCTTCCTAGATCATAAAATGTCTATAAGTGTAAACCATAAGCGGAAGGACAGATTGTAGGGAATCTTAGCGTTGTCAAAACACTTTACAGTTTTTAAATGTTCAGAACAGATAGACAAGTTTTACAGTTGATCATAATTTATTCCTTCCAATAGCGGATATGAATTAGTTATACAGAAGCATAATGTTTCTAATTTTCTTTTTATGTCTATTATTTTCCTAGCTGATTGCTTATGAAATAAAAATATACCAGTTTCACCAGATATACATCTTTTGAGGCTCCATGAATAAGTGTCTAAAAACCTAAAACCTTCACAAATTATGAAAACATAGCAAATACAATAATCACAAAAGGTGTCTACACCAACAAAAGCCCTCACCAAGGAATTGTTTAAAAACCAGAAACTCACAATCTTGAGGTGGCAATTACATTCAGTTCAGGGGCGGTTCCTCAGGTGAAGCTAGTGAAGCACTGCATCAGCTCTTTTCTAAGTAAGTGCATTCGAATATAATTTATCTGTATTTAACATTTTATATTTAAATATTCCATTACTGACATAAAGCAATATAATTTTACGAATCATTATTTTAAAAGCGAAAATCGCTCATTCCAAAGTGTTATCGTGGCAGTAGCAGGGAATAAGGAAAATGGGTTGGTGAAGCTACTCCCGGCTCCAAGATGTTCAGCTCCACTGTTTACATCTAGTTGCTATGGCAACTAACTCAAGTTTGAAAAAGGTAGCTTCTGTGAGGTACACAAGTCTGAGACTACAGTAAAGCTAAAATCCTGGATTTTTTGGAAGTAGAAATCCCTTGTAGAGGCTATTCGGTGGTCACTGACACTTGTGAAATATTTTGTAGACTTGCAAACATCCATTCCCTTGGATGATGGAGTGTTTTCCCTCTCAAATCACTTTTCAAACTTCAAGTTCTCGGACTGGTCATTCAGTGTCAGTTCCATTCAATTGTGAAAACAATCGGCACATAACAATTATTGCCATTGAGTATCTGATCTTGGAAGTTTGCTAATGTGAATTAAAGTATCAACAATAAGTTTATGTCTTAAAAACATTTAAACCTTTGGCAATTTGCAATGAATCCGCAAAATGACATAGTGTGCTGCATGTTACAAAAATCTTTTTCATGGTGGGCTGAAGATGAAATGTAATATTTATGCGTAGACTTAAGCCAATTCTTAGCGTATTGGCACATTAAGTGGAAAGAAAAGGTGTGAAGTATTGCATCAGACATTTTAAAAGCTTGCGATATAGTATGTGTGGTTGTGCAGTAGTAATCATTTGCAAAGGCTCTTTTGCTGGGCTTGTTCTATTACTTGGGATAAAGAAAACGGGGTGGAATTCTGATGGATTTTGTGACATTCTGAATATCACTCAGTCATTGCATAAACAATCAGATTCTGCTGCATTTAAAATAGCTCGAGAAGGATCAGAATGCAATTATTGATGATGCTGTAAAAGAAAATTCACGTCTTATGCAATGCAATATAATGATGTTAGGCTGAACAGATTATTCTTTAAGACAGTAGCTGAAGCAGTACTTACCTAATGGGGAGGCAGCTGTTTCACGATGACATTATCGAGAAGTATGCCAACCGAAAGGATAGGAGAGTCAATGTAATGCCAGAGATAGGACCTAAGTTAAATCTCTTGTTTTGTATGAAAGAGCTTCATGTATCGTTCAGGCCATGAGCTGCCACTGATTCTGTTTCACTCAGCCCTTCCAAATTCTCTTTTCATTCACCATCACAGTATAATGGGTGAACATTATGCTCAGCAATACAGCAGAGTCTGGGCAGGTCTCTTTTAAAAAGGGGTTGTTATTGTTGTTTCGGATGTACCTATGGTTATGTGGTACTGCATAGGAAGAAAAGAAATGTTACCAATAAAGAAGTAAAGCATTAATAGCAGAGCTATTGCATCATGAGTTGCAAAACTCACACTACTTCAGTACTACAAACAAAAATATAAATTAGCTGGAACTGTTCATAACAGCAGTTCTTGGCATTGCATAAATAATTAAATATGAAAATGTCAACAAGATGTACAGTTGAATGCATGGAAACCTGCTAATGCTTCTGGTTTCTAATAGCATTTTTCTTTATTTAATGTTGGCAGAATCACCTTATCATGTGTTCCATACCAGCCCCTGGACGAGTCCATCTTGTACTGGTTTATGTCAAAGTTCTGGCACTCAAGTATTAAGCTATGAACACAGGTTGATTTTAGGCTCAGGAGAAAAAAAAAGGGGAGAGTAAGACAATTATTAAGTGAAGTGCTAGAACCAGGCAACAGTTAGGAAGTGGATGTGGCATAGGCAGGTTAGTATTTCCTTACCAAAATAAACCACTGCACATTATACTGGCATGATTCCATGCACTCAGCTGTAGAGTGGCCTATGCTGTAGGAATATCTAGAGTGTGCAGTTTTATTTACACTCTGTAATATCTGAACCTACAAGTCCTCCACACCCATCACTGAATGCTTAACACTAAAACTTGTATATTCTTCAAAAAATATTATTTTATTGCACAATAAAGGCTTAGTTTATGAATAGTATGTAATCACATTTTATTGCTGTGATCCTTGTTTTAAATGTGGTTTAAATGAATATAAAACAAACATTTTTTCTGGGAAATTAAATATGGTTGTAATCTCTCCGAGTTGCTATTTATTTTACTATGAAGTAGAAAACTTGGGGGATTTGATAAAAAAAATTATACTGAGTTTTATTTATGGATGCTCTTTAACTGCTGTGTTCCTTAGCGTCCAATTCTATACTGGGCGTGAAAGCCTGGTAATTTTGCTCAGAGGCCTCTTTATCAGGCTTGAGGTTCTTTTACGTGCCGTAAATCTACAACACGGGACCACCGGCTTTACTTCTCTTTCGAAAAAAGCCATGCTAAGGATTTTTATGCCCAAAAAAATCCAGTGCCCTCCACTGGGTTTGAACCTGCGACCTCGGGAACTAGAGCTAGTTTAGTAGGCTAATTCTGAAGGTAGTATACAAACTTAATGAAAAACACAGGGCAGCAGATACAACTATAAGTGCATAATATAGAACTAATTGTAATGTTGCTGTTTACATCTCCCTCATGGCAGAAACCAAAAATGAAATGGATAAGGAAAGTGAAGAACTTAAAGTATCAATATATCCGCAGAAAAGACGAAATTGGATACACAAAACTGGAAGTAACGTTCATGAATTGCTTTTAAATGAGGTTATGTGAAGTACAGCAATTCATGATTAAATGTGGTTGTAGCTTTGTATCATTCTTTATGTAGGTTTGGCACCTTTTGTAATGTCATTAAAAGTTTGTTTTATTTTTTAAACAATTTCATGTTGAAATTGCAAATGAAATGCTTAAGTTCTGCTACTCACAGAAAGGACTAATCTACTTTTTAAGGCTAAAATATATCCAGTCAACATTGCACATTGCTTTACGGAGTTAAAATGTAATATTTGCAGTACATTGACGCTGCAATATTTTTAATATTATTGCTACATGTGGGAAGTACAAATATTTATGGCTTGTATAACTAACAACTAGGACTTTTCTGTCAGAAACATAATCAGCATTAAAGATTATATTGGAGAAGACTGCAGTTTCTGAATATTTTTGGAGCACCCAACTTTTGTATACCTACTTTACTCTGCATGTAACTGAAGCTTTCAGTGCATTTGTAGTACTATTCAATATGGACTGTAATGATCCTAGGAGTCTGAAACCAAGTATATGTGATATTTAAGCAATATGATTGTGAAATATGTATGAAAAAAAGTAACAAGTCTTGCCAGCAGATGAAAATATGCTGCTCTAAGCAGTTGGAATTTGCAAATTTTCTGCAACTCTGATATCAGTATGTTCTTCAAGTGCAATTGCATTGGGTCAGTTCCCTGGTCACTTGGTGACGTGTTGCTAATTCCTTTGTGAAGTGAATGTCAGTTGAAAATTAAGAACGTTGAACTTATCTGTGTGAAACACAATGACTATTGAGAAGAGAGACTGTGTACTGTTAGTGAAGTTGTTTCAACAAAATGGACAATAGCAACACTGCAATATTGCTGACAAGAGGTCCCATGACAATTGATGGGCTAGAGAACATGAAGAAATTCGCGGAAACACACGAATTAGATGATGCATCATGAAGAGGACGGCGGCTCATCCCCAGAAGCTGACCGTGTAGCACATGCCTCAAATTCTGCAATGAGTGCTCAAGCTGTGTTATGTGAATTCTCGCTCCTATGTCACAGTATGCAAGATTTTGCAATGCATTTTACACTGGTATCCCTACAAATTTTGAATTGAAACCCAAATACATTCCACTTTGTTGTGACTTTGTTCAGTTTTTGGCAAGCTCAGTGGATAACTTGTTGCCGGGGAATATTCTGTTGACTGATGAGGTGCATTTTATTCTGGACAGTATAGTACCTAAACAGAATTGTCACATATGGGGTTCGGCTATCCCACATGTTGTGCAAGAACCATTATTACACTCTGCCTACATTATGTTTGGTGTGGTTTCACAAGCTCCTGCATGTTGGTCCATTTCATACCTCACAGGCCTGTTAGGTGTACATTGAAATCTGCATGGTTTAGGGACCTCCTTGTGTAACACACGATTCCAGCTTTGCAAGAATGCAACTGTAACCACACCATGCAAGATGGGGCAATACCACATATCGCTTGCCAGGTGAAAGATTTGCTGGAAATCTTCAATAATGACTGCATCATTTCTAGCCCTTTCAGATGCATGGCCTTCGAGATCCCCTAGCCTAAATCCACGTGACTTCTGGTTATGGGAATATTTGAAAGATCATGCCTGTTAGGGACATATCCAGTCTCTGCCTGATCTAAAGGCTAGCATACAGTGGCATGTTGCTCTGATTTCACCACAAATGCTAAGGCAACTTTCAACTGTGCTGTCTAATGGATGCAAAAGTTGCAGAGTTGGTTGGCCATACTGAACAGCATTTGTGACCATAGTTCCCAAAAAAAAAATGCAGAACCACCATTATCATGTGCTTGATCTTTTCTGCCTTTGTCCTGCACCCACACCATGCTCTGATGGCTTACAGTGCCATATTTTCCCCTGGTGATAATTTGCAAGCACTTTGCTTAGTTAACATATCGAAGGTTTCAGACTCCTATGATCATTATAATCTATGTTTTGCTACACCATTTATTTAATTATAATCCAATTTAAAATTTTCCATAAATGACACAAACTGACATTCATAAGCAGGCATTGGAATTCTTAAGCAACTGGCTTCAAGTTATTTACACTCAAACCATATGTCAATACAAAGAATGCAAACAGTGCAAAAGGGTCACTGACAGCAAACAAACACAGCCTGGTGAGTGCTGTTTGCATGCAAATAAATGCTAACAGACTGTACGAGGGATGGGGTGGTTCCTTAACCCTGCACTAGTCGCATGTGGACTTGCATTCTGCATGATGGTATTTGTATCATTCCCTTTAAGCTCTTTGAACTTAGGAATCACATGACCCAAGTACCTTCCTGTAATCACAAATGCAGTAGAATCTCATTAGTACATTTTTGCAGGCACCCAAGAATTTGGACGGACATCATAGACAGGAAAACGTGTTAACGAAAATATAAAATCTGCAATTTAAGAACATAATTATGTAATAAAATCAAATAATTACTATGTCTCCATGTGGAATTGAAATCGATTTGAGTCTGTTTCCATGTTAAATATAATTAAATTGAGTTTTATTTATGGACACTCTTTAACTGCTGTGGTCCTTAGTGCCCCATTCTATATTGGGCGTGAAATACTGGTAATTTTGCTCAGAGGCCTCTTTATCAAGCTTGAGGTTTTCTTTTACGTGCTGTAAATCTATGACACAGGACCACTGGCTTTACTTCCCCTCCAAAGAAAGCCATGCTAAGGACCTTACACCTAAAAAAATCCATCATCCTCCACCGGGTTTGAACCCACGACCTTGGGACTAGAGGCTAGCATGGTAACCACTACACCACGGAGGACAACTTCCATGTTAAATTCAACACCTCTTCATATCGATTTGGACAATAAATAATTCAAGCTTTTATATTAGTCAACTTGGATTTAATTGGCAAACCTGTTAAACATTATGTTAGTTTCTCTGCATAATTTAAGCAGGTTTTGAGGTTAGTGAATGTTTTTGAGAACAATAAATTGTGAATTATAAGCGATAAAATTGGCTTTGTTGTGTGTTTTATTACACGTGTTACAACAATTTGAGCATGCATCGTGCTACAATGAGTACAGTAGAAGAAAGTATCTTTGGTGTTTTCAATACGATTTGAATACAGCAGGTGTTTCCATACAACAAATTTCGATTCGATCCTCTTCCAATCCTACTTCCCAAGAGGAAAGTTTGTTTTAGCATTTTTCCCTTCTTCAAAAGCAGTTTCCATCAGTTTATGTTTGCTAACAATTGTGTTTAAGGTTGATGAGGAAATGTTTAACTTCTGCGCTATATCCACATGTTTCATATTTGGATTGTGATCTACTTCAAGGATTTTAAATTTCTCACTGTTGGTTATTTGCACACTTTCTTTTTCTCTATTGCAAACAAAGTTAAAATACAATCTACGTATGTTTGGTCAAAACTCAACAGTAGAAACTATCGTTGACATTTAACACGCCAAGCTAAAGCATTCTCCATCATACCCACCAAATCGCATCACACTAGTATACATACATGCATGTCATTGGCTACCGGTCTCCATCCTGTGACCAAGGATTGACCAAAGTAGCAAATAAGGACGTCAAATGTGTTAAGTGCCTACTCCCACTGGACCGACCAAGGATTGACCAAAACAGCAAATGAGGACATCAAACTTCGAATGCAGTAAGCGGGACCGCGAAAACATACTACACAAATGTTATTTATTACATTTGGTGCGTTTTGTGCTGGAGCTTTTATAATTCAATGTAATACATGGGAAAACATGTTAATGAGGAATGTGCTAACCAGATTCCACTGTATTAAATTATTCCTTTGTTTCACTTGGACTTGTGGAGTGGTGAACAACAGTGGCCAACTTTTCTTATTAAAACGTTTCACTTTCTATTTGTCATGTCGCTTTGTTACATTCAAGTCAATGAATTTTTATTATTTATCTATTTTTTTGTGGAATATATCCTACTGAAATAGAGTCTGAAAGAACCAGGGATATTGTTGTTGAGATTTTGGCAGGAAGTGACCATGAAAGTTGAAGACTGGCTAAAATGTATCATCTGAAGCACTGCAGTAACCAATGTATGTATTTCATTCTGTTTACGACATTATTACACAGTATTTGTTTGTGAATTTGAAGCACGTAACGTATTATGAAACTTACAATTTCAGTACAACCGAACAGGATTTAATGTTTTATAAAACGTATGTACTTGGTAAATTAAAATTCAAACACAGTAAATTGTATATTCTGTATTACTTTACTGTTATTTAGCTATAAATCCATATTTTCCCCCACGCGGACACACAGTCCACAGCAACTACTGCAGGGTTAACTGCAACCTCCCTGCCTTAAGTCCAGTAACACCTCTACCTTATTTCCTTTTGTCCTGCCTTTAATGGTTAGAAATTCCTATGCCTGTTCATAATACTCGAGTCAGAATTATTGATTTAAATCCTCAAATTATAACATAACCTAAGCTGCATTAATGAAAATAAGTCATTACAACCGATAACTTAGGATGTTTTTAGCTTTGCTACTGTTTATATAATTGGTAGTCTTTACTAATATTATTCATTGTTGTTTCTATGAAATGCAATGGCAGCTAATTCAATCACTAGCATGGAAACCTAATACCAATATATTTGTGTTATTTGCATGTAACTTTTGCATCTTTCACACTTAAAGCTAAAGTAATATGCTGAACCGTAACCAACACACAAAATGCACTTGAGATGGTCATGGTTGGAAATGTTGGAAAGATTATATGGCTGAAGGAGTGGGAAATAAACATCATAGAACTTCAATGAATTGCCAGTTCCAAAAAGTGGAAATGTTACTTCCCAGTTCCAGGAGGGAAGCATTCCTTAATGACTCTGGCTCTTACACATCACAAATGAAGGATGGCCCATGCTTTTAATAGAGAGAAATGTGAAATCTAGGGTCTATTGCCACTATCAAAGTTCTGGATGCATGAGATGTATGGTGGCTCATATTTTATAGGATTCAAGGAAAATGTGTAATGAGGTATTTATTACCACCACTTAAGTTTTGCACCTATTAGATGAAGGGCAGTTCATATTTAATAATACAGAAAAATGTGAAACAGAGAAGTCCATTCCCTGCCAGAAATTTTCTATTCAGATGTTTTGCTGGTAGACATTACCTTGGTAGACATTTTCAAAGCAGGACAAATTCTTCAGCTGCATGTGTTATGGTATTTACGCACATGCTACTCACATGTGGGGTGAGGTAGAGGATGGTGGAAGGGGATGTGAGCAAGGAAACAGAGCAAGAAAAGGGAACTGTCTGTAATCACATATAAAAATATCAGGTTCACTCAGAGGCTGGAAAAGGATTAATTTTGGATTAAAATATTCCAAATTGAATTTAACTAATATTCTTTTATTGCAAATGTATAGTCTTCCCTTCTACTTTCTATTCAAGGTGTATGATCCATAATGAATACTGGATCAAATACAAAGCTAAGATAACACGTTGAAAGTTGCATTCTGTAATCCTCCGAGGGAATTTAAAAAAATATATCACTTTTGAGTATAGAGCATCTGTATGTAGCTGTGTTGCCACTTCATTGCTGCTTTTGTACGGCATTTCCATTTCATTATATCACAATTGTAATTCATTATATAATGTTTTTAACATTTAAAAATAACTGAGACTAAATTAATGTGACTGAACTTTGTTACATGTATGTACTGGCACAATCTACAATGTATCTTTGGTGGTCCAACCATTACCTATTAAAAGTACATCCTTTATGTCAGCCTTTAATATCTCTGATAGCTGCTGTGAAGTCTTCAGGGCGAGTCACCAGTAGCTGAACTTTGCATCTGCTAAGATAGCTGCATTTGCCAACTTTTTCTGCAAAGACAAAAAATAAATTGTTAGTTTAACCCATTTGAGTCATATGATGAGCTGTAATACCATAAGGCATATAAATCACATTACGAGTACAGCTTGCAAGTGGGTGCTGGCCAATAAAACTACTTATATTTGCATTTTTAACTAAGGAGTGGCATTCAAAGCATTTCCATGTCTCTTTATAAGACTAATGAACAGAAAAACTAATGCTAAAAGAGCAAATGAAGGCTATATTGCCTGATACATCTCACAATATCAGTGAAACGTGACGAGTATGAATTATGGTCTGCAATAAATGTGATGTGTGTGAAACGGAAGGCTAACAAAACATGTTTATTTCTTATCAATGAAACATGAAGCTCCTGAAATTATGGCAACAGGCAAGCTGAGAATAAGGAAAGCGATGACACCCTGAGAGGAGGTTAAGAAACTAAAATGTGCCCTCGAGTACCAGAAGTGATAAGAGCTGTTAATTTGTAAGATCAGCTGACAGCTTTGTTTTCTACAATGCAATGCACAGCTAAAGGTTTTAGGGAAATATTCTTCTATCTGCTAGATGTGTGTGTATTCAATTGTTTCATTGTGTTTCACAAGATGACTGCTAAGAAAAAGACAGACTACACAGACTTCAGAACCAATGCCTCTCATCAGCTGCTTCAAAGTGAAACTCTACCAGAGATCAATGTTAGCGGTCAACCTTCAGCTGGGGATAACCTCTCTGAGACTGCAAGCTAAAACATGTGTCCCTTTTCCAATGCACATTCCACCCACCGACAAGAAAGAAAGAAGAAGAAAAAACCTAATGAGATACATTCACATGTCTTTCTCTACTCTCTGTCGTTACAATATATACAAAGCTTATTTTTATATAAGTGATATGTACTAAAGTGTATAGAAGAGTGATAAGTGATATATACTAAAGCTTATTTTTCTGTCTGCTTCATTTTATCCAAATAAACCTTTGCAGAAATGGCTACATTACCCACTTCATTGCAGACACAAAGGGAACAGTTATAGTCAAATATTTAAGAACTGGACGCTGTACGCTGGCCTTAAAATTCCACACTGTTTCCATGCAATCTCGAGAAACAATTGAATGTTGTCAGGACTTTAAAGAATGAGCAAGTAATAAACAATTTGAACCATTAATAACGGATATTTCAGAAATGGCTTATGCCACAAGGTTATTTGAAATAAATTGTTTGCTTTAAAGAATCTACATTTTTTGTGTAGTATGTTTTCATCTATTGCTTAATGTTTACCAGTTATACAAGATTATACAAAATTCCTTCCGAATGAAGAGAACTTCACAGGCTATTCCCAGAAAATTAAAAGATATACATTTTATTTGTCATGTAAATATCTTTAATATATGGTATTCCAACCAAAAATGTTAAGAGCCATTTTTCATAAATACATTTTTAAAAATGTTCCATGTTAAGGGTAGTTGGGATGGGGGGATTTTCTTGAAAATTTCTTGTCACATCTTTGGAACAACTTATGCATCAAGTTTTGTATTTAAATGACATTTTGTTTTTGAGTTGTTGCACACGCAACCACACCCACACTCACACGGACCTTTTTTTCGTCCCCCATGGTGCTGTGGTTACCATACTAGTCTCTAGTTCCTGAGGTTTGTCGGTTCAAACCCGATGGAGGGCGATGGATTCTTTTTGGGCATAGAAATCCTTAGCATGGCTTCCTTTGGAAGGGAAGTACAAATGGTGGTCCCATGTAGTAAATTTAGGGCACGTAAAAGAACCTCAAGCCTGATAGAGAGGCCTCTGAGCAAAATTACCAGTCTTTCATGCCCAATATAGAATGGCATGCTAAGGACCACAGCAGCTAAAGAGTGCTCATAAAAAAAATAAATAAATAAAAAACTTTTCTACAAATGCTCTTCTTGGGTTCAGGTGCCTCAAAACATATATTTCCAGTGAAATCTCAACATACAATTTTTGGGTGGAATACAATACTTCCCCTACTTACTATAAGTAGCAAGGAAAGTAAAAATAGAACAAATAGATGTGTTGTATGCTACAGTAGGGGTAAATAGTGAAAGTCTTGGTAATACAAAAAATGTTCCTACCCTACATTTGGAGAACTGTTTTAAGATCTACTACACCCAACGATCATATTAGGCCATCAACATTGGTGAGTCAATGTGTCCAGTATCATGCATGAAAAATTTCAGGGGAATTATATTGGTTGATCTTATATTAATTTTTAAACTTTAAAAAACACTCGTGCAGCTGTACAGGGATTTAGATCAGATTTCTGAGGTAGCCATGAGGGTATTTACATGAGATGACAATGAGTTCAGAACCAGAAAAAACACATTAATGACTACAGATAGGGTCACATCTGGATGAACCTGTGTCACGCACAGGGTGGAAATAAAATTACATAGAAGTGACACATGTATATGTGCCTGCTTAAAAATTATATGTTCTAGTTTTATTCAGCAACTAAAGCTCATGTTATTTGCAACCACTGTCCTTGCAATTATACCAAGAAAATCACTGAGCTGAGTGGTGATACTTTTAATGATGATGCCACATATTTTATAAATCATCTCGTAAAAGAACGTACCAAAGCCCTGACCTCAAGTTAAAAAAGTTAAATTGTTTCTTGCTCATTCCACCTTGTGCTGCACATGACATGTGTAAGGCAAACATTAGGTTTATGTATCTGCTGTATAGGTTTAAAACTTGGCTACCTAAAATTAAACAGCTTCTCATAAGGGTGAATTTCTACTAACAAGGAAGGTATTTGAACTCTTAACAACAATATCTTCATAAAAATTCAGTAATAGGTCTAGAATGTAGCCCTGAATTCATTGGCAACATTTGTTTTTCTATCTACATCCATTAGAGGTCATTGTAGAATTTACAAGTAGGGTACCTGCTTATAAATGCCTATGAGGACTTTCAATAAAGTGATCCAAACAGTATGAATGCCTACCAAATGCATAGTTAAGAAAAACAATATTGTCAGAAGCCATTTGCACACATTCTGTAATGCCAAACTTGGAAGCCATATCGATAGCAACACTTTCAAAATTCATTACAGGTTCACCACTACCTGAATGCATAACGCAGCATTGATCTGTATAGGGAAGACAGCCTTATTCAGTTTACCAAAAAACAATGATGGCTGATGCCACATGTCAGGATGGCCAACATTTTAACTTGACACTCTAATATACACCCAGAGAAATCACCAGACAGCTTAAAGAGACATACTACTTCAGTTTTCTGCTAGTATTATGAGGCTTTATCATGTATTTAAAGTGATTATTATGTTAAAATTATATGTAATCATAATAGGTTCTTTGATTTATCTGTAAAACTAAAAAAAATTGCCTGTCACTGTGATTATATTCTTCTTTAGAGCACGGCTTTTGCTGCATTTTTAAACTTTACTGCTGTATACATGTCAGTTTATGCCAGAAAAATAACCTTAGTTCTACAGTCTCCTTCCTGAAGGCTTCATAGTTGTATGTACCATATATTTTATTGTCATTGATTTCATAGGAGTGGTGAAAATGGACTGATGTATCTAGTAGTTTCATATTTACCTGAAATCATAAAAACATTCCAAGCAGATAGGCAGTGTATGGGAATTGAACCCAAGACCTCCCAAATGAGAGTTTTAGCTGCCTGAAACAACTAAGGATAGGGCAACAACAAATTGCTCTATCATGCATGGCCAGTCCTTTGGTTCTGAGAATTTATTTATCTCCATAAGTATATAATTACAAATAAATACATACAACAGTCTTAAATTCCAGAGCAGCATTCATTGGACCTGTAAACTCCTCTACATAATTGACATGGAAAACTGAGACCTATTATAGTGGCTCTACAGAGGACAGGATATGGAGAGCCATAGCTTTAGTGACTACACAGTCAGCATGCAAAGTTTGAACTACCAAACCCTATAAAAAGGGCACCAACCTAACAGGTATACTATAACTTTCACAATATATATAACAGGAGCATGTTGAGGAAGCATCGCTGGTTATGAATGGAACCTAAAACCTAAATATCACCAGATTCTAGTGACTTATCCCATAATGATGGAAAAATGTCAAAAGCTGTGGTTTAGTTAACTTTGATAAAATGTAACCACTATAGACATCCAATTGTAGATGACAGGATGCAGTTTCATAATAGAGAGCTTGTCATGTAGTTTTGGTTGCCGTGTACAGGGGCATAATTTGATCAAGTCCATGATATGTTTGGCATAAATTATTTTCAGAACTGCCTGCTTTCCTGTAGATGCTTTGAGTAGTATTTGTTCATCAGTGCTAGAGACTTTTCAGATAAATGTTATTAGTACCATACAAAAAAAAAAATTCTTAAGATGCTCTTTGGTCATATCTCTCTCTCATTTGCATCTGCAAAATATTTAATGGGCTCCTTATTTCCACTTCACTTGCAACACAAGGACCAAATTTTTCAGTTGGTTCTTTGAAGTATATATAAAACTTATCTGCTAAACATTTCTGAGTTCATGAATCTTCTTCACACCTAAGTTATAGGAAGCTTTTAAAATTACTTTTGTCATTGGCGTGTATATGGATTGAAATTCCTTTTATTTGTCTAAATGCTGTTGCTGTCACTTATTGTCACCGTAAAAAAGCCATGAACTTAGATCATTATTCGGCGGCAGTCGAGTTTATAAGCAGGAATGAACCTTTTCTTTAGTTACGTATAATGTTTATTCTTACATATATGGTGCTACAGGCAGTGGTCGCTGATGATGTATGAAATGAAATGATTTGGGAAAGGAAATTTGGTAAGGAAACGTTCAAGGCCTTAGTTTAGGGTACCTCTCAGGTATTTGCCAGTTCTGAGGATTGAGGAAACCATGGAAAAAAAAATCTGCCAGGGAGGATACTCCCGGCAAGATTTGAACTGCAGACCTCCCTTTCATTAGTACCATGTCTGCTCAGACACTCATGGCAGTAGCAATGAACTGAGATGCAACGCTTTTGCCAGAAAACAATATAAAACTCAACAGACCTAGCATTATTTTTCTTCAAACTTTAAACTCTACACCAAGACTTTGTGCATTTTGCCTGCATTTCATAATTTTCTACTGTGGCATCAATTGGTGTGGGAGAGTGAAGGTTATAGATTGTAAGACTTTCGGGCACAGGCCAAAGTTTCAAGGGTTGAATGGCAGAAAATGAGAGATAAAAAATGAAAAAGTAAATATCATAAAAAGCAAACATTTCTTCAAGTGAAAGGTTAGTTCTGTGTAGCAGGGAGTAACGTTGAGAACTGTGCTGCTGCAATATAAAAGTAAAGAAATAAGACTATTTCTTTACTACTAACATATAAATGCAGTGTTTCTCTATTACAAAATAAAATAACTCATCAAAAGTCAGGTTAAGAAACACACTATGCATTTCTCATACAAGCCCACACTCCTAGGACATTACTTTTACACTCATTATATCTACGATTTCACTTTACAAGGTGTGAAATAAGATTCTTTTTAGGTTACCGCCTCCTGCTGTGTCCTTCATTCCTTTGAGCTTCCAGATCAAGAATCACATACATTTTTCAGCCAGTAATAGTAGTATTGCTAGCACTAACAACACTGTCTCAGCTCTGGATATCGTTAACCTTAATTTTCTTTCTCTCAGCAAGATGTCGTTGTGGTTATGATGTTATAGAATACCAAATAGTGTGTAGCAGCTGGTTAACGACTTTAGCAAGTTGTTAAACTTTAACCAGAAGTTACAGAATAGGTGTGAATAGTCACCGCTTCAACTACAAGGCACCCCTTCCCGACTAACCATTGAATAGGAATGTGATTTTTTTTCTCAACAATGCAAGTAAGTTACTCTTATTTCTCAGTTGAATAGTGTAATTTATGATTAAAATATTATTATGTAAAATGTCAATAGTATAAAAACCTTTATATACTCAACGTAAATTCAAGAAAATGACTAAATAAAGATGCCAATGGCAAGAAAATAACAATGACAGAAAAAAAAAGGCCCTAGGAATATAAAATGGCATAAAATTACCAAAAGAGCTAATAAATATGCATTTTCATAAACTGGGATCCATGATAAGGATTTATTCGCAGTTTAGCAATGCCTATGATGCGACAATCATTAAATGACATATTTCTGGAAGTCGGGTCCTGGTAATAAGCATCACTATTCACAGGGAAGTGTAAAACTCTTGAGCTATTGAGTAGGTAAGACTACTTTAGTTCCATTTCATACAAAATGTAATAAGCATTGGTAGCACAATAACAGTTCTGTTAATTCTGTTTTGTTTAATGTAATGCTAAATTAAATTGAGTTTTACTTATGAACACTCTTTAACTACTATGGTTCTTAACATACCATTCTATATTGGGAGTGAAAGACTGGACATTTTGCTCAGAGGCTTGAGGTTCTTTTACGTGCTTACGACATGAGACCACCGGCTTTACTTCCCTTCCGAAGGAAGCCATGTTAAGGATTTTTATGTCTGAAAGAATTCATTGCTCTCTGCCGGTTTGAACCTGTGAGCTTGGGAACTAGAGGCTAGAATGGTACCTCTAGACCACATAAACGACATGTAGTGTGCATCACTAACACAACATCATAAGAAAATGTAGAATTTTTTAGCTTTGCTGTAGGTCAATCAATCAATCTATCAATTCAATTTAATGAGTTGACACCTCCAGTGAGAGGTTATAAACATTGTCAACATACAAAGTTTGATACATAAGCATTAAAAACGTACAGTAATATTTTAATCAAAATATCCATCAATGGAATAAAAAGGATTTGAAATTAGCCAGTTATGAATAACAGTTTTGAATCTGGATAAATCTACATTCGTGGCTGCATGGGATAGTTTATTAAATAATGCTATACCTTGTGAATGGAACCAACGTTCTGTTTTAGCCAGTCTTACCCTCTATGGTGGAAATAAGTAGAAATTCCTAATCGAGAAGTATGTGACTTTGCAGTGGATGGATTAACATCAGCTTTAATTTTAATTAGACAATGAGATATATATCACACATTAATTACTGTTAATATACTTTCGCTGATAAACAAGGGTTTACAGTAAGAGTTATACTGAGACCCAGTAATGATTCAGTGCTTTCTTCTGTAGTTTTAAGATATCAATTACTTTACTAGAATTTTCCCAATTAATGATACCATAAGATATTATGCTATGAAACAATACAAAAGAAGCTGATTTTAAATAACTTTTAGGAACTTGTTGCTTCAAATTTCTCAAAAAGTAAATTACTCTAGATAGACTGCTACTAATATAATCAATATAGATTAGTTCTATTTTGTTTGAAATATAATGTGCATTACTAACATATCATAACAGGCATGTGTAGAAATCTTGAGCTATGCTAAAGGTAAGGCTAGTTAAATTCCATTGCATAAAATTTAATACGCATTGGTAACGCTGTATATCAGGAAGCTGTAGAATTGTCATTTAATATTAAAATCTAACACATACACTTTCACACATTTTAGGAGAAATGAGAAAAATATCCACCTTTTTTGACAATATAATGATGAGTTTCAGAAAAGCTGGCATTTTACATTTTTTGGATGTTTATAATAGATAGGGCAGATTCTGATATATCACTCATAAGAACCATACTAAGTGACTCATCACACTTTCTGTTTACAAAAACAAAGTTTAATTTCTATATTTTGGCAACAATTACACAGATATCACACAATGTCTTCATTATGGGTGTTGATACCTGCTCATCCACACAGTAATCTTCTGCTTCTTCCTCAGACACTCCAGAAGCTAGTACATTTACATAAAATTACAACTGATCATCTCATCTTGTTGCCATATGCTTACAAAATGTTTCTCCAACGGGTTAGCAATACCTATGATTTCTTCGTGCTTACTTGAACACAGGCTGAAGTTGTGAAAGGTATTTTCTACGATGAACAATGGTTTTAACAATGCCACTGTCAGACATGTATGCCACTTCTCCACTTACAATACTATGGTCTCTATCGTTTGTACTTTAATTCTTTTAACAGTGGATATCTGAAAATGAAGAGCTTGAGAGGATTTTACATTTGCAGCAGCTTCTTTCCAATCGCAAACATTCCAATCTCTTCCAAGTCAGCAGATAGTTACCAATAGTTACTGATAATATTGATGTAATCTTTTGTATCCAAAATCTCTTGTTCTTTACATACTTCTGCTTATATGAAACTAAAGATATTGTAGCATAAACAATGAGGCATTTTATGACAGAACTAAACATACCATGAAATTTGGTATTTATTACAGCTTTATCATACTCCAGTGGAAAAGAAAGAAAGTTTCCTTTACTTTTTTCCCTCTTCTTAGCAGTTGGCTACTGAGAATGTTAAACAGCGAATTTTCTTTATGTTTCTGGCATAGTTAATGCAAGCAACATTATGCACACCAATACTGCTGACCAAATCACTCGTGACAAGGTTGAGTAATAAGCAATAATGAGCGCGGGTGATGAAACACTTCCTAGTGATTGGTGAATGGATATGGCAGCTTTTGAAACTGAAACAATGCACATTTTCCTTGCATGTGGTATATTTTGAAATTAACTGCAATATTTACAATGAATTATATATGGGATGTAGTTCAATTTTTAAAAAGCCGGCCGGTGCATATGGTAGGTATTAGAAAATACTCCAAGATACTAAATAAGCACCATAAAAAAAAATGGATATGATAGGTTTTGAACTAGATCCCTCTGATTTGAGCTGTTGGGTAGGTAAGGTTAATTTAGTTCAGATATTCTTTCCTTTATGTCCGGCACGATTATTTTCTAGGTCCAAAACCGGCCTGGCACGCATGAGCAGTGATAGAACCTGCCAAAGTAGACCAGCAACATTGATAGTCACGTGAACACTTGCAGTCAATCCCTGCACCAACACCCCAGGTATGTCAGTTCAGAGATGTTCATCACATGTACCATCCTTAGAGTCAAACTAGCTTTACTGTTTATTCTGAAAATGAACATCTTGTTGGGTCCCTACCGTTCAGTAAAGCAAATTCATATGTGCAAGCTGTGTAATGGCTAGGTTCACAATTCTAGTTGATCTCTCAGCATTGTGTAAAAATGAGAAGCAATGCACGCAGTTCCTTTATGATGAAAGTTTATTACGAAAGCAGATGTTATGCCAGGAGTGCGATGCCGCCCTTCACTCTATTACAAAACGAGATTGGAGATACCAGTTCCTTTCTTGTAGGAGAGTGCACGAGCAGTTTTCAGAGTTGGTTGCAAAGGACACTTGGTTTGAGAACTCAAGATCACCATCTGCCCAAGTGCTCCTATGTGCTTTGCCCCCAAATTTTCTTAAACAAACCGTTGTACAAAGTTCACTTGGAGACACCTGCATAAGCCACAAAACAATAGGTGACTGGTTCGTGAGGTGAGCACATCTTCAATGGACACCAAATATACTAACAGGGTCAAAATATGCGGTGCCAGCTGTGTTGTTCAGATTGACGAATGTAAACTTTAATGAAGAAAATACCATCTTGGCTGTATTGTGGAAAGAAACTGGATCCTGGGAATGATTGATGTTATCACCAATGAGGTGAGGATAACAGATACTCCAATAACAGGAGAGATGGCGCCACCCTCTTTGCCTCGAGTATATGGAGTTCGCCAGCACAATCCACATCGACTGCTGGGGTGGTTGCAATGGACTAATGGCTGGGGGTTTTACTGCCCACCTTACAGTAAACCACAGTCAGCATTTCTTGGACCCAGTGACAAACATCCACACAAACAATATTCAGTTGCGCTGGTGATCTCTCCAGCATCACCTATCCAGGGGGGCATCAGGCATAATCAAATGGATCTGCATTTGGCAGAATACTTGTGCCAAGACTGTAATAACAGATTAGCTGATATCTTTCAAGAGCTGATCATGAACAGTCAGAGATTTACCCTGTAGTGTAGTGTAATAGTGCATTAGAGTAGGTGTGTACATAAAACGTTATAGTCTGATTTTTAAAAGAAGAAATAGACAGATGTCAAGCAAACAGTGGTGGAGGGTAAGCATGGAAGACTGTTTTTATGAAAATGTAAACAAAGTTGTCATATTGGTTACACTGCTGAATCATTTACTCCTCAGGTCAGTTATCAGTATACAGCCGAGTTTGCAAGGGTGTTGAGTTGCATTGTGTGTACAGTTAGCCTACTTTGTTAAAACTGGGAGCAAGACTTGGTTAGAGGTAGACCGAGGGTTCATGGTCCAAGGCAAAGATCAGCTTCTGGTCTTTTCTGTTAGCCTATTCTTCTAGCAGGAAGAGGAGAATATGCTCCTTCATAACGAACTCTTATTCCTTTCAACCATGTGAGGAAAAGCACTGCATGTGCTCTTAAACTAAGTGAGATGACCGCTTCTAGATATATATTATATAGATATACACGGTGGTGCAAAAGCCGCTACACACTTATGTAACTTATGTTAATTTTGAATAATTTGAACATGATACAGGTCTGCCAACAAATTACAGCACACATCACTTCTTTTTATGTTCAAACTGTCTCCCTTCTTCATCAGTACACCGTTGAAGTCTACCTGGAACACACTGACACACATGAAAACACAGCTGAGGTTGTTGTCCACATTGTGGAAGGCATCCTCAATGTAACCAGTCAGCTCTTCAAGAGTTTGTGATTTCCTTCCATAGACTTCATCTTTAATCATACCCCAAAGGAAGAAATCCATTGGGGTAATTTTCAGGGGATCGTGGTGGGAATTCAACTGCAGCACGTTGTCCAAGCACCCTTCCTTTGAAAACGCTAACGAAGTACATCCTAGAAACTAATGCATAATGTGCAGGAGCTTCATCATGCTAGAGGTAGAGTTGATCATAGTTGTCCATATGCATGATGATTCCTGGTGTAACCTCTTGAAGTAGAGCCAAGTACTTGTCTCCAGTGAGATTTCCGTCAAAGTACGGCCGAATTGCACCATGTGCTGATATTGCAGCCCACACATTTACACTGGGATGAGTTAGCAGTTGCTCCAAAACAACATGGTGGTTTTCTGTGTGCCAATAGGTACAGTATGTCAGTTTACATGTTCCAACAACTTGAATGTGGCCTCATCCAACCACAGAATGTTTAGAAGGGAAGTGTGGTCAACTTGATACTGTGAGCACAAATTCACAAAATTGTAGCTGCCTGTCTGGATCATCATCTAGCAACCCATGTATCAGATGTGGAATGCACACTTTTAAGTTCTGCTGATGTAATATCCTTTGGATTGACCGACATGATAGTTCTGGGAACTCTGCCGCTAATCGTCCTGTGGACTTCTTTGGACTAATCATAACAGCCAAAAATGTACTGAGTTCATTGTCATCATTTAAAATAAAGAGAGTTGAGGGTTGTTACACTACATCACTAAAATATTCTTACTTGAATGCGTTTCGGGAGACGGTTTGTTCCCATCGTCAGCATTTCCTCAACTGAGGAAATTAGTTGAGGAAATGCTGACGATGGGAACAAACTGTCTCCCGAAACGCGTTCAAGTAAGAATATTTTAGTGATGTAGTGTAACAACCCTCAACTCTCTTTATTTTAAATTATGACGCATCACTGTTACTGGCTTCTAAATCTTCAAAAAAGTCAATCATTGTCATCAGTTTATGCTGTCTTAGGTTGCCCACTGCGAGGTACAGCCAAAACAGAACCTTCAGTTTCAAATTTATGAATTAAATTATAAACAGCCTTACGTGTCAATGGATTTGACTTGAAATGTTCTCTCCATTCCCTCAGTATAGCACTTACATTACTTTAAAGTGATCTTCATAGCGAAAATTCTTTCTTCTTTTGTTAACATTTCATGAAACCTGTTATTTGTGATGTCAAGACAATGTTACTTAACGTCGCAATTCATTTGTTAACACTACATGTCATTTCCTGTTTCTACTAACCATATCGACATACGTAGTATGCCCTACCTAGATACATACATTTCCCTAAGCAAGTAGTGACTTTTGCACTGCCCTGTGTATTATATATAGATATATTTTTAAGATATACATTTATTATATATATAACTATATGTATTATATACATAATATTTAGATGCGATGTATAATCTTGAGAGAAAGAGATTCAACTGTACAGTGCAGTTATTCACTATTTACAAGAGCATTTCATAAAACTTATATAGGTACTCGGAATCACACCTGTTATGACGCAACAACACAGTGAATTCATATTGAGAACAAATACTTGTTCTTAAAGTAGGCTAATACAGGCTAAATCTGCAATATTACTACTGATATAGCAAGTATCCGAACGTTTGTTTATAGTACTGGGAACTCGGAGGGATAAGGGGGAAGGGAGATGGGAAGGCACCTGCTATATATGCAGCATTGCACATCTCCATGTGGACAAAGTGATGGCTGTCAGGTAACTTTTTTTAAAAATCAGACTATAATTTAGGCAATTTCTTTTTATAGTCTAGATAGTGAAAACTAGTAGTAGTTATAGTTCATATCAGTGAAAACTTAATTTATTAACTTCAAGTTGGCAACAAACTCTAGGGTGAGCAATGTTGGCACCAAGGGCTACCGACAACAGTGCATGCGCAGTAAGTACTCTTGGACTTACGTTTTATTCATTTTTTTCAACTCAATATTATTCTGACCTTTGAGGCAGTATCATAGGCTATTTTTAATTTATTGATCATATTTGTGACTCCCCATAACATGCAATATCGCAACTGAGGTCAGAACTTAGAAAAACAATTTGTGGGACACCAAGGAAAGAAGAGCCTATTTTGTATAAAACATAATAAGCAATGATAAAGTTTCACAGGGAAGTGCAGAAATCTTGAGCTACTGTATAAGTACGTAAATTCCATTGTTGCAAAAGCAAAGGAAATTGAAGAAAGCACATGTGTGTTTGAAGTATTGAGCAGTAAACAAACGCATTCAAGGCAGAAAATATGAACATTTGGAAGATGGTTTGTTCCAGTGGTTTCAGCAGCAGAAAGCGTTCCCATCAGTTGATCAATGCTTTGTGAAAATGAAAATGAACTGGCAGCTGGGCTAGGTACCAAAGATTTTCATGCCTCATCAGGCTGGCTACATAAATTTAAAATTAGGTATGGCATCAGCAGCAAGAGCGTGTGCATGAAAGCAAAAGTGTAGACAATGCTATGTGGGAGTGGAAAGAAAACCATTTGAAGTAACTAAATGCATATGATCTCAAAGACATATTAAACAGATGAAACAGGCCTTTCTTTTTAATGTAATGACTAAACACATAATGGCATTTGACATGGAATGCGTAATAAAGAGCACGTAAGTGTGTTGCTATGTGCAAACAGTGATGTAAGTGAAAAACTATCTCCCCTAACTGTGGGAAAATTTGCAAAGCCTTGTTTTAAAAATGTTAAATTGCTTCCTACCAAGTACACCTACAATAAGAAATCATGAATCATGATGAAAGCGTACGAAAACTGGTAGCGAGGCTTCAAGGCAAAAATGGGCATGAAAGGTAGAAGATCCTTCTGTTTGTGGACAGATGCACAGCACAACCTTCGAATACACTGTCCCCAAGAAATGTGACTGTTGAGTTTTTCCCTGCAAATTGCACAAGTCAATTACAACCCCCGGACTGTGAAATTTTACATAATTTTAAGCAGCATTACTGCAAGATGCTGGTGCAACATACCATCCACTGTATAGACACTGAAAACAATGCAATGAAAATTCACTTTTTGCATGCAATTTTTGTTAAGACTTTAATCTTGTTGCAAAAGTCATGTCAATTTTGCCAATATAAATTCATCTTGTATTTTTCTGGCTTTAATTAAAGCCCTGATTTATTTTTGCAAAAACACATATTATAGTGAACTGAATATCCATGTGCAAAAATAAAAGGGGTAGGGTTATTACTGCATGGTTTTTCAGAAATTAATAACATATACTATTGTTGTTAAAAAAATGTGCAGTGACAATTAAAAGTGTTCATTCGTTAATCGCTGTATTTTCTGATATTTAATCAAGAGCAATCATGAATATTAACAATTGTCATTATTGATTTTTGCATTGCCGAATTTCTACAAACTCAATATAAATAGGAGTTTAACATAGGAAATAAAGAAAAGTAATATTACTGTGTTTAAAATTCAAAATGGAATACATATCTGCTTGTATTTCAGTTTTCTACCAATTTGTTTGTATGCTTCAGTAATTACTGACATAAGGTTTGTTGAGCTTTGGCCAGTTTAGCAAATCAAAACTGTGAAAATTTGGGGTGTCTAAACACCTACAGGCAATCTTAAAAACAGCTTTTTATGTAAAACTGTAACACATTGCTCTCTTCTAATATGCAATGTATTACATACACCTTCATGACAGTTTTGCAAATCACTATTCGCAACTGCTTCCACATAGTAAGATTTGGCAGAGATTGCAATTATTGTATCAATATTCCTATTGGTGATGAAGAATGGGACAAACCAGAAACTTGGGTATTGTTTCATTAAACTGACATTGACAAAAATGTAACCACAATGGAAGCCATGACTATCCCAGAAATTCTTAACATTCAGCAGGAGCTGAGCAAGGAAGATGACATGGATGATGACAATGGACTGCTGCATACTCCTGTGGGTTCTAATAAAACCATTAATGTACTAAAGACAATCAAATGCTTTGTGGCATATGCCCCAAGGAAATTATTACCAGTTATCAAGATTTGAGGGCATAGTGTATGTTGTAGCAGAAAGTAAGAAAAAACAATTGATAACAGATTCTTCTGGGAAGTAATCAGCTTTCCTATATTGGATGTAAGGAAATGTTAATTTTGTATTTTGTAAGTTAACATTTTCCTGAATAGTCCAATATAATTTCTCATGAATTAGTCCTGCATTATTTATTTTATACACATTTGTTTTTTTCAGTTATCCATTTTTCATACTATTATGTTTTTTTATTAAGGCCCTTAAAAAACCTATAAATGAAGCTTTCCTGCATAGTTCTTAGGGGTAGTGTAAAATAGGATAGCTATATGTTGGGGCTGCATCAGTGTTTTAGAGTGGAGGGGGATGAAAGGATATGTAGGATGTCATTGTTGGAGCATTGTTCAAGACTCTACTTTGATTTCTACAGAGCATGGGTACTTCCTGATGTTGGGCTACTTGTGGTGAATGGTACAATGTGTGGTTTGATACTGTTTATTACAATTCTTCTTTCAACACTGCCCCTCCACTCACCACCATAAAATTGCTAACCTCATCGTATGTGCATAGTTGCAAGGAGCATGGTGTCACAGCAATCGATGGCCACAATATTCACCTTACTCGTTTATTATGAAAATGCAGTTACGTGTTACAACTCTGGCCTATTGTAGAATACATGTCAGAGAGTTGTATATGCATTTGTTGTCTGTTAAGTGCCTTGACTACTATGAGGTGCATTCAAGTTATAACACCTCTGATTTTTTTTCTCAGTGACTAATTACACGAAAATAATGAAACTTGTTGTCACTTCTCGACATAATCTCCCTGCAGCCGTACACATTTTTTGCAACATCAATGCCATGATTCCATGGCCACTGCGAATGCTTCTTTAGGCATCTGTTTTGACCATTGGAAAATCGCTGATGCAATAGCGGCATGGCTGGTGAATGTGTGGCCATGGAGTGTGTCTTTCATCGTTGGAAACAGCCAAAAGTCGCTAGGAGCCAGGTCGGGTGAGTAGGGAGCATGAGGAATGACTTCCAAGTTGTTTGCACAAAGAAACTGCTGTGTAACGTTTGCCCGATGCACTGGTGCGTTGTCTTGGTGAAAAAGCACACGTGCAGCCTTTTCCGGCTGTTTTTCATGCAATGCCGGAAGGAGTTTCTTCTTCAAAACATCTTCATGGGATGCACCTGTCACCGCGGTTTCCTTTGGAACGCAGTGAGTAAGGATTACGCCATCGCTGTCCCAGAACATGGCCACCATCATTTTTTCAGCACTGGCGCTTACACAAAATTTTTTGATGGCGGTGAATGTGTGTGCTTCCATTAAGCAGACTGGCACTTCATTTCTGGATTGAAAAACGGCATCCATGTCTCATCCATTGTCACAATTGACGAAAAGAAAGTGCCATTCATGCCTTCATCTCACGTCAACATTGCCTGGCAACATGCCACACGCTCAGCCTTGAGATCATCTGTCAGCATTCGTGGTACCCACACGGAGGACACTTTTCGCATTTTCAGGTCGTCATGCAGGATTGTGTGCACAGATCCCACGGAAATGCCAACTGCGTAGGCGATCTGTTCCACAATCATTCAGCAATCCTCCAAAACATGTTTCTCCACTCGCTTGATCATGTCATCAGACCGGCTTTTTCGAGGCCGAGATTCTCTTGGTTTGTTGTCACACGAAGTTCTACCTTCTTTGAATTGTCGCACCCACAAACACACATCCATGACACCATCACCACATGTCTCACTTAACTGGCGATGAATTTCAATTGGTGTCACACCATGCAAATGGAGATAACGAATGATTACACGCTGATCATGTAATGAAAATGTCACCATTTTAAGTATACAAAACAATCCTCACTCTCGCCGTTGCCATGAGAGGTTCTGCGTAACATACAGTGCTGCCATCTCTGTCACGCATTAGCAAAGTGTGCCTGCTTACTTTAAAACAAACTGCATGCTTCTATCTGTTTCCAGTTCTGAGAAAAAAAATTGGTGTTATAACTTGAATGCATCTCGTACACCCGCTAGCCTCTTATGTGTGTCTCACCTTTTCTGCCTTACGAAGTTCCTTTAGTTTCTCAAAACTTTTAAGAATAATATGCGCATCTGCGTAAACAGCATGGGTTCGATGGGTATTTTCATGTTCAAACAACATGTTAGCACAGCAGCCTCCTATGGTTGCTGACATGATACCCTCATTATTCTAGACAGTTAATTATTTATGCTTCTCTAAATTTCTGAGAAGAAATGACCATTTCTTGCAACATGTGTGTCAAGCTGTGTCACATCCCCCATTTACCTTTGTTCAATGCAATACTCTGCCGGGCTTGGTTTAATGTTAAGCTGCCTTTGAATCTCTTGCTTACTCTCCATCACATTATTACACCACTACCTTCCTCTATTAATTTATTCATGTCAACATTTACTTTATATATGACTGATAGCTTATTGGTCATATGGACAGTCACAATAACTTATAACTTTGATATTGTTATAGATGTGGATAGATATGTGAATTTGTTCAAGCCTCTGCCGCCAGGGGAACTTAAGTCAATCCATGATTGACCCAGAAGTTTGAATCAGTCAACAACACCTAATGTAAGTAACAACCTACAAAAGGATGCTCCTGCAGTATATGTATGGTAAGTGAAATCTTACAAGTGTTTGCTCGATTCCAACTCTATTTTCTACATTGTTGGCAGTTTTGCGTATAAAGTTCCTTTTCAAGTTATTCAGGGTCAAGTTCATAGTCATCACTTACATGTAAAGGATATGTTTAAGCAATAAGTATTTCCTTTCGATAACGAAATGCTTATTACCATTTGGTATACATAGATGGTACTTATATGCTCGATGCTAAGTGCTTTCTTATTTCTGAAGCAGTGGAACATGGTAGAGCTGTTTGACAGACACTCAGATGCGTGAAAGAATGTGTAAACAGAATACAGGTGACCACATAGCCAGCCACCATTTCCATATTCGTTTCGTTCACAACAGTTGAGCACACGATAAAAGTCTGAGTTTTGAATAGTATATTTATTAATTAGTTTACTTCAATCTAAGATCAAGTAGATTGCAAATTTAGTTAAGAGTTTATAGCATTAGTTATACAGTTACATTAGTTAAAAAACATGCCAAAAGGAAAACATTTCAGCGAGTAGGAAAGAAACTAACTAAAAGAATTGAGGCCGAGATACAAAGACATCATAGAATGCAGCAATTGGACCACGTGTGATGTACTAACCTTAAATGGTATTTACTCATGGACTGTTTTAAAAATGTGAACCTGACTTTCTAGCATGAAGTGTTAGTAGCTAGAAGTATTTACAACAACCTGCGCACTGTGCATGTGTGTGCATGGAAGCGAACCACAAATATAATTACTACACTATCTAGCAGTAAGCAGAAGAGCAATGTAGCCATTAAATTACAATGTTTGCCTTGAATAGCGGTTTTACATGCAAAATTGGTAAATCTTTGTTCAAGATTCTGATAACCCAACGTATATTTGTGAATTAGTGTGATTTGGTAAGCGATCCATTGCAGTCATAATGATTGGACAAAATAGACAAGTCGTTCTCCGTGGACTAGTGGTACTGTGCTAGCCTCTGGTTCCCAAGGTCGCGGGTTCAAATCCATCGGAGGGCGATGGATTTTTTCGGGCGTAAAAACCCTTAGCATGGCTTCCTTTGGAAGGGAAGTAAAGCCGGTGGTCCTGTGTCATAGATTTACGGCACGTAAAAGAACCTCAAGCCTGATAAAGAGGCCTCTGAGCAAAATTACAGGTGTTTCACGCCCAATATAGAATGGGACGCTAAGGACCACAGTAGTTAAAGAGCGTCCATAAATAAAACTCAATTTAATTTTTAATTTCAAAATAGACAAGTTGATGGAGTAAAGCACTGCAAAGATGTACTTTGTTTATTGCAGAAATATTTCCAATTTTTATTAAATGATTCTGAATAAATGCAGCAGAATCTCATTTTCTAAGGACCAGAGGATTTTCTACATTAATGGGAAAATGTTTGAATATAAAACATTGTATAGTGTATTAGCACCAAGATTCTATGCATCAGCATATTTTCAAGTAAGCCTGTCTCATATTATAACTTCATAACCTCTATTTGTTAAGGTTACGTTGTTTAGCAGGGGCATTAGATTATTACAATGGCTTTGATAAACTGTTATCACTTCTTAAATTCACCATCACTGTACATTTCAAGTGGATTCTGCAGTCATACAAATACCACTAATTACTGCACAGTACAATTTTGTTATGAAATTCCATATACTCCACAAATTTGCTATTATTAACCTTTGTTGTAGGCAGTCAATGAAGATGGCATCTGCTTTCCTTATCACATACAGGGGTCATCCAGTAACTAAGTCCTGATGAGCGATAAAGAGAACAAAATCATCACTAAATAAGGGATATTTATTGGAATAATTACATAGATTCACTGGCTACTTTTCAACATAGTCACCACCATTGTTGAAGCATTTATCATAATGTGCACCATCGATTGCATGCCCAAGTCATAGGAGTCTGCCACCAATGTCCGGAGCCACGGAGTCACTTCATTCTGCACCTCAGCATCATTGTAGAAAACTTTTCTCCAACCAGAAAACACTTCACTAGACAGAAGAGATGAAAATCACTTGGAGCGAGGTTGGGGCATTGGGTGGATGTCGAGGATCTCTCTCCAAACTGATTCAACATATTTCGTGTGGCGTTGGTTGTATGGGGTCTTGCATTGTCATGTAATAGCGTAATGCCTCTTTTCAACATCCCACATCTTTTGTTCTGGATTGCCCTCCTCAGTTTATGCAATGTCAGACAATACCTATCAGCATTTACGGTCTCCCTTTGCGGTAAAAACTGGCACAGGACGACACCATGTCGATCCCAGAGACAGTGCACATAGTTTTTTTGACAGAGATTGTCTGTTTGAATTTGGTCTTCGCAGGTGAGCCACTATGTCACCAATGCATTGATTGTTGCTCTGTCTCTGGTGTGGCATGCAACACCATGTTTCATCCCCAGCGACAATATTGTCAAGAAACTTTTCCCCTTTCTCTGCATATCGCTGTAAGAATGTCAATGCTGCAGCCAGACGTTTCATTTTATGTTCATCAGTCATTTGCCTTGGCACCCATCTTGCACACACTTTGTGAAAACCAAGCAACCGGGAGACAATTTCATGCAAAAGCAAGCAAAACATCTGAAGAGTGTCTCATTGACAAGAGAGTTCTGAAATTGTGAAGCGTCAGTTCTGCACAATTGCTTACCACACATTTTCCATCAGTTCTGGCATCACCAAGCACAGTCAGCTACTATGATCTTCGTCGTGAATATTGGTACGTCCTTCAATGAATTGCCTGCACCATCGTCTTACCATACTGTCACACATAATATCATGTCCATACACGCAGCACAATTGGCAATGGATCGCTGCTGAAGATTGCCTTTGAGCGTGCAAAAATCAGATAAGACTGCACGAATCTCGCAGTTGGCGGGAGACAACATTAGAGCAGCCATTTTCTCCGAGCACTGTGCGATAACCACTATCGTCATAAGACAAACTGTACTGCATTATTGCCATATATTCCTCTCCTGCACATGCGCATTCCTATCCGACTGGTAGTGCCATCTCTGGACGCGATCGGGACTACCAGAACACAAAAAATGGTCAACTCAATACTGTATAAGGGCATAGAAATGTACAACTTTACTGCAAACAAAGTAAATCATTGTAATCAAATTAAGTTTAGAAATGACATTAAAAAAATTTCAATTGAGCAAACTTTTTATATCATGCCATAGTTTGAATACTTTAAGAATTAGTCTAAGTTAGCTTATTATTATTATTATTATTATTATTATTATTATTATTATTAGTATAGCATCACCGCCACCGTTGCCGACACCACCACCACCACACCACCACTACTTTATATGTACCTTTTTGTGCATAACTATAATCATCTGTAAAATGAATATTTCCGGTATATAGCCAATTGTACTCCTTATTATGCTAATACTGAATCTTGATGAAGCCATGAATTTGTAAGAAAATTCTCTCGATGAATAAAGACCACTGATGACCGGTCCAAAATTCTCTGGAGTGATGAAACCAAGTTCAATCTGCTCTCTTCAGATGGGATAAGGTATATTTGAAGGCCAACCAAAATGAGAAATGACCATAATTATCAGGTACCTATCATGAAGCATGGATGAGGTGTGGAATTGTTTTTCATAAAGTAATATTGCTCCTCTGGTCAAAATTAATGGTACAATGGATGGCTGAAGTATAGCAATGTACTGGTGAACAACATGATTCCTCATAGAAAACAAAATGTGCCACATAATTGGAAGTTTTAACATAACAATGATCCTAAGCATACATCTGGTCATGTCACAAAAGTTTTGCAGAAGCATAGGATAAATGTTTTCGAGTGGCCAAGTCAAAGTCCAAGCTTTAACCCAATTGAGCACCTTTGGGAGGTGTTAGATATATGTGTTTGCCACAAGACTATGTGATATGTGGAGAAATATTTTAAAAGTGCACTTGGCTACACTTGTTGATTCAATGGCGTCAAAATGAGCTGCACCCATTAAAGCAAGAGGCTATGCAAAGTATTAAGCCAAGAAAATCAGAAGTTTCCCTTTATTTGTTATTTTGCTGCTATTTCATTTTACAAAATACTTCTGAACCTGCATAATTGTTATGCTAATTTTAATATATGATGAAGCCTTTGTATTTAAATGTTATATGCGTATAAGGAAATATATTTACATATTGCTGTCTCAGGATGCTATTTATTTTATTTCAATTAGATTGTTATACTTAGATTTGTTTCCTGTTCTTATTGTCACTATAAAATACTTTTGAGTGCTACTCTACATATCTCTGTACAACATTACCTAGCTGACACTGAAGCATGTTCAGCCTTATTGCTTGGAACAACCCATTTCATTCATTCAGCCTCCGATATATATTGTATCCATTGGTTTTCCTTGCAAGTTCCTTCTTAATTAAACGTTGTCTTCTGTTCTCTTCTCCATAAAGAAATAACTTGGTTCGGAAGTCTGCTATTAGTGATCCTTCATTGCCAGTCTCACAAAATCCCTGCAACAAAAGTTATACACAAACGCATTACTAACCTTTATTTTTTGACAATGAATGTAATTGATGTGCATATGAGTTCGGGGATCGACAGCTAGCTGATATTCCTGCTTAGGACTGAAGAATATGAGGTTCACTCATAAGATTTTAAACTTAGCTAAACTGAAGAGAGCAGGAAAAAAAAAAAACTTATTTCTGTATGAAAGAAGATTATTTTTCCTTAACCTTTAAGTGGTAACATCGATCTCTCAGACCCCAGCGCTCTATTTTTCTGTAATATTACCTATGCTGATTATGTTGCAACCTTGAATGCTGAGCTATTTGTCACAGGAATGTTTGTGTTTGATGTGAAAACGTGACTTTGTAATTGTTGCCACCCACTGTTACAAATTTATCAGGAAGGCTTCGTAGACTGAGGTTACTGTTAACGTAAGTATATTTTGCGTACCTCTGATCTCTTATTTTACAAAAAATGTCATCATTTTCTAGTATATTACAAGTAATAAGTTCACTCTCTTAGTAAACAATCACCGTTAAGTGGCATAATTATGTTTTTATTTCAGTTTGAATGAAAATGTTGAAAGAAAACCTGAATGTAAATGTGTCACGCTGAAGTCAGAGAAGCAAGGAAAATAATAACAGACACTTTCCCACAAAAGGATGCAGAAAGGAATATGGACCAGAGATCAGACAGACTTGAAAAAAGAAAGACATGCCACTATTGCCCATATGAAAAATACAGGAAAACTAATTACAAGTGCGTCAAGTGTGGGACATAAAATTGTATGGAGTATTCTAAGAAGTTGTGCAAAGAATGTGTAATGAAACTAACTTTTTTCCTGGTAAGAATGCAAAGTTATGAACAAGAAAGACACTACTGTACACAATGTTATATTATTATGTGAAATAAAGTATATATCAACGTAAAAGTGGGGTATATCAAAATTAATTTCACATAAGCTTCATACTTTTCTAATCAGTGTTTTTTGTTACTTAATTGTAATTTGTTGTTTAAAAACTGTTTTATTATATTAAAAACATGAAACACATAAATATATATATAAGAAGTAAATTCAATACTGTAGTGAAAATGTGTAGATAAAATCAAATAAAAATGACAAGATCCGAGAGACCGATGTTACCTATAACGTGACAAAATTTATGTTACCACTTGAGGGTTACACAGAGGAAGATTCTCTCACCCTACTATGCACCCATAGCAGCCGCAAGTTAGTTAAGTCAATGAAATGGAGGTGGATGCAGACCACTTTTGCACTATGAATACTTTATGATTATGAAGTTAATTTAAACCAGGTAGAATCTCTTGAAAGGCTTGCATTAGTTTTCAATAGGGATGTCATGTGCAAAGTTCTGTCGCTAGATGGCAGGACTGTTGCATGCAGTGGGCACTGCTTTGCCTTCTGCTAGTGGCTCTTTTGTGTTACGTTTAAAGGAACATTACAGCTACAGTATCTTTAAATGTATATAGTTGGCACCGTAGTGCAGCAGGTAGAGCATCTGACTGCTTTGCGAGGGTATGAGATTCAACTCCCATTGGAATAGCTGTTTTCCTTTAACCAAGAAGGTTTCTTAGTATGTCTGAGTTTGGCTTGTGAATGTGAGTAAACCTGGATGTGTGTTACTATTTATATAATAATACTGATGATAATAGTAATAAATGCAGAAAATAGATAAAATCGGCTGATTAAGTAAAATCAAACATGCACAAAATTTAATTAGCTTAAAGTATACACCCAAATGG
Organism: Deroplatys truncata; assembly: GCA_030765065.1. Lineage (NCBI taxonomy): Eukaryota > Metazoa > Arthropoda > Insecta > Mantodea > Mantidae > Deroplatys > Deroplatys truncata. Next base: position 679,645,290 of record CM060990.1, read on the forward strand.
AATAATATATGAAGAAACAGAAGATACTATGCTATTTGTTGATGGATGCTTCAGAGATATTTAAAGAGTATATAAAACTACCACACATAGATCTTAAGGAACATTATGTTTAGAAAATCAACAATTGATAATATTGAGATTTATGAATTTATAAATTGCTTTATGGTACTGGTTTACATTTGTTTCACTAAAGATTTGTTTTGTGAAACGTATGGTTGGAGGTGATGTTTTTCCATTAGCCTATATAAATAACAGGCATAACTTTACCTACATATAATGTAGTTTGATACTCATCTTCTCAAAATGAGCAGAGGAAAACCTGCTTCCAATGGTATACAAAACCATTTATTTTTAAGTAGGGTTCCAAAACTGTTGGAAGGTTAAGGGCTTTCCCTGCCTCTCGAGGAGTGGAAGAGAGAAATTATGCCATTTTCAAAAGCTTTTAATGCATACATGTACACTGCAAAGTATGCACAATATTATGCAGTATTAGCCTTGGGGTAAGCAAGGTTAACAGATCATGTGTAATTTCAAAGCACATCACTCATCCTGTAAGGTACACATGCACTATCAATTGGTGCTAGTTCAGGATATCCCCCTTGGTTTGTCAAATTTAAAAGGATCCGATATGAAGAAAAGAAAGGGATCTTTCTGATTAACTTAAAGGTATATTGAGGCAGCACTGAAGATTGAATCAGGGAGTGTTTAACCAGCATTGCATACTTTCATCGACTCCAGAAGTTGACATCGTGCTGAGTGACCAAAAACCTCACTGAAGTTCAAGAGTGGAATGCTACTGTTAAATGCTTTAGCAGTTTGAGGAAGGCAACTCTTATCATGTTACCAAGATCATAGCAGCAGATGCGATCTGAATTTCCACTATGATCTAAAAACAAGCTGTTGGTGCTCTGTGTCAGACTTTCCATCCATCAACATCCAAAAAGACACTGTTAAAATGTGAGTAGTCATGTGACAACAATAACACACAGAGAACAAAGAAGGGAGACTGAGAGATATCACGTTGATATTGTAATGAAAAGAAGCTAGAAACAGTGATGTGTATTGAATTTATTTAAAGGTGAGTCGGAATTGTTACACTAACATCACTTAAGTTTACTCACTTAACATGTTTCGGGAAACGATTGTTCCCATCCTCAGAAGGTTAATTCACTGAATTCAGTTAATTCAGTCGAATTAACCTTCTGAGGATGGGAACAATCGTTTCCCGAAACATGTTAAGTGAGTAAACTTAAGTGATGTTAGTGTAACAATTCCGACTCACCTTTAAATAAATGAGAGATATCATTTTTACTTTCTCTATCATACACCTAGAAGGAAGAGGTGTTGTTTCATTCCACTGGAAATTGATGCCCCTGAATCCCAAAAAAGGCATTTCTAGAAAAAGATCTGCACGGGGTGTGTGCACGTGTGCGCACATGCATGCATGTGCAGCATAACTCAATAAAAATTTGGATGAACACCAACCTTGGTATTTATGTGGAGTATCTTCCAAAGATATGACACTAAGATTTTCAAGAAAATCCCCTCACTCCAAATCACCCTTTACATGATTTTGATTAAAATACCATTAAGCTTAAAATCTTTAAATGACCAATAAAATGTATATTTTGAATTTTCTAGGAATACCCTGTGAACTTCTCTTCATTCAGAAGGAATTTTTTTATAATTTTGTGTAAGTAGTAATGTTAAGAGATAGACAAAAACATGGTAGACAAAAAATGTATTTCTCTTTAAAACACACAGTTTACTTCAAATTACTTTTTCTGTGGAATCAGCATTCCTGAGGCATCCATTATTATTGGTTTGAATTTTTCAATACATCATTTTTTAAAGGGCTGTCACAATTTTCAGTTATTTGCGATATCAAGGAAAGACCATGGAATTTCTAAACCACTATACAGCAACTCATTTTAAATATTTAACTATCATTACTTTCCTGCAGAAGTATTAGAAACAGTGATGTATTGGTAATTTATAAAGATGAGTTGGAATTTTAAAAACACTAAATATCACTAAGTAAAAAATATCGAACAACTTGTCCCCATCATCAACAGCATCCAACTGGTTCCTGATGCTATTGATAATCTTTACTGTAGGGATATCTGTTTTGGTAGCATCTGATGGTAGAACCAGGAGCATCCACAGGCAACAAATCAAAATTCATAAGGTGATCTTTGTGCTTTAATACATGTATGTTTTCCCATGTGTTTAGTTCAGCTGGGAAACTAGTGGCTTTTAGTAAAGTGATGTTAGGTGCAAACTCGTGATTAGTAGACCAGAAATGATAGGCTACTGTGGATGTTTCAAACTTATGGCTCTCACATGTTCTTTCAGTCTGGTGTTAAGATCTCTTTTTGTTTGTCCAATGTATATGTGGTTGCAATCGGAGCAGTTTATTCTATAAATGCCTGATGCCATGTTGATACGAAGTGTGATAAAAAAATAACTTGAAGTTTTTAATTTCGTAAGATTTATACTTCTGATGATCAAAACCTTTATTTTATCTTGTTGGTACACATGCTCCTGATGTATGTTTGCATTTTTACCTGTTTTGAATATTTAGTTTATTGTTGACAGTCGAAAAGTTATGCATGTTTTCAAGTGCTTGACAGATTTTTACTTTCGAAAAAAATGGATCAAAGAATTTGCATTAAAAATGGAATAAAGTGCAGCACCACATTCGAAATGTTGACTGTGGCTTTTGGCAAATCTACTATGAGTAAGACAAGAGTTTACGAGTGGTACAAACATTTCAAAGAGGGTCGAAAAGACATTGAAGACGACTGCCCTGGACACTAGCACATTAATTACTGATGACAATGTGGAAGAAGTAAAGAAAGTGGTTCTGGAAAGTCACCGAATCACCATCAGAGAGGTTGCTGATGATGTCAGCATATCCTTTGGCTCATGCCAAGCAATTTTTTCGGATGTTTTAGGCATGAAACGTGTAGCAGCAAAGTTTGTTCCAAAATTGTTGAATTTCGACCAAAAACAATGTTGCATAGACATCACTCAGGAATTGCTGAATGAAGTCCAAAACCATCCAGAACTTCTAAAGAAGGTTATAACAGGTGCCAAAACATGGGTATATGGTTATGATATCGAAACTAAGGCCCAATCGTCCCAATGGAAACTCCCTGAAGAGCCAAGACTGAAAAAAATTTGACAAGTTTGATCACATGTGAAGGTTCTTATCTGTTTTCTACAATTACAATGGGATAGTGCATGAGGAGTTCCTGCCTTATGGTCATACGGTCAATAAGAAATACTACCTGGAAGTTATACGCTGTTTGTGTGAAGCAATACGAAGAAAACGACCAGAATTGTGGCAAAACTACTCATGGAAATTGCATCATGATAATGCACCCGCTCACGCCTCAATGCTTGTTTGACTTTTTGGCAAAAAACAAAACCGTTATGCTGCCTCAGCCACCATATTTGCCAGACATGGCCCCCTGCAACTTCTTTCTATTTCCAAGGCTGAAGAGAACCATGAAAGGACGACGTTTTGCCACCATTGATGAGATAAAAACAGAATTGCTGAAGGAGCTGAACACCATAATGAAAAGTGAGTTCCAGAAATGCTTCCAAAACTGGAAAAAGCGCTGGCACAAGTGTAATTATATCTGAGGGGGATTACTTTGAAGAGGACAAAGTTGATGTTGATGGTGAAATAAAAATTTGTTAAGAAAAATAAAAATTCCTGCTACTTTTTGATCACACCTCGTATGTAGTGGATTTTTCTTTTCTGTGTAAAGTAGTTTGTGTATGCTGTAATTGTTTTAAGGAGCCACTAAGATCTGGCTGAATTTATGATGTACACCTGAATGGTATGTCAATTTCCTGTATTGTTGATGTTCTTTTTGTTGGCCCAGTTTTGTGGTATCTGTTATTTATTTCTCTTTTTTGTACTTGGCTATCTTTCTAGCTAGTGACTCTTTATTGTATTCATTATTAGCTGCAGCTGTAAGGATGTGTTTATATACTTTGTATTCCTCTGGTTTCATAGGGATATTCACAAGTCTGTAACAGAGTATTGAATGCTGCATGTTTATGTCTGTATTATTGAAGCTATTGTTTTTTATGAAGTTTTCTGTGTTAGTGGGTTTTCCGTAAATGCCAAAAGTGAGGTGGTGGGTTTCTCGGATTATTTTTAGGTTGAGGAAAGGTAAATAGCCTCCTACTTCAGTTTCCATTGTGAAAAGAACAGACTGGTGTTGTAGGTTCAACAACTTCAAGAAGTCTTGCAGCAACATTTTTGGAACATAGAGAAAATATCATCCACATAACGATACCATGTTTTGAAGATGAAAGGGAGATTTCTTGTGATCTGTATTTCTAGTTGGCTCACAAAAATATCTGCTAAGAAGGGGGAGAATCGGTTACCCATACTTAATCCTGAAGTTTGTTGAAAGAATCTGTTATTGAACATGAAGAAATTTGATTCTATGCACAATTTTGTCAGTTGTGTGTAATCCTCTATTTTTTATGGTGGGAATGCCAGTTTGCTTAAGCCACTGCTTTTAAGTTTTTTAATACTATGTTGTTGGTACACTGGGAAATAAAGCTTCTACGTCAAATGATACCAAGATGTCATTGGAAAGTGTTTGCGTTGAAATTCTTTTGACCAAATCCATGATATTCTTAATGCTTAAACTTTCAAACTTTTGGTACAGAGGTGTATTTATTTACTAACTTATATACGGGTGCACTAATGTTATTAATTATAGGTGTCAATTTTTGCCAGTTTTGTGTATTTTCGGAAGTGCATATAGTCTGGATAATGTAGGGTGATGTGGCTTGATTTTTGCTATTTCATTCTTTGAAAGTGTTTTGACTGTATCTATTGTATTGTGGTACTTTTTGAGGCAAGATTTTAAAGGGCCTGTTTTTATTTCCTTGTATCTTTGGACTGTAGCATAGCTTCTACTATATTGGTGTAGTCAGATTCATCTAAGATCACTATTTTACTTCCTTGTCCGATTCTGTATAGGTAACTGGTTTGAATATTAATGATTTGATGATGTGTTTGCTAGGGAAGTTATTGTTGTACATCCCCATGAAACCAGAGGAATACAAAGTAGAGTATAAATACATCGCAGCTAATGATGGATACAATAAAGAGTCAACAGATAGAAATATAGCCGAGTACAAAAAGAGAAACAAATAAGACACCACGAAACTGAGCCAGCAAAAAGAACATCAACAATATAGGAAATTTACATGTCATCCAGGTGTACTTCATAAATTCAGCCAGATCTTAGAAGTACAAAATAACCTTGGCTCATAAAGCAATTACAGCATACAGAAACTACTTTACACAGAAAAGAAAAATCCACTACATATCAACATGACATAAGGTATTTATAGAATAAACTGCTCTGATTGCAACCACATATACATTGGACAAACAAAGAGACCTTAACACTAGACTAAAGAACACATGAGAGCCATAAGATACAAACAGATTGAAAAATCTGCAGTAGCCTACCATTTCTGGTCTACTAATTACGAGTTTGCACCTAGTATCACTTTATTAATTGCCACTAGTTTCCCAGCTGAATTTAACACGTGGGAAAATATACATATATTAAAGCACAAAGACCACCTTATTAATTTTTGATTTGCTGCCTCCAAACAACCTTTAATGTTCATGGTTCTGCCAACAGATACCACCAATACAGATATCTCCACAGTAGAGATCCCCAATAGCACCAGGAACCAGTTGAACGCCTGCTGATGATGGGGACAAGTCGTCCTCGAAACATGTTCAGGTACTTTTTTACTTAGTGATGTTTAAGTGTTTTTAAAATTCCTACTCATCTTTATAAATTGGACTATCAATTCAATTTCCTCTATCCTCCTTGTACCTGCTGCAAGAAAATAAGTAATTAAACTATTTCTGCAGAGGTTTATCTTGATTAACCTGAAGTAGATATAAAAATAAGCTTTCATAAGAATAATTTGTACAAGTCACTATACAAAATTAAACAAAACAGCAGAGAAAGTCATGTGAATGTAACACATCAGATTTTTCACTATAAAAGCAGCTCTGCAACAAAAGGGGCCTCTGTGCAACTGCTTGTCTACTCTCCCTACAGGTAAGTTATGGCACTCCGAAACTTTTTCCTGTTCTCTCTAGAGAAGAATTATGAGGAGAATGATTTTCAAGTGCTATTGCTGTCTACATGGAGGAACTTGTGATCCTAGAAGAAAATGTATGTGCGAATACTTCCAGACTTGATTTATCCCTCCTGCATGTAAAGGGAACAATAAAATTAAGGAAGTCCACTACCTCTAATCAAGGACATACACTCCCAAATAGTTGCACTTCTATTTATAAAGCTATTACCTTGACAGAATCTAAACTCTAAAACTCTGAGTAACCCTCATAATTATATTAATAAAAAGCTTCTTTTTTTTTCACCAATCAACAGAGCAGATAAGCATAGAACCCTTGGCTATAAAATATATGGCACTAGTATGGTATATGAGTAGGAGCATAATTCATCGTTAATACTTATGAAAACCAGATGTTTTGATACTCAGAGGTATCAGTGGAGAATGGGGGTTTGTTTTATGCAGTAATTGTTGCTGGAACAAAGTCATTCTACCCACCCACCCACCCTCCTTCCCTCCCCTTTTAGCAGGCATTTTAATATAGTGGCTACTGGCAACATTTTGTGATGAGATGACAACCAAAGAAGAGAAAATGTGGCTGAAGGATTGTTGCCATGAAGACACTATCATGATCATTGGAGTTTAGCCTCAACGATCCTATGGCTATGCCCTGTTGTCCTCTGCAGTTGTGGCCTTCACTCCTCTACTTACAAAAAACATCCCTCAGCTACGCTTTGCAGCCTAGGGCCCACAATGCTGGACTATGTATTGCAGATTAGGGCCCTCAATGTTGGGCTATGCATTGCAACTTAAGGCTCTCAATGTTGGGCTATGCATTGCAACTTAAGGCCCTCAATGTTGGGCTATGCATTGCAACTTGAGGCCCTCAATGTTGGGCAATGCATTGCAACTTGAGGCCCTCAATGTTGGACTATGCATTGCAACTTAAGGCAATCAATGCTGGGCTATGCATTGCAACTTGAGGGCCTCAATGTTGGGCTATGCATTGCAACTTAAGGCAATCAATGCTGGGCTATGCATTGCAACCTAAGGCCCTCAATGTTGGGCTATGCATTGCAACTTAAGGCCCTCAATGTTGGGCTATGCATTGCAACTTAAGGCTCTCAATGTTGGGCTATGCATTGCAGCTTAGGGCCCTCAATGTTGGGCTATGCATTGCAACTTAAGGCTCTCAATGTTGGGCTATGCATTGCAGCTTAGGGCCCTCAATGTTGGGCTATGCATTGCAACTTAAGGCTCTCAATGTTGGGCTATGCATTGCAGCTTAGGGCCCTCAATGTTGGGCTATGCATTGCAGCTTAGGGCTCTCAACTGGGCTATGACTTGCGGCTTAAGGCCCTCAATGTTGGCAGCAGAAGACAACACAAGCAACGCTCCCATAAAGCCTTAGGTGGGATGTATGTGTAACATGTTAATATGGAATAAAAGTAACAAAATATAATTAAATGTGCAAACCACAATGTCCAGTACTGTTCTTTAGATTTAATAATATTATGAAAGTAATAAAGATAATCCTGTAGATGCATATGTGCCGCCATGTTTATAGTAAATGAGGCTCCTACTCGTATACCATACATTATCCCTTGCAAATTAATCTTTTATGAGAAAATAACTCTCTCTATGGAATATTCAACCATTTCTCCATTATTATTAGATACTCAAAGCTGCTTAAACAGTTAACCTCAATTCAGACATCCCTAATGACAAGGACTAGACTTGTCTATCTCTTTGCTGCCAGACATCATCACGGAGGTAGCAATCTAGAACAATCTGGTGTTTACACCAGCATACTAAGCCCACATGAGAGAAAGGGACAAAAAGGCAAAGGCGTAGATAAAGGCTTTCATCATACATCAGCCATAAATACAGAAGAATAGAAAGAACCAAATTTCCTGCTCTGACATACGTATACAAGAACAAGAGCACACAGTGGCCACTTAAGCATCTGTAACCCAAAAAGGATTTCGCCAGGTGTCACTTTAATGTTTCTGCACCCTATGTGGACAATGATGTAAACAATATCATCTACTTGACTGCAACTCGGCTGTGTACCAGGTAAACGAAACAGAAATGCTCCTCTGTACAGTTCTATGCACTCAGAAGTTGAAATACAGAATAATAATAAGAGAGTTTCGCAGACAATTAACTTCTATAATCAAACAAAATTTGCTGTTGATGTCTTAGATTAGATGTTAAGTTTATATTTAGTTCCTTCTGGTACACAGTGTTGGCCAATGCATGTTTCTCTTAACATTCTTGATCTAGCTGCCATCAGCTCATGGATTACATTCAAGTCTGTAACTGGACAGCAGATACGTTGAAGTTTCATTCTGAAAGAAGAACTATTCACAGAATACATGAAATCTAGAAATCAAACAAGAAGAGAGGAAGAAGGAGAAGAAGAAGCTGAGGTGCCAAGAAACAAACCCAGACACCAGTGCCAAATGAAGAAATAATACCACTGTAACTTATATCAGGTACAAAACAATTCATAAAGAAAAATATTTGTGTATTACTGATAACTGGAGGTTTTTGAACATTGAGGTTAACTCAAATTAATTGAGGATCATTAGGTATACACAATACCTCACTTACTTGTAAAAATTTGACATGTTTCGGGAAACTTTGTTCCCATCTTCAGCTTACGACTATACCTTTTTAACTATAAGCTGAAAGGAGAAGTAAACAAAATCACGTGACAAGAGAGCACCTCATTGGCTGATGGGCAGACAACTTTTCCCGCACAGCATGTCGTCTCTTCCTCTACAAAAAACAGTTCTGTTCAGATCGTAACATTTTGTGGTTATTCCCGTGCAGAGAAATTTAAAAAACTCATTATTGTAACAGTTCAATTTGTGAAACTAAATGTGTTGTTCAGATTCACCTATAACTAAATGAACCATTATAGCAGAGGGTTTAAGAGGCCAAGTGCAGGCGCTGCAGTTTGTTTCCAGTTTCCGGCTGAGAATCCTCTGCCACTGTGGAAAACAAACACGGGAAATGGAGAGAAGACAATTGTGTTAAATGCTTTTAACAAATTCTGTGAAAAGTACCCACCTTTAATCGACAATGAATATAGTGACCATTGTTTAGCAATAATTCAACTTCTTTGTTAGTGATGTGAGTCGCAAGCCAGCAGCGAGAGGGGAAGGACGTGTAACGGAGCAGGAAGAGTAGAGCAAAACCCGGGACCAACAGAGATGAACGAAATAATGGAAGAAATAAGAGAGATGGGAACGCAACTAGGAAAAAGGATGGATAACAATACAAGAGAGCTGAAAGAAGCAATGAAAATACAAAGAGAGGAAATGGAGAAACAAATATCAGAATGCAAAGAAAGAATAGTTGGGATGGAAAAAAGACTCGAAATGGATAAGAGAAGAAAAAACTGCGTAATATTTGGGGTGGCAGAGGACAGAAGAAATCTGGAAGACATGGTGTATGAAATTATAGAAGATGTGATGGGAATACAGATGTTCGGCTGGGAAATTGAAGAAACGTTTAGGATAGGAAAGAAAGGAAGGAAGCTGAGACCTATTATTGTGAAACTGACAACAATGAGAAAAAAGTGGGAGATTTTAAGACAAACAAGAAGACTAAGGGGGACAAAAATATTCATAGAACAGGACTATACAAAAGAAGAACAAGACCAACGGAAGGAATTAATTAAAAGAATGAATGAAGCAAGAGCAGTAGGGAAAAAAGCATATCTAAGAGGGCTACAATTAATAGTGGAAGGTGAAAATTGGAACATGAGCATCAAAAGAAACGAAGCCAGAGGAACATATGCACTGCAGCAAATTATAGACCAACCGGAAAACACAGGACAAAGACCTGAACAGAGAATGAAACCATCAGCAGAATTTCAGCAAAGTCAAACATGGGTGAGAAGAGGTCAACAAAATGAAAGAGCGACAGCTGAGCAAGAGGACAGAAGAAGCAACTTTGAAGAGAGAAGAGAGGAGGTGATAAGGGAGATACATCAACAAGAGACAAGGGGAAGGCAGGAAGAAGAGTTGGCAGTGGTGGGAGAAAGCGATGAGGCAACATTGGTGAACGAAATAATCGAGAGGGAGGAGCTAGAAGAAGGAGGGGCGGCAGCAGGAATTGTGCTGAGTGAGGGTAGGGAGGCAGGGAAAAGTGAGAGTGCAAGGAGGGGAAAATCACAAAGTGGAGAAGTGTTACCGGTAGGGTCCATAAGTGAAGCAGATGAAACAAAAAAAAAAGAAAGGTTCAAAATTTTTAGCCAAGGATTATAATCAGTTTAAGGATGTAAGAGAAGAAAAGGAAATGGAACCGCGAACTACAAGATACGGGAAAATGTTGGAGAGTTTTAAATTCCAAGAACAGACAAAGAATAAATAGGGAAAGGGGCTAAAATTAATGTTTTGGAATGTGGAAGGGTTAAGAAATAAGATAGGTAGCGGGGAAATGAAAAATGTTATGTGTTCTATGGATTTTGTAGGAGTAGCAGAGACATGGTTGGGAAAGGATGAGGTAGTAGAAATTGCAGGTTTCAAGTTTCTAGAGAAAAAGGCAAGGAAAAGATGCGGTAGGGGAAGAGCATCAGGAGGAGTAGGTCTGTTTGTAAAGAATGATTCGGAAAAAATTATTGATATAGAAAAAATGGAGAATAGAGGCACCAATGTGCTATGGTCAATAATTAAGCAAAATAATGGGGTAAGATTAGGAATAGGGGTGGCATATAACCCACCAGAAACATCATTTTTTTACGATAGTAACTTTTATAGTAAATTAGAAGAAGAGATGGAAGAAATACAAGAAAAGATGCCAGAGATAGAATTTATTGTGATGGGAGATTTGAATGCGAGAATAGGAGAAGAGAATGGAAGGTTATTAGGTAAAGAGCAGATACAAGAAGATAGGGATGTGATAAGGCCAAGGAAAAGCAGGGACGTAGCTATAAATAAGGAGGGAAAAAAATTACTAGAATTTTGCGAGACAAATAACATGCTAATATGTAATGGATCAATGAAAGGAGACGAGGAGGGGGAGTTTACATTCGTAAACCCAAACGGTCAAAGTGTAGTAGATTACATGATATGTAGTGAGGAACTGGAGGATAGAATCACCACATTTAAAATAATAAATGAAGTAGTAGGTAGTAGTCATTTCCCACTAATGATGGAAATAAATGTTCTGGAACAGAGGGTAAAGAATAAAGAAACAGTTAAAATAAAAACAATAAAGGTGTATAAATGGAGAGAAGTATTAAAAGAGAAATTTGTGAAAGAATTAAAGTCAAAGGCAAGCCAGATTGTGGAGTGTGGTATAAAAATGGCTATGGATGAGGGAAATTCAGAAAAAGTGTTACAGTTACTAAAATTATTACTAACAAGAGCAGGAGTAGGGATGGAAAGAAGGCAGAGAAAAGACCAAGAAATTAAGGGGTGGTTTGATGAAGAATGTAGAAAAAAAAAGGAGGTATTTAAAGAGCTTATTAGTTGGAGGTCAGAGAAAGAAAGGGATAGACAAAATCTGGTGAAACTTAAGGGGGAATATAAAGGTTTGCTTGAGGCCAAGAGGAAAGAATGGCAGAGAAGTATAGAAAAGAATCTAAAGGCAGCAATAGAGAGTAAGGATAGTAAAAAAATATGGGAAATAGTGAGGATGATGAATAAGAAGAGAGAGGACAAAAACGAAATTACACCGAATGAATGGATAGGGTACTTTAGAAGGCTAATTGGAGATGGGAAGAGAATAAAGTTAGACATGAAAGAGGTAGGGCAAAGAGGAATATTTAATGAGAAATTAGACAGTAAAATTACAGAGCTGGAAGTTATCCAGCAAATAAGGAATATAAAAAAGGTAAGGCAGTAGGAATAGATGGAATACCAGGGGAATTCTGGAAAATATATGGGGAAATGCAAAGTGGGCTAATAATGATGACAAAATTATTAAATAAAATTAAAGAAAAGAATGATGTACCAGAATGTTGGAAAATAAGTATGGTGGTACCAATTTACAAAGGAAAGGGAGGAGCAAATAGACCAGAGAATTACAGGGGAATAAGTTTATTATCAATATTAGGAAAAATATACACAGGTATACTGGCCGATAGATTAAGAAGCTGGGTTGATGAGGAAGGAATACTGTCAGAATATCAAGCTGGGTTTAGGAAAGGTAAACAAACAATAGACAATATATTTATAATAAAGACTATAATAGATAAATACTTGAGCAGGAAAAGAGGAAGGATATATATGTTTTTTGCAGATTTTGAAAAAGCATTTGATACAATAAATAGGGAAGCATTAGCATATAAATTAAGCAAGAAAGGGGTAAGCAAAAACTTTATAAAAGAAATCAGAAAGATTTATAAAGATGTAAGATTCTGTATAAGATGTAAAAATAATGGAGTTACAGAAATGACGGAGCAAAAAATAGGATTAAGACAAGGGTGCAAATTGAGTCCTATACTATTTAATATATTCATAGATGACATATTAGAAAGAGTGAAAGAAAAAAATCTGCACTGCCCCATAATAGCAAATACAGAGATACCAGGTTTACTATATGCGTATGATCTTATGGTCGGGGCTATAACGGTAATTGGGTTACAGAAAGCAGTCAACGGAATACAAGAATACTGCGAAGAATGGGGAATAAAAGTAAATATACATAAATCAAAAGTTATGGTATTTAAAAGAGGAAATAAACTAAAAAGAGAAGAGAAATGGCAGATGGGGGGTTTAAAATTAGAAGTTGTCAAGGAGATGGATTATTTGGGGGCGAGGTTGAGCAGTAATGGCGAATGGGGGGCGCATAGCAGGAAGGTTGTGGCTAAAGGAAAGGCAGCAATGACAGGAGTAAGGATGTGCAAATATAAATTGGAAATGCCAACTAAGTGGCTAGAAAGAATGTATGAAACATTGGTGGAAACAAGAATGTTACATGCAGTAGAAATTTGGGGAGGATCTGAATTAAGCAGGAAAATAGACCAGAGCTACAGAATGTTCTGTAAAGAGCTATTGGGGCTAACAAGATCAGCACCAGGGGAAGTAGCATTAGAGGAATTAGGAAGAAGAAGAAGAAAGGGAGTGATACTGGAAAGGATATTAAAATTTTGGTTTAGGTGCCTGAGAAAAGATAAAGAGGAAATTTTAAAGATATGTATGGAACAACAAAAGAGTATGAAAAATAAAAATAGCTGGTGGACAGGGGTAGAAAAAATTATGGAAAAGATAGGAATGGGAGATATCTGGAGAATAGGAGAAAGAAATAGCGATGGTTTCTGGATAGCAGTAAGAAACAGAGTGGAGGATATAGAAAGACAAGAGATTTGGGGAAGCTTAGAAAATAAAAAGTCACTAGGGTTCTATAGATTAGTAAAAAGGAAATGGGGAAGAGAAGGGTATGTAGATTATTGTAATAGAGCAGGAAAAGAAGCGTTTGCATGGATGAGAACAGGAGCAATGTACTTGAGAGGGTTAAGAGGTGAAAAAAATGGAATTTGTGAATTTTGCGACGATAGCAAAAGCACAGAGCATTATATGTCAGAATGCAAAGAATTAGCAGAATGGAGACAAGAAGTATGGGAAGAAAAATGGGAAAAAATGGATAGGAAAATAGTAGCAATTAAAATGCTAACGAGAAAAGAAGAAAAGCAAATTAAGAATATGGGAGAGTTCTTAAAGAAAGTAAAAGAGAAATGGAGTAGAAAAGTAAGAGAGATAAGAAAGGTAGAAAGACAAATGGAGGAAGGAGAAGATGGGCAAATAGGGATAAAAGGTAGTAAGGAATGTTTAGAGGAGCCAGAAGGCCAGGGTGCCAGGCAAAAAGAGCAGCATAGCTGGCAAGGAAATTTGTACATATGTTAAGTTAGTTTATAAGTGGAACATTGTAAAAAGAAGTATGTAGGAAAACGTACAAATAAATTATCTATCTATCTATCTTGTTAGTGATGCAGAAATGTTGCTCGGATAGCTTGTGTCGCGTTGTTTTCTGTTGTGTTTTAACCTATAGTGCTAATCATTTTTTAACTTGTTGACTCATAAAAGGTTAAAGCAAAAGTGGTATACTGATATTAGTCATTAAATGAATGATTTCTAAAGCCTGAAGTTAAGAACAGTTTAATCCAGTACCTTTAATCACAGATGCCGAACTGTTCAGGTACAACTTTTATTTGTCTACTTATAGTATTATGTGTTACAAGTTTAGGATGTAAGGCAAAATCTAGGAATAAGACATACAGTGTTTAAAAGCTAATTATCCCCAAGCTGTGCAATATACTGTTTTCGCATTCTGTCTGAAGCAATTTCCTCTCACGGATCTTAGTTCCCGTCATCCTCCACGTGGTGCTGCCATGTGCTCGGTGGAGTGATACATTTAAGTTTTGTTTACGTCTCCTTTCAGCTTATAGTGAAAAAGGTATAGTTATGTAGTTGTATTGTCTCATGTTTTCTTGATAATGGAGGTCTCTGGTGGTGGCGATATGAACTTGTTGAGCTGGTCCAGGACCCTCTAGAATGAACGGACCTGACACTGGGTTCGAGATTGAGAAAAATGGCGGCGGTAGTTGGTGGTATACTTTGGTGTTCTGTGGTTGGTGGTGATCCCTGACGTGTTTACACTCGCCAACTGCTGTGTTGTGTTTCCGATGCCTGTGATTTATAGTATTTTAGTAACTGCGGCAGTTTGTAATCACATTAGCGAAGCAATAGTGTTTGAAAACCTTTATTTGAGCAATTTGGGAAACGGGAATAATCCCAGTCATTCGTTTTCACTGCCGTGTGCTTTCCAAGTGTTACTTATGTTTACTAATATATTACATGTAGATTATGGCTACATTAAATGTAAAGTATAATTATACATTTTTTAATTTACCTACTTGAGAATACAGTTTGTGTCACGGTTATTGTGGTGAAATAAAGAAATTGTTACAGTTTGGACATATTGGTTGTAAATATACTTAACCTAAAACATTACAATGCCATTATGTTTCCGGATGTAAATCGAACTTTGATTATAATGAATAGAGGTACAAATAATTGTGATAAATATTTTAAAATATGCTATATACAGTGTTAATTTGAGTTATAAAATATATTAAATTATATATATTTGTGAGATACAATAAAACAATTATGAGTATTTGAGTGTGTATGTGTATAGTGAGTCCCAGTTATTCTCATATACCGGAGTATTGCCATTCATATTTCCAAAATATAAAGATTTAAAAGAAAACAGTTAACATACATAAATCGTAAACACTTTACGCCTTCGAAGGATTCACCTGTATGCATACATCATTGTTTCAGACTTAGTTATAAGAAAGGATAAATTCCGTTACGGTGGATTTTATAACGGTTCCAAGAAAGTGGTTAAACTGCAGAATGGTGCATTTCTGACAGTTTGTTTTAATTCAGCCATCGTATTTATGCTGTTACATTGTTGCATGCAATACTGTAGATTGCATGAATGTTGTTTTGCAATGCTGTTTAAGGTTATGTATTTCATATATTTCACTTGCAGTGCTGGTTTAAGACTACTTATTTGTTATATTTCAGTCTGTCAGTGTGGACTCTGCAAAAACTAGTAAAGGATGCTATAAGTCGCTAAGTGGTATAGTTTTGAATAATTATTGCAAACTTATAAATGAAAAGCGTTCAGTGAAAGCAAAAGTAACCCTAAAGCTTCTAAATTTAATAGCTAATTACTGTAAACAACACCATTTCGTGCCATCCAGTGTATATTTTGTGCATATAATGTTGTGTACGTACAGTGTGATTAACAGTGTAAATAGTGACACGTAATTTTGAGTGAACTCAATCAAGTGTCAACCTCAATATCAACAGTTCTGTTTCATGCAAGTATTACAGTGTTTGCAGTTTATAAAACTATGTCCTTTGTAATTTAAATAAGTAGCTGTAGTTTAGAAATGCTGTTAAGTTATAGCATACAAAACTGTAGACTGCATGAATGTTGTTTGAGGCTACATATTTCATTTAATGTTAAAATGGATTTAGTTTACTTAAAAGACAGCGTTTTTGTGCACAACAGCATATATCTACTCAAAAGACATGTCACTGCACCACATTAATTATATTTTACTGTGGAGAAGTCATAACTTGTAGACAAGAACTGATTAAGGCATTTCCCAAATTCCCACCACATACGCCCGCCATTTTGAATGTCAGTGTCAGGTCCGGTATCCAGAGGGTCCTGGCTGGTCCGATGGCAGGAGATCAAAGTTGATACTTCGGTCCTTATTTTTTATAATGTGGATGTTTTCCCACACTGAGAGCTCAGTCAGGTAACTTGCTGTTTTAAAAAGGTTGGCTTCTGGAATAATACTACGGTGGTTTTTCCAAAAAGCTGCTGCTATGGCTGATTAGAAAACAAATTGAAAAACCAGCCATAGCAGCACATTATAAAAAAGTAAGAACCAAATTATGAACTTTGATCTCCTGCCATCGGACCAGCTCAGCAAGTTCTTACCACCACCACCACCACCACCACCACCACCACCAGAGACCTCCACCATCAAGAGAACTTAAGACAACACAACTACTTCAACCAGTCAGTTTAAGCTGAAGATGGAAACAAAGTTTCTGAAACATGTCCAATTTTTACAAGTGAGGGAGGTATAGTGTAAACCTAACCGACCCTCACTTAATGTGATTCGCACAATTTGTAATTAGATTTTTTACAGTCAAAACAATTACAGCGTGATTAAGCTTTAGATAATACATAATATCCAAGAAAGAGGGAGAAGTAAAAACCCTACATTTTTGCAATGTATGCCAGTGTGGTTATACATTAATAATTGAAACGTCATGTACAGTATGTTTACTACCTTTTATCACCTCAATTCTTGTTATTTCATTAATAATTAACAAATGTGATCTGACATATTAACAATGCACTGAATTTATTTCAAGGTAAGTCGAAATTGTTACACTAACATCACTAAGTTTACTCACTTAACATGTTTCGGGAAACGGTTGTTCCCATCCTCAGAAGCTAATCCGACTGGCCCGTGTTGTTGGTGTTTCCATTTTGTGGACTGGATACTGTGGTGGCGGCAAATCAAAATTCATTAGATGTGTGTTGTGTTTTAGAATGGTGATCTTCTCCCATGTATCTAATTCGGCTGCAAATTTGGCTGGTTTGACTAATGTAATATTGGGTTTGATGTTGTGATTAGTGATCCAAAAATGGTGTGAAACTGCAGATTTGTCCATTTGTTTGTATTTGATATATCTCATGTGCTCCTTTAGCCTAGTTTCTAGGTTTCTTTTTGTCTTACCTATATATACTTTATTGCAATCTGAACAATTGATTTTATAGATTCCAGCTTTTTTGTCTTGTGGAATGGGGTCTTTTAACTTGTTACAAAGTAATTTCTCTATGTTAAATTTGTTCTGTGGAGCTAGGCTGATGTTGTGTTTCATGAAAATCTTCTTAAATTTGTGAAATGTTCCTGGGTGGTATGTGAATTTCTTGAACTTCAGCTGTTTATCATGCTGGCTGAGATTTGTTGTGTTTTTGATGTGTTTCTGCCGTTTGAATTTTGCAATTTTTTTGTCAATTGTTGTTTTGTTGTATCCATTATTTATTGCTGTGTCTACTATATGCTGGTATTCTAGCTGGTATTCTTGTTTATACAATTTAAATTTAACATAGAGAAATTACTTTGTAATAAGTTGAAAGACCCCATTCCACAAGACAAAAAAGCTGGAATCTACAAAATCCATTGTTCAGATTGCAATAAAGTATATATAGGTAAGACAAAAAGAAACCTAGAAACTAGGCTAAAGGAGCACATGAGATGTATCAAATACAAACAAATGGACAAATCTGCAGTTTCACACCATTTTTGGATCACTAATCTCAACATCAAACCCAATATTACATTAGTCAAACCAGCCAAATTTGCAGCCGAATTAGATGCATGGGAGAAGATCACCATTCTAAAGCACAACACACATCTAATGAATTTTGATTTGCCGCCACCAAATCCTCTCTGGAAGTACATTTCACCACCACAGTATCCAGTCCACAAAACGGAAACACCAACAACACAGGCCAGTCGGATTAGCTTCTGAGGATGGGAACAACCGTTTCCCAAAACATGTTAAGTGAGTAAACTTAAAGTGATGTTAGTGTAACAATTTCGACTTACCTTGAAATAAATTCAATACACATCACTGTTTCTAGCTTCTTTTCAAATATCAACGTAATGCACTGAATGTTATGAGTCAGCATTTATACTTAAGATATTCTCAAAGTGGTGAAAAAATAAACTGAAAAAAAAATTGTAATGTAAGTCTATCTATAATGATAAAAATGCATGTACTTTATTACTAAATATACTTTACGCACAATTGTGTGGAGTGATTATTTTATCTGCGCATTAAAAGCAGCAGTCAAATTGACTGCATGGGCAGTTTTAAGTATGTAACTAGCTCCAGGAGTTCTAGTGCTAAAAGAAATTTACATTAAGTATACTTTACTATAAAATTGAGTTTTTATTTATGGACCCTCTTTAACTACTATGGTCCTTAGCGTCCCATTCTATATTGGGCATGAAAGACCGGTAATTTTGTTCAGAGGCCTCTTATCAGGCTTGGGGCTCTTTTACGTGTCGTAAATCTATGACACGGGACCACCGCCTTTACTTCCCTTCTGAAGGAAGCCATGCTAAGGATTTTTATGCCCGAAAACATCCATCACCCTCTGCCGGGTTTGAACCTGTGACCTCAGGAACTAGAGGCTAGCACAGTGCCACTAGTCCATACTTTGTTATGCAGGGCTATCTGCAATCAGAGCAAATCTGTATATATATTAATGATATTGGTATAATTTGTCAATTCTGGCAATCTACATTTGTAGGAACTTGTTAATAATGAATAAATACATCATTTTGGGACTGTAGCAGTTTGGAAATTAAGCTAATATTTTTAAAAATTTTACTTTGTGAGGTTAAATGGCTACAATGAAATGTTTTAATTTGAAAGATAAATTACATGTGCAGGCCATCTTCTTTGTTAAACCAAGAACATGTAAGATAACCCCACTTTTTAATGAAAGTAACATAGGCTTTTAAGAAAACCATTAGTATTTCAGAAAAACCAACCTTAACTTTTGCAGGTCCCTCTGTACATATGAAAAATACAAAACATACCTTAATGCTTACCTCAGAATTACAGGTTTTTTCAAAGGTAAGAAGTCGGCGACTGGTGTAAGTGGTTAATACTTGCTCTGAATTGGCTACTAACTGAAAGCTAGGATATCTGGGAAGATGATCCTCCTTATAATCTTCTCTGTAACAAGAAGAGGACAGTTTCAATACAACATGCTATAAACGTTACCACCATAAATATGCATTACATAATGAAGCGGTGGGTTATCAAAATTGTGGGTAACACATAACCACAATGAAAATAACCATATTTCTATGCCAATGAATACAATGCACATGACCTTGTTGACAAGCACTAGCATACAGTAAAAGTGGCCCAAATAGAAATAGTGTGATTCAGGTTGGCCATGAAATTTGTTACGCCACCCATTCTCTGCATCAACTTCTACCCTGCCCTATCTTGAATATGATTCTAGCCACTTGAATGACAAGTTACTTTCCTCATTCCAAAAGTTGGGTGGAGGGTATCACTGCTAATCAGTGTTCTTGCTAGTTGAGTATTATTAAGCTAATAATCATCATAATTATTTTACTATGGCTAAAGTAATAAAATGCCTTTTAACTACCAGGGTAGTCCTTGTTCTGGTATCTAAATACTTATGGACCAAAGTAATTTCTGAAACGGATAAATATATCAAAATAATACCTTCTTTCTTGATAATTTTTCCACCAATGGGATGTGATTCTTTAAAGTATGGCAAATAATTGAATTGCTCTTGCAGCGCTACCTTACTATTAACCCTTTGGGTGTCAAGATCCAATGGGAGCCAATCAATTTGGGGCATAAACTGCCAAGAGCTGATCTGATCCATTGAGTTTGGTGTTTACATTCAAATAATTTACAATTCATACAACGGATGCCATAAGCGTATACCTCTAGCTAATCTACGATATTTAAACTGCATGTTGGTAGCATTTTTCTTGTTTATTTCACTTTTCTTTAATGGGTTGTCACATGTTGGCCACTGTAACACGCCATAAACAGAATAGCATGTGGTGGTGTTTGTTTCATGCCAGGCTTGTTTTTTTCTTGTGTTTACCATGATTACTTGCAGGCTTTGCTTGCTGTAAATCACAGAATGACATACTGAAACAAGAAGTCATTGACAGAGGAGGAAATTGAGGCAGCATTGTTGGAAAGCAATAGTCATAGTGACTTTTTGATAGCGATAACAATAACGGTAAACATTTGAAATTAAAAATTAAAATTTTTCTAATACACGAGGACTCAAGTAACATCCTTAAAAGTGGATGGAAATGTGAAACAACACATCAAGAATCAATGCAAAAAATCTGAACTCAGCAGCTCCAAAATTGAGAGTGGAAATCTTTATGTAAAACCTTGTGTTTCACCTTACTTAGGGCTGGCAGTTTAAGCAGTAGCATATCATTTTATTTGGCAGCAAAAGGGTTCAGATGGTGGCATTAGCTTTAAACTTCATTTCCATTTCTTGTTTTACTTCAGAAGAAAGCCTTCAACTAAATATTGTATCTGTTATGCATTTTAATGACATAGACAACTCATTTCTCAACATCTATTACATTGGACAAGCCCACCTCTCCTTATTTACTCTAATTGCAGCAACATTCATTTAGTGATGCTATATCTGACCCTCTCTTCATTACACACGGAATATAACACTGCTCACTTCACTTTGGTTTCTTATAATTTGATTTAAGCCAATCATAAGAGAGAAGTGGTAAGGGCTTCATGGAGTCCGAAGGCAAATGTGGAGAAGTTTTATTTCACTGACACTGATATCCAAAGCATGGACACATGAATGGAAAGCTGCAGTTCAAATCCCACGAGCACCATCCTCCCTGACAGGCTTTTTCCAGCTTTTCCTCAGTCCTCATAATTGGCAAATGCTGGGCAGGAATTCTAAACTTAGGCCTGGAGTATTTCCTTCCCAAATTTCCTTTTCCAATTGTCATTTTATTTCATGTATTATCAGTGTCCACTGTCTGTGGTGCCATATGCAGTAAGAATGGGCATTAACCACTACTAAAAACACATCACTATTAAGGCTGGTTCACAATAATGGAGAATAGAAACCAGAATAAGAACGACAAAGTTATAATGCATGTATTACAATAGGAGCATTCACAATTGACAGGAAACTTTCCCAAGCCACAGGAACAGGAAAGCAGACTTGGTCAAGATTTAACCTTTTCATTTGCATTCCTGGGAGCAACACATTAGATATATACTATGTATATTAGACTCTTCATTGTAGAAATTATTCAAAATGGCCATGACATAAAACAGGTGCTAGCTCTTTTTAGTCACAAGCAAGGAAAATCAAGCTGGAAGGAATTTTGACTTATTAAAAAGAATGGCAAAAATCACTGATATAAACATATTAATGAATATCTATTACGGATTATCCTCATTTATCATCAGGCAGAGGGATTTTAATAAGTAAACAGAGCAATCGTGTTGCCGCATGGAGTATAGGCAACGTCAGGTACTGTGATGGACACACTCCTGCCCTTCCCTTCACAACAACTGGTTTCATTGCGACTGTTCCATTTATTCTCTATTTGCTGCATACAAAAAGTGGAGAACTGCGGCAATATGCCTAAAGTAAAGAAGAATCACACATCAAAACCATCATCATAATTCGCATCATTTGTGGAGGAATTGGGCAGGCAAAACTTCAGCACAAATGGAAAAACCATCAGATGTAATGTATGTCACGTAGAGCTCAAAGGATGTTTAAAATACCATGTTAAACATTATGGTTGAAATATGTTTAACACTAATACATTAAACATGTCTAGCACATGGTCATTACCAAGTTGCAGAATAAATTAGAGCCTGCTTTCCGGCTGTTGATACCTTTATAGCCAATGTGAAAAACATATTTCGCAATTCAAGAATCAAAATATTTAAGGAGACAGAACCTGGAATTCCCTTGGTTCCACAATTAATTGTAACTTGGTGGTGAATATGGCTACAGGCTGTAGTATACTAAGGTCAACATTATGACAAAGCTGTTAATGTAATTTATGTCTTTGACGAGAGAAAAATGCTGCAATACGTTCAGCAAAGGAAATAATTTCACCACCTTTGTTTTAAGATTTTTCATACATTCAGAATCATTTCAGAAATACTGCAATTACAGCAACATATTTGGCTATTCTTGATCAATTTTTACCGTGATAAAATATGGACTTTACCATGATGAACGTCATTTTTGGTGCATTGGAGACGGTAAAAGTTAATCGAGGATTTTACCATGGTTAAATCTGACTGGCCATGAACAGCTGGTTTTGATTATCTCCAACTTCACTTGTGTTGAAATATTAAAATGGCAGAACAGTATAGATTAGAACTCCCAACTAAAAGAAATACTCCATTTTCGCCAATGAATAAATCCTGATAAAGTTACTTTAATGTACTTCGTAATTTTTAATGCCTTAAGGCTTTATGTGCAACAGGTGCCTTAGATATCCCGACCCAAGACGTAAGGAAAATCCACACAATTGTGGCGTTATGTATCATAATTATATTAGTTGAAGCACAGTTCCAAGAACAAGCCAGAAATAAGGGGAGCAATGAACGAATTTAGTGCAATTAGTACATTTTCAGGAATATTAGGATACATTATTTGCACAGATATAGGAATCCGGTAACCTAAAGAGGTCAGTGCTGAAGTCTGAAGTCATCATGGTGTGGGGGTAGTGTGTGCACCTCACATTCGAGGTTCCGAGTTCAAATCTTGTCTGGGGATATTTTTTCTTTCTTTTTTCTGCCTCTCTTTCAGTAGGTAAATTTCGACTAAGCTATATGGAACTTAGTGTGAAAAGAAAGAAAAGATTTTTAATAGCTCAGTATGTTTTACTAATCAATTATAAGGCCAGTTTTTCCCAAATCTCCATCTTAAAGTTACTGCTTCTCTCTCTTTACTTTCTATCTTTACTTAAAAATTGCATGTTAAATTTAATAACATATTAGAGAAACTTGGCTCTACTTTTGCTTTCCTCCATTGCACACTGAACAAGTACATGCATGCGCTTCAGCAGAGAGGTAGAACAAGTGAAAAAGAAATTAAATCTGGGTTGTTCAGTAGAGATTACTTGCAATGAACAGTGCGCTCAACTAAGGCAAGCACCTGTCAGCTAACCACAGTTGCCTAAACTGTTATGAACATTGATGCACCACTGTGTGATGATTATCCCGGTCAAATTCTTACTGTAATAAGCTGAAGGTCCCTGAAGGGTTTGTTTAACGAGAGTGGTGCATAGACACTAAAAATGCCAGAAGCTCCTGAGGCAATAAAACAGGTTACAGAAACACTGAGATATAAAGCTGGAACTTTAAAGAAAGGGTAACAAAGAAACTTGAAAGTTACTTACATTATAAGTATAGCAAATGCTTTTCAGAGGAAACTAAAGCTATGGATTGCACATTTAAAAATAAATTCCCTATCACATTTTCCAACTTTGAAATCAATTAGGAAACTCTAAATGTTAGTTGATGTGATCTTCTATCTTTTGCACAATATCTTGAAATCCTAGTCACAGAATTTAGTAACATGTTTAGCCAGTTTTCAACACTTCAACCAGTGATAATGTTTATCAATAACCTATTCGCTTCAGTTGACATTACTGAACTTGGAGGTAGAATTTTTCTAAATCCCACATGGCACAGTGCCTTGTTTACACCATACACAAACAGTTGTGTAGCCGCTGCAGCAAGTTGTTGTACAGCATTATTAAACATACTACTTTCCATGTGTCTTCTCTGTAGCTCCGTGACAAAGCATAGGGTACTTCTGTAGTTAAGACCGCAGGTTTGCTTCTCGCATGTAGCATACACCTTTTTTGTTTTGTTAATAATGTTTAATCAAGGCATAGTGACTACTTATTTTTGATATACTACATTTTATACATAGCATTTGGTAAAATTCATAACAATTATTACGATGCAAAATACATAGCTACACAATTTCATCATGGTCACATATCTGTATCTTGGATATCAAGGGACGGTCTGGGTGTGTTATGGCAGCTTGACAACATATTTAACAGTATACAATACATGGTAATACTTGAGAATATTTTGATTCCCTCTGTGAGGATGAGATATCCTGATGGAATTGTTGAATTCGTACAGGATAATCATCTGTCCATACATGTCGAAAGGTTTCAAATAGGTTCTCAGAGAGGCAGGATATCAGAGTGATACACTGGCCTCCCTGTTCACAGATTTTAACCCTATTGAAAATGTGTGGGCTGAGGTGAAAAGGGATCTGTGCTCGAATTTCCCTGCAGATGCACAAAGGACAAAAGATGGCTTCTGGGCACAAATTCAAGAAGCTTGAGATTGTAGCTTCTTGTCCATATTACTACAGGGATTTGATTTCGTCTATAACCCAGAAATTGAGGGCACTTGTATGTGCTCAGGGTTCATACACCTAATATTAACTTTGTTTATTTTTTATGTTTTAGTTTTTGAAAGATAATAGTTTATTTGCATTTATTTCTTTAGTAATTTAAAATAAGTGTTTCAGTAGAATTATATTTTTGTGTGCATAGATATGCCTAAAACTTAAAATGCTTAAGTTATATTAATGCAATATTATGTTTTACATATCCAGTCATAAAATTAAAAACATAAAAAATAATAATGCCGAATGCGAGAATTGAACCAAGGAGCTTATAAGCACAAGCAGTGCCTTCTTAACCTTTTGGCCAATGAAACATTGTTCCGTGCTCTGTTTTCAGTAGCTTATAAGCGTCACTACCGAGAAATACCTTATAAAGTGACCATTGCACTCACAGGTACAGACCATTCTATAGTTCCTGCATGTGCATTGTGAACACGGCTGTTATGAAGATACATGAAGCCCTCTGATCGCCACATGGAATCTGGGGATGACTCATTGTTTTTGTCCATTGTTGCACATCTGAGTAACTTTAATTATAATTATTTTGCAATATTTTTACAGTACTAAGTTTTTGTTTGGCAAGTAGGTAAGTTAGTAAGGTAGTAAGGTGGTAGCAGTAGCAGTAGTAATAGACCCAGTTAGCATTTAACCAGAACCTAAATTGGAGATTGTAATACAGGCCCTGAGTTTATTAAACCATACAACACCACCATTCTCAACTTTGTTTCTACAAAAAAACAAATAATATCTTACCTGACTATTGGAACCCAGCAAACAAGCCTCCCTCCAATCTGCAGATGCTGTGCAGAGAATTTAAAGAGATCATTGTAGATACTGGACAGCCCATATTCCACTTTAGCAGGAATGTGTTTCTGCAGATGCTCATGGCTGATCTGATAAGGTTTTGTACTGCCTATACGTTCAGGAGATTCTCGAATACCATATGGTGCTATAAGAAAAATGCAAAATATAAACATTATTAAAAAATGTTTTCAAAGTCTGTATACCTTCCTTTCTTCTATTTAAAAATATAGTTATTTTTAAATAAAACCTATAAAATATGGTTACTTTCCCTGAAAGTGTTTTTCTTTTCTTCCCCCCCCCTTTCTTTTTTTCTTCTCTTAAGTTATTTTTATAAGAAATAAAGTTGATAAAGAATTCTTAAAGCCTTCTTTATTAAAAAAAATAAGGCAGCTTATAAATACAATTTATCCCTCAAATGAAAACAGTACCATTAAAGATGCATTTAACTCGTTTTTTATAACAATGGTAAATATAAATTAATTTCCCCAGATTCATATATAAGTCTGCCATGATGTGACTGTATTTGAGATGGTGTTTCAATGCAGCGTGGCGGAGGAAACGGATGCTCTCTGTGACTCTCTCCATCCTTCGGCTTTCGGATGGCTGCCAGGGGTATAGGAACCCCTTTGAGGGGCGTTGGACCCCCTCTGTATGGGGTGTGATTCTCAATCTGCCAGGCAGAGGAGCTAAACAGTTATGGAACAAGTGGGCAGGGCAACAGAAATGTTGTCAGGCAAAGAAAAATCCGCAGTTCCCAGTTGCATTTACTAGTGAGGCTGTGGCCTCAGACTAAAGGAGAACTCATTAAAGAACCATAATTTGACATATAAAATGCATATTATAATTAACAACCAATTAAAATTTCAGGTTAAATACAAACTGCTACTCACATAAACATAAATAAAGACATAAAAACGTTTAGAAAGACATTCATTTAATATAAGAAGTAAATGCAAATTATTTCCTTGTTGTAATTTCATAAAAGAAGGAAACTGACAATTTTAAGTTAAATACAATTAAATCCTTTCGCTAATTTTGTTGCTCAATCCACTGGTTTCCTTCACAAGCATATTTGCCCAAACATTTAGCAAGTAAATTCCTTATTGCTATAATCCCATCTATTTGACGCTCTTTCAGAATCTACCATCCATTTCTGAACATAATTAATACAGTTTTATTTATGGACACTCTGTAACTGCTATGGTCCTTAATGCCCCATTCTATATTGGGCATGAAAGACCAGGAATTTTGTTCAGAGGCCTCTTTATCAGGCTTGAAGTTCTTTTGCGTGCCGTAAATCTATGACACGGGACCACCAGCTTTACTTCCCTTCCGAAGGAAGCCATGCTATGGTTTTATACACCTGAAAAAAAATCCATCACCCTCCACCAGGTTTGAACCTGCAACCTCGGGAACTAGAGGCTAGCATGGTAACCACGGAGGGCAGCTTTCTGAACATGGTAAATCTTTAACTGCCATTCACTTTTACTGAATTACAAACTGCACATTTGTTAACCTCTTAACGTACAGATTTACAAAGTGATTTTCTTTTTTCGTCTAATTTTTTTTTTAATTCAAATGAACTATTTAGTTAGGTACATTAAAGACAGTAACAATTACACTCATTTTTAAAAGCTTAACAATGGATATTTTAATCTCATATCCCCTTGATTAAGATCAAGTATACTTGTCATATGTTTAAACTTTTTTTTATGAACTTACATTTAAAAAGAGAATTCTGGGCATTGAAGTACTTAGAAATGAACTGCAACACTTAATACTAGTTTCAATACCTAACTCTGTCACTCTCCATTTTCATAAAGCATGAGGAAATAACATGCAAAATACTGCAAGTGTCAGTTGAAACAGACCTCTAATGTCAAAAAAACACACAAAGAAAATTTGACTGAATTGGCTGATTTGCAAACACCTGTTAGCAGAAATATACATATCAAAAATGAGATTACAGTCATATCTAGAGGAATATTAAGGAACTACAAAAAGAAACAAGATAGAATGGGTAAATTATGCTCTTTAAAATATATACATCTCAGAAATAATACACACCAGCTTACTCATATTTTAATTATTTTGCCAAAATTTAAAGCCCAAATACTCAGGTTTTTATGTTAAGAAAATAACCGGACAAAAACTCTGGTGGTTTCTGAAGCATAACAACACAAATAAAATGATACTGCATTTGGTAATTATTTACTTTAGCATTCAGTGACTGATTCGCTTTGAATATGCCAAATAATACCCTAATGATGTTTTGGGTTGTCTCTTTTGCAGCAAAAGCATGGTTTTGGAGAAAAAATAATCATTTAGGGCCGTATTCATAGAGTTGACATTGGTCTGGACCATCTCTGGACTCATTTGGTCTGGACCAAAGGCTAATCAAGTTTTTCGTATTCATAGATGATAAAAAGCCTCGGACCAAGAAAGGCCGTGGATCAGCAAGGAGAAAATGTTACACGACGAAGAAAGGTAGTTCTGCGCATGCGCGACTGCCATAGAGTAGTAAACTAACCACTGTTACTCCCTAGTTTTTACTTTCTATGGTCGTTTCACAGCTGTTTTTTCATCGGTTCAGTGTTCACTCCTCGCTCAAAGCGAAAAAAAAAAAAAAAATGGACATAACCTAGAAGCGTGCATTAAAATGGTCGGAGGAGGAAAATACCTGTTTCTCTTAATACAAAAAATGATGGATATTATTGAAAACAAATCGGTTTCGACAAATGCAAACGCAATAAAAGAGGAGGTATGGAGGGAGATAATACATATATAGACAGTTTTGTGCATGATTCTAACCTTTTGCCACCCCTCCCTTTTTGGAAAGTTCTTATCCACGCAGTTTCATGGCATTGTTAATAATTTCAATAAGAATTTAACTTGCTGGAATATTAACCTTTAAGCTTAAAATTTCGGAATCAAATCGTATTTAAATAGGAAGGAACATTTGCTGTTATTAAAATCTCACTCTGGATCTTAACCAAATAAATATTGTGTGATCGTAATTATACAGAAATAATTACCCGAGGAAATTATAATACATCATAAACCTTCAGGAGTTGTAATCCTCCTCTCCTCGAGGGAAAACGTAAGCAAAGCCTAAATTATTTCGAACTTAACCCAAGCAGGACATTATTCCGTATACGGGTAGGAGGTATGAAATGCTAAGAAACAAATAGAATTAGGGTTTTTTAACACGTAGAGTTGATTGTGTAGTGTCCTGTTCTCATTCGAGTTTAGATGCGCAGATCCCACGGCTACGCCCCATCGTCGTTTCCCAGTTGCAACTGCTACACTCCTCTCCTCCTAAGTTTAGCAGTGTCAAACTTTTCCTTCCCGTTACGTCAAGTTTAATGTGACATGGCAATTAAAACCAATTGGCGTGAAGCAGTAGCATGAAGTAATAGAAGAACAATCAATCAAGAATCATTCCCGTTACGTTAAGTGCATCCTAATTAAGCCTTTACTATAGCAGAATTTCTTAACTTTGCGTTACATCCCGTTATGTTACGTAAAGTGCATAGTAATCCCGGTTTAACAAAGGTAAATCTAGCATTAGCATTTGAGTCATTAGTTATAATGCGGCTTACTAAGGTCAGTAGTGTTTTCTTGATACCCTTCTCTTGCATAATGTGGAAGTGCTATTAGCATCGTATCAATTGAGATTCGAACATCGGTATCGTCGTCTGTCATATAGGTTAGGATGAATCCGTTTTATCAGCCTTCTAACCTTTGCTTTACTAAACCATATTTGTTTTGAAGTTTAGGTCGCCATACTTTCCAATTATGTCTAATTTTGGTAGATAGTTTTACTCCATCGTCTCATTTCGCGAATTCTATGCAATCAGCCAGGCCCATTACTCCAAAGTCATCCATTTTGTAAAGATGGTCTGCCTTTAATCTACCCCTCTGAGGTAGACCATAATTTGGTCCCGACCAAGGCGTTTGATCCCCGGACCAACGCAAATCCCGGTCTATGAATAAGAAAATCGATGATCCGCTGTAAATCCACCGGAAGTAGCAAGTTGGGCCGGACCAAAATTGACTATGAATACCGCCCTTACTGACCAACTTCCTCCTCTCACCTCCTTGCACCTTCTTCCCATTCATCTTTATCCATCCTCTTACACTACTCGCCCTCTGTTGCTTGTAACTTATGTCAATCTTCTTAATGCCACTCCAATGTCAATCAAAGGGATGCAATGGTGGTTGCTGATTGTTTCTCAATCCATCTTGGCCATTTCATCATTTATGGCTTGACTCCAATTAGGTTTTATGTTCACTTTGACGGTTCAAACCTGATCATGAAATCAACCCTTTTTTGGTGCTGCAAGGTGCATAGTTTTTTAAGCAAATCATAGAAATGTATGTTTATATTTCTTCTTCTTCTTCTTCTTCTTCAAGCCACAGTTTATTGTCCGCAATTGAAACCTGTTCCATTCTCACAGCATTTCCTTGGTTGTACGATTGTAGTTTAAAGCTTGAGTACGAGTTTACTCTTCCAACATTCTTTGTAAATGTCTTATCATTTCTGTCTGTGTTTGGTAATTAAGTCTAAGATGGACTGTACACCTAATTCTTTTCTAATTCTTCTCTTGTGCAGCCTTTTACTTCCCATGCCTCACTTCCATGTAGAATGACAAGTATGGCCATATTTGAATCAAATCTTACCTTGGTCTCATTTCTGACCATTTTTAAATGTCTGGTGAATTATTATACAAATTGCTTGGAATTTGTTAATGTTTTGCTCATACCATTATCTTCGTCATCTCTAATGCTCCCCATATATGGCCTATGACCTTCAGGGATTACCTCATTCCACTACGCATGAGTGGACCCCATTTCTAAAATCAAGGCTCCCAGCAGGTGGAATCCATTACCTCTGATGGTAATAATGAGAATGGCTGAGGAATGAGAGGACCCACAGCTTTTACCATGGACTCTTGAACCACATTGGGCCTTGGAGATACTTCACATGGACAGGTGAAGGCATGGATAGGGTTGACTTAAAATCGAACCCTGGACTCTTAGTACAACACCCAGAAATGCTAACCTGACACCCCTCTTTGTCATATGTTACAATCACATCCTAAATACTGGAAGTGAGACACTTGTTCTATTGTACTTCCTTGAGTCATAATCTTTATATTGTTTTAGATACTTATTCTGTAAGAGAACATTAAATTGTTGCATATCATACTTTATAAAACAAAGCAAAAATGTGCATGCAACTAAATAATAAGAGCATCAACAGTATCTGTTGATTTCATTACAGACAATTAGAGTGATTATGAATTGCAGCTCATGTGAAATAATTTTTTTTTTGTAGCATTTCATACGAGAATCAATTGTTGCAGTTTTTTATTCAACATAACATTTTGAAGGAAGTGGCTACTTGTGGAAATTGCACGCTTTGTTCCTCTATGTAATTCAGAGTGAAAGATGGAGTAGGATTAAGATGAAAGCTAAATGTGTCATGGCTACCGATACAAGACATGGCTGAAATACACAATGCTAAAGTGGTAGACAAGTGAGCTAAGAAATCAGAATCATTGCATAATTGTTGCATTTGCATATGGAAAGGCTTGGTTAAATGTATATGGTGTATTAACAGTATCTTCAATAAGCAAAGAAATCTTGAATATCATTTAAAATACTAATACATATAAAGATTAAAAACAGAAGCGTTATTAACAGTGAAGTATTCATCATGATTTAGATTGAGTCACACTTTTTTACACTCACCTTCACTAATTAAAGTTACATAAAACAGAAAATGTTTTCGAGGGCATTCGTCCTCATCGTCAGCGACTGGGTGACTAAGGGTCGCTTTCTCCCATGTCCTCTTCTTCCTCATCCTGCGAATTCTGACCCTGTTGCCATCTGGTGTTGGGGGCACAAAGTTTTAACACATTGCTTACAGGCGGGATTTCAAAATTAATGACGTTGTTGCTGTTTTTGACGATGTGTATTTTTTCCCAGATGTTCAATTCTATTGGTGTGGTGAGGGGTTTTAACAACTTTATACTTTGGCCAATGTTGTGGTTTTCAGTCCAAAAATGGTGTGATACAGCGGATTTCTCTATTTGTTTTAGTTTTGTTTCTTTGGTGTTCCTTAAGTCTGGTTTCCAAGTTTCTTTTAGTTTTTCCTATGTAGTATTTCTCACAATCCTCACAACTGATCTGGTAAATTCCAGATTTTAGTGTGTTTGGGATGGTATTTTTGAGAGTTGTGTTTAGTAAGTTCTTCAAGCTGAATTTGTTCTGTGGAGCTAGTCTAATGTTAAATTTGTTGAAGATTCGTTCAAATTTTCTAAAGGCCCAAGGGTGGTATGTGAATTTCTTGTATTTCCAATTTGTGTTTGAGACTTACTACTTACGGTCTGTAATTATAGCATCTAATTTCATCGAGGAGCGCCACAATGGAACTGAAGCATCGGCAACAACAACATCTAGGAAATTGCTCCCAAGACCATACTGTTCCAAATTCTTATGAACACTTTCATCTTTCTCTCGCTCCTTCTACAAAGAGAAAAAAACTTTTATCACAAAATTATGTCTGGAAAAACTTAATCAATCCTGGAAGCTTATGCTCATCATTATGCATTAATAAAAGATTTATTATCTTTGCTGCAATGACAGAAGTAAGTAATATCACTATGATCACCATGGTAATCACCAGAGCCCAGATTTCAAGAGATACTATATTTTTTCCTTAAGTAGTATGCACTGTTATAAGCATCAATGTCTCAAAAATGAAATTCCAATTCTATAAATGTGAATTTTATTTTCAATGGTTCACAATTTTTATTTCTTATCTTTCAACTTTTAGCTTATTTTATAAAAATTCTACAGCTATCTATGCAAACACAGATTATAGAAGAGAAGACTAAACTCAGCTTAAAATGCATTAAATCCTGGGCACTAATAATCATATGGAAGTAAACACAACAAAAAAGGTCGCTACATTAGTTTTCTATATTACAGTATAACAACCCATCATCCATCCTTATATACAACTACTAACAGCGACAGAATTTTACAATTCACAAAAAAATTTAAAATTAGAATAAAATAATGACAAGAAAACATGTTATAGGATAAATTTAAGCCATTTAAATGGAACTTAACTTACAAATAATCCATAAATTTGAGAAATTTTGCTTTCACTCTGTAATTTTAGCCGTTATTGGCAAATTTTTGTGTTTATGACCAAAATTGACAATTTTTATTAGAACAATAATAAATGTATTTCAAACCATGCACCTTCCCATGAGTTTCAAATATGGAAGCCAGAAAGTCTGTAATTTTTATCGGGAGATGGCACATGTAACAACTGAACAAAAAATATATGACTTGTTCAAAAACACAGTTGATCGTTTAAAATGGCCTCAGTTAAGCAATGCAATTTTTTAACTTTATAGTAGACAAAAAGTGAGAATTTATACATATGGACCCCTGATTTTTGGTAAACAAACAACTGTGATACCAGTATAAAAATGTTATGCATTGTATTTAGAGCAGTAAATAAAAGTTCATATAGACAGAATGGATATGCAAGTACTCTTCTACAATTCTGCATCTTTTAAAAATTTAACTAGGTGAAAATTGATCACTGGACATGACTATTACCAAATCTCTTGTTGGAAAAACACAGTGAAGTGTAATAATATTAAAAATTAATATTGAATGCAACTTTACACTCGACTTCACTTATGTTACAAATTAACTTTGAATATGTTTCCAGAGGTATTTTGCCTCCATCACCAACTGTCATCCACTGACATGTTTCCTGGTGTGGATGAAGATGTCAATTTTGGGCGAGTGTATTTGGAGAGGAGATCATTCTTGTTTGGGAAAACAAAACTTATGAGCCAGTTCCGGTTTAAATTAAATGAGCATTGATCTGTTTACGCTATACCTCACATACTTGTTAATTATTAATGATATTACAGGGACAACCAGCTCACAAGCATGTCATGTCTGTACTGTGCACATGCTGGTGAAGTCACTGGTCTGTGCTAGCGAGGTATACACCTATGAGTCAATTATTACTTCTCGCAGTGATGTTCAGTAATCTGTAGTTGTGTTACCATTAAAATATTAAGGATAGGATAGTAGAGAAGGAATCAGTCACAAACTGTGTTTTACATGGTTTAATATTCCTCTTGTGCTTGGTATTAAATTATAAACAAAACAACCCAATACAAATCAATTATAGCCTTTAGTCCTTATATTGTGTTTATATTATTATATACATGTATAATAATGTTATGTGAATGTATCTGAAGTGTTCTTTTGCTCGGGTCTCCAAACTTCTTTTAGTTTTTCCTATGTAAAATGTTTAGGTTTTCCTAGTTTGGATAGCCAAGCAAAAGAGCACTTCAGAAACATAAAATACAGACAGGAAGACAGTTCTGCAGAAGCAGCACATTTTTGGCAAGAGCATTGCGAAATAAACCCAGAACCAGTTTGCAGCTAGGTGGCTTTTAAATGCATGCTCTAGATTTGTGAGCTCCCGTATTTTGTTTATATTTTCCGAAAACTCTCATCTCTCGAGTAGTTAAAGCTTTTAGGAATGAAGTCGAGCATATAGGGCATCTGCTTTACTATAAGTATATTTTTTGTATTATTTATTTTAGTGTAAAAATCAACTAAAACCATACGCTAATATCAGCTGTATACGTCCGCCATAATGAATTGATTTATTTGTGTTCACATAACCTATTCTTGTATTTCTAGTTGCTTGTGATTATACATAAATAGGAAATTATTTAGTGTTTTGCAAGTGGTATAAAAGGTTAAATAACGGTTTTGGTGCATTACTAGTGGTTTAAGAAGTGACGTAAGTGTTTGTTGTATTACTAGTGAGTTAAGAAGTGAAGTGTTTGCTGTGTTGCTAGTGGTTTAAGAAGTGAAGTAAGCAAAGTGCTGTGATTATGAGTGAAAAAGCGTGTGATCTGGCGGGGAAGTGTGGATCGCGCCGTAGGATCGTGAAGCAAGGTGTTTTTTGTGTTCAGTGTAAATTGTGGTTTCATTGGGTCTGTGCGAGTACTAATAGTGAAAGTGTAAATCAGTTTTGGTACTGTGAACTTTGTAGATGTAAGGCTCTAGTATTAAGTCAGGAGAATACCATTCTAAGCCTACAAAAGGAATTGGAGCTTGCAAGATTAGAAATTGAGAGCCTGAAATTGGATAGTAAAAGTAAAATTATATCACCGGAATTTCATGTGTATACCAATCCTAAACATAGGCGTAGAAGTTTTGGGTGTCCTCGTGACATAGTTCCCGAGTTGGAGTTGAAAAACAGATTTTCGGCTTTGGCGGTGGCGGAGGTGGGGTCTTCCCAGGCTTTGCCGGAGGAAGTGCCTGCCATGTCATTTCCGGGGACGAGGTCTGTTCTCAAACCCAAACCAGGAAAGGGGTCCTCTGATGCCAAAGGCAGGGTTTTAGTTTTAGGAAGTAGTCATGCTAGGGGCATCAGAGAAAGACTCCAGGCGAAATTGGGTGAGAAATATACTGTTTGCAGTGTTTTCAATCCCAATGCTGGTCTTAGCCATGTGGTGGGGAATCTTGCAGACATGTCAAAGGATTTCAATAAAGAATATCATGTGGTAATAGTGGGGGGACCTGGAAATAGTTTGGATAGGAATCTCAATTATTCAATTGAGATGGATATAAACCACATTGCTGATGCCAGTAGCCACACAAATGTGAGCTTTGTGAATCTCTTCTGGAGGCATGACAAGCCTTGGATTAACAAGAAGGTGAGGGTGGTTAATCGAAGACTTGATCAGTGTCTTGGTAGAGAGGGAACAGGCCACATTAGAATTATTAGATTTATCATCCATTGAGAGGAATGGTTATACTAAACATGGATTACATTTATGCGCTCATGGCAAGGATATGCTGATGCACCTCATTGCTGAAAGCATTTCATGTACATCCATGGGTAATACCAGTAATATTCCTGCAATTGTTAACAGTAGAGTCTCCCCTTTTTTAGGCTAAATAAGAGATATGGAAGTACATTACAAGTAATTGAAACAGAGAAATTAGACAAATATTGCACACAATCAACAAAAAGACATTACTCATTAACAGTATTTCATCAAAATATTCAAAGTTTAAGAAATAAAATCTCTTTTGAGTTATTAATTAATTTCAAAAATGAAAGTAAAAACCCAGATATCTTATGCATAACGGAACATCACATGGACAAACAGGAAATATTACATATCTCAATGGAAGGCTACAACAGAGCAGCATATTACTGTAGAAAAAAACTCTCTAAAGGAGGTGCGAGTATCTTGGTTAAGAAAAACACACAGTTTGACAATATTGATCTGGATAAATACTGTATAGAATAAGCATTTGAGTGTTGCGCGGTTCATATAAAAATGCCAGACAATGAACTAATTATATTAACAGTATACAGAGCCCCAGCTGCCAATTTTGAAAACTTCATATACAATCTGGATGCTGCTCTAAAATATCTATTCAAGCCTAAAATTTAATTTATACTTTGTGGTGACTTAAATATAGACTTCATTAAAGACAGCAACCAAAAGGAACAAATTTGTTCATTATTAAGAACATACAACCTTATGCATACAGTCAACTTTCCAACTAGAATTCAAAAAAATTCCAAAACAGCTATTGATAATATTTTCATAGATATGTCTAAAAATGAGTACCATGAAATCCAACCCTTAACTATTGGACTTTCAGACCATGATGGACAGTTGCTTAAAATCAATTATAACATTCCCCATTCCAAAATAACGAATCATGTATCCAACTACTGAGTCATTAACAGTGAGAACATAAAACTCTTTAATTACCAGCTTTCAGAACAAACCTGGGAAGAAATGTACAAAAAGAACAATATGAATGACAAGTTTAACTCCTTTCTAAATACTTTCATAAGGATTCATAACTCTTTCCATCTCATGTAAAGAAAATTATTAACACACCTAGAAATGGCTGGTTAACACAAGGTATTAAGATATCCTGCAAACACAAAAGAGAACTCTACTTGGCTACTAGAGAAAGCAACTGTGAGAAACATAGACAACACTATAAAAAATATTGCAACATTTTAAAAAAGGTTATAAATGTAGCTAAAAAACTCTGCTATGAAAAGCAGATAGAGTCCTCAAATAACAAGCCTAATACAATATGGAAAATTATAAAAAAAGAGACTGGTAAACATCACACAAAAAATGAAATAAAAGAAATTAGAGTAAATCATATCACCACAAAAGAACCACAAGAAATAGCAACATTATTTAATGAGTATTATATTCAGTTAGCAGAAAATTTACTGTTACAGTCCAAACAACAAGTGGAGGACCCTATTTCATGTTTGAAAAAAGCAAGCTTAGAACAGCCTACTTGTACAGAAATAGTACCCACGAGCACGATAGAAGTAAATAAAATGATAAAATCCCTCAAAAGCAAGAATTCATCGGGTTATGACGAAATAACTACTAAGATATTAAAACTATGTGCCGATAAAATTAGCAAACCTTTAAGTCATATATGTAACTTTTCCTTTGTAACAGGAATTTTTCTTGACAGGCTAAAATATTCTATAGTTAAACCACTATACAAGAAAGGGCAAAAGTCACAACTGTTCAAACTATAGACCAGTATCATTACTAACTGCTTTCTCCAAAGTATTTGAAAAACTTTTGTTAAAACGAATATGTCACAACCTAATTAAAAATAATATTTTAGCAAAGGAGCAGTTTGGATTTAGGAAAAACATGTCAACCAATAATGCCACTTTCAACTTAACGAATGAAATTTTGAAATATCACTTGATAATAAATGT
This sequence comes from Deroplatys truncata, assembly GCA_030765065.1. Lineage (NCBI taxonomy): Eukaryota > Metazoa > Arthropoda > Insecta > Mantodea > Mantidae > Deroplatys > Deroplatys truncata. The sequence continues at coordinate 679,682,671 of CM060990.1, forward strand.
AATACACTAGGAATATTCTGTGGACTATCAAAAGCATTTGACTGTATAAATCATAATATACTCTTATCAAAATTATCATATTATGTATGGCATTAAGAATAAAACATATCAATGGATTGCATCTTACCTATCAAACAGACATCAAAAGATCATAATAAATACGGCAGATAACTCCAAAATATATTCCAAATGGTCAGAAATAAAGCATGATGTTCCACAAGGTTCGATTTTGGGTCCATTATTGTTTCTAATATATGTCAACGATCTCCCCAGAGTAATAAATGGACATGCTCACCCAGTTCTCTTTGCTGATGATACAAGTATTATAATTAAAGAACACAACATCAGTCGCCTCTCAGAGTTATCCAACGGTATTTTCAGTGTGTTAAATAATTGGTTTGATAGTAACAAAATTCATATAAACTTTGAAAAAACTAAGTATATCAATTTTCGCACAAAAAATAAAAGTATTGCAGACATAAGAATTGAACATGAAGGCAATGAAATTACTGAAACTTGTAGCATAAAATTTCTTGTCTTATTATAGATCATAATATGAATTGGAAAGACCATATTGACTACATCCTACCAAAACTAAGCTCTGCATGTTTTGCAATTAGATCATTAATTCATTTTACAAATAAAAGCATCCTAAAAGCAGTATATTATACTTATTTTCATTCAATTATGACTTATGGAATAACATTTTAGGGAAATTCAGTAGACGCAAAAAAAATATTTCTTTTACAAAAAAAGGTAATAAGAATAATGGCAGGTGTAAAGAAATCAACTCATTGTAAACCACTATTCAAAACATTTGGAATTCTACCATTAGCCTGTGAGTATATTTTAGCTGTACTTTTAACCGTGGTTGACCACCCAGAAGTGTTCATAAAAAATTCAGACATACACAGCAAACAAACCAGAAATGGGCAGGACTTACACAGACCAAGCAATAACCTACAAATATTCCAAAAAGGGGCTTACTACAATGGTATAGTATTATTTAATTCACTTCCATCATATAATAAGGAACTGAAAACTAATAAAAATAAATTCAAGTTAGCATTAAAAAGATATCTCATCACTCACACCTTCTATACAGAGGAGGATTTCTTTCATTAAAAAAAATAACTGACTGTAAAATGTTACCAAATTTTATAACTACATTAAGTATACATAATATTGTTTCACATTTTTGTAGCTCTAACGTACTCTACATAAGAACTACAATTTATTTACATACAAGTATACAATGTAATTATATATTTATGACATAATCTACGTCCTAGAGTAGACTAACTTTCTTTAAGCTGGTCTAGCTCACAATAGGGTCTATAGATTGAGATATTATGTTATCATGTTACCAGAATTAATCAAGGAAATAACAAACAGAAAACTTGCAACTTGGGAGAACATACTGATTTTGAAACATCGACATAAAGTATCCAATTTTGAAATAGCCGCCAGAGCCTCACCAAACAATTCATCGAATCCCCACCAGAGGACACCTTCACCACCTCAACCTCTTCCAGCAACAGTCTGCATTTGGTTGATGATGATAGCGGCAGCTTTCAAAATATTTCCTGCTAAATTATTTAGTAAGTATTGTTTAACTAAACTGACTCAATTCATAATTTAATACATTAACTACATCATTTTAAGGATCTTTCATGTCTAAGAATAGACTATATTCTCAAATATTTGTTTTAAAAAAAACTGTAACAATGATCACAATTTGTTTTTGAGGGTTATTCAAATATAAACCAGAGTTTTTTAACACAGCATTATTGGCGATACATAAAAAATGCATTAATAGATTAAACTGAAGACATGCACAGTTATACAGTATTAACTTATTGTTAAGTAATATGCAGCCTAACTTTGTATTAGTAATGAAACAGTTGTATAATACATAAGTTATATTCCTATAGCATATGGCTCTCTCGGAACAAAGCAGATCTTGAAGTGAATGCGAATTCAGATGTTATTGGTTAACATGCAGAGTCACTTCTGATATTTAAGACTGTATTTCCTACGCCTCTTGCATACTTCACAAGCCCAGAACACTTACATATATGCAATTTAAAAGCTATCAGCTTATCATGGAGCAGGTCTGTCAATCTGCTGAAATAAAACACAGCCAATGGAAATCTTAAGAAATGGCGAGAGGAAAATGATCATGCACTGTTTCATGATGCTTAAGAAAGAAACCCCGAAGCATAACCTTATGCTACTACATGATAATAATTCTTTAACACACAGATTTAATAAGTTACTGACAATGTCTTACTTGTCCATCCAGACGTGGCTCGTCAATATGTGCTACAGTACAATGGTTATTTTGTTGAAAGTAGTGCCCCATCACATGTTAAGTATATCTTCAATTATTATTGCATATTTTATTTTGCTTTTATAATTTTAACCGATTTTATATTTGCCGCATGCTAGCATTGCTTGCTCATCATGTGCAAAGGTGATTCAGGGCTCACATACACGTGATCAGTGCTGCTTTAGGTGCTACACAGATCCTCACTTCGCTGGCGGGAATGCAGACCAATCTACGCACATGACACATCGATGTGCTACTTGAAATCTCTTCTCCTATTGGCTGCTTTTACCTAGAATTGTGCTAACATTGACTGGAGAACAAAAGCATTCCTGCTACTTGCCATAGTATAACTACTGCCATCTATGTGGTGTTGAGAGAATTACCGTGCTGCTATGCATTATACAATTGGCAATAGATCTTATATTGCAGCAACATAGCTCAGAGAGAATAAAGCTCTCCGGAGATGCACATGCAGAGCTAATACAATTTTAGCTGTTGGTATCACTTGTTTTCAATAACAAAGAAAGCAAAATATTTGATTCAACTTAAAAACTCAGGTTATGTCCGACAGTAATAGTTCTGTTGTGTGCGCTAACATGAACTCTGTGAGTAGTTTTATTAATTATCCTTTCTCTAGGAGGACCCTAGAGGAAAAAGTCTAAGTGAAGCAACTAGGGAGGCAAACCCCAGCTCTAAACATTACGCAATCTGCAAAAGGAGGGAGAAATAATTCCTACATTAGGCGGTTTAACCCCAAAATCTACAAACATGCATGCATATGTGGATGCCAAGAAAGAAATGCCCTTTTCTGTTTTCCATGCTTGCTCTTTGGAAACAGTGATTCTTGGAGTATAACGGGAGTGACAGACCTAGGACATAATAGTGTTCTTATCAACAAACACAAACAAAATGTAAAGCATTTGAACAATGTCCTAGATTTAAGTGCTTTAGGCAATATAAATATTGTGACTCAGTTAAGCCATGCTATCAAGAAGCGAAACTGAAACATAACCAGCAAGTTGAAAAAAACAGGTATGTTTTGTCATGCATTATTAACTGTATAAAGTTTTGTGGTGTGTTTGAGCTGGCTTTAAGAGGACATGATGAGTCTGAATCTTCTGAAAATGCTGGCATATTCTTAGGATTGATTGATTGATTGATTGATTTAGTAAGTAATATTGACAGCGCTGTGAAGGAACACATGGACTCAAACCATATTTTCAAAGGGAATTCCAAAACCATCCAGAATGAACTCCTGGATTGTATGCTAGAAGTTTGTCATGAGGTGATTGCGGAGGAAATGAAAGAAGCTGATTTTGTGGCTGTTATGGCAGATGAAACCACAGATGTTTCTCATCAGTCACAGCTTGTATTAGTATTTAGATATGAGAAAAATGGTTTTCCGTATGAATGATATTGGGTTTTTTTATTAATCCAGAGGGACAAAATGCAGAATTAATTTCAGAAAATTTCAGAAAGTATATTAAAAGTGCTTAATGAGTTATTCAGATACAACCCTCAAAAACTTATTGCCCAAACTTACAATGGAGCCTCGGTAATGAGTGGTGGAATTGGAGGGGTACAAGCCAAAGTCAAATCTCAGTTTCCAAATGTGCAGTATATTCACTGCTACGCACATCAGTTGAATTTAGTGATGGAACGCGCAGCTTCACAGAATAAGTCTGCGAGAATATTTTTTCTTAACCTGTCAGCTTTTTCTGCCTTTTTCTCAAGATCCCCACAGTGTTTAGCCGCCCTAGAATCTACGGTGGCCACAAGAGTTCCTGGTGGCTCAGCCACTACGTGGAATTCTAGATCCAGAACTGTTAATGTAGTATATGAAAATCAGGAAGAATTGCTACAGTGTTTTTTGGAGTTGGAAAATTTTGCCCATGATAAGACTTGCCTGGAAGCAAATGGACTTCCGCGTTATTTAGAAGATAGAAAATTCCTTTCTTGGTTGAAATTCTTTCACAGAGTAATGCCTAATATTGATATAATTTATAGTAAGCTGCAGTCTAGATCAACTAAGGCAATTAAAGCAGAAAATGCCATGTCTTCATTCATTCAGTGTGTATGTGATATACGAGAAGCAGCCGACAGTATATTTATGTTTCCTTCTGAACCAATGAACAAACAATAGAAGGTGGAGTCTCTGAATATAGAAGCCAAAGAAGTGTGCGATCACATTACTGAGGAAGCTAGATATCGTTTTCAGTCTTTAAGACATCTCGACGCAGCAAAGCTGTTAAACAGTAAACTTTTTGGCAACTTTTTAAATCAGTTTCCCGAGTGTAAACTTCAAACTGCTGTGGACACATATACAATACTGAACAAGAAAATGTTAACGACACAGCTCAGTGTTCTGTATGCAAGATCTGACATCAGAAATATTGATGGGTCAGTGCAATTATTACAATACATAATCTCTAACAGCTTGCAAGATTCATTTTCTGAAGTGACAACTTTACTAAGAATTTTGATCACAACGCCAATGACCACTTCTGAGCCAGAAAGATGTTTTTCATGCTTAAAATGCGTTAAAACTTTCTTGAGAAACACCATGTCGCAAGATCATCTTACTGCTTTGGCAATGTTGTCCATGGAGAAGAATATAGTTTCTAAAATGGAGGGATTCAACACCAGAGTGATTGATAAGTTCTGCAATGGGAAGGAGCGCTGTATGGACTTCATATTTTGCCATTAGGTAAGAGAATTTGCAAAAATGTGTACATATTGTATGGTACTGTAGCATACCATTATTTTGTTGACCAGCCCCACTGGTCCACTCCACCTTGTTGTTTACAACAGGATTGTTCCTGTCTGAGACAGAGTATAGTATGGCCTAACTAACAACTTCCAGTTTGCTTACCTGGTTTAAGGCTTCATATTCACAAACCAAAATTTGTGCTAATTTGAGGTTTAAATGACAAAGTACAGGTTTAAATCTACTCCTAATAGAGAGAATTAAGGCCATATAATTCTGCAAAATGGCTGTCTTACAAGTACAGTGGAATCTCGTTAGCACGTTCCTCATTAACACGTTTTCCCGTGTATTACGTTGAATTATAAAAGTCCCGGTACCAAATCACCAAATATAATAAATAATGTTTGCTTAGTGCGTTTTCCCGGTCCCGCTTACTACGTTTGAAGTTTGACGTCCTCATTCGCTGTTTTGGCCAATCCTTGATCGGTACAGTGGATGTAGGCGTTTAACACGTTCATAGTTTGACGTCCTCATTTGCTACTTTGGTCAATCCTTGGTCACGGGGTGGATATCGGCAGCCAATCACATACATGCATTTAAATATTTGTGTGACACGATTTCTGTGGGCAGGATAGAGAATGCTTTACCTTGGCGTGGTAAACGCGGTAAACGTTAACGATAGTTTCTAATGTTGAGTGATGACCAAACAACTGTAGATTGTATTTTAACTTTTCATTTACAATGAAAAAAAGAAAGTGTTGTAGGTAAATAACCAACAGTGAAAAACTCAAAATCCTTGATGTAATACAATCCAAATATAAAACATGTCGATATAGTGCGGAAGTTAAACATTCCTCCGTCAACCTTAAACGTGATTGTTAGCAAACCTAAATTGATTGAAACTGTTTTTAAAGAAGGGAAAAATACTAAAACAAAACTTTTCTCTTGGAAAATAGGATCAGAAGAGGACCGGAACAAAATTTGTTGCATGGAAACACCTCCGTGTTCAAATCGTCTTGTATACACCAAAGATAATATCGTCTATTGTACTCGTAACACGATGCACGATCATAATTTTTTCTGTTTTAGCAGAAATTGTTATCACGTGTGTAATAAAACACACAGCAAAACCACTATTGCCGCTTCCACAATTCGCAATTTATTTTCTCAAAAACATTCATAACCTAAAAAATCCAAGTTGACCAAAATAAAAGCTTGAATTATTTATTCCCAGGCTTTGTGTATCCAAATCCATTTAAACATATTGAATTTAACACGGAAACGCAGATCGTATTCAGTATGAAATTGTACTAAAAATTGATTTAAATTGCCCATGGAGACGTAGTAATTATTAGATTTTTATTACCTATGTTATTAAATTGCAGATTTTGCATTTTCGTTAACACGTTTTCCCGCCTATGACGTCCAAATCCTTAGCTCCCTGCAAAAACGTACTAACGAGATTCTACTGTATTGATTGCAACATTTGTGTATCAGGTGAAACATAACTAGAGGAGAAATACGTATCAAAATTTAAAAAGAGTATGAAAAACATAATATTTTAGACATTTACACATATTCTTGAGAAAACCCAAATACATATGTGGGATCACTTCATCCAATTCTGCATGTGAACACAACCCCATATTCAAGCTTCACTTCAATGCCTGACTGCGCTGTCAAAGAGGTTTCAGAATAACATTTTCCTAATCTGCTTGCAACACTAATGACCCATGCTTAGTTTGCAGTCAGGCACAGTACAAGAAAGTTGTATGAAAACAAAACAAATATGTCCAATAAAGTTACTGCCAATGCTTGCATTTTATTTTCTCAAATGCAATGGGAAGAAAATCGCTCATTAATTTATTTATCTTCCTAATTTGAAATAACATGTTCAGTTTTGTACATTATTGCAGTAATTTATATTACATTCACTAAAAGGCATAATGGCAAATGAAACTTATTTCAATGTAGCAGAGCCAAGTGTTAAGGCTGGTTTACAACATCCAAGAACAGTAACCAGAATGAGAATGACAAAGTTGAAATATACCGTATTTACGCGAATCTAATGCGCACCTTTTTTGACCAAATATAGTACTCAAAATCGTAGTGCGCAATAGATTCGAGTGCAAATCCGTTCCGTAGAACGCCTGAAAATTCATTCAATATTTTCGTTTATTATGTCACAATGGATTGCTGGAGTTAGCACGCATCCAGAAACTCGTGAAAAGCTAGCCGCTCATTTATCATTGGCCTATTATTGAGCATTTTTAGTTACGATATGGAGGACAAGGGCAAACAGAGAAGAACGTCTTGTGATACTTTTTTAAAGCATAAAGTAATCCTTTATACTGAAAAAAAAAAAAAAAAATGGTAATAGAAAGGCAGGAAGGAAGTTCAATGTATCAGAGAGCAATGTTTGCTTGTGGCAAAAATAGAAATTGGCATTATTTGCTACTAAAGCTAGTATGAAGAAAGTTACAGATCCTCGCAAAAGAAGACATCCTGAAGTTGAAGAAAAAGTGTTGGAATTTGTGCGTGAAAGGAGGAAGAGTGGGCAACCTGTGACTAGAGAAACTATACGAAAGAAAGCTAAAGAGGAGGCTGAAGTTCTTGGTATTCTGAAACAAGAGTTTAAGGCTAGCCGTGGATGGGTGGATCGTTTCATGCAGCGGGCAGGTTTATCTCTAAGATGCTGTACAACAATGTGCCAGAAACTTCCTGCAGATTTTGAGGACAAACTATAAACATTTCTGCGGTATGTCATTTCACTTTGGAAGAAAAAAAATTGTTCAATGGGGCAAATAGGCAACGCTGGTGAGACGCCAATTTGGTTTGATATGCCGCGGAACTACAGCATTACTGAGAAGGGGACAAAGAAAGTTATAATCAAAACAACAGGGTGTTAAAAACAGAGCATAACAGTAATTTTGTTCTTTAGCAATGTGTCACGCAACAATAGGGCACTTTCAATTCTATAATCTGATGGTTTATATATACAATAAATCCATTGTTGTATTAAATAAATTTAAATAAAATACCTATTACCTATTTTCTGTCACTGATGCGCTTTACATTCGATACAAGCCCTTTTTTCATAATTTTAAGTTTCAAATATGGGGTGCAAATTAGATTCGCGTAAATACGGTATGTATTTTAATGGGAGCATTCATAATTGATGAGAAGCTTTCCCGGGGCCCAGGAATGTAAAAAAAAAAGACTTGGCCAAGCTTTAACTTTCTCGTTTTCATTCCTGGGCACAGCATATTAGATCCATATTGTGCATATTAGACTCTTCACAGTAGAGATTCTTCTAGGTGAAACAGACGCTATTGCTCTCTCTAGTCGCAAGCTGGAAACATGAAACTGGAAGAAATTCTAGCATATGTGCCTCCTAACTTCACATCCTATCACCCACGGATTCATCGAGCATTGGTTCTTCTAGTGAAAGGGTCATCTGTAGTTTGCTTATATGCAACTCAGAACTGCCTAACATCTCAAAAACAATAGCAAAAACTACAATGAACATCAAAAAGCGGTAGAAATTAACAAAGAACAATACACAACTTTAATGTATGTCATTAAATAAAGGAATGAAAACTGGTGCAACTAGAGGAATCCGAAATGCAATGGATCTGCATTTATAGACCAACCGTTGAATCTTTGCACTTGACAGTTCGTGTGGCTTCGCATAACGTTGGCTATATTGTGGTTGTGATGTTGCCAGAGTGGTTAGTAAACAACAACAGATGATTGTTCCCCTTTCTACCGTGTCTAAGCTGCATACGAAAAGTGTACGTAAGTAGCAAACGTCATTAAATAATAACTATTTCATATTATTATTATTGTTAACTGAAAATAACTCAGCATAAACATTGCAACGTATGTAGAATAAATTAGCATTTTTGACAATATAGAAACAAAATAATACAAACGTGCCTGCTACAATGAGGAGAAGTAAAACAAATTATAAGCTGCGATAACAAAGTTATTTTCACTCATGCTGCATTCCAAATGGTTCAGGAACTTTGTCCTCTTTCTCTTGCAGTTTCACTCCTTTGTAAATAACAGCTTTCATGATTAGTTCAAGAGCTGCTGCAGTTTGTTGTACAGCTTTATCAGCAGGAATAAAGGGATGCCTATGAAGCTTTACGTACTGCTCCTGTTCAAAGAATTCCCAGGTCTTTCTTAACAGTTCCAACGCCTGACTATTAAATGGCACATCTCGGCACAAAGGATTTTCACCTCGTGAGTCATCACTCGGTGATGGGCGCCATTTTTGAGACATTGTTGCACTTCAAATCTTGTATAAATAATATGAATGAAATATATATCAAAAGATAAACGTATATGTATAAATGAACACCAATAATAACAACAAATGTAAATAACAATGAACAATATTAGCTTGCAAAGAACAACTCTACACATGATCTAGAGATTCACAAACTGAAACACGTGGTTGGAAATAGCTACATCCAGCAACAGAGTCGCTTCCAGTTCCGCTTCCGCTTTGTCATAGACCACCCAAAATGCTGCCTTGTGATTGGTTTAGGAAGTCTAATGGTTAAAGCTTTTCATCTGTTTTTTTGCGAGTGCACCAACTTAATTGCTAGGTGTCAAGTCCAACGTTTCAACAGTGAGGGTATAGATAATGTTTACTTTATCAAATTTTGACGTTGACTAATCCGCATTGAGTTGTCTGAATTCGAAGCACATGAAAAAATATCATTGATCATTAAAAACCAAATAAAATCCCAATGCACAAAATTCACTTTCCCCTTTGTAATCGATATGCATTACCATTCTCATTACCGAGCTATTGTAAGCCAAAATTTTGTATGTGCATTACTTCCCATTCTCGTTTCTGTTTTAGTTAATGTTCTCAAGCTACTGTAAACCAACAGTTATTGTTGGTACCTCTATATCACACAAGATGCAAAAGTGCAATAAATATGAAGCTTGTAACTGTTGTGTACCTTTTCATTCTGGCTATACTTCATTTAGAGCGTTTTTGGTAGTCAGCTTAATACAGCTTACCATGTCTTAAAATAAACAACACCTCTAACCAAACCAAAACTGCTTCAGTGAAACTTCGACTGTATTAAGCACCCATAGAAAGGGGTTCTGTTGTGTCTTACTGCCAAACTCGTACTAATATTATAGAGAGAGTAGGAGGGTGCGTGTGAAGGGTAATCTCAAAAACCACTCAACCAGTTTTGATACTTCTTTAGCATTGAAAAGCCCTATTCCTTCCGACAGACATGGGGCTATAAAATACCTAATTTTAATTCATAAACTTCTAAAATATTAAACACGATCTACACAACCTATGTACTAGGATATAAACACAATGGAGTTATAAAGTGCATACTTGCAAAGAAGGCTTTGAATTTTCATTGAGATTGCCATGCAGTAAAACATAGTAGTAGTTATCCACAGAAAATGCATGCAAAATTAGACAAATGCTCCAGATATTAATTCCAAGGAATAAATAGGTCATGAATATACGTGGTCACAATTTAGCAACTAAGAAAATAGAAGACATAGAAAAACAAATGAAAATTATAATGGTACAATGCAAATGCAATACCTATGTCAAAATATTTTAATAATCCTCATGTATGAAAGTTTATATTTATTTCCCTTGCATGTATGTTGTTTTCAAACTTGTTAGCAGGGGATTCTAAATAAGGTATAAACAGAGAAAATTGGCAACATTTGAAATTAGAGAACCAATGTTTTATAATTGTGAAATTATAGTGTTTTATTATAGTGAAGACTATTTTTCTCGATGGTTGCAGATAATGTGTCTTTTCCTAAACCCCCTTGTACACGATCAAACTTTTTTTTCAATTCAAGAGTTTAAAGAAAAATTGTGAAATATTTTTCAATATGTGACAAGATTGGAAAAGATTTGACAAGACCTGGCAAGACTTGACAATGTCAAAAATATTTACAAGTTGTCCCTTTGCCAAACTGAAACCCTTCAGAACACATTGATAATTTATCACGCACAAAGCAATTTAGTATTTATGTCACAGTATAACAATTCGCAATGAAATATTGTTCTTTACTAATATTATGTAGCACTTTCACGTATTATATCCAATGAAATCACATCACAAGTGTGGAATGCAATGAAAATAACACCAACCGACAGGTTAACCACACTATATAACATTGCATTAATGTATGCTTAGTTTGGAAAACTGCCTGGCAATTATTTCTTCATAATCGCCTTCATCTGCTCCATTTTGTGGTAATCCGCGGAGCCCTCGATGTACAGACATGGCCAGCTTATGTATAAACTAATCAGGTCACATACAACATACCTTGGCCGGGTAGCCATTTTTGTTTACTTTTCGCTTTCAGCCATGTTGCAGATTTCGTGATGCACTGTGAATACTCGCATTTCATTGGCCAAAACCATCAAATCATTGCGAAATCTTTGACCATTTAGAGCATGTCCTTATTTGCTTTCAAGACTTTCAAAGACTTTAAAAGTATTGGAAGCAATTTGACAAGAAAAGTTGTGAAGTTATGACAACCCTTGAAAAGTCTTGTAAAGTATTGAATTTGACAAAAATTTGATCGTGTACAAACGGCTTAAGAGGTTGGCCTGGGAGTGTGGAATCTTCACATTCAGCTTCACCTCTTCATTGTGTATGTTACGGGTTTCTGCATTATGTGAAAACTATGTAGTTTTTGTTATTAAATAACTACAGGACCAAAGAGAAGTTTTAAAGGTCTGAAATTTCACCTACTGTAATTATCTAAAAAATTATTTCCATTTCAACTTATGATTGTTCCGTCACCAAAGAGTACTTATGGGATATACGAGGTGCATTCAATTTATAATGCCTCCAATTTTTTTTTCTCATTAACTAATCACATGAAAACTATGAAACTTGTGTCACTTCTCGACATAATCTCCCTGCAGCTATACACATTTTTCACAACGTTGATGCCATGATTCCATGGCTACTGCGAACATTTCTGTAGGAGTCTGTTTTGACCACTGGAAAATTGCTGATGTAATAGCAACATGGTTAGTGAATGTGTGACCACAGAGAGTGTCTTTCATTGTTGTGAAACAGCCAAAAGTCACTAGAAGCCAAGTCAGATGAGTGGGAAGCATGCAAAATCATTTCAAAGTTGTTTTCACAAAGAAACTGCTGCGTTGTCATGGTGAAAGAGCACATGTGCAGCCTTTTCCAGTTGTTTTTCATGCAATCTGGAAGGAGCTGCTTCTTCAAAACATCTTCACAGGATGGACCTGTCACCGTAGTGCCCTTTGGAATGCAATGTGCAAGGATAACTCCATCGCTGTTCCAGAACATGGCTACCATCATTTTTTCTGCACTGGTGCTTACCTGAAATTTTTTGGTGGCAGTGAATCTGTGTGGTTCCATTGAGCAGACTGATGCTTCGTTTCAGGATTGAAAAACGGCATCCATGTCTCATCCATTGTCTCAATTGATGAAAGAAAGTCCCATTCATGCAGTCATTACATGTCAACATCGCCTGGCAACATGCCATGCATGCAGCCTTGTGGTCATCCATGGCCTCCACATGGAGGACACTTTTTGCATTTTCAGGTCCTCATGCAGGATTGTGTGCACAGATCCCATGGAAATGCCAACTTTGGAGGCAATGTGTTCCACACTCATTCGGCGAACCTCCAAAACAACTTTCTCCACTCGCTCAATCATGTCAACAGACCGCCTTGTGTAAGGCCAAGATTGTCTTGGTTTGTTGTCACATGACGATCTGCCTTCTTTGAAATGTAGCACCCATGAACACACCTTAGACACATCCATGACCCCATATTTTACTCAACTGGCAATGAATTTCAATCGTGTCACACCACTCAAATGGGGAAAATGAATGATTACACATTGTTCTTGTAATGAAAATGTCGCCATTTGAATTATCAAAAACAGTCCTCACTCTTATTGCTGCTAGAGTTCTGTATGCCGTACAGTGCTGCCATCTCTGTCACGCATTTACAATGAGTGTTCGCATATTTTAAAACAAACTGCATGTTTCTATCTGTTTCCAGTCCTGAGACAAAAAATCGGAGATGTTATAACTTGAATGCACCTCGTACATTTTCAAAACTTAGGGGTTATGGAAGTGGGATGTTGCGATGTTTCACATGCTTTTGCATAAATATTAGGGTATTTTTCATCTGATATTAGGAATAGCTGGGGCTGTACAAACTTACAACCCTAAAGGTAAATGGGAGAATTAACTGTAAAAAATCATTTAAATCATTGTACAATAATTTCATGAGGAACAGGGTGGTACTGTCTGCTCAGAGTCTTTTGAGCCAGTGGAAAGGGAAAGGTAAAATCCACTGGCACACAGCCAGTTCGGCTTCATGTGGCCATACTTTGTTCTAGCTTCTGTGCCGACCATGCAAATTCCTAATGTCCCCCTGCCACTGGCTCAAAAGACTTTGAACAGACAATAGATGAAATTAATTCATCATTCAAGTTTAAAAACCTAACAGCATAACGTAGGGTAAACCCGCTACTATATCATGAGAAAGATGGTAGGCAGAGGCAGAGGAACACAGAAAATCTGACGTGTTACATTCACATGACTTTCTCTACCCTCTATCGCTTATTAGTGGGTATGCAAATTATTCTTATGAAAGTTTATTTTTCTATCTACTCCATTTTAAGCCAGATAAACCTTTGCAGAAATAGCTGCATTACACAGTTTATTATAGTTACAAAGGGAATAGCGATAGGCAAATGTTAAGAACCAGATGCTATATTTTAAAATAGAGAGTTGAGGGTTGTTACACTACATCACTATGATATTCTTACTTGAACGCGTTTCGGGAGACGGCTTGCAAGTTCAAGTAAGAATATCATAGTGATGTAGTGTAACAACCCTCAACTCTCTATTTTAAATTATGACACATCACTGTTACAAGCTTCTAAATCTTCAAAAATTGAGCTTAGATGCTATATGCTGGCCTTAAAATTTCCACTCTCTTTACTTGACATCACAAGAAACTTGCTGAAAATTGACAAACTTTAAAAGAATGATAAAGTATTGAACAATCTGAACCATTAATAATGGATATCTCAGAAATAGCAGTTGCCACAAAAAAAATTATTAGAAATAAAGTGTGTGTTTTAAAGAGATCTACATTTTTTGTGTGGTAAGTTTTCATCTATCACTTAACGTTTACCAGTTATGCAAGAATATATTGTTTCCTTCCAAATGACTTCACAAGCTATTCCCAAAAAATTCAAGATATACATTTTATTTGTCATGTAAATATATTTAGTATATAGTACTTCATTAAAAATCGTTGGAGCCATTTTTCAAAAAATTCTAAAAACGTTCCATGAAAAGGGAGTTTGGGGAGGGGATTTTCTTGAAAATCCTTGGTCACATCTTTGGAAGATACTGAACATCACTACCAAGTTTGGTATTTATCTGAAAATTCATTTTTCAGTTATGCTGCACACGCATGTACGTACACACGTATGCACACACACATTTTTCTAAAAAATAGAATGATTCTTTTGGATTCAGGAGGCTTCAAAACATGTATTTCCAGTGAAATCTCGATATGAAATTTTTGGGTGGAATGCAATATCTTCTCTACCTGCTATGTATATGGCAGAGAAACTAAAAATATGCATTTTATAATCTTTACAACTTTTTTCTGTCCATTATTGCCAGATAAGCCTTTGGCTTCTGTTATTGATATTGCTTTTGGCATTAGAGAGCTTGTGCATTTTCTTCATCATCCAGCCATTCACAATGAGTGCTTTGGTGACTATTCTGTTAAGAGGGCATGGAACAATGTTGGTTTGCTATGCTCTGTGGTCCTGTTGGGATCTATTTATTGCTAGCATGCCTACTGGTATTGCTTGTGGTTCTGCACATGTGCAGTAGCCTCCTATATTAAGTAACAAAGTTTAAAATATGATCCACTCTTTAACTTGGACTTACCAGAATCAGTTTCTATGAATATGAAAAACTTAAAACGACCATTATAGTAGTACAGTTGTCCCACTTGAAAGGGGCATCAGAATTTGTCTTTCAGTGCATAATTATTTTGTCGAATGCAATCAAATATGGACAGAAGACAAACCATTACAGGCAAAACTTGACACAGTAACATTGATGAAGTGTGTCAATAGAGGCTCATGAGTCGTGTTTGGTGCTGGTGTTCTATTTCAGCAGAAGTGGAGTAATTGACATGATGTGCCTGCTTGCTAGTGCTTGTGACAATGTGTTGCTTTCTGTTGAACAGTGCAGGTTTCTTGTGAAACAAATTGGATTAGTAGTTCCTTTAAGACCTGTCAGGGAAAGTTTTTTTTGGAATGGTTTGGAGATCAACAAAACACTGCATGCAAAAATTTGTGAGGATACTGGAGAAAAGTGGAACAGTGTTGGATTGACATGACAGAGAACACCTGCATAATCGGGATCGACTCTAACTGTGACAAGTGAATTCTTTTTTGAGAATTTGTGAACCAGTTAGACAATCAGGAACGGACATATGGCTGGTAGCAATAAGATGGCACAACATGACACACTTCTCCAGTGAGCATGGCTAAGATGAAATCCTTTTTCCCCTGACATCATTTCATAAGGATTATGCTCCCCTCCCCAATTTTCATCCTGTGAGGTAACCTTAAACAAATCATGTACCCTCAATGAGTTAGATAGAACCCGCCATAGAATCCAGGCAGCACACCCAAGGTTCTGGCAGCCACATTCTCCAACTTGCAACATTGTGTTGAACTGTGTTTAAAGGTTGAGGGAGAAGATTTCCAGCATCCTTGTGATGTACTTTATTTCTCACATACAGCTACGCCATATTCAAATTTGTTTCATTTCCTGTCCATTTGCCTTTTATACACAATATTTTGCGGGACCCCTTTGGAATGGGAAACCTGATATAATATATAGAGAAAATCCAGTTCAACACAAAGTCTATACATATGGCCCTTCTAGTTCATTGGATTCCATGAGTCAAATAATACTGCCAACGTGTTCACTTATCCATAAAGAATATCAGCATCTTTTGACAGAAGTGAGACATTTCTATCTATTGCCACTTTAAAGAAAAGGGTTACACCACTGAGAAAAATATATGCAATCATACAGGCTTCATTTAAAAGTATTTCACAATTATTAAATACAGTATTTGATGACAATTTTCAAATCCAGGAGGTTCGACTAAGTTACTCATACATGGTCACACGGTACACTATACATGTTTAAATTTATGACTTTGTAACCAGTTTTGCCAAAGCTGGTAGGTACTCCTGCAACACCACCTTCATTTCCATGGATAGCTGAGGTTTTTAAGGCACAGATTCATGAATGGGAGATCTGCGGTTCAAATCCCACCAGGACCATCCACCCTGACAGGCTTTTTCCAAGTTTTCGTCAATCCTAATAACTGGCAAATGCCAGGGAGGTACCCTAAACTTAAGTCTGGAAAGTTTCCTTCCCAAATTTCCTTTCCCATTTATCATTTTATTTCATGTATCATCCGTGTCCATTGCCTATGGTGTCATCAGTAAGAATGAGCATTAAACACTTCTAAAAGGAAAAAAAAAAAAAAAAAAAAAAAAAGAAAGAAAGAAAGAAAGAATCACAAATAAGTAAAACAACATCACCACAAGTAGCTCAGAATTTAAAAAACTTACTAAAGAAGTAATAAAAAACTAAGTTTACATGATTCAGAAACTAGCCTTAGTACTATAAAGATTACCTTAGCTTGTAATCTAGTTGGACGAGATTTTCCATGCAGCATTAAAAAATCTATATCACAGCCAAACACATAGCCACCAAAATAAGCTGCCGCTACGAGAAGAGAGCCTGTAACATAAATTATGTTGTTGACATGCAGTCAGTTATCAAACTAAGGAACACTGTATATTAATTTTTTCTTTAATTATTAATTCAGCTAATTTAAATAGGAAACAAGAATTAGATTTTAAAAATTTGGGTCAGGATATGAATTACAGACTTGAGCCCTTTGTACCAATGCCCTTACTAAGTGAGGTACGATGCAACTGTTCGAACTCGTTGGATGTAATCTTTGCCCTGCATTCATTTGTTTCTATTGTTGCTGAAGTGTTGGCAGGATTGCAAACTGTTACTTTAATGTTTTACACTTTCAGTTTTGTTGTTTCCTTTAAAAATGTATTCTTGAGACCAGCCAATACAATCATAATGAATTACTGATACGCTTCTTATTTGTGTCACATTTCATCAGATTATGAACCCAGCCCAATAATTAAGATGGGTCAGCCATAATATGCATGGGAAACTTTGGATTCAGTAATATTATGACTATTTTACTTTCATTATCTTAACTTCACTCAAGGTGGAAGTTCAAGATCAAGCAAAACAAGTACTGTAACAATGCACAAGGGGGTAAAGTTGCTCACCTGTGTATTTCCTAAGGCGATGTATCTGTGAAAAAGCAGTTTTCTTCTGATTGCTTTGACTTTTTTAACCTATGCTCAGAACATAAAACATACAGTGCACACAAAATTTAATGAACTACATCAAACTGTTGGGAAGATATTAATTTTTTTTATTCAAAATTAATTACTCTTTGATATGGTAATATGAAACATTCTTTGGTGCCTATAGTTTGTTGCATTGCTCCCAAATTTTTAATTTGAACTTAGTAAACAAGCATAAAGAAATTGTTGTGCAGGCTTTTCTTAATTTTGATTAGTTTAAGAGAAAGAAATGTTTGTATAAATGTTAATGGGGTTTTTTTTTTTTAACTTTTTCCATGCGAGTTATGGAAAATAGTTAATTTCAGCTTAACCATTTAATATTTTTTAGCTAGTGCACAGCAATATTTAAACCCATAATTCTTGAAGCTCTCCTGAAAATTTCAAACTTGTAAGTTATAAACTATTGTCCAAAGAGCATTTTGAATAGGAAAAATGCTGAAAAAAGGAATTGAAAAAAAAAATGAAGTTTAAAGTTCAATGTGGTGCTTTAACTAAGTGGTATATGACCAATTAAATACAGTAGAATCTCGTTAGTACGTTTTTGCAAGGACCTAAGGATTTGGACGTCATAGGCGGGAAAACGTGTTTACGAAAATACAAAATCTGCAATTTAAGAACACAGTTATGTAATAAAATCTAATAATTACTACGCCTCCATGGGCAAATGAAATAGATTTTGGGTACAATTTCATACAGAATACGATCCTTGCTTCCATGTTAAATTTAATATGTGTTCAAATGGATTTGGATACACAAAACCTGAGAATAAATAATTCAAGCTTTTATGTTGGTCAACTTGGATTTTTGAGGTTATGAATGTTTTTGAGAAAACAAATTGCGAATTATGGAAGCGACAATAGTGGCTTTGCTGTGTGTTTTAATACACATGTGATAACAATTTCTGCTACAAAAAGAAAAAATTATGAGTGTGCATCATGTTACGAATACAATAGACAATAGTATCTTTGGCGTATTCAATACGATTTGAATACGGTAGGCGTTTCCATGCAACAAATTTCATTCCGATCCTCTTCTGATGCTATTTTCCAAGAGGAAAGTTTTGTTTTAGCATTTTTCCTTTCTTTAAAAGCAGTTTCAATCAATTTAGGTTTGCTAACAATTGTGTTTAAGGTTGACGGAGGAATGTTTAACTTCCGCACTATATCCACATGTTTCATATTTTGATTGTGATCTACTTCATGGCTTTTCAGTTTTTCAGTGTTGGTTATTTACTACACTTTCTTTTTTTCATTGCAAATGAAAAGTTAAAATACAATCTATGTATGTTTGGTCAACACTCAACAGTAGAAACTATCGTTGGCGTTTACCACGCCAAGGTAAAGCATTCTCTATCCTGCCCACACAAATATTTACGTACATGCATGTGATTGGCTGCCAGTATCCACACCGTGACCAAGGATTGACCAAACTAGCAAATGAGGACGTCAAACTTTGAACGTGTGAAGCGTCTACTCCCACTGGGCCGACCAAGGATTGGCCAAAACAGCAAATGAGGACGTCAAACTTCAAACGTAGTAAGCAGGATCGGGAAAATACACTAATTTTTTTTTTTATTCCAAATAAATAGCCTCAAATGCACTTCGTAAAATGCACTAAGCAAACGTTATTTATTACATTTGGTGATTTGGTACCAGGAGTTTTATAATTCAACGTAATACATGGGAAAACGTGTTAATGAGGAACGTGCTAACGAGATTCCACTGTATTCATTTGTTGCTTTAAGATTGTTGGTATTAAAACATTAAATGTGTAGCATGAAAGTACAAGTTATGAGTACAATAAAACTGCAAAAAACAAAAACTTGAATATGTTCACATTTTTACGTAATTCCATCAATGTGTTGCCTCAAGTTACACCTGCCCCGGGTGGTACTAAATGAGCAAACAACTAGGCATTGTGCCTCCCAAAGGAATGCCTAGGAGAATACCATCAAATGATCGATTTTGTCTCAAGAATGGGCTCCTCCTTATGTGGAGAAGCTGTACCTTAAAACAAGGAGCACTTGCTACACTGCAAATAACTAGGCCAAGAGAAAAACAATCAAAAACATCTGGCAAGACTTTACTGGGAAGCAAGAGAACTAATGGTGTGAAATCATGCTCCAGCCATTTGAAAACAACACAGCCTCTTTTTATGCTAGTCACCGTTTCTAGTTCAGCATTTAACATTGCGGCTTCACTTCACTTTTGTAACTGTGCAGTGGTGAAATGAAACATGTGCGAAGTTGCCTCTTCTTCCATCCACTTCACTTGCTGGGGTGTGGAACACAAGACTTCGTTAGTACCTCAAAGTAGCAGCATTCACTGTACGTCACAATCTCACTAGTAGAACAGCACTTGATGCCACATCAGAAATGTGCTAACTCGCTCACTCATGAGCACACTCGCTTATATACGAGGGTCGGCTGATAAGTCCCGGGCCTCTTGATGAAAAAACATTTAAAATCTTTGTTTTTTTTCTTTACTTCTCAACATAATCTCCAGAAAGGTTAATACATTTGTCATACCGGTGTTCTAATTTAATTAAACCATCTTCGTAGTGCGATTTATCAAGGTCCTCAAAATAGCTGTTTACTGCGTCAATGGCCTCCTCGTTGCTGTGAAATCTTTGTCCTCCAAGAAATTTTTTGAGATTAGGGAACAGGTGGTAGTCACTGGGTGCTAGATCTGGCAAATAGGGTGGATGTTCAAGCAATTCGAACTTTAATTCGCAAATTTTCCCCATTCAATGACTGAACGATGGGCTGGGGCATTGTCATGATGAAACAAGACTTTTTTTTTTTTGCCAAATGAGGCCTTTGTCTTTTCACCTCATCACTCAAACGTTGCAGTAAGCTTGCATAGTAGTCACCAGTGATAACTTTACCCTTTTCCAAGTAATCAATAAAAGTAATTCCCTGTGCATCCCAGAAAACACTCGCCTTAACCTTGTTAGCTGACAAAATTGACTTTGCCTTTTTTTGGAGTTGGTTCACCTGGCACAATCCACTGTTTCGACTGTGATTTACTTTCTGGAGTGTAGTGATGTATCCAAGTTTCATCCATGGTAATAAGCCGTCTCAAAAATTCATTGGGATTTTTACGGTAGAGCTCCACATTCTTAACAGAAACAGTTTTTCTATGCAACTTTTGATCAGGTGTCAACAAACGCAGCACCCACCTCGCACAGACTTTGTGAAAGCCCAAAACATTTTTAAAATATTACTTGCACGTTCTTTTGATACGTTTACAGCCTCTACTATCTCAAACAACTTTAATCTGCGGTCTTCCAGTACTAAACGATGAATTTTTTCAATCATCTCTGGAGCTGTGACTTCCACAGGGCGTCCAGAGCGAGGCTCATCACTTGTGCTCGTATGTCCCATTTTAAACTCTGCAACCCACTTTTTAATCATTGAATATGAAGGGGCAGAGTCTTTCAATGTACTGTCCACTTCCTCCTTGATTTCTTTAGGCGTTAAGCCTTTCAAATGGAAGTATTTAATCACTGCTCATTTTTCCAAATCCTCTATTTTCGTGAAAACTCTAAAGTTGTCTTGTTTAAAATGCTGTCATTCAAAAACTAAACAAGCTATTGACCTGTAACTAGGGATACAAGCTAGTCTAGAGTAAAACTATACGATGCTATCTAACTGGCCTAGTGGCGCCATCTCTGTGTGAGGCCTGTGACTTATCAGCCAACCCTCATATAGCCACCGGAGTTTTCAGAAAGTTCTAGAATGTTTGCTGGAGGCTGGGAGAAAGAAGCTTCTATAAGAATCTGGTTATCTCTTGAAAGCACTTCTGCAGTTTATGCTGGGCAAGAGTGCTACTGTCTACAAATCCGTCTTATCTCTTCAATCAGCCAGCACCTTCAACACAGTAATGGAGGCCCATAGCTGTATTACAATATCCAAAGGCTAGCAGGATAGAATAATAATTGATTTTGGAAATAAGCAAAGTGAATGATGATTTCTATCCTCTGTAAGCTGCTGAAAAAAAATGGGGTCAAAATGTCTCGTGTACCTTTTGTATCTATTGTTATCTCGACCGAACCAATAATAAGTCTTGTGCAACTTGTAGGGGAAAGAGTGGGGAGCACTATACGTAGCAGCTGAGAAACAAAACACTGCACATGTAGGACAGTTTGTACATGAGAGACAGAGAGGGAGACACAGACACACACACACACACGCACACCCCACACACTGCCTTATTTTCGACTCCTGGCTGGCAGCTTGGCAGATGTAGCTGCGTGCGCACAGTGCTTCTAACCGGTTCTGGCTCCTGCTGTTCTCCCTCCACTCCACGCATCACACATGTGCGACCATTGTTAGTGCGAGTTCATGTTTTGTTCTTTGTGGTTAAAGTGTGATAGTCCTGTTATAATGCCAAGAAGTGCACTTACTTTAGAACACTGCATATTCATGTATGATTCCTACATGCGAACAGAGTCTTGTAGACTAGTGACACAGCTATTTATACACAGATTCCCTGGAATCTGTGCGCCTCACAGAAGAAACAGTTCGTAGTCTTGTAAACCAATTTAGAGAAATGGGTTCTGTTCTTGATAAGAAGCCCAAACTTGCCGTGTTCTTACAGAGGAAAAACTCCATGAGATAGGACAAAGGTTAGAACATAGCCCAAAAAAATCTCTGAGTAGGTTATCACAAGAAACGGGAATTTCACAATTCTCGGCTTGGAAAGCCACTAAACTTTTAAAATTAAAACTTTATAAGATAACCGTAGTTCAGGAACTGCAACCACGTGATACTGTGAGTAGAATAAGTTTCTGCAATTGGGTGTCGGGTAAAGTTAATGACGGCTCTATGGACCCTCTTTTTCACAGGCGAAGCATGGTTTTCTTTAAATGGCTATGTATCGACACAAAACAACAGATACTGGAGTACAGAAAAACCTGATATTGCACACAAAAAGCCATTGCATTACCAGAAAATTGGTATTTGGTGTGCTGTGAATGCGTACCAAATTACAGGGCCTATATTCTTTGAGGATACAGTTAATGGGCTCAGGTACAGGGATACAATAATCAAACCATTCCTGGAATATTTGTGTGACATTGAATGCACACAGGCATATTTTCAACAAGACTCCGCTACAGCACATACAGCTGATCTCTCGTGGAAATTAATTGCGGAAATTTTTTAAGATAGGATCATCAGTAAAGGAACATGGCCATCGCACTTCCCAGACCTTACAGTATGCAGCTTTTATTTATGGGGGAACTTAATGTATCGGAACACTCACATACATTGGAAGAACTAAAAGACAATATAAGAAGAGAAATTACTGCAATTTCAGAAGAATAATTAATGTATGTTAATGGAAATTTTCTTAAAAGGTGAGAGAGATGCGTGGCAGCACAAGGACATCATTTCCAACACCTTCTCTGATAAAGGTATGTGGTTATTGTATGCATGTAAATATATGCACTTGAATTGCCGGCACACTATGCGCTTGAGCTCAGGGTCTCTGAATATTCAACTCAGTCTGCAGCAGCCAGCCAGGAGTCAGAAATAAGGCACTGTATAAGAGAAAGGGGGGGGGACAATGCAAGACACTTCTTACTACAGCCATGCTTTCTCAGAAGAGACAGACTTATGGATAATTCACTCAGGAGATATAAGCCACATGATTTCCAATAAGTAGTAATTATTCTTTTTTAAATTTAACTGAAAAAAAACTAGAGACAGTTAAACAGGGAACAAATTGGAAGTGAGTCAAAGTAATGACACAGGTTACTTCACTAAATATGTCTGGTGGAGGAACTTCAAAACTCATGGATCATTGTTTGTTCTTATTAATAAAAATATTTCCCATAGACTGTTTTAGAGAAAGGCTTGCTTGCTTTAGTAACTTTATGTGCATGTTTATTTTGTGATTGGAATTCCAGAAGTATGCTGCAACTCTTGAGTTGTCTACTTATTTGTTTTATATTTTATATGTATTTTGTTCTGGATGTTGTTTCTTTTGGTTTTTACCTAAGTGTATTTTATTGCTATCCTTGCAGTTTATTTTTTATACACATTTTGTATCATGTGGTATCAGTTCGTTTGTGCTCTTGATAAATTTCTAATATTGTTAATTAATCTTTAAGATTTAGAAGCTAGTAACAGTGATGTGTCGTAATTTAAAATAAAGAGCGTTGAACCAGATTTTCCCACCATACCTAGGTTATATGCACTACCAAAAATACACAAACTCGGCAACAAAATGAGGCTCATAGTAAATAAACTCTCCCACATATAAACTAGCAAAATGGCTTTCAAATACCTTCAACTCCATGCCTGTATTCAAGTCTAAGTATAAAAAATTCATTAGAATTAACCAGTCACCTTTCAGATATAAATATATCACCCACAGACATGATGGTATCATTTGATGTCACTGCACTCTTCCCAAGCATACCAAAAGAAGAATTATTACCACTCCTAGAAACTTGGATATTAAACAATGGCACACCTAAAGCACAAACAGAAGATTACTTAAAACTAACAAAATTATGTCTGGACCAGAAGTTTTTTTCTTTCCATAACAAAATCTTTAAACAAACCACAGGCCTAACTATGGGAAACCCCCTTTCACCATTTTTAGCAGAACTATATATGAGCCATTTTGAATGCCGTATTTCTAAATTTTTTGCACATCTATTCAAAACCTGGTATAGGTACGTAGATGATATTTTTGCTATTGTTCCAAAAAAACTTTCAGAAGATGCTTTGAAATTATTGAATTTACAAAAAAGATCTATTAAATTCACAATAGAAAAAGAAGAAAATGGGCAATTACCTTACCTAGACATCAGCATCATCAGAAATAATGCACACAACAAAGTAACGTTTGGCATTTACAGAAAACCAACTTGCACAGAAAATTATATTAAAAACAATAGCTACAATCCTACAAGCCATTAACATCCAATTTTAAATAGTATTACAAACAGGTTAGTACATATACCATTGGAGAAAGAGGAATACCAGAAAGAATACCAACACATTATCCACATAACCACTATGAATGGATACCAGAAAAAAACAATAGATAAGAAGATAAAAAAGTTTGAAAGACAGAAATACATCCAACAAACGACTACTTTACTCAGACAACAAAAACCACAAGCATATAGGAAATTCACTTATCACCCTTGGACACATCATAAATTTCAAAGGATTTTCAAGAAATACAACATCACCCTGTCTCCACAGAGTAACCACAATATACAGAAACTACTGTGCAACAGAACAAAATATCCTATCCCCAACGATAAATCAGCTGGTATATATCAAATTGTTTGTAATGACTGTAACCTGGTATACATAGGAAGAACCAAAAGAAATCTTGAATTAAGACTTAAAGAGCATGAGATGTATTTACCAAAAGCAGCCAGGTAAATCAGCAGTAGCACATCATTTCTGGTCTTCAAACCATGATATCACTCCGAACATAAAAAACCGATCAACAGCAGCAATGAATTGGACATCTGGGAAAAAATACATATCGTCAAACACAGGAATCACCTAATGAATTTCGAACTGCCGCCACCCAGCAGCCTTTGGAGGTTCATCAGCCCAGCACCAGAGAACATCACTAGCCACACACATTCCCCAGACAATAACCGGCAAAATCAGTTGAAAACATGCTGACAATGGGAGCAAACCGTCTCCCGAAACGCGTTCAAGTAAGAACATTTTAGTGATGTTGTGTAACAACCTTCAACTCTCTTTATTTTAAATTCTAATATTGTATTTGTTCTGAGGTGCAAGGATGATTATAGTACGCTTGATATACATTCCTCTTCCTCTTCTCTCTATTATGGGTTCTTTCGACACACAAGTAACAAAAGCATTCCCATCCATCTTTGAAACATGGTACTGTTATGTAGACAATATTTTTGCAATAGTGCCAAAGCAGCTTACACAGAAAATTAGATGAATCCTCCTCGTCCTCCTCCTCCTCCTCCTCCAGACCTTTCGTCTGCGACTAAAGCAGACATCTTCAGTGGCAGTGCAAGGTTGAAGTGTTCTGGCAGAAGTTTTGACAGTGACTGTGCTTGATGCGCTCTGGACTGCGATATTTATACCAGCAGCTGGTGGAGAGATCTGCGGTGATTACTCATTACCATTCACGTTTATATTGCAAAGCCATTGAAATACAGAAGCATAAAAACATCAACTGTAAGGAAGAAGGTCTAAAACTAAACAGAATATGGCGAACAGCACTGTCAAAATCAAGCATTTCACCCGAACCAATCAGACGCCAGCAGAATGCATAACTTCATCCACCCAAGTCCTGCCCATTGTCAACCCGAATCAATCACCGCAGACCTACCTGCCAGCCGCTGGTATAAATACAGCAGTCGAGAGTGCATCAAGCACAGTCGCTGTCCAAACTTCTGCCAGAACACTTCGACCTCGCCACTGCCACTGAATCAGTATGTTTCCACTGCTCTGACTGTTGTTTTGGCTCTAGAGTATAGTAGTGCACCCAAGTTTCATCTGTGGTCACAAACCGGCGCAAAAAATCTTGTTCGTTTCTCCTAAAATGGGCCAAACATTGCTTCGATATTTCCATTCTCATGCGTTTTTGATCCAGCGTCAAGAGTCGCGGCACCCATCTCGCAGATAACTTTTTCATCTTTAATTCTTCAGTTAAAATGTGATATACCCTTTCAGATGACATTTGGCAAGCATGAGCAATTTCACACACTTTCAATCGGCGATCCTCCATGACCATTTTGTGCACTTTTGCAATGATTTCTGGAGTAGCGATACATATTGGCCGACCACTGTGCAGATCATCATCTAAGCTCTCCTGACCAAATTTAAATTCATTTGTCCACTTGGCAACAGTTGAATATGAAGGAGCAGAGTCCCCCAATGTATTCTGGAAGCCGGCATGAATGTCCTTTGCTTTCATACCTTTCTTTATGAAGTATTTAATCACTGCTTGAATCTCGATTTTTTCCATCTTCGCAAATCACTACGCAGGAACAACAACAGAGCCAAGTCACCACCACAGCTTTCTTCCAAGAGCACTGACATGGCACGTGTTTACAGGCAACAGTCCAATGAATATCACGCGAACAACTCGTTGCGCTAGTGCTGACCCATCGTGGTGATTCTGAGAACTTATCAAACCACCCTCATAAATGGCTACAACACCAAAATACTTCACAGCAAAGTAAAAAGGTTCCGGAAACAAATAAAAGTTAAAGAAAATACAACCCTCTGTATGCAGGAACCAAAGCAACAATTCAAAAAATTCACATACCATCCTCAGCTTAATCACAAATTTAATAAAAATCTTCAAAAAATACAGCATATCCTTGGCATCACAGAATTAACACACAATTCGGAACCTACTAGCTTCCTCGGTCAAAGATAAAATTCCACAAGAACAAAAATCTGGCATCTACTTAATAAACTGTGAAAACTGTGACTTGGTGTATGTTGGTAAAACAAAAAGAAATAGTGAAACCAGAAGAAAAGAACACTTCAGGTGATATCCAGACAGATGGACAAATCTGCCACAGCAAATCATTTTTGGACCACAAACGACAACATTAACCCCAAAGTCAGACTCCTGAAATGCACCACCATTAACAGAACTTAAAGTTTGGGAAAGCATTCATACAATCAAAGACATGAAAATGGTAATGAACTTTGAAATCCTGCCACTCAACAAACTAAGCAACTTCATCATGGACACACCAGATGACACCACCTCCACGCCACCTGCATCTATGGACCCGAATTCCTGTCATGTTCAGTTGGGAAAAAGCTGAAGATGACAGCAAGCAATGCTTTTGAAGCATGTTCGATTAATTTAAAGTAAGTAAAGTTTTAGTGTATCCACTGACTAGAGATTCAATTAAATAATTGTTTCACTTCACTGTCTGTAACTTCTAATAACACTTTTTCTAAAATAGTATATATTCAAGATATTTACATGAAACTAAAATGTATGTCCTGCATTTTTTGAGAATAGTCTGTGAAATCCACTACTGGTAAATGTTAATCAATAGACGGAAACAAACTACAAAAAAAAATGTAGATCTCTTTAAATCATAAAATTTATTTCAAATAGCTTTTTCTGTGGCATAAGCCATTTCAGAGATATCTTTTTATTAATGGTTCGAATTGTTTAATACTATGTCATTCTTTTAAAGTTCTGCTCACATTCAGTTGTCTTTCACGATTGCATGGTAACACTAACAGAAGTTTAAGATTAGCATAATAGCACTAGTTCGTAAACATTTGACTATCGCGGTTTCCTTTGTATTTATAGCAAAATGTGTAATATAGCTATTTCTGCAAAAGTTTATGTCCATTAAAATGAAGTAGATAGAAAAATAAGCTTTTATAAGAATAGTTTGTATACCCACTATTAGACAATAGAGGTTAGAGAAAGGCATATGAATGTAATACATTAGATTTTTTCATTACAGAGGGACACATCATGTACAAAGTCAGGTTTGACAGCAGTAATGATTGTTTTGAGTACACAACCATACAACCAGGGCTCATCCAAAAAGAATATTAAATTTAAGTATTTGTCCACTAATATTTTCCAGAATCCACTCGTAAAATGAGTACCTATGTATTACAGAGTCACCTGGTTGAAGAGCGTGTGCTGCTTTTATTTTACATGGCTTTAAATGAAATAATTTAGTAGTCTTTTGCACAGAACCATATAAAATTTCCATTTGTGCATGACAAAGTGATTTTTAGGAAAGTTTCCAAACAATGACTGTCATAATTTTTCTTTGGTAAGAACCCTATGCTGCAGTTTGGTTTCTTAGGCTGGATACTTCCAGTTTCCTGAAATGTATTATACAGAATATGGACTGCTTTATGACTTTGAATGTTTACATTCCGGAAATCTTTCTTGAAACAGTCTTTCAACTTCACAAGCTGACAACACACATGAATCTACATAAAGACGCTGTGTTAAAAACACACAGCTTTATACACTTCATATACTGGTAGAATAGCGCATGCATACACACCTGAGAACAGCTGAAATATGACTGCGATGCAGGATATGTACAAGGTCGACATGAAGCCACGCATTCATTGCCTCCCCATGCACTCAGCTTGCCCATAGAAAAAACACTGCACACCACACAGTAAAACATATCTGATTCCTCTGTATACATATAATTAATGGGTGATATAAATAAAAACAAGCAAAAGCTTGTTCAGCTGCAGATCCAAGCAAGTTGAGAATCAAGCATCAGGTCGTGATATGGTATAAATAAAAATTTCACCTCTTCATTGAGCTATTGCTATCACCTACCAACTATTGCTCAGTGACCTTCACCACGACACATCAGCCGAGTAAACAAACATGACTATTCTTCTGTCAGGAGGCGATTTAAATCTTTACTGCACTTAAATATTCATATACTCATTCATGTTAATCATACTCTCATTTATGAAACCCAATAGAGGTACAGATTTTAAATAACACAATTGTAATTAAAGATTTCGCAAATGAAATAGACATTGAGATTCACCCAACTTTCAACAGATAACGATCATCCCCTTTCTAAATCCAATCTCTCATTTCCTTATTTGATAGTATTACAAACGTGTCACCAACTGATATATTGAAAGTAGATTATTTGTACTTGTTTTTGCACCTTTATATTGATATTCTCTGCGTCTATATATGAGTAATTCCAAGAATTTATAAGATGTTATCCTGAATTAAAGTTACACTGGATGAAAGAGTTTCATTTCTTTGAAAGTTAAATTTAAGTTTGGTTTTATATGAAATTCTTTAGTTATAATCCAGTTTTGATTTGTACGAACATTCTGCTCTACTTAAGTGTTCATTTGTATATCGCTTTGATTATATTACCAGTCTTCCGGTAATCAGAGCAGATCGCTATGACCTTACTCACATTCTGTTTAGCGTTACAGTACCCAGATGAAAACATGTCAGGGTCTTTTCAGCATTGTTAGAAGGTCCACCACAAGTTTCATTTGCCTGTGGAAGAAAATGTTGTGCAACCTTCTACATTTTCTCTTTTAAATAACTGTTTACATCTGCACACATCCAAGTCCTTGTGTCTTGAAACAATTTTTAATTTCTCTATCACTTACATATAGCAAGTAGGGGAAGTATTGCATTCTATGCAAAAATTCGATACTGAGATTTCATCAGAGATACACGTTTTGAGAGTGCCTAAATTTTAAAAAAAACAAAAACATCTTTATCAAAAGGTGTGCATGCGTGTGTGTGAACAGCACAAATAAAAAAAAATAGTTCAAGCTTAGTATCCTCCAAGGATGTGATGAGATTTTCAAAAAAAAATCCTCTACACCAAAACTAGCCTTTTTCTCAGAAATGGCTCCAACAATTTTGATTAAACTGCGGTGTTGTTTAAGATATTTGCATGACAAACATAATTAGATATATCTTGAATTTCTGGGAATAGACTGTGAAGTGCTCTTCATTCTGAGTACCTTTTGCACAATTGGTAAACCATAAAGTAGGCAAAATCTTACTATTAAAAAAAACTGGTTGCGTTAAAGCATTTTTTTTTTTTTTTAATTAACCATTCCCGAGATATTCCTTGTTATTGGTTTGAATTTTCAAATACCTACTTATAATTTTTCAAATGGGAAGTCGGTTTTCGATATTTTCTCGTCATGTAAAGAGCATCTAATTTCAAAGCCCTCATATACCCACACTCTTTAAAAAGCTGACTCATTTTGCCTACTGTATCTTATAACAATTGTAAATGTAAATTGAAGATTTATCTGGATTAACAAGAAGAAGCTGCAATAATAACCTTTTGTAAGTATAGTTTGTAGAAGAATGATTAGAGAAAGCCATGTATATGTAGAACATAATTTTTTTTTCTTTTTTTCTTTCTTCCGTGATCATCTGAAAAGAACGGAATTTCAAATCCATCAAATAGCGACCCACATTTAAAAGATTTGACTATCGCTTTAATTTACTGCATTCTTCTTATCCCTACAATGAAATGTGTAATGAAAGTTTGTCTCAATTAACAAGAAGTAGATACCAAGAATAAGGTTTTGTAAGAATTGTTTGTAAAAGAGTGATAGAGAAAGTCGTGTGATTTTTATTTTCCTAACTGGAACTATCATAAACTCCGCCATGGTACTTAAATGCAGTTGAGCAAGCTGAGGAGGACTTGTTTTTATTTATACCATATCATGAGGAATAGCTCAGTGATCAAAGTCAGCAAGCTTATGCTCGCGAGGAGGTTAAGCAGAAAATTTGTATTTATACGAAACCGAGCAATTGCTTGGAATTAGTGAGAAATGAGCTAATGCTTACTTTTATTTATACCACCCAATATTTTGCTAAGTAGTAATCTCAGTTACATAATCCAAGAAAGTAAAAATTAGTGGACTCTTATAGATAATCCTGTGCTGTGTGTGTTGCATGTGCTTTTCTACAAATATTTTTAGAATGACAGTTTTGAAACTTTAAAATATCTACAACAGCCATCATCATTTCTGGAAGTTTCTATTTCATTCTGAATATTTCTGAAATTAAGTCGATATGGAAGAGTTTGCTCAAGTAAAGATATTTATTTATTGTTCTGAACATAACAGGCATAAGCCCACTTAAAATGTTCATTACAAAAATATAGTAACATACAATCATTTATAAATATAACTTATACAGAAGAAACAAACAGAAATTATGAATAACAATAAAAGGTTCCGAAGAAGCGGAAAGAAAGAAAAAAAAATAAGGAACATAAAAACAACCAGAAAAAGAAAAGAAAGAAAGAGAATGTGGCATGGTAATTATAAAATTATTTTTAATTTAAATATTTGTATTAATCTATGAAAAAATGATTATTGACTATTGCATTTTTGAACTGAGTTTCAGATATGTTGAAAATATCTACATCCAAATAATGAAGTTTGTTATATAAATATACAATTCTGTTTAATGGTGAATTTTTAAGGATTTCTGAGTTTGCTCTTGGGGTGAAAAAAGCTTCTAAAATCTACTTATTTTATTTGGTACATAAAATAATATATTTGCGATAATATTACTATCATCAATAATAGAATGTAATACTTTATACAGAAATATTAAACCTGCAATGTCCCTTCTGAAATTTAAAGCTTTAAATTTAAATATATCTAAGAGGGTTTCGTAATTTGTGTACATAGGATAACATACAATTCTTTTAAATAGTACATATTTTAAAAAATTTGATTGTACTTTTTCTATTAAGTTCACATACTTTGTGGTTTTAGCATTCCAAATAATAGATGCATATTCAAGATTTTGTCTAACAAAGGAGTTGTAAAGTCAAGTTAATGTTTTTTCTTTAAATGTATATGAATTTCTAATAATGAAGCCTAGACATTTTAGTGATTTTGTTACAATTAATTCAATGTGTCTGTTAAATCTGAGATTTGTTGCAAAATATACTCATAAATCTTTATTTTCAACTACTTCAATGAGTGGTGTTCTATTAATGTCATGAAGCTATTTAAAGGGATTTTTACTTCTAGTGTAGGACATTTTTACACACTTAATAATTAAATAGAAGTTTGTTCATATTGCTCCATACATATAAACAGTCTAGAGCATGTTGAAGTTCTAAACAATCTTTAACACTATTGACGCTTTTGTATTATTTAACATCAGCAAGCATTAATATTTAACAACATTAGGTAAATCATTTATAAAACACAAAAATAACAAAGGTCCTATATTGGAACCTTGAGGGATCCCTGAATTAACATTAAACTGCAATGACACGCAATTTTTATAATACACTACCTGTGATCTGTCTTATAAGTATGATCGAAGTATGTTCATTAATGGAAAAGAAAAACCCAATTTCGATAATTTGGCAAGTAAACAGTCATGATCAACTTTATCAAATGCGGTTACCTCAACATGGGCGCGCTAAGGAATGCAAAATCAACACTTCCTAAAGTATATATAATACGGGGGTCTGGCTTGTGGTGTGTCATGGGCGAGAGAATTGTGGAATAGTATTGTGATTAGCGGAGAGAGGGTGAATTGTATCATTGACATCCTGTGGTCTGCCTTCCATACACGAGTCGCCATTGCAACAGCAGTTAAATAGGTAAGGATGCATTTGCTCTAAGATCTGCTTGCATGGGCTTCACCCAGTCTAAGTTGCCCGACTACAAACCCCATGTACACACACTGAAACAAATACAATTTATTGGGTCAATGCATCCCCTGTGTAGTAATTAACTACCCACATTCCTGGAGCGCCACCCCTGCTTATCTACCACCCCAGTACCAACGCATCTCCCTACCTCTGAGCTATCCCCCCCCTAGCATCACCAACTACTGTGGGGTAACCACCCCCAGAAGGGATGTTACATTATGCCAGCACTGATAAGGTTAACCTAGTTCCACTTCATTCAGAATCACAATCTTATCTTCTATTTGGGTCAACAACAACTTGCATTTCAGCTGATAAAAGCTTGCAAGACAGTACTCTTAAGAGTAATACTTTTAAAGTATAAATATCTCACCTGTTCCAACAAATGGATCCAATACGATATCCCCGTTTTTAACCTGTGCTTGGTTAGCCATATACAGTGATAGCTGTGCATCCATACTTGTGTTTCCTATGAACTTCCTTGTCTTGAGCGACAACTTTGTGATTACATCCCTCTGTCCATCTGCAACCTGCAAAAGCATTAACATACATCTGAACCTTACTTAACATTCTAAAGCTACCACCACTTTTGCAATGGACTCTAAATTTGGCTTTATAAACTATTACAGAGACAATAACTCACAATGAGCTGTGTGCTGCAAGACATATGCAAAGCATTCTACCAGAACCTGCCACTAAAGGTGCATGCATCCAATTTGCTATTAGGTTGCTCCCCAACAGTACAAATATAGCTGGCAACAAAACTTCTAAGCCAAAACCAAAACTTCTATTTTTTGCAGCCTGTTAAAAACATGTTTAAGCGGGATTCCCAGTCACAAGTTTATAATTATATACACATGCTTGTTCGAGTAGTTTTTTTTAAAGAGTTTTTTTTGCACAATATGCAAAGAGGTCATAAAAATGAACACTGACAAATAGTGAAAGCATGTCAATGTGCAATGAATTCAGTAATATTCTTATTTCAAGTTATTTGGCTCAGAAGAAGAAAACAATGTAGAATCCACTCTGCAGCAAACTAGGTACAACAATGACTCAAGTAACTCCAGTGATGAGTGCCCAGATTTGCAGGCATGCATCCCGTTACCAATACCAGTACCAGTACTTGCAGAGACAAGCCTTATCTCCATCATATAAGTGTTTCAAGCTTTATCACACAAAGAAAACCTACAGAGAGTTAAAGAGTTAAATTGAGTTTTATTAATGGATGCTCTTTAACTGCTGTGGTTCTTAGCGTCCCATTCTATATTGGGCGTGAAAGACCGGTAATTTTGTTCAGAGACCTCTTTATCAGGCTTGAGGTCCTTTTACGTGCCGTAAATCTATGACATAGGACCACCGGCTTTACTTCCCTTCCAAAGGAAGCCATGCTAAGAATGTTTATGCCCAAAAAAAATCCATCGCCCTCCACCGGGTTTGAACCCATGACCTCTGGAACTAGAGCCTAGCATGGTAACCACTACACCACAGAGGACGACCCTACATAGAGTGAACCTGTGAGAGTGTAATACCAATATACAGGGTGGACCATTTAAGATGAGACTGTATAATATCTCCAAAACTAAGCGCTATGGAAAGAAATGTCTTGAATAAAAGTTGCTTGATATCCTAGGGAAAAGTAAATGCCATTAGTCATGTTTTATTTGGAGGACGTTGTGATGGTCATTTAGGGTCAGTTTAATTTAACCCTAATTGTAAGTTCCAATTTAAAAAATTAAATTGACCCTAAAATGACTATCATACTGTCCTCCAGACAAAACACAACTAATGGCATTTACTTTCCCCTATACAATCAAGCAACTTTTATTAAAGACATTTCTTTCTACAATGCTTAATTTTGGAGATATTGTACATTCTCAACTTAAATGGTCCACTTTGTATGTATTCCTTGGGAAAGGATGCGGCATAATGAATTGGTACTAAAACGATGCAGAGGTAGAAATGATACAGGCACCCGGTGAGGCACCTCAAGCTTTCAAATCCTGATCTCGTTCTCAAGAACAAAACTGCAAGCTCTGTTTTATTCATAAGGAGTTTGAGTTAGCTCATGACAGTTGCTTCCTTCGAGGACAAGCACATTCTTGGAGTTTGCTTAGCTCCATTCATAAAAACTAAAGAAAACTCTCCAACATGTGCAGAAACCTCCCCTTGCTTCACTTTATTCATACCACCCAATATTTACAACTCAACTGAGGAACTCAAGACTTTGTTATTAAAATAAGCAGTGCTTACAGGCTACTTTGACCTCGTTCCTAATATTCATCTACTTTACCTGGATTAAGTCGTTTTAAACTCCAAAGCATGCACAGCCAAAAAGGTGACTCAAAAATTATATTTTCAATAAATGAGTCTCCCTCTCTGGCCAACTGCCAACCTCATTTCCAAAGGGGTAATATGCATGCTGTATATTTCAATGCCTTTAAACAACCGCATTTTTACCACAGCTGAGTTTTTGAGGGGTTTTTTTTTATTTATGGATGCTCTTTAACTGCTATTTTCCTTAGCGTCCCATTCTATATTGGGCGTGAAATGCCGGAAATTTTCCTCAGAGGCCTCTTTATCAGGCTTGAGGTTCTTTTACGTGCCGTAAATCTGCGACACGGGACCACCGGCTTTACTTACCTTCCAAAGGAAGCCATGCTAAGGATTTTTATGCCCAAAAAAATCCATCGCCCTCCGCTGGGTTTGAACCCACGACCTCGGGAATTAGAGGCTAGCATGGTAACACCACAGCTGGTCTGAAGTAATGACTGCAACACACTCTATATGTTAACAACCTATAGTTAGCTGTATATTGTTAAAAGCCAAAGAAATTGTTAAAAGCCAAAGAAATTGTTAAAATGCATAATCCATAATAGCATGAAAAGAATGTTATTTTTTTTTTAATCTACCTGTTAAGGTTGGTAGAATTGTTGAAATGAATGTAAAATTCCTTATATGTTAAAATATAATTCAATAGAACTTTTAACCGTGGATATATTTGTTAATTTTCTGATAGTTAAAACTGCTTCAAATTGATTAAACAACTAGAAATTTCTGTTCTTTATGTAATGCTGGTGTAAGTGTAGAATGCACTGTACTTCATTTTCAATATTCCTTTCTTCCAATAAAAATGTTCATGCAAAAAGCTAAAAAAAAAAAAAGAGCAAACAAACAAAAACACAAGAACAAAATAATGGGACACTTCTAAGGCTTATCACGTGTGAAAGCATTGGGGGGTTGCATTCTGCAGTCAAGGTTGCTCAATGCTGCCAGTGTGAACTGAAGTTGTGCCGACATCAAGCTACTCCAAACTCTTACTGAAAAATTATCATGATGATAAATAAAAAGTAAACAGTTTTTAAATTTTGAAGTTCTACCAAGTGATACTATATACTTCCAACTTCCTAAAATTGAAACCCATAAAACTTTCCCTCATCCAGCAAAGCATAATAATTTTGCAGTTACATGAAATTTAGAATGCGTAAAATGTTCAGTGCAGTAAATGTATAAAAACTCTGTGTAAAATAAATGGAATTTCTGCTTTATAAGAATCCTTGAAGACCTGGTAATACTGCTTCTTTTTGTCACACATGCTGAAATTTTTCCCGGTACCACAGAACGGATGGGAAACTTATATCCTGCAGGCATATAACACAAATAAGATGCAGCCACATAACACAAACAAGATAAACAATTTACATGATGGGATTTACTTCACTATTTACATTGTCCATTATTGAATGTTCACGCCCACTTCTGCTCATCAGTTACTAGCAATCAAATTTTAAATCTACATGTCATGCATTTTGTTGCAGTCCCAGTGAAGAGGGGCCGTGATTGTGATAAAGGATAAATACACATAAGCTCTGGCCTATCATAGCAGTGTATACCAATTATAAGTTCATTCAGTCTCAAGTTACAATACAATAGAATTTAATGCTTTACCATGTCCATAGTGAGAACCTGGCCACAATACCATAAAAACACCTCCTTTATCATAGTCATAAAAAGGCCTCTACTCCCATATATTTAATGGGCAAACTGCAAAACTTAGTATGATAATGCCATAATCACAAGGACTTGATAAACACATCAGAGGAAGAACTATTACATGCACTCCATCTAGCAGTATGTCAATGGCTTAAGATGTTTGTTTTAAAACATTTCCCAGATTTACCAAGTAAGCGATATATTGCTTCATTTTCACTGATTTATTGCGGTGCTATGCATTTACATCATTGTCCACTATTTCCATTCTCCCGCTAAGTTCCTAAACATTATTATAGTGAAATTTTAAATCCTAGTCAAAATACATCTAGTTTAAGGTCAAATGAAAAATAAAATATATTATTATAGGCATGAATTAAAAAATTAAGCTTACATAAAGTGTACATAAATACTATTTATATTTCAGCTGATGCTAATGACTAACTTTATACAATGTTATTGGCTTTTACATACCCATCTTCCGAAAAAGAGATCATATGGCTTCTCTGGTATATTATTGGAGTCCATCCCATAATATTCAATCAAGTAGAATGACACATCAGGATTTTTTAGGTTAACCGGTCCTACCAAAGGCAAATAACTGAATTTCTGCAACATCACATTATCATAATTATATACACAGAATTACAGTCAATTACATCAAGCACTGTGAAATGAAGAAAAGCTACATGTAAAACATAATTAGCATTTTGCAGTTTTAAGTTTCCCTACAAGCACTTGGATTGTTCGACAAAGGGGCATTAATATTTGTGGGTGATGTCAATGCTTAATTATTCTTATACAGCTTGATAAACACACAGAAGGCAGCACATTGTATGCACAGAAAGTTAGCAACAACAGAACAGCTCTATGTTATCTGCAATGTCTGCTAAGAAACCAAACCTAAAAACAAATTTACAGTTGGGTCAGTAGCTGTTTCATTTTATTACTACTATTATTGTTTTATTAT
This sequence comes from Deroplatys truncata, assembly GCA_030765065.1. Lineage (NCBI taxonomy): Eukaryota > Metazoa > Arthropoda > Insecta > Mantodea > Mantidae > Deroplatys > Deroplatys truncata. The sequence continues at coordinate 679,720,362 of CM060990.1, forward strand.
TATTATTATTATTATTATTATTATTATTATTATTATTATTATTATTTTGTATTATGCACTTTATGAATTACTTCTTGCAGCAGCAAACAATAACATTAAGCTCTCAATTGCTGTAGTGATAAAGCTGTCAAGGGGACAAATTATTAATTTCGATGATTTTCTTCTTCTTTTTTTTTTAAATAGCCGTAAGTTTTTATATGAATCAAATGTTTACACTTTTAAAAATTATATATTACAAGCTCTACGTAAGCTCTTTTTGTTTTTAGCTGCAACTTTTGGAAAAGCGCACAATTTTTATACAAGTATCACATTATAATATCAAAACCTTTTTTCTGGCACAAATACAACATTTAAATGTTGAGCATAAAATCTTAAAAGTTTTGCCACCCTCTTTCAAGAGTGTAACAGTTCTAAGAAAAAGCTAAGTGTACTATTCATGGTTATTAAAGAAAGGCCAATGTTTCAACAAAAAAACTGTGTTATTACATTTAAAAAGGAAAAAATTATTACACTCCATTCAATGTTAACCATTTTGTCCCATTCTATCAATTGCTTGAAAACTTGAACATAAGTATGCTATGCATTAATCCATTATCTTAGATGATTTCTCAATTAGCAATGATTCAGGAAGCTACTAAATTTAACATTAATGACATAGGAAATCTTAATTCTCTAAAAGGGCACACTATAAGTTGCCCATTCTATTGCTAGTCATAGTAAATATGTTTAAAAATATGCCTTAATGATTTATGCTGTAATGAAAGTGCCTTGCAGTGTCAGATAGGACATGTTTTAGCTAATCTTACATCACTGTAGCACAGCCTTGCAAATTCATTTTAATTCTTCGACACTTTAGTTCCACTTTGTATATTTTAATTTTGATATAAACCCCCAGAAAAAAATCTAGAGGATTAGACTGGGTGATTATCACACCACAGCTAGAGAATACCACAACCTATAAGCTGTTCAGGATATTGTTCATCAAGATGTTACCTAACAGTTCTGAAATGGGGAGGTGGTGCGCTCCATCTTGCTGGAGCTAGAGTTATGACATTTTTTTTTTTTTGTAATCCACATGTTCAGATTAGTAGAATTATTGAAATGGAAGTAAAATATCTTAAGTTATAAAACATATTTCAATAGAGCGTTTAACTGTGAATATATTTGCTTAATATTCTGATAGTTAACACCACTTCAAATTTATTAAATAATTAAATATTTTCTGATTTCATAGAGTCAAATCAATCTCTAAAAATACCATATAGTAAGTCTAGGGCTATAGAAATAGCCTTATGATGTAGCCTCCCCCCCCAAATATTATACCAGACATTAACCTCCATTTTATTTTAATAGGCTGTACTCGAACCCACTAGGGCATGATAGACCCCAGTAATGAAGATGGTGAGAGTTAAAACTAGAAATGTTTGCAAAGGCACATTTATCAATGGCAACTGACTGATTATGTGGACCACGTAATGTGAAGCTGGAGCGATCTTTTGACCACTCTAGGGTCAATTAAGCAGCTCCTCCACTACAATGACAAGCATAATTTTTTCTCACTACCAAGCCTGTAATATAAATTGACTCTGTTTCTCAATTTCATGTTTTTCTGATGAAAGTCATAGAAATGCAATGGCTGAAAGCCGAGTATTTGTTTACATGTAAGCTGGTGTAAATACCTGCCAAGCAATTGTACTAAGAGTTTATAGATTGTAAACACTATGTATGTTGTATATGGTGAAGTGAATAAATTATATGAAACAATCTAGTGAGAAATGTAACACTACATTTTACTTTAGATGATTGTTTCACAGTTTATAGATTCCTTAGGAGCTTATTTTTCAAACCATATCATGTAAGGGGATGCCCTACTCTCTCCATGGATGTAGGATCATTTACATTACTTCAGAATCACTGTTTGGAACTTTCATCAGTAGAAATATATACTTTTCAACTTTGAGCAATACTCTGCAATAACGTCCTGTTTTCAAATCCATAATATGTATATGCTCCCATTAATTCTTTGCTTGTGATAACTAGCTTCATTTAAAACTTCTTCCAATCTTAAGTTTGCAATCAGCATTAATACTGGTGATTTTAACTATTTTGTATACCAGGTGAGTGACAAACTTCCACCGCAAATATCTCTGAAAAAAAGTACAAATTGAAAGTCATTTTTCAATTCCTATTTTTGTTTCAGAGATATCTGTGGTGGTAGTTCTAGGTGAATCACCCCGTGTAGCATCCCAAATTCTGTAATTCATTCCTTGTATTCTTTAACTTTTATACTCCACATTTCTTGTTTTAATTGCAAATTTTATTCTTTTTTATGTAACTTGTGCAATTACTGCATGTAGATAAACAGAAATATGTAAATCTGCACATCTGTTTTCACAAGTTTTAAATTTAAATTTATTCTAATTACAGATCAGAAAAGCAATAACTACAATGGACACAAAATAAGTCAAACTAATGTAGTCAAATAGAACTAAATTTAATATATTTGCCTACTATTAATGAGCTAACCCAAATTTCACTACTGCCATCACCATTATTAACCACCACCACTACAATCACAAAGTTTCAATATTCTACAACAGGGCACTCCATAATCAGTTGGCTAAATCATTAGGATGTGCTTCTTTTGTATTATATCAACAACAAATTAACACTTGTTAGGAAAAGTATTAAGTTGGAGTAAGATACTTTTGTCTTAAGAAGTCTGAAATTTCTAGAGTAGCAGGATGTTCAGTTTTCTGTTTGTCAGTTCATACACAGTGAGCAGGCATAGGCATTCTTAAGCAGTAAGCAATACTACAACCATTATTTCAATAAAAATATGTAAACAAAGTAGTCAGAAATCACTGATGGAAAGGTAAACACAGTTTACAGTCCATTCCAAACCAGAGTGCCTCTCGCTGTAAACAAACTCTTTGTATTATCCGTGCGAAAGTAGTTCGCAATTCCTGCCCCTAATAGCAGTTTGTTTCCCTCTCACACTCATGTTGAACATTATTTCAAACAATAATAAGGCGCCCTGCATGAAAATCATAGTTCAAAATGCAACCTGAAGTAACAATCAATTTTATAAGCATGCGGAAATGAACATTTTACTTATGTTAATTGCAATCCTCAGGCACAGGTGCAACAGCCAAATCTGAATCCTCCAAAGATGATTCAGCTGCCACATTGAAATAATAACTATTCTCCAAGTTAATGACAAGCTTATCTACAGCACTGTCACACATAAAAGTTCCCATATTTGACTCTCCTCTTTTGTTATGTACTATTATATCTGTTTATATTCCTTGCGCGCTTTGGTTACATTTTTCACTGAAACACCTGTAAAATCGGATATTAGTTTCGTAATATCCACTTAAGTGTCAGGCATTTTTCTAATAGTGAGTTGAATACATTAAGTATTGTTTGTTTTTCGCCACTTTTTAATTGTTTCCCGCTTTTTTGTTTGAACAGTTTATTTGCACTACACGCACTTTCCTCTGCCATGAAAATTCAAATACCAACTGACTAAATCCCAAGTCTTGACTTGAGCTGAGCATACATGTGCTAGTGTATTATGAACGACTGTTTGCTTATCATATTTCCTGTGTTACAGTAAGTGTTTATTCGGTACTCAGATAGCACCTCTGGAACTTCAATGCTGCATTTCTAGAGAATGGCAGTCATGCACAAAGTTGGTAATTAATAAGCAAGATACCCTCAACGTTAGTGCAATAGCAGACGAAAATCATATTTTGCAATCTCTTAACAGTTAGTATATATCCATTACCTTTAGGAATGAGTTCTTATGATAACCGCAGTAAAATGTGCAGTTCTACACCTTTCCTGTCCCAATATTTCATGATAGAAAGCACTTATTAAGTAACTACTTACATTAGCGTAAGAGTGTGTGCTTAGGTTCGCGGCAAGTAGAAGCATGTGTTTTTGATTACATCAGAGGAAACTCTGGTTTGGAATGGTAGTACGTGCTGTCTGCAAAAACTAACAATGTACAAGGGATGGTGGTGGTTTGTAACCTGGAACATCACTATGAAAAGACAAGAAACAGTTCAAATTCATTTCCTTTCATCCTGGTTTTAACGCTTAGAAAATTCCTATGCCTGATGACGAATTATTCCAGGAGCATACACTTATGTTGATCATTAATCAAGCTGTCCTAACTTGAGGTTTTTGGCAATAAGGAACCTAAAATGACGTCACTAATAGCCAGTAATTTATAAGACTAAAGAGTTTTGGGAAGGGAATTTGTTTTCTTAGGGAGTTGAAAGATAGAAGTTCCAAGAGCAAGCTCAACCTCTTGGTTTGGTTGTACAGAGATTTCACTAACGGGATATCAATCAATACCAGTTTCTTCAGGTCCAGGTAATTTTAAAAGCTGAGGATCTTATAACAACGAATGCTCCACTCGTCTGAAACTAGGATTTAATTTGGGTCACAAAGTAAGTGGTTGTCGTGTACTTCTGAAATATTAAAATGGTTTTGACACAAAGTATGTTTATGTCCATTTTTGAGTTAGTGGTTAGCCTTGTGCTTGACACAAGGAAGAAATTTAAGATTAGGAGAAGCCAGCAGCATTACAGAGACCAAAACATTAGCACTCTGGTGAGTGGCTCAATATGTCCAGCACAAAAAACAATTCTCAGAACTTCAAAGCTCAAAAAGGCCCTAAATGTCACTTTAAGCCAAAAAACATTTCAATGTCTGAAAAGCACACCACCTCGGTCAGCTAACCTTGCTGCTACCCATAAAAGTGGAGTGTTCCTTTGCAAGTTAAATAAACTGAAATGAGTTGGCTCTTTAACCTCCCATTTTAGCTTTGACTACTAATATACCACTAACCAAAAACTTGACTGTAACTGTCTTACAAACATTATTAAACTTAAAAGTTCATTGCAGTATTATTTTATTTCCCATTTTTCATTGATATTGAGTTATACCACTTGACAAAATTAAATAAGTTTTGAGTGGATGGAAAAATCTTATATCAAATTCACACATTAGTGAAAATAGCCACCACGGTATTTACATGAAAGGCTATAGTTATTGGAGCGACTGAGACTAATTAAGTTATTTGTTTCAAATATGATCTATTCACTTCTCGCAAAGCTAGAAAAGACATTTTATTAACAAAAGAACTTTTGAAGTGGAAAATTTAGAAATAAAGGTTTATTCTCCTTTGTTTCCATAACTACATTCTCCACATAGTAAAGAGCAAACTAACATTTCACGTAATTAGACGATAATACCCGACTGTTAACATCAATCCTAAGTTTTAAGTGGCAATATAAAATGCTTCCAGATACATTTGTCACCTTTTAGCGAGTACTTTTACACATTTTTATTGGCTCTTTATACCTTAAAGACACAATGAATATTAAAAAATGGTGCAGAAATGAGTGCATGTGTAAAGGAGCTTAAGAGTGCCTACAGTTAACGGGTCTATTTTTTCAGCATAAATGAAAACCATGATAAAAAATATTGTGCTGGCACTTTCTTCTTACAAAATCTGAAATTGAGACTTGTGATTCATTCCAAGTGTATCATTTAAGCTTCTGTATGAAGGGCGAGTTAGATTTCCTGCTGTGTATAAGTGTATTGTGGAGTAGGCTAAGGGGGATATATGCCCAAACAATGACAATTTATTTATTATCATAATATGAAAAATAAATAGCAGAAGTGACATATGCTAAAATGTATGCTTAATTTCCAGGAATAACATGAAGTGCTGCAATTTTCAGAGTCTTTAATAGAATTTGAGCCTAGGGCATTTTCACGAGAAAAAAAAGGGTATTAACAATCATCTATGTCACATATGCAGTTGACAATATTTAAGAGCATGAATTGCAGCTAGTGACTCAAAACTGTTTCAAAATGGTTCAGGCTTGTCTCACATCATCTACTAGAATAAGTCAATATTCATTTCTATTTTCTAATAATAAATAACAAAAGCAAAAATTCCTTCCTATGAATCTGATTGCATAACAATGAAGATCCTATACTACATTTCCTGCTGCCATTAAGGAATACACATTGGTGGTTAATAATCAATTATTTATTTCTTCAAATGATCATAATAATAAATAACAATACAATCTACATACTTAATGAAAGTATGTCACTGAACTGATATCCTCATAGCCCCTTTTAATAAGAAAATTCCTTTAAACATTTTTGGTTTTTGAATTATCCAGTTTAAATGATATTTTGATCTTCCAAGCATAAAACTTGAGCTTTTGGTGAAAACTAAACAGAGGTTATGTCCTTTCCTGCTTAAATTCTTAAGTGCAAAGCTTTGCTGTTACACATTTTTTTTTCTTTCTTTTTTTTTTTGTTCCTTTCTTTCTTTTTTTTTTACTGTTACTGTTCATTATTATTACAGTAAATCCTTGTTAACATGAATTCCAAGGAACCAAAAATTGAACATCAGTAGTCGTAAGCTTTCACGGCCGGAGTCCAAATTATAACTAGAAGAATTTTCCGGGCTGAGAAGCCATGGTCTGCTGGAGTTGTCAGGTCCAGACGTTTCGTTCACAACTGCGGTGAACATCCTCAGTGGCATGGTCTAAGTCTTCTTGGTGAAGGTTTGGTCTCAACTGACTCGTTGGCTGAAATAGTGGCAGTATTTATAGGTACCACGCAACGTAGCATCAACACCCGGCTTACGGAACACAAGAGATGCTGCCGTCTAGGTCAACCCGATAAGTCCGCGGTTGCTGAACATGCACTTTGGGCAGAAGTGGAACACATAATTCAATACCATAAAACAGCCGTTCTCTCATCTATGCCTTATTACCATGCTAGATTACGTGAAGCAATAGAAATTTATAAACATCCCAATAACTTTAATAGGAAAGAAGAGACGCAAAAACTGGCATCTGTTACTTGAGAACATCAAACAGGCACAAACCCAACGAGATCATCCAAACCAATCAGGAATCAGAAGCACCAGAGTGGCTAACCCCCTCCCCCCACCACCACCGCACATGCACCTCCAGCCGGACCAATCGTGTGAGAGCAGCCTGAGTATAAATATTGCTGCTATTTCAGCCAATGAGTCAGTTGCGACCAAACCTTCACCGAGAAGACTTAGACCACGCCACTGAGGATGTTCACTGCAGTCGTGAACGAAACGTCTGGACCTGACAACTCCAGCAGACCACGGATTCTCAGCCCGGAAAATTCTTCTAGTTATAAAAATTGAACAGTTCATGTTAAAACAATTGTATTAACCAGGGTACAATTTGTTTTATTTTGTTTATTTTTTTAACATTAACCATTTATGTACATGCATATTATGCTCTCGTACAAAACACTACTACAGGAAACAGTATGGTTTACGTTATGTAAACCTTTAAAAAAGACGACTTCAAAGATAACTTTCTGGTGAAAAATTCAAGTTAAGCTGTCACTAATGGGAACAAAAGTGCCTGGAAACTTGACGGCCAACTATATTCACAGTTTTAGCAAACCCACGTGTTTAATAATAAGGTAAACTTGGCAATTCCATACGCTCAACAATTTTAGTCATCTTCTTCAATGCACCAATATCTACTTCCTCTAGAATTTTTAGCTTTGTTTGCAGGTCTATGCTCGTCTGCTTCCTCTTGGCCATGATTAGTGTCCCACTGCTTGCAAGTTTTGCTGGCGGCACATTGTCAAGCGATTGCACCAGGTAGTGTTACTGTTAATTTAATTACTCCTCGCCCACGCACCTAAATAACTGGGAATTTAATACGTAAAGGTTTACATAGTGGAGGAACAACAGGAGGTTCTTGTTAATAAAAATTCATGTCAACCGATGAAACTTTCTGTAAGGAACAATACTTCCATGGCGGGACCAAATTTTTTGTTCATGTTAACAGTGCGTTTATCTTAAGCAAATTCATGTTAACAAGCTTTTACATTATTTATTATTATTATTATTATTATTATTATTATTATTATTATTATTATTATTATTATCGGCAGCAGCAGCCCTTCTCAAAGCCCTATCAATGTTATGTATACTGAAGTAAGTTATATTATACTTGCACACATGTAACATTGCTTTTTTATACTATTTTATTAACTTTTGAACATAATTTTCCACATTAGGAGGCATATTAGTCTGTTAATGCTCTTGGAAGCAGTGAGCTCATCCATATAATATACTGCTAATCCACCAAACATACAATTTTTTTTCTCTTATGACTGGATCCTTATTTGCAATTAAAATAAAGATATGATTTTTATTTATATATTTTTTTTTCTAGGAATGAGTGAACTACAATAAAGTGATTCTAACATATACTTGATATTCAATCCTTAAAAGATGAATTACAGCCCACTACCTTTAATGAAATTTCTAGATATTCTACATTTACAGAGCCCATTTATTACTCTCCTCTTGCAAAACTAATTTGTATTGTTCTTTTCATTCACTTTTATTTACTCTATGTTAAATTACATTTATGTAACATGATCACTACCACAGTCACAAAGGAGATGTATTCAGCAGGCTAAGTAATGGGTTGAATTTTGTTTGTTGCATGAACAGAACATAAACATGCTTGTACATATACACATACTTCTGGCAGCCAAACATGCTTCAAAAATGTCCTTTAAGGTATACCTGCTTGAATGAATATTGCACTTGGGGATATCCAGCATATTTTGAAGTATTTATCACCCCAATACAATATATCAGGAAAGGAATCGTCACAGGTCTATTGCAGATTTCCAACTAAACTGTTCTTGATGAACTGATAATATTTATAACAGTGTGCTGCTGAAGAATCACCATCTGCACACAGAACATGTAAAAATATATATTAACACTGAGGAGTACTAATCTCGGTAAGTGGCGCAAAGCTTTAGAAAGCAACGATGACAAACTCTGTGACACAAACTAACAAAGCAAGAGAGAAGAAACACACAATGACAACCATTACAATAAGAAGACAAAATGCACAAAAGGAAGAAAACACAAAGGACAGACAGTTCAGAGAAATGCCACCAAAGGCCAAAACTAAACAGATAACCTTGTGTTTTGAGTTAGAAGGGTGACCAAATTTTGGAAGATGGTGGTAGGGTTTAAATGTTCCTCCATTAGTTCCTAGTTGATAACATCCATCTCATACAACTGTTCTTTTTCAGCTAAGTATTTACATGTAACAAGGTTACTACGAACCTTTTTTCTTTGGTGCAGCAAAAAATTAATTTAAAGTCACATATATGCTTTACTGTTAAGGGAAATTTCAATCAAAATTTCAAGATTTTAAAATGATCATCTAAAGCAGTAATGAAGGTTTTTCATATAGAGAGTTGAGGGTTGTTACACTACATCACTATAACATAACACATGACACATCACTGTTACTAGCTTCTAAATCTTCAAAATTACTCAAAAGGTTTTTCATTTCACTTTCAAGTTACAAAACTTAAAGAACCGTTACAAGAAAGAAAGAAAAAAGAAGTAATTGAATAAATTTGGAAGAATAAGTAAAATGTCTAGCCTAGGCCAACCTCTGTTAAGAGAGCAATCTTGAAGCAAAAAATATATAGTGTATTTCTTTGTTTTAAATAACTTTTATAAGAGATAGTTTATTTCTAGATACTTTTAACAGACAGCATTGATAAGGAAACTGGAAAATTAAAGTTATTCAAACTACAGTGCCTTCAGTTCATGTTCATATGATGGAGTATGGGCAGTGCAAGCCAATAAATATGTACCTATAACAAGTTCCCTTGGGCTTCAGTGTCTCCACCTATAGTGTGCAAGAAAGATTTGCATTTGTTTGGACACTGTTAAGGCAATACACTGCAAAATTAAGTGCATTAGTGCTGTTATAATACCAAAAGTTCAAAACACAGAGTTTTAATATAAGATTCCTAGGCAAAAGCAAACTTTTGCTGACTTGCTGACAACTGAGATGGTAATTTCAGACGAATTCCCCGTGTTCCTGCTCTGCACACGTACACTGTTCATAATTTTTCAAAGAATTCACATTCCATTTTTAAATTTTCTCATTTTCATGTTAATTATAAAACAAAATTTTGTGATAATTTTGCAAAAAAGATAAAAATAAAAACAAAACATATGCACGGTTTGTATAACTGGCTTTGAAATTCATTTGGACTAATAAAGATTAACTTATCTTACACAATGCAAAATTATTGTATTATCTGTAAAATTGAATTATTAATACCACCAGTAGTTTATGCCAGGTTTAACAGAGATGCAATTTATTTTGAAAGCATTTTAATGTTTGGTAGGAAATATTAAATTAAATATTATTTAGCACAACTGTTTATTCCAGACACCAAATTGCAACATACAAGTTACAATGTTTTCAGGCCATGAAGATCTCGTCAGTAACTAGTATGTTATAGTGCGGAAAGAATCTTTCACTATCCCCATTTGATGGTAGTCATAAGGCTTGAACAGATATCTCGCAAAATCTATGAAACTGGTTATCTTTAGCTTTAAATCTCAACAGAACATGTAATACATCAATTTCATTACTATCCTGATACAAATTTTGGACGTAATTGCACAATTCAATATAGTATAAATGTACATATTTTTGCTCTGAAATTCAGGTACAGTTACAAAATCGAGATACATATAAGATTTTGCAATTAATTTTTTTTTTGATCAAAAAAAATTGAGTGCTTTATCTTTATATCAACATGGAATTTTTATAATTAGTTTTTAAAATATGCCAATTTTTATGAGATAACTGGAAATTCATGAAAATTTGCATAAAATTAAAATTACAGATAAAAATTGTGTACATTTATTGTGAAAAATGTAGATACTTCTAATTGTAAGTTGTAAAACATTTTTCGTGTATACTGTTAATAACAAATAACGTGGCTCTGCCAATAGTGCATAAACTAATGCATATTAAAGCAAACTGGTTAAAAATTGTGAGAGGTATGTGGTACAAGGACATTAATTGTAACATCTATTACAAAGATATGTAATAATTTCAATTAAGAAGAGAAATTTATGTGCTTGAATTACAGGGCTGTGAATATCTCACTGCTAGTAGAATTCTTCCATCTGCAGCTGTATTCCTATGCATGAACATCCCTTTGAAGGCACTGTAAGAGCATAGACAACATTGAAACTAAGACTTGACATAGGTATTACGTTTTGCTTTCAAATCACATCATAATGCTTTATCTTTAGGAGCTGACAGGGCTTAACAGTATAGCGCCCTAAAAACATTTTGCATTTCAATATTGGCTTTGAGTTAGATATAAAAACTTGAAGGTATGTGAATAATCCTAGCGGCAATACTTTCCACCCTTTCATTTCAGACTGTCAAACTGTACTTTTAGAGCTTGCTTTCTGCAAGTTCTGAATTCTTTTTAAAATGTTAAATTAATGTTTTCTAGTATAACAATGAATGTTGGTAAATAATATATAATTTCTCAAGACAAATTATTTCCATATATCCTAAAAAGAATAAGTAAGTTATATAAATTTTAATTCATCCTTTTTTTCAGAAGATAGTCCCTTGATTGGGCATTTATACTCCATATCACCAAACCTAACCTATGTGCAAAGATGTCATACCCAGTCAAGAGTTTAAAGAGCATTTATATGGATGTTACCAACTGAGGGTTAAGTAACTACTTGAATGATAATTACAATATACAGCAATAACAAATATCTTTAAAGTGTTTTTCTTACATACTCATTTATTTCATCACAGCGGGTATAAATAAAATCACACTGTTTATATCACACTTGATCAGAAAAAACTAGTATAACTTAATTGCTTTAAAAAGATAAATAACTCATAAGTTTTATCTTAGAAAAAGGCTAACATTCTTTGAATGTCTATGTCACATTCATGAAATATTATCAACTAAGCATCTTTATGTTTAGCATATTATAATTATTAATATAACCAAAAACTCTTATGTTGCGAGTATTAGATAGGTTGAAAAATATATCTAGGTAATGATTAGAGCAACTGGAAAGCATAAAATGTGTAACACCACCTCAGATTCATGCCTTAAACAATTTTGATTAGCTAAGGTTCAGGATGAAACTAATTTTCAAAGTAAAATAGAGATCATTTTTAAAAGTAAAGCACAAAAGAATAGTGCGTAATATAAAGCATAATTCTTAGAAAATTAAGAAATGAAGAAATAGAAATTTTCAGCATTATTGACAGGTCCATGCTTTTCAACAATGGCTGTATGAAATTCAAACTTCATTTCTTTGAGATAAACAATAATAGTTAAAGTTTATTCTCAAGCTATATGAATGAAAACTATCCTCCTATAACTTCTGTAAGGACGGTGAGAATTTAGAATCAACATTTGCTACACCTAAGATGATTTATAGCACTGGTGCATGAACAAATGTTTTCTGTTGTATCTCTGGTAGAAACAAAACACCAACATGCCTACACTGAGTAGCCTGACAGTTGTTCCTCTATCATTGGCTTCAGTTTTCAGACTGTCAAAAATATGCAATAAATCCAGAAGGTTACTGACAATGCTTGTATTCCTCGAAGCATTGCAAGGGATGCACAAAATCCAACAGAGTTCTATACGGACAATGAACTCAGATCCAGATCTATATTTGATAGACCGTGCTGGATATACTAGCAATGTTTGCACACATTCTGATGAAAGAAACATCAAAATGATTATCTGTTTCAGCCTAATACAGTTATTAATTTTGTTACAGTATTGTAACACAGTTAAAATCTGTTAATCTTCTGTTAGTTAACAATAAATAGTAATCTCAGTACATTATCTCACATTAGTTAAGGGGTTAGGTTGTGGTGTGTATTCATAATTTGAGGCACTTTTCTGCCATGCAATGAATTATGCAATAAAGATTGAGGACCACTGTTAGGAATGGCTGAAAATCTTAATTCAAACTTGTTTCTCTTTAAAAAAATTTCACACTAAAAATAAGCATATTTGAGTACCTACTTATAAACAAACAGGTATCTCAATCTTGTCATACCTATTGAAATCAATTATTGGTTTCTCACATATACGTATACTCAATAATAAAGGATTGTGCAACAACATATTTCAGGTTTCACATTCTGAATGCAGAATGCCAGTAATTTCAACCTATTGGTTTTTACACATAATCCCAGGCAGGTGAGGCATTTATAAGAAAAGGAAGGTATAGATATAATATTGAGGGTTTAAAATCTTACAAATGTGATTCTCTGATACAGTTGTAGCACCAAAAAATAAAATATATATTGTAGCTCATTCAGAAATAGTAACATCAATGGTATAGTAAGCATTTTCTCAAGGTATTAGTTGCCTGAGTAACAGGAGGATCAAATTAAAAAATATACTGTATTATAACAATGAGTGGAGGATCTAAGGAGGTGGAGATACTAACCCCTGCAGGTATGCCTCTAACATACATTAAAATACAGAGTTTTTCACTTTCTGACAAATGAGCTAGAAACTCCATTTTTTTCTATGGGACTTCAAATTTTCCTACTTTTAATTTGTAAGAATCAATTACTACCACTTAGGTTGTCCTTCCTATCAGAAAACAAAAAAGTGTGCACAGCACAACAGCAAAATCTAACCTAATCTCAATTCTCAAGCTTTCCCTACAAAAACATGTTGAGCAACACTGAGAGGTTGAAACAAAGACTGGAGGGGAGGAATGGAATGCAAACACTTCAGCCAATGCCTTCTCCATTGCAATTGTGAGTCGATTCTAGAGCTACACATACCAATTTTATTGCTACCAAGGGCTGTGGTTTTGGAAATCTGATTTAGCCAATACTGGAACTTGGTCATGAAATCTGAACTTTCTTAAGTATTAAAACTGTCATCTAAGAATAAGGCTTTCAGCAAAGTTAACATTTCCTAACAAACCAGTCTATAAAAAGTTGTCACTGAAAGCACTATTTATGAATACAAGCCTTAGATCAAGTCTGATTTCTGGTCAGGATTCTTTATACAAACAGGCCTAAGTATGTTAATACAGGTACATGCTTAAAACAGACAAAAAATGAAGTAAAAGCTTATATAAGGAAGAAAAATGGGCTGCATGTGAACACTAAAATCTAATTCTTGTGAGTGAAATTAAAGAAAGACAAGGAGTCGCCATAGATGAAATGAAAGAAAGACAAGGAGTCGCCATAGATGAAATGAAAGAAAGACAAGGAGTCGCCATAGATGAAATGAAAGAAAGATAACCGGTCACCACAGATGAAATGAAAGAAAGATAACCGGTCACCACAGATGAAATGAAAGAAAGATAACCGGTCACCACAGATGAAATGAAAGAAAGATAACCAGTCACCACAGATGAAATGAAAGAAAGATAACCAGTCACCACAGATGAAATGAAAGAAAGATAACCGGTCACCACAGATTAAATGAAAGAAAGATAACCAGTCACCACAGATGAAATGAAAGAAAGACAAGTAGTCACCACAGTGACCTTGGTAGAGCTACACATCACTAATCCAGCAGTCTATACACTTAAAAGATAAAATTGCAACTATACAAGTTTCACATGTATAAGAAACACCTAAAAGGTGTCGTGTGCCTCAAGAAAGATATGTACTTTCCCATCACCACCCCTGCCTTCCACAAAATGTTCTTTCAGCTTCTATTGTTTGAAATTCACAGAAACAATGCAGAATGGAAAGGATATTGATGTCCATAACAAACTGCAAACAGAAGTCATCAAAAGTAACAAAAGTCCATAATAATTTAATTATCTTTGACTCAACCTCATGCTCTTCTCTAAAATTCACTTACAATATATGTAATATTTGGCAACTTTGACACTGAAACACCTGCATAACCCTTACCAAAACAAAATATCAAAATAAATTAGCATACATTCTATGCATGACAAAATAAATTCCAGTTTGGTATTGTGAACATTTCACGCAGAAAAATGAAATAGAATGTTGATTTTATGCTTTTGCTAAATCATTCCTGAAAATGCACTTGCCTTTAGGCATTCCTATTCTTGTCTAACACTGATAAAAACTGAACACATTGCATTTGGCAAAATAAGCTTTTATTGATCACTGGTATCTGACCCAAAAAATTATACGTCCTAATGTGGTGCACATTGATAAATTTTTATCTCTGGTTAAAATTTTTATCATTAGGATATTGTACACATTAGAAATGATACAGATATTGTAGCATCCCAGGGCTGGGAATGAACCCCATGTATTCGGGAGATGCAACACTCCGGGAGATGTTGAAATTTAGGTACATGGAAATCTACATTAACAGAATGTAGATGCCTCATAGTTAGGATATTAAGTTGACCAAACTGAGGTCACAGGGGCAGACAGCCATGACACCCGATACAGAATTTCTCTGTGCCAGCCATGGTCTTTAGTATTTTCATAACTTCTGATTAAGAAGCAACTTCACTGCCAGCCAGGATAATAAGAAACTGAAGTACCTACTTATAAACTGGGCTGCAGGTCTTTAGAATAGAATAAAGGGCTCAAGGCATGGGCAGCAACTCTACCTGCAATTCTCATTGTCACCAGAACACACACCTCCTTTCTGAGCACCCGCCTTAGGTGGTTGCTCTACCTCCAAGTTACATCCCCCTTGTAGCAACTGCTAATTCCAGGGCCTTTACAATATTTTTTTGCATCCAATTCACAATTCGAGTTCATAAACCAATTCAACAACAAACTTTCTAGCAACTGTCTATTATTCATTTTCAGACCTTACTCTCCAAGACTCAGAATCCATTTTTCTCACTCAAAAATGCTTGGACAGTCCTCGTATCCTTTCTCCTGGTGTAATATAAGCACAATATCTATGCCTGCATTAAACAGGTCATCAATTAGGTGATAATCCAGAGCCATTCTGCTAAGATTTTCTGCGCAATTTAGATGCTTCTTTAGTGTTGCATTCAACTTCTTCACACATTACAATAATTTGTAGGTAGTTCCCATTTGGGAAGGATCCATACACAACACTTTGTTGTCATCCTCCTCCATGGTCTAGGGGTACCATGCTAGCCTCTGGTTCCTGAGGTCACAGGTTCAAACCCAGCAGAGAGTCATGGATTTTTTTGGGGGGGCGTAAAAATCCTCAGCATGGCTTCATTTAGAAGGGATGTAAAGCCAGTGGTCCTGTGTTGCAGATTTACAGCACCTAAAAGAACCTCAAGCCTCATAGAGGCCTCTGAGCAAAATTTCATGCTCAATATAGAATGGGATGCTAAGGACCATAGTAGTTAAAGAGCATCCATATATAAAACTTGATTTAATTTTATTTTGACAATTTGTCATTACAGTCTCTCACCTAATTTCCACTGTTTTACCTCAGTACAAGGTACCATTGTTCTTAACTAGTGCAAAACCCAAGTCCCTCTGCTGCCAAGCAGCATGACTATGGTTATGGCTGGGTTGCATGAATGAGTGCCACTCTTAGCACTGTGTGATGATGTACAACATCAAATACCAGATTTTTTTGATTTTTTGAAATATTTTTTTTAAATCTAGTACATTTTTTTTTATTCCACATTCTTTAAAAATGTTGTGAATTTTTTATTTGCCCAAGGATGATAAGTACAAGTTTTAAATGTATAATCATGTTTTATTATTGTAAGTGCTGAAATATCTAACATTTTTCTGATATTTAAAATTTTCAATTTTTTATCCATAAAATGAGTATGCAAGCATTAATTAAAGCAGTGTTGATAATGTGCTTACAGTCTCTATCTAATTCATCTTTATTAAGGAGCATATTTATCAAACTATAAATTAATCTATTATAAACAGCAAACTTATGTGAAAAAGGATTAATACTTTAATTTTTATGTAATTATCAGCAGGAGTTCATTTTTTATAAATGCCAAAATTCAATTGTTTTTTCTTCTTTCTTTAACACTAGGAAAGGAGGTAACCACTATTTTCCATTTCCAATGTGAACCTTATAGCTTTATCTTGTAAATTCAAAACTTTAAAAGCATTTTTACATGTTTATCAGGAACAACAAATAAACAATGCAAATAAATGATTCAACGAAGAAGCTAACGCTGTACTCGAGTGATTACTAAACATGTCCTGTTTTATTTATATTTTCAAAAGGATAAGTGAAGTGTTGTCATGAAATATTCATAATTTATAACATTTTTGTAGTTGATTCAATATTCCTAGCTTAAACTTTTTCATATTATTGTAACAGCTGTTTTACAGCACAGTCAAAGAGCTCTTTGAATGACATATTTTTAGTTTTGATAAAAAATGTATTTACATATAAATAATATGCTCTCTCCTGCAGTTGCAAAAGGACTGAGTGAGCTGATTACATAAGGGTACAAAATACTTATGAGCAAATACTTTCAGGTGCAGTTAAAGGGAGGCCGCACACCAGACGCGTCACATCGCGTCAGCGACATCCAATAATTTCAGCAACACAACGCAACACAATGGAGCACAATGCAAATCAATGGAAAAACAAGTATGCCGCACACCGGTCTGCGTTGTGATGTCATACGCATCTTGTTGCAGACACAAGCGATAAGACACTGTATGCTCCATTTCTATGCATCATGTCTTTAACAAACAACGCCCCAGTACAGGTGTGTTTGTGCGTATTCTGAGCATTTAGCTGCAAAGTGACACTAAATAAGATACGTTCAGGGAATTTTGTCAGCATGAGTGAAGATCAGATCAACATTAAGTTGGTGCAATCGGTGGAGAAATATCCTATAATATATGACCATTTGCTGCCAGGGCATTCGAATAAGAACGAGCTGGATCGAGTGTGGCTGGAAGTGTCCAAAGAATTAAATTTAAGTGGTAAGTAGCCTACATTAAGTAAATTATTTATTAACTACCTATGTAATAAAGGAATATGCACATTAAATATAAACACTTCTTGTGTAACTAGCATTTAAAATGATAGTGAAGCAATATTTAGGTTTGTCCTGTGGTGTACTTATTTTGCCAAGGAACTGCTACATTTGGTTTCATAAAGTATGAACACAAGTGAGTTCTCAATCCAACGGCCTCAGTGGTTGCTCTTCTATTGCAGGGTTGCAATCTCTGCAACACACTTAACAAACTGTCATTGTTTTCATCATTTTCTGTAATACTCGGTTCACTAAAAATGCCATCCTTTAGCCTAACGAAGTTATGCAGGACACAAATTGCTCTTATTATACTGTCTGTTTTATCAGGTTTGCACATACAAAAAATCACGAGTTGATGTGAATTTCAAAATGTTTCACATGTTCAAATCCACCACAAAGCACAATTAATATGTAATAATAAACATAATTACACACTTTCAGGTTACTATATCAAAATTCGCAGCTGCAAATTTTTCCATTCTCTACCTATGAGCTTTAACATTACTGTAAACCTTCTTATTCAGAATAATTTGGGCTCAAAATGTCTGATTAGCAGAAATAAGGAAAAGCAACAGTTGTATTACTAAGGATAGCTAAAAGCTTATTTACATAATTTTTCAAAACTTTCAGCAGTAGTTTGAGTTACCAACTTCACACAGCTGTTCTATTTGAAAGAAACTGATACCATTTTTCATAACATTATCCAATCTTTTCCAGTGACTACATTTGTCTGATTTGATATCCTTTATCACTTTGCATTTTAAAATACATAATAAAACTTTCTTTTGCTAAAATATCTTTAACTATTTGATTCCTATATCTAAATAAACACTGCCAATTGAAGCTAAAAATTTCTTCACATATAACTTACACCTTTGATTCTACAAAATGACTTTTGCTTACATTATTGTGATGATTTGTTAAATGACATTCTGTAATTCACCTTGTGTTGCGTTGAAGACTGGAGAAAGAAATTTATTTAATCATAAAACTAAAATAATACCTGTAAAGGAAAATACAGTAAACTCATGATTAAGTAAGTCCCAATTGACTGAGACTCTGGGTAACTGAAGGAGTTATTGGAAAATAAACATAGGTACATATTTTTTGTATCAGTGTGGTGCTAGGCAGTGTGTATCTGCAAAGCTGAATGATACCATAGCAATGCACGGGCATTGCCTGTTTACTGTCAGCTGGAGTCCAGTCCCATTAACATTCATTGTTGGTGTATCCGATTGTTACAGTGGCATATAAATCTAGACGAGTAATGCAGTATGAATGGCAAATCAAAAAGGTGTACATTGTTTCAAAATTAAACACAAGAATTGTTGCATAAAGGCGAGTCTATTAAAAGGTTTTCTGCTGACAATGCTGCTGACATAGTCAATCTTGCAAACAACACTGGTAAGAGCACCCAGAAAATATTGCATTCTCAGAGACTGAAGGTGATTCAAACTGCTATAGTCTACACTGAACAGCAAGAAGATTCTATGCCATTTGAACTTCTGTCCCCACAGCGTTGGCACTAAATCACAATGTCTAAGTTAAGCAAGAGGTAGCCCAAAATACATTGCATTGTCTAAGATAGGAAAGAGGTAGTCAAAGAAACTATGATACTTTTTCATTTCTCATTTAATATTGTAATTGATGTATGTTTAATTAAACTATATAAAGCATTCATTCAATGTATATTTTACGAATAAAGTTTTAATATACAATTACTACTCAGAAAGGTAGAATCAGATGACTGAAAAATTCAATGCCTTAGCTGGGATTTGAACCATGGATCTCCCGTATCCGTCCGGTTGCTCTAACCACTGAGCTACCATGGCAACTTGCCGGTAGGACATTAAATTCCCCAACTGATTCGCATTTTTCCCGGTAAACCACAAGAAGATCTCAAATTGCATTGAGATGACGTACCCCAATGGCAACCTACAATTTTGTAAGTACTTGAAGTCCCGGGCTTTATAGTTTCAACCACTATTAGTTCAATTAATGGAAATAATTGTTCTTTCACACAAGCCGAGTGTTGGACAGGGTTAGAAAGGTAGAATCAGATGACTGAAAAATTTAATGCCTTAGCCGGGATTTGAACCGCGGATCTCCCGGTCTCCGTCCGGTTGCTCTAACCACTGAGCTACCATGGCAACTTGCCAGTAGGACATTAAATTTCCCAAATCCCGGCTAAGGCATTGAATTTTTCAGTCATCTGATTCTACCTTTCTAACCCTGTCCAACACTCGGCTTGTGTGAAAGAACAATTATTTCCAATTACTACTCAGTTTAAGCACATTTTTGTTATTTGAAACCTATTAGTACATTATCTCTGTATTACCCAAGCTTTTCCATATCCAAGGTAGCCTCAGTCCAAATTAGCTTTGATAGGGCTGAACACTTCAGATTTGTATGCAAATGCATATTTAGTTTGTGATATGGAATTAAGTTTTGCAATATGTTTCTGTTCTTCTGTGCCTTTATGAAAGTTTTATAGTGATGATTACATACTTCCAATGTTCTGTATATTTCATTTTTCCGTGCATTGAACATATAATACACACATTTTTTGCTTCAGGCTACACTTTAACAGCTTTGAATGTAAACTGTCAGTTGCTACCTTCTGTTCATCCTGTAACACTATTTTGTCCATTATACACCTAAAAATTCAAAGCTTATTCAACATTTGTGTTGTATGTCCACTGCCTACCGAAAAATTCACACTTTAACAAAGATAGTAGTAGTAATAGCAGTTTGAGTAGCGCAAAACTGTGGCGGTCATCAGCGCCACCCTCTGGCTATAAATTTATTCAAGTCAGTACATCAATACAATAAAAACAAAACAAGTGCAAGTTAAGCAACTCAGATTACAGAAGCAGAAAGAATAAACAAAACAAAGATACAAAAGTTAAGACAAAAAACAGCTAGTAAATTAAAAGGTACCAGAACTAATTCTCAGCAAATACAAGCACTTGAGTTTGTACTGACAAAGTTGGAAAGGCAGTAACATACCAGAAACTACATGATTAAATTTTATGTAGGAAACCACTGAATTTAATGTAGCGAAAAAGCTTGGCGATAGAGGCAGAGTCATCCCCTAAAACCTCAATTAAACTAGGAGAGAGTCCAAATGTGTTGTTCATTAAAATATGTATAATGTAAGCAATTTATATTCCAACTAAAAGTTGATTTATTTCTCTCTTTGTATAACACTATCATATTTATGTATAGCATTTCTGTCCACAGGCATATACACTTGATGCATAATACTGCTGTTCGAGCCCTCAATGAAAGCAGTGATTCACTTTCATCCCGGTTTAGAAAATATTTAGTCATGAAAAAGAATTTTGCTACCACACGATTTCCT
The DNA here is from genome assembly GCA_030765065.1 of Deroplatys truncata. NCBI lineage: Eukaryota > Metazoa > Arthropoda > Insecta > Mantodea > Mantidae > Deroplatys > Deroplatys truncata. Next base: position 679,741,589 of record CM060990.1, read on the forward strand.
TTTCTTTATTTTCCACCAACTCACCTTTTTAATGACGCAAATTTTCAATGTTCAACTACCTGAATTTTAGAACTATCCATAGCACAAAGAACACGGCCACTGAGAACAACAGAAGATAACATATGTAGTAGTTGTGACTACCTTTGGCCACACACTTAACTCTGTTCATAGTATTTCCTAAAAAATCCACCAGTCTTTTCAAAATCATCATCCAGTTCATTTAGTACCTTATCTTGGTACTTTACTTCATCATTTATGTCAAGTGTCAAAGATTTTAATACTCGCACTTTATTTCTGAGTTCATCAGCCATGATGTCGTTTTCTGCTTCCAAGTCTGTGGCATACTGTGGGACTGGCTGGTAGTAAGGTCCATTTCCATTAGCTCTCCTCATTTTGGTCTCCATTACTATGCTATTTAAATACAGTTGACAATAAATGGCACAGAAGTTAACTAATGAGTAATGACCAACAACTCACTTTTGTAAATGTTAAGGAAAAGTAAATGAAAATATCACGGTTCCTCCTGTTCTTGAACAAAGAATGTTTATGTACGAGACATATATAAAAACCGAATCAAGTGTGTAGACAATTTCGGAAGACATTTTCTGGATTTCAGTTCCAAATAGAAATACTGTCAAATGTCTGGTTAATAAGTTTAAGACAATGGAATTGCTAAACCTAAGAAGTGAAAAGGACTGTTTTAACGGAGGAAAAAGTTGATGCATCATCTGCACGCTCTCCAAAGAGGTCGCTAAGACGTGTTGCACAGCAAGTGGTTGCTTTGAAAGTCTGTTCATACAGCTGCTAAACTTTTAAAATTGAAACCCTACAAAATGACTATTGTTCAACAAGCTCCTGATGACAATGAATGCCAGGAACATCTCAATGCAGATGGACAGCACTTTCAAAACCACTTGTAAACAAGGTTAGCACTCATTATAGTGTATGTTACTAATATTCATGAGTATGTAACGCGGGAGTTTTAGAACGGAAAACACTCTTGTATAATAGACAGCGTGCAAAGTAGGCATATATTCAATTCGGGCCAGGCAGTAAAATGACCAATCTGTATTTTTAATGCATACAAATCCAATGTCTAGTAATTAATATATGTTAACACTTTTGTAAATGTTTGGACTGTAACCATGGAATGGCTGTTACATGAGAAAATAAGCAAATAAATACTAAATGAACAGTACAGAAATAAATAAAATAAAAAGGAAAATGAATAAGGAAATAAATTAATAAAACAAAATTGTTAATAAAATAATTACAAATAAATAAAACTGCTTCATTCCATTATCAATAGTTTTTTTAAACAAGCTATTTTACTACTCTCCCTGAACTCTCACATTAAGCTTCAGCCATACTCACCTCAATTTTCCTCACTTTTTCATTTTGACTTTGCCGGCTGCAAAACGTTTCAACATTTATTTTAAAGGAGCATTCAGGATCAGCAAATGGTTTCATGAGCTCCTTGGGATATTCTTTAACATTCGCGTGAAGTTCTTCTTCTGACTTTCCTCTGCCCCAGAGTTCTAGGCATCGTCGTAATCCCACAGATCTGCTTGCTATTTTGCGAATACATTCTTCAGATGTAACTTCCAACAATAAGAAAGGCTGAAATATTAAGCAATGCATTCCATGGTTAATTCATAACTTGTATGTGAAGTTAAATCTCAATAATTATTCAAGTAAAAAATTAACAGAATTCTGTTCAAAAGATTCTCTTCCTGAAACTAACTGAAGTGATCCCTGTACTAACATTTAGGTCTACAATATTAGCTACCATGTTGGTAGACTGATGAAGCGATGGATTCAACTTTCTGATTAAAAATCATGAGACCGTAACAAGCCTTAAAAGGCTTAGTCTGTGAATGTTGTTGATATTAGCTACCAAGTGCATTAAAACAGCACAGAAACAAAATATTAATAAAGAACACACAAATAAACTAGGTAATAATAATTGAACTTAAATAATACATTATTGCTACTCACATAAGCTTTTGAAAGAATAAACAGAAATTAGAATGCCCTGCCTTTTTTCTGACTGTACTACTCAGTATTAATTTTCTTCCTGTAAACATAACTCCTCATTTTTATGGACTTCACAATGCCAAATCCAAATAGGACATCTAAATGTGCCCATCACATACCATTTTTGAGGCAGGCACTGGTAACCCTCCACTGCACACGAGGTGAATATATGAGAAATTTCTTGACAAACATCTTTCTTAAACACTGTACCTCCTCTTTAACAATTTGTTAGACCAAATGCTGATTGATTATAGTTAACTTTATTGCTTATACCGTTTTCACTATAAGTTGAAAGGAGAAGTAAACAAAACTTAAATATATCACTCCACCGAGCACATGGCAGCACCACGTGGAGGATGATGGGAACTAAGTACCCCTGAGAGGAAATTGCTTCAGACAGAATGCAAATACAGTATATTGTGCAGCTTGGGGATCATTAGGTTTTAAACACTCTGTGTCTTATTCCTATATTTTGCCTTACATCCTAAACTTCTAACACATAACGTACTAAAAGTAGACAAATAAAAGTTGTACCTGAACAGTTCTACATCTGTGGTTAAAAGTACTGGATTAAACTGCTCTTAACTTCAGGCTTTAGAAATCACTCATTTAATGAGTAATATTAGTATACCACTTTTGCTTTAACCTTTTATAAGTCAACAAGGTAAGAAAATGATTAACACTATACGTTAGAAAACCACAGAAAACAAACGCGACCCAAGCAATCTGAGCAACAATGCTACATCACAAACAAAGAAGGTCAATTATTGCTAAATAATGGCCAACAATATTCATTGTCGATTAAAGGTGGGTACGTTTCACAGACTTTGTTAAAAGCATTTAACGCAATTGTCTTTCCATTTCCTGCATTTATGTTTCCACAGTGGCAGAGGATTCTTAGCCATGACACTCATTTTCTCAACACGCTGCAAAAGTACACTGGTGGCTTATCTGGAAATGAACTGCAGCTGCGCATAGCCTCTTAAACCCTCTGTTATAACGATTCATTTAGTTATAGGTGAATCTGAACAAACACATTTTATTTCATAAATTGAACTGTTACAATAATGGATTTTTAAAATTTCTCCACCCAAGAATAACCACAAAATGTTACGATCTGAACCAAACTGTTTTATGTAGAGGAAGAGACGACATGAAGCGGGAAAAGTTGTAGTTTGCCCACCAGCCAATGAGGTGCTCTCTCATCACGTGGTTTTGTTTACAACTCCTTTAAACTTAAAGTGAAATCACTTTTGCTACTTATTATTGGGGCCAAACCTCCTGACATCTGAAGCATGTCCACTAATATGGTACTAGCAAATAGTGTGACGTTCCCTCATACAGACAGTACAGCTTGCTGCATGTAAAACTCAAAACCTGCATGTGCGCACATGCATTTTTCATATTATAGAAAATCAACAAGTAGCTTGGGTAAAAAGGTGACATTCTTCTGAACAAGTACAAAAAGTAATATTTTTACATCCAGTTGTTTGAACTGTATGTCTTGTTAATTTATATACCTAATTTTCACAAAATAATGCCTGCTCCAAGACACGTTGCTCCCAATTCAGGAAACATTTCCTTGCACAAAAGCCATGCACTGATTGAAGCAATCCTTTAACAGGTAAAAGTGGATATATTACAAAAGTCGGGTAGATAGAGGTCTATGCCCGTAACTTCCTCCAAGTGTGTATTATGGGGGAAGCAACCAAAGCACTGTTTCTGTAATAACAGCAATAACTGAGAGAAGTGAACCCAGAAACTCTTCACCTGAAGATCAGCACACTAACCATTCAGTCATGCAGGTAGATGATAATCACATGGTTATTCAATAATACCCAGATAAATAGTCACATTTCTTCAAAACACTTACAATTAATATGTTACATTACTGATAGCACAATGTGAGCCGAGTCAAAGTAATTTCCCTCCAGCATCAATTGAGCAGTCGGACACTGGCGCACACACCTCTGTAGGTCATGGCCCATGTGCATGTTTTCTGCTCCAATCGAAGCTAGCAGAGCACAGAAGTTAACAGATGCAAAGACAGCAGTGTATCAATAACAGTGCAACACTGTTTTCCTCATGAAAGTGCGTGAACTTTGAAGGCACCAGGTAGTATCTCCAAGTTGGGGTTACCAATCTGCTTCACAATTGCGAAGGGTGGCATTTCAAATACACTGATCTTGCAGAGGCAATCTATTGAAGTATCAAAGGCAAGTTTAAATCTAGAAACTAATGATTTTCTATAAAATTTTGCTTATAGTAACTTAATTAACCCATTAACGCCTAGCGTTGCCATATGGTAACGCATGTAACACATTCTTAAAGTTGTTATTGTGCTTTCAAATATTATACTGGAGGCTTGGTACCACTGCTAATCGCTCTGTAAAGGAACTGCATTTACAACAATGTAGTTTTCACTGTCGTGCTTGTTACAATAATAACGTAAGGATTGTTTGAAAACTGCTATCGCTGAATGTGGAGCAGAAATGGACATCTGTTTCGAGTAAGTATATTTTTATATGCTTAGAGTGATTATGCGGATTATTTCTTGGTAGTATATTTCTTTGTATAGTGCAATATATGTTCTCTGGGAGTTACAATGTGATTCAGAGAAAAACAGATGAAATTATAGGTTCCTAATTCCAATGTTACCATATGGCAACACTAGGCGGATATTCTCAGTAAGACATATATTTCGTTATGTTGTTTTAGAAAAGGACTTTCACTTGCTGAAGCACTGGAGATAACTTACAGTGATGATATTGATGGTGATGTGTTTATTGAGCCACCAATACAAAACGTAGACACAGATGAGGCTTCTGGAAATGAGGATGAAGGCAGATTATCTGACAACCTGACATCTCATCAGTTACTGGCTAACATTCAAGTAAGATTACCAAACAATGAAAGAATAGGTGTTGACCAAAACGAGTACAACCCATCGGTACACACCCACACTAGAGGCAGCTGCACCTGAAATTGTATCTACCCCGATATCCGAAAATGTTATCAAATGAGCGGCTGAGAGGGAAACAACTGAAAAACGATGGGAGAAAGGAGCTGATTTTGACAAAGATAGACCTATGAATTCCCCTCTCCAGATTATTCAAGATATGAACACATGTCAGTAACTGATATTTTCGAATTTCAATTTTCATTTCCCAGGTATTGTGGCTATTCTGCATTTGGTACTATTAGAGAAAATAGAATTCCTAAAGGATACCTGCTGGAAAACAAACAATTATTCTCTAAAAAAGATCATGGACATTTTGAGACAGCATTAGTGAAGAATGATGGATTACTATATGTCCGATGGATGGATAACTCAGTAGTCACATTTATCTCTTCATGTGGTGCACATTAAGTTGGTCAAATAGAGAGATTTCCACAGCAGCAGAAGCGAAATGCAATGATTCCAAGGCCAAGACTAGTCGACAAACACAACATCTTTATGGGAGGTACTGACCAGATGGATCAGAATATTGCCTGCTGTTGCATTGGGATACAAAGCAAAAAATGGTACTGGCCTTAGTTTAAGTGAATGCTAGATGTGGCCATTCAGAACAGCTGGATTTCAAAAGAGAAATAGCTACCATCTATCTCAAGAGATACCAGACTGTACCGAAAGGAGTAGGAAGACCAGCAGCTTCACGGATATCTCTTAGTGGCCGCATATAACATTTTATAAGATTTGACAGAACTGACCACCTTGTCCAGCCAACGGAAGGAGGAAAAAGGTGCTAATGACTACTGTAAATCAAGTGTGAGAACAATGTGCCTGAAGTGTGGTGTTGGATTGTGTATTAACTGCTTTATTCCCCTTCATACTCGTTAGATTATATGTGATTTTACAAATGTAGAAAATACTGATGTGTGTATACCATAAGTGCATTTTTGTAGAATTACAGAATATGTTTTCACACTTAGGTCAAATTGTTAAACTTTTGTTATAGACAGTATTACCTTTAGTAATGATGTAGAATAGTAGCCTGCTGAAGATTCAGAATACAATTTCTTAATGAACATTATACGCCATAAAAATAGATAGTGGAAGTGCCTAGCGTTACCATATGGTAACGGCAAATATATTCAAAACTGAGTAATAAATACTTATTTTTGTATTTTATTCAATACATTTATGTTACTTAGAGATATAACACACTAAAAATCAATAAAAATTAACAAAAAGATAATTCAGGTATTAATGGGTTAAGTATAAACTGATATTACGTCTAACTATTTCAATATAATATATTTCTTCTATTTAAAATATTAGCAGTTGTGACTTTTATCTTCAATACTTATACCTTTAATTGAAACTATTACCAATTGTGGTTTTTATCAGGCAAGCTTATTCCTTGATTTACTATTGTTTACTTAAAAATTATAATATTCAGTGCTTTGACTATCTGAATAGTTACCATACATAACTGACTAAATGACTGCTCTGAGACAAACAAGTCATATAGTTACTCCTAAATTTTGTTTACAAGTGAAAATCTCCAGTCATCATCTTAAGGGGTCTCTATCAAAATTAGAAAACTCTAGAAGCATCCGAGTTAAGGCAGTTTTCTCTTCTTGGATCGTAGAAGAACCGAACAGGGAATTTCTGAGGGAACCCAACATCAAGCCGTCACACTCTAAGAAGTTCTGAAACAAAAGAGATTTGTGATCAAGAAACTTATCGAAGTAGCTTGCTTCTTAGATACGAGGAGAGTTTTCTTTTGGAGGATACACAAGTTTCGACAGCAAAGCAATTACTGGAAAGTCAATGCAGACATGAAGAGTTTATATGTGATTATTTGCCATGCTCTTCTAGCTTTAAAGGTACATCGGGCGCCACTGAAAAGAAAGCTTCATTTTCTATGCTCTCATCTGGATATGGCTACAATTTAGGCTGAATGGGAAAAATTCCAAGCTAAAAAAGATTAAGTGCAGATACAATTGAAAATGTATAACTGAACTACTGATGGTAATCACCAAAAGTAATAAAAAAAAAAATTAAGTTCTTCATAGATGTTACTATTATAGGGAGATGACATTGCCAAAAGATGACAACTTTATTTTACTGTGCAGTCTTTTAATTGAAATTTCCTCTTTAGTTTGGTATATGCAGGGTTATTCAAAAAGAAGGAACAGACTTTAAGTATACATCACTGAATAGAAAAAAGTTCAAAATGAGCACCATTTGTTATGCGAGGATGACCAGTGCTTTTCCGTTTGCATACGCAACCATCTTCTATGAATTTATTGTCTCAATTGTAAATTTTTTATGACGAGGTGGCTCGTTATTGAACCCACAACAAAACAATAGATTCACTCTGCATAATGCAACACACAAAACAACTTTTCCTGTGGCATCACCATTTTCTCATAAACAAACACAGTGCCACTGTAGGCACTGAATGGAACTAATAGGTGGGGCTTAAAACTTTGAACTTACCTCTATTCAATGGTGTGTCTTATGTGTCGTTATCTATTGTCATTCACTAAAAATGAATATTTAAAATTTGTTCCTTCTTTTTGAATTACCCTGTATTTTATCTTTGTAGGCACAATACTTACATTTAAAAATCTGATGCACTACATTCACATTACTTTCTGTACCCTCCACTAACAAACGACAGAGTGGCTATTCATGTTGTTCTAGAACTCATCAGAAAACAACACAAAATAATGATGCATTACATTCACACAACATTCTCCACTCACTCTACTACAAATTATTCTTAAAAAAGCTTATTATTCTAGCTACTTCTTGTTAATCCAGATTAACTTTCAATTCACATTTACATATGTCATTGAATGACACAATACGTAAAGCAATATCAGACTTTTAAATAGCATGTTGCTATGTGATGACAAATTCCATGCTCTTTACATGATCATAAGAAAAAACTGAATAATGACTTCGCATTTGAGAAAAATATAAGTACTTGAAAATTCAAACCAAAAACTAAAAATATCTCGGAAATGGTTAACTCCACAAAAGAAAAAGAAAGAAAGAAAAAATATTTGACATAAATTATGTGCTTTAACAAGTTCTACATTTTTTGTGTAGAAATACTTTGTCTATCTTTTATGGTTTACCAGTTATGCTTAAGTCATTCAGAATGAAGTTCTGGGACAGCCCTCATTCTTTGCCAGATTAATGAATGAGCACATTCTTTCTATGAAGAAAAACAACAAAAAAAAGTTTACCCATATCCAGACTCTAGCTTGGATTGATAAATTTATTCCAAACCACATTGTGCAGCCTAACCATTTGATCAAAGAGTTGCTATTGCAAACTTGACATTTATTTAGCCACTCACCACAACTGTTATACAGAACAGTGGCATGCAGCCATAAGCTAACTCCATGCTTTAAATGATTTTGATAGCCTTAAAATTTGGAAATGCTAATTCAGAGCAATTAATGGCTAGCTTATTCTTAGCCTTTAATAAGATCAGGGTTGTAACCTTAGAATAAAGTATTGTACCAACACTTTAAAATTATGGATTTTTCTCGAATTATCGTAAATTTAAAAATATTGTTTTATTACTCATGGTATTTGATATACAAGCTTTTCAGACAGTGCTGTGTTGATATTTCATGTTCCATGAAAATAATACATGTTTTCACAAGGAAGGCCTATAATCTATTAAATTACCTTTGAAACTATAACAAAATGCTCAAGCTAAGAAATGCAGAGGACCTGGAGGGGTACGTGGGGCTTTTCATGAACACCCTGGTGTCTTCCTATGAAAGAAACTGCACCCTCATACACGAGGTTCAGGCTAAAGATAAACTCAGATAGAGTTATTTTGTAAGATCCATCAGGAAAAAGATATGAAGGCTATACAAGGCATATAGGGCCAACAAGTGTCAGGCAACTTTGAACTCCTAAGAGTCCCAAAGAATTTATAAAAAAGAAATCAGGAAGGCCTCTGAGGATCTTCTGTGATAAAGTACAGAAGCAGTCAAGTGCTGCTCGCTTGCAGAAACTGCTGGTCTCCGGAGGTAGGGCCAGGCTGGCCTCATTAGAGGACACCTCCAGTGCTATGACACAGTTGGAGGGGGAGACTTTGAGGTTGTTGCAAAAACTTAAATGGACCACTGAACCCCATAAAAGCACAGGTGTGGATGGGGTCTTCCTGGCTCTCCTTCAGGAGGGCTGGGAGATCATTTCATCCACTTAGTGAGAATATTCAGGGTCTGTCTGGCTATGAGGCATGTTTTTCACCTCTGCAGGCAGACAGGCCAAAGTGGTGTTTATACCTAAGCTGGTATGCAATCCTACCACAGGCCTAGGGATTTTCGTCTTATCAGTCTAACATCCTTTCTGTTAAAGGCTCTAAAAGACTGGTAGATAGATATTTGAGGGATGGGGTATGCCTTGTAGCAAGTGGCAAACTCCTGAGTACTGTTTTGGAGCTCATACAGGGCTCCCTACAGGCTCTAGAGGAATGGTGTAGAGACAAGACTAAAATAATGACCTTTGCAAGGAGGAGGAGGCTGCCAGGTTTGGTAGAGCCCCATCTGTTTGGGAAGAAGCTGAAGCTCTCCAGAGTGGTCAAGTATCTGGCTATTCTGGATGCTGGGCTGAGCTGGAAAAAGCATGTTGATTGCAAAATTAAGAAGGCTTACAATGCTTTGTGGGCCTGCCAAAGATCTATAAGACTGAAGAGGGGCCTGAGACCCAAAGTGGTCAAATGGCTATACACCTCGGTAATAAGACTGTCAATATCTTATGCAGCGCTGGTTTGGTGGCCTGCCTCTCATGTGAAGGTGGTGACTGCCAAGCTGGATTCACTGCAAAGTTGGCATGTATAATAACAGGGGCGGTGTGGACGACTCCTCAGTCTGCCTTAGAGATTTTGGTGTACCTTCCTCCTTTGCACAACTGTTTGCAAAGGAGGTATCCAGGATGAGTGCACACTGCCTCTGGACTGTAGGGAGGTGGTGTTTTAAGTTTCCCTACAAAGGGCACACATTGATCCTTTCTGGATTACAGGAGACACTGTGATAATACCTTTCAGGGAGGAGTGGGATCCAGAGACTGGGTCTCTCCCAAAAGCAGGAGGCAGGATGTGCTTCATGGATGATTCCTGCGTTGGAGGCAGGATGGTGGCTGGGGTCCCAGAACCAGGCTTGTCATTCCCCTTGGTCAAGTTACCACGGTTTTCCAGGCTGAGGTCTATGCAATCTTAGCCTGTGCTATGGATATTTACACTATGCCATGCGGACGAGAGAAATGTGTACATATGTTCGGATAGTATGGCAGCTTTGAAATCCCTTAGGGTAGTTAAAACCACATCCAAACTGGTGTGGCAATGCCAGAGGATGCTGGATAGACTATGTACCAGCTGCCCGTTACACTCTATTGGGTACCGGGGCATGTTGGCATTAGATGTAATGAGATGGCAGAAACACTTGCAAAGAGGGGATTGGGGCTCAATTTTACGTGGCCTGAGCCCTTCTGCAGTGTCAGCTAGTAACATCAAGTATGAGATAACCCAGCTTATGCTGTGGGCTCATCTTGAGATCTGGAGTAAGCAAACCACTACCAGGCAGGCCCATGATCCAATATCATGGCTGACCGGGCAGTGAGTGAGTTTCTGAATTTGATCAAAGTTAAGCTCAAAAACGCTGTGGGCTATCTTATGGGCCACAACACTCTGCTCAGACATCTATGTATAATAGGTCTTACACAAGATCCTTTATGTCGGAAATGTGCGAGGAACTTTGAGACCTCTCAGCATATACTGTGCGAATGAGAAGGCTTCGCTCTCCATAGGTATGTATCCTTAGGGTCCTCCTTTTTGGAACCTGAAGAGATATCAAGGACGTGATCCATTTTATATGGACCATTGAACTTGAGTAATGCCTAAAATATGAGGCACAATGGGCTCTAGAGCCTTCATGCATGGCCTCTTTAAGTAGTCACTCAGTTACCATCATCATAACAACATTATTACCTCATTGTTAACAACCTAAAAAATATTATTCTCACAGTTTTTTGCACTATTAGAGTATATAAACATTTACATAACATTAATAAAATATGTTTACAATAAAAATAAATATTTGCAGTGACTTACATACAATTTAAAGAGTAATTATACACATATTGTTTTCAAGGTGAGCTGTTATTGAATTTCATTATAATAAAATACAATTAATATTATTCAGGCATTAAAATACTACCTCAACCTTTGGATAATTTCAGCTATGAGTATACATCTCTTTCTTTATTAAGATTTTCTTTCACAATCTCTTCTTTCATGCTCCTCACGATTTTCAATAGTTTGATATCCTCATTTATACATTTTTTTTATGGGGGTTATGATTGGCTATTATGAGCTTTCTGTCTGGTTTCCAATGTATATCTTATTGCAATGGGAGCTGTTGATTTGATGTTCTAATGGCAGTAGATTTTCAAGGAACATAATTCTTGCTCCTAAAAATAGTCTATCAAATTACTTGATTAAATCAAACAAAATGAACAAATCAATGCTAAAGAAAAACTGGGAGCACATCAAACATCTGCTCCAATTTAAATATATCTATTATAACTATAATTGGAAAAACGAAGACAAGTTACAAAGAGTAAAGAGCCCTACAGAAATATTAGATATAAACAGACTAGTCATAGGTAGCTGGTAATTTCTCGAACAATAAATAAATCAAACTACTGAAAACTACAAGGAACATGAAAGAACTAGATGTGTGGAAGATCTATAAAGCAGCATGAAGAAAAGCCAATGATGTGAACTCTCAAATAAAACTGTTCAAACATCCATTACATGGGGAAGTCTGTTCATCCACAAGGAATCCCAGATGTCCCAACCAGTAAACAGTAGCTGATGATATAGGAAAGAGGCTATGAAAACATGTTGCTGCCTTTAAGTGTGGTGGAGAGTTTAGTCGCCCCAACCGTCAGTTAAATTTGATTGTTACATAAATATAATTATATTTCTTTTACTGAAACTAATTTCTGCTTCAATCTGAATACTTATTTCACTTTGATGCTGTATTATAAAGTTATATCAAAATTAACTACTTACATGAGTAGAGGGCTCTTCTGCCCATTTGAAGGCAATCTTATAGAGAGAGAGGATTGACTGTATTTCCTAAAAAAGAAAGAGAAAAAACTTAAAAAAATATTGTAATGCTTGTCAACAATAAAATGTTAGTGTACAGGTTATTTTATATACTTTTCTATCAATCATACATGGCCACTCTCAATAACAATCATCATACTGTTGCACCAGAAAGCATCCTGATAATTTCCATGCAACATAATTCAATAGCAAATGGCCTTATTGGTTGAATGTCTTGAATTTATTGTAAAACACCTTTTAAGCAATTTTCATTCTTGTAAAATTTGATACATTGGGAAACTAAAATGCTACACAAAACTCAGTATAGGTAAAAGCATAGATCTTGTTAAAATGTGCAATATTTGATATCAGCTATTTGTGGCACTCGTAATATCCAAAATATTGTGATTTCACCCATTTTTTTCCTCACTCTCTAGATCTTCCTTATGCATCAGAACTTACTGAACTTGCTGTATAATGTAAGGCAGCAAACAGATGCTTGCTTATGATCAGTTTATCTGTGAAGTGATTACAACCATCCCAATTACATAGGTATCAAATACAGGTGATTTATGACGAACAGACACATTTCTTTCTTTAATTATTCTGTTTGAAATTCGCTCAATGGCCCAGTTTTAGCACCAAATTAAGCAGAATGTTCTGGAGTTTTGATTGCCTGTTACTAGATGCACAGATGTTCATGTTTTATTTGTAATTGTTAGTTTTATTGTCCACAAATGTTTTTGAGATTTTGTTCCAGTCAATGTGAAAATGGAGTACACATTAAATGAACGACTCTTCCTTGTAAAACAATACTGGATTATGAATTCAATTACAGCTGCTCAAAGGGCATACCGGACAGAATTTGGTGTTCAGAATCCTCCCCAAAGAAACAATACTGGGACTGGTAAACAAATTGGAAGCAACTGGAACTCTGGTGAGTGAAAAAGGCAAAACTCATTCATCTAGACTTCCCACGGTTGTTGTTGACGTAAGAGCACAACTGGATCAGTCACCCAAAAAATCATTAAGACGTTTGTCGTAGGAGACAGGGTACAGCTACTCAATGTGTCAGAGAGCTGTGTAAAATGCAGGCCTAAAGCCGTATAGGATTACGGTTGTCCATCAGTTACAGGAACCAGATAAGGATAGATGACTGAATTATTGTCATTGGTTTCAGGCGTTTATTGTGCAAAATCCTGCCATATTGTCCATCAGATGGTTCACAGATGAAGCATGGTTCCATTTATCCGACTATGTAAACTCAAATAACTCACACTATTGGGCCAGCGAAAATCCACATATTATTCATGAAGCACCTATGCACCCAGTTAAAATCATAGTTTGGTGCGCAATATCCGCATAGAGAGTAGTGGGACCAATTTTGTTTTAAAACAATGTGAACACTGCAGAGCACCGATGGATTTTCATGGAGTTTGCTGAGCAACTAGACGATGTAGAACTGATATTTTCAGCAGGACAGTGCTACATGCCATACATCAAATGAATCCATGGACTAATTGCAAGTTTCTTTGACCAACAGATAATTTCCAAGAACCTGTGGCCACCAAGATCTCTGAATTTGACATCGCCAGACTTCTTTCTATGGGGTTACTTAAAAGACAGTGTTTATGCCACACATCCCCACACATTGGACAATCTGAAGCACAACATTACACGGGAAATTCAAGCTATTGACAACAGAGTCCTCCAACAAGTGGCCAGTAACATGGAACGACGTATTCAGTTGTGTCTTATGCAGGATGCACGACATTTTCAACATTTGCTATACAGGTAAATAATCTCCCGAAATTCCTCTGCATTTCAGGTATAATAAGTTGTCACTAGCATAACTCGTTTTTAAACAATTAAAGAAATAAATGTGTCAGTTCATAAATCACCCTGTAGTATACCTGGAAATAAATTTTAATAACTTTAGGTTTTACTTTCTATACAATCATATACATATTATGTTGATTTTCTTATTTGATAATACACTGATTAGCAAGGTGCTTTAGAAAATAATTTCTTTTGCGATTTTGCAATGTATTTCCTTCAAAACCTTCAAAATACCCCTCGATCTATCCACCTCAACGTTGGCATCACTCTGGAACACCTACAAATTGCATTGAGCTCTCTCCTCTATTATTACTCTATGGCTGGCACTTGGTAGTGTGGCTATTTATTTGAAATACTGTAATTATGAGGGGCGATCTCTAGGCCTGACTCAGAGATGTCATGAAGATGGCTAAATTATGACGTTAAGTATCATCCTTTAGATGGCGAACTGTATAAGAGTAGGCAAGCCTATTTGTGGCGATTGTCTAAACAAACTAGTGTTAACATTTTCTGCAAACTGAATAATACTGAACGGTTTAAACCCAAAAGAAAAACTAAAGGAGTTAGATAAGATATTAAAGATTTCTTCCCATGCATTTTGGACAATTGAGATTGAGCCGTTAAATTTAAGTGAATTAACTACCTTGGGAACTTGCTTAAGCTCTTAGCTACTTTGTACACCTCTAAAGTGTGTGACTGGCATGACGTGTAGCATTAATGCAAATATAGTTCAATAAGAAAGAATAACTCTTGCTTTCACAACAAGTATTTTGCATTTAGAAAAAAAAAAACATAAGCTATATGTCAAAAAGGTATTATATTTTGGAATATTTTGAGCTTTGCCTTAAAACTCTCCAGGTTATATGATTCAGATGACAAGGTTTAATATGGATTTTGTCATATCGCCATCTTAGCACATTGACATGGAAAGCCTACAGTCGACGGTTCGAGTCCTAGACATGGCATCTCATTTTCAGGTCTGATTACACGCCTAAAACAGCTAAATTTTATGCATTATTTTCCTCTCGTCTTCACCATAAAATTATACTATGTTTATATGCTTGAGAGTAACTGCTGCAGTGTCAAAAATATGTCCTGTCTTTTTTAAGTAGTAATAGTGGTTTGATGGCGCAAACTGTGGCGGTCATCAGCACCACCCTCTGGCTATAAATTTATTCAAGTTAGTACATCAATACAATAAAAACAAAACAAGTACAAGTTAAGCAACTCAGATTACAGAAGCAGCTCTGGTTATATAGATAATCACATTCTAGTATAAAACTGATACAGTCAGAGCATTCACAGAGAGAAACACCAGGATTACAAAAATAGAAATAGGAAACCAACAAATGCAAAAATTAAGCAATAGAAATGTCGCACAATATGGCAAACAAAAACTAATCCTGAGCAAATGTAAACGTACAATGCAATTCTACACAGCTATAAAAACAATAACACACGAGAAACTTCCTTCCTTAATAATCCAATTAATTCCAATCACAAACTGTCCATGCACAGCACCAACCTCGACACCTAGTTCATGTAACACTTGCCTCCCCGTCACTCCAGCACCAAAATCACCCAAGAACATCAATGTATCCTTAAACTCCTTCACCACACTCTCCTTCCAAACTCTCACGAAAACTCTCCCCTGTCAACTCGTCCTTTCCTCCACAGATGCGGACACAGAAAGTATAGTCACATTTCAAAATTGGACCTTAAGTCTATTTTACACAATCCTTCATTAACTGGCTCAAACTCTATTAGGCTCTTCTTTATTCCCTTTGAGATAATAAATCCTATCTTGTGTAGTCCAGGCTCAGTTGATCCACAATACAATAATGTGTAATCCTGTTTATCTATTATTCCTTTTCCACTCCAACTCCACTCATAATGGACCACCAGAAGAAGTCAAGAAATGGCATAATAATAATTTTAAGAAATTTAAACAATTATTAAAACAGTTCTTAATTAGTAAATCTTTTTACAGTATTGACGAATACCTGTGTAAATAAATTTGTAATAACTGTAATAACTGCTCTGTAATACTTCATTAACAGTACTACTTTATATTTGTGTTCTATAACTTGTAACAATTCAATTATAAATTATTGTGCCAACTGCAAATTGTTCATTGTGCATATTCAGTTACTATTTGGTTAACAGTAATTTGTACATATTATATTTATATTTACATTATATTATTACTATTATTATTAGTATTATTATTATTATTATTATTATTATTATTATTATTATTATTATTATTATTATTATTATTATTATTATTAGTATCATCATCACCATCAATATTGTTACTTATATGTTTGTTACTTATGTACTTGTTTACTATTAACTAGATTCAATCGTGTATTACACCATATTGAATTGCAATAAAATTGAATTGAATTGAACGTTTTTCTTGCAACAATACTGTCCAGCCAATACCTTAAGAGTTATTTGCCCTTTTTTTCATTTTTCCAGTCATAACATAGTTTGAAAATTCCAAGTCGCCAACAACAAACCATCCGTCTTAACAAGCTTTTACAAGTGGGGTTGATAGCCCCATGCTTAACCCCCAACCTGGAGGACCAGGTCTCCTTATTTCTGACCTCAGGAACAGGGTGGACTGGTTATACCCCAGACACTGGGTGGCTCAGGTACCTCAGGGTCGCCACTCCCGTACTCACCAAGGTGAGCCCCTGAGGGCATGTCCTGTCTTGAATGCATGGGACCGGATTAAGATATTAATGCACACACGTTGCCTAATAAAGGTTTTATTATAGATTTTGGCATTTGTGAAGAAAAATATTCAGTGTTAAGTGGCCTCATTTGCTATTTGTTAGTCATTTGAGTGATTCATAAATAGTCCTTGCATGGATTCTAACTTACTAATTTAATTATGGAAACCTAAATAATTCAGTAAGTATAAGGAAAGCAAAATATTTATATTTATCATCCTTGTGATCCAGGTTTTCTTAAGAATCAATAAAAATGAGTACCTAAAAACACATTCCACATTTATAAGCTTTAATGGCATGTCAAAATTGAGTGCACACATATGTATCCTGTATGGCATTTAGCATCTTAATAACGTTATTACGTATCTCTGAGAAAATTAGAAATGCAAGCCACCGATAAGAGGCAAAAAGAAAGAGAAACACATAATGAAAACAAAAACGAAATCCTATCTCCCTGGTTGAGTGGTCTGCATCCTGGCTTCTTGAACCAGATGTCTAGTGTGCAATTCCCAGCTGGGGGGTATTATGTACATTTATTTATTCTTTTGATTTATAACTAGTATTAGTCAATGGCGGTTCTTGGGATGAAGAGAGTGAAGGTGTCCTGCACATTCTTTACACATAAAAATTAAAGAATCATGCAATCAATATTTGTTTGAAAATTCTCTGTCTAGTCATTTCCAGAGGCTACTGCAATGTCTTCACTTTGCAAACCTTCACAAGAACTTATATGCATTCTCAGGTTGGCAAAGTGAAGGGGAAACAAAAGAGTGGGGTGAGGATACATATGCTCTATCTCTAACCACTGTACCGGCTAGTTGACATGAAGAGACAGTGATCGCCAAGCCCTGTCTTTCCCTTGAGTTTATTTGGCTGCTAGGAGAACATAACTTCAACATTTTTTTCTCCCTGTGATTTTAAACCTGGAAGGCTAGGATAGTCTCAACTTACAAACATCTTTTCGCTTCTGTAATTAATTGTTCTCTCACACAACCGTGTGCAAGACAAGGTTCGAAAGATAGAATCAGACTGAAAAATTCAATGCCATACCCGGGATTTGAACCATGGATCTTCCAGTTTCCATCCAGTTGCTCTTAACAACAAAAACATGTTGCCATGGTAGCTCAGTGATTAGAGCAACCAGAGAGAAACTGAAAGTTCCATGGTTCAAATTCCAGTTATGGCATTGAATTTTTCAGTCTGATTCTACTTTTCCAATCTTTTCACTTCCTTCCCCATTTTTTTTTCACCCTTCCTTACAGGAGGGATCACAAGTGTCACGCTTGCTTCCTTCTTGTGAAGTGTTTGTTACAAGTGGCTATTGAGTGTTATTGTTTGCATTTGTGAAATGAATTACTTAATCACATAGTTTGTAATATACTTCAGGCACCGTTTTCCAGGAGAGATGAAGATAGACATTTTAACAGTTGGAAGTTATACCTCACCATTAAGTATTTGCATAAAAAAGGAAAAAATAATAGTAAATGCAATAATGTTAATTTTAAAACATCTTGGATTTCCGAATTCCCATTGTTGTGTAGTAGCTCTAATTGAGAAAGACTTTCGTGTTGGCCTGCAATGCTTTCTTGTCAACACTTGCAATTGGCCAGGAATTAGGTTCCCCTGTCACAGCACCTACTTTTTGAAAACGCTTGCATGCACTGGAGTTCACCACCAAAGAACAGCCAAGAAATAAAGTCTAGCACCAGCACAACAACAAGACAAGAGTGAGCTCTGCCCTTCTCTAACTTCCAGTGCCACAGGATTTCTGGCAGAGCATTATCTGAACAGACGAGAATGTATTTTATTCAGATGTTGACGGACGGTTGTCATTTTGGTGACCAGGCAACAATCGTTACAGTCCCGAGCTACCAAGAGGAGTGATAGAATCAGTGTGGCATTCTGGGGCTGGATGTCACTATTGATGTTGAGGAATTGGTGAAGATATCTACCAAAATGGATTACAAAGATTCTACCGTACTCTAAGACTGTATACTCTCCAATGTTCTAGCAGTCCATTCTGCGGAGGCCATACCTCAAATACATAGGTCTAGTAGCCTCCACATCTCAAACATCAGCAAGGAGTGGCTAAATGATCATCCCAAGGTTTATCACTTCACTGACCAGCTCAATCATACCACTTAAATGTGATTGGAAATATATGGGCCATAATGGTTTGAGAATGGAATCAACAAGAAAGAACAGTAGCAGTGCTTTTGGACCATGCCATGAAGTGTGGGAGAGTATAAGATGGCCAAGAATGTCACAACCAACTGGTGGCATCTGTAACCAATAAGATGAATAAAGTTAATCTATATGAAAATCTAAAGCATGCTCAAGACTTCCCCAGTTAATAATAATAATAATAATAATAATAATAATAATAATAATAATAATAATAATAATAATAATAATAATAATAATAATAATTAATAATGTGGTACATTCATCCTGTGCCAAAGCATAGTGGGCTGGAGCATGGTGCTCCGTTTCTGTCCATGGGCATGTGGATTTTACATCCCGGGTATAGGACCAGTGCCCACTCAGCATCGTAAGGAAAGGAGGAGCCACGATTGCCAGCAGTCCTGGCCTCATGAGCAAATTTTCCATGTGGGGGATGTGTGATGCTGGCCACATCACCTTCAGTTGGATTATCGCCCACCTCTGCCATTCATACATGGGCGCGAGACCAGCAGACGGGTTGGCAGGCCCAGGCCCCTCGCAGGCTGTAGCGCCACAGGATTTATTTTTGTGTGTTAAATTCTCATGGCTGCGGTAGATAAGTATTGTATTCTTCAAAAATGTATAATTACGCAGTTCAGAGTTTTGAAATCCCCAGAATAAAAAGTTAGCTTTTTTTTTTAACAAAAACATCAGCACGGAGTGTGCACATGCCTGTATGTGAACAGCATAACCCAAAGAAGAAAAGGTGCATAAATACCACACTTTATACTCGAATCAGATACCAGCCAAAGATTTTCAGCAAAATCTCCCATCCCAAACAATACATTCACAAATGTTAATTACTTGGTATTTTCTAAAATATGTATGAACAATTTTGAATAAAATATACATTTGAGATCTTATCATAAAATAAAAGATGTATATTTTGAATTGTGTATGAATGTGAAGTTCTTTTCAATCTTATTCAGGGCTATTGTGTAACTTTCTTGTTGAGAAGATTGTTACTGTTATTCATTAAGATCAAAAGCACTAACAGTTCATTCATTTTCAGAGCAGAGCAGCAGCATTGCTAATGCTAACAACATGGACTCAACTCTTGGTATTGTTAACCATAATTTTCTTCCTCTCAACAATATGTTTTTATGTTACAGAAAAAAATGGTTAGCTGCTAAACTTGTTCAACTTCAACCAGTTGTTATGAAATAGGTATAATTGAATGGTATATAAGTTGGAAAAAAGAATGTTTCAGAAAAAAATAGAGCTCATTAAAACTATAAGTTGTGTCAGATGACATGTTTCTGTAGTAATAGCAGCTTTCAAAATATCCCTTATTTTATGCTTACATTCTCCCATGCTGAAGTCCATCCATCAGATAGAACCCATTCCCAAACTTGGGAAATTGCGTTTTTCTTCTCCTTTGCACCAGTTTGTTACGAACAAAACCAACCTCCGATGTTATCAGTTGAACATCATCTTCCGTATGCTCCAGCAAGCCAAATTCCTGAATTTGACATAATTCCTGGGAGATGTTTATCTATCGTAAATAACAGGTGGACAGAACAAGTGTTTAGTAGTTTATATGGGATATATGTATGTGAATTTGTAAAAGGTAGAGAAATACTGAATTCAAACAATTTATAGTCCCTTAAAAAAATAAATAAAGTGCATGATAAATAAAAAGTACAACTAGTACAAAATGAAACCTTAGAATCCTGAAAATGTGCCCAATACACACAAGAATAAATACGAATTTGTTTTTCCATTACTTGCTTTCATGCATGCAGGTAACTACCATATAACCCTTTTACTTTTTCTACTACTTGCCTATAGTTAAATAGAGGAAGTATGGCTTTCCACCTGGAAATACACATTTTGATACTCCCTGAATAATTTTTTTTTTATAAAAGTACGGGGGATGTGTTATTTTATGCTTACATTCTCCCATGCTGAAGTCCATCATCAGATAGAACCCATTCCCAAACTTGGGAAATTGCGTTTTTCTTCTCCTTTGCACCAGTTTGTTACGAACAAGACCGACCTCCGATGTTATCGGTTGAACATCATCTTCCGTATGCTCCAGCAAGCCAAATTCCTGAATTTGACATAATTCCTGGGAGATGTTTATCTATCGTAAATAACAGGTGGACAGAACAAGTGTTTAGTAGTTTATATGGGATATATGTATGTGAATTTGTAAAAGGTAGAGAAATGCTGAATTCAAACAATTTATAGTCCCTTAAAAAAATACATAAAGTGCATGATAAATAAAAAGTACAACTGGTACAAAATGAAACCTTAGAATCCTGAAAATGTGCCCAATACACACAAGAATAAATACAAATTTGTTTTTCCATTACTTGCTTTCATGCATGCAGGTAACTACCATATAACCCTTTTACTTTTTCTACTACTTGCCTATAGTTAAGTAGAGGAAGTATGGCTTTCCACCTGGAAATACACATTTTGATACTCCCTGAATAAATTTTTTTTTTATAAAAGTAAGGGGGATGTGTGCGTGCGTGCGTGTGTGTAGGGGTTGTCCACAAACAGCATAACTCAAAAATGAAAAGTTGTATCCATCTGCAGAAAAATAAAAGTCCAAAAATTGCCAAAATTCATAAATGTGGATTTTTGTGTTAGGCACTACAAACCACCTACTTTAGCTCCACGTAGCTTTTATAGTTGTACAACCTTTTAAAGCGTGCCATATAGTGATTTAAATGTCTGCCTATAAGCCTAAGCTTCCCATAAAACTGTAGTAAAGGAGAATAAGTTTTGCTTATATAAAAGTGAACAAACCATTCAAGAGAGGCCTAAGGCATCTTAAAATACTAAACTAATTGCAGAAGGCAGGAAAAGACATCTGACATTGTAACTGATATGTTTTTCTTTCCGCAAATGAAAAAGGTTTGCTGTGAAAGCAAGAGATGTACTTTCTTATCGATCCATGTTTGTGTTAACACTACACGCCCTGAAACACAACATGCAGGAAATCGGTCACAGCAGCCACGCTCTTCAGGGGTGTATGAAGGCAGTAGAGGTTAATCAGGTTACCGGTATACTTAACTCGCCTTCTGAACAATGGGGATAGAGGAAACCGAATCAAGATTCAGATGTTTAAAAGCTAGTCGCTATATGCGGGCATATAAATCCCATACTCTTTCCATGACATCGCAAAAAATGCTCAATAATGGCAGCACTTTTAAAAAGTGCATGTGTTACATTCACATGACTTTCTCTACCCTCTATCGTTCATTATTGGGTATACAAACTGTTCTAATGAAAGCTTATTTTTCTATTTACTTCATATAATTTGAGATAAACATTTGCAGAAATAGCTATATTACACACTTTGTTATAGATACAAAGGGAACAACGATAGTCAAATGTTTAAGAGCTGGACGCTATATGCTGGCCTTAAAATTCAATACTCTTTGCATGCAATCGCGAAAAACAACTGAATATCTACAGTACTTTGAAAAGTGATAAAATATTGAACAATTCGAACCATTAATAACTTACATTCTCGGGAATGGCTTATGGCACAAAACAGGTTACTTGAAATACATTGTATGTTTCAGAGAGATTTACATTTTTTTTATGTAGTACTCTTCCGTCTATCACTTAATGTTTACCAGTATACAACATTATACAAAATTCCTTCTGAATGAAGTGGACTCTGAAGTAGAAATGTTTTTGCGTAATGTTTAACTTGAAGAGGCGTTGTGCTGCTTTTTGTTTTTACGTCAACTTGAAGATCGTTATTTGCTTCACGTAATATATATGTTTAGACTTGAAGAAGTTGGTATGCTTATGTAATTCTATTTTACGTAATATTTATTTAGTTGCATTTAAGGAGTTCCTAAAACATGCTTTGGGCGTCGGTTTGAATTTGTTGATTACGTAATAGTTGCTGTTATGCAATATGCTGCTACGTACGAGAAGCTGATTACAAGATGTGTTTTTGTTATTACACTCCAAGTTTTACACTATAATATTTAACTTTGTTATTAAAACTGTTTCTATATATTATTTGAATTTTGCCTTGGCTGCGTCAGTCTTGTTTGTAGAGTCACGTATATCTTATGCAGGGCGCGGTGTAACAAGAATGTAAAAACACAGAATTTAACTTTTTAAATTCACTTCCTTTATTAATTCTTGCACATGTTTATATGTAACTACACTTTTTAAGAACTGTGAGAATCTTCAATACTTTCACTTAGCGTGTATACATATTTTACGATTCACACGTAGAGAACACATCTTCCATCTGTTCACTACCAAGTCTTGCCAGCAACTGAACAACTTTAAACGGTTAAACCTGTAAGCTTCGGTATTTCAAGTCTCTGATTGGCTAATTCTAGTCCAATAGAATATCTGCATTTTACTTAAACTTTTTCCTTGCTATTGATTGGCTAATTTTAAATTGTTACTGAATTTACCTTATCTTTGATATAATCGTGACTGGTAACTTTTCAAACACTCTAACTCATTATTGCTACAAGGTTACCTCATTATTAGCAACTTAAAACTTATTGGGTGATATAAATAAAAAAAAGCAAAAGCTTGTGAGCTGTAGCTCCAAGCAAGTTGAGAAATGAGCATCAGGTCGTGGTTTGGTATAAATAAAAATTTCCCCTCTTCGATGAGCTATTGCTATCACCTACCAAGCTTTTGCTCAGTGACCTTCACCACGACACGTCATCTGAGTAAACAAACATGCCCATTATTTGTCAGGAGGTGATTTAAATCTTTACTGCACCTTAATATACATACACTCATTCATGTTAATCATACTCTCATTTATGAAATCTAATAAACATGCAAATTTTAAATAACACAATTATAATTAAAGATTTCGCAAATGAAACAGACATTGAGATTCACCCAACTTTTAACAGATAACGCTCATCCCCTTTCTACATCCAATCTCTCATTTCCTTATTTGATAGTATTACAAATGTGTCACCAACTGATATATTGAAAGTAGATTATTTGTACTTCTGTTTCTGCACCTTTATATTGATATCCTCTACATCTATATAAAATATCACTACGTAATTCCAAGAATTTATAAGATGTTATCATGAATTAAAGTTAAACTGGATTAAAGAGTTTCATTTGAAAGTTAAATTTAAGTTTGGTTTTAATTGAAATTCTTTAGTAATAATCCGGTTTTGAGTTTTAATTGAAATTCTTCAGTTATAATCCGCTTTTGATTTGTGCGAACATTCTACTCTATGTAAGTGTTTATTTGTATATCGCTTTGATTATATTACCAGTCTTCCGGTAATAAGAGTGGCTCGCTATGACCTCACTCACATTCTGTTTAGCATTATTTACCCAGATGAAAACACGTCAGGATTTTTTCAGCATTGTTAGAAGGTCCACCTCGTGTTTCATTTGCCTCTGGAAGAAAATGTTGCGCAACCGTTTACATTTTCTCTTTTAAATAACTCATTATATCAGCACACATCCGAGTTCTTGCGTCTTGAAGTTTAATTTCACTATCACTTACGTATAGCAAGTAGAGGAAGTATTGCACTCTACGCAAAAATTCGATACCGTGATTTCATCAGAGATACACGTTTTGAGAGTGCCGGAGTTAAAAAGAAACATCTTTAGCAAATGTGTGTGAACAACATAAAAAAAACTAGTTCAAACTTAGTATCCTCCAAAATGTGATAAGATTTTCAAGAAAATTCGTCTACTCCAAAACTATCCCTTATCTCAAAAATGGCTCCAACAATTTTGATTAAAATCCGCTATTGTTTAAGATATTTGCATGACAAATATAATTAGGTATATTTCGAATTTTCTGGGAATAGCCAGTGATGTGCTCTTCATTCTGAATGAATTTTATGTAATGCTAAACTGTAAGAGATTCTATTACAAGAGTCCTACTACGCATCTGTGTCTGAACAGCAAACTCAGGAAGATTTTCAAGAAAGTTCCCCCCCCCCCAAACTGCCCTTAACATGGAAACTTTTTCCAAAAGTTTTATTTTCTCAAAAATTACTCGACGATTTTGATTAAACACGACATGTTTAAAATGTTTTCATGTCAAATGCATATATTGCATTTCCTGGGAATATCCTCCGATGTCCTCTTATTTCTCAGTAACTTTTGCACAATTGGTAAACCATAAGATAGGCAAATCTATCTACAAAAAATGTTGCTACAAAAAGAAAATTGTTCTGGTTAAGCACACAGTTTATGTCAAAGCATTTCTTTTTTACTTTCTTTTTTTAACTTAATCATTCCTGAGATATTCCTTGTTATTGGTTTAAACTTTCAAATAACTACTTATAATTCTCTCAAATGGGAAGTCGGTATTCGATAATTTCTCGTGGTCATCATGCAAAGAGCATCGAATTTCAAAGCCTTCATATAGCCAGGCGCTCTTTAAAAAGCTGACTCACTTTACCTACTGTATCGTATAACAAAATTGTAAATGTAAATTGAACGTTTATCTGGATTAACAAGAAGAAGCTGGAATAATAAGCTCTCGTAAGTATAGTTTGTAGAAGAATGATTAGAGAAAGCCATGTGAATGTAGAACATCAGGATTTGTTTTTCTTTTTTTCCCGCGATCATCTGAAAAGAACGGAATTTCAAATCCATCAAATAGCGACCCACATTTAAAATATTTGACTATCCCTTTAGTTTACAGCATTCTTCTATTCCTACAATGATAGTTTATCTCGATTAACAAGAATTAGCTACCAAGAATAAGGTTTTGTAAGAATTGTAAAAAGAGTGATAGAGAAAGTCGTGTGATTTTTATTTTTCTCTCTGGAACCATGATCATGAACTCCACCAATGTATTAACATGCAGTTGAGCAAGCTGAGGTACCTACGGAGGTGCCTCAAGAAATAGCAAGCAAAAGCTTACTAAAGGCGAGCAGGACTTGTTTTTATTTATACCATATCGCGAGCAATAGCTCAGCGATCAAGGTCAGCAAGCTTTTGCTCGCGAGGAGGTTGAGCAGAAAAGTTTTATTTATACGAAACCGAGCAAATGCTTGGAATTAGTGAGAAATGAGCTAATGCTTGCTTTTATTTATACCACCCATTATTCTCACAGCTCTTGCATTATTTAAGTATGTAATGTATTCACATAACATTAATAAAACATGTTTACAATAAAAATAAGCATTTGCAATGACTGTTACATACAATTTAAATAATTATTACATACTTATTGTTTCAAGGTGGGCTGTTATTGAATTTACTTATTATAAAAATACAATTAAAATTATTCAGGTATTAAAATACTGCCTCAAATCCACATGCTATTTCCAAAAAATTCAAGATATGCATTTTATTTTTCATATAAATATCTGTGGTATTTTAATCAAAATAGCCAATTTATAGAAAAACAAAATTTTCAATCAATGTTTCATGTAAAGGGTAGTTGGGGTGGGGATTTTCTTGGAAATTTTTGTGTTGCATCTTTTGAAGATACTGAACTTAAATACTATGTTGTTATTTATCAGACTTTGTTTTTGAGTTATGCTGTTCACAGACAGACAGACTTTTTTATAAAAATGCTGTTTTGGGGTATTCAGGGAAAAACATATATTCCCGGTGAAATCTTGATATCAAACTTTTGGGTGGAATGCAGTACCTTCTCTATCTACTATGTACGTAATAGAGAAAGTAAGAGGTATTGAAAAATGCAAACCAATAACAACGGATATCTGGAAAATGGCTGATGCCACTAAGAAAGTTATTTGAAATAAATTTTTTTAAAGAGTTTTTTTTTTTGTGCAGAACGTTTTTACCCATTTCTTATGGTTTATCAATTATACAAAATTTGTTTCGAATGAAGAGGGTTTCACAGGCTATTCCCAGAAAATTGAAGATATATATATGTTTTATTTGTGCTGTAAATGTCTTAAACAAACGGCATTCTAATTAAAACCATTTCATGAGAATCGAACATTTCAAAAAAATCTTGCGTGTAAAGGGTACTTTGGTGTGGGGGACGGGTTCTCAATCTTCATTCCGTATCTTTGGAAGATGCTGAATGCAAATACCAAGTTTGGTATTTATCGGGAATTGAATTTTTTTTTTTTGGGGGGGGGGGGGAATTTATGGTGTTAAGATATATAATGGGTAGTTAAATTATATTGTGACGTATGAGCATTGTTGCGTATATGACCTGGCTGCCCAGATTGGGTATTGCGCAATAGTGGAGGGGATAAGCGAGTTAGTTAGCGTTACCACGCCGAGTTGAGCGTGGGGGTTCAGTTGAGTCGAGGCTAGTCACTGTTCGAGTCAAGACGTGTGTGTGCGCGCTGCCCATGCGTCCAAGCATGGCGTCCACACCGACAGACATGGAGGAAACAAGGAGGTACTGTATCCCTTTACATCAATAAACCCACTTACCATCCATCGTCCTTATGTTTAAATTATCATAGTAGATAGTCCTTTCCCTCATCCACGCCATGTATTAATAGTTTTCCTAGAAGTATTCTGACATATTTTCATAGTTTCTCTTAGCTGCGTCCCCCGTCCTACCTCGTATAATGTAAACTAACAACTAAGATCTTTTGGTACTGAGTTGCTCTACCCCCCATTGAGCTAGTTAATAAAGAGGTCACAACAATATTCGAACCCACTCGCGGCCTCTCTCTACTGCGTGAGACAGCAGAGGCAGACTAAAATCCTTACCTTATAATAGATGCTGGAAATGTTGACCTTCTGCTCTCAAACAGGCAGCATATCTTGTGTAAATATTCTCGCTCACTCTCCGAAGCTCAGCAGCAGGAATTCTTGTGATTTCTTGCATAATGTTTTCTCTAAGTTCTGTAGTGTGCGAGGATTGGAACCATACACCTTGTCTTTTTAAGAATCCCATAAATAAAAATTACAACTCGTTAGGTCAAGAGAACGAGGGGGCCACAAATCAACACTAATTATTCTGTCATCAAACACCTCTCTTATTGCACGTAATGATTCAGCAACCATATGTGCTGTTGCAGAATCTTGCAGGAACCAACCATACGATTTCTCTTCTGTCAAGCGATTGCAAAATGAATATATATACGGATCTTTTTCTAAAAATACTTTTTGTGCTCAAGCTTAGGGCAGTTAAAATCACATCCAGGCTGGTGTGGCAATGCCAGAGAGTTTTGGATAAGCTATGTACCAGCTGCCCGGTTACACTGCTTTGGGTATCAGGGCATGCTGGGTTAGAGGTAATGAGATGGCAGACGCTCTAGCGAGGAGGGGATTGCGGCTGTGCTTTTATTGGGCCCGAGCCCTTTGCGAAGTGTCTGCTAGTAATGTCAAGTATGAGATAACCCAGCTTACGACGAGGGTTCATCTTCAGATCTGGAGTAAGCAAACTACTGCTTTTATATTTGGGCCTGACCGGAGAGGGAGTGAGTCTCTCCTGAATTTGACCAGAGTCAAGCTCAGAGGGGTTGTGAGCTATCTTACGGGCCACAACACTCTGCGCAGACATCTAAGCATAATGGGTCTTAAACAAGAACCTTCTTGAGACCTCACAGCGTATACTATGCGAATGCGTAAGCTTTGCTGTGCATAGGTATGTATCCTTAGGGTCTTTTGGAACCTGAGGAGATAAGAAGGGCAGATATCAAGGACGTGGCCCATTTCATACAGACCATCGAACTAGAATAATGCCAAAATATGTGGCACAATGGATTCTTGGGCCTGCAGGCATGGCTTCTTTCAGAGGCTACTCATTTATCATTTTCATCATTGGGTTGGAGCGTGCTGCTCTGATTCCCGGCCACAGAATGCACCTGGGTTCGATCCTACCCATGGCGGTGCGGATTTTAGATCCCAAGTGTAGGACCGGTGCCCACTCAGCATCGTGAGGAAAGTGAGGAGCTGTGATAGGCAGCGGTCCGGGCCTCGCGAGCCAACTTTCCTGCTGGGGGATGCGTGATGCTGGCCCCATCACCTCCCCGTATTGGTTGGATGATTGCTCATCTCTGCAGTGTGCACGTGGGCGTTAGGCCAGGAGTCGGGTTGGCAGGCCCAGGTCCTTCGTGGGCTGTAACACCACAGGAAAAAAAAATCATCAATACCTTCTCTATCTACTAGGTACATGCTAGAGGAAGTAGTTGTAATACATCATAAACAGGCAGAATAATCAAAAGAGGAATGTGAAAACAATGTAAACAATATTATGCTATTATAAACATATAAATATACTGAGATTTAAAAGTGTGTAATTCTAAAACATTACTGTTGCACTCACTTTCCTGACCTGAATATTATACATGTGAATGACTGGACACAGGTATTTTAAGGATCTTCCCAGTACTGAAAATAAAATTGAAATAACCGATTTAAACATAACAAACGCAAACACTCCTACCCAGGTTGGTTATCACAAGGAACCTACTCAATGGAAGAAAAAAACAATCTGTATCTTCGGGAATCGAACCTAATACACCACTCCCTAACATCTTAGGAAGCAACTGCTATTACGACTGAGCTATGGTCACAGCCAATGACCTAACATGTAACTGCATTTGTGTCTCGCCGCTGCATGGAAGGGATCGATAGCCCAAGCAGTGGCGAAAGTAATGCAGCACGTTTCCCTTGGGTACCAACCCACAATACTAATTGCACCCATTGTACATCCATTGAACACGATGAGTGATCAGGAAGTCGCAAAACCGCCATGACTTAACGCGATTTTGACAAAAACTCACAATATCTTTATCCAGCGATTGCTGACTGAAGATACACGAGCTGGCTGACATTGCAAAGACCCCGATAGGCCATATCCAGAGCATTTTTAAATGAACTTTTTTCAGCTCAATGGGTGCGGTGTTTATTAACAATGGACCAAAATCGCATTGGAATGCAATTCTGGTGAGCTTCTCCATGCTTCATAACGGCAGATGAATCCAACACAAGACACCAAAGACAAAGGAGCAGCCCAAACAAAGGGTGGCAACAGATGAAAGTGCACCAAAGAAAGCAAAACCAATTCCATCTGAAGGAAAAGTCATGGTTACGGTTTTCTGGGATTCTCATGGTGTGGTGCTCATAGACTACCTACCTAATCTATATAAATGACCTATCATTTTATATAAAAGATATTGCAAGTATCATTCTGTTTGCTGATGACACGAGTGTTCTGGTGACTAGTAAAAACTTGAATGAGTGTGTAATTGAATTATGTTTTGAACTGTATGTCACACTGGTTTAAAGCAAATTATCAGTAAATCTAGACAAAACAAAAGTTGTTAAATTTATAACCCATCGATCACCACACACTCCAATAGAAATTGGGATTAATGACATGTTACTAGAACAAATAGACCACACTAAATTTCTGGGCCTCCAAGTAGACAGATATTTAGATTGGAAAGTTCACATTACGTATATCTTACCGAAACTCAGTTCTGCCTGTTATGCTATCTGAGCACTGGTAAATGTCAGTTTTACAGATATGCTTAAATTAATATACCATGCATATTTCAACTCTATCATTGAATATGGAATATTATTTTGGGGAAACTCGGAATATTCCTCATGCAAAAGAAGGCTATAAGAATCATTTCCAGCACCCAAAGCAGACACTCTTGCAAACATCTTTTTAAAAGACTGAAGAGATTAACCCTACCTTGCATGTATATATTTTCAATCTTAAAATTCTATGTATGCAATCGAACCACATTTATTACAAACATGGAAATTCATGAGATAATCACTATAAAAAAGGGTAACATCCATCATCCCAGTGCAAAGGCTTTCTTGCTTCCAGAAAGGTGTATATTATGAGACCATAAAAATATTTAATACTCTCCCTAATGATCTTAAGGAAAAAGTTGACAATTTCAATGTCTTTAAAACTGCTGTTAAAGAGTGCCTATGCTCAAAAGCATATTATTCTGTACAAGATTATCTGAATGACATATTATCCTGATAATAACACATATATAGCTCTCTAAGTAATATTAGTAAATATTAATGACAATTGCCAGTTATATTTGATGCCTGCTCTAGAATTAATGAAGCTATTTAAATGTATGTATATTAAGCACTGACAGTAAATGCTATGCATTACAAATCAAATAGAACAAAATGATGAGACGAACAAAGGTACAAGCCTAGTGAAAGTTAAAATAACTGTTCCTGTCTATAAATATAATGTTAACCTTATAACGGTAGGGAAGTATTCGATTTTGTGCAAAATTACACCTGATTTGTTTCATTTTGTATATAATATGTCTTTAGTTTATTTTAAATGTTCTGTATTCTATGTAATATTTATGTATGTAACTATATTCTACATTTCCTTGACACGCATATAGTATGTCTCTATTTTATTTCAAATGTTCATTTGTGTAATATTTATGTTTATACGTAATTTTTGTACATTTCCTTGACATGTTCTATGTTCACATGCAATGCAATCCAATCTAACCGGGGAGTATTATGCTCACTACTGGACCAACTGAAGGATGCTATTCAGACTAAACGTCAACAACTTGGGGAAAAGAAAGTTCCCTTTCATCATGATAATGCGCCTTCACAAACGTCTGGAGTTGCTGCAAAACTGCATCACCTCTTCCAACTGCTTCCACATCCCCATATTCGCCGGATTTGGCTCTTGATTACTTTTTGTTCCCAAACCCGAGGAAATGGCTGGCTGGACCAAGACTCACATCATATGATTAGGTTGAAGCTGAGGCATACGTGTATTTTGCACACTTGGACAAATCTTTGTTCTTACTGAGGGTATCAAAAAGTTGTAAGTTGCTGGACTAAATGTATTAGAGCTCTGCACGGGCTTGGGCTTGAAAATAAACCTGAAAGAAATTAATTTATCACATTCAACATAATATGCATTTTACTTCTCATGTAAATATCTTAAATATATACCATGTTAATCAAAATCATTAGAACAATTTTTTATAAAATAAAAAATGACATTTTCCAAGTAAACAGAAAATAAAAACAAAAAAATTGTTTACTTTTTGATCCGCAATATTTAGATGCCCGGAATAGCACAATTATAGCAGCATGTACACACCCAGCGGAGTCTAGAAAGAAATAAATGCCCGCTACGGCCAATTTAGGATAACAACAGCACGGCAGCTGCAAACTCCGCCTCCCTCCATCCGTGACCCAGGACATCCTTGGTAGAGTGCAGTAATAGGGCGCCATGTGGTCCAAAAGGCAGTATGCCGTCAACATGCTGCTTACTACACGAGGATCCCAGGACCTTAGATACCACTACTCCTATAAATTAGGTCTTTAATTGGTACCAGAACTTGAGTGAATCCTTACCAGGCCTTCCAGCAAATGAAAACATCCCCATGTCAGTACTGGACATTGAACCCAGACCACTTAGCACCGCAGGCTGCACCGCTTCATGGAATAAATGAATTAATAATAATAATTATTATTTAACAATTGGGCCTGCGCCAGGGGGGTACAATATTACTTATTTTTGGGCTCGTTTCAGATCGGGCCTATGAATTTATAATTCACAACACTTCACAGAATTACAAATTCAAAGGAGTTCAAAGTTAGTAATAGGAGGAGGAGGAGGAGGAGGAGGAGGAGGAGGAGGAGGAGGAGGAGGAGGAGGAGGAGGAGGAGGAGGAGGAGGAGGAGGAGGAGGAGGAGGAGGAGGAGGAGGAGGAGGAGGAGGAGGAGGAGGAGGAGGAGGAGGAGGAGGAGGAGGAGGAGGAGGAGGAGGAGGAGGAGGAGGAGGAGGAGGAGGAGGAGGAGGAGGAGGAGGAGGAGGAGGAGGAGGAGGAGGAGGAGGAGGAGGAGGAGGAGGAGGAGGAGGAGGAGGAGGAGGAGGAGGAGGAGGAGGAGGAGGAGGAGGAGGAGGAGGAGGAGGAGGAGGAGGAGGAGGAGGAGGAGGAGGAGGAGGAGGAGGTGGTGGTGGTGGTGGTGGTGGTGGTGGTGGTGGTGGTGGTGGTGGTGGTGGTGGTGGTGGTGGTGGTGGTGGTGGTGGTGGTGGTGGTGGTGGTGGTGGTGGTGGTGGTGGTGGTGGTGGTGGTGGTGGTGGTGGTGGTGGTGGTGGTGGTGGTGGTGGTGGTGGTGGTGGTGGTGGTGGTGGTGGTGGTGGTGGTGGTGGTGGTGGTGGTGGTGGTGGTGGTGGTGGTGGTGGTGGTGGTGGTGGTGGTGGTGGTGGTGGTGGTGGTGGTGGTGGTGGTGGTGGTGGTGGTGGTGGTGGTGGTGGTGGTGGTGGTGGTGGTGGTGGTGGTGGTGGTGGTGGTGGTGGTGGTGGTGGTGGTGGTGGTGGTGGTGGTGGTGGTGGTGGTGGTGGTGGTGGTGGTGGTGGTGGTGGTGGTGGTGGTGGTGGTGGTGGTGGTGGTGGTGGTGGTGGTGGTGGTGGTGGTGGTGGTGGTGGTGGTGGTGGTGGTGGTGGTGGTGGTGGTGGTGGTGGTGGTGGTGGTGGTGGTGGTGGTGGTGGTGGTGGTGGTGGTGGTGGTGGTGGTGGTGGTGGTGGTGGTGGTGGTGGTGGTGGTGGTGGTGGTGGTGGTGGTGGTGGTGGTGGTGGTGGTGGTGGTGGTGGTGGTGGTGGTGGTGGTGAAGTCATCTATCTACTAGCATAAACTGAAAAGACCCAGTCCTTAACATCAATAAATCTGGTACATACAAAATGAACTGTTCTGACTGCAGCTAAATCTACACTGGGCTTAAAAAAATCTGATGTGTTACACTTATATGACTTTCTCTACCCTCTATAGTTTATTAGTGGGTATACAAATTATTCTTACAAAACTTATTTTCCTATCTACTTAATTGTAATCGAGATAAACCTTTCCAGAAATTGCAGCATTACACATTTTGTTATAGATACAAGGAGAACAGCAATAGACAAATGTTTTAGGACTGGACGATATATGCTGGCCTTAAAATTCCATACTCTTCCCATGACATCATGAGAAACAATTGAAAATCAACACGACTTAAAAGAATGGCTAGTATTGAACAACTCAAACCATTAATAATGGATATTTTGGAAATGACTAATGCCACAAAAAAATCTATTTGAAATAAATTGTTTTTTAAAGAGATCTACATTCTTGTGAAATACATTTTCATCTGTTGCTTAACGTTTAACAGTTAAATAAGATTATACAAAATTCTTTCTGAATGAAGAGGACTTCAATGACTATTACCAAAAGATTCCAGATATACACTTTATTTTGTCATGTAAATATCTTGCTTTTTTAAAAATCTCCCATGTAAAGGGTAGTTTGAGGTGAGGGGATTTTCTTGAAAATCATGTCGCATCTCTGGAAGGCACTGAACTTAAATACAAAGTTTGGTGTTTGTCCAACTTTTCATTTTTGAGTTATGCTGTTCACAGGCGCACACAGACCTTTTTCTAAAAATGCTTTTTTTTTTATTCAGGGAGCCCCAACACATGTATTTCCTGTGAAATATCTGTATTGAATTTTTGGGTGGAATATAATACCTTCTCTGACCTCTAGGCATGTGGTAGAGAAAGTAAAAAGGGGATCTGAATACAAGAAAAATAGAATATATGACCGCCATTAGTTTAAACTCCATGTAACTTTCTTTGCTGGCATCACTTCATCTTCTTGGTGCTCATGGAATGCTAGCTCTATATACACACTACCAACAGAATGAGTTGCCACAATTGTCTGTCTGAGTTAGGGTTGGGGAGAGGTACTTCAAATTACGGAGTTCTTCAAGAGGTAGAATGCTGCATTTTTTAAAATAAATGTAGTCAGATACTGGCTGCGAATAATTAAAGGTAACCAAACAACTATGAGAGCAATATGTTGTCAAATGAATAACATAGAACATCCAAAATGGCGGGCAGCACGACAACAGGGATTATCACAAATTGGCTTAAACAATATCTGGCAAAGGGGTAATGAAAATAGATACAGTGCTGTGAAAAAAGTCAAAAGATGGCTATGTGATATAAATAAGCAGGAAATAGAATCTGAATGTAGACAAAGATCATCATTGGGGTTATAAAATGAAATAAAAATGGGGTGGGTTAAGGAAATGTATATTTTGGAATTGGGTATAAAACGGAGGATGGGAATAACATGGCTTAGGTTGGGAGGGTGGAAGGCTCGTAATATTGTTGATGATACTGTTAGGAAGATTTGTCCATTATGCAGGGAACAGGAAAATTGGACATACATTTTGGCAGCATGCTTGCAGATGGAGGGTGCTAGCAAAAAAATTTCTGGAAGTATTTTTGGCTTCCAGTAGATGCAGGACAGCATACTGGGACTTGATTCTAAACAGCAAAAACTGTACAAGCTTGGGCACATATTTAATGGAAGTACATGTACTAAGATATAAGGTATTTGTGTAAATTTTGTTTAAGCGTATGTGGTACTTGAGCACTGAAAGTATATAAAAAGCAAAAAGTTCCAGTAAAAATGGGTCCGCAAACATTTGTTATTGTGAGTGTGTGGTTCTGAGCAGCCACTGACTTCATTAACCCTCCGTTGGTTGCTAGAGACTTGAGAGACCCCTGGCATTATTTAAATTTTATAATTTTCGAAAATTAACGCATCTATGCAATTGCCTGACTAGGACATCTAACATTACACCTTGCTCAATTGTTTGTTAGAGCGACAACCTTATCTGTTATTTGTTTGGCTGAAAGAATGACTAATCAGCAGTTATGTGTCGCACAGGTCAACCAGACCCCACGAGCCTGCTCTCGTTACATATTTCTGACAGATTTGTTCCTCATTAGTTGTGCAATATTGCTTTGCCATTGCAAGGAGCTGTTACTGCTTCCTCATGAACACGAGTAAAAGGTACGTTCTACAAAATCCGAATGATTTGGAAGAAGTATATCGCCTACTTTGCGATGATAATGCCTTGCCTGTGGATGACAATTTATATGAATCAGATGATTATGATTCTGAAGATAAACTAAAAATGAGATCTTTAGATTGAGAAACTGATCATGAAGATGAAGAGGAAGACAATGAA
This sequence comes from Deroplatys truncata, assembly GCA_030765065.1. Taxonomy (NCBI): domain Eukaryota; kingdom Metazoa; phylum Arthropoda; class Insecta; order Mantodea; family Mantidae; genus Deroplatys; species Deroplatys truncata. Next base: position 679,777,437 of record CM060990.1, read on the forward strand.
AGCAGCTTATGTGATAACATGTATTTTATAGGTAAGATCATATGCTTATCATAGTAAAAGTAACAATAATAATAATAATAATAATAATAATAATAAAAATAATAATAATAATAATAATAATAATAATAATAATAATAATAATAATAATAATAATAATAATAATAATGACAATACATTCTGTTATTATTTATAGGAAGAGATGGAACAAAATGGAAAAAAGCACCTTGGAAAACAACACAGACAAGGGCTTACAACATATTGACCAAACTTCCTGGTGTAGTAGGAGCTGCCAAAAATGTGAAAACAGAAATTGATTGTTGGAAGCTTTTTGTTACCGAAGATATAGTCAAGACCTACAGATGTAATAGAAGTAAAGGCTTTCCTAGGCTTATTGTACCTGGCAGGAATTTTTCGTGGTGGACGCCAGAATATTCACGATTTTTGGAGAACTGATGATCTTGGAATTCCTCTATTTCAAATGGCTATGTCTGAAAAACGATTCAGTTTTCTAGTACGTTGTATTTGCTTTGATGTCAAACGCTCAAGACTGGATAAATTGGCTGCTGTTAGAGAAATGTTTATATTGTTTCTGAACAACTATCAGAAGCATTATTCTCTTGGACAAAATGTCACTGTTGACGAAAAGTTGCCCGCATTTCGTGGTCGATGTGGTTTTAGACAATATATACCATCCAAGCTAAACAAGTATGCCATAAAAATATTCTATTTGAGTGATGCAAAACTGTTTTATACCATTAATATGGAGATTTATTGTGGACAGCACCAGATGGACGATATTTGCAAGCTAATTTGACAGAGACTGTAGTGCTGAGACCTATTGAACCAATCTCTGGCACTGGATGAAATGTTACTGTAGATAATAGTTTACCAGTGTATTGCTGGTGCATGAATTATGCAAAAGACAACTTTCTTTCGTCGGTACAGTATGAAAGAACAAAAAAGAATTACCCACTAATTTCACTTCTCCAAAAGGTTGCAGTCAGTACGAAAGCATATTTGGCTTCACAAAAAATGACATAGTTGTTTTACATGTTCCAAAAAAGGGTAAAACAGTAGTTTTGCTCTCAAGTCTACATGTTTCATCCAAACAGTTATCATAAGGTGCTGAGAAAAAACCTGAAATAATCCTGCATTACGACACTAAATCTGGAGTTGATGTAGTAGATAAATTGTGTGCTACATACAATGTAGCCAGAGCAACGAGAGGGTGGCCCATGGTAATTTTTTACCATATCTTGAACACCGCAGGTATTAATTCCAGGGTTATCTTCCTTGGAAACCAAAATAAATATTCCACAAGGCAGGAGTATTTGAAAGCAATGTCTTTAGCTTTACTGTTGCAACAGCTACGAAGGAGAGCAACAGCATCAAATCTACCCGGTGATTTGAAAGGCCTTTTAACAAAATATAAACCTAAAGAATCCGCAGTAGATGAATTGCCAAATATGCTACTATCCACATTGAAAACAAAACGATGTGAACCCTGCAACAAAGACAAAAAGAACTTCAAGACTAAATATATATGTGTAAAATGCAACACTTCCCTCTGTTTGAGCAAACATGCTAAAATTATTTGCAATAGTTGCTTAGTCGGGGAAAGACGGGAGAGGTAGTAGATAATTCTGAGTAACTGAACATTTGAAATGACAAGTTGTGTGTATACCTGAAAATGGCCATGTATTTCTTTATGTTTATTATTATACAATTTATAATATATATGTACTCATATTTTAGCCTGTCTTTTTATGTTGTAAGATAATACCTACTAATGAAAGCCATGTATACTTAACCTAAATAAAGGTAAACATAGGGGAAAAAAAAGGAAAATAAGGGAAAGAAAAAACAAATACTAACAATAACAACAAAAATATAATGTGGGTCTACTAGGCCCTGCACGACCAACAGTGTTCTACCAAAGCGCGTGCCTGATGGAGGGTTAAGAAACATCGTCCTAATAAGTACAAATGAATTTGAAAAGTAGACTTTTTGTTTATTTGGCATTTTAAGTTGTCTCATAATTCACTCATAGCTCAACTTAACAAGCAATACAGTTCTACTTTAGTATGTTGCATGTTATTAATACTGTACACTCTTCCTGTTAAAGAAAGTGTTAAGAGAGTCATCCTTGCACCTGGATGCAATGCTGCACTCCCCTCTGCAGTGAGTTTTGAAGTTTTTCAAACACCCCCATATCATCTCAGAATTCTTGACAAGCATATATAATTCTCTGGTCCAGTACTTCCACAGTATCAACAGGAGTGCTATACACTACACTTGAGGTGACCCCATACAGCAGAGACCAAAGAATTGAGATCAGATGATCGAGGAGGCCAAGGTACAAGCCCTTCTCAACCTATCCATCTTGGACCATATCTCCGCATTAGATGTCTTCTTACAGTAGCAGCAAAATGTGCATGTACCCATACTCCAATGTTGCTCATAGGGAACATCCTCAAGCAATTCTGGAAGATTCTGCCACAGAAATCAAAGGTAGCTCTGTCCATTGAGTTTTGTTGGAAGAAATTATGGCCCTATGAGATGACCACACATAACCAAAAATTCAATGAGAAACGTTGCTGTGGTGACACCAGCTTATGGGTTTACTTTGCACCATACGTGTGTATTATGATAATTAAAAGTACCATCGCATATGAATACTGCTTCATCGGTAAATAAAATGTGTTGTGTAAAACGAGGGTTGACTACAGCCTGTTGTTGCATTCACTGACAAATATTCACTCTAGGACCCAAGTCTTCATCACTGAGACTTGAACTCTTTGAAGGTGGTAAGGGTACAGCGCATTGCAATTTAAAATTCTCCACACTACTGTGGCTTAGTACACCCACTTGTGTGGCAATTCTTAAAGTTTCTGGAGAGATTTGTACCGAGTCAAACACCATCTCCTGCCTGCACACCTGCCATGTGTGAAAGTACCGTTCTCTTAGGCACTGATGGACCCTTGTAAATGTGAGACTTTCTGGGTGTCTTCGAAAAGGGTATTTTTCACTGTACAAATGTGCAGGCTCCTACGCATTGTTGTTAGCCAAACCCTACATGAAATGCATGTCCACATACTCTTCATTGCTGTATGGTTCCAGTTTGACTATAGAAGTTCAGCACACCCGACACTGTTTAGACAAGCGATCCGACTGCTTCGACTGTGCACTGTACCCATTGTCTGTCGAGTATGGTATGATTACAATTCCACCTTGTAGCAATGTTCAGTTTTGTAAACAAGAGCATATTGCAGACTGCTTCTAAGTGGGCAAGGAGTGAAGCGCAATTAAGGACGTCAGTGGCAGCTCATAACACATTCGCAATAATAAATGTCCCACAAGGTTTGTTTGTGGACCCGTGTTTACTGCCACTTTTTTGTTTCTGTCATTGTATACTTTCAACTGTTTCGGTTTGCGATATTAATTATGATACAGCGTGCGTGTGTGTGAGTGTGTGTGTGTGTGCATGCGTGCGTGTGTGTGTGTTTTAAAGTTTTTTTTTTTTTCATTTTATGTACATGTTTACAGTGTTGTGAATATAAAATGCTTCTGGTTCTGCAAGTCAAATTTACCAGATCAGGTATTTTTCTAGAGAGCATGTACAGTCTTTTGACCCATGCACCTGTATTATGCATTTAATTAAAGTCTTTCTTATATACTCACTCCCCATATACTATAGAGAAATTTTTTAATATGTCGTGCAATATATAAATATTCAATACATAGGGCAGATGGCATATGATGGTGAATTACACTTAGTTGTTATTGTCCTACTGTAATGCATGTTGAGATGTTTACTCTTGGGGGGGGAGGAGAAGGAGGAGGAGGAGGAGGAGGAGGAGGAGGAGGAGGAGAAGAAGAAGAAGAAGAAGAAGAAGAAGAAGAAGAAGAAGAAGAAGAAGAAGGCTTGCAAATTTTGAATTCTTAAATAATGCATGGTGTTGGGTATGTTTATTAGCTAAAACGTTCTGGGTGCTGGGTATGTTATTAATTACGAAGTTCTTGGTGCTGGGTATGTTATTATTTAAGAAGCTCTTAGTGCTGGGTACGTTTATTAGTTATGCTGCATATGCTGCACGTCATTGTATGACGTGTTCAATGTCCCTGAGCGTTACTCACAGTGGGGCCAAATGAACAAACAAACAAGTTGTATTTCTATATCATACAGCCCTCTCAGAACAGAGCAGGTCTCATGGTGAATGCTGATTCAACGTGCAGAGTTGCTTCTGATATTTAACACTGTATTTCCTGCAACTCTCGCATACTCCACAAGCCCAGAACACTTGTAGGCAATTTAAAAGCAGCCAGCTTATCATGATAGAGCAGGCCTGTCAATCTGCCGAGGCAAGCCTTAAGAAATGGTGAGAGGCAAATTATTGAACATTGTTTCGCAATGCTTAAGAAGATAACCCAGAAGTGTAACCTTATGCTACTACACAATAGTATTAATTCCATAACACATATTTAATAAGTTACTGACAATGTCTTACTCTGTTTATAGTGAACAAGTTGGCACTGCCACAGCTAGTGTTGTAAAACTTATCTGCACACATGTATGTGAAGCACATGGCATGTTGAGTCTGCTCCACCTTGTTTAAAAGAGGATCGTTCTTGTCTGTACTTCTATTTTCAATCAGAAACACTAAAAGTAAATCATAGGGTTCGCAAGGTTCAATCCTTGGACCACTATGGTTCCATATTTTCATAAACAACCTTCCATTGAACATTCCAAAAGCACATACAATAATGTTTGCAGACGATACAAACCTAGTCTTCAGCAGTGAAAACTTATTATCCCTCCGGAATCTAGTAAATGAAGCAAATAATAGCTTACAATGTTGACTAACAGAGAACAAACTTTTATTGAATATAGAAAAAACAATATATCTGTATTTCCATAACCAACCAAAAAACAATAATTTATACTTATATGTAAATCAAACTCCCATTGTTAAAAAATGTGTAACAAGATTCCTGGGATTCTGGATTGATAATGAATTCTCGTGGGAAACCAATATACTACAACTAAGTGTCAAATTGAACAAATTATGTTCTGCTGTTCGTAAATTGGCTAATGAGTGCTCCAAAGTAATATTAAATATAGTGTATCACAGCTGTGTTGAGTCCCAAATTAGCTATGGCATCCCTTTTGGGGTTCCTCTCCAAAAGCAACACATATTCTCACAATCCAAAAAAGAATTTTAAAGGCAATTCTAAAGGTACCCATAAGAACGCCAAGTAGATACATATTCAATGAACTTAAAAGTTTTGCCTATCCCATGTCTTTATATTCTTGAAACCTTAAACTTCATTCATAATAATATAACTATATTTCAAAAGAACTCAGAATATCATAACTATAACACAAGAAATCTCAATAACTTACACTTAGATAGCCACAGGCTTACAAAAAGCCTAGCAAGCATTTCCCATCTGGGTATCTTAATGTATAACAAACTAGATACTTCAATAAAAAAACTTAAATAAAGAATCTTTTAAAGGTAAACTAAGAAAGCTACTTCTAAAAAGGCAATATTTACATATAAATGACTATTTAAATGAACCATGTTTTCCATAATCACATAATGAAAGTACATAGATTATTTAACTTTGTTATTCTGTGACATAGGATTTTTGTAAAGAAACTAACATGTACTTATTTTAGTATTACTTGCTGTAATGTAAAACCAATCCCGATGTGTCCGAAAAACAATGTAAGTTGTTTCCCAAAGGATGAAATAAATAAAAGATAAACTACACCACATTGGTATCAGAAATGGCAATAAAACAGATTCCCACACAACAGCAATTTTCACTGTCAGAAGAGTACAACTACTCCATAAACTGTTAGCAGACAGCTACACTGACAATCAAGTCTTGACAACTTCTTTCAAGTATTGTTTACATATTTGTTAACGATACTGTATAGCAATTAGATGGACTTTTAGCAGTTTTAGATTTGAATCACACAAAAATAAATGGTTAGTGCTTCCCCAAACTTTATTTTCCCTACTATACTACCCAATGTAAAACACAAATCATTGAAATGGTGGAAAACAAATCTATTGTTTGTGTTTTCCAATGAGTGTAAATAGCAATTGTATGCAACAGCATTGAGTTAAGTAATACAGAGAGAGCCAAAAAACTACGAATCGGCTGCACAGTGGTTTTCCTGTCTGCATCCTCAGCGCTCGTTACCATCTGCCGCTGTCACAGAAAGGCGGGGATGAGACCATACAACATTTTTAAAACAACTTTTAAAGGATTTACTTACCAACTTTATGAAAGGAGATGCTGTAACTGGCTACCGTCGTCCATAAATTTTTGGCACCTCTTTAGGAAACTATCCATCGCTCGCCGTAGTTCACATTGAGAAATGCTGGCCATTTCCTGGTGGATATTTTGTTTTAATTCTTCCAGGGTGTGTGGGTTTGTCTTGTACACTTTGTTTTAAGTTACCCCAGAGATAGAAATTGCAAGGGGTTAGATCAGGGGACCGAGGGGGCCACAAATCTCTACTAATAATTCTGTCCTAAACACACTTTCATAAAGTTGTTAAGTAAAGCCTTTAAAAGTAGTTTTAAAAATGCTGTATGGTTTCATCCATGTCTTTCTATGATAGCGACAGACAGCAACGAGCACCAAGGACAGGAAAAACACTGTACAGCCAGTTCGTAGTCTTTTGGCTCTCCTTGTAGTTTAAACATTGAGTGTGTCAAGTTCTCTTAAACTGAAATGTCCAATATTTGCATCCTAGTCTAAAATGAAATAAAAAGAGTTTATTGCTGTGTACCTTATTGCAAGTCAAAACAATAAAAAGGATGTGGTTTGTCATTTCATCTATTTACAAAAGACAATGAATCAAAGAAGAAATGATGCATTGTAATTTGTAAACAGCAGCAGGTCTTTCTTCCCATCAAGGAGTGGCTTAGTATTAAATTCTTCAGCGAGTACAATACACAATTTTCAGTTTATGCACATTTTTATTGCTGTATACGGTGTTAAAATTTGGAATTGTGAGCAAAGTTTACAAGTTTTAAGATCTAAATGTCACTTAATATTGGGTCCCTTATACATCACTACCATCCAAATGTCTTATTCGGTTGGTCGCTCATCACAAAATGTTGCCAGTAATCACTATATTCCTACGCCCATACTAAATAATAATCAAATTTTCAAATACAGAATAGCCTGATGTCTTCAAAACTTTCATGTTCTACACACAACTAATTATTAATCCTGCAATGTTTACAAGCTACCTTAACCTTCTTTGGGACCATTATACCTCACAGCACAAAAAAACTTTTGAAGGTACTTTGTCCTAACACGATTAGTAATCTTATACCAGCTCAAAACATACTCAAGTTACAATTATTAATTTAAAAAATGATTTTGACAATTACGTAATGCACAGCAATGGAGGTGTTCACAGTTTTATGGCATTATCGAGTAATTTGTTTATTCATTTGGCCCCACTGTGAGTAACGTTCAGGGACATTGAACATGTCATACAATTAAGAAAAATGTAGCATAACTAATAACATACCCATCACCAAGAACAACCTTTTTTTTCTATCATGCACTGTCTAAGAGATGAAAATTTGTAAACCATCACCATTTCAAGTAAACTTCTCAACATGCATCACAGTAGGACAACAATAACAAATAAGTGTGAATCGCTACCACAGCAATCTGCCCTATGTATTGAATATTAACCTGTTGTACAACATATTAAACAATTCCTCCATAGTGTATGGGGAGTAAGGTTATAAGAAAGACTTTAAATCTTTCTTGAAGATTTTACATTGATTAGCATTGTTTAATAGCTTTAGGTAACACAGAAGGTTATTATAAATTGTTATTACAGAATAGTAACATCCTTTTTGGAACAGTTTTAAGCTATTTGTTGATCTATGCAAATTGCCTGCATGCCTCGTATTGTGGTCATGCACAGTAAGGTTTGTTGAGAAGTCATCACAATTATCTGCAAGGTAGCCCAAGAGAAATTATATGTATTCACCAGTAAGAGTAAGAATTTTTGGGGCTTTGAATAAGGCCTATACAAATGACGGGGCCCAACACCACAAATAATTCACATGGCCTTCTTTTGTAATATAAATACTTGCTTGATGTGTGCCAAATTATCTCAGAAGATTATTCCATATTGCAACTTTCCATATTGAAAGTAAGCAAAATATGCTGTTCTTAAGGCATTTTGGTTAAGCAGATCTTTTGTTTCTTAAGGAAAGCAAGCTGAGCTAAATTTTGGTAGCATGGTTTTTATCTGCTTTCTCCAGCTGAGCTCTACAACTACTTCAAGCCCAAGAAATTTTGTGTCAGATAATTTTATGGTGCAATTGTTGTACCCGATTCTTAATTCATTTACTTGTTTATGCTTAGTTGGAATTGTTAATTGAAGTTAGACTTATAATTGGACTTACTGCTATGATCACAGTGGCAGTAAGCTCAAACAAATTCAAGGACCTGCAATGATGATATGAAAGCCTGCGAATTGATTGTAACGTGAATGTAACACACCAAGCCATACCATACTCATTAGCAAAAATCAGTTTAGGGGGTGGAAATAAACCAATGCACTATTGAAATTCTAGATCTAGCCAACAGGATAGCTCATTGACACTTTGGTGGCAAAACCAGATTGGGATAAAAAAAAAATTACCTCCATTCTGCATTACTTTGGTCTTCACTGAAAACGTTTACAAAAATGACGGTTAAGCAGCCCTTCTTATATAGTCGTTTTTAGCAAATTTTGGAAGGAATTGCTGCCAACGTGAATCATTCGAGTTTTAGATGCACAGATCCCTTGGCTTCAGCTGCAGCTGCTACACTCCTCTTCTTCTAAAAAACATCCCTCAGCGACGCTTTAAGGCTGAGGGCTATCACTCGTGTTTTCAGCTATATTGGAATTTCAAATGTTGGCTTTGAAGACCAACGTAATGCAGCATGGCCCATATTGCTAACAGGCCAAACATTTTCACTTGAAGTAACGTATTTGTGGCAATACTTTTTAAGCATTTATTTCTTGAATGCCACAGAGTTTGAAGAACAAAGTGTGTGTGTGAAATTTTGCTGCAAATTTGGCAAAACGTTTACAGAGACATTTCAATTGCTTAACCAAGTATGTGGGGAGGACTGTACGAGTTGAATGCAGTACTCTGAGGGGTTTAAGAGTTCTGAAAAGGGTAGAATGTTGGGCAGTGAGGATGCCAGGCCTGGACGACCTTCCATATCAAGGCAATCCAGAGGGGTGGGGATCCTCTCCTCACCAAGCAAAACATTAATAAAAAAGAATTAGTGTTTCTTATATACTCACTCCCCATATACTATGGAGGAATTTTTTACAACATATAAATATACAATACATATGGCAGATGGCATATGATGGTGACTTACACTTATTTGTTATTGTCCTACTGGAATGCATGTTGAGATATTTACTCTTGGAATGGTGATGGTTTGCAAATTTTCATTTCTTAGATAATGCTGGTGTGGGAAGGGAGAGGGAGAGGTAGAGGGGGAGGGGGAGAGAGAGAAGGAGAAGGAGAAATGTTCTTGGTGTTATGTATGTTATTAGTTAAGCTCTTGGTACTGGGTATGTTTATTAGTTATGCTGCATATTTCATAATTGTATGACGTGTTCAATGTCCCTGAGCGTTGCTTACAGTGGGACCTAATGAACAAACAAACATTTAGACAACACTGAAAAAAATAACCAACTACAAGTTAAATTGCTATATTACATTCCTGATTGTAAAACAATGAGTTCATCCGGGTATTTGACATAAACAGATAGACTACACTACTTTCTGATTTAAAAAAGAAAAAAAATCTATTAGCAGTAGCAACTTCCATAATAGCTTAATTACCGAATAACCTCAATAATAACGTACACAGTGACAAGATGATTAGTAACTAAGCTGCTTTTAAACGTACAATAAATATTGAAGATTTTTCCTTAAAATTTAATAAATGAAATGTTTACAAATATCAATATTTTGGTTTTAATTAAACTAACATGTATCTCTTTCTGTTTTACTTTGGTTCTGCTTTTTATTTTTTATCCGTAATTCTTTCTCTCCCATTTTCAATCACTACTCTGCACCTTACAGATATTCATTCATTCATTTATTAGCTCCAATTATAAATACATTTTACAAGGATTGTCAAATTGTTAAAATATGAGCGTTACATAAAATAATAATAATAATAATAATAATAATAATAATAATAATAATAATAATAATAATAATAATAATAATAATAATAAATATATACATAATTGAATGAAGAAACATCTTGTATAACAATAGGTACCATGAAACATTTACATCAGCAATTTATACTCTTCTACCGACTAACAGATACATATGAAAGTTACATAACAAAATTTGCTCAAGGTTTATATGCATTCAACAATTTATACTCTTCTACCGAATAAAATACATTCTCTAACAGATACTTCTTAGTTACTTTAAGTTTTTTCTTATTTTCTGTTATGTTTTATGCGGTTAGGTAGGTAATTGTACAAATCTTTAATATTGTTTTCTATACTTTTATGTCCTAATGTTCCTCTTAATCTATTAATAAAATAGTTCTGCTTTGTTCTTGCGTTATGTCTATGTATGTTCATGTTCTTAGTTTGACTATGATTTTTTATTGTATATTTAATGCATTCAGCTATTCTGCACTTAGAGTATCGTTATTGAGAATGCTTATAAAAGCAAAAGGAAATTGAATAAATTACCTTAAGAGTGAGTTAGAAGTAGATGTAATCTCTCCAATAGCTGGTGCCCAACCCTTTTAGGTGTTTTACTCTTTTATAGGAAAATTGTGTTATGAACACAACAAATGTAGCCATTTTTTCGCTAAAGCACATGCAAAATGGGAACTGCCAAGCTAAATCCGCTAAATATGTGATGTGTTGTTGTTCGGTTGCAACTGCTACACTCCTCTCCTTCTAAAAAACTTCCCTCGGCTGCGCTTTGAGGCTGAGGGCCCTCACAATCTCATGGCTACACCTTGAGGCCGAGTATGTTACTGGCTTTGGAGGCATTAGTTATTCAAATGTTGCCAGCATTGCGTTAGAGCTAGCATATGACTTAGAATGACATCTGTAGGACACATAAGACATCATTTCCATTGCTGTGGAAGATACACTAAGAGCAGAAAGTCGATGCATTCATATATATATATATATATATATATATATATATATATATACAGTGCAGGAAATGTTAGTATATTTAATGTTTTATAGGCATTTCTACAAGTATCAAGCTTTTTTAAATTACATATTATACTCAAGGCACGTTTCTGAAACCTAAAAATTCTAAACATTGTTTTTTTCTGTGCGTTGCCCCATAATACAACCCCTTAGCTTAGGTGCAAATGTATGACTGAATAATATATTTTTAGTAAGTTCTTTCTATCCATTATTTGTGCAGACTGTCTTAGGATATATAACCCTGTGTTTATATTTTGGGCTGTTTATCTAGCTGGTAGTTTCAGCCAATTGTTTTTCGGTTTATGCACTGGTGTAAACACAATTATCTCGATTTTATCAAGATCAAAGCATGCCATGAAAATTACAACGATCTGATAATCTGCTCTTAGTCCTCTTCCTGAGTCAGGAAAATTGTGTGTTATATGTCCAACAGATGTCACCCTGTCATACGCTAGCTCAACAGATGTCACTTTATGTCATACACTAGCTCTAAGGCAATGTTGGCAACATATGAATAACTAATGCCGCCAAAGCCTGTAAGATACTCAGCCTCAAGGCGTCGCCGAGAGATTGAGGGCCCTCAACCTCAAAGCATAGCCGAGGGATGTGTTTTTGAAGGAGAGGAGTGTAGCAGTAGCATTCCTAAGTTTAGGTTTCTGATTCACGGGAGGTTAGGTTAGGTTTAGTTATTTTTATATAAGCTTACATTTCTGAATTCACAGAAAGTTAGCCTTAGGTTAGGTTTTTTTTTATGTAAGCTTGCATTAACTATCTAACACTGCTACAGTAAAGAAACTTATTTATTTAATGGAAATAACATATTAATATAACAAACTTTCACAAAAAGAATACAAAAAATACAATTTTGGTGCATAGTCTTTCTTACTATGAATGCGTTGCGTTTTTGTCAGCGGCAACACTAAACGAAGAAGAAGAAATTCTAGTAACAACAACACATCGCATATTTAGCGGGTTTCACCTTTTCATTTAGGTTGACAGTTCCCAGTTTGCATGTGATTTAGGGAAAAAATGGCTACGTTTGTTGTGTTCATAACGCGAATTGCCTATAAAAGTAAAACACTTAAAAGGGGCGGGAGCTATTGAAGAGATCACATCCACTTCTAAACTCCTCTTAAGGTAATTTATTCACTTTCCTATTGCTTTTATAACAATTTTCCAGGAAGAGGACTAAGAGCAGATTTGCCCAACGATCAGTGCACTTATCTTGATCATGTGTAAATAACATTGGGGGGGGGGGGAACATTATTCCGCATGCGGGTAAGAGGTCCCATTGGGGTTATAGTATTGCCAACATTCACGAAGAGATTCTAAGAGCGATGAAGCTATTTTATATAGTTTCACATGCATTGTCATATGGTAACCTACAGCCTCATTTACTTGTACACACTAGACAAATGAGTCACCTAACACGTGTTTCAGTCCCTATCAGAACGCATCAACATACACTGCGTTGCTTTGTGCTGACACACGCTGCATGCCTTACAATTATTCTTTGTAGCAAGACCCTTATATTGATCTATGTATGTTACTGAAATAGCGTTTAAACAATGCATGGGATAAAGCAACAGCCAAAATAAGCTATTATACACCACCATTGCAACCTATCATCCCTATACAGGTGTTATTCAAAATTATTTTATAGCATCACTTACAGGCAGACGAAAATCCTTGTGTTCATTAGCAAACCAAAGCAGATATTTCTTCCATAAAAGTCCACTCATTTTGTAACAACGTGGTACTTAATTCCATAAAATTATTAAACTTTAATAACACACATAAAACACAATAAGGTTCACCTGTCATTCGCACACACGTCAACTTCTGCGGTATAAAAGTTGTAACTGCATAAGCGACAAGAATTACCAACCGTGGAAAAGCAAAATTGGTGGTCTGTGCCTGTGACCTACTTTCCTTATGCAGTAAGATAATTTAGTAAATCGTTGTTTTATTTGATACCGAGTTTCGTATTAGACTCGGTCCGTAGCTATAGTTACAGCACTTAGCTAATAGTTGAAACGATAAGCTTAGAAAAACGAAACTTATCGTTAGAGCTAACTGGTAGCATACCGTATAGCAAGACAAGTGTGATTTTTCACGTTTACTGGTGTAAGTCAAGCGAAGGAAGCGGGGTCGCCCGAAACAGCGGCAGCACATTCGCTTGCGAGGACGAGTTTGCTAGTTTAGCCATTATTAGTAGGCGTGTTAATTACATAGGCGGTTAGACCGCTCGCCTCTCACCGAGGCGGCCCGGGTTCAATCCCGCATGTGGGATTTGTGGTGGACAAAGCGGCGTCTGGGCGGGTTTTCTCCGGTTTCCATTCATTCCACCGACTGCTACATCATCACCTTTCCTTTCATCCATTTCACCACCATTTCGTTTCATCTACTTCCTTCCTCCCATACCAGGCATCGGGCTGATCACCTATCCTGGATATTCTGTCTGATCCATGAGCGTCTGCTCCTCGACGGGCCTCTGACCCCAGGCACCCGCCTGTAAGTAAGTAAGTAAGTCCTACATAAGAGGAGGTTAAACAGAGAAAGAAGAAGTGTTAATTACATTATAATGCACAAACCCAGTAAATATTTAAGTTTATGGCAAATTCAGATTGCACCTCTGTTATTTAGTACAGGTTGTTTTATGTACAAAACATCTGCATAACCATTACTTGTGTGAATACAGTGCATAAAGAATTACAATATATCCTGGTGTTTCGCACCCGGTTGCAGGTTTCGTTATGGTCGATCTCCTACAAGTACGAGGCATTTCACTAGACCACCCCAAAACAGCGGTATTTTCTTAAAATGAGGAAAGACCGTCCCTAAGAAAGACAGTTAACCTTGCTCATAACATGTTATGCGTCTGGCATACACTTTTCCATTAATTGTTTAATAAAAGCCTGTGTAGTAAACGGAGAAATAGTAGAAATACCATGACAAAGATGGAAACCAAAACCAGATACAGTTCCGCACATATTTTCTAATTTCCCCAAGTACTTTTCAAAGCCAATTAAGAAACGCAAGTCTCCTATGCAAACACACGCATTGCTGATGGACAAAATTGCGTTTAACAATATTCCCTCTATGCAGTCGGCAATGCAAATGAGCCTGGTTATAATAGACACTTCATTGAACTGGAGAATTTAAAAAAGGTGCCATGGAGATCGTTGTGTTGAATAAATCAAAGAACCAGAAAAGAAGTTTGATTAGCACACAATATAAATTTAAAATCAACAAAGCTAAAATAAATTTTATGGAGATAATATTTCAGACGCAAAACACCGTTTTAGCACATTCAAGACAATATGCATCTTTTAGAGCAAAAGAAAAAAAAATCACAGTAGACACAATGTTAAGGTCAATGTTAAAACATAAAAATTGTTGAGGTATGATGAATTTCTTCTGAATTCTCTACTTTTGAAAATGAAATCTGCGTTACAGACACTGTTTAAGCTGTGATTTGTTTCCCTGCCCTTGGAAGCTCACTTAAGAAAATTAGTAGTCTCTTAAATGTTCTTCTGGCATGAACTTGTCGTCCTCCGTGGACTAGTGGTACCGTGCTAGCCTCTAGTTCCCAAGGTCGCGGGTTCAAACCCTTCGAAAGTAAAGCCGGTGGTCCCGTGTCGTAGATTTACGGCACGTAAAAGAACCTCAAAGCCTGATAAAGAGGCCTCTGAGGAAAATTACCGGTCTTTCGCACCCAATATGGAATGGGACGCTAAGAACCATAGTAGTTAAAGAGCGTCCATAAATAAAACTCAATTTCAATGCAACAGCAGTTTTTTTACAGAAAAGGAACAGAACGAACGTGTTGGAGTGTTAATTTTCGATGAAGTTAAACTTGGGCAAGAAGTGCAGTTTAACCCAAGTACACTTGTGATGATCAACCACTGTATACATTCTACACCTACACATTCTTATATCTACATAGCAGCAAAGCTTCCTTTATCTAAAGGTGGAAATTATGGAAACGAATCTGAATTTCCTCTCACCTCTTTTGTATACAAATTGCGTTGTCTTACAAAATTAACTAAAAATAAAAGTTCTGAAGTAAGGACAGAAATTAAAGACAAAATTGAGATTGTTAGCAGCGAAATGAAAATGTGCCTGCTTCTCTAATACTAATTGAAGAATTTGAATCTAGCAAGAGCTGTGCACATCTCACGTATGTATCAAGAAGTGTTTACGATATTCTATTATGTGTGGGAAAGCTTGTCTCTGGAAAGCTACCCTGTGCAAACAGCTTGTGGGAGACATATTTATGGAATACCTGCATAGCTTAAATGAAGTTCAAATGAAGTGGCTACTGGTAGGTTGCTGTGAAGAACATGTTATGTGCCTTCTGTCTAAACTTATATTTCATTAGAGATTGAAATGCAAACTTTTCTTCCGCACTAAAGAAATAAGGAAGAAGATCACTTCGTCTAAGGCAGCATAATACTCTTGGGAATACTCAACAGATATCCAGCAGCTGAAGTGTTAAAAAACGCATGTCACTGTTGTTTTATAGGACGTAGTAAGAAGTATATGCCATGCATGATTTCGTTCCGTCGCAAGCAGCAGCGGTGTCATCTAAACGATGGACCAATGCAACATCGAGCGCACACTTCTCCTTCCATATTAGGACAACATTTTACCATACAAATTACCATCCTTGTTCTCTATATTTAGTTGTGAATTATATGCTATTAAAAAGGCACTAGAATACGCTCTGGAAACCGCACATAGTGACTCTTACATAATTATCAGTGACTCTCTATCAGCCTTAAACGCAATACAAGACACGTTCTCTACCAATAGTATTGTAAACGAAATACATAATCTTGTTACAATCCTTTATAACTTAGAAAAGTCACTCAATTTCATGTGGATACATCTCATAAAAACATACCCGGTAATGAAAGAGCCGATACTGCAGCAAAACAAGCTACAGAACTACCAACACAGGATACTGATATCAAAATACCTCTCCAAGATGCAGTCACACACTTTAAGAAGAAAACACACAAAGAATGGATCAACAATTCTACAAGTAAACTTCATGATGTACGTGGAACTTCAACTCAAGAATATCCAATAAGACAGCTACAGCGGCGAAACCAAATTGTAATATCCCGACTACGAATTGGGCATACCAAACTGACACACTATTATTTGTTAAATAGAAGCTCTCCACCAATTTGTGAAACATGTAAAACAGCATTAACAGTAGTACATATTATGCTAACATATCCAAAATTTGAAAATCAACGTAGTCAGGTTGGTATGCCCAGAAATATTTCTGCAGCACTCATTGATGCAACTTTCATCCAGAAAGTAATTATTTTTCTTAAATTAATTAATATCCGTCAACATATTTAACCAAATTGTAACCTGTATGTATACATAATGTGTAAGTATTATACTGTAATCCAATAATGTAAACAACTGTACATGAAAGGTCGTATTAAAACCTAGGAAGGTTAAAACGACCCTAAATAAAACTTAAAAAAAATTGCCAGTAGCGGCTCGTGAGTATACATTTTGGATGTTCACAAAGTTTTAGAGTCAGATAGCCCTGAAAATGTGAAATGGCATCTGCTACATAATAATTACACTATGTGATCAAAAGTATCCGGACACCCCCACAAACATGCGTTTTTCATTTTAGGTGCAGTGTGCTGCCACCTACTGCCTGGTACTCATTATCCGCGACCTCAGTAGTCATTAGACATCGTGAAACAGCAGAATGGGACGCTCCGTGGAACTCACGGACTTCGAACGTGGTCAGGTGATTGGGTGTCACTTGTGTCAGAAGTCTGTACGCGAAATTTCCACATTCCTAAACATCCCTAGGTCCACTGTTTCTTATGTGATAGTGAAGTGGAAACGTAAAGGCACATGTACAGCACAAAAGCGTACAGGCCGACCTCGTCTGTTGACTGACAGAGATCGCCGACATTTGAAGAGGGTCGTAAAGAGTAATAGGCAGACATCTATCCAGACCATCACACAGGAATTCCAAACTGCATCAGGATCCACTCCAAGTACTATGACAGTTAGGCGTGAGGGGAGAAACCTTGGATTCCATGATCGAGCGGCTGCTCATAAGTCATACATCACGCAGGAAAATGCCAAACGACGCCTCGCTTGGTGTAAAGAGTGTAACATTACACGATTGAACAGTGGCAAAACCTTGTCTGGAGTGACGAATCACGGTACAAAATGTGGCGATCCGATGGCAGGATGTGGGTATGGCGAATGCCCGGTGAACGTCATCTGCCAGCGTGTGTAGTGTCAACAGTGAAATTCGGAGGTGGTGGTGTTATGGTGTGGTCGTGTTTTTCCTAGAGGGAGCTTGCACCCTTTGTTGTTTTGCGTGGCACGATCACAGCGCAGACCTAAGTAGTAATAAAATGATGGTTCACGGCCACTTAATATGCATGGAATGTCAATTAATATGCTAATTAGCCCCTCCCTCACTTCCCCCTCCCTCCCCCCGCAGGACCTTGGTAGTTTTAGTTGCAGCTGCGGTCGTAAATCTTGTTGAGTACAATGGAAGCTTGACAGTTAAGCAATTAAGGATATCCTTCACCTGTCAAAACGAACAAAGGGGTCATAAATTTAAGGTTCTGTAACAAAGGCGAGATGTTTTTCCTACCCAATCCACATCAGGCCACTTCTGCACCTGGTCAGTTACCCACCCCCACTTCCATTGTTTGTCGAACACGTGGCATACTCATTCCACTAGCTTTTAACAAAAGAACAATGCTTACCCTTCAGCTGTCAAAATGAACAAAGCCCATGATGAATTAGGGTTGTGACAAAGAGAACCTAAGTCAGTTAACAGAGAAACAAGTTCTATTGTCTGGTGCAAGCCTTTATTTCTCATTCCACTACCTCCATAACAAAGCCGGTCCCTTTCCATTGTGTAAGAGATTCTATTATGTGTGCCTTTCTATTGTCCCGGGGCAAGCATTCTTTAGAAAGACCATCTGGCATACTCATTTCACAACCCAATAACAAAGCCGGTCCCTTTCCATTGTGTAAGAGATTCTATTGTGTGCCTTTCTATTGCCCTGAGCAAGACTAGTTTAGAAAGACACCTGTGGCGTTCCCATTCCACTACTCCATAACAAAGCCTGACCCTTTCCATTGTTCGAGCTTAACAAAAGAATCTGAAGGCTGCCTTATGCTCGTCCTGTCCTTGTTTGCGTGAAAGAGAGAGAAACTTGTTTACCAACTCTGCGTAACAACGTCAGACTCGGCCATCATGATTTTGCCTGAGGGACTGTTCTCTCCGATGTTTTACGACATCCTACGAATATACCCGAGCATAGTTAACAAGCATTCTGCTTGGTTTATTTCATGCAGGGACTCTGAAAAAGCGCCTAATATACATTTCATTACATGTATTAAACCTCTGCGTGATATCTATAGATCGGTGTTCGATTCTTACTGTAATCAAAAGTTTATTGCTAATGAGAAATTAATGATTGATATTATTATATCATTACCCTAATTAATAAAAAGGCGTTCAGAGAATTCTAGCTCGAGTCTTACCAAGTGAAACTCTAATGCGTAATAACTATTAAACTATGCACGGGCAGATTAAAATGTATTTAACAAATATAATTTAATTTTTTATATATCATTACAATAATTAATAAAAGGGTGTTCAGAGGGTTCTAGCTCGAATCTTGCCCAACGAAACTCTAATGCTTAATAAATATTAAACTATGCAAGGTCAGATTAAAATGCATTTAACAAATATAATTTAATTTTTATATATCATTACAATAATTAATAAAAGGGTGTTCAGGGGTCCTAGATCGAATCTGCGAATCTCTAATGCTTAATAAATATTAAACTATGCGAGTATTGGGCGGTCAGATTAAAACGTGTTTAACAAATATAATTTAATTTATACGACATTACAATGTTTAACGAACTGTATTCTTAGGAACCAGAGGTCCATAGTTCGAATCCTGCCCTGCGAAACGCTATAATAACTATTAAAAATATTGAAGCAGTGGGTGCTCAGATTAAAATTGCATTTAACAACTATAATTATTTATATTAAACCCTGATGCATACTTAGATATCCCGATGCCTAGACACCATTCTTTCTTCATCTCCTCTCTTTTTCTTTCTATCTATCTCTTTCTTTTTCCACGACTTGTACACATTCAGGCGTTCGCATATACACGAGCACTTGTACACACATCAGCAAACATACACAGGTGCACGCATGCACACACACGCACTTACACACACTCACATACATACAACAGTACACACACACATACACGCATTCACACAACTCATGCGTATACATACATACACCAGTGCTCTTACACACATACATATACATGCACACACATACACATACATACACCAGTGCTCTTACACTCTCACATACATATACATGGACACACACGAATACACACACACATACACGCACACACACTCACGTACATGCATACACCGTTACACTTGCACATACGAACACGACCACACACACACATACACACACACGCAGGCACATATGCCTGTTCACTTACACCCAACAGCGCCAACCCACACACGCACACGCCAACTCACGAGCATGTCCTGAATGAAAAGAGACAAAATGATGCAATAAAAACTAATTATAGCTCGGGATGCGACACGTCATTTACGAATTGTTCGAAACTGGTCTGGATGCAGGGGTTCGAATCCTAGGAGGGATTACAAATTCATCTTCTAATAACTCCAAAACTAATTAAAATAAAGACAGTAAATAAACTTTATTACTTTTATGTCATTAGTTCCTTTCTTGTGCATGTATATTAGAGTACCAGGTGTCATAGGCTCGATCCTTAATTTTAAAATCTCAATTATCTCGGAAACTAACAGTGATAGAGGAGCGGGCCAAAGCATGATTGTTAGCTCCTATGATGGGCAATTAATGCCTTATATAATTTCCAATCAGTTGTCCCTAGTTCGAATCCTGATTTTTCAGTGACTTCATTAATTTTCCAGTGTACACTAGAATATATCACTTAGATCAATGTTGCAAGTGCATACAGGTCTTTTAAACACATCAAACTAATATTATAAATAATTTTGTTTCTGGCGTTCTGAGTTCGAATACCGATTCAATGAAGTTTACTTATAAATTTAATAACATAGTAAATAATTAAGACAAAGGCACCAAATAAACCTATTACGTTTATGTCATCAGATAATATCTTGCGGGTGTATATTCGGGTACCTGACGTCCAGGGTTCGATCCTTAAGTTTAAATCTCAACCTCCCCCTTCCATCTTCCCCTTTCTTCCCCATTTGTCTGCTATGTGCATACACAGCACATGAGCAAACTTTAATTATTTAAATTGTAGACTCGCGGAGAAAATCTTCATCTTCTGGTTACATTCTCTTAAGTACTGTTTGTAATACTGTAATGTCCATACGCGTAGGTAGGTATTCCATCGTCTGCAATTACTCTTTTATCATCAAAGGAACTCAGCGTAATTTCATTCACTTGCACTGTGGTAACAGAGTGCTTTCGTGATAGGATTAAGATTCAGGGGCGTTCTGATGATTTCACAGGTTTTAATACAGGCTATATAGCTGTCAAACGTAATTTACTGCTTAATAGCGCTAGTTTTATGCCATTATTTTTTTTACCATTGAGCCGTGGAAATGTCAGGCATACATCTTAGGTCGTAGTCCGACAAAGCGCTGGATGATTTTACCGTTAGTCTCATCTTTAAATTTTCCAAGCACCTTCTTGTTTAGAGCTGAATAACATATATGGTTGACAGGGTAATCAGCAGTAATCAGATGTTCAAGGAAACGTAGCTTATCCTGTTCCACATCTTCAGCTCTTACACAATGAATGAATCAGTATCCATGTACATAAGCTTCAGGTTTTCAGCTCCGCAATGTGGTAACAACACATCATAATGATAGTGGTACATTAATGTATTGGAGATGTCTAACACTCACATACCAAAGTATATGGGGCTGTTGAATACAGTCTGACGAGAGGGCATATGTACAGCAGCTAGATTAGCAGTATATATCGTCCTAACAATAAACGTAGGCATGGCGATCAACTTCTCCAGAGTTTTTCCAAACATGGCATTGTTAAAGAGCTTGTAGAGGTCCTTCTTGAAATCATTTGCAGCTTGCTGCCATTTACCAGGAATGGTGCCCACGCATCTAAAAATGGAGAAGCCGTGATTTTTCATTTTTTGGTGCTCTGACTTAAGGTCGAGTAATGCATCTAAAGACTATTCCCTTTTTGATCACTGTAACATAACTAATTTTAGACTTTATCTTAATAGCGAATGTTATCCTTTGACTTTGGAAACTCTAGACTTGCATCATTGCATGATATGTACTCAATCTCTTATTATAAAAAAGAGAATTATCCTTTATTGAAGAGAAAATATTACTTAAATTTGCTCTCATCAAC
Organism: Deroplatys truncata; assembly: GCA_030765065.1. Lineage (NCBI taxonomy): Eukaryota > Metazoa > Arthropoda > Insecta > Mantodea > Mantidae > Deroplatys > Deroplatys truncata. The sequence continues at coordinate 679,799,162 of CM060990.1, forward strand.
CAGAGGAAGTTGTAAATGGCTGTGTCAACACCAGTGTTAATATCCCTGTACAGAGCTCACTGAATTGTTTAATAATTCATGATACAGCATTTACATGCGGGCCTCTGACTCACGTGATGCAGCTTATATTTAAAACTATTCATTGTAAGAATTTATTTTTTCATTAGGAATGTAAGGCAATTTAATGAATAAAATCATTATGTAAAAGCACACTTTGATTCCTTTTTTATTGTTATTACTTATCTTACATTTCCATCACTTTCCTCGTCCAGCTCATTGTTCCAGCATATGGCGTTTCACTTGCAACAGTAGGTTATGCAAATTTATTTACTATTATTTAAACGAAAGTCTCTTTATTTTCATAATTTGTATTCCAACACAGCAAACAGCTTTTTGATATTGTTAATGTATATAGGATTCAAGTCTTTTTAGGTATATAAGTTTCACCATTATTTAAAGTATATTCACAATCATTTAAATTATTGCACACAATTCTTATTTTCACTGAATATAGGTAGACTCGCTCGAGCTAACTCTCAGCTATGCATTGAATTGTATACAAAATTGTCCGTATTTTTTCATCGTATACCCTGTAATGTTATATAAGGATCCTGTCTTAACGTGTTTCGGTGATGTAGATGTCTCAGCACCCGCTTCTTGCCGAAATGTTTCTTGTAGGTGCCGATGGTGCTTATTCTACCCTCCAATAGCGTCAGCATCCTTTGCATGGTTGCAAAGCTGTTGCTCTTATTCTTCCTCTTATTGCACAGTCTGAAACATTGCACAATGAAAGTCTTAGAAAACTATCTTGGTCAAGTAAAGCCAACCTGAAAAGAATTAAATTTTTGTTATGATACATGTAAAATGAAGCACAAAGATTTGTATAAACATTCGGATATTTATAGTTATTTCAATGCGCTAGATATAATTAAACTCAAAGCATGTGATATTGTGATTTCGTAAATTTTTTATGAAATTCTACAATATGCATCTTTTGTATCTTTATATGTAATATCAATGAGTCAGTTGTTTTATTTATGAATTTTTCATTGTGAAATAGAAGAACATTCAATACTTAAGTTTGACACTTCTATGCACCTTCTTTGCATGTAAAAAAGACAATTTACATGTCTTAAATTTCCCCATCTCTGCCATACCGTTATACTGGAGGTATACGTTCCCAGGTATTTCTGCAATCTCTTGATCGGTTAACGAATTATAGCGCTCTGGTAAGAACACTTGACAATCCTCCAGCGAAGATACGATCCTGGTACCATATCTAGTTTGAACTCTCTTTAAGGACTTTATCTCATAGTTAAGACCTATTTCGAGATCTTGAACTCGACGAGTCGGTAGGAAACTACGCTCTTCAACCATCTTGTTAAGTCTATCAGCTAAACAATCTGTAACAGACATTGTCATGAATTATTATTTTCACTACATTATTCAAGTTGAAGAACAAGTTATACACTTCTTTATATTAGAACTAGGGTGTGTGTATGTTTTGTAAGTATGCCTATGAAAGTGTAGAGAAACAAAGAATAAGTATAGAAAATCGTGTGAATGTTCATTGAAGATGAGCCAGCAGAGAACCAAAGAATGAGTAGAGGAAATCGTGTCCGAAAGTATAGTGAAACAAAGAATGAGTGGGGAAAATCATATGAATGTTTAAGTAAGAAGAATGTGTTGAGAAGATCATGTGAATGTTAATGGAAGCAACAAAGACTGTGCAGAGAAAGTCGTGTGAATGTTAACAAAGCATGAACCTGCAGGGGAACAAAGAATGAGTAGAAGAAATCATGTGAGTGTATAGGGAAACAAAGAATGAGGGGGAAAAATCGTATGAATGTTTATGTAAGAAGAATGTGTGGCGAAAATCATGTGAACTGGAGAAGAGTATGCAGTGAAATCCATGTGAATGTAAAGCACAGATTAGAAAATATGATGCTCTTTGCAACGAATCGTCTTTCATGTACTGTAACGTTTAAACAAAATTAAATGTATTGTAAAAGCCAACAGTGATTTTGTATAGTTATGTAAAACTCACCTTGCATTGTCACGTTTTTATACGTGCTGAATGTGTAGACGGCCTGCAGCTCACGTTGCTTTTAAAGCTCTTTAAAACTTGAATGTAAAGTTAATAAGTACACAACAGTTCTAACATGGGCAGATATCTGTTTATATAGGGATTTAAACCCCCTCCAGGCGATGCCGGCACGTCATCATGGCTGTGATGCTTACACTCACGTGATTATTGCAGCCAATGACATCATCTCTTGCTGCGCATGCGCAGAGGCTCTCAGCACTTCTATCCCTACTTGTTTCACTTCCTCTCGCTCTCTCTCTCTCCCTCTCTCGCTCTCTCTCACACAGAGTACATCCATAATGTCGTTACACAAAGCTGCATACAGTTAAAGCATCAATCTAAGTTATGTATTCTAGAGTACAGAGGAAAATCAGTGAAGTCATTGAAAGATCGGGACTCGAACTAGTGGCAACTGATTGGAAATTATATATAGCATTAATTGTTCATTGCATGAGCTATCAAACATGCTTTCGCTCACGGCTCTATCTCTGCCTGTTTCTGCGATAATTGAGATTTAAACTTAAGGATCGAACCCTGGACGTCAGGTACCCGAATATACACCCGCAAGATATTATCTGATGACATAAACGTAATAGGTTTATTTGGTGCCTTTGTCTTAATTATTTACTATGTTATTAAATTTATAAGTAAACTTCATTGAATCGGTATTCGAACTCAGAACGCCAGAAACAAAATTATTTATAATATTAGTTTGATGTGTTTAAAAGACCTGTATGCACTTGCAACATTGATCTAAGTGATATATTCTAGTGTACACTGGAAAATTAATGAAGTCACTGAAAAATCAGGATTCGAACTAGGGACAACTGATTGGAAATTATATAAGGCATTAATTGCCCATCATAGGAGCTAACAATCATGCTTTGGCCCGCTCCTCTATCACTGTTAGTTTCCGAGATAATTGAGATTTTAAAATTAAGGATCGAGCCTATGACACCTGGTACTCTAATATACATGCACAAGAAAGGAACTAATGACATAAAAGTAATAAAGTTTATTTACTGTCTTTATTTTAATTAGTTTTGGAGTTATTAGAAGATGAATTTGTAATCCCTCCTAGGATTCGAACCCCTGCATCCAGACCAGTTTCGAACAATTCGTAAATGACGTGTCGCATCCCGAGCTATAATTAGTTTTTATTGCATCATTTTGTCTCTTTTCATTCAGGACATGCTCGTGAGTTGGCGTGTGCGTGTGTGGGTTGGCGCTGTTGGGTGTAAGTGAACAGGCATATGTGCCTGCGTGTGTGTGTATGTGTGTGTGTGGTCGTGTTCGTATGTGCAAGTGTAACGGTGTATGCATGTACGTGAGTGTGTGTGCGTGTATGTGTGTGTGTATTCGTGTGTGTCCATGTATATGTATGTGAGAGTGTAAGAGCACTGGTGTATGTATGTGTATGTGTGTGCATGTATATGTATGTGTGTAAGAGCACTGGTGTATGTATGTATACGCATGAGTTGTGTAAATGCGTGTATGTGTGTGTGTACTGTTGTATGTATGTAAGTGTGTGTGCATGCGTGCACCTGTGTATGTTTGCTGATGTGTGTACAAGTGCTCGTGTATATGCGAACGCCTGAATGTGTACAAGTCGTGGAAAAAGAAAGAGATAGATAGAAAGAAAAAGAGAGGAGATGAAGAAAGAATGGTGTCTAGGCATCGGGATATCTAAGTATGCATCAGGGTTTAATATAAATAATTATAGTTGTTAAATGCAATTTTAATCTGAGCACCCACTGTTTCAATATTTTAATAGTTATTATAGCGTTTCGCAGGGCAGGATTCGAACTATGGACCTCTGGTTCCTAAGAATACAGTTCGTTAAACATTGTAATGTCGTATAAATTAAATTATATTTGTTAAATACGTTTTAATCTGACCGCCCAATACTCGCATAGTTTAATATTTATTAAGCATTAGAGATTCGCAGATTCGATCTAGGACCCCTGAACACCCTTTTATTAATTATTGTAATGATATATAAAAATTAAATTATATTTGTTAAATGCATTTTAATCTGACCTTGCATAGTTTAATATTTATTAAGCATTAGAGTTTCGTTGGGCAAGATTCGAGCTAGAACCCTCTGAACACCCTTTTATTAATTATTGTAATGATATATAAAAAATTAAATTATATTTGTTAAATACATTTTTAATCTGCCCGTGCATAGTTTAATAGTTATTACGCATTAGAGTTTCACTTGGTAAGACTCGAGCTAGAATTCTATGAACGCCTTTTTATTAATTAGGGTAATGATATAATAATATCAATCATTAATTTCTCATTAGCAATAAACTTTTGATTACAGTAAGAATCGAACACCGATCTATAGATATCACGCAGAGGTTTAATACATGTAATGAAATGTATATTAGGCGCTTTTTCAGAGTCCCTGCCTGAAATAAACCAAGCAGAATGCTTTTTAACTATGCTCGGGTATATTCGTAGGATGTCGTAAAACATCGGAGAGAACAGTCCCTCAGGCAAAATCATGATGGCCGAGTCTGACGTTGTTACGCAGAGTTGGTAAACAAGTTTCTCTCTCTTTCACGCAAACAAGGACAGGACGAGCATAAGGCAGCCTTCAGATTCTTTTGTTAAGCTCGAACAATGGAAAGGGTCAGGCTTTGTTATCGAGTAGTGGAATGGGAACGCCACAGGTGTCTTTCTAAACTAGTCTTGCCCAGGGCTATAGAAAGGCACACAATAGAATCTCTTACACAATGGAAAGGGACCGGCTTTGTTATTGGGTTGTGGAATGAGTATGCCAGATGGTCTTTCTAAAGAATGCTTGCCCCGGGACAATAGAAAGGCACACATAATAGAATCTCTTACACAATGGAAAGGGACCGGCTTTGTTATGGAGGTAGTGGAATGAGAAATAAAGGCTTGCACCAGACAATAGAACTTGTTTCTCTGTTAACTGACTTAGGTTCTCTTTGTCACAACCCTAATTCATCATGGGCTTTGTTCATTTTGACAGCTGAAGGGTAAGCATTGTTCTTTTGTTAAAAGCTAGTGGAATGAGTATGCCACGTGTTCGACAAACAATGGAAGTGGGGGTGGGTAACTGACCAGGTGCAGAAGTGGCCTGATGTGGAATGGGTAGGAAAAACATCTCGCCTTTGTTACAGAACCTTAAATTTATGACCCCTTTGTTCGTTTTGACAGGTGAAGGATAACCTTAATTGCTTAACTGTCAAGCTTCCATTGTACTCAACAAGATTTACGACCGCAGCTGCAACTAAAACTACCAAGGTCCTGCGGGGGGAGGGAGGGGGGAAGTGGGGGAGGGGCTAATTAGCATATTAATTGACATTCCATGCATATTAAGTGGCCGTGAACCATTATTTTATTACTACTGACCTACATTGATATTTTAAGCACCTTCTTGCTTCCCACTGCTGAAGAGCAATTCGGGGATGGCGATTGCATCTTTCAATACGATCGAGCACCTGTTCATACTGCACGGGCTGTGGCGGAGTGGTTACACGACAATAACATCCCTGTAATGGACTGGCCTGCACAGAGTCCTGACTTGAATCCTATAGAACACCTTTGGGATGTTTTGGAACGCCGATTTCGTGCCAGGCCTCACCGACCTACATGATACCTCTCCTCAGTTCCGCACTCCCTGAAGAATGGGTTGCCATTCCCCAAGAAACCTTCCAGCGCCTGATTGAAAGTATGCCTGCAAGAGTGAACGCTGTCATCAAGGCTAAGGGTGGGCCAACACCATACTGACTTCCAGCATTACCGATGGAGGGCGCCACGAACTTGTACGTCATTTTCAGCCAGGTGTCCGAATACTTTTGATCACGTAGTAATGCATAAGTTGGCTGACAAAGTAAGTAAGTAATTTTAATAACCCAATTAATTGTACAAATTTACAACAACAGTTTTACAAATTTATTCTTAACCCAGTTTCTAAAAATAACAATAAAATAAAATATAAAGAAAACTAACCTCATAACTACTGGTAGCCAGCATTCCTCCTAACCTAACAGTACAATTATAAATTTATTTAATCTCTAATCTAACTCTATCTTGATATCCTTTCCTTGGACCACAACAAATTCAAATCTTGAGGTTGTCGAGTTGTTGGGTCCTACTTACAAGATATCAAATAAACACTACTGTAATTTAATTTAATACTCATTTGTCTCTTCCTTGCTAATTTTCCTTATCCATTTTGCTCTTACTCTGCCCAAAAAGTTCCCTACTTCTATTATATTTTCCCTAGATTTTACATTTACTATCTTTTTAGTTTGAATTTCTATTGGCAAATTTAACCATTCTCTCTTCTCTATCCTCTTTCTAAGTAACTTCGTTTCTTCACACTCTAAAACTATATACCACTCTTTAACAAGTTGGCTGACAAAAGAAAGGGTTGTTTTGTGGATGTTTGTTATCGTGTACATAATTAAGTATAGCATTTTAGGGCAAGAACGAAGTAATGTGTAAATTAAATTGTAGTTGAGAGTATGCATGGTCTGGAATAACCGGAGAAGCTTCCGCGTTCGTGCACGTTAATTACTTCTGCTGTAGTGCTACCACCTAGTGGCATTAACGTAAAATTGTAGTGATAGTACGAAAACAGAGTGCGGGAGAAACTTCCTGCATATCTTCAAGTATGCACGACCCGTGTGAACTCTAAAACAAAACCATTTCATATGTAAACAGTGTTTATTTTCCAGGAGTGTGGATAAACGAAAATTTACACTGAAACTCACATGTTGAGAAGCTGTTCGTGAAGCTGAGTCAATTATGCCTTGCCCTCTAGATAATAAGGGAAAGGGTGAGCAAAAAAAATGATAAATCTATACTATGCATATTTTCACAGTCGCCTTAGGTATGGAATCATGTTTTGGGACAAAAAGGCAGAAAACATATTTAAATTGCAAAAAAGGGCACTAAGAATTATTACATTTAAAAAGAAAACCAAATCCTGTAAAATACTATTTAAATCTTTAAAGACCTTTACCTTGTATATACACATTAGAGGCCTTAATGTACAGCAGAAAAAATTCTCAACGCTTCAGATAAACAAATTTAAACATCATCATAATACAAGAAACAATCACCAGTTGAGAGCATAAGTCACAATACCGCACTATATGAATATACAACTGTACTAAGTTATGCAAAAAATGACCACAATCAAAAATAGAAATTAGCCGTTTAAATTTTTTTAACTTGGTGTAGAATCACTACTGATGAGAAACTGTTTTTATAGTGTGGATGCACATCTAGAGGCATTCACATCATACCCATGATATGTGATTTAACACTAGCATGTTAACACACTAATTATCATGATCCTGACAATCAGTGTTTTAAATGTCTTATGATACTAAAAAAGTTGTTACCAACGTTTATTTTTTCATCTACTTCATTTTAATTGAGATAAACCTTTGGAGAAATAGTCATATTACACATTTCCTTAAACATACAAGGGAATAGCGATAGTCAAATGTTTAAGAACTGGATGCTATATATAGCCTTAAAACTCCATACTGTATGCATGCAACAGCTAGAAACAACTGAATATCGAAAGAACTTTAAAAGAATGGCTTAAGTATGGAACATTTCGAATTACTAATAAGAGATATCTCGGAAATAGCTTATGACACAAAAATGCTATTTGGAATGGAATAAATTGTATGTTTTAAAGAGATCTGCATCCTTTGTGTAGTAAGTTTTCGTCTATCGCTTAAGGTTTACCAGTTATACAAGATTATACAAAATTCCTTCCGCATAAAGCGATATTCTAGACTATTCAAGGAAAATTCCATATATGCATCTTATTTGTCATGAAAATACCTTTAGTGTATGTTTATTTTAATCAAAATCCTTAGAACCATATTTGAGAAAATCGAAAATTTCGAAAAATCTTCCATATAAAAGGTAGTTTGGGGTAGGAGGATTTTCATGAAAATCTTCACGTCTCATCTTTGGGAGATACTGAACTTGCATACAAAGTTTGGTATTTAGCCTGGGAGTGATTTCCGAAATTACCCTTGCACACACACACACACAGAAAACACAAGTATAGGGTAGTTAAATTATATTCGAACCCACTCGCGGCCTCTCTCTACTGCGCGAGACAGCCGGCAGTCGCGGGGAAATTACGGCGCCAGAGGCGGACTAAAATCCTTACCTTATAATACATCCTGGAAATGTTAACCTTCTGCTCTCAAATAGGCAGCTAATCTCGTGTAAATATTCTCGCTCACTCTCCGAAGCTCAGCAGCAGGAATTCTTGTGATTTCTTGCACAATGTTTTCTCTAAGTTCCTGTAGTGTGCGAGGATTGGAACGATACACATTGTCTTTTAAAGAACCCCATAAATAAAAATCACAACTCGTTATGTCAGGAGAACGAGGGGGCCACAAATCAACACTAAATATTCTGTCATCAAGCACCTCTCTTATTGCATGTAATGATTCGGCAGCCATATGTGCTGTTGCAGAATCTTGCTGGAACCAACCATACGATTTCTCTTCTTCTGTCAAGCATTGCAAAATGGCCTCAGAATTCACCTCTGATATCGCTCTGCATTTATTGTTTCATCAAAGAATATGGGCCCTATTAACAATTCCTGCTGCTGAACTTCGGAGAGTGAGCGAGAATACTTACACGAGATATGCTGCCTGTTTGAGAGCAGAAGGTCAGCATTTCCAGCATCTATTATAAGGTAAGGTCTTTAGTCCGCCTCTGCCGGCGTAATATCCCCGGCGACTGCCGGCTGTCTCGTGCAGTAGAGGGAGGCCTCGAGTGACTTCGAATAAAATTTAATTACCCTATACATTACACACTGTACAAACGCAACACACACACACACACAAGTAAACACAGAACATATACACAGAAATCACAAACAACGCACAAACAGCAAATATACACAGGACACACCCAAAACACATACAGTACAGAACATAGAACATATACACAAAACACACACAACGCACACACACAACATATACACACAACACACACAGTACACACATAGAAAGCACACAACATACACATTGCATACGCAGAACACACACACAAAACATATACAAGCAACGCACACATCGCACACACAGAACACACATAACATACACAGTACATAAGCAGAACACACACACAACACACAGTACATACACACAACACACACAGAACACATACACACAACACACACAGAACATATACACACAACACGCACACACATAAAATATACACACATCACACACAGAACATATACACACAACACGCACACACAGAAAATATACACACAACACCACACACAGAACATATACACACAACACACACAGAACATATACACAACACTCTCACACACTCAGAACATATACACACAGCACACACAGTAAACACACAGAAAACACACAACATACACATTGCATACGCAGAACACACACACAAAACATGAACACACATAACATACAATGTACATACTCAGAACACACACACAACACACACACAGTACACACACAACGCGCGCACAGAACACACACAATATACAGAGTACATACACAGAACACACACAACACACACATAGAACATATACACACAACACACCAGAACACAGAGTACATACGCAGAACACACACAGAACATATACACACAATACACACACTACACACACAACACACACAGTACACACAACACACACAGTACACACACAACACACACAGTACACACACAACAAACACAACGCGCGCACAGAACATACACAACATACACAGTACATATGCAGAACACACACAGAACGTATACACACAACACACACAGTACACACACACAACACGCACACAGAACACAGACAACATACACAGTACATATGCAGAACACACACAGAACATATACACACAATACACACAGTACACACACAACACACACAACACGCACACAGAACACACACAACATACACAGTACATACGCAGAACACACACAGTACTCACGCAACACACACAACGCGCATACAGAACACACACAACATACACAGTACATACGCAGAACACACACATCGCACACACAGGACACACACACACACACAACGCGCGCACAGAACATACACAACATACACAGTACATACGCAGAACATATACACACAACACACATAACGCTCGCACAACACAATCAACATACACAGTACATACACAGAACACACACACAGCACACACACAGAACATATACACACAACACACACAGTACACAACACACACAGAACATATACACACAACACACACAACGCGCGCACAGAAAATACACACAACACACACAGTACACACTCACAACACAAACAGTACACACACAACGCGCGCACAGAACATACACAACATACACAGTACAATGCAGAACACACACAGAACATATACGCACAACACATACAGTACCCACACACACAACACACACAGTACACACACAACGCGCACACAGAACACACAACATACACAGTACATATGCAGAACACACACAGAACGTATACACACAACACACACAGTACACACACACAACACGCACACAGAACACAGACAACATACACAGTACATATGCAGAACACACACAGAACATATACACACAATACACACAGTACACACACAACACACACAACACGCACACAGAACACACACAACATACACAGTACATACGCAGAACACACACAGTACACACACAGTACTCACGCAACACACACAACGCGCATACAGAACACACACAACATACACAGTACATACGCAGAACACACACATCGCACACACAGGACACACACACAACGCGCGCACAGAACATACACAACATACACAGTACATACGCAGAACATATACACACAACACACACAACGCTCGCACAACACAATCAACATACACAGTACATACACAGAACACACACACAGCACACACACAGAACATATACACACAACACACACAGTACACAACACACACAGAACATATACACACAACACACACAACGCGCGCACAGAACATACACACAACACACACAGTACACACTCACAACACAAACAGTACACACACAACGCGCGCACAGAACATACACAACATACACAGTACAATGCAGAACACACACAGAACATATACGCACAACACATACAGTACCCACACACACAACACACACAGTACACACACAACGCGCACACAGAACACACAACATACACAGTACATATGCAGAACACACACAGAACATATACACACAGCACACACACAACACACACAGTACACACACAACACGCACACAGAACTCACACCACATACACAGTACAATTGCAGAACACACAGAGAACATATAAACACAACACGCACAGTACATACACACAATACACAGTACATACGCAGAACACACACAGAACATATACACACAACACACACAGTACATACACACAATACACACAGTACACAACACACAGAACATATACACACAACACACACAGTACACACACAACGCGCGCACAGAACACACACAACATACACAGTACATACGCAGAACACACACAACACACACAGAACACACACAACACACACACAGAACATATACACACAACACACACAGTACACACACAACGCGCGCACAGAACACACACACAATATACATAATACATACACAGAACATACACACAACACACACAGTACACACACAACACACACAGTACACACAACACACACAGTACACACACAACGCGCACACAGAACACACACAACATACACAGTACATATGCGGAACACATACAGAACATATACACACAATACACACAACACGCACGCGGAACACACACAACATACACAGTACATATGCAGAACACACACAGAACATATACACATAACACACACAACACGCACACAGAACACACACAGCATACATAGTACATACGTAGAGCACACACAGTACACACACAACACACACAGTACACACACAACACATACACATACACATACACACACAGTGCACATATAGAACATATACACACAACACACAGTACACACACAGTGCACACATAGAACATATACACAGAACACACACAACACACACACACAGTACACACACAACACATACACATACACACACAGTGCACACATAGAACATATACACACAACACACACAACACACACACAGTACACACACAACACGTACACATACACATACACACACAGTGCACATATAGAACATATACACACAACACACAGTACACACACAGTGCACACATAGAACATATACACAGAACACACACAACACACACACAGTACACACACAACACATGCACATACACACACAGTGCACACATAGAACATATACACACAAGTACACACAGTGTACACATAGAACATATACACAGAACATACACAACACACACAGTACACACACAACACATACACATACACACACACATTGCACACATAGGACATATACACACAACACACAAGTACACACACAGTGTACACATAGAACATATACACAGAACACACACACAGAACATACACAACGCACACACAGGGTACACACAACACACGCGCACACACAAAACATTTTTTAAATGTATTAATCAGTTGCATTCCCCGTTACCTTGGTAATATTACATGAATTCTTTACATTATGTTTACATAGTTGTTTCACACAATTTAACATTGATAATTACAAGTTGTTTTACTCAGTTTTAACGTTATGTTATTAATTTATAATACAAAATTATTTTTATAGACTTTCCTACTTGTTACAATTAAGTTGCTCTAGATATTCACGACTTATACATTTGCAGAAGCTTCTTAAATATTGGGATATTATCTCTTTGTTACTGACAGGTCATACACCTGCTATTATTATTTCTTGAATGAGAATTGACCTTTGGTATCTGTGTTATTACAGTTGTGAATCAGATGATTGACTCTCTGTCCTCCTCTGTTGCATGTATAGTCCGGATCATTTATGATATGGAATCGATGTAAATATGGCTTTTTTTTCCATGCCCTGTCACTATGGCTGTTAATTCCGAGGTTGCTGGGAGTTTTATTTTAGTCCGTCTTGAATTGAAGGAAAGGATGACTTTAGTAACTGCTCCTTTTGTGGTGCTATTTCATCTGAGTTGCCATTCTTCTAGTGATAAATCATTTATTTCTGATATGATATTCGACTTTGGGATCTTGCTGTATATTACTAAACTGTGTAACGTTCTTGCAAGGTCGATTTAGTAGTAGTCGATGCATAGAAGTCACAATTACTTAAAAAAATAGAAAATCAAAATGCCGGGCCCTTTATAGAATGCATTAATAAAGCATTCCCCTAGAGTAATAATTGTTTTGTACTACCAAAGCTTAAAGGAATTGAACAAGGATTTAAATCAGCTTTAAATAAAAGGAACAATCCATACAGCCCCAAAGGTGCTGAATATATTAACACTCAAATGTAGAAACAAAGATATGTTACAATTGAAGCAGATTACATTTGAATTTGTCCTTCTCACACAAAATTTGCCATTTTGAAATGGAATTTAACACGCGATAATGTGATATAAACTCGCTTCCATGAGATATTAAATGCCGCTCCACACACTACAAGAATTTAGAATTTTACTTACGGCAAAAGTACTTGATATGGATAATTTAGACAAGGCCGAAAAGTGTGGAGACGGCCGCTCCCAGACACGAAGCTCAATAAAAGTCCTTCTTTGCTGGTCGTCGAGAACTGTTACACTCTTTTTTTTCTCTTGATCCATCGCGGAGAGGACACAACCTGGCGAGTGCTGTAGAAACCTGGTGCAGCCGACTTTTGGTGTAAGGAACGCTGCCGGCGTAATAATAAGCAGGGGCCGAAAATTGTAGTTCATGATTGCAGGTACACTACGTGATCAAAAGTATCGGACACCTGGCTGAAAATGACGTACAAGTTCGTGGCGCCCTCCATCGGTAATGCTGGAAGTCAATATGGTGTTGGCCCACCCTTAGCCTTGATGGCAGCGTTCACTCTCGCAGGCATACTTTCAATCAGGTGCTAGAAGGTTTCTTGTGGAATGGCGGCCCATGCTTCACGGAGTGCGGAACTGAGGAGAGGTATCGATGTAGGTCGGTGAGGCCTGGCATGAAGTCGGCGTTCCAAAACATCCCAAAGGTGTTGTATAGGATTCAAGTCAGGACTGTGCAGGCCAGTCCATTACAGGTATGTTATTGTCGTGTAACCACTCCGCCACAGCCCGTGCAGTATGAACAGGTACTCGATCGTGTTGAAAGATGCAATCGCCATCCCCGAATTGCTCTTCAACAGTGGAAAGCAAGAAGGTGCTTAAAATATCAATGTAGGTCTGCGCTATGATCGTGCCACGCAAAATAACAAGGGGTGCAAGCCCCCTCCAGGAAAAACACGACCACACCATAACACCAGCACTTCCGAATTTCACTGTTGGCACTACATACGCTGGCAGATGACGTTCACCGCGCATTCGCCATACGCACACCCTGCCATCAGATCGCCACATTGTATACCGTGATTCGTCACTCCACACAACGTTTTGCCACTGTTCAATCGTGTAATGTTGACGCTCTTTACACCATACGAGGCGACGTTTCGCATTTTCCTGCGTGATGTGTGGCTTATGAGCAGCCGCTCGACCATGGAATCCAAGGTTTCTCACCTCACGCCTACTTGGAGTGGATCCTGATGCAGCTTGGAATTCCTGTGTGATGGTCTGGATAGATGTCTGCCTATTACTCTTTACGACCCTCTTCAAATGTCGGCGGTCTCTGTCAGTCAACAGGCGAGGTCGGCCTGTACGCTTTTGTGCTGTACATGTGCCTTTACGTTTCCACTTATTATCACATCAGAAACAGTGGACCTAGGGAGTTTAGGAGTGTGGAAATCTCGCGTACAGACTTCTGACACAAGTGACACTCAATCACCTGACCACGTTCGAAGTCCGTGAGTTCCACGGAGCGTCCCATTCTGCTGTTTCACGATGTCTAATGAGTACTGAGGTCGCGGATAATGAGTACCAGGCAGTAGGTGGCAGCACAATGCACCTAAGATGAAAAACGTATGTTTGTGGGGTGTCCGGATACTTTTGATCACATAGTGTACATAAAGGAACTACGGCCATCTCTGCAAAACAGCCACTCGGTGAAAGAAGAGTCACAATTGGCTCAACTGTCAGCTAGTTCATTACCAGCAGTACCATTATGAGCCTTCACCCAGGTGAAGAGTAGTGCAATAACTGTAGTGTGTATGTTATCTATTAGTGAGTTGTGTTTTATATATTCCTTCAATAAGGATAATGTAATATTGCTGTCAGTGTATTACGCTGCAACTCTTCCTTCATTCTGGAGATCTTCAATTGTTTGAAGTTCCTGTAGGTCTTTCCTGATGGCCAACTGCTCTGCCTGGTTATTGGTGCATTTTGGAAGTAATCTGTGCTTTAATTGACGGACGAGAACTCGGTGTTGCTCCTATCTGTATAGATTTCTATGTCATGTGTTGTGTTTTCCTGAGTTCCTAGAATAGTCCAGAAATGCAGAGTGATTCTAGTTTCTAGGTTCTCTGGGCGAGTCATACTTTCTCTCTCCACGAGTTGCTTTACATAGTTTGACTTTGCCATCTATCGTGATATCTATAGGTTGAATGTCAGCTATAATGCAGGAAGCATTAAGAGATATTGTCCTATATGCTTTAGTTATTTTAATATTTATAAGTCTTTGTATGCATTGAATTTTTTAACGTTTCTAGAGTATCGTAAAGCTTCGTACCACACTGATGCTCCATAAGTCAGGATAGGTCGGAGTGCTCTTTTGTTTATTGTATACAATGCTTTGTACCCTAGTCCCCAGCTTAGTTTCGCAGATTTGGATAGACTATGGCTTTGTCGTGTACGTGATTGATATGCTTGTTGAATTTCAATCTTCTGTCTAGATAAATTCCAAGGTATTTCAATTCTTTGACTTGTTCTACTGGCTTGTTGTTGATGTAAATATTCATGCTCGTGTTGTGTCTTTTCTATTTCCGGGTAACGACTAGTACTTTTGACTTTGTTTCATCGAATTTGATTTTATTGTCTCTATCCCAGCCATCTACTCTCGTTACATCTTCATTTGCATAGTTTTCGGTCTCCATTTTTGTTCTGCCTCGCGTCATGATAAGCAAATCATCTGTAAAAGCGATTACCTCAGTATATTTTGTATATTCTAGCTGTAGGAAGGGATTGTATAGAATATTCGATAACCCAGGTCCACAACTCGAGCCTTGTGGGCACCCTTTTTCCACTTCCTATTCAGCTCTGTAGCCATTGATACATAAGCTTGCTTTTCTATCTCAAAAGTAGTCCTGGGTCAGTGCATATAAGCTTTGGGGGCATTTCGCTCGTCTTAAATTACTCAAAATGCTCGGCCACCATGCTGCATTAAATGCTCCCTGCACGTCTAAGCTAATCCGAGCGATGTAGTTGTTGTTCTTCAGGTTTTCTAATACATACTCTTTTCCGCCATCACTGCATCCATTGTACTTCTCTGCGACGCGAATCCATATTGTCGGGCGCTGAATAGTCTGAGTGCATGTAGTGGAGTATCCTATCATTAATTTCTCTAGAAGTTTACCACCTATGTTGATTACGCTGATGGGTCGGTATTTTGAGACGTATTCGCTACCTCCTTTGCCTGATTTAATTATTGGAATTATTAGTGATCTCTTCCATAATTTTGGAAAGTACCCATTTTTAAAACAGATTTTGTACAATTCAGTGAAGTACGTATACACAGAAAACACAACACACACAGAAGACACACAACACACACGCAGTTTTAATTTATAGACGCTCTTTAACTGCTATGGTCCTTAGCGTCCCATTCTATATTAGGCGTGAAAGAGCGGTAATTCTGCTCAGAGGCCTCTATCAGGCTTGACGTTCTTTTACCTGCCGTAAATCTACGACACGGAACCACCGACTTTACTTCCCTTCCGAAGGAAGCCATGCTAAGGATTTTTACGCCCGAAATAATTCATCGCCCTCCGCGGGGGTTGAACCCGCGACCTCGGGAACTAGAGGCTAGTATTGTAACCACTACGCCACGGAGGACGACAGAATACACACGCAGAACACACACTGTACACATACACAAAACACACCATACACAGAACACACACAACACACGCAGAACCTACATAGAACATATGCACTGAAAACACAACACACACACACAGTACATACACAGAACATACACACATAAAACACAAAAAACCGCAGAACACACACACAGAACATATACACAGAAAAAACAACACAAACACGCAGAACACAACAAAACATAGGCACAGAAAACCAGAACATATACAGTACATATACACAGAAAACGCACGCAGTACACGCACACGTACACACATATACATAGAAAACACACACATAACACATACAATACCTACACGCACAGAACATATACCCGAAAACACACAACACACAAGCAGAGCACACACAGAACACATGAACAGAAAACGCACAACACACACAGAACACATGCAGTGCATATACACAGAAAACCACACAGTACACGCACATATACATAGAAAACACACGAGTAGTATTAGTCCCGGATGAGCCAATTGGATTAACGATAATCCTGCCGCTAGGAGCGCTAGTGTCGCTAGTGTCGCTGCGTGCGGCGGCGGCAAGTTTGAAAAGCGCCCTGAGCGGAAGGATTATCGTTATTGTAAATGGCTCATCCGGGACTGTTTTCTTTATTTATAATTTGAATACAGTACATTGGATAAAGATATGTATACTTAGTTTAGATTAACATGATGTATTATTTGCTTAACATATGAATACATAGTTTGAGAATAACATAATGGATTATTTGATTACAGGAGATTAACATATGAATACAATAAATGGACAATATAAGAAATATTAGGAGAAAAAAAAGCACATTAAAATTCATAGTTTGTTGAGGCACTAGGACACACAGATTTCGCGCACAACAATGATTTTAAAGTACGTGGTGCACTTTGAGTCCTCGTCATCGCTGCTGCTATCGACGGTAAATTGGTGGATAGGTTTGGTGATGCAGGTGACGAGCAGGTGAGAGAAACTTTCGTTGACGAACTCGGTGAAGGTTGGTATATAGATGGGGATGGTAAATTCGTTGTAATGGCTGGTTGAGAAGCAACCTGTGGATGTGACTTTGTTGGTTAGAGCAGGAATGTTGCTGTTGCCGAGGTATATGATGCATAGTGCGTCTTGTTGATGCTGGTGCACTTTGGTAGGTACGCATTTGGCGTGGACGGCGTGAGCCCCTTGGACGTCGAGTGTGATGGTGACAACTCTGCTGTTGCGGAAATAGGAGTTGGAGATGCAGAGGATACGGATAGGTGAAGCTGCGTTGAGAATGAGTTGTAGGTTAAGATTGTTCCCCACGGGGACGGGATAGGTTTCGTCGGACATTATTTAGGGTTATATGGGGAGAACGTGACGATGTGACGTTTGAAACCGCTGCGTAGTTTTTCCTCGCCTGCGTATATGATGCAGAATGAGGTAGAGTTGAGTTTGTTGATGAGTTCTGGAGAGGCTTTTGCAAATCTTGTTGGTAGGAAAACTTCTGTGTCGTTGTCGAGTTTGGCGACGAGCTTTGTACCGTGAACGGTGTCGATTGTTTTGACGCAGACGACACGATATGGTACGTGCTGTTGAAGCGTAGATACGCTGAGAGTGTGGGCGCTGCTGGAAAGTTCTTCTAGCTCCTTAAGGGCGTGCTGTGACATTATGACGGCACAGATGGCAGTTTTTGATAAACGGGGGAGGACCGTCTATATGAGTGGTTTGATGAGGAAGGTTGTAGTGTTGTTTACACCTGCGATAAGGTGCGCAAACTACCTGTGCGTCTGTGGGAAGTTGGTTCCACACAAGGTCGACGTCGCTTGGGGGATAACGTTCGAAGATGTATATGCCGTTCTGCAGCAGCAGTTGGCGTTCCCTGGGCAGTAGCAGGTGGATTCTTCGTCCGTTATCGAGATACCGAAAGAGCACGATGAAGCAGTTCATGTGGTGTTTCTAGCGGAGTACCTTCGAAGGAATTGTTGAATTTGCTTGTTGAGATGATCGAGGTCTTCGTAGAAACCGAGTTGACACTGCGTGCACAGGCGGGTGAGACGGTGCTTAAGTTCGCAGCTGCACGTTTGGTGAAAGCAAAACGAGCAGTGGAAGTCCTTACACGTCGGTCCTGGCATTCCCCCACGGCTGGCTAGCACCGAATGAAGGGGAAAAGAATGCGCGTGCATAAATATAACCCAACTGCCGGAAGCAGGAAATCACTGGTGGGGGAAAAGTTCGTTGGAGATTTACCACATCAGGGGAAGCACTGGTGGGGGAAAAGTTCGTTGGAGAAACACCACATCAGGGGGAAGCAGTAGAGGGGGAAACGTTCGTTGGAGGTTGACTACATACGCCGGAAGCGCTTAGCGATTATTGCACAACATCCGCAGGAAAAACACTGTGTCCGTTGATTTAACGGTTTTCGTCTTGGAGGAGAACTCTGTTTTGAACGGTGCTGAACATGCAAACGACCACATCAGGGGAAGCACTGGTGGGGGAAAAGTTCGTTGGAGGTTCACTACATCCGCCGGAAGCGCTTAGCGATTATTGCACAACATCCGCAGGAAAAACACTGTGTCCGTTGATTTAACGGTTTTCGTCTTGGAGGAGAACTCTGTTTTGAACGGTGCTGAACATGCAAACGACCACATCAGGGGGAAGCACTGGTGGGGGAAAAGTTGGTTGGAGAATTACCACATCAGGTGAAGCACTGGTGGGGGAAACGTTCGTTGGAGGTTCACTACATCCGCCGGAAGCGCTTAGCGATTACTGCACAACATCCGCAGGAAAAACACTGTGTCCGTTGATTTAACGGTTATCGACTTGGAGAAGAACTCTGTTTTGAACGGTGCTGAACATGCAAACGCCGTGAATGTGATCGGGTATGATATAGGATGCTTCGCAACCCAAATGCGCCGCTAAGCACGTGCCGTAGCACATGGGGTTTTCGTTTAACATTTGCAGCATTTTGTCTGTGGAAATGTATTGCTGTTCGTAGAAAACGATGTATAAACCTCTTGCGGGCACAAATTGGAACCACTGATGTTGTGCGTCTTCTTTATCTGCTTTGAACTGGATATCGTTGAAGCACATGTTAGATAGCACAAAATGAATTTTGGTTTCGCAGCTGTGAACTCTGGCGGAGACAGATTTTCCGTCGTAGGTGCTGTCGACGAAGCGAAGTGCATAAGGTGTATTTTTATAGGGGTGACCGTCCACCTCGTAGTTTTTAAACATCTTACTGTCATGGTAGTACACCGACAGGTAATTTCTGTAACCCATGATGCGGGAGCGAAGGGCGCGAGATGTTTGGGTGAGGTGCGGTTGGAACGCTGGTAGAAATACATGCGCACTAAGGACTATTTTGTGAGATGCGCAGTGCGAAATGGGTGTTGAGGAAATGATGAACCTCGAGGAATGTTCTAAAATTGGCGCACCGTATGTACTTGGTGAACTGCGTGAAATTCATGTTATGTAAGGGAACGTTGGAGGTATGGTTGTGAAGCATGTACTTGTGGTATGCCATGATTTGATTTTGCACGTCCGTCTCTTCCTTCTTTTTGTGATACATGATGTCGGTAATGATGCGCTGCAGGGTATGCAACACGTGCCATTCTTGTTGGTTGAGCGTAACGGATGCGCCTTGCGGTTCTTTGAAAACGAGCTTTAGCTTTCCGAACACAAACTTAAACACGATGGTGACGCTGTCGCTGAACTGAAATTGCTGTAGACGTCCCTGTGGGTCATTCAAGCGTTTGTGAATGATGGGGATGGCTTCGACGAGTTTGTGCCACTGCGAGGAACTCATGACGACTGCGTTGTGCTGTCCACATTTGGCAATGGTGACGACGAGATGGTGCGGCGGCTGGGGGGAGAATCCCACACTGACGAATTTAGTTTGTTGCGGGTTGAGGAAGTAGATATCCGCCAGAGGACCCACAACTGCACTGTGTTGGAACTGTGCTGGCGGAGCAGGGCTGTTGGGATGCTGTTGGAGGTCGAAGATGGGTAGTTTCCTTTTTTCCCCGGGTTTTGAGGTGGTCGGGGTTTGACATCCGGTTATACTGGAACACACAAAACAATAATAATAATGTGAGGGATAGAGAGATAAACGGCATAGAAAAAAGCAAGCTAATACATAGGTGCGGACCTACCTGGTCGGCGTGCTGTATCCGCGTGCTGCATGGTACACTCTGAATGAGGCGAGCGGCACCGTGACGTTGCTTTTTATATGAGCAGGAGCGTCTTCTGAAAGCACGTGCAAGACGATGGATTAGCTTAGATGTGCTGAATAGTGACACACACACACACACACGTACTCACCTTCAAGGGTTGACAAGTTTGCTGAGCGTCAGAGCACTTTGCGCGGCATGCGTCTTTGAACGTTTTGCGAATGACGACATCATTATGCGCGTGATTACTGACGTGAAATTTTGAGAAGAATGTATGCTTAGGTAAGCCGGAGCAGCGGTGGGTGAGGTAGGCGATGACGTAATGACCGCAAATGGTGCTGTCGAAACCTTGCAGCCTTCTGGCGTTGGTGGACCAACGCGTCCCGCAGACCGAATTTAAGAACCGGAGAAAATGGGGCGAAAGCGGTCCTATGCCGTAACTGTCAAAATATTCTGCATGCGAGGTTTTGTCCACAAAGATGCAAACCCAGTGTTGCCCGGATTTGGTGCTGGGGTCGGTGTTAGCCACTAGCGCCAAGGGAGGCGTTCGAATGCCGTGAAGTACGGGTAGTTTATCGCAGGGGTAGACGCCTAAAAAGTGAGAGCGCGTAGAGGGGCATGTCGATAGAAACCGTTGAATTTGAAAGGTGTTCATGATACCAAAATGGATCGGTTGGCGTCGATTTCGACCGTGCGATGTATTTCCGCTAGCAGCAGAAGTATGACCGGTTCTGTCAATTTATCGGCAAAACCGATGCTTATAGAGACGGTTCCGTGGCGCTGACCCGAGATGTGAGACACGTTAGCGCTCATGTCTGCAGTGAGATCGAAAACCATTATCGTATACCCTTGCGGGTAGGTTTCTCTGGAGATGGAGTGTCCCTCGTCCTTGAAATGAATGCCTAGGCCGTCCTGCAGGGTTTGAAAGCATTGCAAATAGTGTCCCTTTGTAAAGTCGGGTTGCAGAGGTTGGGAGGGAACGGGTTGCCCGTTCACGTAGAGCTGAAAGAAGTTCATTTTAAAATGTTTCAAATTGTACGGATTTGAGTTAAAATGGCCGGAATAGGCCTTGTCGGTGACCATGGCTACTACCACTCTCCTGGGAACTTGCCCTACGCACACGTCGCTAAACGTCATTGCCCTGGACTCCTTGGGGATGCTGAGAGCGTGAAAGCTGACGTCCTTGAGATGGTACTTTGCGTTGCCCTTTGCGAGCACGGCCTGGTGCGCGAGCTTTATGGTCGGCGAGGGCCGCACCGATTTTAAGCGCAGCGTGGCAGACACGATGTCGGCGTACCCCTTAAAGGTATCTACGTCGGAAAACAGATAAAACTGGGGAGAGGCGGGAGTGAGCTTGACGGTCATGCTAACGTTGTTCAAAAGCAGCTTCTCCTGTCTAAAAAGAGCGTTGGACAGAGGACCGATGAGCTGTACGACGTTGCTCCCTTTGGTAAACCCCTGACGCCACTGAAAACCCGCATTGGAGATAAAAGTGTCCATGATGCCTGCCGTGTCCTTTCTCCAGAGGGTAGATTCTAGTTTGGTGTTCATGGCATCTTCGGAGTAATTGAGAAGCGTCTCGAGGTAGGTTCTATAGGGGTAACCGGCTTGCGGCATGGAGACGATGACGTTATTGAGGGTTACCTCCATCTGTTGAAACAGGGAATGTAAGGCGTTGTTGACCAGAGTGGCGTTAGCGTCAGCGTTTAAGGCCTCTCCTTTGTCATCTACAATGCGCACCATGAGTTCGAGTACGACGTAGGTCAAGTCTAGGTAATCGTCCGCATTTCCGGAATAGTGAAAGGTGATGGGGGCATTTTTCATTTAAGTGTTTTGAGGGTTTAGGTATAGGAACCGTGACTCCTCGATGCTCATCTGAACCGGTACCTCTGTAAAGAGGTCCAGTTCGGAACTCATGTGGACGGCCGCGTCTGCCATTACGAAAATACGTCTTGCACCTTACGCCTACCGCGTTTCAGCTTGGACTGCTTGCTCTTTTTGGATTTGCTCGGTTTTATTCTCTTGAGGCGCCTGGCGCCGGAACCGAGCATGGCATCGAGCTTTTCGTCGGCTTTTCGCTTTAAATTGTATCAGGACTCCTTGAACCTCCGTTGGAGCGCTTGCTTTGGCGCTGCTCCCGCCACAGTCACATCGGACAGAACGTGAGCGCCCGCCTTTAAGGCCTCCTTTCCGACTGCTTTTGCTCCGCTCTTTAAAAACGGTAGCAACCTTCTGAAGAGTCCTCCGAGGGCTGAAAAGAGACCGCTGCCTCTTTGGTAGCGCTTGCCCCTGTAGAGAATGAAATCGCGATGGTGGAACGCGCCGCTGGTCTGATTGAGGTAGTACCGCGTTACGGCGTGCACGTCCATTACGCCTGTTTCGGACGAAAAGCGAGAACTATAGTAGAGGAAAATCCGTCGGCGAATGGCAAGAGATCGCCGTAACCGTTCCTTAAATCTATGTTGACCGTCTTGAAGTCTTGCTGAATCAAGGGTACCCAATTTTGGGGAAAAAACGTCTTTTCGTCGCTCATGTAAGTGTTGTTGCTTCTTTCGTATTCCACGGCCGCGCTCTCTATGACTTGGGCGAAGGTGTCGCCCACGACTTGC
Source organism: Deroplatys truncata (assembly GCA_030765065.1). Classification (NCBI taxonomy): domain Eukaryota; kingdom Metazoa; phylum Arthropoda; class Insecta; order Mantodea; family Mantidae; genus Deroplatys; species Deroplatys truncata. Next base: position 679,823,123 of record CM060990.1, read on the forward strand.
GGAGATTACAATAGATGAACATTTCGTAAGGAAACCCCATATAAGGATCTACGGGGTGTTTAGCAGCTTTTTCGAGAATGACGTTGACGTAGGGCTCGAAACCCAACATTTTTGCCATAGCGGGCGTTAAGAGCAAACTGTGGATGCGGTGTAGAGGTCCCGGAGGGTCCTCCGATTTTGAAACGTCTCGTTTGGGTCTGACGGGACGAGCCGCCGCGGGTTTCTGCTGCCCCGAAGCCGGGGGCTTCGGTTTCGGTTTCGGCTTGGGTCTCTGGTGGGGCGCATCGTTCAGAGCTTCGTATTCGCCGACCGCGTACGGTACGGCCGTGCGCGCGACATTTCCCACAATCCTGTCGAACGGAATGTCGGGTAGTGGTTCGGGATGGGCGACGGCGGCATTCACGCCCACCGTCTTCTTGCGCTCATCGAAGAGGAAGTTTTCCACGTGCAAGTGTTCGAGTAGAACGGCGTTGACGAGGTTCACCAAGTCTTTGGGATTGTGCACGATGCCATGCAGCATTTACAGGCTGAATTTGGAATGCGTGGGGAGGAGCGTCATGGTGTACTTGGTGCCCACGAGACGGGCATCGTCTGGCGAAAGGTTATAAAATTTCACCGGATACCTGACCTTTTGCAGGGCGACCTCCCATTCTCCCTGCAGAACGATTCTCTCGGGCAGGATGTTAGAAAATCTGGCCGTGGTGTTGTCGGTAAAGTGTTCCATGGAAGCGTTGCTCACGAGAGTGATGGAGAAGGGTTTGGTCTTAATCATGACGAATCGATGGTGGAAGCCAGAACCCACGAGTTAAACTTTGCCGGATACCCCTTCCACTTTACCAAGACCTGCTTGTTGCGCCCTCGGCCCTTGGTCTGTAAAACGCGTTCGATCTTAAACGTCCGAGGTAGCGCGACCTTTTGTAGCTCCTCGGTGTAAAATGTGCCGTCTATGGCTTCTGCGGCCAGATCCTTCAACTTATATACCACTGGCCGACCGGGCACCACCTCGGCTATCCGAAATATTTCATCCGTCCAATTCTGCTCGTAGCCCTTGTCGAATTTCATTTTTTCTTTAGAGATGCGCACGTGATCGCCCACGGAAAATGTGGGTTTCCCTGCGCGAGGTAGGGTCCTATTTCCGTAGAGATTGCGGTACACTCGTAAAATGTTAGATTCGTTCACGTCCTTCGGAGCCATTTTTATGGACCTGTGATGCGAGCTATTGTACGACTCGAGTAAGGCCGGAAGGACTTCCAGGTATCTGTAACTGTTTTTGTGCGTGAAATACCTCCACATCTTGGTTTTTAAGGTGCGGTTGAAGCGCTCCACGACGCTGGCTTTAACGTTATTTTTGGTTGTGTAATGTTTCACGTCGTGTTTCTTCAGAAAGTCGCGAAAAGTCTTGTTGGTAAACTCGGTTCCTTTGTCCGTTTGGAGGACTCTGTGGACGCGTTGGGAGAATATGGAGCGAAACGCTTGCGCAACCTCGGTACCCAGCTTCGATTTCAGGGGTACGGCCCAAGCATATTTGGAAAATACGTCGATAACGGTCAGAATGTACACGTAAGGTTTGTTATGTTCCCTCACGCTGTTCATGACGTTTAGATCGGCCACCCAAAGATCGTCCATATTCGTCACGTGATAATATCTGGTGGGGAACCGCTTTCTCACCGGTTTGTGCAGAGTGTAACTGTCCTGGGTTTGAAGGAAGGACTCGATGTTCGCCTTAGACTCACCCGTGGCCTTTCGAAGGGGCTTGACCGTACCCAAACCGGCATAGTGTTGCGGTTTGGCATAGTATCGCCTTAGCGCCTTCCATTCCTTCATGCTTTACTTGTACAGCGGTTGCCAGACGCGCTTGCGAAAATGGTACGACGCGGAAGGCGATTTCGATTTCTTTTTCGGAGTGGCAGGGTTTGCCCTCTTCTTTTTGCGAGGCGAGAGGAGGTTCACCTTTTTGGTTCGGGGTTCGACCTCCTGCTTCACCGGCACGCGTTCGTGCACGTCTTCGTAATCGTCGTTGTCGTCGTCGTCGTCGCCGAGGAAGGGCTTTCTGACTTGTGCCACGAGATCGAGGTAGTTGTCCAATTTATGTTTTACGAGCCGCCACTTTTCGTCGGCAGAGAGCTTTGCGCTCTGCAGGTTCTGAATTTCTTTAGCCAATCTGGATATGGTGCGGTGTATAGCGTGAAGCTTATCGACGGTCTTCGGTTGCGGTGCAACCAGGATCTGCTTGCCGTACTTCATCCTGTTAATTTCGACACTAGCGCGCCGCCAAGCGAAGCCAAGACGGGTAGGAGAAATGCCGGCAAAAAATCTCCTTTTTGAACCAAGATGCTCTTCTTCTTCTTCAGAGGAACCCGTTTATCCGTCAACTTCCTCCAAGAAGCCTTGTGCTTCTTTAGGCGACCCAAGCACTTTGCGGGAAGTTGCACGTGACCTCTGCACACGTTGAGCATACATTCGCTAATGGACTTGATCAGATCGCCATCGGCATTTTTAACAACGTTTTGCGCAGAGGGGCCTTCGCCTTGGCCAGAGCCGTCAAATTACCGTGCTGTCTCGCTATGCGAGGACTGGTCATCGTCGCAAGCCTTAACCTACCTCTAGCCATGCTTGCGCGATAGTGACGTTCAATCCCAAAGCGGTACTTTTTATTTAAAATGCATGGCCTCAGTTGGGTAAGACCCTGCCGTGATAATATAGAATGAAACGAACCCGAGTCCTCTCGGCGGTCTCAGTTGGGTACGAAATAAGAGAGGTTTTCCCCCGACAGGACGCCGGTTCGATACCTGTATCGGGCGGGCGTGTACTGAGTGCAGTCCAACACGAGATACCCGTGAGGGCGTTCGGTGGCCTTCTCGAAGGTCTCCAAGAGAAACCTAGGGTTCCTGGGTTCGATCTGCTGGCACAGTCTCTCGATCTGCATCTTGTTCCGGTTGTTCTTGAAGACCACGACGTAGTTTGCATTCAGAGAGATGTTGCGATATTTCTGACCCTGCGGAAACACATTCTGCAGGATGTAGACGATGCCGAAGCGCTTGTGATGGGAGTCTCTGGTGAAAAAATTGGACACGTCCTTCCCGCCACCCTCCAGCATCAGATCGTCGAGGACCACGAGGTCGTTCTCGCCCACCGAAGCAAGTTCGGGTATGCCCGCGTGGGTCTCGCAACGCAGAGCCGAGGGTTCGAGTCTCGGCGAATACTCCGGAGGGTGGCACCACAGCACCCTCCTTGGGCGCACGTCGAACATCCGGTGCGCGTGGCGTAACAGGTTTTTCACGAAGGTCGACTTCCCGCAGCGCGACGGCCCCGCCACCAGAATCGTGCTGGGAAACTCGAATCGACCCAGGTCCCGGGGACCGGGCATCGTCTCCTCAGGGGCGCCCGGTTCGAAATGACTTTGGCGCGGATCTAGACGTCTCATTTATGCGTTCCTCTTGAACCCGTAGGAATAGGAATCGTGATCGCCGGCGAGAACGCGCTTGTTGACCACCATCCTAAACGTCTTCGAGCTGGGTTCGGTGACGACCGTCCAAGACGGTTTCCGCGAAATCTGCGTGCCCGTCAGCTTCACCGCACGGTCGTTGTCCCTCAGCACTGTGTCGCGAATCACCTCGGCGTTCACCAGCTCCAGGTTGCCCGAATTGAGCGTGATCCCCTTCACCTTGCACACCGAGAAGGTCTTGCCCGTTTCGGGGCAAACGATCTCCATGCAGTAGCTCTTGGGCCCCGTGGAGACGAACCGGGCGATGTAAGAGCCCCGCCCGTACTTCTCCAGCTCGTCCGTCATGTCCCCCAGGAGGCGTCCAACGGACGGCGTCCAGTCACCCGGAGCGGCGGCGACGACGACGGAATCGGTGTCGAAGTAGCAGACCCGTTCTCCCAGCCTCTTCAGGTAGGAGTAGAGCACCAGGCGCGCGTGAGCCGTGGTGTAGGCCGCCAGGACGGCGTTGGCGGCGGGGTTGACCTTGCGGCACTGCTCGCAGTACCTCCACACCGCGTACATGATCCGGTCGGTGACGGGCACGTAGGTCTGCACTTCCACGCCCGGGTCGTTGAGCAGCTCCAGGAGGCGGTCGTACCGGTCCACCAGTTCGCACGTGGGGAGGTTTTCCCTCTGCCCGAGTTTGCCCCAGAAGCTGTTGAGCATCAGCTTGGCCAGCTCCCGCCTGCCGGGGTTGGTGGCGATGGCCTGGGGATCCAGGGCGACGCCTTCGTGCTCGAAGAATTGTTCCACGTACTGCTGCTTTGCGGCAGGGTCGTCGCAATCCGAGGGCCAGCCGGAGGCTTCGGTCTTGATCTTCAAGAACTGATTCACGTAGTCCTCGAAGAGACCCTTGGTTCCGGTGGTCGGTTCGTGCCGCACCACGTCGTACTCCCAGATACCGTGGACCCGCAGCAGGCGGCACCCCTCCTCCAGGGCGACCTTCATCTCGTCGATCACCCAGGTACCCGACAACGCCCTCTCGCGCTCTCCGTGGTGGCACTCGTCTTGGTTCTCCGCCTCCGCACAAGCGCGGCATAGCGGGAACATGAGCTTGCCGCCGATGCGCGCCGGTAGCACCAGGTGGTACAGGTGTTGCGGCGGTAGAACCTCGCACTTCACCAACCCACCCCCCACGTCTTCCAAGCGCGGGAATCGATCCACGTGGATCTTGGGGTGGCCCGCAGGGTAGGGTTTCGTCTTGTTCACGTACGGGTACAGGCTGGATACGTCGTAGTAGTAGATCTTGCTATCCCCCTTTGCCTCGCAGTACGTTTTGGTGCAGTTGGTGCGACCTCCGTAGAAGGCGTCTCTGGGGTTAGGGGTTCGGGTACCGGAAAGTCCCTTGCGTGGCGCGCCAGGTCCTGGTTGGCCTTCATCGCGGCGTTAAACTCGCACTCCCACATTTCCACCACGGCGTAGCCGGCGGCCTTGATCTTGGCCGTGACCTTCTCGGTGCTCTCTAACCTGGAGGTCATGGTTTCGTGTCCCGAGTTGTATATCGCCGCATGGCGATTGTGAAAGCACCGCCTGCAGCCGTGGTAAAAGCACCCGTGGAAAAAGTACGCGGTTTTTTCAGCCTCTCTGTACCCGTCCACCTTGTGCCCCACGATTTTAACTTCGCGTCCTCGCATGGCGTGCTGGATGACGATGCGGTTTTGCATCTCTAGCCAAGTTAGCCATATGCATGCGGCGCGAGACTGCCGGTCCGCTAGTCGATACCCGCCCGCTGGCAAGAGCGCAATTTTCTTAAGCGGCATGAAGCGCTTTCTATACACGCACATGCACGCCTGCGCGATGGTGACGCATTCTCTGAACGGGTCTATTCCGTTCTCGTCCAAGAATTCCCTTCTGAATTTGGAAACTCCCTGACTGAGTAGAAATACGTCCATCTTGCAATACGCCACCATTTCCGCCCTCATGTCGAAGACGTACCCGGAGGACGCCTTTTCTTCGTGCCACTGCTCGAAGGCTTTCCGACCCTCCGCCGACATGCCCTCCGGACAATAATGCCTTTTGTCGGGAATCGAACCCACGTACTGCTCATTTTCCTTCGTGTTAAACAGGTACGGGAAATAACCTTTGCATTCCTTCAATCCAAAGGTCTTGGAAAAGCGGGAGAGTGGCATGGGTATGAAGTTCAGCGAGTCTAGAAATGTGACGTCACCGTACCTCATCCTGTAGATCTTGCTCCCGTTCATGATGAGCTCCGGCACCCAGTCTAACTGCACCACCATGTACTTTAATAAAAACTGCCCGTCGTAAGCTCTGAGGTTATGCGCCACGACGTAGACGTCCCAGGCTTCGAACCTCGCCTGCGCGATGTGTTCGAAAAGCTGCTTCACGGGCTCGTCCATAAACACCCATTCTTTGCAACCGCATTCGGTACAGTATGCCGTCTTGTGGCGTTCGTCGATGCACAGCGAACAGGCTTGGTACAACACGCACAAGTTAGGTACATGCTCGTATGTGTCCTTTTTGCCGGTATATGGAATGTTTTGCGTGCATTCAAAGTCGATACACATAAACACGTACCGGTTTCTTTTGTTCTTTGTGGCATACGGCTGCATATAGCACATGTGGCTAGAATTCACGTGTGACTTGCAATGATTGCAGTACTTTTCCCCGCACTGGTGCGCGGTTTTTCTGTGCCTCGCATTCACCAGCTTATTGCAAGACGTGCACACCTTTTCTACATCGCACACCGACAGCGCCTTTGGGTAAACAACCCCTTTATTTGCGTGGTTTGCAAAGCATGTCGGTCCCTTAAAATCTCTGTTGCACTCGGCGCAGCGTATGTAGGCGTCAAATCGCGCATCGCACTGCTGATGGCATTTAGCACACCTGGCGTCGCACCTATGAAATTCTTTTTTGTGTGCCGAGGGATGATGACACTGGTGGCAATACCATTTGCATTTAAAGCACTTGTGAAGGTTCACGATAGCATTAAAGTGCCCGGCGTGGAGCATGACGTCGATGTATTTATCGCATTTCTTATCCGACGCGTACAGCACGTGCTTCCCCGTATGATCGCCAAACACCGTCACAGCGTAGCCCTTTAACGCAGCGTCAAAGCGTGTGACGTCATCTATCGTGCAGCTGTCATGGCCTTGATCGATGCTCGCACACAAGGCTACGGCCTTCGATTTTTGCAGATAGTCGGAGCGCGTCATCGTTTTATAGTTGACGTCGCGATCCACTTTGGCTTTAACTACAACAATGGCTCTTGCTAAACACAAGTTGTCTTTGTTGGCTATTTCGACAATGCCTTTATTGTCCCTACAGGCATCGCAAGGTTGGTGGCACGAACCCGAGACCTCCTTGGTCCACACAAACGTTACATGAAGAGGCCCGCTTAGCAAGAATTGTTGGTTACTTTGCATTACTTTTTCGATGCTTCCAACAATGACATCCGCATTCAATTGCTCTACGCGCCTCACGCTCATGTTGAAGGCTTTAGACGTCTCCTTTTCGTCTTTTATGGATATGCCTAAATATCCGGGTTCGTTTTCTAACAGGTTCTGTATCGCAAAGTTTAGAATATCGTTAAACAAATGCGATACCCATTGCTCCGGGTTAACATCTCTGGGGACCGGGTTTACGGTAATTTGAGACTCTGTAAAGCCGGAAAAAAGCCTTGGCAGCGTCCTCTGCTTGTGCCCTATAATTTCGAACGTAGGCTGCAAGGTGTCATCGCGACTTCCCCCGGGTTGCGGCTCCATCTTATCGTCCGAATGCACTGATCGCTCTTTCCCTGCAAAGTGCTGCTGCTATTTTGTGTTTATTTTAAACTATTTTTCATCAAATAGAACGATTTTATAGAAAAATCCACTATCGCTCCCGTTTCTCACTACGGCCGGTTGCTCTTGGCACCGGGTTTTTATAAGCTCGCTTATCGCAACCGCAGTTTCAGCATACGCGTCGAGTTAAATGCCTTATTTCGCCACAAATTGTCAAATTGTAAACGCAGTCATTTGCAGTGCATTTCCTGTCACGATCCACCACTGCACGATCCCTACCATCGACAATAAAACTGCATTTAAAAGATTTTATCGCTGACGAACATCCGTTTCTCACGCTCATTTTACACACACATCAGCACACGGTCTTTGTACGTAGTGCTGCACATGAGAATGATTCTTTTTACTGTTTTCTCCGATGCTAAAGTGAGCAGAACTGTAACGCTTGCTACCTGTTGTTAATAGTGTTTCAGCTTGCACCCCCACTAGTGCAATATTTAAAACTATGAGTGTCGTGTGTAGTGTTTTTGTGTTGTGCCGTGCATACGTGTTATGTAAAATGTAAGAATTAAATAGAATCAGCATATACTTCCTTTCTAAGGAGTAACACCAACTGCAGAATAAAAATTCTCAAGTGTTAAGTTCGTATGACCTCTACCCTCTATCTCTTATAGGTGAGTACGAAAAAAACTCAGTATTTTTGGTATATGAAGGCTTATTATGACGTGAAACAACCATTTATATGATTTTTTCGAAGTTTGAGAGAAGTGAAGTAAACGCGATTTTACACTCACTAGCAGCTAGAAAATCGAATTTCTTGACTTTTTAAAAACTCAGTATTCTTGGTATATATAGGCTTATTATAACGTGAAACAACCATTTATATGATGTTTTCGAAGTTTGAAAGAAGTGAGGTAAACGCGATTTTACACTCACTAGGGGCTAGAAAATCGATTTTCTTGACTTTTTGAATACTCAGTATTTTTGGTATATAGAGGCTTATTATGAGGTGATACATTCATTTATATGATTTTTAAGCAGTTTGAAAGAAGTGAAGTAAACGCGATTTTACACTCGCTAGGGGCTAGAAAATCGATTTTCTTGACTTTTTAAAAACTCAGTATTCTTGGTATATAGAGGCTTATTATGAGGTGATACATCCATTTATATGGATTTTAATCAGTTTGAAAGAAGTGAAGTAAACGCGATTTTACACTCACTAGCAGCTAGAAAATCGAATTTCTTGACTTTTTAAGAACTCAGTATTCTTGGTATATATAGGCTTATTATAACGTGAAACAACCATTTATATGATTTTTAAGCAGTTTGAAAGAAGTGAAGTAAACACGATTTTACACTCGCTAGGGGCTAGAAAATCGATTTTCTTGACTTTTTGAATACTCAGTGTTTTTGGTATATAGAGGCTTATTATGAGGTGATACATTCATTTATATGATTTTTAAGCAGTTTGAAAGAAGTGAAGTAAACGCGATTTTACACTCGCTAGGGGCTAGAAAATCGATTTTCTTGACTTTTTAAAAACTCAATATTCTTGGTATATAGAGGCTTATGAGGTGATACATCCATTTATATGAATTTTAAGCAGTTTGAAATAAGTGAAGTAAACACGATTTTACACTCACTAGCAGCTAGAAAATCGAATTTCTTGACTTTTTAAAAACTCAGTATTCTTGGTATATATAGGCTTATTACAACGTGAAACAACCATTTATATGATTTTTTCGAAGTTTGAAAGAAGTGAAGTAAACGCGATTTTACACTCACTAGGGGCTAGAAAATCGATTTTCTTGACTTTTTGAATACTCAGTATTTTTGGTATATAGAGGCTTATTATGAGGTGATACATTCATTTATATGATTTTTAAGCAGTTTGAAAGAAGTGAAGTAAACGCGATTTTACACTCGCTAGGGGCTAGAAAATCGATTTTCTTGGTATATAAAGGCTTATTATGAGGTGATACATCCATTTATATGAATTTTAAGCAGTTTGAAAGAAGTGAAGTAAACGCGATTTTACACTCACTAGGAGCTAGAAAATCCAATTTCTTGACTTTTTAAAAACTGAGTATTCTTGGTATATATAGGCTTATTATGACGTGAAACAACCATTTATATGATTTTTAAGCAGTTTGAAAGAAGTGAAGTAAACGCGATTTTACACTCACTAGATGCTAGAAAATCCATTTTCTTGACTTTTTAAAAACTCAGTATTTTTGGTATATATAGGCTTATTATGACGTAAAACAACCATGTATATGATTTTTTCGAAGTTTGAAAGAAGTGAAGTAAACGCGATTTAACAGTCACTAGGGGCTAGAAAATCGATTTTCTTTACTTGTTAAAAATTCAATATTCTTGGTATATAGAGGCTTATTATGAGGTGATACATCCATTTATATGAATTTTAAGCAGTTTGAAAGAAGTGAAGTAAACGCGATTTTACACTCACTAGGAGCTAGAAAATCCAATTTCTTGACTTTTTAAAAACTCAGTATTCTTGGTATATATAGGCTTATTATGACGTGAAACAACCATTTATATGATTTTTAAGCAGTTTGAAAGAAGTGAAGTAAACGCAATTTTACTCTCACTAGGGGCTAGAAAATCGTTTGCACTGCACACTCTTGTGTTAAAATATATATACATTTTCAATTTTGTCATTGTGTAGATTTTGTTTGTTAAATTTTTTATACGCTACTATTATAGTGTGTGTGTGCGAGTATGTGCCTAGTATCCGTGCGCCACAAGCCAAAACGACGACATTATAGAAAAACTTCATCATTTGCCTACCGGACAGGGACAACCACGAAAAACCTGACAAAAGCTCTAAAAGTATTCTAACACCTACCGATCTGGAAAACCCATGAAAACAAGATAGTACACTTTTTTGACCGCTTTCGACCGGCAATGAGAACCCTGCTCCTACGTACGCTAGCGACCATTACGATGGCCCAGTACCAGGTTTTTGGTATAGTTAAATTACGTCTGTGCAAAGGGCGTCTGTACCGCTTTAAAAAACCTAGGTATATCAGTGCGTAGTGATGTTGGTTGATCTTAAAGCTGGTTAAGCATTTTTCAAAAACAGTTTGCTACACGCTACTATTAAATGTGTGTGTGTGCGAGTATGTGCCTAGTATCCGTGCGCCGACAAGGTAAAACTTTATCATTTGCCTACCGGGCAGGGACAACCACTAAAAACCTGAAAAACCTCGAAAATTAGAAACGGCTTCGTCAACCACTACAGCAAACGCCTACAAACCAGGGAAAACCTATGAAAAAGCAGAAAGAGCTTGCATTCTTTTACCAACCGCAGAAAACCCCCAAAAACTAATTATTTTTTAAAAAAACGAAAAAACAAAAAGAAACAAAAGAAAAAAAGGAAAAGACGAATAATATAAGTAAGGCAACTGCAACGGGTGTGTGTGTGTGTGTGTGCCTATTTAATTTTTATTTTCTTTTGCACTGCACACATTTGTGTTACAATATATATGCATTTTCAATTTTGGGAAAACCTATGAAAAAGCAGAAACAGCTTGCATTCGTCTACCAACCAGAGAAAACCCCGAAACACTAGTTATTTAAAATTGCTGATGAGTTCTGGATAGGCTTTTGCAAATGTTGTTGGTAGCAAAACTTACCTTTTCCATCACCTCCAACATACCCCACTCCCACAGCTTTTTTCTTTCCACCAATCATAATCTCTCTTATTCTTACCAATCAACAACTTTCATTTGTTCCTTTCCACCAATAACATCACTTCTTATTCCCACCTATCACAACTTCACACGTCACTTTCTGTTATACTTTTTATCCCTCGTTCGCCATCTTTCCCCTCTTTCAGTCCCAACCTCCGCACAGACAACACCTCACCGCTCCTTAACCTCAACTTCATGCCTCCGCCATCTTATTTAGTTCCCATTTTTACCACCGCGCCTCTCATCTCCCAACCAGATTGCCGGCAAGAACAGATCTCGTTCATTCACACCTCGACGGTTGACTCGACAGCAGCTACTGTGAACACCTACGTCATACACTTTTTTGACCGCTTTCGACCGGCTATGAGAACCCTGCTCCTACGTACGCTAGCGACCATCACGATGGTCCAGTACCAGGTTTTTGGTATAGTTAAATTACGTCTGTGCAAAGGGCGTCTGTACCGCTTTAAAAAACCTAGGTATATCAGTGCGTAGTGATGTTGGTTGATCTTAAAGCTGGTTAAGCATTTTCAAAAACAGTTTGCTTTTATTTTTTCGCGTCGCGTGAAGCTGCTGCGCTTTTGGTGACGCATCCACACCAGTAACAGGTAAGTACCACACGCATAATTATTTTTCGGGCCTGATTGGCGTAGGAATATATCCTTTCGTGTTTTGGTACTGTAACCTCAAATCTCCTTACCCTCCTCTTGCGTCCGCCATCTTGTTTAGTTCTCACCGCATCTCCTTGTCGCAGACCCTCCGCCATTTTAGTTCCCACTATTTTAACCTCAAAATCTGCTCTTCTAAGCTCTTGCTACCGCCATCTTCTTTTAGTTCCCATTCTCACCACCGCGTCTCCTTGCCCCCACCTCTTGCGACCGCCATGTTCACCACTAACCTCCAAATTTCCTCGTCCTTAAACCTCTTGTCTCAACCATCTTGTTTAGTTCCCATTTTCGCCACCGCATCTCATATCGCCCCATCTCTCTATCCACTCAAGAAAACTACCATCCAACGTTCAAAAATTGCTGATCAGTTCTCGACAGGCTTTTGCAAATCTTGTTGCTAGCAAAACTTACCTTTCCCATCACCTCCAACATACCCCACTCGCACACCTTTTTCTTTCCACCAATCATAATCTCTCTTATTCTTACCAATCAACAACTTTCATTTGTTCCTTTCCACCAATAACATCACTTCTTATTCCCACCAATCACAACTTCACACGTCACTTTCTGTTATACTTTTTATCCCTCGCTCCCCATCTTTTCCCTCTTTCAGTCCCGACCTCCGCACAGACAACACCTCGCCACCCCGCTCCTCTCCATCACGTGACCTCCATACTCTTTCATCTTCCTTCCTTCATCTTCCACCCGAATTAACGAACCAATCAAAACACTCCACGTCACTTCCTGTTTTTCCTTCACCTTTCCCTAATCCTCAATTCTTTTAACTCGTCCCGGATGAACCAATTGCAATAACGATAATCCTTCCGCTCAGGGCGCTTTTCAAACTTCCCGCCGCCGTCGCACGCAGCGACACTAGCGACACTAGCGCCCCTAGCGGCAGGATTATCGTTAATCCAATTGGCTAATCCGGGACTAATACTACTCACACGGAACACACACAGAAAACACAAAATACACACAAAACACACACAGAACACACAGAGCACACAGAACATATACACAGGAAACACATACAAACATCACAGTCATATAGAAGCAATTAGAAGAAAATTAATAATGTTAGAAAAACAAAACTGGACCATAGAAATAGGATGGATGAAAGTACACATAGGATAGAAGGCAATGAAACCACAGAGCAACTGGCAAAAATAGTAATTAATATAAATGAAGGAATAGTTCACTATAATAGAATTCCAAAGAGCACCATTAGAAAAATACTAAGACATATAGGTCTAATAAATTGGGAAAAACAAAGGCATAATACTACCAATGACCAAGCGACGTAAAAAAAATTCCTAACGTTAGCGAACGGGATGGCTCAGCCGGTAACGTCCTAGCCAGCATTCGGGAGGTCGTGGTTTCGATTCCAGCGATCTACCTTCCTGACACGTATGTTTTTTCGGGGGTTTCCCCAGGTCGTTAGGCGAATGCTGGGAAGGTTCACTACATCCCTCGAAATTCCTGTCCCCCTATTTCACCTGCATTGTCATCGTCCTTCACCTTTCATCTGCTTGGTCTGTTTCAGGGTTGAAAGCGTCGTCGGGAGTCTCGGCGTTGCTTGGCAGGGGAAAAGGATGCTCTATGTAGCCCTTCGTTCACGAAATGGGGGCGATCTCCGAGTCCCGGACCCTCCAGGGGATGTGCAAGCCCGCAGGGTGGGGGGGAGCCGGTTGCACCAGCTGCCATCCGGGAAGTTTCAACCTGCTAAAGATAGGGGCTTTGCCCTGTCATGCCATCTGGTCCGGCCGCCCTCTGTCTCCTCTCACCTAACCCCTCCCTCCCGGGGGGCACCCTGTCAGGGGCTTCAGGCACAACAGATCTTATAGGTCAAGATGTTAGCCCCTCTCTGCAGCAGCAGCAGCAGGACTGTTTTATTGTACAATACAACAACCGCATGGGCCTAATTGCCGTAGATGCTTTTCCTGTCCCTGTGTGTATAATACTAAATATATACTCACTATATATACATAAGTATGTACTAGTATGCACTATGAATTAACCTAATGAAGGGAAAAAAACAAAATAATAATAAATAATAATAATAATACGCATGAATTACAATTATATTACAAACATATACAGTGCTCCGACCCTTAAGAACTCGCTCTTATGTACCGTCCCCCTCTCTTCCGTTCTCCAGGGCAATTAGCCTCCTTTGCCGAATCTTAGACAAAAAAGAGCCCATTTTATGACAGCCCACGTCCAACATTACTCCAAGCAGCCGCCATTCCCCTACTGGACCCCAGAAACTGTGGCAGAAAATATTATTTTCTTATTAATTCCGTTTCCTTTCGCTGAGCCAGAATGATTCCATGTTTTCGTTTCACCACAGAGTCTCACTCCGGTGTCATCAGTTAATTTGTTGCCCAATCTTAGCCACGCCAAACCACTTCTTTCCTCTCGCGTACAGTTATCTGAATAGTCCCCCGCGTTATTCGACACTGTAAGTTAAGTGAAATTTTAGCCCTACTTTGTGATTATAAATTCTGTCTGTCAACATCACGTAGTCGTCTCTGAATTATCTTCCATCCGCTACGTCCCAAGTCCCTCCCCTGTAGCCAAATGTACCCCTTTCCAATTTCTTCTAAGCCTCTACGCAATTTCGTTGCCCAACACGTACCCCACCACTTGCTCCCTGAAACACACCGCACATAGAAGTGCCTCATCTCCCCGTACTATGCGTAACCAGTACTTAATTGCCCTTACTTTCAGATGTATGGTTTCATTGTATAAGCCGAATTCTTTAAGAACCCCACAATTTGCAGTACCCCTCCCCACCTGTAGAATTCGCTTCAGAAAATGCGTCTGGATTTGGTTCAATTTTTCATTCTTTTCCCAACCCCAAATTTCTGCACCATATGATAAACTACACCTAACAACAGCTCTGTATACCATCTCCATTGTCCTCATTGGTATATCAGGAACTTTCATAAGAGATTTTAATGACTCCATGTTTTTTACTATGCATTTACGTTTTGTGATGTCTATGTGCTTCCCCCACCTTCCGTTCATAGATAATGTGACGCCCAGATATGTATCTCTGCAATTAGCCCTAGTCCTTTACTAACGTCGCAGAAGGATTGAAACTAAGAATGGAGCTAACAACAAATCTTACTACAATGCTGACATGACACGGAAGAATTAAGACATACTATTACAGATGTCACATCACGGAGGATCCAAACTGTTGCTGCAACAACCGACCACATCATATACTGCTGCAGCAAACTGGAGGAGGAGTTTAGAAGAAAAGTAATTCTAAGAGGAGGAGCATGGCCGCCAAGTAAAACAAAAATAATATAAAAACACTTCAAAGAATATTTTCAAAATGCAAATGCTATTGACCTAAGGAACACATAATTCAGGAATTGTAAATTATGTATTTGATATAAAAATTAGAAGTAAAAGTATCTATAGTATATAAAAGCAAACCAAACGCGTAGTATTACTCATTGTATTAGAACATGTGGAACAATAAAAGGCTTAAAAAAGAAAAAAAAACATGCACATACACAGAACACACACAACACACCATAAAACGCGCACAAAACACACAACACGCACAGAACAAACATAAAACATAAAACACACACAGCACAATATAACACACAAAACACGCAGGACACAACACACACAACACTGCAGAACACACGCACAACGAACACAACACCATAACACACGCACAACACACACAACACTACAGAACACACGCGTAACACACACACACAGCACAACACACAACACAAGACAGAACACACACATTACTCACAAGACAACATAACACACACATTGCACACACAACACACACAATACAGAACACATACATTAAACACAACAGAACACACACACAACACAACACAGAGCCACACATTACACACAACAGGACATGCACGCAGAACACACACAACACGACATAACACACACAGAGCACACACACAACACATACAACACAATATAAAAAACACACACAGCACAGAACACGCACATTGCACACAACATAACACACAAACACAATAAATACACACACTCCACACAACACACAGAACACACACAAAACAATAAATACACACACTTCACACGACACAACGCACACAGAACACACAACACAACATAGCACATACAAAACACACACACAAAACACAGAACACACACGCATTACACACAACACAACACAACAAATACACACACTCCACACAACACAACACAACATAGTACATACAAAACACACACACAACACACTACACAAACACAATAAATACACACACTCCACACAACACACAGAACACACACACACACACACAAAACAATAAATACACACACTTCACACGACACAACGCACACAGAACACACAGCACATCATAGCACATACAAAACACACACACACAAAACACAGAACACACACAAAACACAGAACTCACACGCATTACACACAACACAACACAAAAAATACACACACTCCATAGAACACACTTCACTCCTCAAACTATCATTGAGCCGTAACAGCAAAACAATAAACTATACAAATGGCCTTATTATGATTGTGGAAGGTGACACCAAATACGAAATTGAAAACTTTACAAACATAGAAATACGAAAGCTCATAAACTGGGCGAAGGACAACAAAATGAGATTTAATGAAAATAAATCTAAGCTAAATATTATATCAAAGAAGATAAAGCAAGAAGTTAAAGAACTGTATGTATATCTTAATGATAAACAAAACAAGTTAATGAATTGAAAGATCTAGGAATTATCATATATTTAAAATTCAATTGTAATGCGCACATAGGATATCTACACGGCAAACATGTGCACAAAACTAATTCACTAGATTTCAAGAAGTGCTAAGATCACCTGTGGACCATATACGCAGAAGTTCTTATACCTTTCATTTCGCATGGCTCACCGGTCTGGATAGCAACCTTATCCAGAACTTATAGTACGGTTTTTTCGACCTGACCCTGCAGAAACGCAAACGAGGAGAAGGTTGGAGATGGGAGGGGAGAAAACACTGGCAATATTCCCCTAGCGCGGTGCAACAGGAATGCCTAAGGTAGGTATCGGCTGTTCTCCTACCACTAACCCAAAACCCCTTCCAGGAGATAATGGGCTCGTCCAGTCACTGCGCATCCAGCTGAGTAGGGCCAGGAGGAAAAAGTCGTACTGTACAGTTGATATGACGTGTGGTTGAAGTGAGCTCATAAACAGTTATACGATTCTACAACTTATAGGCGTTGAAACAGTGTAGTACTTGCTGCTGCAGATCTCAGGACTACAAAGGTACCTACTGTGAACATGAAGATTTCTATTTAAGTGGAAATGGTTTAGTATTGATGTTAAAGTCTCATGTGTAAACAAGCCTAACATGTAGTGAAACCGACATTTAAAATTGCTAGCATATCGTCGCCATGGATTTATATAACAGCTGGACCACTTACCATGTACTGAGAATGCGAGACTCTGCTCGCTCCGCCGCCATACTGGACGGACCCATCAGAGAATGCGATAATGAATCGTATAATGACACATGCTTTAAAGCATAACAATGTAACGTTTCTGGTAACGCTTTAATAAAGAAATATAACAATTCACATCAGTATAATCACGACCCAAGATATGTTAGACCTTGTCCGCTTTTTCCCTGTAGATATTTAAACAGACATCTTTTTAGAAGACTGAAGATATTAACCCTACCTTGCATGTACACATTTTAAATCTTAAAATTCTTTGTATGCAATCGAACCACAGTTATAACAAACATGGAAATTCATGAGATAAACACTAGACAAAAGGGTAACATCCATCATCCCAGTGCAAAGCTTTCTTTCTTCCAGAAATGTGTATATTATGAGACCATAAAATATTTAATGCTTTCCCTAATGATCTTAAGGGAAAAGTTGACAACTTCAATGTCTTTAAAACTGCTGTTAAAGAGCACCTATGCTCAAAAGCATATTGTTCTGTACAAGATTATCTGAATGACAAATTATCCTGATGATAATACATATATAGCTCTGTAAGAAGTACAGAGCGGTCCCTCAGCGCTCTGGCCGGGAATTGCACGGTAGTCTTGTGCGACACGTCTAAATGAACTCAAGGCCACGGGCTCTTCCACTTATCGGACATGTAGCAGCAGGCTTCAGTCAGCTGTTATTGCTTCTTGTGTATAGATGCGAGACGCGTGTGTATTTGTGTGCGATTGAATGATCGGATTATTACAACCCAGAAATGGTACTTAAATTTTCGCTTGAACAAAGACTTTTTATGTATGCCACATATGTGAAAACCGACTCATGTAGACAGGTGTGTAGGCAATTTCACGATAAATCTCCTGACGTTCCAGTTCCGAGTAGAGAAACAGTTAGATATCTAGTGAATAAAGTGAACAGGATGGGATCATTTAATGTTGTAAGCTGTAAAAAGAAACGAAGGGTTCTAACGGAAGAAAAACTTGATGAAATTGGCGAAGCATTTGAACGGTCTCCGAATAAATCTTTATGACGTGTAGCACAACAAGTCAGTGTTTCAAAAACCTCAGTACATAGGTTGAAATTACTGTACGTGACTTTTATCTGTGGGGAACTCTCAAAAATAGAGTCCTCGCACCATGAACGATCTTAAAAACAATATAAGAACAGAAATTAGGGAAATTACGCAACAAGAACTTATGCGTGTGAATGGTAATTTCATCAGAAGGTGCCAAGAATGTTTATCTGCGGAAGGACACCTCTTTCAACACCGACTGTGAAAAAGGATAGTGCTGATAAAATAAAAAGTAATGATGTTTGTTCAATAGGTAGTCAATATGTCGTATTAATCATCATAAAATCAGTAATGGTATCAGTATCCATAATGAGAATAATAAACAGATACACTGAATATAGCGCGTGGAACACGCATCACGACTACCGGCCAGATGGCTGAGGGACCGCTCTGTATTAGTAAATATCAATGACAATTGCCAATTACATTTGATGCCTGCTGTAGAATTAATGAAGCTATTTAAATGTATATATATATATATATATATTAAGAACTGACAGTAAATGCTATGCATTACAAATCAAATAGAACAAAATGATGAGACGAACAAAAGGTACAAGCCTAGTGAAAGTTCAAATAACTGTTCTTGTCTATAAATATAATGTTAGCCTTATAACGGTAGGGAGGTATTCGATTTTGCACAAAATACACCTGCTTTGTTTCATTTTGTAAATAATATGTCTTTATTTTATTTTAAATGTTCTATATTATGCGTAATATTCATGTTTATATGTAATTTTTGTACATTCCAGTGACATGTCCTATGTTCACAAACCTTTATGCTACTAGTGAACTCACAGAATGCAATCTAATCTAATCTAAACAATAACTTGTCATTAATATGACGGAATTACCGGCGTATGTTTTACAATTGCTAGCATTGCTCCGGTTTTTGCTCACTAACAAAACTAGTGCAAGTATTAGGCAAAACCTGTGACAATTGTATACAGGACTGAACTAAGCCCTCAACATTTTATAGGCAAAGGAACTGAATTATGCCTGTAACATATGACTAGTAAATGCACTAAAACCGTTTAGATAATTTGCAAAACACCAAGTTACATGTAACGCATTAATATTTTTTTTGTTAGACGTGTCCTCAGATGTGAACAGTGTGTGTCTTAGATCTTAAGGGGACATTGTTTGATGTAGCTTTAGTAAACATTACCTATTCCTTTCTCGTAATTACACCAGTAGTAAAAATGATGAGCTTTAGATTTGATAATGCATAATTTTTTTAAACTAAAAGTCCCGTAAAATGTGTATCCTGACGATTATGTTTAAAAAAATTTGATATGTTACACTCACATGACTTTCTCTACTCTTGTACAAACTGTTTCTACAAACGCTTATTCTCCATATGCTTCATGTTAATCGAGAAATCGAGATGTTAATCTTATTGCTAATTTTCCTGTAGATGCAAGGGGAATTGGTAGGCTTTAAGCGATTGTCAAATATTTTAAGAGCTGGTTGCTATGTGGAGTATTCCATTCTCTTTCCATTACCAGGACAAAAAAAATGAATAACGAATTTCCATATGAGAAAAAGTATAAGTATTGGAAAATTTAAGGGAATAACAAGCAATATCTCGAAAATGGTTCACTCAACAAAAAAATGTGTATGACATAAAATGTGTATTATAACGCGATCTACATTTTTTGTGTAGCAAAATTGTGTCTATCTCTTATGGTTTACCAGTTATGCAAAAGTCGTTCGCAATGAAGAATACTTTTGGAGACATTCCCAGAAAATTCGAGATATACATTTCATTTGTCATGAAAATATCTTAAACATATGATATTTTAATCAAAATCGTTAGAGCCATTTTTGAGAAAATTAAAATCTTCGAAAAATGTTCCATGTAAAGGGTAATCTTGGATGGGGGGATTTTCTTGAAAACCTTCGTGTCGCATCTCTGGAAGATATTGAACCTAAATACCAAGTTTGGTGTTTATCCGACTGTTCGTTTCTGAGTTATGCTGTTCACAGACACACACACACGGACATGTTTCCAAAAATGCTTTTTTTTGGAATCAGGGGGTCTCAAAACATATATTTTCGGTGAAAGCTCGGTATCGAATTTTTAGGTAGAATACAATACTTCCCCTACTTACTGTACGTAGTAGAGAAAGTAATAAAGTAATTAGTTTTCGTAGTTGATGTTCCAGATTTAGAAAAACTCTTGCACTTTATGTTTGAAATTTAAATCAACCCTGTATTGTAGCCTAAATAGAAATGTGAGTAGGAGTAGGATTAGGACAAGGGACTAGGAGCGGAGGGGACTTAACACCTCGACCTACGAAGATCCTTTGTGCCCAAGCCCCTGACGGGTCACCCCGGGAGGGAGGGTTGAAGTGAGAGGAGACAGAGCGGCATGACAGGGCAGAGAGCAGGGTCCCTACTTTTTCCAGTTTGAAACACTTTAGATGGCAGCTGGTACAACCGGCTCCCCCTGCAGGTTTACACATCCCATTGGGGGGCGGGACTCTGACACCGCTCCCATTCCGGGGACGAAGTGTTACATAGAGCATCCTTTTCCCCTGTCAAGCAATGCCGAGACCCCCCGCCGACACTTGCAACCCTGAAACAGTCAAGCAGATGAAAAGTGAAATGAAGAGAGGTGAAACGGAGGGACAGGAAATTCAGGGATGTAATGATTCTTCCCAGCATTCGCCTAACGACCAGGGGGAACCCCGAAAAATTCCATGGGTCATGAAGGTCGGTCGAGGGAATCGAACCCACGACCTCCCAGATTTTGGCGCCTGAGCCATCCCCCTCGGTAGAAATGTGAATAAATGCGAGTTGGGATTGGCACAGTATTAATATGTGCTATTAATGGGGTGCTTATTCAACAAGTACCACAGTATTTATCTCCCTCTACACAAATACCATACTACCCTTATCACAGCTGATGGCCCGTTTAACTGTCTTTTTTAACAAGCGAGACGGACATTTAAACATACCTTGAAGGGACTTCACTTTCGTTTAAGAACTTTATATTTTCTTCCCCAGGCCTCAGCTTGTAACACTCGTCTGTAAAATGACTACCACAACAACTGCTTGAGGGTTTCCAGTTTTCCATTCGAACAACTTAACCCACTTGTCCAAGACATCAGGCCTTGAATGCGGAAACCTGTATAAACATTAAAATGGCATACACTCTGCTAAGCACGCGTGTATCATGTTTCTATGTTAATTATTTATAAGTTACATTGGCACATGTGAAGTGTTTGGTAATAATTTAAAAACTGCAGAATATAAAGTGTTTACGTACTACGAAAAACTAAACTTTTGTCCTTAGGCCTTTGGGTGTTAAATTAAATTGAGTTTTATTTATGGACGCTCTTTAACTACTGTGGTCCTTAGTGTCCCATTCTATATTGGGCGTGAAAGAAGGGTAATTTTGCTCAGAGGCCTCTTTATCAGGCTTGAGGTTATTTTACGTGCCGTAAATCTACGACACGGGACCACCGGCTTTACTTCCCTTCCGAAGGAAGCCATGCTAAGGATTTTTACGCCCGAGAAAGTCCATTGTTCTCCGCTGGATTTGAACCCGTGACCTCGGGAACTAGAGGCCAGCATGGTAACCACTACACCACAGAGGACGATACATTTGGGTGTTGTTATAACCATACACGACTCAGTGCATTCCTATAATTTGACCTCAAATTCCATTAAATTAAATTGAGTTTTATTTATGGACGCTCCTTAACTGCTATGGTCCTTAGCGTCCCATTCTATACTGGGCGTGAAAGACCGGAATTTTGTTCGGAAGCCTCTTTAACAGGTTTGAAGTTCTTTTACGTGCCGCAAATATACGACCTAGGGCCACCGGCTTTACTTCCCTTCCGAAGGAAGCCATGCTCAGGATTTTTACGTCCGAAAAAATCCATCGCCCACCGTCGGGTTTGAACCCACGACCTCGGGAACTACAAGCTAGCATAGTAATCATTACATCACGGAGGACGAGTCAAATTCCATTAAAACACACTACAATCATATACTCCACAATGGAATCTACATGTCCAATACGGCGTCTTCTGTGCTGACGATGGCTCGATTTCGTTCGTAAGAAGTCCGTTTAGTACTCTCTCCAGTAAATACTCCACCTCCATGATCATTGTTTGTAAGCAATCGATTGTGACCACTACCAACACAAATGTAAATCAAGTTTCTACAACGCCTGTTGTCAACTATCGATTGTGACTATTTGCAACATAACCATACCATACAAAGATTGTTATCAATCGATAGCGCCTATTTATATATACATAGTGGGGCCATCAATCAAAATGAGCCTCTGTTTTGAGTTTAAGAAGAACGTATGTATGCAGGATGTCAATGGGAAATTATAGTGTGTTAAGTGTAATAATAACTGTGCTTATTTAAAGGAGAAGAATATAAAATTCATAAAATGACAAAATACACCTTGGAAATGTAATATGTGTACTTTGGAAGGAAGAAGTATATTGTATGTTGAAACAGAAGAAAGAAACATTAAGCTCAATTGAAGGAAGCACAAGTTAATTTAAACGTTAACTTCAGGTGTAAAATATCTTGGAAAATCTCTAAATTTAGCACATTGAAAGGTAGTTAGAAATAAAGAAATGTTAAAGAATAAGAAAGAATGATCAGTAACTGCATGAAAATAATCTATGATTTAGAAACGAAGAATATCAGTTTGAAGAACAAATCTCAGCCACTAACAAGAATAATGGATTTTGAACAGTATTCAAGCATAAACATGACTGAAATCCATGGAGCACCCCTCAAACCATCTGAGAATGCGGTTGCAGCGATCAAAGAAATTGCGTTGTAGGTAGAAATCAAAGATGAAAATATTGATGCGTGCCATCGTTTACCAATTCTGAAGCACAGATCCCTCCATTAATGGTAACGTTCACCAGTAGATGCTTTAAACAGGAGATACTACGCAATGGGAGAGTTAAAAGACATTCAGTTCTCTCGATTTGGGCTATACTTTCAATAATCCTGACTCTATAAAGGAGAGCTTATGTTTGGAAAGAAACAAATTATTTGCTAAAGGAAGAGAAGTAAGAAAATCAAGGAACATCAAATATCTGTGGACTTACAAAAGTAAAATATTGTGACTTTGTCCAGTTTCCAACTGTTGCATCACTAAGTTCACACTGACACTTCGCTTAGTTCTCACTACCACTTCACTCTGTTCGTGACGTAATGAAATACGCACGATGTAGCCACTTTTTCCAGACGGTTCACTCACTGAGGAGTCGAACACAAGACTTTTCTAATATTTCGCAGAAGTAGCAATCACTGTACGTCACAGAAGTTGTCACAAACGCACTAGGAGAACAGCACTTTTTGTCGCACCAGAAATGTACTCACTAACTCGCCCATTCACTGAACTTGCGAGAGCTCTCGCTTATATAGCCGTTGGAAATGTCCATAGAATTCCTTAGTGTTCGAGAAGGGGAAACATCCAGAAGATTCTGGTTATCTGACGATAACGCTTCCGGTGTTTACGCTGGTGAGCGCGCTACTTATCTTTGTTTATCTCCGACTCCCCGAAGCCGGCCTCCCGATAACCTTGGACCATAGCAGCTGCGTCACAATATTGATGAGAACAGAATATGATAAATCTGCGGCAATTAAGGTAAATAAAGTGGATAACTTGGATAAACTTTAGTAGCATGTTTTTAAATGGCTTTGACTAATGGTGGACTTATTTTCTATGAAAGTGTTAGAGGTCTGCGAAGTAAAACACAAAATGTACATCAATATATTAAAAAAATAATTATGATGTTGTTTGTTTCACGGAAACGTGGCTCAATTATGTGATATTTCATTCAGAGCTCTTTGATGATAGCTACTTTATGTGTGTAAAAGAAGAATTAATCCAATATGTAATAAAAATGTGGTGGAGGAGCATTAATAGCAATTGGAGAGACATTGTATTCTGAAAGCTTGTCTTGTTAAAGTGTAATACAGAACCATTATGGGAACTTATTTAAAATAGAAAATACTCGTATTTTAAATACTCTGTATATTCCTCCAAGGAGGAGTTTTATTATATTATTATTTATTATTATTATAGAGATTTATTTAACAGCGTTGAGGAATACATTTTTTTCATGGAAGTAACATTCTTATTCTTGATGATTTTAATATTCCAAAAAAAAAATGATGCTCCTTTATGTTAATTAATGGTTCTAATAAGGTTAAAAGGTTACAAAGATTTATAGATTTGTTCAATCTTAAAGTGTTTAATAATGTAAGAAATGTAAATGATAAAACTTCGGACTTACTGATCTCCAATCTATAAAATAACAATATTCGTATTGATGAGGAAGGTGATGTACTATACCTAAGGATTTTTCATCATCCAGCGCTGAGTACATCAATTCAGTCTCACAAAACCTTTACAAAAGAACAGCTTTGTTTCACATTTAAATTATAATAAGGCGAAATTCTTAAACGTCTATTACTTATTATCGAACCATGAATGGAAAGATTTATGAACGCGCATAAATGTAAATATTGTAATTGACTGTTTTTATAAATTATTTTCAGTTATTAACGAATATGTTCCGAAAGTGAAACAGTATAAACTAAAATATCCCATTTGGTTTAATGGTAAAATGACCCAAAATATTAAACTAAGAGAAAAACTTATAAAGAAAAGGCATTTATCTGAACATTGGTTACGAAAGTTTAAAGAGTTTAGAGATAAAATGATAAGAGACATTAAAGAACCATTTGCTGATTATATGCGCTCAGTAGAAGTAGATACAGCTAGTAATAGTAGGAACCTTTGGATGTTTATAAAGACAAAAGAAACCATAAGTTGTGTGAATCGTAAATGGTTTGCTATACTGAAACACTTTTTAAATCACAAGATATTGCCAATTATTTTGCAGATCACTTTAGATCAGTATACTCACCAACACCCTCGAAGTATGAAGTTCAATCCAACAATTCTATTTCTTCTGTAATATCTAACACACTTATATCAGAACTGCTATAAGAACGCTGAAAACTAAAAGCTTTCTGGCCCTTATGCATTGAAAGCATACTTTATAAATGTATATTACACCATGTCAAATCCAGTATTATATTACTCAGTATGGATTTATGCCCAATAGATCTACCGTGACTAATTTATGCAACTTTGTCCACTATGTATCGGGTGAGATAGATGAAAGATCGCTAGCTGGTGTTGTTTCCACAGACCTTAAAAAAGCATTCGACAAGGTTGATCATGATCTAATAAACAAAATACTATTATATGGTCTTTCTAAGCCTATATATTTGTTATGGCATCCTATCTAAAGCCGAAAGTACAGATTGTTAAATATGGATATACCACATCATACAATTTTGAATTTCTGAAGTACCAAAGGTTCTAATAATTTAAGTGCTCTATTATTTCTTTTATTTATTAATAATATACCATCATTTGTTAATTCTTCTAATATCTTACTATTAGCGGACGATTTAAAAACTATTATACCTATAAAATCTGTTTCTGATGGCGTTAAATTACAAAATGATCCGAATGTATTAAATAACTGGAGTTAACAGAAAACTCTACCTTTTAACATACTAAAATGTCAGCTTATGTCCTTTTCTGGACTCAAAAGAACTACTTTTTGTAATTACAGTACAGACGAAAGAAAATTACAATCTCTCAAAACTAAAAAGTATATCAGAGTAATTTTAATAAAGACTTATCGTATACAAAGCATATCGATACTGTTGTTAGTGTAGCACACAGGAACATGGGATTTGCAATTCGTATTTCATCCTACATCAACGATCTAAGAACTCTATTTATTTTATATAATTCATTTGTTAGATCTAGACTGAGTATGTGTCTATTATATGGAGTCATTATGGTATCAAATATGTTAAACTTATTGAAATAATTCAGCACAAATTCCTAAAGTTATATTTTTCAAAAGGTTTTCTTATTTTCCTAAACTATTTTCTTGTGATTCATTACTTCAGTTATTTCAGTTTAAAAGTTTATCACACATAAAGAATTGCCACTTGTTACTGCTTCTCTGCAAACTATTACACAATAAGTTTGATGATTCTAACCTGAGACAATCAACATGCTTTACGTTGCCAATATCACATCTAACAGATTTCGTAATATGTTTTTTATTCCAAGAATAAACACCAATTCATATAAATATTCTCCTAAATTTATAATGCAATCCTTATAAAATAGATTACATTATTTAAATATTGATATATTAAACATAAATTCCACTAAGTTTGCTACATCCTGATACCATTTCTTACAAATTATACACCAATTAACATTCTGTATATATGTACCAACATTACCAAATGTTTGGTTTTGTCTTATAGTGTGTTCTGTAATTAACTTTGACGTATGGTGTTTGTTGTAATTTGTTTTTACCTTTTTAAATTATGCTGTAATTATATTATACTGCATTGTATTAAGTGAACATTGTAGTTTGGGAAACCTGTAATGTTCACCCAATTAATAAATAAAACTCAATAGAGTGCAAGGGCTTAACACGCCTCAGAATAGCAAACGCCTGTAGAACTATACCCAGGGAAGCCTTGTGCGTAGTGGTAGGATTAACCTCGCTAAGAATCAAGATAGAAGAGACCGTTGTTCTTTACAAAACAGTACAAATGAAAAAAATGTGTTATACGGTATATTAGGTAGGTATGCTTGACTGGCATACTTGATGTATGTATGCATGTATAGACTTCATCTATCTGAATACGTAATTGCGCTGTAAAGCGGGTGATCTAAAGCACTTAAAAATTGTCATAATTTTAAACAAGCTTAAGTTCAGGTCTTTCACATATGGTACTTTTGAAATTAAGACATACCAACGTCACCTAGGATATATGATGACTGAAAACTTTATAAAGGGAAAACATAACTCCCCATATGCCAGCGACCTTCGGGGAAACCTCCTTCCACCAAGTGATGACTGGATGCCTTTATTATCTAGCGGCAACCAACGAGTGATGTCCGTTACCTCCAACGGTAGGGTAATAGTGTACATGGCGAAGGAACGAGAGGACCTGTATGCTTTACTTTGGACTCCGAACCAGTTGGGCCTTAGGGATACTTTGCATGAGCTAGTCAGAGGTAAGGACTCGGATAGATAATGAATGAGTGAATGAATGAATAAGCTCATTTGATCCCTATAAGGCAAGGCCCTCCTACTTGTTCAGGGGAGGCTCAGTTAGACCTCAACTAGGGAAGCTCTACTGTTCTCATATGGTAAGCAGGGATGTGATAAACAGTTATTTTCGAGTAACGGTTATAACCGTCGGAGTCACAGCGCGTTAACGGTTACATGTAACGGTTGCCAGTTACGATAAGCCATTTGTTTTCATGGTTTTCACGTTCGCAGTTACATTACATTAATGGTTACCAGTAACGATTAGCTGTAACCACGTTAAAATATGAACGATGTCGTTGTTTGAGCTTAGCGGCCCGCGCATATGTTGCTATTAAACAGCGTTGTTTATTTACATCCATCCACCTGCGATGTATAAAAACTCCTACCTAGTATGTGAATAATCACCTTAATGTAATGCAGTGTTGACTGACCTGCCATCTGTAGCCTGTGGCCTATATTCAAGGCGAAAAGCGACACCTGTAATAAATATGTAAAGGATCTTTCAACTGGAGTGTCCTATCTTTAACATGTGATAACTGCCGTTGTTATTGAGTTACAGCAGTCACTTTTTTCATGTAGTTACAGTTGTTATTGATAAATAGCCATGGAACGTTACACCATTCAGCAACGCGTAGAAATTGTGAAAATTTATTATCAAAATGGATCATCTGTTCGCAAAACCTTCCGTGTATTGCGTGAAGTTTACGGTGTGCATAACCGTCCCTTCGGCGTTTGATCGATAAATTTGAAAGAAGTGGTTCTGTCAGCGATCAAAGAACGCCTGTACGTAATCGAAAAACATAGGCGCCGTTCGTGAGAGTGTACGCGAGAACGGAAACAAATCAATTGCTCGTCGAGCGCAAGAATTGGGGCTTTCGCCGACACAACGTGGCGAATTCTGCATCTGGACTTGAAGTTTCACGCTTACAAAATGGTGTTAACTCAAGAACTAAAGCCCAATGACCATAGGTTGCGCTGACTTATTCGCTGACTAGGCTATGGAGCAATTGGAAGCTGACCCGGATTTTTGTCGAAAAATCATCTTCAGCAACGAAGCCCATTTTTGGATGGATGCTTGTGTTAACAAACAAAATTGCCGCTATTGGAGCAATCACAATCCAATGCAGACGACCACTTCATCCTCAAAAGTTTATTGTGTGGTGTGGATTTTGGTATGGTGGAATCATTGGTTCATATTTTTTCCAAGATGAAGATGGAGAAGCTCTAACTGTCAATGGAGAAAGATACCGGGCTCTTATAAGGGACTATTTTTGGCCTCAATTGGATGGTATGGATCTCAGAAACATCTGGTTTCAGCAAGATGGTGCCACGTGTCATCCTGCTCTCGAAACAATCGATCTTTGAAGGAGAAGTTCAGAGGTTTCATCATTTCCCGCGGTGGTGATGTTAACTGGCCCCCGAGATCATGTGATTTAATGCGTTGGATTACTTCTTGTGTGGTTATGTTAAATCTCGAGTTTATGTCAACAAGCCAGAAACAGTAAATGCTCTTATGAATAACATCACGCGTTATTCGTGAAGTTGGGCCTAATTTACGTTCTTCTGTCATTGAAAATTGGGTTAACCGTATACGCGCAACTCAAAGAAGTCGCGTCGGTCACTTAATTGATGTTCTGTACCACACGTAATGACATTAACTATGTTCCAAAATAAAAAAGAAATAAACCTCTATCATTTATAGAAACTGCTTTATTTAAGTTCAAAGATAGGACACTCTTGTTGAAAGACCCTATACTTGCAACTCCGTGCGAAGATGGCTCAATGTTGTAAACGAATATTTGAGGTAACTAGTTCCCGATAAGCGATACCAGTGCCGCGCACATGGAGTGAATGATGTTACCCAGGGTCGGTAACCATTTCGTTTCTTCATTAACCGTTAACGCGATAACCAGTTGTATTCGTTACCTTGGTAACTGTTATTGGGTAACTAGTTACTTTGTAATTGTAACCTTGGTAACCCTTATTGAGTAACTGGTTCTTTGGTAACTGTTATTGGGTATCTAGTTACTTTGTATTCGTTACTTTGATAACCGTTACTCTATTTTCTGCCCATCCCTACCCATACCATAGGAGAATTGTACCTGTTTCCTCCTGTCTTACCATCCTCATGGTAATTTAGAACTTAAGAGAGTTGCGGCTGCTTTATATCACCCTCCTAGCCCGTATCCTAATTTTTTTAACCTGGTATACTAACATCTCAACCCTGTATTTACTATCCACTTCGATTGTGGCCTACTGTTTGCTAACATCCTAGCACTATACAGGGTGAATCATTTAAGTTGAGACTGTACAATATCTCCAAAACTAAGCGTTGTAGAAAAAAATGCCTTTAATAAAAGTTGCTTGATACTATGTGGGAAAGTAAATGCCATTAGTCGTGTTTTATTTGAAGGACGTTGTGATGGCCATTTTAGGGTCAATTCAAATTGACCCTAATTGCAGGTTCCCATTTTAAAACAATTAAATTGGCTTTAGAATGACCATCACAACGTCCTCAAACGACTAATGGCATTTACTTTCCCCCATAATATCAAGCAACTTTTATTCATTACATTTCTTTCTACAACGCTCAGTTTTGGAGACCTTGTACCGTCTCAGCTTAAATGGTCCACCCTGTATACACATTTAGATAACCTGCAACCTTCTGTTACTATGTTTTCATTCTAGAGAGATTTTTATACACTTGCGGAGTTGATCTTCTTTTGTATTAATAGCCTAGGCCTTGTAGTATACGCACAATTACTCTTGTCTGTTCTCGTTGTGGCACTATTTACACCTATCTTGTGCAGTTATTGTCCAGGTATTTCCACACTCGTGCTTGAAGAAATCCTCTGATTCTTTTCCCTGTTCTGGGATCCCATGTTGTAGTATAAGTCTTGCAATATCATTACATGGCCTCCCCATCTCCGCTTAAGTTGCTGTGCTGTGGCTATGTCTGCTGTCCCATTACTTCTTCCTTAATCTATCTCTTAATTTGATATTTAGAAATGTTTTCTCCGCCTTCCTTTAGCATATTCTGAACATGTGCATTTCTTTTTGTGCGAGGCACCATGTTTGTCCTCCATAAAATATGATGGGGATATGCAGCTCTCTACAGTTGGAATTTTAATTTTCTGTTAATTTGTTGGTCTTGGAAGATGAAGTTTCTCCAGGCTAGGCCTATCCTCCTTCACACTTCGTCCTTTTCTTTTCTATTTATAACTACTGTTTGACTAAGATATGTGTATCCTTTTGTATATTCGATGGGTTCGTTTTATAACAAAATGGGATCTCAGTTGTGTTTCTCATAGGTTTTGTTTTCTCCTGATTCACTGATAGCCCTGCTCGCTTGGTTCAGCTCTGTAAGAATTTTCTCTAGTTCCTTGACTGACTTGGCAAACAATACTATATCGTCTGCAAATCGTAGATTTGAGACATGTAAGAACGTAGGTTTTCACGGCCGGTGTCACAATTATTACTAATATAATTTTCCGGGCTGTTATGCCGTGGTCTGCTGAAGAAAGATTTCCCAGACGTTTCGTCCACAACTGCGGTGGACATCTTCAGTGGCGCGGACGAAGTCTTCTCGGTGAAAGTATCGCAGCGTCTGATGCGTTGGCCGTTAGTGCCGCTCTCTTTATAGTGTGGACGCTCTCTGCTGATTGGTCCGCTGGTATGAGGGGGCTGGCGCCGGCTGTGTTGTTGCTCTTTTCTGATTGGCTCGCAGTGTTTTTTGGTTTTGTATGACCTTTCTTGTTTTTGATGACTAGATGCCAGTTACTGTTGAGTTTCAAAGCTTCTTCTTTCCTATTGAAATTATTGGGATGTTTATAAATCTCTATTGCTTCGCGTTGTAGCCGGGTATGGTAATGCTTTATGGAGGAAAGAATGTTGGTGTCCTGAAATCTAATAATGTGTTCGCCCTCGGCTTCAATGGCATGTTCGGCGACTGCCGATTTTTCTGTATGGCCCAGGCGGCAGTTTCTTTTGTGTTCGCTAAGTCTGGTGTTTGCGCTCCGCTGTGTGGTACCAATGTACACTGAACCACAGGAACAAGGAATACGGTAAACACCGGCCGATGACAGGGGGTCTCGGGGGTCTTTGGAAGAGCGCAGTAGGCTGTTTAATTGTCTTGTAGGTTTGAATACTGTTTTGACGTTATGACGTTGAAGTATATGTTCAATACGGTCAGTGACATTTCTGAAATATGGCAGAAAGACAACGGACTTGCTTTTGGGTTGGTCCTGAGTAACCGGTCGGGGCTTGGCCGGACGGCAGGCTCTTCTCACCTCTTGGACTGAATAACCATTTGATTGTAGAGCTGTTTCTAGGTGTCTACTCCCTTGAGAGTCTACTCCCATTTACATTTATATAGGGTCTTTCAACAAGAGTGTCCTATCTTTGAACTTAAATAAAATACGTTCTATAAATGATAGAGGTTTATTTCTTTCCTTTATTTTGGAACATAATTAATGACATTACGTGTGGTAGAGAACATCAGTTAAGTGACCGCCGCAACTTCGTTGGGTTGCGCGTATACGGTTGACCCAATTTTCAATGACAGAAGAACGTAAACGAGGTCCAACTTCACGAATAACACGCGTGATGTTATTCATAAGATCATTTACTGTTTTGGCTTGTTGACATAAACTCGAGATTTAACATAACCCCACAAGAAGTAATCCAATGGCGTTAAATCACATGACCTCGGGGGTCAGTTAACATCACCCGCACGGGAAATGATGAAACCTCTGAACTTCTCCTTCAATAATCGATTGTTTCGAGAGCAGTATGACATGTGGCACCATCTTGCTGAAACCAGATGTTTCTGACATCCATACCATCCAATTGAGGCCAAAAATAGTCCCTTATAAGTGCCCGGTATCTTTCTCCATTGACAGTTAGAGCTTCTCCATCTTCATCTTGGAAAAAATATGGACCAATCATTCCACCATACCAAAATCCACACCACACAGTAACCTTTTGGGGATGGGGTTCTTGAATCTGCATTGGCTTGTGATTGCTCCAATAGCGGCAATTTTGTTTGTTAACACAAGCATCCATCCAAAAATGGTCTTCGTTGCTGAAGATGATTTTTCGACAAAAATCCGGGTCAGCTTCCAATTGCTCCATAGCCCAGTCAGCGAATACACGGCGCAACCTATGGTCATTGGGCTTTAGTTCTTGAGTTAACACCATTTTGTAAGCGTGAAACTTCAAGTCCAGATGCAGAATTTGCCACGTTGTGTCGGCGAAAGCCCCAATTCTTGTGCTCGACGAGCAAGTGATTTGTTTCCGTTCTCGCGTACACTCTCACGAACGGCGCCTATGTTTGTCGATTACGTACAGGCGTTTTTTGATCGCTGACAGAACCACTTCTTTCAAATTTATCGATCAAACTCCGAATCGTTCTCTCGCAGGGACGATTATGAACACCGTAAACTTCACGCAATAAACGGAAGGTTAGGCGAACAGATGATCCATTTTGATAATAAATTTTCACAATTTCTACGCGTTGCTGAATGGTGTAACGTTCCATGGCTATTTGCCAATAACAACTGTAACCAATCTGTAACTCAATAACCATGGCAGCTATCACATGTTAAAAATAGGACATTTTTGTTGAAAGACCCTATACCATACCTCTTCGACTTAAAATCTCCATCCTAGCGCCGGGAATAGAACCACTGAACCTCAGCACGACAGCCGCGATCGAAACCATTGAGCTACCCCAGCCCCTCCTGAGCTAAGCATGCAACATGTCGGTCTCTCTTACTTGAGAGACAACACACAAAATAAAATATTGCAGCAAGAGTAAATATATACTCTATATTTAATCTCAGGTTGTTTCTTTCATCGTTGTATTGCGTGCAAGTGCTAATTTTAATGTATTCATAAATAAGTTACAATCTGACCAAGTGATCAAACATTCTAAAAGAAACTCAAGTTTCATCACCTTTGCCCTTTGGGTACAGCTTAGCCTAGCTTCTAATCGATACAGAAGCCAGAATGCAAAATCGTTCTGAACGAATTATTTAAGAACACATTAGAGGGCTACAAATGTGAAATGACGGAAGGAGGGCTGCTTCGCAGTAATGGCACTATTCATGTGTTAAGTGTGCATCAGAATTGATGTAAAAGGCTTCTGTACAGTAAATAACATACTAATGGCTTTCAAAACTAATTTTAAGTTATCCACAACGTGCGGCGATATATTGGTATATGTATAATATATGTAAAATCTCACTCGTCTTGTTTCTTCTATGGCAAGCGGAAAATCATCGTAATGTTAATATCATCATTTCTTGTTGATTGTAATAATGTTGTAATTGATGATCCTTTAATGTTTGTTTCTTAAAGTGTTACCTAACACATGGCACAATTCCCTAACAATTTCATTAACACGGAAAGTACGGACTACGAGATAAATATTTAATTCTTTATAGAAAACTTTTTACTTTCTCCGCTGCTTGCCTATAGTACATAAGTAGAAGTACTGCATTCCACCAAAAATTGTAAACAGAGATTTCACCAGAAATACACGTTTTGAGACTCCCTGAATAAAAAAAACAGTTTTAGACAAATTCCATGTGTGTGTGTGTGTGCGTGTGTGTGTGTGTGTGTGTGTGTGTGTGTGTGAGTGTGTGTGTCTGTGAACAGCATAGCTCTAAAATGAAAAGTCGGTTAAATACCAAACTTGATATTTAAGTTCAGTATCTTTCAAAGATGCGAGACGAAGATTTTCAAACTACCCCAAACTACTGTTTACACGGAAGATTTTTCGTAATTTTGGATTTTCTCAAACATCGTTCTACCTATTTTCATTAAAATAACCATATACAGAGTTGGAAAGGTAGAATCAGACGACTGAAAAATTAAATGCCATAGCCGGGATTTGAATCAGGGATCTCCCGGTCCGCGTCCGGTTGCTCTAACCACTGAGCTACAATGGCAACATGCCGGCACGACACTAAATACTGCAGCTGACTCGCATTTTTCCCGGTAAACCACAAGGAGATCTCAAATTGTATTGAGATGGCACACCCTAATGGCGACTTACAATGTTGTAAGTACTTTAAGTCCCGGGCTTCATAGTTTCAACAACTATTAGGTCAATTAATGAAATTCATTGTTCTTCCACACAAGCCGTGTGTTGGACAGGGTTGGAAAGGTAGAATCAGACGACTGAAAAAAGAGTTATTAAAAAAGGAAGAGACTTTAAATACTTATTTCTAATGAACGACAATAGATGGCGACACATGCAATACATCACTGAATAGAGAAAATCTCAAAATTTTATTTTATGGTTCAAAATGAGCACCATTTGTTACGCGAGGACGACAGTGCTTTTCCGTTTGCATACGCAACCATCTTCTACGAATTTATTGTATCAATTGTAAATTTTTTATGGCGAGACGGCTCGTTGTTGAACCCACAACGAAATGCACGCTGCAATGGAACAATGAATTCACTCTTTGCATAATGCAGTACACAAAACGACTTTTCCTGTGGTGTCGCCATTTTCTCGTAAACAAACACAGCGCCGCTGTAGGCATTGAATGGAACTAATAGGTGGGGCTTAAAACTTTGAACTTTCCTCTATTCAATGATGTGTCGCTATCTATTGTCGTTCATTAAAATGAATATTTAAACTATGTTCCTTCTTTTTGAATAACCCTGTATTAAAGATATTTACATAACAAATAAAATGCATATCTTGAATTTTCTGGAAATAGCCTCTGAGGTCCTCTTCATTCGGAAGGTATTTTGTATAATCTTGTGTAAGTGGTAAATGTTAAGTGATAGACGAAAACGTGCGATATAAGAAATGTAGATGTCTTTAAAACACGTTTATTTCGAATAACTTTTTTGACATTTCCGAGGTATCCGTTATTGGAACATGTTATTGCCACATAATATGGCAATGGTGTTAATTCGTATTGCCTTGTCGTTGGGTTTCTGGTAAACTTTGGTTTTTATTCATTAGATCTCTCTCCCACACACACACACACACACACACATTCATTCTTTCGTTCATACTTCCAGACTCTGGGGAGGATTGGGAATAATTTTGGCTCTGTAGACTAAGGTACGAATATTTTTTAGTTCCATTTGTACCCCACCTTTAACTGCATTGGTCTTAATAGCGTCCTTTCCTTTGGAACTTATTGTAACTTTTGTCTTTGGGTTTCTTGCACTTTGGTTTTTAATCATTACATCATACACACATTCACACTCTCATTCATACTTCAGACTTCTCTCTTGCCTAGAGAAAAATCCCCCCAGTCGGGAATCGAACGCGGGACCCCTAGCACAGCAGGCAGTCGCTCTACCGACTGCGCTACGGGGCCAGCCCTGTTCAATACTTTCATTCTTTTATAGTCATTTGGATACTTAGCTCTTTCTCGCGATTGCATGGAAACAGTATGGAATTTTAAGGCTAGAATATAGCGCCCAGTTCTTAAACATCTGACGATCGCTATTTCCTTTTGTGTATATAACAACATATGTAAAGCACCTATTTCTGCAAAGGTTTATCTCGATTAAAATGAAGTAGAAGTAAGAATAGTTTGTGTAGTCACTAATAAACGATAGAGGGTAGAGAAAGTCATGTGAATGTAACGGGTAAGATTCAACGGCCCCTCTAATTGAACGGATATGCTTATAACCGTCTATGGATGTCGCTTACTTGTTTCTTCTCCAGCATATCTCTCAGAAAACTCATTTCTGGAATTCTACCACGTTTACAAAGCTTTCATTCCTGCTTTGAATTTCGTAATGTTAATACTTTTAGTCCATCATCCGTTCATTGAAGCAGTCACTCCTAAGTATTCAAAACGCTTTATAGCATCTTACAGAGATCAGCATAGACACGTGGTCGAAATGTATGTAATGCTTTCATGCGCCTCGCCTTGCCTACGAATAGGAGCATTATTATCGAAAACCGTTGAGAACATTTGTCAGATGGGTACGGCACAAGTACCAGTACCTTAAATTCCTATTCTAAGCAAAATTTAGCTATTTTCCCCTCGATCCACTAACTTTTGGAGGTTAGACAAGAGCTACCTAGTTGTAATAATTTATCTGATACAGGCAGAAAATACACCTGAAAGTGACATTGTCAAAGACACTTAACTAGAAGAAATTACACATTAACACGGGTACCTTATACACAAGAAATTTATTATCATTGATTGACCGGATAGTGGATAACTATGAACCCCGGGACTTAAAGTGCTTACAAGATTTTAAGTTACCATTGGGGTATGTTATCTCAAAATGAATTTGAGAACGCCTTGTGGTTTACCGGTTTGGGAATCGTATGTAGTTCCGACATGTTACCATGGTAACTTAGTTGGTTAGAGCAAACGCAAGAAGTTCCGTGGTTCAAATCCCGGTTAGAGCATTGAATTTTTCAGTCGGATTCTCCCTTTCCAAAAAATTGATGTTTACATATCTATATACATATAGGACTAGGACCAACTGCGGAGGGGGACTTAGACAAGATTTTTTGTGCCTGAAGCCCCTGATGGGGCGCCCCCAGGAGGGAGGGGTGGGGTGAGAGGAGACAGAGGGCCGCCGGACCAGGAGACACGACAGGGCAGAGGGCAGGGTCCTTACCCTTTACAGATTGAAACTCTCCGGATGGAAGCCGGTGCACCCGGCTCCCCTCCCCCCTGCGAGCCTACACATCCATTGGGGGCCCTGGACTCGGAAACCGCCCCCATTCCGGTAAAGAAGGTTTATATAGAACATCCTTTTCCCAACCATACAACGCTGAGACTCCTGCAGACACTTTCAACCCATGAAGTGAAATGAGAATAGAGGTGAAATCGAGGGACAGGAAATTCGGGGGATGTAATGAACCTTTCCAGCATTTGCCTAGCGACCCGGGGAAACCCCGAAAACAAGCATGGGTCGGGAAGGTCGGCCGCGGAAATCGAACCCACGACCTCCCAAATGCGGGATATACATATAACTGTTCAGAACACACTACTCATACCGCTGTCCATAAATTCATCAACTGTACAAAGTGGCCTGTTTAAAGTTAGGTATGCACGCATACTTTCAATCTTATTAACTGAGACAATTGCAACTGCACATGGTAGTTTACTCAAATAGCCGATGCCGTTGTTAAAAAAGGGAAATTGAAGTTATGCTTAAAATAGGTAAGCCAATTTATGTGCATTTCTTGCGTTGAAACCGTGAAATTCAGATTGAGGAATATATCGATCGATATTAGTTTTAGTATAGATTAAATGATCAATGCTACTCGAGATGACATAAAAAGATCGACAAATATATCACATTCATCTTCAGGGTCACATTTTTCGACGCTCAGTACAATAAATCAATAAATATTAATTATACAAAAACTATAGAACTAAAATTAAGGTATCACTGCTGTTCTGCTTTCTGTGAATTATTTAACGATACATTTTCTATAAAAAAAAAACGCTTATTAGTGGGTATACAAATTATTCTTACGAAAGTTTGTTTTCCTGTCTACTTCATTTAAATCGAGATAAACATTTCCGGAAACAGCTGTTACATATTTCGTTACAAATACAAACGGAATAGTGGCAGTCAAATGTTTTAGAACTGGACGCTATATGCTGGCCTTAAAATTACATACTGTTTCCATGACATTCGAGGAGAACCGAAACAACTGGACTTGAAAAGAATGGCTAAAGATTGACATTTCGAACCATTAATAACGGATATCTGTGAAACGGCTGATGTCACAAACAAAGTTATTTGAAATAAATCGTTAGTCGTCCTCCGTGGACTGGTGGTACCGTGCTAGTCTCTAGTTCCTAAGGTCGCGGGTTCAAACCCGGCGGAGGGCGATGGATTTTTTTCGGGCGTAAAAATCCTTAGCATGGCTTCCTTCGGAAGGGAAGTAAAGCCGGTGGTCCCGTGTCGTAGATTTACGGCACGTAAAAGAACCTCAAGCCTGATAAAGAGGCCTCTGAGCAAAATTCCCGGTCTTTGACGCCCAATATGGAATGGGACGCTAAGAACCATAGTAGTTAAAGAGCGTCCATAAATAAAACTCAATTTAAATTTTTAAATCGTGTTTTTTTAAAGAGATCTCCCCCCGTAGGGGAGGGTTCCGACCCCTTCAGCTGCCGTGATGCGGGCGCTGCGGACCCTTAGCACTCGTGGTACCTCTGACGTTACTAGCAGTACGTCGGGCCGAACATTCCAGCCCCTCCCGTTTGGGAGCCGTTCGGATTGGGTTGGTCTCGGCGGTGCAGTGATTCCCGATACCCGTGGGAGATTGGGTACGACTGTATGGTTTTCCATGCAGCCGGGGTTGTGAGACGCCTCAACGTCCTCCGGTACCGCCCTGGAGAGCCGGTAGACGGCTTGCTAGAAAGCTGTCGGCCCTACGGAGGTTATCGGTAGTCGCCCTTCGGGGATGACGCGCGTAAGTGGCGTATTCACTTCCATCTCCGCGTAAGCGGGGGGGGATTTTTAGACTCCAGATATTGGCCTCATGGGTACGGCGCTATCCCTGGGTTTGGGCTTTGGCTCTTACCCTGGTAGACCTTTGCTCAACATTGTTTTAAATATATCTATATTTTCTTTGGAGTACATTTTCGTCTATTGCTTAATGTTTACCAGTTGTACAATATTATACAAAATTCCTTCCGAATGAAGAGGACTTCAAAGGCTGTTCCCAGAAAATTCAAAATATACATTTCATTCACCATCTAAATATTTTTAATATATGGTATTTTAATCGAAATCGTTAGAGCCATTTTTAGAAAATAAAATATTTCGAAAAATGTTCCATGTAAAGGGTAGTTTGGTGCTTGGGATTTTCTTGAAAATCTTCATGTCGCATTTTTGGAAGGCATGAACTTAAATACCAAGTTTAACACACACACACAGAGACCTTTTTAAAAAATGCCTTTTGGATTCAGGGGCCCTCAAAACATGTATTTCCTGTGAAATCTCGGTATCTCCGGTACTTACTATGTACATAGTCGAAAAAGTAAAAACGCATTGCATCTCGAAAGCGAACTAAACAAATCATGTTTAATGCATAGAAAAGTAATTTACAACATTTAGCTCGCTCTGTGTGGAGCTGATATGTCCAACTTGGAAGGAAAACATTAACCTTGCACGCAAAATAGTCGCAGATTTCTTAAAGGTCACAGGGCAGTAACCCGTCGTGAAATGTCTGGTAACACGTAGGAGTGGGATCAATTATACGTTGTTATACCTTTATGCTGTTAGGCTATATTGCTTTTCGGCACACGATATACTATTGCTTGGACTCAGCGCTGTTTATTCAGAACATTTTCGCGTAGCCAGTACCAGAAAATTATATGTCTCACACATATAGTTATAGCAGTTTAAAATCGGAGAATACACATAAAATACATTTAGCATAGCATTATGCTACTTAGTTTTATACAATACTACTCGGCTTACACGACATTTTATGGGAGATTTTTTTAAACTCGGACGATTTGCTTCATTTAATTTAACTCCCTCCGTTCTTTTTGAAGACCCAAAGGATTTCTGTGGTTAATCCTCCTCTTTTTATAATTGTAATTTCGTACAACCCCGGTTAGTCCTAATAGTGGATGAAAAATCCCCTGATACGTAAAAGAAAGTGAAACATCGGTGGAGGGTCTGACTGGCTTAACCTCCCCCTGACAGTCTTCCAAGTTCTGGAAACGATGAATAGCAAATACATAGGTAGCCTTCGGTGGTGAAACAATCATCGGTCGGAATGGTGGAGTAATCTTTTAGAGAATCATATTAGATGAAATGATAAACCTTTTTCTTTTGTTAGCCTCTAGTTCCCGAGGTCGCGGGTTGAAATCCCCGGAGGACAATGGATTTTCTCGGGGTAAAATCCTTAAAAATCCTTCCTTCGGAAAGGAAGTAAAGCCGGTGGTTCCCGTGTCGTAGGTTTACGGCACGTAAAAGAACTTCAAACCTGATAAAGAGGTCTCTGAGCAAAATTACCGGTCTTTCACATCCAATATGGAATGGGACGCAAAGGACCACAGCAGTTAAAGAGCGTCCATAAATAAAAAAACTCAAAAATATTTTGCCCCGTAGCTATTTAATAGCAAATGCTACATGATTTTCATATAATGCAGAACCTCTCAACATACGAGGGCGATACTGAAAATGTTTAGAATGCCATGTTTCTAAAAACAAATGCAGTTTGTTCATATCCGACAGCTACTTTCTGATGTTTTGTAGTAGATTGCCGTGTAGTTTGTTCGATTTTCTCTAATAGTTTGTTAATTATCATTATTTAAATAGTTTGTATTGAAGTAGTTTTGTTGTATTGTTATTTTGCCCCACGCTTTGGGAGCCAATTTGAAGAAGGTTTGTTGCTGCTACGTATGAAAAGTCAGTTTGAAGAAGGTGTATTATATTTCGACTGTTGGGGAGCCGAAATTGAAGTAAGCAACCGAATGTATGGTAAAAAGTTTCCGGTAGCCTTCGCCCCAAATGTACTTTCCGGTGGCCTTTGCCCCAAGTTTAAAAATATTAACTTTATAATTTTGACTGTTTCTTTAAATATTATATATTTATGTTTGCCTCGGCTGCGTCAGTATTTATTTTTAGAGACATGAATGTCTTAGCAGGAAGTGGTGCGACTGAAGAATGTAGGCTTACACAGATTATAATTTTACTTCACTCCTTTTATTAATGCTTGATACGATTTAAATAACACTTCACTGACATAGAGAGAGCTGTGAGATTTTTTTATTTAATTACTTTCACTTTTTAACATAAACTATTTTTGTCTCACAAAAAATACGTATTAAAGTTCTGGAGGACACATCTCGCGTCCGGTTAGGAACACTGTCTACAAGCAACACGTCCAGTTATGAGCGCTGTCTACAAGCAGCTGACTTGATTTCTACTGCCTAAATTTGTAAATTTCTGTATTTCAAGTCTCTGATTGGCTATTCCTAATCCAAATAGAATACTTTTATTTAACTTAAGCTTTTTTTCTGGATGTTGATTGGCTATTTTATAAACTGTCTCAAAAATTACATTATTGTTGCTCCAAGAATGACTAGTAGAATTATTACACTTTCTTACTCATTATTGCCTCAAGGTTAGCTCATTGTTAGCAACTTTTAACCTATTATTCTCACAGCTCCTACTTTATTAAATTACGTAATACATTCAGATAACATTATTACATGTATACAATAATATAAACATATACAATGACTGTAATATACACTTTTATATATTGTTACATATACATATTGCTTTAAGGCGGGCTCTTATTATATTTTTTATTATATAATTTGACTAAAATCATTTAAGTGTTAAAAATACTGCCTCAGATTTCACCAAAAATGAATTTGACTAGAGAAGTTTTCCGGGCTATTATCTGTTACGACTTTAAAGCATCATTAACACCCAAACAATGTAAAGATCGGCTTAAAAATGCATTTGACGAAGAAGCCCCATCTAAGGCAACAATTTATAATCGATACAGCGAATTCAAGAGAGATCGGTTTTTTTCATAGTGATGAACTTCGTGAAGGACGCCCAACAACTGCTGTTACTGATGAAAATATTGCTGATGATCAAGCAATGCTTGAAGAAGATCGACGGACATCTTATGGATTTATTCGGACGACATTGGGCATTGGTGTGAGTCAAATCCAAAACATTTTACATCAACAGTTAGACGTGAGAAGATGTCGATGGATTCCACATAAACTGGCTCTCGATCAAAAACAACGCATTGATTGGTGCAGAAAAGCTCTGGGAAAATTCCAAGCCGGTACTTCAAATATGGTTTGGAACAAAGTTACTGGTGTTGAATCTAGGTTTTTGTTGTTATGATCCTGAAAATAAAAGCCAATCGGCCCAATGGGTCTTTCGAACAGAACCTAAGCCTACAAAAGTCCGACAAATCCGCAATGCTGGTAAGAATATGGTTGATAGCTTGTTTCCCCGAAAACAGGCCATATTGCTACTATAGCATTATAAGATAGACGTACCGTTACTGCCGATTGGTAAACCCAGATTTTTAAAGGAGTTCGTGAAAAACGCTTAAAAGGAAAAATAATGTTACATCGTGACAATGCAACGTTGCATACAGCAAAACTAACAGCCGGGTGTCTGGATGTCCTAAAGGTCAGCACCATGTAACCTCCATCTTACAGCTCTGACCGAGCACCTTGCAATTTCTTTTTGTTTCCAAAAATTAAAGGTAAAATGCATGGAATCACTTTTTCGTCATCAGATGAAGCAGTGGGACATTATAAAAACCTGCTTTCAGAAGTGCCTCAGGAAGAGAGACACCATTGCTTGGTGAGTGTAAACAATTTAAAACATTATACACTGTCTTGGGACCCCTTGAAACAACGATAGCACCAAAAGCTAAGACGCTATAACCTTCTTTGTTTTGGATCACAGGCTTTATGCACTAAAGCAAGGCATTTTCTCCTGCTTTCGAGAAACGGGTGTTCTAATGGGATTTGCCGTTATGACCAGAAGAGATGACTGGACAAGATTTTTACATTTAAAGAGGATTTTCCAGCTTTCACGCTGGAATCCAAAAGACGCTTTTCTCTACGAAGCTATCTGACTGTATTCGTATAAAACAATGGGTACGCGAAGAAATTTCATTTATTAAAAGTTTATTCTAAAGTGTGCAGTTACAGTAGGCTCTATATCCAATCTCTGAAAATGTAAGTATACTGAAAATATAAGTCAATGAGACATATGGACTTAAAAAGTTTGTTATGAATCAGTTAGAATTATGAGACACACTATATGGTATATCACGTGGTTATACTTGCTTTTATACATTTAAGATGTCAAATATTACGTTTTTGCTTTGTTTTACTCTGGCACTCTACTTGGTACGCGTAAACTTTTCAACTTTTTATGCATGAGGATAGAGATTAGATTTTCTCTTATACTTTTGTTTCTCATGGTGTCCTTTCTAATTATGTTACGAATCTCATTTGAGTTGCCTGAATTCAGCTCAAACCTTTTCTGTGTAAACTTTGGACTGGATATGACTAGAAGCGGCGTGGGCTTAGCACCTTAATCTACGCAGATGTTTTGTACTAGGCCGCTGACGGGGCGCTCCCAGGAGGGAAGAATGAGGTGAGAGGAGACAGAGGGCGACAGGGCCAGAAGGCACGACATGCAGAGGGCAGGGTCCCTACCGTTTACAGATTTAAACTCCCCGGATGGTGACTGGTGCAGCAGGCTCCCCACCCCCTGTGGGTTAACGCACTCCCTGGGGGCCCGGGACCCGGAGATCGCCTTCATTCTGGGGAACGAAGGTTTCCTCAGAGCATCCTTTTCCCCTGCCATGCTCACGCCGAGACCTCCCGCCGACACTTGAAACCCTAAAGGAAACCAAGCATGTGAAAGGTGAAGTGAAATGAGAATGGGGATAAAATGGAGAGACAGGAAATTCGAGGGATGTAATGACCCTTCCCAGCATTCGCCTAGCGACCCAGGGAAACCTCAGAAAAAACCATGGGCCAGGAAGGTTGGCCACGGTAATCGAACACACGACCTACAGACGTTACCGCCTGAAATAAAATTAAATTGAGTTTTATTTTTGGACGCCCTTTAACTGCTGTAGTCATTAGCGTCGCATTCCATATTGGGCGTGAAAGACCGGTAATATTGCTCAGAGGCCTCTTTATCAGGCTTGAGGTTCTTCTACGTGTCGTAAATATACGACACCGGGCCATCGACCTTGCTTCCCTTCTGAAGGAAGCCATACGTCCGAAAAAATCTATCGCCCTCCGCCGGGTTTGAACCCGCGGTTACCGCCTGAGCCATGCTTGCATAAAGTTATGTTTCACTGTTAACACTATCCTTGTTTCAAAACATTCTAACTTCGCTATCCATGTAGCCATTTAATTCAATATTCTACACAGCTTGTTTAGGGAATACTGTAAGAGATCAAATGGAGTATTCTGAACACCTCCAGTATTCACATGTTTTGCAGTTAATAGTCAAGCACGCCCACTCAGAAAACTGCAACTGATCTGAATAAATTAAAACTTCTGTTTCATAGTAACTTAATAGTGTTCCTTTTTAATAACCTCGAGAGGCAATTAAGAGAGAGAGAGAGAGAAGGGAGGGCAGAAACAAATGCCCTCTTGCAACGAAAGCCTCATCCCACTGCGCCAGTCTCCGGACACGATCAGTGTGCAATCTTGATGGCTTCCAAGCTCAGACCTTCACCTTGCTTCACCTTTTCTTTGCAGGCGGCGTTGATAAATGAGAGAAGTGGAAGGTGGTCTTATCTACGTGGCATCGCGCCCGCCTCGCAACTGCTGAAAGGGCTTGAGGCACACAATT
Organism: Deroplatys truncata; assembly: GCA_030765065.1. NCBI lineage: Eukaryota > Metazoa > Arthropoda > Insecta > Mantodea > Mantidae > Deroplatys > Deroplatys truncata. Next base: position 679,867,796 of record CM060990.1, read on the forward strand.
ACTCAAACCTCACAATGATCACCCACTGGTACAAAATAATACTCTAATGGCTCTTCTTTGCCTTCCTATACTTTACTTCAATCTCACAGAAAGCATTTCAACTTTTTTGTTTTTTCTAATTCTCGGTTAATGTTGGCTTATAAGAACAGAAGCATAGGTACTCTCTTTAGCCCACTAATTGCTGAAAATCACGGAAGGTTTGCCCAGAAATAATTAGAACTTTCTGGTAACAGTCTCGACTACTTAAATATTTTTAAAGCACAATTACTTTTTAAGCACTTTGATACCGACGTTCTGCAGAATTTGTATGAAGTCTTTTAAACCTTTCTCTGCTTACGATGTACGAGGGGCGTCCAATAAGTAAGTTTCCCTATTTTAAAAAAAAAAACATTACACACAATTGATCATTTTGAATTCTGTTACTTTTCTACATCGTCAACGTGTTTTTCCAAGCATTTTTGGGGACGTGACACAAGTTTTACCAAGCCAGTGTAGTACCAGGTCGGGTCCTGTGCTCGCAACCAGCTGTTCACTGATTCGACTTTATCATTGGCGTTAAAAGTGCTTACCTTTGGGTTGGAGGAACATGTGAAAATCACTTGGGGCAAGCTCCGGTGAATACGGAGGATACGAGAAAACTTCCAAGTTGAATCTTGACCCAGGCGGAGCTCAGAAGATTCAACTGGGAAGTTTTCTCGCATCCTCCATATTCACCAGATCTTTTCCCAAGTGATTTTCACATGTTCCCCTGACTCAAAGGTCATTTTGGAGGTAAGCACTTTAACACCGTAACGAGATTAATCAGAAGTGAACAGCTGGTTACGAGGACAGGACCCGACTTTTGGTTCGCTTCTGATTCATCTTCGTTACGGTGTTAAAGTGCTTACCTTCAAGATGACCTTTGAGTGAGGGGAACATATGAAAATCACTTGGGAAAACATCTGGTGAATATGAATGATGCGAGAAAACTTACCAGTTGAATCTTCTGAGCTCCACCTGTGTCAAGGTTCAACCTGGAAGTTTTCTCGTATTCTCTTTAACGATGATGTAGTCAAATCAGTGAACAGCTGGTTGCGAGCACAGGACCCGACCTGGTACAACACTGGCTTGGAAAAGTTTGTGTCACGTCCCCAAAAATGCTTGGAAAAACATGCTGACCATGTAGAAAAGTAACAGAAGGATTTTGAAATATAAACAAAATTAATTGAACATGATAAATTGTGTGAAATGTGTTTTTATAAAATAGCGGAACTTACTTATTGGACGACCCTCGTAGGAGCGCTTCTTTCTTCGCGGTCATCTCCTGTGGTTCTATTTGGATGTTTCTTCCCTCGTGATTACATCCGTGTGCTCTGAGACGTCATATCTGTCTTTTGAAATATCTGGGTTTACAACTCATGTTATACTTTGTTGTTTTAATATTGGCTATGTATACAATTTCAGATTCTACAATTTACACAGAAAAGTGCCCGTATTTTTATGCATTTTATACGGGCATTGAGCTTCTCGTTTACGTTTATTGATGAGTATGCTAGGCCTACTGATTGTTAACAATTCGCTTTCTGTGAATGCAGGGAGGAAGAAACAGGGCGTGTACCACTCATCCTGTTTGAACTGAGCGCATACTTTAGTAACTAACAGAAGAAGATGAGGAATATGACGCCATTTGTTTATTTTGAGGCACTATATCAACCAAACGAATAAAAGATGTATGAAACTGTGTGTTCTCCACCGGAAGGATAGTACTGTAGAGGTATCTTCACTATTCAGGGGCGGCTTCTTATTGTGGTAGCAGATTTTTGCTACAACCATAATCCTGGTTTTCCCTTTGTGTAGTGGACTTAAGCAAGCTCTATGTGCGCAGGTGCCACATAGTGCGTTTCCGGCTGCAACCCACAGTCATATGGTTAGGTATAGGACATGACGAACAAAGGGAGCTCAGAGGTGTATGGTGAGGAAGTGCGGGGCATAAGCCTCTATGTTGTTGGTTAACCTAGTAGTCAGAGAGCATGGAACAGGATGATCTGACTCTGGTCACGTAAACAGAGCCATCTATTGGTTTTATTATAAATATTTGCCTCACTTTCGGCCATCCATATACTGACCTGAACATCAGTACCAGTACGTTACACGTGATTGTATTAATTTATATAAACGGTCCTATACGGAGAAACAATGAATCCCTCCAGTCTCTTTTAACCCACTTTTTCCAACATTAACCTTGAAAGTAAAATAAAATTAAACATATTGGTAGGCCTACACCCGTGAAGCCCAACTTATTCTATTAAGAGCTATTGTTCAAGATCCATAGTTCACCCAAACTGCTATATTTGAAGAGAATGACAAGCTAAATCAATCAAGTTTCAGTTCTTGGCAGCACGAGTGGAATGGGAAGGGAAACTCCCTTCATCGCCCTTCTCTCTCTCTAAGGTTGGAAATTCCTGACCTACATCAAGTATAAAAATCACTCAGCTGTTAAAATAAAGGAACAAGATGTTTTAACAGCAATTCTAACAATGGTTTATATGAGCAAATGGATGCATCTGATGTTAAATACGCTCTATTTTGCTTTCCTTGAGTTTTATTCAATGGTACAGATGTACTGAGTAGCCATGGATAAAATATAGTGGAAATGATTTGTGGCATCTTCATGACTTTCCCAACACACATGGCTTATAGTAGCATAGTTACAGCTAAATTTATAACGAACATACTGATGACATTTGGAAGTGTCTAACTGTCAATAACTAACGTATGTAAAATAAAATTGACCATACAGTGATTATTATTACTTTAAAACACTGAAATATCAGCTACCTATAACTCCGTGAACTACCAAAGTTTAGAGTCACCAGCTACCCTTGGCTATGACAGTCGAGCTGTCGCGAGCAAGCACGTGCATTAGTTCGGTTCCTCGTCAACTCTGCACTACAAAATCACCTAAGAACACTGCACTCACAACCTAGCAGTGACAGAGAAGTTACAGCATAGTCACGGTCCCTCACTTAGCAGTATTAAGACGGCAATGGAGAACACTGCACTCACAGCCCAGCTGCGACAGAGAAGTTACAGCATAGTCACGGTTCCTCACTTAGTAGTATGAAGACGTCAATGGAGAACACTGCACTCACAACCCAGCTGCGACAGAGAAGTTACAGCATAGTCACGGTTCCTCACTTAGTAGTATGAAGACGTCAATGGAGAACACTGCACTCACAACCCAGCTGTGACAGAGAAGTTACAGCATAGTCACGGTTCCTCACTTAGCAGTATTAAGACGTCGATAAAGAACACTGCACTCAGAAGCCAGCTGTGACAGAGAAGTTACAGCATAGTCACGGTTCCTCACTTAGCAGTATTAAGACGTCGATAAAGAACACTGCACTCACAACCCAGCTGTGACAGACAAGTTACAGCATAGTCACGGTTCCTCACTTAGCAGTATTAAGACGTCGATAAAGAACACTGCACTCAGAAGCCAGCTGTGACAGAGAAGTTACAGCATAGTCACGATTCCTCACTTAGCAGTATTAAGACGTCGATAAAGAACACTGCACTCAGAAGCCAGCTGTGACGGAGAAGTTACAGCATAGTCACGGTTCCTCACTTAGCAGTATTAAGACGTCGATAAAGAACACTGCACTCAGAAGCCAGCTGTGACAGAGAAGTTACAGCATAGTCACGGTTCCTCACTTAGTAGTATGAAGACGTCAATGGAGAACACTGCACTCACAACCCAGCTGTGACAGAGAAGTTTAATGTTTAATTATCCTACTAATTTGTGAGAAAATAAACGTTAAATATAAAACTTCCATTTTTGCTTAAAAGGTTACACAATATGAAAGTTATTGTTACATAACATCGAAATTAAGCGTGTTATTATTCTTTAATCCTGCCATTTATAAGGATGTACAGAAAATTTCATTGATGTATACCAGACACTTTGAAAATAAGAATATACTAAAAAAGAGGGTTTAAAAATTAAACTGCAAAAAGAACATTATTTCTGGTTTAATGCTGTTTAAAAAGCGCTTAGTGCATATACAGCCCTCGTTCGTCTTTTTCTGCTCCTCTGCAGCTAATTTGGTGCTTGAAGGTTCCCGTGTCTTCTTTTGAATGGGTTTTTGTCTTTAATGCTGGCAAAACATGGTTTTTTACTACAACCTTATGGGAAACTAGGCTTAGAGACAGACATTTAAAATAGCTACATGACATACATCACAAGGTCGCTCTGCTAAAAAACCTAACATAGAATTAAAGTAGAAGGTTTTTAGTGAGAATAACACCATAATCCACATTTATGACTTTTAGTCTTTTTTCACGGATGGGTGTCCCTCAATTCTCATCTCAGAATTCTTTAATTAAGGTACCTGCTGTATATAAATGTAGATTTGGATTCATTATAATATTAAAGTTTACTGTGGAGTTACAAGATGAGATTAGGATTAGCGGACGGAGGGGACTCGACCCGCGAGGTTCTTTTGTGCATACATCCCCGGGAGGAACGGATGAGATGAAGGAACTGCAGGAGACGTATGCACTGCTGGACCAGCCGACGCAGGCTACAAAGTTCCCTAATAGTTACAGGCTTGACCACCCGGCCGGAGAGCGCTCGGCGGCGACCCTCCCAAGCCGCCGGAGGGTGGCTCTAAGGTTCCCCTCCAGCGTTTTGTTTTGTTTAAGGGCGCTCAACTGCTAGGTCATTAGCGCTCCCCTCCAGCGGAGACCGGAGAAAGCTCGACCCAGCAGTGGAAACTCGAACGGCTGCCATCCTACGGGACCGAGAAGGAGTCCCAAAGCGCAAGCCCCTGCGCCATCTGCCCGCCACTGACCGACACACAGCCCAGGAGTGAACTTGTAACGTGAAAGAGGGAGATGAAATTAGAGGAAATGAGAGAAAGAGATCTGTGGTAGACAACACACCCCAGCTTTCGCCTTGTCGGCCAGGGAAAACCACGGAAAAACCCATGGTTAGAGTGGTCGGTCACCAGGAATAGAGCCTGGGACCTCCAGAATCGAGTCGCACATGTTACCGGGGCGCCACCTTGCTCGGTTGCCAGATCAGATGATTCACATATGCAAGGGGAGTCGCTATGGACTTACCTGGATTTCTCGTTCTATTTTTTCAGTACCTAGCAATGAGTTTGGAGTAAGGGGCTATTCCCATTTTGTAAATTAAATGTTTTCCTATTAACTGGACTGAAATTTCATTTTTTTCAATGTTTGATAAAACGGGGTTTTTTTATGTCACCAGCAATATTGAGGCAGTATTTTTAACACTTAAATAATTTCATTCTAATTATTTAATATATAAATTCAATAACAGCCCGCCTTAAAGCAATATGTGTATGTAACAATACATAAAAAGTGTATATTACAATCATTGTATATGTTTATATTATTGTATCCATGTGTAATAATGTTATGTGAATGTATTACGTAATTTAATAATGTAGGAGCTGTGAGAATAATAGGTTAAAAGTTGCTAACAATGAGGTAACAATGAGGTAACCTTGAGGCAATAATGAATTTGAAAGTTTAACAATACTACTTGTGATTCTTGGAAGCAATAATGTAAATTTTGAGACAGTTTAAAAATAGCCAATCAACAACCAGAAAAAGCTTTAGTTAAATGAAGGTATTCTATTGGATTAGGAATAGCCAATCAGAGACTTAAAATACGGAAATTTACAAGTTTAGGGGGTTGAAATCAGTTCAGTTGCCTGCAGACAGTGTTTGTAACCGGATGCGAGACACATCCTCGAGAGATTTAATACGTATTCGTGTGAGACGAAAAATAAGTTTACGTGTTAAAAAGTACAAGAATCTCACAGCTCTATATTAGTGAGGTGTTATTTAAATCGTATCAAGTATTAATAAAAGGAGTGAAGTAAAATTATAATCTGTGTAAGCCTACATTGTTAAGTCGCACCACAACCCTGCTAAGATAAACGTGTCTCTAACAATAATACTGACGCAGCCGAGGCAAAAACAAATATATAATATTTAAAGAAACAGTCAAATTACAAAGTTAATATTTTTTTAAATTTGGGGCAAAGGCCACCGGAAAGTACATTTTGGGGCGAAGGCTACCGGACACTTTTTACCATACGTGCGGTTGCAACGAACTTCAAGTTCGGTTCCCCAACAGTTGAATATAATACATCTTCTACTAAAATTAACGTTTCTCAATATGCATTTGTTATACCAATATTATCTGTAACCTTAATTTTTTTCATACAATTCGTGAGATAAATACCCAGACTCACCGGATTTTAACCGAAATAAGTATTTTTCTGCTTAGGCGAACATCTCTTTCTTTTCGTTTTGCAGTAGGTGCTATAAGAAAAAAAATCATTATGTGTTACTCTCACATCACTTTCTCTACCCACTATCGTTTATTTTTTTATGGTTTACTTCGTGTTAGTCCAGATAAACGTTTACAGATAAGTTTCAATACATATTTCGCTGTAGGTACAAGGTAGAAGCAGGAGACTGAAGCGACAGTAAAATGCTTAAAAGCAGGTCGACATATGCTGCCTTTGAAATTCCATACTATTTTCATGACATCGCGAGGTGCAACTGAATAGCGACAGCAGTGCAAAAAATGACGAAGTATTGAAAAATTCAAAGCAACAACATTGGGTATCTCGGAAATGGCTAATGCCGCAGGAAGGTTATTTGAAATAAATTTTGTGTTTTATATATGTCTAGATTATTTATGTAGTAAGTTTTCCCCTATCTCTTAAGGGCGGTTTCTCAGATACACACAATTATACAAAATTCATTCTGAATGAAGAGGACTTCACAAGCTATTCCAAAAAGTTTATGATATACATTTTATCAGTTATGTCATAATATCAATATGCTAATTTAATCAAAAACTTTATAGCCATTTTTGAAAACAACAAATTGTTTATAAGAAGGTTAGTTTGGGGTGTGGAAATTTTGCTTAAATTCTTCGTGTCGCTTTCTTTGGAAGATATTGATCTTAAATGCCAAGTTTGGTATTTATCCCACATTTCATGTTTGAGTTGTATTGTGCACATACACATACATCCACACCTTTTCCTAAGAATGTTACTTATTTATTCAGGGGGCCTCAAAACATGTATTCCCGGTGAAATCACGTTATCAAATTGTTTAATTGAATACAATACTTCCTCTACCTGCCAGCTACGCGGTAGAGTGTCGTCCTCCGTGGCGCAGGGGTGCCATGTTAGCTAGTTCCCTGGCGGAGGGCGATGGATTTTTTTCGGGCGTAAAAATCCTTAGCATGGCTTCCTTCGAAGGAAGGTAAAGTCGGTGGTCACGTGTCGTAGATTTACGGCACGTAAAAGAACCTCCAGCCTGATAAAGAGCCCTCTGAGCAAAATTACCGGTCTTTCACGCCCAATATAGAATGGGACGCTAAGAACCACAGCAGTTAAAGAGTGTCCATAAATAAAACTCAATTTAATGTTTTGTTTTAGGCAAGCCACAGATACGCGCGGAAGCCCCTAACATTTCCAAGCTCCCGAACCGTCCCACTGATGGAGCCGCCGAGGGAGGGCGATGAACGACCCACCAATCAGGCAACACTCTGGTGTCCACACGGAATACTATTTCCATTGAGCATGCATCCGCGCCATCTATCTGACACTTCCATACGCCAGGAATCCTAGAAGCATAAATAAATAAACAAAATCTGAATATACTATCCCGGCAACTTGGTTACTACACCGGGATATACATTCAAACTTCACATTTATTCTCACAAACATATTTATATTTTAGATTACATCAAATTTTTTTCAGATAAAATGACTACACAATGTCAACAAAATAATAATATAATAATAAATAAAAATAATTAAATAAAAGAAAGAAAAATAGAAATTATTAGATTAGAGTAAAGACGTAAGAAAAATTAATTACAATTCTAACTTCTATATTTATCTACACTTGCTGGAAACCAGCAAACTTAGCCACTGGTAACCAGCTACTGTCTACTCTTACGTAACTATATTCACTGGAAACCAGCGAAAATGTACTAGTAGCCAGCACACCTGAAAGATGAGAAGAAGGCGCAATGAATGGTAGAGAAGAAACCATCCCAGCATTCGCCTGCCGACTCCAAGTAAACCCGAAAAACCCATGGATCAGAGTGAGCGGTCAACGGGGATCGAATCCGGGACCTCCCGAATGCGAGTCGCACACATTCCTGACGGCGCCAACTCCTCGCTCGGTTCTGAGCACCATTCTTCCGCTTCATTCATCGGCCGTCCGATATGTTGAAGGGGATTGTGTGTTGTTGCGGTTGCACCACGTTTAGGCACCAATTTGAAGCTGTTTTAGACCACACACGTAATGGTTCCCAATTTGCGGGAGATATGTTTCTAGGAGTGTTCGCCCCACGTACGGTACAAACTTTCCGGTGGTCTTCGCCCCACGTTTAAGAATCAACTTTTTATTTTAATGTTTATTTAAATATCATATATGTATGCCTCGGCTTAGTCAGTAGTATTTTGTAGAGCACGTATTTCTTAGCAGGGCTGGTACGGCTAAAGAACAAGGCTTACACAAATTATAATTGTATATCTTGTTTTATTAACCCTTCACTCGATTAAATAACACTTCACTGATATATCCAACTATAGAGCTGTGAGATTATTGTTAATTGTACTTTTAACAGGTAAACTTTATATTATTCTCACCGCAATGAATTTTCATGTCTCACACTGAACCCGTACCGAACCAAACTGCTTGGGTACGCTTTCTTATAGTGCCTACCGTTTAAATTTATACATTTTCTCAATTTCTAGTCTCTGATTGGCTAAACCTACTCCAATAGAATACCTATATTTAACTTTTAGCTTTTTCTAGTTTTGATTGGCTATTTATAAACTGTATTAAATATTACATTATTATTGTTCCAAGAACTATTAGTAGCCTTTTTAAACTTTCTAATTTATTATTGTCTCAAGGTTACCTCAGTAATAGCAACTTTCGGCTTCTACTTTGTAATTGTGTTTGCTACGGAAAGCAACTTGCTTCTATTCTCACAGCTCCTACATTGTTAACCTACGTAATACATTCACATAACATTTTTATACATGTACATAATAATATAAACATAATACAATGACTGTAATATACACTTTAGATATTATATACATATTGCTTTAAGGCGGACTGTTATTTATTTATATTAGGTATATAATTAGACTGATATGATTTAAGTGATAAAAATACTGCCTCAATGTCCTATCCAGTAAAAGGACGTCAAAAGTTAAGAAAACGCACATTAAAGAACAAAATCAGCTCTCTTGGCATTCTCTTACTTGGATTCGCAATATATGGGCTACCAAGAGTGTATAAAGGTTACTCTCATATTAAGAAGGGGAAAAGAATTAGAAATATTTTTATGATCATCAAATATTCTTAAATGCGTTACCCTTTAAAGGATGAAGAAAAGTGAAAATATGTGAAAATTCTTTAAAAGGTAATTTCATTTGTCCTTGTAGTCGAAGAGTTAAGAGAGAAACAACAAAAACGTATATCAATACTCTGACATTTCCAATCCAAACTTTTGTTTATATCAGCAGATAATGTCAAAACCAAATTACACACCTCGTCTGATTATTTATGTGCTTTTTCTTTCAATATTCCATTAGACTACAGGGCGTGTTTTTAAATTACCGATAATTTTTTAAAAAATAACACTATTTTCAACATACTTTTATCATTTATTACCTTACACTACTTCTACACACAGTCACGGCCTTATCCAGGCACTTGTAACGGGGTGTTCAGTTTTTGTATGCCTTCGTCAAAGAATGATGCCGCCTGTGACGAAAGCCACGTCTGCATTTCTTGTTTCACATCATCATTGTCGGATGAAATGTTTTCCACCAAGGAATTTCCTCAGATGAAGAAACAGATGAAAATCGCTTGGTGCCAAATCCGGACTGTAGGGAGGGTGGTGAATTGTTCCCAACCAAATGATGCGATCAGATTTTGAGTTTGTTTGGGTGTGTGTGGCCGGGCATTGTCACTCATTATTATTTCCTCATAAAGCTGATAAAATTGGCAATGAATGCCTGCTGATGTAACATTTCTCGCATTCAAAAAACGAATCACTGATCTGACTTCACAATCGGAGATCGTTCGATTTTTTGAACATTTCAAAACGCTCTAACAACAGGAAAACACAAAATGACGATCGCCCACAGCTGTGTTTCTTCCCTGGCTTCGCTGCAGTATCGCTCAGCTAGGTCTCTCCTCAGCATAGGGCTTCGCTCTTGGGGACCCTGGAAGTTGGTGGCTTGTGGGCAAGGGCCGTGCGGTGTTGGATGCGTTATATCTGGAAAGTAACGGACCCCGTCCATGCTTGCGCCCTTCGGTTCTCTCTCCTCATCCTTCCCTCCCAAGGGTTGTAAGCACAAGGAGCCGACTGGCCTGCATGCGGTGTTCTGCCCCGATTCCGGGGCCCCTCCGTGATACGTACCCTTATCTTCAATACCAAGTGGTTTATTGCGTGTGGACCAAGTTTAACTGCTGCCACTTATTATAACAGAGATTTGAATGATTTACAACAAGAAACGAAATTTTTATTGTTTACACTAAAAAGATTAATTTCTTCCTATGCCAGGAAATGGTATAATTTTACATATTTTAGTTTTTACTTTTAAAACCAAGGGATAAATGTTTGGAAAAGGTATGCAACAGATTTAATACAGTGACAATTTTCATGTTCTTTCTATATCTGTTATTTTGCAACATTTTGCCTCTAATAAAACGTTACTTTTATAATATTCATTCATTCATTATCTGTTTACCCTCCTCTTATGTAGGACTTACACCCCCCAGGACTTACAAGCGGGTGCCTGGGGTCAGAGGCCCGTCGAGGAGCAGACACTCATGGATCAGACAGAGCAGCCAGGATGAGTGATCAGCCCAATGCCTGGTATGGGATGAAGGAAGTAGATGAAACGAAATGTTGGTGAAAGGAAAGGTGATGATGGAGCAGTTGGTGGAATGAATGGCGGGGGAAACCGGAGAACCCGGAGAAAACCCGCCCAGACGCCGCTTCGTCCACCACAAATCCCACATGCAGGTCCCTGGGATTGAACCCGGGCCGTCTCGGTGGGAGGCGAGCGGTCTAACCACTCGGCCACGGCGCCGCCTACTTTTATAATAGTGTTTATCTAAAAGATTTAAACATTCCAGAGTATAATAAAATATATAAAAACTTGGTCACTATTGCTTATTTTATTTCCCAATGAATATGGATATATTTTTATGCAGTGAATTGCAGTTTCGCAAACAAATTGATTAATATGAAATTAATAAAAAAACTATTCACAGCACATAAAACTTGGGGTAATACTTTTTACCCACATCTGAGGAGCATTTCTGTAAATCACAATGAAAGCCAAATGAAATCGTGAAGCAAAGGATGTCTTATATCATTTGATAACTCACGGCGATGAAATCGTATACATTCGTAATGAATACGTTTATAATGCTGAAATTTTATACAACACATGGTTTCTGTTAAGTGCACTAATATGTGATTAGCTTCTAACGGGGTGATGGAGAGAAGCTTTTGGTCACAATGTACATTTGTAATCTTCTGTTAAAAAGTTTAATGGCCATATTATATACGAAGCCTCAAAGCACCTGAAAATCACCTTAATTATGTTATATTGTATGTCCGCACGTAGGTGTTAACCACTGAGGAATATATAAAACTTTAAGACAATCTTTCCACGCTTTAATTTTCAATACATTTGTGTACATTGAAATATAAAATATATCTACAAATTATGTACATGGCTGGAAAGCTGAAGTTTTGCTTATATTGTGTAAACCATTGTAAGAAAAATTAAACAGGAAATGTGTAATTAAACTTGTTCTTTTCAAAATGAAAAGTAAAATGTACTCTGAGAGAATTAAAAATTATGAACCTTTGCGTAAGAAGTTTATATCAAATATTTTTCTGTATATGTAATCAATACATTATAGATTCATTGTGTGAAGCCTTTCTATATATGTCTCTGGTCTTGTAAAGAAAGTGCAGAAAATTGTTTACCGAGCGAAATGGCTCCACATTAACGTGAGAGGCTCACATTCGGGAGGTCCGCGGTACGAATCCGGGTGGTCGCCCGCTCTGACAATGGGTTGTTCGTGGTTATCCCTGGATGACATAGGCGAATGCTGGAGTGGTGTGTTCTACCACGGCTCTCCTCTCTCCCTCATTTCCCTCTCATGTTTCAGGGCTGTGGTTCGGTCGGTGTCGGGCAGATGGTGTAAAGGCTTGCGCTTTGGAAATGTTTCCCCGGTCCCACTGGAGAGGGGTCTTCAAGCGGCCCTCCCGTGGCCGGGTGGTCAAGCCTGAAACTACAGAGCGGTCCCTCAGCGCTCTGGCCGGGAATTGCACGGCAGTCTTGTGCGACACGTCTGAATGAACTCAAGGCCACGGGCTCTTCCACTTATCGGACATGTGGCAGCGGGCTTCAGTCAGCTGTTATTGCTTCTTGTGTATAGACGCGTGTGTATTTGTGTGCGATTGAATTATCGGATTATTACAACCCAGAAATGGTACTCAAATTTTCGCTTGAACAAAGACTTTTTATGTACGACACATATGTGAAATCCGACTCATCTAGACAGGTGTGTAGGCAATTTCGCGATAGATTTCCTGGCGTTCCAGTTCCGAGTAGAGAAACAGTTAGATATCTAGTGAATAAATTGAAGAGAACGGGATCATTTAATGTTGTAAGTTGTAAAAAGAAACGAAGGGTTCTAATGGGGGAAAAAAAAACTAAAGGATTATGGCCGGCTCGATCGCCGGATCTTACTGTGTGTGATTTTTATCTGTGGGGAGCTCTCAAAAAGAGAGTCTATATGAATAATCCTCGCACCATAGACGATCTTAAAAACAATATAAGAACAGAAATTAGGGAAATTACGCAACAAGAACTTATGTGTGTGAATGGTAATTTCATCAGAAGGTGCCAAGAATGTTTATCTGCCGAAGGACACCACTTTCAACACCGACTGTGAAAAAGATTAGTACTGATAAAATAAAAAGTAATTATGTTTGTTCAATAGGTAATCAATATATAGTCATAATCATCATAAAATCAGTAATAATATGGTATCAGTATCAATAATGAGAATAATAAACAGATACACTGAATATAGCGCGCGGAACACGCATCGCGACTACCGGCCAGATAGCTGAGGGATCGCGCGCAGAACACGCATCGCGACTACCGGCCAAATGGCTGAGGGACCGCTCTGCATTAGGGGACTCTGTCCATTTGCGCCGGCTTCGCTCTGCAACCCGTGTCGCCTGCGGTTCCCTCGCCTCTTCCATTCCTCCCAGGTGTGTACACGCAATAGATCCCTTGAGGGTAGCAGTGCTAGGTGTCCCCTCCGTACACTGGTCCAGTGCCGGTTTCATTTTTAAAACTACAAATGTTTAAAAACATAATTGTTAAGAACTCAACAACTAAATGAACTTACAGAAGCAGAACCTTGCGAAGTGTTTACCATCCTGAGTATTCATACCAAGATTTTACACTGGTTTGAAAGTGAAGAATTAATTTTAGTTTTAAAGTTGTATAATTTGAAAACTTTATTAACAACTCGCCATATATTTTAAAACATTTCTTTCCTTTGATTGCATTAAGTGCTGAAATACGTGAACTTGCTATCGTTATTGATAAAGTTGAATCAAACCGTACTCCGCCCAGGAAATGAATTAATCATCATGATCAGCACCCATTACGCAGTACATACATCTCTCGTCACTAATGGCTGCATCGTGGCTTGCCCACTTACTAAAGCTGTGCAATATTTAAATACGCGTTGATACCAGCAATTGATTGGCATACGGTAAACAGAAAGCACAGATGTTTCACATTTCCACTGTAGATTGTCATGTTAGCTTCAGATGTATTCGACTTTTACCGCCAGACGGTTGTCTGCGCAAGACATCAATACTTTGAAGCGAGTTTAACTCTGGCAGAAGACTAGCGAAAGATGAGTGGAAGGGGTGAATGTCAGCAGTTTCGAGGTCACCTTAGTGAAATGGGACTTGTATCGCACCTTTCCAGTATTTATATTTGGAACGTCTTTCGCTTGCGTCTGTAAACTCACAATCTCAGGATGTATGCTGATAGGTAACTCAAATATTTGGACGGTTTTTGTAGTGTAGAGTGTCTCGGCTTAGCATTCAAGCCTGCAAATTCTGTGATCTTAGGTCACTTCCATCTCGGGTGCAAAGAGCGCACGAAAAGTCCTATTTTACAGTAATTCACTTAAAGGTTTCGCTTTGTCCGTAATACCTTCTCCTTTTTACTTTCTCTATCACCTTGTTATTTATTTATTTATTTATGGACGCTCTTTAACTACTATAGTTCTTTGGGTTCCATCTTATACTGGACGTGAAAGACCGGAAATAGTGCATGCTACTATTATTCACGAGTATGTAACGCGGGCGTTTTAGAATGGAACCCCCAGTGTATAGACAGCGCGCGGTGCACGCATACATGCGATCATAAAATGACCGTTCTGTACATCGTCACATTATTATTATTATTATTATTATTATTATTATAGTAAAATTTCAAAATACAGATATTTCTAGATGAGTACGGATTTAAAGGAAAAACCTAATTATTTTGTGGGTGATGGAGTAAAACAATTCTAGCACTGTATTTACTTAGTGTATTTATGGTCTGATTTTTTGACATTCATACCTTGAATTCCAACACGGCAAAACGTTATAATATTAATAAACTGGAAAAGCTAAACAGTGTTGCCAAATCCAGGAGATTATGCTGAAGATTCTGAAATGTACGACTTGTGGAACTATGGGGTGGTTATACTGACATCGTAGAAGAAGGAGTGGATTGTGACTGCTTCAGAAATGTTTCTCTTAAATTTTCAGGGGGTAGTCTTATTTACCCTCTTGGTAATATAACTTGTTTAAAAACATCTATAGCAGAAAGGTGAAGCATATTTTAAACCTTAAGAAAATATTTTGAGTTTGTTACCAATTATAAAGCTAAAGAAAGTAATTGAAATGAAAAAAGCTCGAGGTTTAGTACAACAAATTCGGCAAACAGCATTAAAATAGCAAGTATGGTCTAAACAGGTCGGACATCTTTGTTGTTGCTTGGGGATAAAATGAATTGCACTTTTGAGCCAATATGCATCAGCTCAGCCAAAGTTACTTCGTCAAGGAAATTAAGGCAGCAATTGTTTTATGCTTTCAAGGACAAGACGGCAATTTGGAAAACCTGTTGAAGGGAATTTTGCATCCAAACATTAATCATTAAATGGCATATTGTTTGTAAGCAGTGGCGTGCTAGTGGTAAAATGTCAACAAATCGAATAATTGTCTTGTTTCAAGCAGTTTTTCGGAGAATTCCTCATTCACAGATGGCTTTTTATGATAATATAGATCTGTGCACTAACACATTGCGGCACATTGTTTCATTATTTTCATTTCATGTCCAAGTATTTTGTATAACTAAGTACACGCCTCTTCACTTGTGTGAAAATGATTCCCAATGAATTAATAATTATTGGATTGTTGACACAAATTGCTATCTATGGCAGTTGTCCCTTATATTTTGATTCTGAGTATTTTATTCAGAAACCGTTTGTGAAAATGTATTTGCATTTATTGCAACAGCCCGGAGAAAACGCGTGGTCTAGAACACGATAGTACAGGCTAATTTTTTCGTCCTGAGGCGCTTATCTGTTTGCGCAGAAGTTGGACAAATCCATTTAGATTCTGGGAAGGGTGTTGTGTCAGTAGTAACAGAGGCAGCAGGCGCTTACACAACGTGAGATAAGGTAACATCACCACGCGTTCCGAGCCACGCAAGGGCCAGCCGTTCCCCCCACCCTAGACTACCTTCTCCTCCTCTGCGTTTCGGCCGTGTCAGGACGTAAAAATCGACTTGTATACGGTGTTCACTTCATCCTAGGCATCCCACGGGGATACAGCAAGTGATGTCATAGTTGACTGCTGAGCCTACCTTGAAACCATAGCGCTTTCTATCCTGAAAGAGCTATGATAATTTACGGGAGAGAAAGCAATCACAGCAACCTATACTTACAAAGAGCAGTGATGGTTTGTGGAAAAGAAAGCAAACCACAGCAAACTGGATGCGGTTGAGCTGCTAGTACAACCGCCTTCCCCTTCCCCTTTCATCATAGTAATGAAAAACAAATCAAGTATGAACTCCTGTCGCTAGAAGGAAAGTATTCACTTTGTCTCATCATCGATCCCATCTCATTAAATATTAAGTCCTGGCACTAGAGAGACAGTATTAAACTCGCCTCATCAATGACGGCATCGCATTAAACATGAATTCCTGCCACTAGGGGGACAGTATTATCATCACCTCAAGGTCGATGGCATTGGCGACGTCATACATTGGGCAGGAAATCACAGATAGCTATGAACACCGTGAATAGGAATACATTCTATGTGACTGAATCCGTGACAACATTCCTTAGTTACACCGAGCGTCTAAAATAGCATGAGTTGATACGCACGCGCGCGCGCGCGCGCACACACACACACACACACACACACACCACTTCATAAACTAATTATATGACTTTTTGCAGAGATATGTGAGCAATTTGTGTCGCGTATCTCAAAGGAAAGATAGTACACTTAGACAAATTTCTCATTCGCAGTTTCAAGCGATTGACGTCCGAGTAATCCTACACGAGTGTTATTTCTTTCAAAATATCTGAGTCTGTGGGCAAATCGACGGGTTTAAGCACTCCCTACAAAAGCGTTATTTCTTTCAAAACGCATGAATTCTGCTGTGAGCAATTTGAAGGATTAAACACTCCTTACAAAAGCGTTATTTCTTTCAAAACGCATGAATTCTGCTGTGAGCAATTTGAAGGATTAAACACTCCTTACAAAAGCGTTATTTCTTTCAAAACACATTAATTCTGTTGTGAGCAATTTTATGGGGTTAAACACTCCTACATCACTAGTATTTCTTTCCAAACACATGAGTTTGCTGTGAGCAATTTGATGGGGTCCTACATCAGTGTTGTTTCTTCCCAAACACATGAATTTGCGGTGGGCAATTTGATGGGGTTAAACACTCCTACATCACTGTTATTTCTTTCCAAACACATGAGTCTACTGTGAGCAATTTGATGGGGTTAAACACTCCTACATCAGTGTTATTTCTTTCCAAACACATGAATCTGCTGTGAGCAATTTGATGGGAATAAACACTCTTACATCACTGTTATTTCTTTCCAAACACATGTGTCTGCTGTGAGCAATTTGATGGGGTTAGACACCCCTACATCAGTGTTATTTCTTTCCAAACACATGAGTCTGCTGTGAGCAATTTGATGAGGTTAAACACTCCTACATCACTGTTATTTCTTTCGAAACACATGAGTCTGCTGTGGGCAATTTTATGGGGTTAAACACCCCTACATCAGTGTTATTTCTTTCCAAACACATGAGTCTGCTGTGGGCAATTTGATGGGGTTAAACACTCCTACATCAGTGTTATTTCTTTCCAAACACATGAGTTTGCTGTGGGCAATTTGATGAGGTTAAACACTCCTACATCAGTGTTATTTCTTTCCAAACACATGAGTCTGCTGTGGGCAATTTGATGAGGTTAAACACTCCTACATCAGTGTTATTTCTTTCCAAACACATGAGTCTGCTGTGAGCAATTTGATGAGGTTAAACACTCCTACATGAGTGTTATTTCTTTCCAAACACATGAGTCTGCTGTGAGCAATTTGATGAGGTTAAACACTCCTACATGAGTGTTATTTCTTTCCAAACATATGAGTCTGCTGTGGGCAATTTGATGAGGTTAAACACTCCTACATCAGTGTTATTTCTTTCCAAACACATGAGTCTGCTGTGAGCAATTTGATGAGGTTAAACACTCCTACATGAGTGTTATTTCTTTCCAAACACATGAATCTGCTGTGAGCAATTTGATGAGGTTAAACACTCCTACATCACTGTTATTTCTTACCAAACACATGAGTCTGCTGTGGGCAATTTGATGGGGTTAAACACTCCTACATCACTGTTATTTCTTTCCAAACACATGAGTCTGCTGTGGGCAATTTGATGGGGTTAAACACCCCTACATCAGTGTGATTTCTTTCAAAACACATGAGTCTGCTGTGAGCAATTTGATGGGGTTACACACCCCTACATCAGTGTTATTTCTTTCCAAACACATGAGTCTGCTGTGAGCCATTTGATGGGACTAAATCTTCAGACTGTATATGTATACAGTCCTGGATTAGAAGCCGCACTGTTTCCTAATGAGCTTACACACACACACATACACACACACACACACACACACACACACACACACATATATCTCTCTAAAGACGACCCAGCATAAGAAGCTGATGACAGCACGCTATTCCTGGGAGGAAACCTCGAAGACTGCCCACAAATGGATAGCATTTGGAGGTGGGCTAGTTATTAGTTTTACTGGTCAGAATCTCAAATTGAAAAGTTGCTATTGATAGGCCAGATTGCTGAATCTCTGTGACAAAGACATGTAGGCTAATAGTGTACGTGGCATATTTTATTTATTGTAAGTGTTATATGATTAATATTGTGATAAATACATAAAACGAATATATACTTCAGTGATCTTTATTTACGCTAAAATTAAAACAAATAGTCACTTTGAAGCTATACTAAACGGCACTTACTGTCATTGAATTTGTTTTCTGAGCACTAGAAAATGGCAAGGGGGTAGTTAAATACAAATTACAAATAAGAACCAATCTTTCCCCTAATATACAGCGGCATATTGCTTAATTCTAGTAAGTATGGCGATCTACAAGGTGGCCATAACGATTATGCTTGCAGGACATAACAATACCGAGGTCTGTTGTATTGGGTGTTACTGAGCAGTAGGTTGGGTAGCCTACTTGTGCAGGAGTCTATCCTCGGGACTGTGCAGATGAAATACGTATCTTCCTGGTGGATACATGCTCAAGCTTAATGACAATGTGACTCGCACGGCGTTCTTTTGGTTAGTTTTTCACTCGTGCTATCATGGAACGACCACGATACGGAAAAAATAATTTGTTGATATGTTGTTAGTGTTTGAAGAGTATCAACGTAATGACAGACAAGCTCGGGCACTTTATAGGAAAAGGTTTCCAGTTAGACGACTGCACTAGATTTTTTCTCCCGATCAATCGGAACAGTTGCTGCGGAATCATGATCGGCTGCATGCGTCATATCGGCCACACCTACTGGTGTGACAGAAACACCCTGTGGTGTAAATGCCATAAAAGAAGTTGTTGCCACAAATTTTCTTAACAGCTGCAGAGCAGTTGCGGATCAATAGGAGGGATCTTATTTTGAGCATTTTTTAGTTTCTGGTATGTAACAATTGGAGCCCCTGCAGCGGCCGGGGAGTAGACACTCAGCAAACCGCTCAGTATCTACCCGAGTCACCCAATAAATACGGGATGTTAAAAAAATTCCATATTTTGAGAGGTGGTAGTATGGACTAAAACAAGAAAAAAAATGTCCAGTAAACGTGGCTAAAATGCATACCTTAAGAGCTATGAGCACTTGCTCATCTTCGCTGCTGTAAAACAACATTCCTTCTACTGCAAGCTCTTTGCTGTTACGTATGCCCTACAGAATGCAGTAAACAAATGAGGACACATTACACTGTTACTGTGAAACTGTATAGGTACACATTTCTCCTCACTCAGTATACTACCAGAGATTACCAATCTTTTCCTACATGTTGTGACGCAGCTGGGCCCCAGCTATCGGTAGAAGGCGGGATTGTTCTGTAACGTTATTTCTCCCCACCTCCTGAATATTCTAGTCGCTGGAAAAATCCAGTGGCTATATAAGCGAGCGTTCTCGCGAATGAGTTAGTTGTGGTGAGTGCGTTTCTGATGCGACATCAAATGTAGCTCTACAACTGAGTGTGTGATGACAGATTGTTGTGACGTACAGGGAGTGCTGCTATTGTGAGAGATTAGAGGGTCTTGTGTTCGATTCCACAGCGAGTGAATTATCCAAGATGAGGCTGCTTCGCGCGTATTTCGTGAAGAACAAAATGAAGTGAGAGGGAAAATTGAACTAGATTACATTAGTGAAGTTACAGTGAAAACTGGACAATCTCACAATATAAATCAAGCCATATTTTGTTTATTCGACTAACATTTTAGCTTGGAAATAATTTTTTATTATGTTTTAAATTCTTAAATTACTAAGTAATACTAAACACGTTTGGGACTTTATCTGTTTAATTCTCCCACTTTTCAAAGCAATGTCAACATTTTAGTTCAAAAGATAGAAAGTAGTGTTATGATATTTATATTTTTGAAAGTTTTTAGCCCATAGGTTAAATAAATTCAGAGAAAAGCTCATCGAAAGGCTTGTTCTTCAAGGTCTGGCGAAAATGCAAAGCAGACTCAAGTCTTTCTCTCTCACCAAGTGTTTAGAAGATTCCAGTCTCATATATACCTTTCACCACACTTTTTATTGTTTGATTTTGTTTAGTAACCAACCATGCCACAAAATCTTTCACAAACAGTAGGAATAGAGAGTAAATGTTTGACAAGAAACTTTAATCCTCAAGGTGTTTTGGTGGAATGGAAATTTAAAGGCGGTACCTTACAAAAATAAGCTGTCATATTAAAGCTGAAAACACACTAAATCATATATTTCCGGAATTAAAATTTGTGTTGCATTTTAATTAGGTGTTTAAAAATATTTTCGAATCCCACTCCTCTTGATAGTTGATGATGAAATGAACAGCCACACCTGATTTTAAAAAGCACTAACTGAAATTTCACGAGCTTAAATTGTGAGATCTGCTTTCAAAGTTGGAATAACCTATTAATTATCATGATTATATCATAACTGAAGGAGATGGCTCCGCAGTAACGTGGTAAGCTCGCGTTCGGGAGGTTCTGGGTACGATTCCTCTTGTTCAGCAACTCTGAGCTAGAATTTCTTTTCGGTTTTCCCTGGCTAGTAGGCGAATGCTGGGGTATATAATGCCACGAATTTTCCTGTTCCCATTTCCTGTAGGCGCATTTCCTTATCATGTTCATGTTTCAGTGTCGAAGCATCAGGCGAGTGGACGGGGTGTGGCGGTGAAGTTTGCTTTGTGAACTGTCTGCCCTGGCGTTCGCTGTGGGACGAGCTCTCAGAGAAACATGCGTAGGGAGGAGTATGTCTGGGGGTTACCGCCAGCGTCAGGATGTGCTTTCTGGGGCATCCTGCTTGCCGTCCCGGATCAGGTTGCCTCTTCCTCCTGGAGGTTTCCAGAAGCACAATAGGTGACTGTGCGTTTAAATGCCGAAATCTGTCTCTGCGTTCTGATAAACATAACCACATTCGTGAGGAATTAAGAACAATTCTTAGTTCTACCAACTCAATGTTTCTTCTAGCCACAGGCGAATGTCAGGTTGGTGTACAATGTCCATGATCCCATAGAGTAGGAAATTCTATGGCTGAATCCATCGACAAAACAGTCCAGATGATATAAAGGGTTTTTGATGGAATAAACATGGCATAAGCGAGTACTTACTTTTCATAAGTACATATGAGTTATCACCAAAAGTTGTCGCGACATTAACCCACATTTGCAGAAATAACAAAAAGCGCAAAATCTTTAGCCTTATTTGGGTGAATTAATCATTTTTTTTTGCATATTTCTCGACGGCTATGTCCTTGCATGTAAATCATAACTTCGAGTCGAAGTTGTTTTCGTAGACACCTTACTACAGAAGTATTTCCCAAAAGAAAGTTGGCGAAATAACCTCAGTGAAATAAGGTGACGAGACAGGTGAAGGCGTGGTTTTGTTGTGATCAAGACACGCCACTGAATCTGCTATGCGGCACACGCAAACCAGCGATTCCCGGTGATTTCCTCACCCCAACATCATCTTTGTCCGCCAAGCCAAAGGAAGGAAAAACGGTGATAATAAAAAGAAACACAAAGCTCCGGGGTGTACGTTTCTCCCAGCGTTGAAATGATTACCTCACCTTTGAAGAAATTCATTTGGTGCTAGTCTCATGCATATTAGATGACAAAATATGTCTGTAACGGAAAATGCTGGAAAAACTGCAGAGGACGCTCCTCGAGCGTTTTCTAAAAGCTGCAGCTGTTGAAAGTCTTTTGAAAATTAAGCTAGAAAGGCTATTAAATGCGAAACAACATTAACTTCAGCCTAATGTTTTGGACCATTCTAATATCGAACAGCAAAGCGGACTGGTATGATTCCTTCATTAGACGTGATTGCACAAACCATCCATTTTTTCTCCAAAATAGTGCACTTTTATAAGCAAGACAGGAAAGTCCATTCTTTATACTAACCGAGCGAGAAGGTTCCGCCATGAAGTGTGAGGCTCGCATTCAGGAGGTCCGGATTCGGTTCCCATGGCGAATGCTGGGGTGGTTCCCCTGCTACCAGGAATTTTCCGCTTCTATTAATTTTCATTCATCTGTTTCAGAGTTGTAGCACCAGGCGACGGCGGAATTTGTGCACTGGAAAGATTTTTCCCTGGAGCTTGGCGGGAATACTAGGGCCCCCTTCTTTACTGGGAGTGTCACGTCTATACCTGGGACACCCTGGTTATGGGCGACTAAGGCAGGGCTAGCCAGTGTCAGAATTGATATCATGTTGGAATCGTTAGGGACACCATTCTTGTTGGAACCTTCTCGTCTGCACCCGGGACACCCAGGATGCTGGTGGATAAGGCTGAGGTAGTCAGTGTCAGAATTGATATCATGTTGGAATCGTTAGGGACACCATTCTTGTTGGAACCTTCTCGTCTGCACCCGGGACACCCAGGATGCTGGTGGATAAGGCTGAGGTAGTCAGTGTCAGGATTGGTGTCATGTTGGAATCGTTAGGGACCCCATCCTTGCTGAAACTTTCTCGTCTACATTCGGGATCCCCAGCTTGCTGGTGGCTAAGGCAGGGCTAGTCGGTGTCAGGATTGGTGTCATGTTGGAATCGTTAGAGACCCCATTCTTGCTGAAACTTTCTCGTCTACATTCGGGATCCCCAGCTTGCTGGTGGCTAAGGCAGGGCTAGTCGGTGTCAGGATTGGTGTCATGTTGGAATCGTTAGAGACCCCATTCTTGCTGAAACTTTCTCGTCTACATTCGGGATCCCCAGCTTGCTGGTGGCTAAGGCAGGGCTAGTCGGTGTCAGGATTGGTGTCATGTTGGAATCGTTAGAGACCCCATTCTTGCTGAAACTTTCTCGTCTACATTCGGGATCCCCAGGTTGCGGGTGGCTAACTAAGACAGAGCTAGTCGGCGTCAGGATTGCTGTCATATTGGAATCGTTAGAGACCCCATTCTTGCTGAAACTTTCTCGTCTACATTCGGGATCCCCAGGTTGCGGGTGGCTAACTAAGACAGAGCTAGTCGGCGTCAGGATTGGTGTCATGTTGGAATCGTTAGAGACCCCATTCTTGCTGAAACTTTCTCGTCTACATTCGGGATCCCCAGGTTGCTGGGGGCTAACTAAGACAGAGCTAGTCGGCGTCAGGATTGCTGTCATATTGGAATCGTTAGGGATCCCATTCTTGCTGAAACTTTCTCGTGTACACCCGGGACACCCAGGTTGCGGGTGACTAAGGCTGCGCTAGTCGGTGTCAGGATTGATGTCACGTTGGAATCGTTAGAGACCCCATTCTTGCTGAAACTTTCTCGTCTACACCCGGGACACCCAGGTTGCGGGTGGCTAAGGCTGAGCTAGTCGGCGTCAGGATTGCTGTCATGTTGGAATCGTTAGGGATCCCATTCTTGCTGAAACCATCTCGTCTACACCCGGGACACCCAGGTTGCCGGTGGCTAAGGCTGAGTTTGCCTGTGCCAGGATTGGTGTCATGTTGGAATCATTAGAGACCCCATTCTTGCTGAAACTTTCTCGTGTACACCCGGGACACCCAGGTTGCGGGTGACTAAGGCTGCGCTAGTCGGTGTCAGGATTGATGTCACGTTGGAATCGTTAGAGACCCCATTCTTGCTGAAACTTTCTCGTCTACACCCGGGACACCCAGGTTGCGGGTGGCTAAGCTAGGGCTAGTCCGCGTCAGGATTGGTGTCATGTTGGAATCATTAGAGACCCCATTCTTGCTGAAACTTTCTCGTGTACACCCGGGACACCCAGGTTGCGGGTGGCTAAGCTAGGGCTAGTCCGCGTCAGGATTGGTGTCATGTTGGAATCGTTAGAGACCCCATTCTTGCTGAAACTTTCTCGTCTACACCCGGGACCCCCAGGTTGCGGGTGGCTAAGCTAGGGCTAGTCCGCGTCAGGATTGGTGTCATGTTGGAATCGTTAGAGACCCCATTCTTGCTGAAACTTTCTCGTCTACACCCGGGACCCCCAGGTTGCGGGTGGCTAAGCTAGGGCTAGTCCGCGTCAGGATTGGTGTCATGTTGGAATCTCTAAGGATCCCATTCTTGCTAGTACACACGTCGTCGCACTTCGGGTCCCTGTCTCCCAGGAGTCACGGAGGTATCAAGGGCCCACTATGACCTACTTACGGTGCTCTGCCCCAGCTACTGGAGGGCCCTGTATCTGACTACTCCTAACCCCTAACTACCATTTTTACACTTGGGGTTGGGGTGATTTCGTCCTTTCTTTTCCGCACAAAGATAAAGGTTGGTATGCCTTATTTCTTGACTTTTTACAATACATTCAAAATTCAACTGTACGGGGTGGGGTCCTTTCTTTTAGGTGTTCCAGTATAAACCTCTTCTCTTCTTGCTTTTGTAATTAAAATACTTGCGTGTTAATAGTTAACACTGCTGGACAAAACATTTCAAAAATAATCATTAATTTATTTGTTACTATTATTCTTATATTTAATAAATTATTATTCGATCCGTTAATTAAAACTGTGACAAGATAAACTATCCTTTCAAGTCGTATAGAGGTAGCTGGTCATTGTTTGATTTTAAAACGTTACTTCACGAAAACCTCGTATACGTAAATGGAATAGCTTTAATTCGAGAAATACCTAAACGATGTACAAGCTTGTTGATGCCCTTTTATGCGATGACTTTTCTTTTAATTGAGGATTATATGCAACCAGTCTGTATTGTTGTATAGGGAAGGAAGACAGGAGAAATCTTAACAACAATATGGCTGCTTTAGTGACTATTGTTGACTAACTGAGCGAATAACATGTGAGGCTCTCATTCGAGAGGTCCTGCGTTCGATTTCCGTTCGGCCGGCCACTCTGGCCTCGGGTGTTTTCGTGGTTTTCCTAAGTTGCTGGGTGAATGTTGGGATAGGTTATATCATGCCGCGAATTTTTCTGTCTACCATTTCCTTACCATATTTCCGGTTCAAAGGTCAGGCGAATGGACGGCGGGCAAGGCGTATGGTGGTGGAATCAGCTTTATGAAAATCCTCTGCCCGAGCGTTCTGTGTGTGACGGGGGCTCAGATAAACCTCTTCGTGTGAATAGGAAGGCCTGTGGGGGGGGGGGCCACCGGCGTCAGGATGTAATATCTGTAGACGTTAGGGACACCGCCTATATCCGAGCTTGCTATTCAGGATCTTGTCGCTCTCTCCTTCGCATCACTCCTTCCTCCTGGAGATTTCCAGAAGTACACTAGACGACTGTGTCCGAGACTGCTGCCTCAGATCTGGTCAACCCTCTATGTCCTTCGCTTCACCTCTTCCTCCTGGAGATTTCCAGAAGCACAAAAGATGGCCCTGTCCGAGCCTTCCGCCCTGGATCTGGTCACCCTCTGTGTTCTTCGCTTCAACCCTTCCTCCTGGAGCTTTCCAGAAGCATAATAGATGACTGCATTCGAGTCTGCCGCCCCAGATCTGGTCACCCCCTGTGTCCTTCGCTTCACCAGTTCCTCCTGAAGATTTCCAGAAGCACAATAGATGACTGTGTCCCAGCCTGCCGTTCCAGATCTTGTCACCCTCTGTATCCTTTGCTTCACCCTTCATCCTGGAGGTTTCCAGAAGCACAATAGATGACTCTGTCCGAGTCTTCCGCCCTGGATCTGGTCACCCTCTGTGTCGATCGCTTCACCACTTCTTCCTGGAGGTTTCCAGAACCACAATAGATGACTCTGTCCGAGTCTGCCGCCCTGGATCTGGTCACCCTCTGTGTTCTTCGCTTCACCACTTCCTCCTGGAGGTTTCCAGAAGCACAATAAGCGACTGTGCGCTTAAATGCCGAAATCCCCCTATTTTTCCTGATAACCATAATCACTGTTGTACGCTGGCAACTTTACCGCACTTAGATTGGCACATTTTGTTGTTTCTTACTTGACTATTTTAATGGGAAAAGGATGTCGTTTGGGAAGTATATGATATCTCATTAACCTAAAAAGGTCTGAACTTGGATCTCATTGCAGAGAATGACTCTCCATCGCAAATGATAACTGGTGTTGATGGTAACAGTCACACACTTATGATTTTTTTCTTTTGTAAATTTGAAAGGCAATTTTGTAGTATCATATTTCAAAAAATTCGGCCATGGTTTCGTTTTGATTGTCGACCTTGCCGTTCCCGTTATTTCTGGCAGAATAATATAAACATTTGGAAAGTGGCATCATTCCATCCTTTTCGCACAACGTCGCGACGCAATATTTGCCACTTTTCATCCATTTGGAACGTAATTTATTTAGGTGTTGGAGATATGAATTGCCTTCGGGTTAGTCCATTATTATTATTATTATTATTATTATTATTATTATTATTATTATTATTATTATTATTAAACTCAGTTTATAAAATACGCTATAAATAACCTTGAAGATTAGATGAATATTTAAGAAGTTATATTTAAACAAGTCGGTTCATAATAAGGGCTTTTCAGTCTCATCTTAGTATCGAACTGGCATTGATTTTCACATGCATAAATTAGTGTGCTTAAAAGTAGCATGTCTGTGCCGAAAAGTACAGGGTAATTAGAAATTCTGAACACATAAATAAACATAAATATTATGAATATTCACAACACAATTGTTTAAGTCACAGTTATGTTCTGCAGCAGAGTATGGAATCTCATTATTGTCCTCTTTCTTGGTTAGGTTTCTCTTTTTCCTCTAGAATCTTTTTTGCAATTTGTTTGGTGTTTTCTATGGAATTTTCTACGTACCGTTCAGCAACTGAAGTTGAACGCTAACCTCCATATCTCTTTAACGTTGATGCATTTGCTTCGGCATCAGCTGAGAAGGTTGCAGGGCACCGTCTAAAACAATGACCAGTGAAATCAGCAACCGAGGAATTCCAAGTGCGAGAGAACGATTGAATGATTTAATACTTCGTAAATATAAACACAGTAAATATTTTTCAAGGACTGTGTAACAATCTTGTATAAATTACGTGCCAAAGTGTTTTAATATGCACCGGGCCGAAGCTGAGGTGGACCATGTTCATCTCTCTTGCTTAAAATGCTACGCTGCCTTTTCGTCACTTATTACACAAATAGGTATTTTATTACTGCTATCCGTGCGTGCACACCGTTACTACGAGGAACAGTAACGCTCAACGAGCCAGGTGGCTCCGCGGAAACGTGTGGGGCTCGCTTTCCGAAGGTCCCGGGATCGATTCCCAGTGGCTGCCCACTCTGACTAGCTCTTTTCGTGGTTATACCTGATTGAGAAAGGTGAACGTTGGAGTGGCGTATTCTACTATGCTCTCCTCTCTCCACCAATTCCTCTCATCCCATTTCCCTTTCATGTTTCAGGTTGACTCCGGGAATGTGGTTCGGTCGGTGTCGGGCAGATGGCGTAGAGGCTTACTCTTTGGAGATGTTTCCCCGGTCCCACTGGAGGGACGTCTCCGAGCGATTCTCCCGTGGCCGGGTGGTCAAACCTGGAATTGTTAGAGAACTCTGCGCGTCTTGTCCACTTGCGCCGGCTCCGCTGTGCAACCCATGTGTCCCCTGTTGTTCCCTCACCTCCCGGGTGTGCACACAATAGATCCCCTGAGGGTCGCAGTGCTAGGCGTCCCTTCCGTTTACTAGTTCAGTCCAGCCCAACAGTAAAGCTCCGATCGCATAACAAGCGGCACATATTTGAGCACTACTAAACCTTTTACTTGCGCTATACTTTTAATTAACACTTCAGAAAACGCAGTTTAAGACCGGGTTTCTAAACCTCGTATCACATGTAAGTTGAGAAGAGAGAGGGGGCCATTGTGGGGGGAGGAGGGAGAGAAGAGAGAGGTAAACGGAGATGTAGGGAGAACGAGAGGGCAGTGAGAATGCGAGGGAAAGAGAGAAAAATAAATCTCCGCGTTTAACCCAACATGCGAGCAAAGCTGTAGCCTGTGTTAGTATGAATGAATGATTTATTGTCTACTTTGTGTTTACATGCAATTTATACAATTTTTACAATACAATGGAGTTGCTTATTATTTCTCTTCCTATTGTATTTAACATTCTGTTGTATATATAATGGGGGAAGTATAATTTTCCACTACTTACTTTTTTGCCTTGTTACCCTTTTCTCGTATTTTCTCCAATTTGCTTCACATCTCTTTTAATCACTTTAACCTAATTTTTCCTAAATATTTTCCTGCTTTGTCCATATATTCACTCGATCTTGTATTAAAATATTCCTAACTGTTACTCTATTGGTAAAATTTTCCATTTCTCTAGTATTAAATTCTCTCTTCCTTTACCCGTGTCCTCGCATTCCAGAATATAATGCCAATTATCATGTAATCCATTACATTTAGTACATCTCTCCCTCTTCTTCTCCCTGTTAAACCACTTAAATTCATTACACCTGTCCTCGCCCATGCATACCCCATTGTGGCCTCTTTGTGGCATACTTCGATGTATCTTTGTTTTCCCCATTCCGTTTTTAAATATCTATAGTCTATTAATGACCTTTTTCCTTGAAACTATTCATAATTTCTTGCTTTTCAATATCCTCCACTCTTGTTCTAATTTCTTTCCAGAAACCCTTACTTTTGTTGTTTCTTTCTGCCCATCTTTCCCCCATTTCTATTTCTTCCAATGTTGTCTGCATATTGTGCATCCAAGTTTCTTTTTTTCCCCATTTTCTCCTGCATAACCAAGCATTGCTTTAGTATCTCAATTTCCTCCAGTAGCTTTATTCTGAACCAATATTTGGTTGCCCTTTCTACCATTTTGCCTTTAGCTCCCACCCTCCCTAGTTCTGCTTGTGCTACTCCATTCGGTGAGCTTCTTGGTAATCCCAGGCTTATTTTGCACAAATTGCTATGTATAGCATCTACATTTTCCCCTTTTTTCCAGCCACCATATCTCTGCTGCGTATAA
Organism: Deroplatys truncata; assembly: GCA_030765065.1. Classification (NCBI taxonomy): domain Eukaryota; kingdom Metazoa; phylum Arthropoda; class Insecta; order Mantodea; family Mantidae; genus Deroplatys; species Deroplatys truncata. The sequence continues at coordinate 679,897,122 of CM060990.1, forward strand.
CATCCTTGCTTGCACCACTGTGCTATATATCCTTTCTAGCCACGCAGTTTGCATTCCTGGTATTTTGTTCACGCATGCTCTGAGTACCTGTATTGCTTGCTTCCCCATTGCTGGTACTTGTTTCTTCTGTTCTCTCCAGTCTCATGCACTGTTGAGTCTTACTCCTAGATAGTCAACTGTCCTCACTACTTCCAGATCCGTTCCTTCCCAATACCACTTTTCGGTCTTTCTTAGTTCATATCCTTTCTTAAAAATCATGATTTTCGATTTCGTTTTGTTTATTCTCAACCCCAAATCTTCACAGTATTTGCCAATTGCTTCAATGGCTTTGCTTAGCCCCACAACTGAGATGGAACCTGCCACTAGATCATCCCTGGGATTTCCTTATTATTAATAATTGGTGAATGCTTATCCAATTTTTATCTCTTCTATAATATCATCTATAAATAGGTTAAATAGCGTTGGACTAAGTTTGAACCCTTGTCTAAGCCCTAAATTATTCGCGTTCCCTTCAGTAGTTCTTCTCTTAGCTATTTTCACTCACCAATCATTATTTGATATAAATGCTTTATATTCTTTATAAATGATTCGCTCACTCCTTGCTTAATTAGTTTAAACCATAGTGCACCCCTGTTGATAGTGTCGAATGCTTTTTCTAAATCATTAGAAATCATGTGTACCCTGCTCTTTTTATACTTAAGTATTTATCCACCATTGTCTTTATAATTAATATGTTATCTGTTGTTCTCCTTCCTTTTCTAAATTCTGCTTGGTATTCTGATAGCTTCCCCTCTTTCTCCACCCATATCTACTTTCTGTCAGCTACTATCCCTGTATATACTTTATTTATCACCTCTGCTAGCAACTAAGTACAAATTTGGAAGAAGATGGAACTTTTGATTTTGTCTATTCGGGTTTCAGTATGCTACATAATATGTCTTTACAATATGGGCACAATTTACATGAAAGCTCGTGTATATTGTTATTTCTTGCAATACAATCTCAAAGGCTGTGAATTGGATTAATACCTGCCATTGAAGTAAATATTCGGAGCAATTTTCTTCTAAAATAAGTTACAAAAGTTCCATTATTTAACTCACCTTAGTTAACAGAGGGTTTTTCTGACAGTTTGAAAAAGACTTTCTTTGAGACTCCAGGCTCTTTTAAGCATATATTTATCTTCTCAGAACAAAAACATGATGTACTTTTCATCATTAGTGTTCCAGTCATAGGTGTAGGAATAGGTTATACAAGGGATGGGGACATTGCGCACTGCGACCTAGAAAGATCTATTGCGACCAACAATCTCTATACTTGTTTTACCCTAAGGTTGAAGTGAACCAAAACAAACCTAAGCACGCACATCATTCGTCAGGTTGCGCGCGTAGAAATAGTTCCCGCACATATACGCAATTTGTAACGATTACATAGGTAATACAGGTTGAATATTACCACAATATTGTGGCGTATCAGTAAGTGCATTGTCATTACCAGACGCATTATTGTGTTGCATTGTCAATAGCATTATTGGGTTCCTTTGATTATTATTTCGCCTTAACAACCCCTCCTTTGGCGCGGAACACGCCAGAGAGAGGGCTTTGTTTGAAAACGGTTTGGTATGACGCCAACCCTGGCTGGCTTGGCTAGGCACGGTTGGAGGGGGGGAATATAGTTAGCGTGACTTGAGTGAGAGCAGTGGAAGCAGCAGGTCGCGTGCGTGGTCAGTCCTCGACTTCGGAGCAGCTCCCCCATCCTGTTTTCCTAAGTACATAATGTAGAGTTGCCAAACATTTGTCAATAAATTCCAGGTAATTTGTTATGTTCTGTATAACGTAAAACCTCACGCCTTCAGCTAAATCTAAACACCATGGTCTCGGTCCTCTTGCCGTTAGCGCGTTATACGCTCCCCCATGTGCGTGCTGGGGTGATCGAAATTTAATCATTTGCTGAAATCTTTTGGCTCTCACCCCAGTATGTAACAATATTAACACAATGCTGAAGAATGCGAATTAGGATTGAAAAAAGGGACATCAACAATAAAAGAATTACCGTTAGTATTTCCCTGCATAAGCCGTCTGTTTTGCTGCAGTATGACCAACGTTATATTCAAATCATCCGGAACTTGCGAGTGTTAACTTGTGTGACAACGAGCAGGGTGTTTCTTCATCTTCTGCAGAAGCAAATCATAGAAAAGAAAATCTTTGTAATAGTGGTGAGAAAACAAATGTCTCTCCCGTAGATGACATTGTGTCGTCAACCTGAGAATCTACTGGTGAGTCTAAGACGAGCATTTACAGTGCGAGCAAAGAACGAACTGCTACAGGTGAGATCTGTACTCCGGGCAAGGAAAGGAAAGAAGAAAGGTTGTGGATGTGACTTGCGATGAATTTCTGAGATCTGAGATGCTCACAAAGTGCACGCATTTTACACAAATAATGAACTTCCCACTTTAATAAAATGTGGTTGTTGATAAGGACGATATTGTGCTGTGGTGCAAGCGTTAAAATAAGAGAACTAATGCAAAAGGGGAATAAAATATATTATTTAGATGGGAGCTGGAGCAATGAAGGTTATCAGCTACTACTTGGCTACAAACCAAAGTCATCGAATGTAACGAACGTTTGATAAAGATTGAATTACTAGAACTGGTAAAGACATTAAAATGTGCGTGTGAAAGCTACGTTGCAGGTGATTTGGCGAATATTGCATTGCTAGACTGCCGACTTACCATTATAACGCAGGGTTGGCACAGCCTCCTCCATGTGCTCGTCACGTGTGCGGCAAGGTGATACATTACTTCATAGTTATAATAAAACCGGTGTAGGAGAAAGGGATGAAGTGAAGGAATCATAGTAGGCTACAGGCCAGAGACGCGCAAGACCCGGCTCACTACTTGAAATGCTCAGAGAGGGCGATAAGCAATCCTTACAACCAGGTAGCCCTCTGGCGTCCATGAGGAATACTCTTTCCTTGGAGCAGGCATTCCACGCATCTGTCTGGCACCGTCTCACCACCCGCGAAAACGTAAAGCACACTTGAAACGGAAATGTGGGAAAAGAAATCGTACTAGAACAGAAGTCCCCCAAGCAATCGCCTTACCGATCAGGGAAAACCACGAAAACCCCAAGGTCAGAGTGGGAGGTTGAGGCAGTATTTTTAACACTTAAATGTTATCAGTTTAATTATATAATATAAAATATAATAACAGCCCGCCTTAAAGCAATATGTGTATAATATAATATATAATAGTCATTGTTTTATGTTTATGTTATTATGTACATATACAATAATGTTATGTGAATGTATTACGTAGTTTTAACAATGTAGGAGCTGTGAGAATAGAAGCAAGATGCTTTCCGTGGCAAACAGAATTACAAAGTAAAAGCCGAAAGTTGCTAACAATGAGATAACCTTGAGACAACAATAAATTAGAAAGTTTAATAAAGTCTACTAATAATTCTTGGAACAACAATAATGTAATATTTAAAATAATTTGTAAATAGCCAATCAAAAACTAGAAAAAGCTTAAGTTAAATAGAAGTACTCTATTGGAGTAGGCTTAGCCTTGGAGTAGGAAGCGTAACCAAGCAGTCCAGTTTAGATTCTGTACGGTACAGGTTCAGTGTGAGACATAAAAATTCATTGTGGAGAGAATAATATACAGTTTACCTGTTTAAAAGTGCAAATAACAATAATCTCACAGCTCTACAGTAGGATATGTCAGTGAAGTGTTATTTAATCGTGTGAAGGATTAATAAACAAAGTACAATGCAAGTATAATTTATGTAAGCCTTCATCTTTAGCCGTACCAGTCCTGTTAAGAGATACGTCCTATACAAATTACTAATGACGCAGCCGAGGCATACACATACATACATATATAATAAATAAATAAACATTAAAATAAAAGTTAAATTTTAAACGCGGGGCAAAGGCTACCGAAAAATTAAACGTGGGGCGAAGGCCACCGGAAAGTTTGTACCATACGTGGGGCGAACACTCCTAGAAACAATCTGCAGCAAGTTTGGCTCCCATATGTGGGGCAGCAACTACTGCAAGGTTGACGAGAATTGAACCCGTGACCTCCCGAATACGATATCGAATACTCGATAATAAGCACATTTGCTTGGTTTACTGCATGTTCAGATAAGCCATACCCAACACTTCTCGATTCCCTTAACATACCACACTACGCGTTAAACTGAAACATCGATTACTTCCATCAGTGTAAACCATTTCTCGACTTGACTACATCCTCGCTTCAGGATATTTTATTCGTAAATTGGAGCATGCAGTGTCCCAGAAATATGACCTCATTTACATTTAGAATCATTGCATGAAGGTCTTCATTCTACGCTTGTTGGCTACTTTCCATGTCGCTACCACACCAAGGAGTAGATTGCATCTCCGTGTTCAGTCACTTCAGCTTTGTTTCCTGATCTCGTTTCTTACATTAATTTTCTTTTGTTTAGTGTATACTATTCATCAGGAGATCCTTTTGGCCGCTTCACACCCTCAGACTTTTATCTGATGCAAAGACAAACAGGAGGAACAATAATTATGAATAGATTACTCCAGTAATTAGCATATGTATATGACGTCGCCTATAATAAGTGTATAGCTCCAGATGAAAACAAAAGGGGATGGTAGTCTGTAATGCAGAAATATTAGTGTTAGTAGAGCTGTATGCACATAATAGAGGGTTTTCTATTGTCTACAAATTGTAAGTTTTAGGCTACTCTTATTCATTGGGTCTAAGCTATCTGTACCCAAGTGGCTAAATTCTAATTTCTGTTCTCAGTTTCACTCCCCAGATTAGGAAGCAAAGATTTACAAAAAATTAACTCTGTTTTTATATGGAACTTTTCTTTATTATTATTTTATATTTTGGGGTATTTTTGTTTTAGACTTTCACTTCTTACTGGTTTAGTCTTACTGTAAGAATGGCTTAATAACCAATAATTTTCATAATTTAATGTCATTTATCAAATAAACATAAATATAGGGCTGTAATGTAACCGGAGTGCGTCCCCAATCATTACTATGAGGAAAAAGTGGAATCTGAGGTACCAAAATGTACACAGAAGACACATGATAGTAATAGCAAACCTTAGATGAGCTTTAGAAATAGTAGGAGGCGAGCATAGGACGTTAGTCGTGTGTGTGTACTGATTTAACTATAATTAATTCCTGCTGCCGTGACTTACGTCATGTGTAATTGGAGTAAGATCAGTTCTATCTCTCGCTCACACACACTAAACCTAAAGGCAAAGGTAAGGGTACGCATCACGGAGGGCCTCCAGTTCCCGAGGTTGCGAGTTTAAACCCGGCGGAGGGCGATTGATTTTTTCTGGCGTAAAAATTCTTAGCATGACTTCCTTCGGAAGGGAAGTAAAACCGGTGGTCCCGTGTCGTAGATTTACGGCACGTAAAAGAACCTCAAGCCTGATAAAGAGGTCTCTGAGCAAAATTTTCGGTCTTTCACGCCCAATATAGCATGGGACACTAAGGACCATTGTAGTTAAAGAGCGTCCATAAATAAAACTCAACTTAATTTAGAGCACCAGAAGTACACCAGTCGGCCCTTTTTGCTTCCAACGTGACCCCTGGTAGGGAAGGATGAGAGTAGAGACCCAAAGGGTGACCAGATCCGGATTCCGAAGGGCGCAAGCGTGGATGGGGTCCGTAACGTTTCCAGATAGAACGCATCCGACGCCGACCGGTCCCTAAGCACAAGCCACCAACCTCCAGGGTCTCCCAAGGCGGAGCCCCACGCTGAGAAGAGGCCTAACTGAGCGGTACCACAGCGACGCCAGGGAAGACACCTTTACAGAGCACAAGCCACCGCCCAGCCGCAACCCGCCGAACACCGTCGCTTGGTCCTACAACCTTGAAACGGATGACAAGGAAGATGGGTACAGGAAATGAGAGGAAGGAAAGTCGTATTCGTCTGGCGATCCGGGGAAACCACGAAAAACCCATGGGCCAGAGTGGGCGGTCGCCGGGGATCGATTCCGGGACCTCCCGAATGCGGGTCACAGACACAACCGCCTGAGCCATCCCGCTCAGTAACACCAAGCCTAGGACTAACTTCGGGCTAAAGGTCGAAAACACAGGATCCTTTGTTTTCATTGCGGTTCGCTACGGCCTACGCTCGCCTCCTACTGACTTGTTCAGAGAGCTTTAGCGAGTTTGTTTTTATACAGTTGCCTGCCTGACGTTGCACTTATCCCACCATGGCAGGGAACGCTCTCCATCAACATTGCCGACAAGCCTATTTGGCTGCCCGCCAGGAGGTCAAATGTCACCTTTCGTTTCGCCCATCACTCTTCAGAGCAGTACTTACTCTTGGCTGGTAACATAGCAAAAAGTGGAAAAAGAATTTCCGTTCGGTTTCCCCTTAAGAAAGTTGGAAAAACCTGTGCTGAAGGTTGTTCGAGCTGATAAACAAAGAGTTTAGACAAATGAGCCTAGATAATTTGTATTAGAAGTTTTCAGTTAATAAATTCAATATTTCTGTCAACAAATGGTACATATTTCTAAAATTGAACAACACTGCATTGAAAATCTCCACTGAAATGACAATTATAGAATGCAAATGTGTACATTATTAAAAGCACCTCTAAACAGATAATAGAGGGAACAACGGTAATATAATAATAATAAATAAATAAATAATAATAGTATTAAAACCAATTTCTATTTTTGAGCTATGTCGTTCACAGAAACACATACAGAACTAAAAGAAGTTTTCCTTTTGGCTCAAAATACATACTTTTGATAAAGCTGGAATCGATTGTAATACACTATATATACTAGACGAGGGGCAGAAAAGGTCATATTTCTATCCATAGGTGTACCATTTGTTTGTGCGCCACAAATAACGTTTATGTTTGGACTGGTGTTGGAAATACATATTTTGGAAGTTATTTTTCAGCATGAAGATAAAGTAAGTGTAACGATTTTTTTTACTAGCAATTGCATTCATGTACTGCAGAGTGGTCATTTTATGCTCCGGCCGGGATTGCGTGTATGCGCGCTCCGTGTGCTGTCTACTACACCGCGGATTTTGCATTGTAAAACTCCCGCTTTACATACTCATGCGTAATAGTAAAATGCACGATAATGAGCACTAAAATTTTATAAGTGGTGTTGAAAGTAGTGTCCATCTGGAATAGTCACTCTGTAAGGTTTCAATTTTAAACGTTTAAGAACTGTATGCACACCCACGTGCTGTGCAACACGTCTTTAAGGCTTCTTTGGAGACCGTTCGAATGATGTACCAGTTTCGTCAATTTTTTCCTCCGTTAGAACAAGTCTTCTTCGCTTCTTAGGTTTAGCGTTGTCCTAAACTTATTAACAGTATCTTTATTTGGAAAGTACCAGAAAATGTCTCCTGAAATTGTCTACACGCCTGTCTACATGATTTGTTTTTAGGTATGTATCGTACATAAAAATTCTTTGTTCAAACGTGAATTTTCCGGTAGGCATTTCAGTGGACTAATAAGCCAAGAACAGTAACAATAATAAGGATACTCTAAAATAATTCACACAAAACACATATGTTGGAATACGCTTTCACATTATTGATGCACAATGAACAAATTCTAGTCTTTACGGTACGAACAGAAGGCAGCAGCAGGTATTTGATAGCCATATACGCGATCGTGGCCGGGTTAACTGCTCGTTAGGTACAATTGACATCACTTTTCTAAATATTTATTCGGGTTAAGTTACGTACACCCGTTAAGAGGAGTTCAAACATTTAGTTTAAGATATTTCTGTATTAATAAATAGCATACTTATAAAGTGATCATTCTAAATCAGCAGGAGATTTGTACACAACATTCTGTACTGTAAATTTCAGCCACAAATGTTGAGTCAAATGTCGATTCAAGCAAAACGAAAGCTACCGTACGGAATCTGGTTTGTACGTTTAATTATTTTGTCATCCAAAGAAACTTTACCTAAAATGTTCATACAAATAACAGAACTAAACACTGACACTTTAGCTGCTTTTAAAGTCACAAAAGATGCTTCAAGTAGTGACAACAATTTTTAAATATTGTATAGTATGAGTAGAGTTATAGGTAGGTTTAATGTGAACATTATCATAAACAATATATGCCGACGTCATTCATCTTTCGTTGTTATTGTTTCGGATAACAGCCTTATGACATGTCCGTTAACTCGTAAGTAACGTAATTATTTGGTTTTGGTTAAGTTATGTGGTACTATTTGAAAAAAAAACATGATGAGGGCACTTGTAACAGGAATCCGGTTGTATGAGAAATGCCTTCACACCTTTCTGCCCCTTTTAAAATAACTTCAAAACTATTTTCAATGCTAATCGAAACATAAAAGTTATTTGACGTGCACAAGATAAATGGGACATCCTGTATATACGTGAGAAAATGTAATGAACATTTTTATACTAATTTTCGACGTTAAATACATAACTTATGTTAACATGTATAATGTGTTACAATGAAGTCAAAACTCGCTGTTAAAACATTTAATTTGTTTGTTTACTGCACGCGTGTGTGTTATCCTTTCATTCAAGAACGACTGAAGTGAATGCTATGAAATTTGGTGAATAGCATTGTAAGTTTACAATTACAAAGCAGAATATATAGCATTTGAATTGCCTTTTCAATGGCGGGAAGTTGTAATGAAACACAAAGCAGATATCGAAATCTCATTTATTACTGAGCTTCGTGAAAAATATTACATTATAAAAGTACAGATACTTCGTTTCCACGCGTGGACGTATTACCGGGAGTTGTTTGCCCTGGACTGCGCTGTTTCCCCTCCATTTTCCCTCCTCTCCGTGTGCCGGCTAATCAGTTGACACGAAGTCTGTGCGGTACGTTGTGAGTAGTGTGTTAGTGTTTTTATAATCCCAAAAATTCCGTTACATAGAATCTTAAAGTATGATTCCTATGTAACAACAAACTCTTGTAGAGAAGTAAGATGACGATTTATAGACAGATTCCCTGTTGTTGGTGCGCCTCATAGAGAAACGGTTCGTAATCTTGTGAATACATTTAGGGAAACGGGATATATTCTTGATAAGAAACTGAAAGTAAATCGCCGTGTTCTTAGAGAGGAAAAACTCTTTGACATCACAGAAAAGTAAGAACGAAGCCCAAAGATATCGCTCAGAAAGCTTGCACAGCAATCAGGTGCTTTGCAAACCACAGCTTGGAATGCCACTAAACGTTTAAAATTAATGCTATAGTTGAGGAACTGCAACCACGCGAATGTGAACAGAGTTAACTTGTTTTATTGGGTGTTGTCTAGTGTTAACGATCGGTCTACTGACACGTGTATAATGTTTTCACGGACAAAGCACAGCCATGAAGAACCGAGAGAGACGAGTAACAGATGTGTAGCAGCATAAGGTCATCATTTCCAGCATCTTGTATGACGAAAGTATGTGGTTACTGTAGTTTTAATTCTCATGAGAAATCCTCGAGCTTGAATTCAAGAAGTACATTATAGAGGATATTTCCGAGATGCGTATTGCATACTTGTTCTTTTTTGACGATCGCTAATAAAAGAAACATTTAAATGTTTTTGATCAGTAGCTGGAAGAAGTAACAAGTCTACCAACGATAAGGAGCGGAGGGGAGTTAGCATCTCGACCTATGCAGATCCTTTGTACCTAGGCCCCTGAGAGGGAGGGAAGAGGTGAGAGGTGACGGAGGGTGGCCGGATCAGCAGGCACGACAGGCAGAGGGCAAGTTCCCTACCGTTTACAGCTTTAAACGGCTCCCCATCCCCTGAAAAAATTGTGTTTTATTTATGGACGCTCCTTAACTACTATGGCCCTTAGCGTCCCATTCTATATTGGACATGAAATACCGGAAAGTTTGCTCAGAGACCTCTTTATCAGGCTTGAGGTTCTTATACGAGCCGTAAATCTACGACACTGGACCACCGGCTTTACTTCCCTTCCGAAGGAAGACATGCCACGCCCAAAAGGTCCATCGCCCTCCGCCGGGTTTGAACCCGGACCTCGGGAACTAGCCTCTCCCCTGAGGGCTTACACACACCCTGGAGGGTCCGAGACCGGAGATCGCCCAATTCCGGAGGACGAAGATTCACTCAGAGCATCCTTTTCCCCTGCCATGCATACGCCGAGACCTCCTGCCGACACTTGCAACCCTGAAAGAAACCAAGCAGATGAAAGGTGAAGTGAAATAAGAATGAAGGTGAAATGGAGGGACAGGAAATCCGGGGGATGTAATAATCCTTCCTAGCATTCGCCTAGCGACCCGGGGAAACTCCCGAAAAACCCATGGATCAGGAAGGTCGGCTGCGGGAATCGAACCCACGACTTCCCGATTGCAGGCAACAATTGTTACCGACTGAGCCATTACGCTCGCTATTAATATACATAAGCCAGTCAAATAGGTTATAATTCTGAATCCCAAACCTTCATTTGTATTTACTTAGGGAAACATTGTAGCTCCAAATGTATAAGCAGCATAATAAACAAGTTATTTATGCTATAATTGGTATTAAAGTCCCGGAAAAAGTAGTTTTGTTACCAGTTATTAAACCATCGCATGATATTAATGTTACACAGAGTGTCAGAAGGAGAGAGGAAGAGAGAACGGAGGAAAGAGAGTTTGATGGAGCGAGAAAGACAGTGCAGGGAGAGAGAAGTACTTCCATAGTTAACTCCATAACGCTAATGGAGCTGCGGGGTTTACCTGTCCAATAACAAATTTGGAATAATGAATTGCAATACTGAATATCCTATTTTCTCAGATTTCAAGCAGTTTGACTGAAACTTATCGTAAGTTTATCTCGCGTTAACTTTTAAGGCTAAAAACTTTGTTTCGATATCTCTTTTCGCTTTTCAATACACTGGTTTCAAAACTCCTATGCCAAATGTTCAAACTTGGAATGTTAAAAACCATCTTTCTTTTAAACATCCATTTCATTTATGTGAGCATAGCACACACATTTGTTATGCACATTTTGTGTTAGTTTTATTTCGCAAGAAAAAAATTATCACATTTTTTTCATTTTCCTTTGCTTTCAAAAATCACTAACTCATAAATACCTCGGAATATATAAAGTTTCTATGCCTGTTTTAAGTGTCTGACTTTGAGGAGTAAATGTAACAAATTTCAAAATAATTCATGTGAAGCACCAGCGCGTGGAATATTTTGAACCAGAAAAAGTGTGGAGGAAAAGGTTCTAAAAACCGGAAAACCTAGTTGCATATAAACGCAAATACCTACAATATCCGAAGGGAAAATCAATTTTGAAATTCTAGCTTTTGAGTATTACTTGTGGACGAGCAACCTTAAATCATTTCCCCTAGATTTCCGCTGAATTTCGGTAGTGTTTTCTCTCTTAAAATCTCTTGCTTTTACAATAAAATTACCAATAAAAACATAGATGAAGATAAGGCAGCGAAATTAAGCATTTTGTTATATTCGCAGGAACTTTCTTATTTGATGTAATAATCGAGCCAACATTTGGCCTGGTCACTTCCGGTTTTTGTCGTACTTACGGTCGCGTGGGTTCATGCCAGGGTTTGCATGTCGTGCTAGGGACACATGGCGTGATGCATTACGTCGTGGCCTCGAGAAAATTTCTAACTTCCACTCAGTAGTGACCCCTGGCTAAAAGACTTTCCCTGGATATCAACTAGCCAAACTCGCAACCCTATTCAAGTCTATCTTTCCGTTTCCGATAATTCCGTGTTGGAACAACTTGATCTCAAGTTCTGTGTACTTAAGAAGTGTGAAAATAAATTTATAATGCATGTGTTAACTTCCCTACAAACAGCATATTTTTAACACTACTCAGGGAACACTAATCCGCTCTGTAGGGAAAGATGTTTTGATAACCTGGGTATTAGTGTCACATATATCAGCGTCTCCATTCTAGTCGACCTTGCTAGCCTATAATTCCCGAGCTCGCAGATTCAAATCCGTTGGACAACAATGGATTTTTTCGGGAGTTAAAATACTTTTTATGGTTTTCTTGGAAGGGAAGTAAAGCCGATGGTCCCGTGTCGTAGATTTACGACATGTATAAGAAGTTCAAGCCTGACAAAGAGGCCTCTGAGCAAAATTACCGGTCTTTCACGCCCAATATAGAATGGGATGCTAAGGACCATAGTAGTTAAAGAGCGTCCATAAATAAAACTGAATTTAATTGTTTGTCTCTCAATTCCTTGATGTTTATCGAGTATCAGTGCATTCGAATCATGGTTCTTGAAGATGAGCCGAAGGACATTCGTTCGAATCTTGCCTCCCGTTAGCAGATTCTCTCACCAGTTCAGAGCTGTCACTCACAATAAGTGAGCAGTGTTTGCTCCTTCGTCTCTGCCATTTTTGTTTCTCTTGGGGGGCTGTTTCTTTTACCTACTTTGTTTTCTGATTGATTTTTCAGTTTTTACTTTTACATACACGCGCGTGCGCACTTTTTCAAGGACACAAACAACTATTAATGAGACGGAACACAAAACCGCGGTCCTGCATGCATTTATTACCTCAGGGCTCAAGTTCACCACATACTGACTCCACAGTATATTCGTTAGCCAATTTAAAATTGTAATAGTCAAATTTATGGCAAATTAAAATACACTGCATTTCTCTTAATAAACGTGGTTTATTATCAAATCAAATATTTATGGGCCGCTATCTTTTCCCATTATACCAATTCCCACCATTATAATAAATCAGGAGCCTAAACTAACTGCACACGTCTTCCCACCCACATTCACACACGTGCATTTGCATCCAGAGAGTAGTACTTTATGTCGATGAGATTCTATAACAGAGAGTGAAAATCTGGGGATTTCTTTCCCTTTTTATACCTAAGCCTAGTGTCGCTTACCTCCGCGCCTCAAAATGTAACGACGTATCTAATTGGTCCTCAGACCGCGTTACCTTGTAATGTATGAGAATATTCTGCTCCAAAGTTTTGCCCTACGCGTCCCCCTGACGCATCAGGAAGCGGATTCAATCTCTCTGTCTCTTTCTATTTCTCCTTACTGCTTCCAGTCCCTGCTCATTAGTTTGGTGAAAGGTGGGTTCTACCCAGAATTATCTTTTACCTGGAATTTGCTAGCTCGCCCGTCTCTTACTTATCTACGTTACAATCTACTTTTGTACAATTCTTGGTTTATAAATATTTTAACATATTTCTTGGTGAATTATATTATTACTATGTACAATTTTTGTTTAATATTGGTTTATATGTTTATGTGATGATTTATATGTCTATATATGTGTGTGTGGTATATCCCCTTTCAGGATGCTCTGAGTAAATTTTCGTCCGCCGGAATGGGGGCGATTTCCGGTCCCGGCCCCCCAGGGGATGTGTGAACCTACAGGGGGGAGCCGGCTGCACCAACTGTCATCCGGGGAGTTTAAATATGTAAACAGTAGGGACGCTACCCTCTGCCTGTCGTGCTTCCTGGTCCGGCAGCCCTCGTTTCCTCTCACCTCATCCCTCCCTCCTGGGGGTGCCCCGTCAGGGGCCTAGGTACAAAAGATCTGCGTAGGTCAAGGTGCTAAGTCCCCTCTCCGCTCATAGCCCTATCCCTATTCTATCCTACATGCTAGGACGCCTTAAGGGGGTCAGTTTAACCCCTAGTAATAAAATTGAGTTTTTAATATCACCTCATTCTAAGCAAGTTATAACCAAGAACATGCATTAGTTCTGCAAGTATTTTCTTCTCGTAAGGAACACTTATTGATATAATTTTACTCATCTTACAAGTTTTTACTTTTCCTGCTTATGACTGAGTTGAACCAAGAATAGAATGTCTGGTGAAAGGGCATTGTTGCAGTTGTTACTTTCCAAACACAAGCATTTGTAACTGTTGATATAAATTTACTTCACATTGATATCAAATGAAACGGATTTAGCTTTTCAAGTATGGAAGAAGCATAGTTTTGCATATAGGGATTATTATGACCCCTCCAGGCGTTTAAGATAAATGACTCCCTAGGTCACAACTGAATGTCAGGAAACACTTCATCTTTGGTGAGTACAGTGAGCATATCAAATGAAAAAATGAAATTGTGTTGGATTATGTTTTTCTAACAATCCAATTCTGCTTAGGGCTCAAATTGACCCCTTCCGGCGCTCTAGGTTAAAATGAATATCTCCAACAAGTTGTTAGTAGCCGATAAAGTGATGCGCTTCAGTTTTATCAACGTCTTGCTTTTCTTAAACAGACCCTCTCTACCCTTAAAAGTATAAAACGCCATTGGCGTTTGAACAGCAAACAAATGACCATCGTCACAGGGGACTTGTGATTGCCGCCTGTTTCAGGAATAATTCTATCATGTAACTCGGGCACATAATTGCCCGTAATAATCGCTTCGAGCGCAGGGCATTTTGTTGACCTCAACGTCCTTGACCTTTGTAAGGAATGGAAATATGGCTTCGCACAAAGGAACATAAAGGAAGATAAATCACGTTTCCACCATATACGAAAGTGTGATACAGCTATCATTACGGCAAATGTATTCAAATGTTTCCGAAAGTACCTGTCGTTTTATTAAAGCGCATTTATTAAGCAATAAACGAGTAGCGTTATCAGAAAGCTGGAGTAGCAGGTTTAGTTTTACACCTATTACTTTACTTGTTTAGTCTTGAGGGGGGTCGAGCGGACGCCTCCATGGTAACGTGTGAGGCTCGCATTCGGGAGGTCCCGGGTTCGATTCCCGGTGGCCACCCATCCTGGGTTTTTCGTGGTTTCCCTGGTTGATATAGGCGAATGCGGGAGTGGTGTATTCTTCCACGGAATTCCTCTCTCCCCCATATCCTCTCATTTCATTTCCCTTTCATGTTTGGCTGTAGTTCGGTCGGTGTCGGGCAGATGGCGTAGAGGCTTGCAATTTGGAAATTTTTCTCGGCCCTGCTAAAGAGAAACCTGTGGAGCCTCCATTGTTGGGTCGTGTTTCCCCGGTCCTATTTGTGTTTTATTTATGGACGCTCTTTAACTACTGTGGTCCTTAGCGTCCCATTCTATATTGGGCGTGAAAGACCGGTAATTTTGCTCAGAGGCCTCTCTATCAGGCTTGAGGTTCTTTTACGTACCGTACATTTACGACACAGGGACTTTACTTCCCTTCCGAAGGAACCATGCTAAGGATTTTTACGCCCGAAAAAATCCATCGCCCTCCGCCGGGTTTGAACCCGCGACCTTGGGAACTAGAGGCAAGCACGGTACCACTAGTCCACAGAGGACGACTCTTGACTAGAAGGACATCTCCGAGCGACCCTCCCGTGGCTGGGTGATTGTGCCTGGAACTGTTAGGGAACTCTGCGCGTCTGTCGTCTTGCGTCGGCCTCGCTCTGCAACCCATACGTTTCCTGAGATTCCCTCACCTCATCGTTTCTTCCAGGGGTGTACGCAAAAAAGATAATTTGGGAGGTCAAAATTAAATAAAATTGAGTTTTATTTATGGACGCTCTGTAACTACTGTGGTCCTTAGCGTCCCATTCTATATTGGGTGTGAAATACCGGTAATTTTTCTCAGAGGCCTCTTTATCAGGCTTGAGGTCCTTTTACTGCCGTAAATCTACCACAAGGAACCACCGGCTTTACTTCCCTTCCGAAGGAAGCCATACTAAGGATTTTTACCCCCGAAAAAAATTTATCGCTCTCCGCCGGGTTTGAACGCGAGACCTCGGGAACTAGAGACTGGCATGGTAACCACTACACTACGAAGGACGGCCCAGTGGGGGGCGAGGTGTTAGGTGTTCCCTCCGTTAACTAGTCCTATCCTATCCTAGTCTTGACAGAAGCAAACACACTGCCAGGAATATCAGCCTTACAGTAACGACAACGTCCAATTTGTTAGTTCATGACAGCAATTATGGCATTAAGGTAAGCGGCTGTGCTCCATAATTTCTTAGGATATATTTTCAATTAATTATTCTTACGAAAGAACGGGTTAAGATTTTGAATGCAGAAACGTGTACCTAGAGGGGGCTCTAATACCTTACTGCAGACACGTTTAATGTTTCATTATAAATATAATAAAATCTTCTCAAAACGGACACCGAACAAGCCGGAATCCTGTCTATTTCGGAAAAAATTTCTGTTCCGGTGGAAGTCATATTACCTTATGCATAATGTTTCCTGACTAATACGGAAGCTGCTTAGAGTGGAAACGGAAACCATCTGCAACTGCTTAAAACGAAAATGTGCAGTACTGAAACATATTTATTTTGGGATATGCTGTGCTTCTAAGGAAACTGCAAATGTTTTATGTACTTTAACTTGGGATATACTGTATGTACTTTCGAGGAAATTAAAATATAGGTAGTTAAGTTATATGAGATTACTTTGTTAGCGTACAAACCTGAGCGGAGACCATGTCAAGGACTAAATAAAGGAGGTTGCAGTTGCAAATGTGCGCTTTTCCGTCAGTGTCCTCTCTTTCTTGGAACGTGTATTTTGAGAAAATCTGTGTATTTTTTTTATAAAGGGTGTCATTAAAAATATGGCGGTTTCGTTAAAGGATAAAGTGAAAAGAATCGAATTAAAGGAAAAAGACAAACGAAGAACCAATACTAAGGTTCAAATGTGATAAAACACAGTTTAAAATATAAAGAATGCTAAATGAGTGAATGAGAATAGAGACACTGAAGTAATTTATGTAAGATACATAATATATAATGGATCTTGCAGTGGATATAAAACTACATATGTACTAAGGCGAGTACTTTTTAATAAAATGCATGGCATTGAAATTATTGACGTGTTGTTTATGACTATGCAAGTGTGCAAAGGAAAAATATCAGAAATATTTAAATAACACGGAAACCTCAAATGGATAAAATTTAGGATCATGTTCCGTCTTGAACAGGTTTCAGGGTCTTCTTCCTCTTCCTGCTTGCAAGTATTAGGCCCTCCATACTGTTACGGTCTCAATGCCATCTCCCTCTGTGTTGTCCCATGTTCCTTTCCTCTGAGGATCGATTTAAAGCAGTTTTCGGGATACGAGCTTCCTGCATTCGTTGCAGATGTTCCCTTCAGCTTTTGAATATTTAATTCAATACATGAATATTTAATTCGTCACTTATTTGTTCATTTGTATTCTATCCCTTTTAGTACAACCTCTTAAAGAGCATAAACATTTCAGTTCTGCTACTTGGATGCGGCTTTCACCCTTTTTTTAAATCCATGATTTACTCCATATAAAAGAGTAGGCCCAGAGTTGTATTCGAGTAATTTATTAAGAACACTTTATATAAATATTAATAGCTGTAATAAAGTGAATCATTTAAACGAAGATGCCGTTACCATGAATGCAAGTAGTATAGGAAACATATACATGCACAAATTACTTTACACATACCGCTATTCCATTTCTACCGTTAAAAGACATCAGATGATAAAACAATATAAAAACCTACATCACTATTAAAATCAACAGTTGCATCACTCTCTTGTACACGTAAAACTAGTACCTTTTATATATATATATATATATATATATACCGCGTGAGTCTTCTCATCCTGCGGATTGGTATCTAGACAACCCTGCATTTTACAGCCGATGCGAAATGCAGGTGCCGACACCGCAGTCACCAGCCCGCTGATTGGGGCTGCGGTGGTGTTCGTTAATGTGCTCTAGTAGTGCAATGGCATCTGGAAAGTCATGGTGAAGGCGGAAGCTCAAATCACTCCTGCAAATAAATGAGTTTATTTATTTCTTGCATTTATTTATGATGTTCATTAAAGCATATCCTAACAAGTAACAATTTGCATTTTAATGGAATTCACATAATTAAACTAATTAAGTGAAATGACACTTCCATGCCAAACTATCACTTCTCGTTAAATTTACTAAACATAACAATACCTTCAAGTGACACTATTTGAACCTGGGACCTTTACCACTGAAGGCCAACGCGCACGCTGTTGCCTACGAGTGCAATGGTTCCCATTTAAAGAAATTAAATTAACTCTAAAATAGTCAACATCATAACGTCCTCCAAAAATAACACGACTTTAATGGCTTTTACTTTCCCCCATAATATCAAGCAACTTTTATCAGACATTTCTTTCTACAATGCATAGTTTTGGAGATATTGTACAGTCTCAACTTAAATGGTCAACCCTGTATGTGTGTATATAATATATATATATATATATATACACATACATATACACATACAGGGTGGACCATTTACATATATATAAAATTGAAAACAATTGACCAACAACGCGCTTTTCCCAGAATCAAAATATTGAAATACAAATTATTTTCAAACCCACTATTTAGGTGAGCCAGTTGGCCGTCACTGGTGAGGAGTAAACATCCCCTGAAGATACCCATCGAAGTTATGAGCGAAACGTAGGATGAATTTTCATGTTTTGACCACGGCCTACAAGTCCGTAATCTACATTTTGTTGTATGATTTCATTACTATTCTTGCCAGCAGAATGTTTGAAAACTGCAGAAATGTTTTAAAGAAGTTATCTTCTTATGTTTACGTACGAACTAAATATGTTATTTGTATTATAATCACTTCACTTCAACCCATTTCAAGTAAGTAACACAAGATTAGAAAGGTAAAGCAATATTATCTTCTCAAAGCAAATACACCTCGAATGAGCTGTGTAAATGTTCTCGACGAGAGAAAGCCGCAAACAGTGATAATCACGATATTTTGTCAGTGTATGCATGATATAAAATAGTCAATATTAAGCCTATTTTGAAATTTATTTGTCTTCTGTCATTAATCCCTACATCTAAAGAAACTTGTATTATTATTATTCTATGCTAATAAATAAAGAACTGTGATTTATGCCTCTAACACAGACATACACTCAAAAGGACTCCATTGGTTATACTAGGACACTATTATTAGAATTAATTGCTCTTCCATTCATGCCAAGCGGGTAACCATCATGCCCAAGGACATACAGCTGGCTCGCAGAATCCGTGGCGAGAGGGCTTAAGCGTCGAATTCGAGGAAGACAAATTTGCCGCCGAACAGGGTTGGAAAGGAAGAATCAGACGACTGAAAAATTCAATGCCATAGCCGGGATTTGACCACGGAGACCGGGAGATCCGTGGTTCAAATCCCGACTATGGCATTGAATTTTTCAGTCGTCTGATTCTACCTTTTTCACACTATTATTACTTTCTCTACTACGTATAGTAAGTAGGGGAAGTATTGCATTCCACCCAAAAATTCGATAGCGAGGTTTCGCCGGAAATACATGTTTTGAGGCCTCCTGAATGAAAAAAACGTATTTTTAGAAAAAGGCTTGTGTGTGTGTGTGTGTGTGTGTGTGTGTGTGTGTGTGTGTGTGTGTGTGTCTGTGAACAGCATAACTCAAAGCAAAAAGCTGGATAAATACTAAATTTGGTATTTAGGTCCAGTATCTTTCAAAGATGCGACACGAAGATTTTCAAGGAAATCCCCACCCCAGACTACCATTTACATGGAACATTTTTCGGAAATTTTGATTTTCTCAAAAATGGCTCTAACGAGTTTGATTAAAATATCATATATTTAATATATTTTATGGCAAACGAAATTTATATTTTGAATTTTATGGGAATGTCCCCAAAAGTTCTCTTCATTCTGAATGGCTTTTACATAACTGGTAAACCGTAAGAGATAGACATAGTTTTACTACACAAAAGAATGTAGATCTCGTTGAAACACACAATTTATGTCATATACAATTATTTGTCGAATGAACCATTTCCGAGATATTCATTGTTATTTGTTTGAATTTTCCAATGCTTATAGTTTTTCTCAAATGGGAATTCGTTATTCGTTTTTTTTTATGTCGTAGATGCAAAGAGAATGGAATACTCCACATAGCAACCAGCTCTTAAAATATTTGACTATGGCTTAAAGCCTACCATATTCCCCTTGCACCTACGAAAATCAGCCATAAGATAGTTTCTGCAAATGTTTATCTGGATTAATATTAAGTAGATGGAAAATAAGCGTTTGTAAAAATAGTTTGCACAAGAGTAGAGAAAACCATGTAAGTGCAAGACATCAGAATTTTTTTAGGTAGTTGCAATGCATTTGCACTGTAACTACTTGTATTTCTACACTACTAGTGTAACTTAAATAAACTTTATTAAATCAAACCGGAAGCTTCTTTGGATAAGTGTACTTGTGAATTATGAAACTTCAGCTGTTTAAGAAAGAAAACTTTGCTGGTAAATAAGCTTGTATTTCGTGAAGAAGGACTTGTGTGTTTGTTGAAAGATCGCCCTACATTATAGTTATATTGTATCACAGCTGAAAGAATAAAACCAAAAGGGCTAATGACTAATTTATGTAATAGTTTTGTCTGAGTAATAAGCTATTTTATTTAGTGCACACCCCTGAACGCAATATAATGAAAGGGCATTGTAATAAATCAAATTTTGAACCATAATAATAAAAAATATCGAGGACTAAAACAGACAAAAACTCTTAACATTTTACGTGTTGCAAACCATTACGGCTAAAACTCTTCAACTTGAATTATCAAAACGAGGCGATAATTCCTTCACAACTACAGACGTAACTACAACCCTTAACAACATACTGCATTCCAAAGTTGCCAAAACCTTTGAAAGTTTTTCGTGCTGTTTTAAATTATTTGAATATTAAAACAAATATAAATGAATAGTTTTGATTCGCCAATAACTGTGACAAATATTTTAGCGTTTTTAATACTGACAAACTTAGAATGTTTAAGTGGGTGTGGATTTGCCTACAGCGATGGCACATTTAAGAGTTTAAGGAGATATTTTATGAAATCTTTGCCATACATGAGGTAAAACATTAAAATATATACCAATAGTATTTTTTCTATCGTCAGCCAAAAGTGTAGAACATTAACACGCTTTCTTCTACATAGCAGGAGACAAGCCGAATTTAAGCTTTTCTCGGAGTGTAATACATGTCCACTTCGAAAAACCTTGCATGTGGATATTTGCAAAAGTTGTAGATTTAAGGTTGGTGAGGAGAGATTCAGAATGTTGGTTTCAGGACAACGTGAAAACAAAAGCACTTTGTGACCAGTGGTTTTTTAAGCTCTTCATAGACTGTTGTTTCTCAATGTCATCCAAGTAGAGGATTGCTTTGACAATACCATAATCGTAATGCAAGCCAATGACAGACAAATGTATGAATTTTGTGATTTTGCACTAGAAAATGACATCATACATAGTAGCCAATTTCCTCTACATTTATCGGCCAAGTTGTCTTCAGATTTAAGTATTGTGATATAGGAGCGAGCGGCGCCGTGGCCGAGTGGTTAGACCGCTTGCCTCTCACCAAGGCGGCCCGAGTTAAATCCCAGGGACCCGCATGTGGGATTTGTGGGGGACAAAACGGCGTCTGGGCGGGTTTTTCTCCGGGTTCCCTCGCCAAGTTTCATTCCACCGGTACTCCATCACCTTTCTTATCATTCATCTGCATCTATCACCAACTTACTCGTTCTCATCCACTGCGTGCGGCTGATCACCCACTTGGACTCTCACTCTCTGAGGTCCTCTGCCCCCTGTCAGGCGTTGTCATACGTCCTGGGAGTGCGAGTCCTCGGCTCGAGTGAGCGTTAAGGAGGGAAGGCTCTGGCTTTTATTTAATTTAAATATGACCTATGACCAAGGAACAGATGGGACACCTCGACCCGACGCGGATCTTTTGTGCTTACCACACCGAGGTGGAATGCATGAGGTGAAGGAACCGCAGGAGGCCAAAGGCAGGCAGGCCGACCTACAGAGACGCGCAGAGGTCCTTAACGATCTCAAACTTGATGATCTTGGTTACCCCGTCGGGCTGCCCAGAGAGGCTTCCCTCTGGCGGAACCGGAGAGAACTCGTTTAGAGAAGGCTGGCATTTGGCAGCGCCGAGAAGAGCTTTGCAGCCCCTAAGCCTATCTTAAACTTTAAAGGGGAAGCGAAATGATAGGAAATGAGGGAAAGAAGTTTCAAGGTAGAAGAGAAACCAGCCCAGCATTCACGTTGCCAAACAGAGAAAACCACGAAAAGCCTATGGGCAAGAGTGGTCGGCCCTAGGAATCGAACCCAGGACTACCCGAATGCGAGCCTCGCACGCTACCGCAGAGCCACGTCACGTAATAATCAGAAACATGTCTTCACAGGATGGTGCCGCATCGCCACAGTTAACTTTTATAGCTGGGTTGTAAATAGGGAAAGTTCACAGCCAAAGCTGACGTGAGTGCTGCAAGTTATATCGTATCACTGCGCTTATTCCCGAGTTTATATGGGACTTGGGGTTTCAGATATTCCTCGCGCGGGGGAAATATAAGTCAGTAGTTCCATCATTCACGAGCGGTCATATAGCTAAATACGGCAGAGTCAAGGTCGAGGGTGCGCTAGAATTTGTGTTTTATTGTTATGGTGATCAGGGAAGCTGCTCATTCTAAAGCCCAGGTTTAGACATGTAAAGGTTACTTCCTACACATGTCGAGTTTATTAAGGCGCCTATTGCTTCATGATCACGTATATGCATAGCATAAAACAATTTAACCTCTTGCTGTGAAAACTATATAACATTTGACAGCGCTAAAAGGGAAAATTAATAAAAATATAAGTACAACTATATTCAGAACCCCAATTCAAACCTTAAACTGACCTATAACACACGCACAAATAAAGAGTTTGTTTTATCTAATAATTCTGGCTGTTTCTTATCAGTGAACAGCAAGTCAAGATATAATGCAAATTCAGTAGACAGAGAGAAAATATTTATTTATATTTATACTCCACATTTTGTATTCTCTGGTTAAGATTTCAGGGGGATTAACTAATTCAACGAAATATGTCGAATTGTGACTTCATGATAATGCTAAGTAATGTTGGAAGTATACACTGACTGTTTAAATCCCAAATTGTACTTCAGAGAGATTTATTTTGGTGATGACGATTATACTGATAATGAATTCCAATTGATGTACATATTGGAATTTGTATATAGGTAAAAATTTGCATTTTGTAATTGTTTCAAAGTTGATTATTTAAAGCTGGCAAGTGATTGAATGAAGGCACGTTATGACCGTCTGACGAACAGTGCCGCATTCCAGGAGGGTGATCTCGTGTGGTTTTATCGTCCCACGAGTTCTAAAGAGAAGTCGCCGGAGTTGAGACGCACCTGGGACGGCCCATATAAAGTTATCATTTGGATCAACGATATAGCATACCACATTCAGCGCCAACTCCGAGGGAAGTTGCTGGTGGTCCACCTTGTTGGCCTTGCCCCATATCTCTGAGCTGTTCGGGATGACCAGCTCCAAGAACAGAGCTGTATGACGGAGCCTTCGCCGACCTTCGGCGCCCGGAGTGCTCTTCAGTGACAGCCGGCGTACAATTGGTTGGAGAAAGAGAAGCAGCTCTATAAGCTAACGAACCGTTCGGAATGCTTATCGGGACCCTAATAGAGGATTTCAGTCCTCCCTTTCTCTCGATGTGTGCCGACTCTTCTCCAGGTTTCGTCTGGAATAAAAGGAATCCAGTTGTCACCGCAGTAGGTTTGTTGTGAGGGTCAGTTCATTACTGTCTGCACGAGGCTAGAAAACGAGTCATATTTTCGACGCGTGAGTGAGCCATTGTAAGAGAGAAGAGGCTGATTTGTGCGTCGAAACTGAAGAATTACAAGAGAAAAAGCGGACGAAGTTACAACATTATGACTAGATGAGAAGTGGTCTGGGGAAGCTGAAACAAATTCGTGCGTTGTTCTAAGGAAACGATTGTGAGTGGACTTAATTCCTGTCATTTACCAGGCTTTATTATATCCTCACATCGTGTGATGTAAATAGATCTTTGTCACTATACAAGTAAACAATTACAGACAACAGAACCAGAAAATTTAAGTCTCACAGTGCTTCGTTCAGTCTTAAATAAACAGTAGGATATTTAAACTTGTTTACCTGCTTTAAAAACGATAATATGCGTAAGTCGTATTATTTTGGTAACTACTTCTGTTCTTTCTTTTCATGGGATTTTATCAGCCATATTTGCTAGGTATTATGATTTAATGCACATTTATAAATCAGCATGTAGATGTATATTTAGGTGCAGATTTTCAGATTTTAATGCCTAAAAGTGTAACTCTTAACACACACGCGCTAACACAGTCCATCAAGCAATGGCTGGATCCATTTCTGAGGTGAAGGCAACCAGCGAGCGGAATTCATTGCCTCCGATGGGAGGGTGATGATGAGAATGGCGTTGGAATGAAAGGACCTACAACTTTTACCATGTACTCCAAACCACTTTGGGTCAGAGGTGAAGGCGTGGATAAGGCTGACTTAAATACGCCACCCCAGAGCCGGGAATCGAACTCCGGACCCTCATTACGAGAACCGGAAACGAAACCATTGCGCTACCCCGGCGCCCACCTGTAGACTGAAAAGTTCAATTGGATTGAAAAAATCACGTTCAAAGTCGGCCGGTACTTGGCCTTGGGCTTACCGTACCGACTCTCTCTCTCTCATGAATCAGATGAGAGAAGTTAGGTACATGTCCGAAGGCATCGATCACGGTAGCTCAGTGGTATACCGACAGCAGTCAGCTGTAGATTCATGGTTCATGTACTGGCTTTGTCGCTGAATTCTATGATTCAACTTTTTAACTATAGCGTACACAAAATCAGTGTGAAAGAACACTAATACACAAAATTAAAACGAATGCTATCGTTAATTTGAGATCTGAAAATTAAATCCCCTTCAAGGTACATGTAGAAGCTGCTAGGTTCGCCCTGAAACGCAGTGTGTTCTCGTAGGCATCGGTCACCATACCTCAGCGGTTGAGCCGAAGATGCGTGGTTCGAGCACCAGGATTGCCATATAATTTCTTCTTCTTCATTCGTGGCATGGGCATAATGCCCGTTCCGTCTCACAGTTGTTCCCTGCACCTCTTTCCGGTCTGGCCGACATCTCTCTTTCCTTTTGGCTGACCTACAACCTTATGCAATCTTGAATCTGACATTCTTTGAACATGTTACATCCATTCATTCTGATATTTTACAATTTTGCTTTTTATTGAGCATGTTAAGTTCTGCTCTTATATGCTCATTTAGTATTTCGTCTAACCTTGCGCATCCTTTTGTTTTCCTTAAAAGGTTCATCCCTGCATTTTGTAATCGGCTTTTAATTTTCCTTGTAATGACCCATGTCTCTCTTTCATAAACTAATATAGGAACCGCCATAGTTTTATAAGACTTTAGCGTTGTTTCCTTTCTTGTTTGATTTATCAATGTTCTATGTATTATTCCACATATCATTTGGAATTCTGCAAGCTTTTTACTCATCTCTTTCAGTTCCTGCCATATTACTAAAATTACATCCTAAATAATTAAACTCTCTTGCTTGTTCAAACGGTTAATTTTCTAAAATGATTTTTTATCTTATGTGCTCTTTTCCGTAAAAAGCTTTTGTCTTATAATTCTCTGTGGATATTTTAAGACCATATTGGGCATATAATTTTTCATATCTTTGATAGGTCCAACATTAAATACTTTAACATTCACTAACAGTAACTTATTTAAATTGTTTATATGTTCTGCTGGTTAGACTATAATTAGATTGCACATTTCAGGACCTCACCTCTCCTCTTCTCATAGTTTCATAGTAGCCTCCTTTATTTATATATCTTTGTAGTTTTTCAATCACAATAAATAATAATAATAATAATAATAATAATAATAATAATAATAATAATATTTACTTCATTTCGTTCCATTTTATCATTGTAGGCTCCGAAATCGAAAAAATACGCCATGGGGTTCTGGTTGGAAAATTCTTCTCTTCTTCCTGGAAACTTTCATTTAAGGATGTTTATTTCCTAGAAGTTTATTTATTACGGTAAATAATTTAAGCCACAAACAATTTTATTCAAGTTTGGGGATATGCTTTAAAAATCTGGACATAAGGCATTGATTGTCAGGATGTTGTTTTTGTTTTATTCCTTCACTCAGGTCCCAAATTTCAAATATTTCTGCCTTGAATTGTAGATATCCATTCTGTAATAGTAAAACCGCAAATAAAATGAGTTTTGTTTTCTTATAAAGACAGCAGGAAGAAAACATATTGCAATATGCTGATATGGAGAAAATAAACAAATGGAAAAATTGTAAAACCCAAATTTTAGAAGGAAATGTTTAACAGGGTTAAATTAATATCAACAAAATTGCATACAGGATAAAAGAAATATTTTACAAAAAGCGGAATGAAATATGCAAACAAATAGGAAAGAAAGAAAGGTAACAGAAAATGTTATGAATGACCATAATATAGAAATTTTAGTTGGGGCATCCACATGCCTGTTACAGTGTGCCGGAGTCTTGTGGGCAAGCCCACGTACCCAGTGTTGGAGAGGAAGGATGGACGAGACGTAGCTCTCTAGTGAGCTGACTCTTACTCCCACACTCTCTTAACTTTCATTGGAACAGCTGTCCCTATAGCCTAGGACAACCATGTGCAACAGCCGGCCCCCGGGCCGTCCTCGGCTCGCCTGATCAGTTATTCAAAAGTAATCTGTTAAACTGATCAAACTGATCAGACTGATCTGTTAAACTTCTCCGTGCTAGTTTCACTGTAAGTGAATAATTGCAAAACGTTCCAACTCTTATTCAGACAGCGGCTTTGCGAAAGAGTGTTTAGTGGCGGTTGCAGATGTCCACATAAAAGTAGCTTCTTTAAACAGTTCAGTTTTTCGCCTTGGACAGTTGTTAGGTGCATAGATAACATAGCAGATGCTATTGTACCCAACGTGATGCAGATTATCAATGCATTCGAGTCATTCTCACAAGCTTTGGATCAAAGTTGCGAGTCACAGACATAGCTCAGCTATCTTCATATGAGTTGTGGATAAAGAGTTTTATTGCACAGAAGAAATGCTTGCCTTGCAACCTGTGAAAAGTAGTACTACGGGGGAATATACATTTCAGGATGTGAAACATGTATTCGATAAATTCCATCTGAACTGGGAAAAACTGTGTGGAGTATTCGCTGAAGAGCTCCTTCAATGGTTGGACCAAAAGTAGGAAATTTAAAGAAAAATGTATTTTTCACTGCATTTTACACCGGGAGAATATTTGTGCCAAAATACCGAAATTTGCTCACGCCATGAAAGCAGTGGTATATTGTGTCGACTATATAAAGCCGAAAGGTTTCACTCACCGTCAATTTAAAACATTTATAGACGAACTGGAAACGGTGGAAGAAGATTTCGTCTACTATTCAGAAGTACAGTAGTTGAGCAAGGGAAAGATGCTGCAGCGTTTCTATAATCTGATAAATGAGGTGGCACTTTTTATGGACCTGAAAGGAAAATCTGTGAGACTGTTAGCCGATGGCTGTGTGATCTTTCATTACTTGCTGATATTACCTCTCACTTGAATGAGTTGAATTCAAAGCTGCAAACCCAAGGTCAATTGGATCATAAAGTTTACGGGCATGTGAAATCCTATTAGAGGAAACTGAATCTCTGAAATATCAAATGAGACATGAAAATACCCGTCTTTAAAACCCTTTCTCAGCAGGATAAATCATTGTCACTTCGCTTTCTACGCAGACTCATCGGCAGATTTTCTTGAAGAATTTAATTCAGATTTAGTGACTTCAGAAAGGAGGAAGTGAATTTCAAGATTTTCTCATCACCATTCAGCATTGTCGTGGGTAGTGCTCCTGAAAATTTGCAAAAGGAACTTATTGAACTTCAGGAAGATGTGGCTTTGAAAGGAGTATTTAAGGACACCTGCTTACAAGATTCTTATGTGAAATACTTTCCTATTTACTTTCAATATAAGGTGGATGACATTGTTTGACAGATCGCATCTATATGAGCAACTCTTCTCGCGCAAGAAGCGGATTAAATCTAAAGAGAGGGGAAGGATAACTGATCACCACCTTGAAAACAGCCTCCGCGGTGGAACATCCAGTGTACCACTGAACATTCAGAAACTGATTCGGAACAAGAAGGGCCAATTTTTCATTAAAATTGGAAGTAAATGCGAGTACATATATATTTTCTTATCTTTTTTTAGTAAATGGAATTTTTGGTTGCCGTCATAACATTCTTGTTTGTGTTTTTGTGAAGTTAGTTTGTGTTTAATGAGTTTTTTATTGAATGTGGCTACTACATTTTTGTGAAAATATTGATTGTTAAGTAAGAGCCGTGATGCCTGTAAGTCCTCTGTGGTTGACCCACCTTGTCTTCCAAGTTGCACATGCCTGGCCTAGGTGCAAGGTTCCTGGCCACGTCGACGTACCAGGTAACGAGGCTGTCAAGGTAAGAATTTTAGCGACCAGTTATGCTACTTCCAGAGTAACTTTGGTGATTTTAGATGTTATCTCCGTCGAGCCATTCTATCATGCTGGCATGTGCAGTGGTCAGCACCTCAGGGCAACAAATTACGGGAAATTAAACCACTCCCTCTTGCCTAGGCTAACTGCTCGCGCAATTGTTGTCGCAAGGAGGTAGTTTTAGCGCGAATGCACATAGGGCACTGTAATTTTAGTCATTAGCACGAAAGGGGATGTGGGGTGGTTTAGAAGAAATTCCAGTACGTGAAATAAGCAGTCCATCTCATTTACTTAGGCTTACTGCTGTACGTTAACAATTGTAATAAAGACTGGACAATAGCCTTATCCTTAAGTTTAACTGAAAAGCGCCTCGCTTAAGAATACAGATTTCCATCACAACTTTTCCAGGCTTTGGATTGGCAAAATTATGTATATATTACCGATCACTTTGGCCTGTTTAAAGTAAGCCTAATAAGTGTTTTCATTATTTTTTAAGAATTGTATTTATGAATTCTCCTTCTGAGCTCCGTTCTTCGCCTAACATGTGCGCTTCTTCACCTCTAAATAGGTTTCCATCACGTGCTCCGCACTGATGCTCCGATGCTCTGAAAATATCAATACCCTTACTTGTTAATCTTCCACCATATTTTGAAAGGGGATATACCATATAGGGATTGTACATAGTAATGATGTAATTCACCAAGAAACATGTTAAAGTAACGCGGTCTGAGGACCAATTAGAAATGTCGTTACATTTTGAGGTGCGGAGGTAACCGTCACTAGGCTCAGTTATATAAAGGAGAACAAAGCCCCAGATTTTCACTCTCTTCTAGAATCTCGTCGACACAAAGTGCTACTCTCTGGACGACAAATGCACGAGTGTGCATATGGGTGGGGACACGTGTGCAGTTAGTTTAGGCTCCTGATTTATTCATATGGTGGGAATTGGTATAATGGGAAAAGCTAGCCGCCCATAAATGTTTGAATTGATAATAAACCACATTTATTAAGGGAAATGCAGCATATTTTAATTTGCCTCACCTACGATAACCCTGAGACCCAAGAATTAGTTAGATGGGTATAGATTAGAAATGGTAAACACATCCGCCGACAAGCATCCATAACCGAGGACAAGAACACTGCAGCAGAAGCATCAACCAGAGGAACGACGCTTTCCAGATGCAACTGATCAACGATTTCCCGCTACAATTTCTTGGATCTTTATTTCACACAGACCCATATTACAACACCACTTTCACCGAATGAGGTGGCGCCGTGTTAACGTGTGAGGCTCGCATTCGAGAGGTCCCAGGTTCGATCTCCGGTAACCTCCCACTCTGACCCACGGGTTTTTCGTGGTTTCCTTGAGTCTGCAGTCGAATTCTGGGGTGGTTTATCTTCTACCACGACTTCCCTACCTTCATTTCCTGTACCCATCATCTTCCTTGTCATCCGTTTCAGGGTTGTAGGACCAGGCGACGATGTTCTATGGGTTGCGGCTGGACGGTGGCTGTGCGCTCTATAGAGGTTTCTTCTCTGGTGTCGTTGCAGAACTGCCCAGTTAGAACCCGCCTCCGGGTGCTCTCGGGCGGGCGCCCTTTCAGGGGCCCCGGGGGTTTAGGGTCTTGGGGTGAGCCCGGACGGCGGCGGATAAGTTCGATCTGGAAACGTTAGGGTCCCATCATCTGGAACTGGTCGCCCTTCTGGTCTCTCCCCTCACCCCTCCCTCCCAGGGGTCACGGTAGAAACATAAACGGCCGTTGTGGTCTTCTTGCTGGCTATGTCCCGGTTTCGGCTGCCCCTCCTTTACCATTGTGAAGCGCACTTGGCTTCCCCTTATTAGCAGTAATCGCTTCCATTAGAACTACCTGAACACTCTCAGACAATTCTATGGGCAAACAGTAAGGGCATGCGATTTCATACACGTGCTACCTGACATGCAGTGTGTGATACCTGACTTTTTCACATTCTTGGATTCCTGAAAACAAAACCAGTCATACTCAGGTAGCATACAGTAATTTTCGAAACATGACGGCTTCGCCTCCTACCCCTACCCAAGTCGGCAGAGCTTTTGAGGATTGGCTTTACAAGGTTTGCGGTTTAAAGCAAACCTCACAATTGCCAAGTCTTAAGTGGTTCTTGGATGGCATGCATGAAAGTGTTTGTTTACCTAATCTAGCACCACTTCCAATGACAGAGCTATTTTTATTTTTCACTGTAGTGTTTGGTGAAGAAGTTGCTGATGTTGATTTACATCATCAGATTCAGGTTCATGTGATGTCCAGGGTCGGAAAAGGAACGATATATTGTCCACTAATTCACCTGTTTGCAAACTTACAACATCAAACACGAAACTAGACTGATTGCTGACAAAACTGAAGGAAATATAGAAAACATACAACATTTGGCTACGTTGCTGCTCACCCTCCTAATGAGGGTCGCCTTTTGTTTGCTATTAGTTATTGTCCAGTGCAGGGGAAAGGCTCTGGTCGAGGATATGTGGCGAAGCCCTATGTTTAAAAAAAAGTGTACAATACTCATACTGTTTATTTCGCAACATTCCTTTTGACCGTTGAACCCACCCTCCGCAGCATACTAGGAGACGCATACGCAGCTGAGCGTTATCTTCGGGCCAGTAAGTTCTTTGAGAGAATTATATTCTTTTACGTACTGTGATGGTGTGGACTCTTCACTCAGTTGGCCATTTTAGCTGTATGAGTTTTAATACATTTTTTTCAGATTGAAGTCAGAGTTTTACCCTTATGGATTTGACAGGGCGCTAATAACCTAAGCAGTTGTGTACCCTAAAACCTCACTTCTTCCACTGCTACCTAGGTGCACAAAAGCTATTTAATGACTTGCACTATCAAAACAACGAAACCAGAGTGCACATAAGCCTTTTCATTATACAGCGTTGTAGAAAGAAATGTCTTTAATAAAAGTTGCTTGATATTACGGGAGAAAGTAAATGCCATTAATTGTGCTTTACTTCGAGGACGTTGTGATGGTCATTTTAGGGCCAATTTAAATTGACCCTAATTATAGGTTCCCATTAAAAAAATTAAATGGACCCTAAAATGACCATCATGACGTCCCCCAAACAAAACACGACTAATGACATTTACTTTCCTCCATAATATCAAGCAACTTTAATTAACAACTTTTCTTTCTACAACGCCTAGTTTTGGAGATATTGTACAGTCTCAACTTAAATGGTCCACCCTGTATATTGGTTTATAGCACTGTCCTCAGACATTACTGCCTTGGATGTGGGCTATATTTCTAACCAAATAACACATATAAGTATTAGCTTTGTCCTATGTTGTCCAACATAGGAATGGAACTTTCTAATCAGTCGATTATTCGTTGGGAATTGCGGTGCACAGCTACAGAGGATTTTATCCTTATATTAGTGTCGCCTCACGAAAGATCTATTGGACAACTGGGCCAATGGCCAACCACCATACTTACCTGCCCTCTTCAGCCCTTCTTCCAAGTAAACTGAAACAGATGTCTGTTTGCAGTTTTCACAGTCAGATTCTAACTTGGATGGTAAAGCCTTAGATAAAATCTTAATCAGAAAGAAGAAATGCATATTTTAAATAAAAGACTATACGTTCTGGAAGACAAAACAAAACTGTAAAAGGACGGAGACGGAGTCGCAAAAAAGTTTCAATCATTGCAAAACGTCATATAAGCTAGACAGACATGACTATATTAATGACGAGAGCTTTTGCACTCACTTCGCGTCATATTTTACAAGTAATCACTTTTTTGGATAACCCAAGGTCGACATACACTACGTGATCAAAAGTATCCGGACACCTGTCTGAAAATGACGTACAAGTTCGTGGCGCCCTCCATGGTAATGCTGGAAGTCAATATGGTGTTGGACCACCCTTAGCCTTGATGACAGCGATCACTCTCGCAGGCATACTTTCAATCAGGTGCTGGAAGGTTTCTTGGGGAATGGCAGCCCATGCTTCACGGAGTGCGGAACTGAGGAGAGGTAGGTATCGATGTAGGTTGGTGAGGTCTGGCACGAAGTCGGCCTTCCAAAACATCCCAAAGGTGTTCTATAGGATTCAAGTCAGGACTCTGTGCAGGCCAGTCTATTACAGGGATGTTATTATCGTGTAACCACTCCGCCACAGCCCGTGCAGTATGAACAGGTGCTCGATTGTGTTGAAAGATGCAATCGCCATCCCCGAATTGCTCTTCAACAGTGGGAAGCAAGAAGGTGCTTAAAATATCAATGTAGGTCTGCGCTGTGATCGTGCCACGTAAAACAACAAGAGGTGCAAGCCCCTCCAGGAAAAACACGACCACACCATAACACCATCACCTCCGAATTTCACTGTTGGCACTACACACGCTGGCAGATGACGTTCACCGGGTATTCCCATACCCACACTCTGCCATCGGATCGCCACAT
Source organism: Deroplatys truncata (assembly GCA_030765065.1). NCBI lineage: Eukaryota > Metazoa > Arthropoda > Insecta > Mantodea > Mantidae > Deroplatys > Deroplatys truncata. The sequence goes on from CM060990.1 coordinate 679,929,848, forward strand.
TGTGTACCGTGATTCGTCACTCCACACAACGTTTTGCCACTGTTCAATCGTGTAATGTTGACGCTCCTTACACCAAGCGAGGCGTCGTTTGGCATTTTCCTGCGTGATGTGTGGCTTATGAGCAGCCGCTCGACCATCGAATCCAAGGTTTCTCACCTCACGCCTGTCATAGTACTTGGAGTGGATCCTGATGCAGTTTGGAATTCCTGTGTGATGGCCTGGATAGATGTCTGCCTACTACTCTTTACGACCCTCTTCAAATGTCGGCGATCTCTGTCAGTCAACAGACGAGGTCGGTCTGTACGCTTTTGTACTGTACATGTCCCTTCACGTTTCCACTTCACTATCACATCAGAAACAGTGGACCTAGGGATGTTTAGGAGTGTGGAAATCTCGCGTACAAACTTCTGACACAAGTGACACCCAATCACCTGACCACGTTCGAAGTCCGTGAGTTCCACGGAGCGTCCCATTCTGCTGTTTCACGATGTATAATGACTACTGAGGTCGCGGATAATGCGTACCAGGCAGTAGGTGGCAGCACAAGCACCTAAGATGAAAAACGTATGTTTGTGGGGGTGTCCGGATACTTTTGATCACACAGTGTAAGTGCAAACTGAAATTATAATGCACTATCCTATTAATGAAAATACACTAAAATATAGTATATGGAATATAGAAAAACACAGTGGAAGAATTGTTGAATAAATACCGTGAAGAAACAATGAAACGACTTCATTATGTTAAGGGAGGAGTGAAGTGCGATTTTGGCCACCTTGGAAAAACTTAACCTGACGTTGCTGCAAAAGGGCATCATACCTTAAAGTTCATTTCTATACCATCCCCTAAGTGGATGTAACTGATGTTTTCGACACCATTTCAAAGCACCGTAGTCCTTAAATAACTTTGAATAACAAACTGCATTACCATTTCTTTTTCCAGAATTTGAAATATATCCTCTCGTAGAAACATACAGATAAATGACAAACTCTTCCACAATGCACTTCGAAATAAATGCAAAGAAATATGGGACTAGAATTTCGATATTTTTTTATTATTTTTAAACAATAATTTGTATAATTAGAGAGCATTTTGTTGATATTTTTCGCTTTACAGTCTAAAGTATTATAATAACTATGCAGTAATAAAAAGCTTTCATCCGACAATTTCTTACAGTGATATTAACAAACATCATTAAGAAGCACACTGGTAGATTAACTTCTGTGAGATGAGATACTTTATTTGAATTAATTAATTCGGTAGGTATGAATAATACTTCATAAACCGCAAATGTCTACTGAAGTGAATATTTGTACACAAACTTCTCTAATTATTAGTAATATCTGTACAAAAAAATTAAGTTATTAGCTTTTCTTTCAGTTTATTTATATTAGGTCGCAAGAACAACTAAACTATATTCACTCTTAGGTTGATCCGCGGCAAAACAAACCCACGTGGTCACTACACCGTGGTGCAACACGGTAGCAATGCGCCCAGGAAAGTAGTCCCATGCTAATCTCTGAATTTTAGAATGAATTTATCCTTAAATATTATAATATTCTATACAAATACCTAAGGTTTTATTTAACACTAATTTATACCGTAAAACAGAGCTACAAGTCCCATGACGCAATTCGTATAAGGCAGCTGACATCGGGTAGGCGCAGAATATTGTTTACAGTCAGAAACCAACAGTTGTGTTTAGTATCATGGAGGACAGTGAATTTGCTCTTGTGTTTTCGTCGAATTACGTAAAGCATTAGCATTGAATAGTGGTGAAAAAACAATAGTACTGAATGTTTATTATAAGTTATGTGAGAAATATCGAACACTTTCCGCGAAAGAAATGGTGAACTTCTGAGTTCACCAGTGTTTCGAGTACAAGTATAAACAGTGCTTGTGCAGAAAAATCAGAAACGAGAAAAGTGGCCACACCCTGAAAAAAAAGAAAGCATATGAAATGCGCGATGCAAGAATGTAGTGATTTTAAGAAGAATGCAATCGCGTAACAGTGCACAATTTCTTTTTTAAAATGAGCCGCCAACAGTTAATAAAGTGCCGCTTCCAGAGAGCGAATAAATAAGGTTATCCCATACCTGTTACTTTATTTTTCGCTCATTTATTTTAGAATTAACCATTATTGTATGCGCAAACGTTTATTTTGTTGCAACTATCAATCGTATCACCTTTAACACTTAACAGAATATGCTAGTCACCGTTTCAGTTGTCGAAATAAGGACACTGTTCCTTTTTGCACTACGTGCCGCTTGTACTCGTCACATGGTCTGAAAGTGTGAACAGTATTTCAAGTGCAAATGGCGGAAGGATACATTATAGCGGTGCACTGGTCACCTGGGGTTTGTTTTGACGCGGATCAACCTAAAAGTGAATACAGAGTAGGTCATGCGCAACCTTGTAAAACACATATAACATTACAATGTCTTTCAGTAAAAAGCATTGGAAGTAATAAATGAACAATAATATGTTACCAGCTTTAATATACTATAGAGTGTAACTTTCTGTACTTCATTCCCCTAAACGGTGCATAGTACCGTTATATACAAATGATCATGTGCAGACACATTTTGTTATATAGTACACTGTTAAAATATTTTAAAACTAGAAATTACGAATATATATATAGGGGTTAGGATTACACTACGGAGGGGACACCTCGACCCACTCAGGGATCTCTTGTGCATACACCCCAGAGAGGAATGGATGAGATGAAGGGAACCGCAGATGACGTATGGGCTGCGGGACCGACCGAGGCAGGCGATAGAGACGCGCAGAGGTCCCTAAGAGTTACAGACTTGACCACGCAGCCGGAGAGCGCTCAAGGCAGCCCTCCCAAGCCACCGGAGGGTGGCTCACAGGGTCCCCTCCAGCGGAGACCGAGGAAAGCTCGACCCAGTAGCGGAGACTCGAGCGGCCTCCAGCTGACGGGGCCGAGGTGATGCTCCAATATGCAAGTCATTGGCACCATTTGTCCGCAGTCATCCGATACACAGCCCAGGAGTCAACTTGTAACGTGAAAGAGGAAGATGAAATGAGAGGGAATAGGGAGAGAGAAATTCGGGGAAGACTTTGATCCTAGTGATCCGGGGAAATCCCCGAAAAAACCCATGGGTCAGGAAGGTCGGCCGCGGGAATCAAACCCACGACTTCCCGAATGCGGACCATTAAAAAACAATCTGTGTTGTACTCACATCACTTTCTCTACTCACTCTTCTACAAACTATTCTTACAAAAGCTTAGTCTTCCATCCACTACTTGTTGATGGAGACAAACCTTCATTTAACTCTTACACATTTCGTTGAGTTATAACAGGGATACAGTAGGATAATGAGATAACCAGATTTTTAAAAGCGGGTCACTATGTGATTGCTTTGAAATTCCATGCTCCATGCATCAGCATGAGAAAAAACGAATAGCGACTTACCTCTTGAAAAAGTCTAAACGTTTGAAAATTCAAAGCAATAACAAAGACTATCGTGGAAATTGTTAACGCCACAAGCAGCTTTTTTTGACATAAATTGTGTGTTTTAACGAGATCGACATTTTTTGTGTAGCAAGATTGTCTTCCTCTCTTAAGGTTTATCAATTACACACGTCATTCAGAATGACGAGGACTTCACAGGTATTGGTAGAAAATTCAAGATATACATTTTATTTGTCAAGCAATTATATTAAATATATGATACTTTAATCAAAATCGTTATAACCGTTTTTGAGAGAACAAACAATAACAATATTATTTCCTATAGATACAGAGAATACATATTTTGAGACCCTTTGAATACTAAAACAGCATTTTTAGAAAAAGCTCCGTGTGTGTGAGCGCGCCTATCTGTCTGTGAACTGCATAACTCAAAAACAGAAAGTTGGATCAACACCAAACTTGGTATTTAATTTAGTACTTTCCAAAGATGACATGTAGATTTTCAAGAAAATCCCCCTACCCCAAACTACCAACTACCCTTTACATGGAACATTTTTCGAAATTCTTGAACACCTAAAAAAATGACTAACGATTTTGATTAAAATACCACTTATTAGAGATATTTGCATGACAAATAAAATTATTTTGAATTCGAAGGAATTTTGTATAATCTTGTACTATAACAGGTAAACGTTAAGCGATAGACGAAAACGTACTACACAAGAAATGTAGATCTCTTTAACATATACAGTTTATTTCAAATAACTTTTATGTGGCAACAACCATTTCCGAGATATCCGTTATTAATGGTTCGAATTGTTCAATACCTAGCCATTCTTTTAAAGTCCTGTCAACATTCAGTTGTTTCTCACAATTCCATTGGTACAGTATTGAATTTTAGGGCCAGCGTATAGCGTCCAGTTTTTGAACATTTGACTATCGCTGTTCGCTTTGTATCTATAACGAAATGTGTAATGCAGCTATTTCTACAAACGTTTATTTGGATTAAGATGAAGTAGGTATAAAAATAAGCTTTAGCCTGACTAGTTTGTATACCCACTAATAAACGATAGAGCGTAGAGAAAGTCATCTGAATGTATCACATCAGATTGTTTTGTAAATCTTTGCGTCGCATCCTTTGGAGATCCTGAACCTAAATATAGAATTTTGTTTTTAACCAACTTCTCGTTGCGCTCTTTTATTGAGAGGACCTCAAAACGTGTATTCTCAGTAGTAAAATGTCCATATTGAATGTTTGGGTGGAGTACAATACTTCCTCTATAGACAAAGTAAATAGAAAAAGTAACAAAAATAAAAACGAAACGGCAGAACAAAGTAAAATGTGAAACTAATAAAATAAAACCTTAAAAATAATAGAAAAAAGAGAAATTATAAGCAAACTCATAAATGACAAGATGAGGGACAATCTCTTTATGGTACGTTCTAAACGCATTATGATATACGGGTCAAGAGTTTCCCACATACCTATAGGGACAACGTATATGTTATTCTATCAATGATTTTTACCAAGCGAGATGGCCGCTTGTTAACGTGCGAGGCTCGCATTCGGAGGTCCTGGGTTCATTCCTGAGGCCGGCCACTCTAACTATGGGTTTTCCGTGGTTTTCCCTTGTTGGCAAGGCGAATGCTGGGGTGGTTTCTTTTCTATCAAGAATTTCCTTTCCCTCACTTCCTATCATTTCGCTTCCCCTTTCATGTTTCAGGTAGGCTTAGGGGCTGTACAGTGTCGGAGATGCTTGCTGTTTGGAGTGTTTTCTCGGCCCTTCCAGATGGCAACCTTCTCTGAGCCGCCTAGGGTGGATTGAGTTCTCCCCGGTTACACCAGAGGGATGCCCCCTCTGGGCAACCCGCCGGTGTGACTGGGTCATCAAGCTTGGAATCGTTAGGGACCTCTACGCGTCTCTGTCGGGTCGGCCTGCATGAGGCCTATAGGCTCCTGCGGTTCCTTTATCTCATCCGTTTCTCCTGGTGCTGGTAAGCACAAGCAAACCACGTTGGACGGAGGTGCGAGGTGTCCCTGGTCATAGGTCGCTATGATTTTGATCTGTGCATACCCGTGATTTGTGTGTGGTTTTATAATAGCACGAAAAGGTGGTGATTATGAAGATGGCGAAAATGAAAGGTCCATTGATAAAATATTAGCAAACGCTGTTGTAACACTTGTGGATTTGAAATATTTGTCATTACTGCACATATTTAGTCTAATTTTACAAATGATGCTCTATGTTAGGCAAACTGTTACTTAGTCTATATCATTCAGTACTCTGAAATGGAAGTTTTCTTCGTGGCGTAGTCAGTTTCACTAGTCTTGTGTTTTATGACCAAGAGTAAACAATTTTCATGAATTTTTTAAAGCAGGAGTTTATATATACAACTTTCCTTTCTAGGAAAGCAAATATATAGTTTGCACATTGCCATTGCAATAAAATTATACACTTCCTCACTATTCACTTAAACTTCATATTTCAAATAGATTAAAAACAGTATTTGTTTTTAAAATTGGATAGAAAATACCACACAACTGGTATAATATGACAAAAATAAATGTTTCACATAACGGATTATATTTAATAGAAGCCAAACGTTCTGCGAAATGTAAATTCTTCCGGAATACAAAGTATTACATTCAGTGCCAGAAGTATATCATTGAATGCTACATTTATAGTTTTAAAAATACGGTGGAATACCACAATACAATGTATATTGCTGTAATAATCGTAGTGCAATGCGTATAATACACGTAACCTTCAGCACCGCCATGATCACCGTTGATGTAACCATCAGGCGACTTGTCTTGATGTCTCAGCAACGTGCTAGCTAGGGCATGACAGTGCAGTAATTGTGGCTAACTTAGGCGTATATAAAGCTAGTGATGGACATTTCTTCGAGGCACTTTGTGGGCTACATGTCTCACCTTCAGCCGGTAAGTTCGCTGGCATCTAAACTTCTGAATGTACCACTATCATCAGGCAAGTAGTCCAGCCTTGGACGAATCCACACAAAAACCAGGAACAGACTTACTCCCACAACTTCTGAATGTACCACTATCATCAGCCGCAAGTAGTCCAGCCTTGGACGAATCCACACAAAAACCAGGAACAGACTTTCTCCCACAACTTCTGAATGTACCACTATCATCAGCCGCAAGTGAGAGCAACTGGTCTAGCTCTGTGTGAATCCACACAAAAACCAGGAACAGACTTTCTCCCAGAGCTTCTGCATGTACCGCCATCATCAGCCGCAAGTGAAAGCAACTGGTCTAGCTCTGTGTGAATCCACACAAAAACCAGGAACAGACTTTCTCCCACAGCTTCTGCATGTTCCACCATCATCAGCCGCAAGTGAGAGCAACTGGTCTAGCCCTGGGCGAATCCACACAAAAACCAGGAACAGACTTACTCCCACAGCTTCTGAATGTACAACCATCATCAGCCGCAAGTGAGAGCAACTGGTCTAGCCCTGGGCGAATCCACACAAAAACCAGGAACAGACTTACTTCCACAGCTTCTGAATGTACAACCATCATCAGCCGCAAGTGAGAGCAACTGGTCTAGTCCTGGGCGAATCCACACAAAAACCAGGAACAGACTTACTCCCACAGCTTCTGAATGTACCACCATCATCAGCCGCAAGTGAGAACAACTGGTCTAGTCCTGGGCAAATCCACACTAAAACCAGGAAGAGACTTACTCCCACAACTTCTGAATGTACCACCATCATCAGCCGCAAGTGAGAACAACTGGTCTAGTCCTGGGCAAATCCGCACTAAAACCAGGAAGAGACTTTCTCCCACAACTTCTGAATGTACCACCATCATCAGCCGCAAGTGAGAGCTACTGGTCTAGTCCTGGGCAAATCCACACTAAAACCAGGAACAGACTTACTCCCACAACTTCTGAATGTACCACCATCATCAGCCGCAAGTGAGAGCAACTGGTCTAGTCCTGGGCGAATCCACACAAAAACCAGGAACAGACTTTCTCCCACAACTTCTGAATGTACCACCATCATCAGCCGCAAGTGAGAACTGTCTAGCCCTGGGCGAATCCACACAAAAACCAGGAACAGACTTTCTCCCACAACTTCTGAATGTACCACCATCATCAGCCGCAAGTGAGAGCAACTGGTCTAGTCCTGGGCAAATCCGCACTAAAACCAGGAACAGACTTTCTCCCACAACAACCGAAATGCTGGTTTCGGCGCAATGGAATCTCTGATACAAGGATGAACATGCAGTTGCACCAAAACCAGTTAAGAGCCAACAACTGCAGTTATTGTCTGACGAAGAGGTCGACTAATCTTGCGAATTGTTGAATAAAAATTGCCTGTGCAGCTTTTCATTGGCGATTACCTTCAGTTGTTGAAGCACTTTCTTCACTGCTCTTAATAAAAGCGTCATAATTCTGGCATAAAACATTCTACTTTTGCTTTCTGTGTTTTCGTGAAATCTATTGTGAAAGAGTATTTAATGTCGTCGTTTCTAACGCTCGCCATATGACCTATGGCCTTCTGCGGATAGCTCACTGGGCCATTTCTGAGGTGGAGGCACTCAGCGGGCGGAATCCGTTGTCTCCGATGGCGGTGGAATGAGAGGACCTACAGCTTTTACCTGGACTCCGAACCACGTTGGGACTTGGGGGGCCTTGGGGGCCTTGAGTACAGTTAGCTTTCATTAAAATATACAAGTCAATGCCAAGCAAAATGTTGCAATAGTAATTTTACTTTATTAATATTGCCATTCATACCATATATTTAATTTAGTAATAAATAATAATTAATTTGTTTCCTTGGAGTGTATGTATGATACAGCTAAAATACTATTCGCATGACAAAATTAATATAATTCTTCAAAAAAAAAAACGTGTTCACATTCCTTAGAAACATTCATGTTACCAATCCAACGAAGTTTGGAAACGATACCATGTATTATAATACAGCTCTGGTTTTAAACGACGCCACAACTCTAGCCACAATACTTATAGATAGGTATACGTTATTTACACTTCATATCCTTCTCTCTACAACTTATCTATGGTAACTGAGAAGGTGAATTCCAAATGGCAGTAAAGCCAGTTTCATTGAATTTCCACGATAGAACAAAAAACTGATATTATTTTATATCTTTATCAGCTCAGCGTTATACTTTTTATGTAACAATTCTTCATGGCATTTAAGCAGTGAGGAAAGTTTGTGATTTTGTAAACTATTAAGTATGTAAATGAGAGTGAATTGAAAATTTGAAAAATTAGGTTATAGTAGTTTAAGGAATGAAATGAGGATTTAGGATGTTCTGGAGGGAAATTATTTGGAATTAGCATTTTTTGGCAGGAAATATTCTGGAGTACATTGCGGAATGGATAAATTATGGTGGTATTGGATTGTATTGTGAAGCGGAGGGAAGTCGGTACCGATCCAAGAATGAGGATATTGCACCGATGCCCCACTAGGGGGCGCTCCCGGAAGGGAGGTATGGGCTGAAGGGAGACACCGGACTACCGGCACCAGGAATGATGGCACAGTAGTGACAGGGTCCCTAAAGGTTCCAGATATAGACACCCCAGCATTCGTGAGGTGGCATGTTGAATTTAGTACTCTTTGGAAAGAAATGCTTTACTCTTAGATTCCTTGCAGATACAGTACCGATGTTTTGGATAGGGAAAAAAAATGTTTTAGGTAGAAAAGTCATCATCCGTGGTGTAATGGTTACCATGCTAGCCTCTAGTTCCCGAGGTCGCGGGTTCAAACCCGGTGGAATGCGATGGATTTTTTTTTTGGGTGTAAAAATCCTTAGAATGGGTTCCTTCGGAAGGGAAGTAAAGCCGGTGGTCCTTTGTCGTAGATTTACGGCACGTAAAAGAACCTCAAGCCTGACAAAGAGGCCTTTGAGCAAAATTTCCCGTCTTTCACGCCCAATATAGAATGGGACGCTAGGAACCATAGCAGTTAAAGAGCGCCCATAAATAAAACTTAATTTTTGTTTGGATAAAAAGCACATCTCATAATTCAATTTTCATGCTTTTTAGTACGTATTGTCAAGATTTTCTTGACAACATCGATGTAACTCAAAGGAATGCATTAATAGCCTTACTTACCTCAGTTTTTTTAAAAAGTGATATAGTATCTTTTGGAATTCGCCTTCTCAATAAGAGGAAGTATTGTATTTTCCAAAAATTCGATATCGATATTTCACTGGAAATACACGTTTTTAGATCCCTGAATGAATGCAAACATATTTTTAAGTAAAGATTCGCCTGTGTGTGTGCCTGTGTCTATTTCTGGCTCTCTTTTTCTTCTCTGTTCGTATGTCTGGACAACAAATTCAGCATCTTCCAAGGATGCGACACCCCAACCCAAACTACCGTTTACATGGGAAAAATGTCGTTATTGTTTATTTCTTCAAAGATGGCTCCAACGATTTTGATTAAAGTACTATACGTTTAAGATATTTGCCTGACAAAGAAAATGTGTATTATATTGAATTTTCCAGGAATAGCCTGTGAAATCCTCTTCATTCTGAATGACCTTTGTATATATCGTGGGAGATAGACAAAGTCTTAGTACACAAAGAATGTAGATCTCTTTAAAGAAGTCAATTTATAACAAATAAAGTTTTTTGTGCTGTTAACATTTCCAGATATTATTTATTATTTGTTTGAATTTTCAAATACTTATATCTTTGTCCAACTGGTACGTCGCTATTCCTTTTTATCGTTATTTAAGGAGCAGGAAATTCAAAGCCCTCACATAATGCTTTTTAGAAAATCTGACTTTCGCTTTAGCCTACTGAATTCATATTATAGCTACAACGAAATTTGTAAATTTGTAATGAAAATTTATCTCGATTAGGCATTTGTAAGATTGGTTTGGTGAAGAGTGAGAGAGAAAGTCATGTGAGTACAATACATCATTGTTTTAACGTATATATATATACATACAGAGTGAGCCAAAAGATTACGGACCGGCTGCGCAGTGTGTTTCCTGTCCGCGTCCTCGGCGCTCGTTGCCGTCTGCCGCTATCATAGAAAGGCGCGGTGAAACCATATATTTTTAAAACTACTTTTAAAGGCTTTACTTAACAACTTTATGAAAGTGTGTTTGAGGACAGAATTATTAGTAGAGATTTGTAGCCCCCTCGGTCCCCCGACCTAACCCCCTGCAATTTCTGGGTAACTTAAAACAAAGTGTACAAGACAAACCCATACACCCTGGAAGAATTAAAACAAAATATCCGCCAGGAAATTGCCAGCATTTCTCAACGTGAACTACGGCGAGTGATGGATAGTTTCCTAAAGAGGTGCCAAAAATGTATGGACAACGACGGTGGCCAGTTTCAGCATCTCCTTTCGTAAAGTTGGTAAGTAAAGCCTTTAAAAGTAGTTTTAAAAATGTTGCATGGTTTCATCCGCGCCTTTCTATGATAGCGGTAGACGGCAACGAGCGCCGAGGACGCGGACAGGAAAAACACCACGCAGCCGATTCGTAGTTTTTTGGCTCTCTCTGTATATTTGCAAAATATGTTAACAGTGCGTGCTATATAACATAAAAATTCTCAGATTTTTGTGGAACGTGCTTCATTTTGTTGAGAGTTTCAGTAAAACAAATCTCTAAACCTATAGTTACCTCATTAACTACGTGTAATTGCACAGGTATGGGCTATATATGTTTGAGAGTAAAGACAGGATTGTCTGTAATTGTTGAAGGGTTGGTTGTGCCCGGGTATCCTGTCCAGTTTCGGCTGATCCGGCTCGCGTCAGACAGTTTAACTCTTCCGTCTGCTTGCATGTGACTGTTTGTATGCGGAACCGACTAGCACGGTTATCGACTCTTGGAAATGCATGGAAACTCCCATAAGGCAGGCAAGAGAAAGCTAGACATCGTGAGCTAGTGTCGCCCAAGGTGGTGGGCTATTAACCTAACTTTATCAGATGGGGTTTTGATGCGTTTGTTAACAACATTTGTGGGTCATTACCAACGCCTGGACTTGAATTTAAAGGCCAGCAAAATATACACGCAAATATGCCAGATTACGCAATTTGCAATTCACATGCAAAAATAAAATGAACAATTTAAGGGTTCTACAAGAAACCGGTCACGCTTCTAAACAAGGTTCTCCGCATTTCCAAGTCATGTTCTCAAACAATGCAACCGACACGGATAGCCGAGGTCGTTAAGGCACAGACTCGTGAACGGGAGGTCCACGGTTCAAATCCTGTCAGGATCGTCTTCCCTGACTGAGGTTTCTTCCAGGTATTCCTCAGTTGGCAAATGCTGGGGAGGTAACTTAAACTTAGACCTGGGACGTTTCACTAGCAAATTCGCCAACTATTATTTCATTTTACGTATCTCCAGTATCACCGCCTGGATTAAATTGGATTAAATATTTTAAATGTTAACTTATTGAATGAAAATATAAATAGGATATATGATGATTAATGAATGAATGAAATAAGATATACAGCGCGAATCACCTAAAAACTTGCACCGCAAATATTTCGGAAATGGAAAGTGCTACTGATGTGCAGTTTTCACAGCATTGATTAGTAGTCAGGGGCTCGTACACTTAGCCTAAAAACAGATTTTAATAATACTGAGAAAGTGTATTTTTTGAGCAAATATACAATTTTTTAAATGGAACAATGCTTAGTTACATCAACAGAATAAACGTAGGGTAAATTAGATTGTCAGTGGCGTTTGTTGCAAGATTCTGTGGCAGATGGTGTGTCAGGAGGCTGCGATACTTGTGCGAGTTCATTGTTCCTTCTATGAATAAAGGGCTTTGCGCTGATGGTTCACTATCCCACACCTCACGTTTAAACTCCATGGACGCTGGCGTTCCACCTGACGAAGTCAACGGGGATTGTCAACAGACCAATAGTGCATGTTTCTGTGGTTTACCTGGCCATGATTAGTAAATGTTGCCTCATCACTAAACAAGATACATGATGAATCTGAAGTATCATGTCTTAATGCCCATGTACAAAAGTTAACACGATTCTCAAAATCGTTTCCATGCAGCTCTTGATGGAGAGAGATGTGATAGGGATGGAACCTATGTCGATGGAGAATGCGCAGTACACTTGCCTGACTTATGCCACTTCCACGTGCGATTGTGCGGGAACTAATTTGCGGATCTACTGCAACGGCAGCCAAAACATTAATTTCTGTCTCTTCTCCAGTCACTTGCTTGTTTCTGTTACGTGTTCTAGGTGTTACAGTGCCACTTTCACGTAATTGGTTGAAAAAGTTAATAATTGCCGAGATGGTTGACGTCTATTGGGATACTGCATTCTTCCTCCACTCTCCATACACCATGAGCATGTCGGCTTTCTGTGCAGTCCCATCTTCCACTCACGACTTACTGCTTGAACTGTCACAAACTAACAGACCAGAAAGTCGCAATGCAAACAAACATTCAATTAAGCAGGTTGAATGGGACAAACAATTGTCAGGGTGGAAATTTTTCAAAATACGGTTTCTCGTAAACCACTTGCAGTAGAATTCTGCAACAAAGACAATTGACATTCTAATTTACCCTACCTTTATTCTGTTGATGTAACTAGGCATTGTTTCATTTAAAAAAGTGTATGTTTGCTCAAAAAATACACTTTCTCAGTATTATTAAAATCTGTTTATAGGCTAAATGTACGAGCTCCTGACTACCAATCAATGTTGTGAAAACCGCACATCAATAGCACTTTCCATTTCCGAAATATTTGCGGTGGAAGTTTTAGGTGATTCATCTTATATATATGAAGTTTATAAATTTATTGTGTCAATGTTATTAAATTAAAATGATTTGATGTAGTGTTTTTGTGTTTAAATACATATATTTCAGCTTTAAATAGTAAGTGTGAAGACAGGTATGAAATGTTTTAAATAACTTTAAAGGGGAATAAATAATAGGATTTTAGGATTATTTATGTAAATACATGTAGTTATAGATAGTAGGAAAGTAAAATATAAATTATAAAATAAATGTGTTATAAAATAATTATAAATATATCTGAATATAAATAAGGTTGATGATTCTAATTTCTTCTGTAATTTCAAGGAAATTAATAAATAAAAATGTAAATGAAGAAAATATTGTTAATTTGTATATAATTATTTGTGAAATTATACATTTAAAAATACAAGTAAATTTGTAAATTATTATAATAATGTATGAAGTAAGTTTTATTATATATTAATTTAACTGTATAATAGAAAAAAAGAACTTATTTAAGCTAGAAGATTCTGGTAAATGGAACTGGATACCAGTGGAGTAGTTTTTAGTTTTGAAGTAAGTTTTGTTAGTTAAGTAGCTGGATACCAGTTGCTTTTATGCTGTTTACCAGTATTAGAATAGATTTATAGATTTTTGTAATTATTATTTATTTACACCTTTACTATTATTATTCATTTTCCTTACTTATGTTTTCTTTGTCTGTAGTTTAGGTAGTAGTTATAGACTTAATCTGTAAAATGAATGTATATAAGAATTGAAAAATTTGATTCAATAAATGGAAAATTTGGGTATATGCCCCGGTATAGTAACCTAGATGCCGGGGTTGAATATTCATATTTTATTTTATATTAGTATAACCGCCTGTGGTGCCATATGAAGTAAGAGCAGGCGTAAAACTCTATTATAAGAAATGGGAATATAGAATAACAATGCCATTTTTGTAAAATAATGTCAATTTGCTGAATTTAGAAAGAATTTTCAGGTATGAACGGAATAGAGAAAGCTGCCCAGAAATGATATTATGTAAACAGGCTTTAACAGAAAAGGAATCATTACATACACTTTTAGCAACGGCGAAAGCTTTTCGCTTGTTTTTGGCTTTAGGTACTGAACTTTCATTCAGATATGTTCTGTAACATCTGGTTAATGTTTAACAACTTGTTAAAACCGCTAACCAGTTGCTACGCGCCGTTTGATATTCCGTAGCATCGTAACAACATTTGTTGAGAAAAAGAAAGTTATGGTTAACGATACCAAGAGCCGAGACCATGTTGTTAGGACTACCAATATTTAACCAGAAAGTTACAGAATAGAGCTGTGTGTTAGAGGATACACGAGGAATAAATGTGCACTAAAATGTGTTCAAAAGAGACTTCAACTGTTTAACAAACGGGGACTGGGTTATAAAAATGAAATTTAGGGAAAGTTCAGGCAACCTACGATATTTGAACTGCAGTTCTTCAGCTTTCAACGAGCATGGAAGCTTCGCCGTTACGGTGCGCGGATGTTCAAACCGAAAATATTAGGGACTTCTGCGCGTCTTTGTGGGACCGTCTGCCTGCGGACCTGCGACCTCCTACGGCTCCTTCACCTCTTCCCTGCTTCCCGGGGTTTGTAGCCATAATAGATCAAGCTGGTCGTAGTGGAGAGAGTGTCCCCCTCTGATAAATACATCCTACAAGGAAGCACAGTCGCTCTACCTGCCACTGTTAGGGCTTAAGTTTTCCTCTGTGTTGCTTAATGGAGATATGTCTTTACTGTCTTCATCACAGCAACACGGCGACACTTTTAGCGCTATTAATATAGAAAGCAATTTTTATAAAAGTCAGGCCGCCTCCGTAGCGGAGGGGACCCAGTTTCCATTCCTGGTACCGGCATGGGGATTTTTACCCTGCTGAGAGGCCTGATAAGGGGTGAATTTAGCCGATGAGGTCCTTGGGGTGCCGCTTGATTGAAATGGGGAGGCTCCGGTTTCCAAAACTCCGTCAAAGTGGACGGAGGCAGATGACGCATTGGGAAGCCTTCGTCCACTGGGGGCTGTCGCGCTACACGTTTAAATTTAATTTTAATGAGCATGCTCAAATAGTGTAAATAGATTTCTATATCGACACTGAAAAGACTTAATGCATCCTGTTCGTTTCAACATATTAAAATGCTAGGTGAAGGCACAGTATTTACTTTTGTCTTGTAGTATTTGACTCTGTTCTTACTACAAACGGCACCACAGGCGGGCACTGATGATCCATGGTGAGGCAGTATTTTTAACACTTAAATGATTTCAGTCTAATTATATGATATATATAATTCAATAACAGCCCGCCTTAAAGCAATATGTGTATGAAACAATATATAAAAATTCGTATATTACAGTCATTGTAAATGTTATGTGAATGTATTGCGTAATTTAATAATGTAGGAGTTGTGAGAATAATAGCTTAAAAGTTGCTAATAATGAGGTAACCTTGAGGCAAAAATGAGTGAGATAGTTTAATAATGCTAGTAGTCATTCTTGGAGCAACAATAATGTAATGTTTTGTAACAGTTTATAAAATAACTAATCAACAACCAGAAAAAGCTTAAGTTAAATAAAAGTATTCTATTGGAGTAGAAATAGACAATCCGAGACTTGAAATACAGAAATTTACAAATTTAGGCGGTAGAAATCAGTTCAGTTGCTTGTAGACAGTGTTTCAACCGGACGCGAGATGTGTCCTCGAGAAATTTAATATGTATTTGTGTGAGACGAAAATAGTTTACGTGTTAAAAAGTGCAAGTAGTTAATAAAAGAATCTCACAGCTCTCTATCAGTGAAGTGTTATTTAAATCGTGTCAAGCATTAATAAATGGAGTGAAGAAAAACTTAAAAACTGTGTAAGCCTACATTCTTCAGTCGCACTACAACCCTGCAAAGAGAAACATGTCTGTAACAATAATACTGACACAGCCGAGGCAAACATAAATATATAATATTTAAAGAAACAGTCAAATTACAAAGTTAATATTTTTATACATTTTTTGGGGGGGGGCAAAGGCCACCGAAAGGTACATTTGGGGCGAAGGCTACCGGAAACCGGGTACTATACGTGCGGTTGCCACTACTTCAAGTTCGGCTTCCCAACAGTTGAACTACAAAATAACTCCTACTTCAAATTGGCTTTCCATACGAGCAGCAACAAACCTTTGTCAATGGAAGGAAATGGTAATTGGGAAAGGAAATTTGGAAGGAAACTTTCCAGGCCTAAGCTTAGGTCCCCCAGCATTTGCCGAGGAAATCCTAGAAAAACCTCAATCAGGGAGGACGATCCTGGCGAAATTTGAACCGCAGACCTGCCGTTCACGTGTCCATACCTTAACACCTCGGCTACCGCGTCGAACCTTGCACACACATTTAAGAGCATTTGCCAAACTCACAGCTGTGCTGCAGTTTTAATAAGCTTGTAGCACAAACCAAGTAAATTAAGTAATCCAGAATAGACTCGAATGCTTGACTCGGATTAATCCCGAGTACTTACAAGAGGTTTGACGGAATATTAAGTCTGTACTATGCAGTATCCTAAAGAAATATTTTCTCCAATGCTGTATTCTTCACCTTGAAGCCTTGGCGCCCCTGTTAACCTCTGCATCGAAAGAAATGGATGAAGTTAGTGGCGATAATGGGGAGAAAAGTACCGGCACTTCAGGAAAGAAGAGAGTATAAACCGGTCGAAGACCTACAATGGCGGAGCATGCAATCTGTCTAGACAGGGCAACATAAAGCCAAGAATATTTTGTTACCTATCATTTAAGACATCGCTCAGTATAGCTGCATCTTCTTAATATTACGTACTTACGTCAGCGTTCTCAAACTCTGGGCGCCCCTGCCCTTGCGAAAATTTGGGTAACATTGGCACTACATGGGCACCAATACCAGTGCTGCCAGCGTGCTGGGTCACTATCATCGTCTCTCTTTCCAATCTTATGTTCAATCTATCGATTGTATTGTTGTTAGAAAGCCATACAACTGCAATAGATGCAATAAAATACAAATTAATAACTTGTACACCATGTAAACTAAAATTTATACAAAATTTAAAGTATTAAAATAATAAAAGAATGTCATAAATTAAATATCAGTAAAATATGCATTAAGAGCGGTAGATTCTTTGTTAGAACAAAATCGTGTATTCACATGTCAAGAGTGCAAACTTTTACTAAATATTTTATATCGTAATGTAGTTACAACAATTCCAATATAGAAGTAACTTTTTGAAGTTTTATTAAGCCTATGTTGAGTAATTTATATAATTACTATTATATAAATAATATTATATCTTCTAAAATAAGGTTTACAATTGAGTTCTACCAGATATCTTAGCCATAATTCAAGTAGCTTTCTTTTGTAGAATCAATATTATGCAGGATGGATGGGGGCGAGCAGAATTATCAAAGGAAAAATGGGGGCACGACAGTTTCAAAGCCACTGACAAAAGTTATTAACTTAGTAGTGTTGTTTTAGTTTTTAAGCTGTCCAAATCTAAGTCAGTTTTCCATGCAAATCAGTGTTTATTTGCTGTCTCGAAAACAAAGACGTTTTAACTTTACCTTATTTAGAAGCAACAGATGAAAAATGGAAGATATCGTTTTGGTAGGGACTATCACTGTCATCTTGTTGATGAAGAATCAGAGAAAAGTATTCTCTTGATATTTAGGGTCTTATTAATTTTATAATATGCTTTATTGTGAAAAAAATATGCTATACAGCTTAATGTAATGAAGGCAAAATAAATAAAAATGAAGTGTTTACCTGTATCAACAGTTCAAATGGAATCCAAAAACAATTTTTACTTCAAACACTTTATGGGTTAGTGCAATTCATACTGTTTATTCAACACTTCCTTTTCTTATGTATACGTGAGGAACAGTTAGTGAGTAGAACTATAGCAGGATAGTATCAACTTCTACCCCAAGACACGAATGGTCGGTTCTTGCTGCCCCAAAGAAACTGCAGGCCAGCTGTAGACGGATGGTGGGTAGTCAGCAGGTAGTGAAGCTAGTCTCTTATCAGCCATCCCAATACAGTCTTCTCCCATTAGCAGGAATATCCAGGAAGAGCACCATTCTGACAAGATCATTGAGATTGTCACTGTGGTAGCAGTAGTGAAGGTAGCCCATTATCAGCCTTCCCAATACAAGTCTTCTCCCATTAGCAGGAATATCCAGGAAGAGCACTATTCTGACAAGATCATTGGGATTGTCACTGTGGTAGCAGTAGTGAAGGTAGCCCATTATCAGCCTTCCCAATACAAGTCTTCTCCCATTAGCAGGAATATCCAGGAAGAGCACTATTCTGACAAGATCATTGGGATTGTCAGTGTAGTAGACGCTGCGAATTTTCGCAGACTCGACGTCCATATTTCACGCCGACATGTCAGCACGCGTATGTATGCTGCCACACTGAGTACATCATGACGTTGACGAAATGTTGTGCTGATATTTCTTCGCCTCAGTAGGAATGATGTCGTTTACCACTTTATATGCTATTGTCTTCCAGTCTGTATGAATAGTTGGCGGTTTAAAAATTGCTCATATTCTAACCCACGGCATATTACGATATTTGAACATGATGTACGGAATAACAGCTTTTCTTCAGATGGATGATGGTAAAGAGCTTTGCTTTTTATTTCTTATCATCGGAGGGGACTCGGCACTACTCTAGTTAGGATATTGTACCTATGCTCCACAAGGGGCGCCCATGGGAAGGAGGAGATACCGGGCGGCCGAAACCAGGAGAGACGGCGCAGCAATGACAGGGTTCTTACAGTTTCCAGATTGAGACGCCCCGACAGACGGACAGGCAGACCGAGAGGTAAAGAGCTTTAGTAGACAGCAGGTCTAGGTTCTGTAAAAACTCTGTCGGTAATTGCGCGAGACATCTTTTTCTTCTTCAACAGGGATGCTGGAGTGTGGCAGAAATCAGTGTAAGAGGATTCTGCAGACCTGAGAACGGAGAGTCGTTTATAGAAACAACGCCTTCCATTCGTGGTTAACAGCAGCGAGGCCCAGTCCTCCTTTTTTGCAGGGGCTTATTAAATGTGTGGTTTTAAAATTTGCGTTTTGGATACTGAAGGATGGCAATATAATTTATTGTTTTAATTCTATGTTTACCCTTTTGCATAGCTAGATACTATCTAATTAATTCTATAGTATTAGTTTCGTAAGTGTGAGAATATATAACTTGCCACTCCTGGTGTCTTCTACTTCATCTGATGTGGTACATTCACATGACTTTCTCTACCAGTAACAATCTCACACATATCTGTTATAATTATAGGATTATTCTAACCACGTTATGTTACACAACATATATACTTGCTTAGGAATGATTTCAAATTAAGCAAGATGTGATTTGTTAGAACATACGAAACAGCATTCAAATGTTTATTTGTGGTAACAAGGTCTTGCAATGCAAAGAAAGGAAATAAAAGCGAGTAAAAGGTAAAGGAACGGACGGGGGCCCCGAAAAGGGGCAGAGCACCGCACACAGGCCAGACGGCCACTTGTGATTCTAGCATTACCAGCGGGAAAGAGGGATGAGGGGGGAGACCAGATCCGGTAGACGACGGGCGCAAGGACAGATGGGGTCCCTAATGTTTCCAGATTGAACGCCTGCAATACCACCCGAGCTTCCGGGGTTCCCGAAGGAGCTCCCGCCCGAAAGCACCCAGAGGCGGGTATCCAACCTAGCAGTCCCTGGACGACGTCAGGAAGAAACTTTCACAGAGTGCACAGCCACCGTCCAGCCGCAACCCGCCGAGCGCCGTCGCCTGGTCCTACAACCGTGAAACAGATGACAAGAAAAGGAGGTGCAGTAGAGTCGTGGTAGAAGAGGAATCACTCCAGCATTCGCCTGCCGACCCGGGGACCCACAAAAAACCCATGGGCCAGAGTGGGCGGTCGCCGGGGATCGAACCTCGGACCACCCAAATGCGAGTTGCATACGTTACCACGGCGCCACCGCGCAAAGCAAGAAAAGCGGGTCGCTGTATGCTGACTTTGAAATTCCATACTCTTTCCCTGATATCGCAAGAAACAACTGAATAGAGACAGCACTTTAGAAAATGATAAATCTGTTGAAAAGCTGAAACCAATAACAGCGAAGTTCTCGGAAATGGCTGTAGCACAAATAAACTTATTTGAAATATATTGTGTGTTTAAAGAGCTCTACCTTTTTGTGCAGTAAGCCTTGTTTATATCTTATAATTAATTATACGAAATTATATAAAATTCCTTCCGAATGAAGCGCACCTCACAGGCTATTACCAGAAAATTCAAGATATACGTTTTATTTCTTATTTAGAAATATTACAATTAGGGTATTTGAATCAAAACAGTTGGAGCCATTTTTTAGTAAATAAAAGCAGGATCGAAAATTTTCCATGCAAAGGGTAGTTTGAGTTGGGGAAACTCTCTGAAAACTCTTCGTGTCACATCTTTGGAAGATGTCAACCTTAAATGCCATTTTTGGTGTTTATCCAACTTTTGGTTTCTGACTTACATATTCACAGGCACATACATACATACGGACCTTTCCCTAAAAACGTTCTTTTTAATTTACGGTGACTGGAAACACGCACTCCCGCTGAAATCTCGTTATCGAATTTTCGGTGGAATACCTACTAGGTACGTGTAGAGAAAATATAAATCATTTTACCTTAAAACTGGAGCACATCTATACCTATCAGACATAGATGTGAACCGCTTGAGGTGTCGAGAGACGAGTCAAGTAGCACAATCCATTGTCGTCTGTGAACGCATGTTTTGGCAGAATAAATCACGTTTTTATATCTTCGGTATGAAGAACGTTAGCAACACTGCGTAAGGGTCGTGCTGATTTCCCTTCATCCAGTATTTAAATAAAATTAGGACAGCTTAATTGTTTGTGCTATTTATTGAACGTTTAAATAAATCCGTGTACTTTGATTTAGTACATATCCTTATATCACTAAACAAAACTGTCCATTTTCCTTTTATTTGTTTTCACTGCATGCTGCAAAGCATCTGCAGTTTTTAATAACTGATAGTTATGTACATATTTGCCTTATAACTTTAAGTGAATAATAAGTAAAACTTTAAGTTAACAGTGTTTTAATGCGTATTTCATTCAAAATTAAATTAGCATGTTTCAGATTTATTTGTTTCATTAAACATAATTTTTTCCTGAAAATGCACGAAATAACTGTCTTGAAATTGATATTCCAGTAGTAAAAATATCACCCCACTAATGCAGCAACATATTCGCACGGCTTCGGAAACAGAGCGCGCAATATACTCTGTAGCGGCCGTGACCTTACCTATCAAGGTAACGTTTTCACACTTGCAACTGAAAGCGGGTTTATGCAAATATCTCAGCATTTCAACGTGATTTTCCACAACTCTATGAAAGAAACGTTTTCACCATCGAGATTTATCTGCTATTTAAAGGATAACCTCTATACCCTTCCACCCAAAGTAGCTAGCTGTCTCTCAACATGACGCTAGTAAATCATAGGCCAGAAAGTGAATGTCAGTTAATTTCAATATAATCCGCACACAGCGCTGACAGTCATTTCAGACACTAGTAACTGATAGCAAGCAATTCAAGAACACGATAAAGAAACATGGCGACATACATAACATAATAAAGGCATTGGATGTTTTAAATATATGTATAAAAGAAGAGACTAATTATGTTTTCATTATTTGGGGCCTAAAATATCATTTTACGCGTACCCTGACATTCTTACAGGAAAACAGGATAGCTCAAAACTGCTCAAAAGAATTGCAAGCTTCATGAATTTTACTGTGGACAGTAGCAAGTTTAACAAGAAATTTAATTTTTTTTTTCATTTGTTTAATAAACACAACGTTCTCTTGTTTTTTCTTTCTTTTCTTTTCCTTCTGTTTCCTTCTTTGCATTTTGTTTGGTGTTCACGACATCACTAATTTCTGTCCTCAGAGGTTTCGGTTAGGCCTTTACGTAGCTTCTCAGTTAAAATTCTAGGCGTTACCATGGCAGCAAATAAAGGTGCTTTAGTATCTTCTTGATAATTCGAGAAAAACACATACCTGTGCATCATATACAATGTGTTCTCTGGCTTTGATGTTTAAACGAATGGAAGGAACATTGACTGTCGTTATGTAACACATTCCACAAAAATTCGATACCCATATTTCACGAGAAATACATGTTTTGAGACCCCCTGAATAAAAAGTTTTTAGAAAAACGTCCGCCCGCGCGCGCTGTGCGTGTGTGACAGATAACTCAAATATGAAAAGCCGATAAACACCAAACTTAGTAATTAAGTTGAGTACCTTCCAAAGGTGCGACACGAAGATTTTCAAGAAAACCCCTCACTCCAAACTATCCTTTACATGGAAAACTTTCGAATGCTTTTATTTTTTAAAAATTCACTAACGATTTTTATTAAAATACCATATATTAAAGATAGTTACATAAACTTACATTAAATTGAGTTTTTTTATGCACGCGTTTTAATTACTATGGTTCTTAGCGTCCCATTCTATATTGGGCGTGAAAGACCGGGAATTTTGCTCAGAGGCCTCTTTATCACGCTTGATGCTGTTTTACATACCGTAAATCTACGACCGGCTTTACTTCCCTACCGAAGGAAGCCATACTAAGGATTTTTACGCCCTAAAAATCCATTGCCCTCCACCCAAAAAAATATATATATATATTGAAATTTCTGGGAATAGCCTTTGAAGTACTCTTCATTTAGAGGGATTTAATAAAATCTTGTATAACTGGTGAACTTTAAGTGATAGACGAAAACGTACTACAAAAGAAATGTAGATATCTTTAAAACACAATTTACTTCCAACCTTTTTGTGGCGTACGCCACTTCCAAGATATCCGTTATTAATGGTTCAAATTATTCAATACTTAAAAGTCCTGTCGATTTTCAGCTGTTCCTCACATTGTCATGTAAAGAGTATGGAATTTTAAGGCCAGCATATAGCGTCCAGTTCTTAAACATTTGACTATCGCTGTTCCCTTTGTATCTATAACGAAATGTGTAGTGTAGCTACTTCCGGAAAGATTTATCTCGATTAAAATGAAGTAGAAAAATAAACTTTCGTAATAATTTGTATAGCCACTAATAAACAATAGAGGGCAAAGAAATTTATGCGAATGTAGCCCATAAGAATTTTTTCTCCTTTATTCTAATCAGAAATAATATTCACGTGCATGCATTAAAACTAATTCCACATGCAAGGTTCATCCAAACTTTGTATGCTCTCCTGAAAATCCTTCGATACTCCAAAGATCATATAGGGTCAAGTCCTGTAATATGGCCACTCTTGTAAAACGGCCAGAAATAATTATTTAAATTCTGCCGCTCTCCAAGTTGCTGATAGAAGCAACGCCATATTAGTTGTGTGTGCTGCGCTTTGTTGTGAGAAACATCTGGCAGTTTTGTGTATGCTATAAGGAAATATATCACGTCGCGTATTAGAAGGTAAGTCAAACGAAGCCATTTTGTTTTTCTGTGTCTGTGAGCCATAATTTATTATACCAATACGAGTTTTAAATAACAAAATATGGATAGTGTTAGTAAAAGTGTAATCTTTGAGGACTATAAGCGTGTTGCTGCAATCATGATTGGTGCTGCTACCTATTAGGTAGGTCTTGAAGTCCATGAACATGTGTTTTCTTGTAATATGGCCAGCTGCTTGGCCGTTTTACAAGTCTCGTTGGACTTTATTATTTTTTCTGGTTTTACAGGGAGTGAAATTTGTGTAGCATAATACTGAATGTATTAAAGATGTCTAGAGTGATTGGAGGATTTATCATTTTTCTTTTTTTAAAATTTATTTATGTATGCTTAGACTTAACAAGAAGCAGACCTAGTTTCTACAATGTTTAAATGCATTACAAATAATTATTTTTAGGAAGTAAGGAAATTATTTTATTTATTGCTTCATATTTGTAGGCATTTAAAATGAGAGTCAGGACAACGCAGCGTCAGAGCTGGGATATCCAGAGAATGCAGGAAGCCATAGATGCTGTAAAATCAGGTTGACGGTCTCCTTCAGATGCTTTCTCAAGCATGGGGAAAGGCTTGTCTCGTTGAGAATGTGGTGAGTGGATTTCGTGCCTGTGGGCTGATGCCTCTCAACCCAGGAATTATTCCTTAATCCTCCTATGCCCAATCCGAGGTGTTCCATAGTCAAGAAAACGAGAAGCTGAACTCTCAAGACCCTGTCTCAGGCCCGTCAGATCAAGCAAGCAGATCAGTTGAAAGAGATCCTATTCCAGGAACTTAGGGTCAAATAGGCAAGCAACCTAGAAGTGGCGACTTGAAACACCATCAACAGATTAATCAATGAATGAAGAATATGTTGTAGGCTCTAGCAACAGCGAAGATGACGCTCCCCTTCTGGGACGACTGTGCCCTCTGCCTTCTGTACCAAGGAAGAAAAGGACAGGGAGAATTCAGAAAGCCACCATTCTGACTTTACCGGTGCATATTAATGAAGGAAGAGAAACAAAGTAAAAAAAAGAAAACAGGAACAAGAATCTGCATGCATCACGACGGAGAAGTGTAGGTGTCCTGTGCAGGATGTGCGTCTGGTTTCATGAAGAATGTGCAGGTGAAAGTAAATGCTAAGGTTTCTGTATGTGAAACATGCTCTAAAATATACCTTTTTGTAGGTGGCCATATTACAAGACTGTCTTTTAAAATGGCCAATTCTGCCTTGTTATAAACAAAGTTAAACATAATAAAATAATACCATATTTGAATTACAAATCTACATAATACTCATTTTACAGGCATGTAGGTATAACTTCCGCGTGAAATCTTCATTGTCCTTCTATTGAATTTCAAGTAAATTACAAAAATAAATTTTGGTAGGCATATTACAAGACTTGACCCAATCGTAGTTGCTAAATAATAGCAGCAATAGTTGTTTAGCTGAATGAATCCAAGATTCCTGATGTACATTATGAGAATGGACACCTTTTTCCTTTCCTGTATTAACAGCATGGAAGATTGTCCAGTGGTCCAAATGCGGTGGCGTAGCTTGATACTGTGTTCTGGGTATACTAGATTTTAAAAATTGAATTTAGAATTTTTTAAATTTTGCACAAATTCCCATAAATTAGTGATTCATAAAACAGTGTGAATTCTATATTACGATTCGATTATTATCATTATTATGATGATTTGTTGTTGTTGTTTTAGTAATCATTAGCATCACTACTAATTGCCGAAATTGAGTGAACATACATTTTAAACTAAACTAGATTATCAAAATACCTATAGCGTTAGGTGTAACTTTACAAACATCCACGATTGTAAATAATGAAAAAAATGTAGATACTCACTTAGATTTTCTTGTATATATGCTCCAGTCGGCGATTTTTATTGCAAACTTTTCTTTCAATATTTTTAATATTTGCTATTCCTTCAACACACCATTCCTTTTCCCCGCCAAAAAGCAAACATACGAAGCAGCACAGTTTGTTACGAATGTAACTACCAGTTAACCAATAAAATTTACTGTACCAGGATGTTTGAAATGTTCGTTTTTGGTTCTCTTTCTGGAAGACTATGCCAAGCTTAGGAATTGGTCTTTTGCCTTTAAGTTCACACTTTTCTCATAAGATAGAGTCCAAAACTGAGTTGTTAATAAGTAATCCACTAAATCGATGGAATTGTTCATATTTCTAAAAAAAAAAATAAAACACGCACAATGAAAACAATACACAGGTTTACGTAAAATGAACAGTTTACTGCACTGCACGCACATAATGCTGGTTCACCAATAAGTAAGGAATGAAATGTTTATGTTACACTGCCTTGCCCTACCCCTCTCTCCAACCCCTATTGTCCTGTTTCCGGACCTTGGAGAGAGCAGGTACACAGACACTAAACACCTCATTAAACGTGTTAAGTCTCTGCTGCTGCCTTTGTGCCTTTAATGCACAACAAAATATAGGCATGTCTTCTTACAACGAGAGATCGAAATTTAGTGGGAAAGGCTATATAAGTCCACTGTTGATGAGACCTGCACTCGCTCAGCCATCCCAGTCTCTACTCGACTTTGCTGCCGCATCATGAGATTACAAAGCTGCCTAAGAACGCAGCACTACAATCTTGACACTTAGCAGTAGGGGTTGGGGTAAGCAGCGGTGAAGGTGGCTGTATTAATTAGTTTTTCATCACTTGTTGAGGCTGTCTTTATATGTTTAAAAATTTACTTAGTTTCTCGGCAATTTATTTAGGTAGACTCAGTCCCAAAGTCTACCCTTACGTTACGCCATTGTCCAAATGTCTATTTCGTTGCCATTGTTTATATCGCTGTTACTTCCATGGGGATGACCACATGCAAAGAGGGAGGGAGGATTTTTGTGTTCAATATGAGGTTCCCTTCCTGGAATTCCACTCGTTTGTCCATGAGGTAGCTGATACCGTGATAATCGTCCCAGCATGTAGCGTGTTTGTTTTCCCATTAGCTGAATTAAATTGTTACATTTTCCAAGAAAGATGAACTGGTCGAGTTCTGCTGTAACGTAAATCTCAGCCCAACGATGAGGTGTCCGAGATACGTTCTGTTTGCCACTGCTACTTTTGTGAATTTGAGTTTATTTATCTGTAAAACAAGTGCAGGAATAAGCTGAATGTGTCTTTAATCTTAAAATTACCGAGCGAGATAGCTCCTCAGTAATGTGTGTGGCTTGCATTTGGCAGGCTGCGGGTTCGATTCCCTTCGAACACCCATTCTAACCGTGGGTTTTACGTGTTTTTCCCTGGTTGTTAGGTGAATTTTGGAGTGGTTTTTTATCTATCATGATCTCCTTTCATTCTAGTTTCTACATATGTTTCAGATGTACCACCAGGTTTCGTGGCGTATGGCGGTGCCCGACAGATGGCGCGGACGCTTCCTCAAAGGAAAGAGTCCTCGTGGACATTAGGGGCCGTTCATCGCCCTCTCTGGGCTGCTCCAGTAGTGGTACAGCTCTTGAGTCAGGACCTGTTAGGGTAGCCTCCTGTGGTTTCTGCACTTCAGCCCTTCCTCCTTGGGGCTGCCAGCTGCAATACATTTCTCGTAGGTCGTAGTGCACAAAAGCTCTAGTTTGCTAAAAACCAAACTTTCACGCTGAAATAAGAGTGTGAGCTTTGCTATTAGCTTGCATATTGTTGCATGTTGGGGTGAAGGCCGTAAAGGTTACCAGCAAATGATTAATTTAGATCACCCCAACACGCACATGGGAGCATAACTTGCCGACAGCAAAAGTCCGGGACCTTGGTGTGTAGAATTAAGAGGAAAACGTAGGTTTTTGTATTTCGTTGAAAGATTACATAACACCCATTATCTGGGATTTGTTCACAAAAACGTTACATAGTTAACAAAGAAAACAGGATGAAGGGAGATGCCACAGACCGTAGACCGGCCACACACGGCTGGTTCCAACAACCACTTACACTCAAGTGACGCTATCTTGCCCCCACCAACCGTGTCTAGCCAGGGCTGACGTCATACCAGACAATTTTAAACGGATCCTTCCCTTTGGCGTGGTTCGCACTAAAAGGAAAGCCCGTCAAACCGAAATATAACTAAGGAGACCCAATAATGCTACGTCTGGTAATGACAAAATTAATAGTATGCCACAATATGCTACATTTATAGCTTGTACTGTAATGGGTGCATCCTAAGTTGGTGATTGACAGCTGAAGGAGGGGGGATTCCAATATTGTTGATTTAGCACCCCGGCCCACGTGCCATGCAGCAAAGATAGCAGGGAGTGGGGAGTATAGTAATTGTGCGTTTGCATTGTGATCTCAACATTGTTGTTGTTTTATTTATGGATGCCATATCCGGTAATGCTCAGGATATCCACATCTTACGTCAGAGAGAGCGAGAACAATACGAAAATGTGATTGTGTATCTCTGGGGATGAGAGTTCTACTTGGGGATTATCTTAGTTTCATTTTACATTTACGGAGTAATCTAAGGAGACGTGGTGCTATATGCTGGATGTCTGAACATTGTTAAATGTGCAGGAACGTCTGTTTATTGTTATGAATCTCTTGGAAGTCTCTGCGCCGCCATACTAGGGTTGCCATCTTGAAGTGCACGTTAATGGACACGCACATACAGACATTCCTTGAAATTATTTGCATATTGGAGTATAACCAAAAGATTGGCTGCACATTTCCTAGTGCGTAATTACCTAACAATGACAACAGACTAAACACACAGCTACTTCAAATTTTAAAGTTTATTAACAAGAAGAGTTACATTTTTGAGACCTTCACGGATGTTTTTTTTGTCTGCTTCTGTAACACGAGTGATGAAATAATTTGCTGAATAAAAAAGTTACACATCATAAACGCACATATGAACACTCTGAAACACACGAAGTTTGTGGTGTAATGCTATTTTAAACTATTGTAAATTTTGTAATTCGGATATGAATGATTGACGATAAACTGCAGTAGCTGTTACTCCTGTTCGCACATTCACTGCTATATATTACAGAGAGCAATAAACAACTGACATTCCGCTAGCACTGAATCATAAGCAAAGCAAGAATAACAGTGGTATCTGTTTACTCCAAACGTCAGCATGCAGATAGGTATTAGTACATGGTATAATGTGATAGAGCTGGCAACTTAGGTATGCGTGCGCGGTTGCTATGACAACAATTTGCTTTTGATTGGTGGAATACTAGTTGCTAGGCGACCGTAATGACGTATCACTCACGTGTTTATTCCTTCTCTTGGTTTCCGCAGCTCATTACCACGTGGCTGGGAAACGTCAATCACCAACTAAGGATGCACCCACTGTAATTATAACTTCATTTGACCCCTGGAACACCATTGTCAAGATTAATAAACAAAAAGTATTGTGACTTTGTCAAGTTTTCAAATGTCACTTCTCTCTGCTCTCACTGTCACTGTAGTTTTTCTCTAGTTCAGTTTCAATGGAAGTTCACTTCGTTCAGACTCACTTCACTAAGGTGAACTACTTCAATTCTCCGTCACTTCACTTCCTTTTGACATAGCCTCCTCACGCCGGACGGTTCACTTCACTCAACCCGTCGCTCTCAGCAGCACTCGCTCGGAGAACAGCTCGTGATGTCGCACGGGAAACTCACCCGCAACTCAATTCACACTCGACTCGCACTGACTGGCACCCGCGAGAGCGCTCGCTTATATAGCCAGTGTAATCTTTCCACAAGGTTCTCGAACTTTCTAGAACTATTTCGACACACTTCCTGGAGGAGAAGCAGCTTTCAGACGGTTCTAGTTATCTGCCGGTAGCTCATCCAGTGTTTACGCAGGCGAGCGGCAGTTATCTTGTTTATTTTACTGCCGGGCGTCGATGCCTCCGATAATCGCTCAGTATTATTTTGTTACTGCTCGAGTTCAAACATGGACTAATTGCTAGAATTAAGGGCATATTTTACCAAAGGTTGCTAAACCTTCACCTTATAAACTACACTATCCTCCCCTACTCTGTCTTTCTGGTTTTCAAGAAGCATGATTCCTCTGACTTTGAGGTGTTACAATGTTAGGCTTGGTGTCCACACTTTATTGTAGCTGGGATGGCTAAGGAGCTAACAACTTGTTCTTCCACATATGCCGTGTGTAGGCTGAAGTTGGAAGCATAGAATAAGACTGAAAAATTAATTTTCCTTGAATTAAAACAGCCGAAGAAAACTATTAATACAATTAATTAACATTGATTAACCTATTAGTAGTTAACTATGAAGCATGGTTCTTCAATGGAGTATGCTATCACAAAATTAATTTGACAACGCCTAGTGCTTTACCAAGAAAAATCATTGGGTAATTATATGTCCTACCGGTATGTTGCCTCGGTTGGTTAGAGCAACGGCACGGAAAGCCGAAGATCCATGGTTCAAATCCCGGCTATGGTATTGAATTCTTCAGTCTGATTCTACCTTTCCATCTAATGATACTGACCATCGTGACAAAGACAGTTTTAGTGATTTTTTCCTTGACACTACGCTAACACCGAAATTGATTTATATCACGAAGTGTTCTGTCACTTATCCTCCCTCATTTCGTTGGCTCTTTATCTTTCGGGGTCTTAGGAACAGGTGTAAGGGAGGTGGTGTGCGGCATATGCGGATGATGTGCTTTGAAGAAAATAGTTTTTACCCTGGCTTCGGAAACTTCTGCCCGGATAGGGGTATTGAAGAGTTGTTCGAGGATGCACCATTTGGACACGCTAAGGACTCCGTTGTTTGGACCGCTACACGTATGCATACATAAAAATGTGGAGTTAAAAATGAGTTTTACAATTCAGGCACCACATAGTGAATAGAATAACCGGCGACGCCCTCACTTTAGCTCAATAAGGTCTTAAGATGTGGCAGCTCTTCATGGGATGTTTTAGGGTTATACTGCTATCTGAAGATAGTTTTATATCCCATTTGTTTTTTCGCATGTGCGAAATACCTGAGCGCGAAAGATGCAAGAGCAGAAAAAAACTACAAAACGTGTTGACAGGTGCTCTTTACCAAATGTTAGTGCACTTTGGAACCCATTTTAGTATTTCCAGGACTGGAAATCTTCACCTCGCGACCGACTGCTAGGTTAGCGATGTTCTTATATGGCGTAACAAACCCCGATTCCCGGAAGCGATCATAACGAGTTTTCTTCAGTGTTTCTCAAGACGAATTTCTCAGATTCTGAGCAGAGGAGTATTCCCTTGCCATTCTACTATTTTATAAAAAGTCAATCTTTCTCTTCTCAAACACACACTCCATTACACTCCTTCACTTTTGCTCTCTCTTAAACACGCAGGCAAAAAAATATAAATTTAAATTTACGGAAACCACTTTGAAAGAAAATCTTATGTGTAAGAACTCATATGGCTTTCTCTACTCATTACCAATCAACAGGTATCCCGTATACTGGATGTATCTTTTCATCTATGGATTGGTAACCAAGATATCCTTAATTTTACAGACGATGCAAAATACAGGCGCTCTCAAATGATTCGCCGCATCCTACAAAAATAAAATGGTGTCTAACGTGTTCGTTTGATGTTCAAACCACAACTAAACTATGGATTTATATTTAGTTTTTCTCATCTCTATGTTTCTGAAGGTTCTAGAAGTACAGATTATTCCTCCGCATACGAGTACATGGAGCATTCTAGAGATTGAATGCATTTAAATGCCTATTTCCGACTGCTTGCGTTAGAAGATTTGTTCTAATTGAGGGCGTCTGGACGTGTTGTATTATACGGGGAGACGCACAATACAAGGGCATTTGTTTATAGCGACAGAAATTTCTGTAGCGAAAACCTGATTTGCGAACCGCCCTTTAGAATCCGGAACACCACACAAGAGATAACTTGATTGTGACCAGCAACGGTGGAATTTACGACTGATTATGGCATTTATTATGCGCATTGTGATCTGGTTACAGGTGTTTCAATATCAGCCGCGTGAAGAATACTATATAATGCAACGTTCCAGCCTTACCACATGCGAGTTCATCAAGAGCTGCAACAGCCGGATCCAGGACGGAAAGGAGCGTTTGCTAGGTTGGTCATACCGCAAGAACAGCATTGACTTTTGTCAGCTAAAATTCACAGACGAAACAGGATTTCACAACGCAGGACAAATAACTACAGCATGAATTACTGGAGCACTGTGGTCTCTCCTTTGATAAAATAGGCGGCCGTACAGGTCCAATGGGGCATCAACGTTTGGGCTGGTATACTCGGAGCCATTCTAATAGGACCCCTTTTTATGCTGGTTCACTCAATGAAGATAGCCACATTCACTTGCTACAATACCAGCTGCCTAATCTATTGGATGAGCCATGTAACATCTGGTTCCCGAGGTCGCGGGTTCAAGCCCGGCGGATGGCGATGAATTTTTTGGGTGTAAAAATTCTTAGCATGACTTTCTTTGGAAGGGAACTAAAGCCGGTGGTCCCGTGTCTTAGATTTACGACACGTAAAAGAACCCCAAGCCTAATAAAGAGACCTCTGAGCAGAATCTCCAGTCTTTCACGCCCAATATAGAATGGAATCCTAGGAACCATAGCAGTTATAGAACGTCCATAAATAAAACTCTTTTTTTATATTGAATGAAGCATCGTTGCAGACTAAAATATCAAAGTGGTAACAGCATGATGTGACGCCATGTCATTTCCCTTGCCATGTAACGGATCATCTCAATGACTAATACTCAAACGCTGGTTGGACAGTTTGGACTATTAGCCAACAGACTCGCCCTATCTAATCGTATTACTCTTTCTCATTGGGCTAAAGATGTCGTAGGGAAATATCTCGTTAGCATATTATTTCTGATTTCTTATACTGTCATACTATTAGCGTTTATTTATGTTGATCAATAAAGCAGATTCTATAAGCAAATTATTTCATTAAAAGTTACATTATTAAATTACTTGCATTGGCAGATGTGATAAAAAGTTATTTATTTCTACCATATCACACTATTAGTTTCCATTAAATTGCAGGAAAACAAAAGCAAGAACGTATACAGCTTCATATGCCAGTTTTAAAGCATGGATCTTCACCATCAAAGTCTGGCGCGCTCACGCAGTTACGTTAGCGGACAAGAGCGCCGCGAGGCAATTAGCAGACTTCTCGACCGAAATCAACAAGATCCAAGGGAAGGTGCTTACGTTTAAGCCTGTAAAATGCGAAATCGCATAACTTCCCAATCCGCAGAATGAGAAGATTCAGTTGGTATGTACAGCTTATCCATGAATGCAAGGATGTGGAAAATGCGTAATGTATAGGAAAACCTTTAACTGGTTATTAGAAGAGTATTATGCTCTACGATGGCTTTCTATGTTCTAATATAATGCATAAAAATGTATTTATATTGTTGTTGGCAGTGATCTGTTCATGAATATGCCTACGGATTTGAGTTGTTTGACAATCTTATAGTTGGTAGGATGTGAAGTTGAAATTTTATTATAGACCAGGATTCTCCAAAAGTTTTGTCTTGGGTGGAATCAAGATAACTCTGTTTCTCTGAACTCTTATGTGTATGTTTCTACTTTTTCTAAAAGCATGCCTTATAGGAAGAAAGAAAAAAGGATTAAAACGTGTACCATAAGAAGCATGTCGCAATTTAGCGAATCTGGTTTCAATCCGTATTTTCCATATTATATGCAACTAAACTTTGAACATTTAAGCTAACATTTTAATATTCACAGCAACAGTAAAGAAATGTTTTTCTATAAAATTAAGACTGTTAAAGCAAGTTAAGGTTTGAAAGTGAATGGAAAGAGTGGTTCCAAATAGCGCTTTAGATAGGCATATAGAGCAATTAATTAATTTTAGAATGTTAATATTGTAGACAGAGGCTACAATGTTAGCGGCAACAATATTACTCCTGTCACGGTAAAAAATTGCCAATGCATGATCAACTAAATCAGTACACATAGAGCTTTTAAAGTCTGATTCAACTTTCCAATATAATACATTACTTCATTGGTGACATATCCTAAACCAATTTTGAAACCAAACTTTCACTTGCACATGCTTGCTAACACTTTGTCCCTATAGATCTTAAAATGTTTTTCATCCACAAGGGAATTTAATAACATAAAATAATTTCTTCCGCCCCCAATTTTATTTCTCTCATACTTATAGCTCAAGAAAGCCGCTTTAGAACCCCATTGTGCAACATTAACAAATATGATTCTTTTGTTCTTCCAATTTTCAACACAGCTTTTCAACCGTATGTTCATAATTTGCATGTAAATGCTCCCAATGACAGTGATCTAACATACGCTGTTATTAACAAACATAATTCTTCAGTTTATTCAGTTTACAAAACATACATTCTCACTCATATTTGCATGATTTTTATGTATGTGTTACCATTGTTTCAAACCATACATTATTAAAAATGTAATTGTAATTGTCTTTAATTTGCAACAAAGTTTTCATTCACATATCCATCAGATTCTTTATTTTACTTAATTTACAATACAGGCGGCGCCGTGGCCGAGTGGTTAGACCGCTCGCCTCCCACCGAGGCGGCCCGGGTTCAATCCCAGGGACCTGCATGTGGGATTTGTGGTGGACGAAGCGGCGTCTGGGCGGGTTTTCTCCGGGTTCTCCGGTTTCCCCCGCCATTCATTCCACCAACTGCTCCATTTCACCAACATTTCGTTTCATCTACTTCCTTCATCCCATACCAGGCATCGGGCTGATCACCCATCCTGGATGTTCTGTCTGATCCATGAGTGTCTGCTCCTCGACGGGCCTCTGACCCCAGGCACCCGCTTGTAAGTCCTGGGGGGTGTAAGTCCTACATGAGAGGAGGGTAAACAGATAATGAATGAATGAATGAATGAATTTACAATACAGCTTTTTACTCATATGTCAATATGTTTATATAAATGATTCCACACATCCAATTATAACTTAAACATATAATTCATTTTCCGTAATTTATAACAGATGTTTTCATATATGTCCATTTTTATGCAAATGTTTCTTCAGTTTCCTTAATTTCGAATACAGCATTCCACTCGCATTTCCAGGGATTGTACTCCATCATACATATCATCAAATATAATTCATCTTGATCAATTTCAATACAGCATTTCACTGATATTTCCAGTGACTGTACCGTATCATGCATATCATCAAATATAATTCATTTTGCTCAATTTCAATACAGCATTTCACTGATATTTCCAGTGACTGTACCCCATCATACATATCATCAAATATAATTCATTTTGCTCAATTTCAATACAGCATTTCACTCATATTTCCAGTGACTGTACCCCATCATACATATCATCAAATATAATTCATTTTGAACAATTTTCAATACAGCATTTCACTCATATTTCCAGTGACTGTACCCTATCATGCATATCATCAAATATAATTCATTTTGAACAATTTTCAATACAGTTTTTCACTCATATTTCCAGTGACTGTACCCTATCATGCATATCATCAAATATAATTCATTTTGATCAATTTCAATACAGCATTTCACTCATATTTCCAGTGACTGTACCATATCATGCATATCATCAAATATAATTCATTTTGATCAATATCAATACAGCATTTCACTCATATTTCCAGTGACTGTACCCCATCATACATATCATCAAATATAATTCATTTTGAACAATTTTCAATACAGCATTTCACTCATATTTCCAGTGACTGTACCCTATCATGCATATCATCAAATATAATTCATTTTGAACAATTTTCAATACAGTTTTTCACTCATATTTCCAGTGACTGTACCCTATCATGTATATCATCAAATATAATTCATTTTGCTTAATTTTCAACACTGCATTTCACTCATATTTCCAGTGACTGTACCCTCTCATGCATATCATCAAATATAATTCATTTTGCATATTTTGCAATACAGTATTTAACTCATATTTCCAGTGACTGTGTCCCATCGTGCATATCATCAAATATAATTCATTTTGCTTAATTTGCAATACAGTTTTTCACTCATATTTCCAGTGACTGTACCCCATCATACATATCATCAAATATAATTCATTTTGATCAATTTTCAATACAGTTTTTCACTCATATTTCCAGTGACTGTACCCTATCATGTATATCATGAAATATAATTCATTTTGCTTAATTTTCAACACTGCATTTCACTCATATTTCCAGTGACTGTACCCTCTCATGCATATCATCAAATATAATTCATTTTGCATATTTTGCAATACAGTATTTAACTCATATTTCCAGTGACTGTGTCCCATCGTGCATATCATCAAATATAATTCATTTTGCTTAATTTGCAATACAGTTTTTCACTCATATTTCCAGTGACTGTACCCCATCATACATATCATCAAATATAATTCATTTTGCTTAATTTGCAATACAGTTTTTCACTCATATTTCCAGTGACTGTACCCCATCATACATAGCATCAAATATAACTCATTTTTTTCTTAATTTACAATGCAGATTTTCACTCAAATGCCTATAATTTTCATGCAAATATTCCCGGGGATGTAGCCCATCATTAAAAACAACATTGAAAAATATCCAATTTTACTTTTTCTACCACGTACCTAGTAGGTAGAGAAGGTATTGTATTCTACCCAAAAATTCTATACCAATATTTTACCTGAAATACATATCTTGTGGCCTCCTGAGTACAAAAAAGAAGCAATTTTAGAAAAAAAGATCCGTGTGAATGTGACTGTGATAAGCATAACTCAAAAACGAAAATTCGGATCAACACCAAACTTGGTATTTAAGTTAAGTATCTTCCAAGGATGCGTCCCGAAGATTTTCAAGAAAATTCCCCTAACCCAAGCTACCCTTTGCACGGAACATTTTTCGAAGTTTTTGATTTCTTAAAAAATGGCTCTACCAATTTTAATTAAAATACTACATATTAAAGATATTAACATGACAAATAACATGTATATCTTGAATTTTCTGGGAACAGCTTTGAAGTCCCCTTTATTTGGAAGGAACTTTGTGTAATCTTGGGTGGCTGATAAACGTTAAGAGATAGACGAAGACGTACTACACAAAAAATGTAGATCTCACTAAAACACGCAATTTATTTTAAAAACTTTGTTTTGTGGCATCAGCCATTTCCGAGATATCCGTTATTAATGATTCGAATTTTCAAAGCTTAACCATTGTTTTAAAGTTTTGTAAACATTGAGTTGTTTCTAGCGATTGCAATGAAAGGGTATGGAATATTAAGGCCGGGATATAGCGTCCAGGTCTCAAACATTTGACTATCGCTGTTCCCTTTTCTAGTATAACGAAATTAGGAATGTAGCTAGTTTTGCAAAGGTTTTTTTTTTATTTAAATGGAGCAGATATAGAAATAAGCTCTGGTAAGACTTGTTTTATACCCATTAATAAACGACAGAGGACCGAGAAAGTCATACGAAAGTATAAGAGTTTTTTATAGTTTGCAGTATAGTTTTTTCACTCATGTCTGTCACTTTCTTGTACATGTTTCCAGTGCTGCACCCATCCATGCGCTATTAATAAATATAATTGTTCGTTTTCTTTAATTTTAAATACAGCTTTCACTCATATCCTATCATTTTCATGCAAGTGTTTGCTGGGATGTTGCCCATCACTAAAAACAATATTAACAAATATCGGCGTTTCCTTTCTCTACCATGTACCTATTGCATTCAACCCAAAACTTCGATACCGAGATTTCACAGGAAATGCATGTTTTGAGGCTCTCTGAATACAAAAAGCAAAAATGCATTTTTAGAAGGTCCGCTCGTGTGTCTGCAAAGAGCATAATTCAAAAACAAACATAGGTCGGATCTACATCATACTTGGTATTTAAGTTTAGTAACCTCCAAAGATGCGACACAAAGATTTTCAAGAAAATACCCCTACCCCAAACTACGCTTCACATGGAACATTTTCGAAAATTTATTTCCTAATAAATGACTAATGATTTTGATTAAAATATTAAATATTCAATGAGCGCCGATGACGCGGACAGGAAAAACACCTGGCAGCTGGTTCGTAGTTTTTTGGCTCTCTCTGTAGTTCTAGAATGTTCTTTGGAAGATTCCACTGCCTATATAAGCGAGCGTTCTCGCAATTCGAGTTGAGTGTGAGTTGAGTTGTGTCGGTGAGCGAGTGAGTTATTGGCGACTGCTATGGCATGTAACGGGTGTGGAGATCTTGTGTTCGACACCCCAGCGAGTGAACCGTCCGGAAGAGGAGGCTGCGTCACAAAGGAAGTGAAGTGACGGAGAATTGAACTAGTTCACCTTAGTGAAGTGAAAGCGAAGTTGAAGTTGAATTAGTTAAAAAATAAATCAGTGACAGTGAGAACTGGACAAAATCACAATACATACATTTTGTTTGAACATGTGAGTATCTGACTATGGTATATAATAAACATGGTTAATTATTTTTGAAAAAACCAACAACATGGAAGGTTATACATTGAGAAAGGTAGTTGGGGATCTTCAAAATGTTAGTGTCGCATCCTTGAAAATGAGGAACTCAAATGTCAAGTTTGGCACTTAACCGACACTTTTTAGTTATTCTTTTCGCAAACACACACAGACAGACAGATAGACGGACGGAACTTTTTCTAAAGATTTTTTTTATTCAGTAAGCTTCAAAATATATACGAGTATTTCCCGTAAAATTTCAATATGGAATTCTTGTGTGGAATGAAATACTTCCCCTACTTTCTATTAGTAGAAAGTAATTAATTCGTGATTTCATTCACATAATGTTGGCCGTTCTGTTAAATTATTTGTCGAACCATCGTAACCGTTCTTCAATTAACTCAAATGCATCTGAACATATAGTAACCATTGAAACACAAGGGGTGTGAGTTAGCTGGTCGAAATAGTGAGGAAGGTGTGGATGCTTGTGGTCAGAGATAGAAATCAACTGAGAACAAACTAAAAATTTGCAAACTTACGCCAAATCTTTTAATATCCTTTAGTAAAAACATATTGTCGTATTTCCTTTGTATTTTGTAATCCAGTTCATTATCAGTGTGTGCTGAAGAATTACATAAATAGAGAAAACTGTGTCCAGCGTAACATCAGAACTTGCTCAGTAGATATTTCTAATCAATAACTGAGAAAATTGTTCTTCTTGAGAGTTACAAACCATATATCGATTCCATATGTTTAACTAATAATTGAATTACTACTATCCGTGCTTGTAGGCCGTAGTCTAGAAGGCATCGTAGATACCGACGTTTCGCCAAGTACAGCGCTTGGCAACTTCAGGGCGAAGTGATTCGTTGTCTGCGGTGGTCAGAGCCATCCTACAAACCCGGATAGTAGTAATTAAATTATTAGTCATGACGCCGGCCGTGAAAGCCTTAGTATGCACCATATGTTTAACTTTGTGGCCTGGGAGTGGGGAAATTTCGTAATCACCAGTTTCGTCTTATTTCGTTGTAGGACAATGTCGAAGGTTCCTGTATTATGTGAAAACTGTGAAGCTTTTATGCTATTAAACACCAAAGGGAAGGCACAAGGATTTAAATTTCATCTTATGTGATTATTTACAAATTACTCGACCAATCCGATAATTATTTATCAGCTAAAATAATCCTTATAGCCGGTACACATTTCCAGGTCCTGGGAAAATATAGGAAATCATATTGCTGTCTTTATATTGATATTGTTTAATGTTGATATGGGGAGCTTTTACCATTAAATTTGCTAGAATAACTTCATAAAGAATACGGCAGGAGTTAAATCAAATAAATTTATTCGTCCTTCCAGGTTTAAAAAGCCACCCATTGAACTGTGGGTAAGCCAACTAGCTGTATATAATTTTGTGCCTATAAATCCAGTCCCAAGTAATAAGCAAAAGACTTTTCTAGACTTTGAGCCCGTTCATAATGAATACGTTGACATTAAAGAAAAGGATTGGTGCATGAAAGTTAAATGAATAATGTCCCTTATAATACAAACAGCGTTATTAGGAGTAAGTATATGACAAAAAGCATTTTACTTCTTTGGGAATAAAATTGTACGATTACGTTTCGACTGCACTACTCCGTACCCACTGCAACTTGCATCCTTTTTTTCAGAAATAAGTATTCTAGACTGCAGTTATGAATACATACAGAGTGCCCATAAAGTCGCAATACATTTTCATGCTCCTGACCTGCTCCAACACAATAGACATTAGAGTAAGACCTTATAAAGCCTAATGCATTCAACATGTCCACCTTCATTATCAACACAAGATAATTACAGGAGCAATTTACCTGGAATTGCTGCAGCCACAGTTACGGCAGGATGGTATCCTTACCTCTTGTCATTTATCAACAAGTTGGGGCACCATCCCACTATGCAAACACTGTGCGGGACTATCTGAATGAGACCTTTCCTAACTGGTGGATCGGAAGAGCGGCAGATCCCATGTGGGCTCGCCGCTGCCCGACCTCACTCACCTTGACCTTAATGCATGAGTTTTCATCAAGAGCCGAGTTTACGCTACCAGGGTGCCAGATGTGCATGAGCTCAAACAACGAATAAGAGAGGCATGCTTGATAATAGCCTCTCAAATCTTACGGCGCGTGTTCCGTACAACCACAAGGCGATGGGAACAATGTGCTGATAATGAGGGTGGATACGTTGAACTGCATTAGGCTTTTATAAGGTCCTACTCTATCCTAATATAATGTTAATTGTTGTAGCAGACCAGAAACATGAAAATGTATTGGGACTTTATAAGCACCCTGTATTTCAATGCAGACAGTGTTTAACAATAATGATAGTTTGCTGTTTATGTGGCGCGTAGAAACGGAGTTCAGCAAACTTCTCCAAATATTCTTTCTTTTTGCTCAGCTTTTAACAGAGTGAGATGGCTCCGTTGGTAACGTGTGGTATTAGGGTTGGAGGGTCAGGCGAGTAAATAGCGTGGTGGGGCGTGTGACGGTGGAGTTCGCTTTGAGAACTGTCTGTCCTGGCGTCCATGTTCTGGTGGCCAGCGAGACCTCTCCTTGGAGAGGGAGGCTTATATGGATGGTCCCGCCGGCGTCGGGATCTCACATCTGGAGACGTTAGGGATCCCGCCTGCGTACCAGCCTGGAATCTCTTCGCTTTACTACTTTCACCCGGAGGTTCACCAGGTACAACAGGCCTCCTATGTGCTTCCGTGCCGAAATCCTCCGTACCTAGTCTACTCTATCTACTCAGCTTTACTAAAGGAAAGCACAAAGTTTGCAGTCCTCTCTTATGCTGTTCATATCTTCTACATGGATGGCAATAGACAAGGATGCTCCTTCTATGAAGCTGTTAATATTGGGCCGCTTTTCCATGTTAGGTGGCATCTGTGTGATACTGTAATTATTGACAGGAAAATATAAATAAAGAAATAATAGTAAGATGGAGAAATAATTAAAATAAATAATTTCCGTATATTAAATCAATGTGTAATGTAATAAGCTCGAGTTGAAATGTTTGTCCAGAAACAAAAAGGTCATTAGCGAGTCATGTTAAGCAAAGTCATTAGTAACAGCCGAAGGAGCGAACGCGTTAGTATAAAGATTCCTGGAATGCAGTTAAGGTTATAAGTTGAGTACGTTTACAGGGTCACGTAGGCAGAAATTCTGTAAAATAGAAAGGAAATGAAATTCTGAGAGTCGGGGAGGTACCGCCTAGTAATAGTGTCACATAACGTACGTGTAAGGGTTTTGAGGTTGGAGCGCATATGAAATAACGTTGGTAGGATAGTTTCAAGGTAGGCGAAGCTTAAGTAATAAAAGAGTGTCTATTGCTAAAATTAGCGTCTTGTCCTTCCTTTTCTTCGTGTATAGCTAAGAGGGGCTTACAGTCTTTTACGGTGATCGGCAGTTCGCAGCACCTAAGACCGCACTTGGTTATA
Organism: Deroplatys truncata; assembly: GCA_030765065.1. Classification (NCBI taxonomy): domain Eukaryota; kingdom Metazoa; phylum Arthropoda; class Insecta; order Mantodea; family Mantidae; genus Deroplatys; species Deroplatys truncata. The sequence goes on from CM060990.1 coordinate 679,971,439, forward strand.
AGCTGTTTAGCGGTAGTCACGAGGGGTTTTGCCGATAAGTATATTCGCGACTCACGGCAAAGTACGCTTCTGGTTTCTTTTATTGCGGAAACAGTTATTTCAAAGAGTAAAATTGATACTGCAGAAGTTACCAGGTATAAGTCAATTCTCATAGTTTCGAGTGCTGTGGTTCATAATCAGTTTCATTCTTTATCTTCAAACGGTCGTATTGAAGCAAAGGCTACGGCTTCAAATCCTCATCGCCTCATCGTGGTGCAATACGGCTTCATGTGTTAAAAGTATTCCATTTGATACACGTCATAATGGTGCAGGACTAAAAAAGAACAGATGTAATAGAGTCTAGGGGCAAAATATCACATGTTTATTTAACGTAAACAAGAGAATGGCGAGTTACAAACTGCATAAATGTCACAAATCTCACCGTGGCGTTTGAAGAGGATAGAGGTAGTATATTTGGCTTCTAACCTAGATTCATTATTGTGTTCAAGATTATGTTTCTGTAATAATGTATTGTGAAAGTTAAGATGGCTTGATGTCTTGTTTCATTCCCAGTGGAATTAAAATCAGTTTTTGTCGTGAAAGTTTGGAGCCCAGAAAAGATCTCACAAAGAGCTTTTTCTGCTGGAATAATATTGGTGGTCGCATATATAATTAATGGTGATGCAGAATAACCTAATTTCTTAGCACAGAAAATTACCTGTAATTCGCATGAATGCAGGAGGAGGGGAGTGGAGAGAGAAGGGTTGTAGCCAAACAGATTAGCTAATTACTTCTGGAGACTGACCCACGCTCTGCAGATTGAATAGCAAGAACATTGTTCTATGCCAATGGGATGGGCATGAATTATATTTCCAAAACGTAAGCTTGCGAAACCCTCTCTGGCCAATAATTGACGAAAAAAACGAGATATCTTAAAGAATATGCATGTAAAAGGTAAAGACTGAACGCATCCAACCCACCTGGTCCTGCCCACAAGCCACCGAACCTCCGGCAGTCCCCCCGGGAGCCCACTCGGAGGAGAGACCCAACTGAGCAGTGCCCATAGAGACGCCAAGGAAGAAACATCTACAGTGCACACAGCTACCGCCCAGCCGCAACCCACCGAACACCGTCGCCTAGTCCTACAACCCTGAAACAGATAAGGAAGATGATGGGTATAGGAAATTAGCGCGAGGAGAGTCGTGGTAGAAGTTGAACCACCCCAGCATGTGCCTGTTGACTCGGGAAAACCACAAAAATCCCATGGGCCAAAGTGGGCGGTGGCCGGAAATCAATCCCGGGGCCTCCCGATCCTGCTCGTTAAGCATAAGCATGTAGTTGGCACATGCTTCAGTTTTTAGCAGTTCATCTAAAAAAAGCATACATCACGCACCGCTAGAAATGTATTTTCTGTGCTTCTAATTTTAATAACGTCACCATTAGCCCAAACTTCCCCACTTCGGGAAGTTACGGTATCCATAAATCAACAATGGGCTAACTTGCTTTCGTGAAGACCATATCGATGAAGCATCTGTTTTGGCGAGGAGAATTTTATTCTTCATAAAATACGAGATATCCTTGACTTTTTAGCAAGATTCCTGTAACCTTAAAAACATATTAGAAAAGCGCACAATCAAAAGCTAAATCGAACAGAATTCGAAAGTTTTCAAGATACGTCAGCAAGTCTGATTATTTTAACTAAACCTCTTGCATAATTGTTTATTACACCTTTACTAAGTTTTCGAAATGCTACGATTCAAGCATATGTACCTGAAAAGTTTACGTTTCATGTAACTGAAAAATTAAAGTTTTAGCTACAACAACGAAAAAATACATGCGGAATGTATTCAAACTATTAAAGGACATCCTGGTAACTGAAGTTAAATTAATGCTAGTCCATGTTAGCTTTTTTCAGAAATGTACGTTAGGTATACCAGGTGGCCTAACGTATTTGACGTGTGCAGATAACCCTTCTTACGTTGAGTTGCATAACTTAAGGGGGAGTTCCAAATAAACACAGGTCAGCGGAGAACTAGCGCATTAGCGCACTAAAACCCTACCACCATCACCACTACAGGTTCTCAGAAACGTCCATATAGATACATGGAGACGCTTGGAGCATCCCATCAATCAACATGAGCAAAATGACGAACACCTATTCAATGAGCGAAGTCAGCATAACAGTACCGTTAGATGATGATAATGATAGTAATGATAACAATAACATTTGTAATAGCAAGCGAAAAAATTGTAGTGAAACACTGCGTATTCTCATGTTTGTTGCTTTTAGTCCGTAATGTTAGACAAGAACAGCGTAAACACAATTTAAAAAGTAGCTATGGGCGGATACGAATGGGTCAAATAAAGATACTTTAATTATTTGTCAGTCTAAAAGTGAGTTTATTCCCTCGAAAATAAAGCCTGTGCAACTGAAGTCAAAAATATTCTCATACCTTTTCGGTCTGTTTTTGTCTATCATCACGGACTGTACACTCCATTGTAAGCCCGGGAAGTGTCTCTCAATGAGCGCGATCCACACATCGTCTTTGCTGATAAGCAAGAGTCGTAGAACCAAGCTAGACTGGCCCCTTGGCTCAGTCGATAGAGCACCTGCCTGCTGTGAGGAGTCCCGGGTTCGATTCCCGGCTAGGGGGTGGAAATTTTCTCTAGCCAAGATGATTCCCTATCCTCCCCAAAGTCTGGAAGTGTGAATGTTGGTGTGAGATCTAATGATTAAAGCCCAAATTTTACTTGAAAGCCAAAGACTAGCTAACGCCATTGCCTATAGGCAATATAGGTATGTTCTAAAGGAAATGCCGACGATAAAACCATTGTGGTTAAAGACGCAGTTAAACGGAACTTAAAAAAACACGAAGCTCGCTCACGTTAATTGCCAGCTACCCCCTGACCTCTGTTTACCTGGAATTGCCCCGTAGAGTTCTGCAGCTTTTTAACGCATGAAGGGATATCTACACACTTGAAATACGGGGCGGTTGGGCCATCTGGTATAAAACACTTGCAGCGTTTTCAAATAAATCTCACACTAATTCTGAATTAACAACTTTGAACAAATGCATTTTCCTGTTCGAGTTATGAATGCTTCAAATAAACTTTCACTACATTGCAAATGTATTTCTCCTGGAATTAGCACCCAATCGAAATAAAATAAAACATGAATTCAGCATTATTGAAATATTTGTGCACAACTCCCTAGAAAGCTTCGGGTTCCTATGTTTGTTAGAAGAGCAGAAAATGTTCTTCGTGTAACCAGAAAACAAAATTACGGTAAATGTGCCTCAAAGTTCACATAACTTTCAGAGATGTGGCTTAACACTAATTGAGGTTACGGTTAGATTTATACAAGACACAGATAGTGCTAAAACTATTAAGCATACAAGCACATTGACAATAGAATATTTGTACAGTACCCCGCAAAGCTTTTGTCCGATGAAATACAGCGAAATTAGGCTGCTTCGTTGCAATGATACACACCACACACGATTTACCTGCCAGATAAGTTGGAGTGGTGTTGGGTGAGACAGACCGAACGAATGCATATGTCTCAAAAGCTACATTAACCTCCCGTTTAATACTTGACACACAGATTCACCTACCAGATAAGTTGGAGTGGTGTTGGGTGAGACAGACCGAGCGAATGCTTATGTCTCAAAAGTTACATAAACCTCCCGTTTAATACTTGACACACAGATTTACCTGCCAGGAAGGTTGGAGTGGTGTGGGGTGGGACAGACCGAGCGAATGCTTATGTCTCAAAAGTTACATAAACCCCCCGTTTAATACTTGACATATAGAACACACTAGGTGAAAATTTTGGGACAACACCAACAGCACAGATAACGAAAAATAATGGCCATTCCTATACAAATATACTTATGACATATTTCTTTTTCGACAAGGGTGGCCGAAAGCGTTAAGACACGGACCCGTGAAGGGAAGGTTTAAATCACGGCAGGCAAATTCCGGGGAAGCACCCTAAACTTAGGCCTGGAACGTTTCCTTCCCAAAATCCGTTTTCCAAATATAATTTCATTGCATGTATCATCGATGTCCACCGCCTGTGGTGCCGTATGTTAAACACTGCTGCTAAATTTGACCATTGCGTAATTTTATAGAAATTGAGCTTTAACTTTTCCTTTGCCTATAAATAGTGTCGCAGTACTACCGTTGTATTACTCTTTCTCCACTAACTGAATAGCGGAGTCAGCACTACTAGTGATGGAGAACTCTGAGGTACTTCCAACAACAGCATGTCGATGCATGGAATTAGTTGTTCTGCCACACAAGCCGTGTGTTGGAACAAAGTTGCAAGGGTAGAATCAGACGACTGAAAAATTCAATGCTATAGCCGGGATTTGAACCACGGATCTCCCGGTCTCCGTCCGGTTGCTCTAACCACTGAGCTACCAAGCTATTTTTCAGTCGTCTGCTTTCTATCTTTCCAACCCTGTCCAACACGCGGTTTGTGTGGAAGAACAATTAATTCCATTAATTACCTAATAATGGTTGAAACTATGAAGCCCGGGGCTCAAAGTACTTACAACATTGTAGGTCGCCATTGGGGTATGACATCTCACTACAATTTGAGATCTCCTTGTGGTTTACCGGGAAAAATGCGAATCGGTTGGAGAATTTAATGTCGTACCGGCAAGTTGCCATGGTAGCTCAGTGGTTAGAGCGACCGGCAGGTCCGTGGTTCAAATCCCGGCTATGGCATTGAATTTTTCAGTCGTCTGATTCTACCTTTCCAATATCGATGCAGTTGTGATTGACAAGAAAACGAGGGGATGTCCTTCCTGTCATTTCCACTCCGGAACAAGATGCTGCAAGGCACCACCTATTTGGCACTGTAACTTTCTGGGATCGCTGGACAAATCTCTTTGCTGCGTTAACAAGTTAGTCCACGAAGACTTCCTATCAAGAAAGTATTACATGATGCCCATAGGGTAGAGCACGTGGATTTCTGTCGCCAATACTACACATATCCAGTGGAAATTAAATATTCGGAGAATAGCTTCTTCATTAGGCACAGTCCTGCACAAGTATTAACCGAGCGGAATTGCTCAGGTGGCAAAGTCTGCGACCCGCATTCGGGAGGTCCCGGAGTTCGATCCCCGGCGATCACCCACTCTGGCCAATGGGTTTTTCGTGGTTTCCCGGGTCGACAGGCGAATGCTAGGTTGGTTCATCTTCTACCACGACTCTCCTCCACCTCATTTTCTATGTGCATCATCTTCCTTGTCATCTGTTTCAGGGTTGTAGGACTGGGTTGCGGCTGGGTGGTAGCTGTGCATTTTATAGAGGTTTCTTCCCTGGCGTTGCTGAGAGGACTGCTCAGTTAGGTCTCTCCTCCGAGTAGACTCCGCCCCGGGGGGACTGCCGGCGGTTCGATGGCGTTCGGCGTCGGATGCGTTCAATCTGCAAAGATTAGGGACCCCGTCTGTGCTTGCGCCCGTCGTCATCCGGATTTGGTCCTCCCCTGATCCCTCCCTCCCGGGGGTCACGGTAGAAGCACAAGGGCCGGCTGGCCTGCGTGCGGTGCTCTATTCCGATTTCTCCCTCCGTTAGTTCGTACCTTTACCCTTTACGTGGTTGAAAATAAAGATAGAGGTAAATTTTGTAAGTCGTAAGTAGTTTTTAATTTGTACTTGTACCTAAAGTATAAGTGCCCAAAGTTTTGCCCAGATTGGTCAACCAGTGCCAATTTGTACACAAGGGGTTGAAAAATATGAGTATGGATAGCTTTTTGAAATTGTATGGTATGTTACAGTTTTCGCCAAGTCCTATAGTCCAAGTGCTTAAATTTTTGCCCTGTTGACCAAGCAGTATAGTTTTATCTCTAAGGGGTTGAAAATAAAGTAAGGGTAGCTTTTAAAAATTTCAAGTGCTATATAATTTTCAAAATAAGGATTAGGTGATTTTTAGTGGTTGTAATGTAGCCTATAATTTTTGCCAACTTCTATTGTATAATTCTGTATATATTTTAAACAATACATATTTCTACATAAGGGTTGAAAATATGGTAAGGGTACTATTTTAGAGTTGTAAGGCTGCATATAGTTTTCCTTCAGTCCTATAGTTCAAGCGTAGAAACTTCATCTAGATACCCCAAAGAATGTTGATTTGTATGTTAGAAGTTAAAAATAGGAATTGTTTATAAGGGTAGTTTATCAATTTCGTCAGTTTCTAGAATAATGCAAATGTACCCGGCTTTATCAAAATCATACCAAAAACGTTACTTCATAACACTTCAGTGAAATAGGAAGGAAAAGTGATAACCCCTCTTATATAACCCAATTTTAAAATATTTTACGCCTCTCCATTTACCCCTTTAGGCTCCAAATCATTGAAAATCTACCACATTTGCGATGAAGTGCCAAAAGTATACTCCGATGTCTGTATTCAACGAAACGGGGTTGAAATTTGGTGACATGAACATAAAAAAATACTTCTAACACCGCAGCATTTAAAATTTTGGAAACATTAATAATCTATGGAAAGGTAGAATCAGACAATTGAAAAATTCAATGCCATAGCCGAGATTTGAAGCACGGACCTCTCGATTGCTCTAACCATTGAGCTGCCATGGCAACATGCCGGTAGGACATTAAATTCCCCAACTGATTCGCATTTTTCCCGGTAAACCACAAGGAGATTTCAAATTGTATTGAGATGACATACCCCAATGACGACTTACAATGCTGTAAGTACTTTAAGTCCCGGGCTTCATAGTTTCAACCACTATTCGGTCAATTAATGGAATTAATTGTTCTTCCACACAAGCCGTGTGTTGGGCAAGGTTGGAAAGGTAGAGTTAGACGACTGAAAAATGCATGTAAAGGTGCCTTGGCATGTTTCCATGGTAGCTCAATGGTTAGAGCAACCGGAGGGTGACCGTGAGGTCCGTGGTTCAAATCCCGGCTATAGCATTGAATTTTTCAGTCGTCTGATTCTACCTTTCCAACACACGGCTTGTGTGGAAGAACAATTAATTCCATTAATAACCTATGACCCTTTGGAAGAATAGGGCTCTTCAATGGTGAAAAATGCAACAAAATTGGTTGAATGATATTTGAGATTACCCTACGTACACACACAGACCTACACACCCAAATTTTCTCTCTTTATAATAATAATAATAATAATAATAATAATAAATTATTCATTGCCTGTTTAATGCAGAATATTTCTTCACCCATACATCTGATTTAAGCCAGAGGCTCATCAAAATATTTTTTCGGTCTTCCCTTGGGTTCCTAACAGCCCACATCTGAACCCGATCGAAAATGTTTGCGCTGAAGTGCAGTTCACGATGAGTTATACCCTCAAGAACGGAGTACTATTGTGGAAAGTGCTACAACAGGCTTGGGATGATGTAGCTTCGTCGGAGGGTTACATACAAACACTATTCGCTTTCATGAGATGAAGAGTAGATGAAGCATTCTTACATAACCGCAGTTGGAGTGGCTATGTATAAAACAAAAATACAACTCGGTTACATTTATCATATTACTAAACAATACCAGCGATGCTTATAATTGTGAGGATTTAATAACCTCGTGTTTATTGTTATTTCACTTTGCTTTATGACAGTTTTACCCCTTCTTGTGTTTACATTACGTAGCTATTATAACCAAAGGAATGTTTACTACAGGGAAAAACAAAAAACTACGTACCGGCTGCGCGGTGTTTTTCCTGTCCGCGTCCTCGGCGCTCGTTGCAGTCTGCCGCTATCATAGAATGGCGCGGATGAAACCATACAACATTTTTAAAACTACTTTTAAAGGCTTTACTTACCAACTTACAATCACTCGTCAATTTTTTTCGAGACAACAGTTGAAGCCCGTACATATGTGAATACAATTTTGCCCCTCTTTTTAGAGAATAAACAGCCAGGGAGCGTGATTTTGCCTTTTTTCAACAAGACTCTGCAACAGCTTATACGGCCAATATTTCGATGAGAAAAATTGAAGGTGTGTTTGAGGACAGAATTATTAGTAGAGATTTGTGGCCTCCTAGGTCCCCCGACCTAACCCCTTGCGATTTCTATCTCTGGGGTAACTTAAAACAAAGTATACAAGACAAACCCACACACCCTGGAAGAATTAAAACAAAATATCCGCCAGGAAATTGCCAGCATTTCTCAACGTGAACTACAGCAAGTGATGGATAGTTTCCTAAAGAGGTACCAAAAATGTATGGACAACGACGGTGGCCAGTTTCAGCATCCCCTTTCGTAAAGTTTGGAAGTAAAACCTTTAAAAGTAGTTTTAAAAATGTTGTATGGTTTCATCCACGCCTTTCTATGATAGTGGAAGACGGCAACGAGCGCGGAGGACGCGGACAGGAAAAACACCGCGCAGCCGGACGTAGTTTTTTGGCTCACTCTGTATCTGACCTGAACGTACTCCACCTTGAATACCTGTATACCTGATCTAAAGCCGTACACTTTTTTTTAAAAAACATGACGGCCTTGCCCCATATTCTTGACAATAACCATTAGCAAACAAAAGGCGACCCTCATTAGGAGGGTGAGCAACAACGTAGTCAAATGCTGTATGTTTTCTGTATTTCCTTCAGTTTTGTCAGCAGTTAGTCTAGTTTCGTGTTTGATGCTGTAAGTTTGCAAACAGGTGAGTTAGTTTACAATATGTCGTTCCTTTTCAGACCCTGGATATCACCTGAACCTAATGATGTGAATCAACATCAGCAACTTCTTCACCAGAGAAATAGCGTTGCTGGGTTACGTAAACAAGCATTCGCATGCGTGCCACCCGAGAATCGCGTTCCACAGTTTAAGAGCCACCATAGACTTGGCAATTGTGAGGTTTCCTTAAACCGCAAACTTTGTAAAATCAACCCTCAAAGCTCTGCCGGCTTGGGTAGGAGTAGGAGATGAGGGCGTCATGTTTCAAAAAATATTATATATATATATTTTTAAAACTACTTTTAAAGGCTTTACTTACCAACTTTATGAAATGAGATGCTGAAACTGGCCACCGTCGTTTCCCATACATTTTTGGCACCTCTTTAGGAAACTATCCATCACTCGCCGTAGTTCACGTTGAGAAATGCTGGCAATTTCCTGGTGGATATTTTGTTTCAACCCTTTCAGGGTGTGTAGGTATTTCTGTACACTTTATGTTTTAAGTTACCCCAGAGATAGAAATCGCAGGGGGTTAGGTCGGGGGACCGAGGGGGCCACAAATCTTTACTAATAATTCTGTCCTCAAACGCACTTTCAATTGTTCTCATCGAAATATTGGCCGTATGAGCTGTTGCAGAGTCTTGTTGAAAAAAGGTAAAAACACGCTCCCTGGGTGTTTATTCTCTTAAAAAAGGGGGGCAAAATTGTATTCACGTATGCATGGGCTTCAACTGTTGACTCGAAAAAAATTGGCTAGTGATTGTAAGTATTGTAAGATTGTAAGTTGGTAAGTAAAACCTTTAAAAGTAGTTTTAAAAATGTATGGTTTCATCCACGCATTCCTATGATAGCGGTAGACGGCAACGAGCATCGAGGACGCGGACAGGAAAAACACCGCGCAGCCGGTACGTAGTTTTTTGGCTCTCTCTGTATATATCTGATTCATAGTGAGGAAACTAGAGGCATAGTGCCAAGTTTACATTGGCTACATCGAACAAAATATTTGCGAAGAAGTTTACCTGTAATTGATATATGTACACCTCAGAAAGAAGCGTCACATAACCATTTTGCCTTGTATAACTGCTTTATAAATGAATTAATTATTTCTGTAAAACTATTAAAAAAGCAGCTGTTACTGATCTAAGGAACTACTGGCTCCAGAACAATTTAAGCAGTTTACTTTGAGGTAAACTTTGCCCAAATGATAACAGAATATTGGTACAATTGTATGGTCCTTGAGGTTCCCGAGTATGCAATATATCCCTGGCGTGACGTCCTCCACTGACCTAAGCTGTCGATCTCAGTGATGAAATATAACAGTGGCTGTTCTGCTACAAAAAAACCCTCAATTTATGCAGGGAAGTATATGTTTTGGGAAGACCATTCTTTGGAAATATCTGCAGATACGATTTCGTGTCTAGATGTGCATGTTTCTGCGTCTATCTCAATATATGCTAATATAAAGGGGGGCGAGAGGCGCGCGCACCGTGAGAGTCAAAGTCGTACTGACTTGCCACAACGGCGATGCAGTTGCCGGAGTCGCGCTTTGGCAGTTGCTGCGAGACCTTCGATCCAACAACGTCGGAACATGTGCTGGCAACGCACGTTATCGCTGCTCGCTGCACTCTGCGCTATCGTCCAGGGTAGGGATCCCCCGATGGTGAAGATCCCAGATCAGGGAATAGTGGCCGGTAAGGAGGTGGCGATATCCAGAGCGCAGAGGGCCACCGTCTTCCTGGGCATCCCGTTCGCTGTACCTCCCGTGGGTCAGCAGGGACGCTTCAAGGAACCCATCACCGATCCTCTCCCCAACTGGAGCGACATCAGGAACGCCTCTATGCAAGCCGCCGCATGTCCTCAGAGCATCGAGGCACTCAAGGAATATGAGAAGATATTCGGCCAAGTGTTACTAGAGACCATCGACACCTTAGAATTTTCAGAAGATTGTCTCTACCTCAACGTCTTCATACCTGATGGTAAGGGTCCTAACATTTACTGCACCATAGTTCACGCCGACACGATTATCACAAATGTTGCTGTGCGATGTTTTGTTATCGCTGGGTACATACGCTGAACCACAAGGTTTCACTTAGTCTTGCTATTGCTAAAAAGGGAATTGAACAGACACGCAAAACGATCTTGTAATTTTTAAGATACTTGGGTAATCGCTCTGGCTTTTATGTTTTTCGTTTAGAACTGTAACAGTATAAACTTAGTATTAAGGATAAATATCAAAGAAAAGGAAGAGAAATATTAACTTGGATGTCTGTTTTATCAAGTGGCAACAGTATGGCCTTTAACCTGTATGCGGCAGTATTCCAGAGTAACACTGCAATGGCCTTCGTTATTAAAAACGTTTCAACACAACAAATATTTCGATAATCTTGGAGTAAGCTCTCGTTCCTTAATCACAATTAAAGTGAAACAGCTGTTTTTTTTCACAAATCTCTGAATTTTTCACAGTTGTTTTGCAAATACAAGCCGAGAAATAAAAACCAAAACATTAGGACGCCCAGAAAATTAGCGCAGCTGAAGTTGGTCACGTTTGTCTTAAAGCAATCCTGTAGTGACATTTCAGTTGCTGATAGCTATGCACATATCTGTTTCATAGTTTTATATTGTTTAATATATTAAATTCAAATAAAATACTTGGGATGTCGTTAAATTTTCAGCACTAAAATAATGCAAAACTATATGAATTATTTATTAGCACACAATAAAACACTTTTAGTAACGTTTTGTTTATTTATTTAAGAGTTTTAATACATTATGCTTCAAACGAGAAAAACATTTTATTGGGGAAGGATATAATATTCGTATACAAAGTAACACGTTTAAAATGTGTACCAAATACCACCCTTTAAGACCACTGCTTTAAGCGTAAAACGAGATTCCTATTTGTTAACATAACATTTTAACATATTGTGCATCAAATGCGAAAATCATTTTATTAGTTAAGGGAGGCAATACTTAGAGTAACACATTTAAAATGTATACCAAATATGACGCTTTAAAACTATTGCATTATGCAAAAAAGATATTTTTAGCGTTACCATTTGCAGAGAATAATTAGAACATGTAAAGATTGCCAAATGCAATACAGAATTTAAAGATGGTGATAAAACAGCTCATCTAGCCGCCAAAATTCGGAACATGTTGTGCCTCTTCCTCTGGCCATTTAAACTTATTAACAAAAAATATACATTATTTTTCACCAAAGAAACCAGTTATCATACTAAAACCTCTTAAAAGCAGTGAAACGTTTTCTGCTACCCATTAACTACAATCATTTATCTGTCATAAGTTCAACCACCAACATTATTATCACCAAAATATTAAGTTCAACCACCAACATTATTATCACCAAAATATTAAGTTTAAGCACCAACGTTATTATCGCCCAAGGTATTAACTTCAAGGACCAACATTATTATCGCCCAAAATATTAACTTCAAGTAATAACATTATCACCCAAAATATTAAGTTCAAGCACCAACATTATTATCGCCCAAAGTATTAACTTCAAGCACCAACATTATTATCGCCCAAAACATTAAGTTCAAGTAGTAACATTATTATCACCCAAAATATTAAGCTCAAGCACCAACATTATTATCACCCAAAGTATTAACTTCAAGCACCAACATTATTATCGCCCAAAATATTAAGTTCAAGGACTAATATTATCACCCAAAGTATTAACTTCAAGCACCAACATTATTATCACCCAAAGTATTAACTTCAAGCACCAACATTATTATCGCCCAAAATATTAACTTCAAGCACCAACATTATTATCGCCCAAAATATTAAGTTCAAGCACCAACATTATTATCGCCCAAAATATTAAGTTCAAGGACTAATATTATCACCCAAAGTATTAACTTCAAGCACCAACATTATTATCACCCAAAGTATTAACTTCAAGCACCAACATTATTATCGCCCAAAATATTAACTTCAAGCACCAACATTATTATCGCCCAAAATATTAAGTTCAAGCACCAACATTATCATCACCCAAAGTATTAACTTCAAGCACCAACACTATTATCGCCCAAAATATTAACTTCAAGCAGCAACGTTATTATCGCCCAAAATATCAACTTCAAGCACCAACATTATTATCACCCAAAATATTAAGTTCAAGCACCAACATTATTACACCCAAAGTATTAACTTCAAGCGCCAACATTATTATCGCCCAAAATATTAACTTCAAGCACCAACATTATTATCAGCCAAAATATTAAGTTCAAGCACCAACATTATTATCGCCCAAAATATTAAGTTCAAGTAGTAACATTATTATCACCCAAAATATTAAGTTCAAGCACCAACATTATTATCACCCAAAGTCTTAACTTCAAGCACCAGCATCATTATCGCCCAAAACATTAAGTTCAAGTAGTAACATTATTATCACCCAAAATATTAAGTTCAAGCACCAACATTATTATCACCCAAAGTATTAACTTCAAGCACCAACATTATTATCGCCCAAAATATTAAGTTCAAGCACTACATTATTATCACCTAAAGTATTAACTTCAAGCACCAACATTATTATCGCCCAAAATATTAAGTTCAAGCACCAACATTATTATCACCTAAAGTATTAACTTCAAGCACCAACATTATTATCGCCCAAAATATTAAGTTCAAGTACTAATATTATCACCCAAAATATTAAGTTCAAGCACCAACATTACTATCACCCAAAGTATTAACTTCAAGCACCAACATTATTATCGCCCAAAATATTACGTTCAAGTAGTAACATCATTATCACGCAAAATATTAAGTTCAAGCACCAACATTATTATCACCCAAAGTATTAACTTCAAGCACCAACATTATTATCGCCCAAATATTAAGTTCAAGCACCAACATTATCATCACCCACATATTAAGTTCAAGCACCAACATTATTATCGCCCAAAGTAATAACTTCAAGCACCAACATTATTATCGCCCAAATATTAAGTTCAAGCACCAACATTATCATCACCCAAATATTAAGTTCAAGTAGTAACATCATTATCACCCAAAATATTAAGTTCAAGCACCAACATTATTATCACCCAAAGTATTAACTTCAAGCACCAACATTATTATCGCCCAAAATATTAAGCTCAAGCACCAACATTATTATCACCCAAAGTATTAACTTCAAGCACCAACATTATTATCGCCCAAATATTAAGTTCAAGCACCAACATTATTATCGCCCAAAGTATTAACTTCAAGCACCAACATTATTATCGCCCAAATATTAAGTTCAAGCACCAACATTATTATCGCCCAAAGTATTAACTTCAAGCACCAACATTATTATCGCCCAAATATTAAGTTCAAGCACCAGCATTATCATCACCCAAATATTAAGTTCAAGCACCAACATTATTATCACCCAAAGTATTAACTTCAAGCACCAACATTATTATCGCCCAAATATTAAGTTCAAGCACCAACATTATCATCACCCAAATATTAAGTTCAACCACCACCGTTATCACCCAAAATATACGCACCTTCATATCTTCAGACAGAGTACTCAAAAGTTAGATCTAAGAAACAGGAAACAGCTTGGCATTGTAGCAAGCAATTGTGTGACTATAGCAAATATATAGCTCTATATTTTTACCTTAAGTTAAAGCAAGAATGATACATCATACTTACCTGCATTGGCTACCAGACGTGGTAGAATACTTCGATACTGGCCTTGTACGTATATTTGTAATTCTCTGTTTGTTTAAAATACAAGAAAACTGGTACGTTTTATTTAAAAGTGATTATCCCTACCATCACGATATTCTAATAGTTCTTACATGTTTATTCATGGGATGAAAGTGTATTATTCCCTTCATTGTACGTATTCTCACATGTAAGATCACATGATTTAAAGATAGGCCTACTTTACGGTTTCCATTACAAAATTCGTGTAACCCTTTTTTTTTCTCTGAGAGCAAGATCATTCCGTGAAAACCAGCTGAATATTGAAAATAAATCTGAGTTTTGGATTTCCATTTATTTAAATGAACAGTTGTTACTAAAGTTTACTGGAATATGAAAAAGCGTGAAAGTGATAAAATTGATTTGAAGACTAGCTGTAATCAACGCAAACTATTCGCAAATACATAAAAACCAATAAATGTGTGGCAGAGAACATCACACTAACTTGCCATTAACTGGAACCAGCAGAATTCTTGGGTTTTCTCGTTCAAAATAAGGTTAAATTTCAAACGATTTCTCTAATAAACATATATGACTAATTAGACAAATGTTTATAAAAGTAGTAGTGACAGTAATTCAACTTCTTCTAAAATAAAACTCAAAATAAGGTTTCCAAAATTACTCCATTAAGTTAACGATACCTTCTAATTCCTCAGATTTATATACATAGATGAAAGCCCTCAGCAGAGCGCTGAGAGAAGAGTCGAAGTCCTGCACCTTGGAAATTATATTGTATCAACAAAACACAACATTTAGATGAGTAATACAAATAATTGTTCGCTTAAAGTGTTAAAATGTTATAGAAGGCCTAACGTATCATATTAAGAGACAGTTAAATGTAACGATACAAGAGAAAGCTATGCAGGGTGAGCGGTGAAAGATACATTTGGTGGATACATAGCCGAGATACATGAAACGAACGGAACAGCAAAACGGAAGCGTTTACGAAGTGTAACTCATTTGAAAAAGAACAATTGAAATGACTATGTTCCGAAAACAGTAAAATACCATAGGTTCTAGAACCACGTTCCGAAAGAACAGTACAACCGGAACTCCTTGGCAATAATATAGTTTCTAAAACTATGTTCCGAAAGGACAGCATAATCGGAACTCATTGAAAACAATATAGGTTCTAGAACTATGTTCCGAAAGAACCGTATAATCCTTGGCAATAATATAGGTTCTAGAACTATGTACCGAAAGGACAGTATAATCCTTGGCAACAATATAGGTTCTAGAACTATGTTCCGAATGAACACTATAATTCTTGGCAATAATATAGGTTCTAGAACTATGTTCCGAAAGGACAGTATAATCCTTGGCAATAATATAGGTTCTAGAACTATGTTCCGAAAGGACAGCATAATCCTTGGCAATAATATAGGTTCTAGAACTATGTACCGAAAGGACAGTATAATCCTTGGCAACAATATAGGTTCTAGAACTATGTTCCGAAAGAACACTATAATCCTTGGCAATAATATAGGTTCTAAAACTATGTACCGAAAGGGCAGTATAATCCTTGGCAACAATATAGGTTCTAGAACTATGTTCCGAAAGAACACTATAATCCTTGGCAATAATATAGGTTCTAGAACTATGTTCCGAAAGAACACTATAATCCTTGGCAATAATATAGGTTCTAGAACTATGTACCGAAATGACAATATAATCCTTGGCAACAATATAGGTTCTAGAACTATGTTCCGAAAGAACACTATAATCCTTGGCAATAATATAGGTTCTAAAACTATGTTCCGAAAAGACAGTATAATCCTTGGCAATAATATAGGTTCTAGAACTATGTTCCGAAAGGACAGTATAATCCTTGGCAGTAATATAGATTATAGAACTATGTTCCGAAAGGACAGTATAATCCTTGGCAATAATATAGGTTCTAGAACCATGTTCCGAAAGGACAGTATAATCCTTGGCAGTAATATAGGTTCTAGAACCATGTTCCGAAAGGACAGTATAATCCTTGGCAGTAATATAGGTTCTAGAACTATGTACCGAAAGGACAGTATAATCCTTGGCAACAATATAGGTTCTAGAACTATGTTCCGAAAGAACACTATAATCCTTGGCAATAATATAGGTTCTAAAACTATGTTCCGAAAGGACAGTATAATCCTTGGCAATAATATAGGTTCTAGATCTATGTTCCGAAAGGACAGTATAATCCTTGGCAATAATATAGGTTCTAGAACCATGTTCCGAAAGGACAGTATAATCCTTAGCAATAATATAGGTTCTAGAACCATGGTCCGAAAGGACAGCATGATCGGAACTCATTGAAAACAATATAGGTTCTAAAACTATTTTCCGAAAGGACAGTATAATCGGAACTCCTTGTAAATAACAGAGGTTCTAGGACTATGTTCCGGAATGATAGTATAATCGGAACTCCTTATAAATAACATAGGTTCTAGGACTATGTTCCGGAATAATAGTATAATCGGAACTCCTTGGAAATAACATAGGTTCTAGGACTATGTTCCGGAATAATAGTATAATCGGAACTCCTTGGAAATAACATAGGTTCTAGGACTATGTTCCGGAATAATAGTATAATCGGAACTCTTTGTAAATAACATAGGTTCTAGGACTATGTTCCGGAATAATAGTATAATCGGAACTCCTTGGAAATAACATAGGTTCTAGGACTATGTTCCGGAATAATAGTATAATCGGAACTCTTTGTAAATAACATAGGTTCTAGGACTATGTTCCGGAATAATAGTATAATCGGAACTCCTTGGAAATAACATAGGTTCTAGGACTATGTTCCGGAATAATAGTATAATCGGAACTCTTTGTAAATAACATAGGTTCTAGGACTATGTTCCGGAATAATAGTATAATCGGAACTCTTTGTAAATAACAGGTTCTAGGACTATGTTCCGGAATAATAGTATAATCGGAACTCCTTGGAAATAACATAGGTTCTAGGACTATGTTCCGGAATAATAGTATAATCGGAACTCCTTGGAAATAACATAGGTTCTAGGACTATGTTCCGGAATAATAGTATAATCGGAACTCTTTGTAAATAACATAGGTTCTAGGACTATGTTCCGGAATAATAGTATAATCGGAACTCCTTGGAAATAACATAGGTTCTAGGACTATGTTCCGGAATAATAGTATAATCGGAACTCTTTGTAAATAACATAGGTTCTAGGACTATGTTCCGGAATAATAGTATAATCGGAACTCCTTGGAAATAATAGAGGTTCTAGAACTATGTTCCGAAAGGACATTATAATCCTTGGGAATAATATAGGCTCTAAAACTATGTTCCGAAACGACAGTATAATCCTTGGAAATAATATAGGTTCTAAAACTATGTTCCGAAAGGACAGTATAATCGGAACTGCTTGTAAATCATACAGGTTCCAGAACTATTTTCTGAAAGGACAGTATAATCGCAGCTCTTGGGAACAACTAGGTTCCAAAATAGACACTCCTACAGTCTTCTGGTAGTGGAACTGGACATTTTTGCTCGTGGAATTACTGACTCTGAGCAGTGCGCCTATCTAAATGAACTTTTATTATAGTGCTATATGAATCACATATTCAATCATCTTATGCATTTGCAGATCTTTGTTTATTTGTCTTGGAGACAAGGATACCGGGATCAAAAAATCCAGAACTAAGGCTAATGTTCTCTAATTGAATCTAACCCACTTTATATCAAAAACAATCCTTAACCTGAAAAGAACTTCTTATTCTATTCCATCGTAAATTTAAAGTGTTATATTCTGATCGCAATCTTTAAAAGTGGTTTGAGAAATTATTTTTTCATACCGGGTGAATCAGCTGCTCCTCGGTTTTTGTATCTATGCCACCCGCATATTTTAATCTTACGCGGAAATACCGCCCCTTTTGCAAAAGAAATACATCCCTCTATAGCTAAGATTCTTACACCACTTATTCGTTTATATGTCAAACCCAAATTAATCTCTAATTGCTGTTTAAATTCAAGGAGGACAAAAAAACTGAAGATCTCAATAAAATGGCGCAGAAATGAAAACCGGATGGTACAGTAATATCTCATGCAGAAGCTTCCGGTGGAGGTGCCTTGTGGTTGAGTTATCACTCCGAAAACTGCTCAAGTGTACTTAATATCGATGGCTCAAAACTCACTCTCTCAGAAATGTTTTCTGTTTATTCAATTTTAATATACAATTGCATGCGCGGAAGAGTTTCTGCCAAATACGGATTATGTAATTATTAATACGGTGCACATATTCAGGAAAAATTTTAATTGTTTATTATAAATTCTCCAATATACAACCACAATTTTTTCTTGAGAAGCTGAAGAATTTCAGTCTGTGTAGCGTACTTCTAATTGTCGTAAAATATATTATGCTGAGATATCCAAACCCAACTCAAAAAAGACGCCATTACTATGTGGAATTTGTACAGGCGTTTCTACTACCTTACACGCAATGCATGGTCATTAATACCACTCAGCTAGTTGCTGTGTGAAATCTCAAACACTTTTAAACAACTCTACTTTAGCTTTATACCAGACAAGCGCTGTTTCTACTTCCCAATTTTGTTATAATACTTTGAAGACGAATTTGTAACTTCATTCATTAATCAAACGGAACAAGCTAATGTTAATGGGATCGTATGGATAAAAATCAAGTACTTCATCAAACTTTGTACTCATGAGTATGAACACTTTGTGATTATATACTCAGCTTAATGAGAACATACTCGTTTTCATAAGTATAAAAGCCTACTACCTCACGCGAGTATATACTCATCCCCACAGCCGTCTTGTTCACTTAAATGTAAGCATATACTCATGTTATCTACACTCTTTGAACCATATACTAGCTTCGTTGAGTGTATGGTGGTGTTGTGTTTGGCATTCTGAATTAGAGGAGTAGATTTTGTTGTATTTGGTTCCGTCTCATCAAAACTGCTCAAGAATTATCCTGTGTTTTATAACAAGGTTCAGCAGAAATGTTAGAGAAATATTAAGCACTCCAAGAAACGAAAAATTAATTGAAGCAACACACACAAAAGCATGGCTGCAAATTAAATTAGCAAAACAATAAATAAAATGAAATAGGCAAAAGTCTATTATCAATAAATCAGGCAAAAAGAAAATATTCACAGATTCTAAAGTCATAATTATAAGGTGCCGGATGCAGATTCAAATCAAGCTGTTTCTAGAATCCTGGGATGTTTACACCATTTTTCTACAAAACAGTTTTGTTATAAATAACCTAACTTCTTAAGCAACTGAATTTTGGGGTTAGGATTTTACAAAGTAACCTTAATTAATAAATCTGACCTTCAACGATACTTCTAGGTTATGTTTTCATGAAGCAATATAGGATTTTGAAACTCCTTGAATGTCCATGGCAATCTTAGAAATCCAATAAATAAAATTGTTATAAGCAAAAAGAAAGGAATAATTGTGGATTGAAAAGTGATAACTCATGAGGTGCTGGATGAACTCATCCAACTGTTTTTAGAATCCCAGGATATTTACACTATTTAAGTATACTATGAAACACTTTTCTTATAAAGTTATGAGTAGGTATCTGGATTTTGAAGTTAACCCTTTAACAGTAAGGTTAATTAATAAAGCTGACTTTCAATGTTACTTCTAGGTTACGTTTTTCTGAAACAATGTAGGATTTTGAAACTTCTTTAATGCCCATCGCTATGTTTGTAACTATTCCACGAGTACTGTACAGCTCATAAATTGTGCCATTCTCTTAATATTTAGCTTTAAGCAAACAAAATCAATATGTACTCAGAAATGAGTATGCATATAACCATCCTCAACATGAGAGGAGAATGAACTCATAAAAATGAGAATATACTAGCTTTTATTCATACCAAATATGAGTACATACTCTTGTAAGATGGATGTCTGAGTATGTTCTATTCTGTTTCCATTACATGAGTATGTTCTCAAAATGAAGTTGATACTCGAAAGATTTTATTCTTAACAAACTGAGCATTTACTTGAAAAAGTTAAGTTCATACTATATAGTCACTTTTATTCATATAACCCATAGTGTATCAAATGTACGAAGTGTACTTCAAGGCAGAATTGAAATGCTAATTTAATTTTTTATGTGTGAATCACACTGAAGCACCTATTTTGGGTATAGGCACGTCTGTTAATTAGTGACAGCCTATCGTTTCTCTGGTTATTTAGATCCGCCATTTTCTTTTTGGCTGGTTTTGACACTATATTCCTGTGGTAGGTGTAAGTTGTAGTAAGGGGCTTCGAAGGTAGGTAGCAAAGTACAGTGCTTTTCTTTCAAACTGCGGCCATCGCACAGCAGTTCGCACGCCGGCTGCCGCAGCTCAGACTCCCGCCGAAACAGATATATTATCCCCGCAACCGCCTCACGTTTTCATAGATGTAGTTATAATTATAATGATAATAAGCATATACCTTATCGTAAGAGATGTTGGAAATGTCCTCTATCTTCACATTTCTGGCATCTTCTCATTTAAGGGTTCAATACCTGAAATTGAGTGAATTTCTCGCCTGATGTTTTCTTTTAGTTCTTATGATGCATGGGGTGTGTTGCACACGCCTTATTTTTCAACTTGCTCTACAGATAAAAATCATATACAGTTAAATCGGGGAATCGTGAGGATATTAATTCTTTATTAATTACCCTATCTTCAAAACTTTCCTGAATTAAGTTTATTGTCTCATCATCTGTAAGCGCGATAGCAAATTCTTGAAAAATACAGACTGACAACGTCAGTCAGCTGTTCAGAAAATGGTGTCATTTCTGTACCTCTCTGCATTTATTGGTTGTTGAAAAAACATAGGCCCTATCATTCTGTATACATTTACGTTAACCAATTTTAGCGTTATACAAGGGAATCTCGTGTGTAAAATCGGGTTTCTCTGTACTCCAATATCTGTTATTTGGCGACAAAACATAGCCATATAAATGGAACCATGCTTCGTTAGAGAAGAATATTATTTCGGAAAAATCCAATTACGGAAGTTTACACAACTCTATTGATCATGTGGTAAATAATGTAATATAAATGATATAGATATCAGGGGCGGCTTCTTAATATGGTAGCACGTTTGCGCTACAACCAAAGTCCTGGCTCTCCCTTTAATGTAAATAACGTATACGATTCATACATTTCTCTTATCATTCTGACATGATCTTGTGGAGTGGACTTTGGCAAGCGTTGTATTGTTTGCAGGTGCCAAGTAGTGCACTCCCGGCTGCAACCCACATTGGTATAATGGTGAAGTAAAGGGAATGACGAACCAAGGGAGCGCAGAGGTGTATGGGGGGGGGAAGTGAGGGGCATAAGCTGCATGTTGTTGGTTAACCTAGTAGTCAGAGAGCATAGAATAGGATGATCAACAGGAGCAATACTTTTCGTTTCGTCCCTTACACAGAGCCATCTATTGAATTCACAGTAAAAGTTTACCTCACTTCCAGTCTTCTATCTACTGAATTGCATCTCTGACTATACTCTAGTTACCTTGCATCTCTGATAATTACGTTGCCTGTATGCCACGTGGTTTGTGCCGGGTTTTAATTTATGAATCAAAGTGGTTTATTTAGCTAAATACAGGTAAACATTGCTATAAGGAGAAATAATGAATTCCATTCAGTCTCTTTTAATGCAACCGTTTTCAACGCTAAACTTTGAGGAAAAGAATGAAATTAAACGCATTGGCAGGCCCACACCATACCTAAAAATAATTCAGGTAGTTCAAACAAAAACAAGAAGTTTTAACAGGAATTTTAACAGCGATGTATATGAAAAATGTGATTGGATAAATGGTTGTAGTATTAAAACGCTTTCCTTGCGTTTTGTTTGGAGGTGAAGATACATGGACAAAGCATGGCGTGAATGATCTGTAGCATCTTCATGAAATGTGCATGTGTTATATATTGTGAATTTCAATTTCTTGTTTATTTGCGTAAATTAATCAGCTTATAGTGAGAAACTTATTCCGTATTTATTACTTAAAACATTTCAAATTGAAAGGATAATGTTGTGAACCACCAAAGTTCAGAGTCACCAGCCGCCCCTGATAGATATACAGGATGGACCATTTATGTTGAGACTGTATAATATTTCCAAAACCAAGCGTTGTAGAAAGAAATGTGCGGAATAAAAGTTGCTTGATGTTATGGGGGAAAGTAAATTCCATTAGTCGTGTTTTGCTTGGAGAACGTTGTTATTATTTTAGGGTCAATTTAGTTTTTTTAATTGGGAATCTACCTTTTTAATGTTGTTTTCTCATTCCTCATAAAAAACTAAACATTTGTATAAAGCACCTTGCAATTGCTCTTACACCAACGTAAATAACAACGAAAATTCTGAATGGAGAGCGCAATGAATGGTTGGACCATCCAAGGATGCTCATTTGAGGGTCAAGTTACGTTTCGTAATTATTTTGTTTCCTTATGCCTTATCACAAAATAAACAGCTTTTTATAAACAATTTTCTAATGAGCAAACAACTTACAAAATGTAGGTTCCCATTTAAAAAAAAATTAAATTGACCCTAAAATGACTATCACAATGTCCTCCAAACAAAGCACTAATGGCATTTACTTTCCCCCATTATATCAAGCAACTTTTATTAAAAACATTTCTTTCTACAACGCTTAGCTTTGGAGATATTGTACAGTCTCAACTTAAATGGTCCACCCTGTATAAGAAATGAAATGAGAGGAAATTGGGGGTTAGGAAAAACCCCATTAGTGTATAATCCACCCCAGCATTCGCCTACTGACCTGGCAAAACCACGAAAAACCCAAATGAGGATTTCCGGTCCAATGGAAATCCATCCCGGTAGTTTCTGAATGTGAGGGTCAGACGGCATCACCTGATCCATCCCGCTCGATTTATTAGCAAACAAAGCTGGGTAAGACATTTCACTTTAATATACAGTTTCGGTTTTGCGATATTAAGTTGTATTGATTAAACTCGAAATGTACCTTCTCCTATATATATATATATATATATATATATATATATATTGTACCACAAGTCTAATCTTTTTTTTATAAATTATATTTCTTAATACCTCTGTAAGAAACTGCTGGATGGAAATGTTTATAAAGCGAGATAGTTTTAATGTATGTAATATCTCACAAAGTGGGGAAAAAAGCCACAAAATGGGTATTATTATATACATTACTTTTTAAAAAGAACCAAAACTGATATGAAAGTTCCAGTCACACAATATATTGCACTTACTTTTACGTGTATTGTGGGAAAACGTTGAACTTCTATCTCTATTTTATGGCAGAAGATAACTAGATTTTGAAAATAAAAAAAATAGCAAAAGGAGTTGAATGTGATAAAAATCACGTAAATGCTGAAATGCAGTTATTTAACCTTCGCGGCGCTTAGATGTGACATCCAAAACAATTTTCTTTCGCCCTAGGGGCGTAAAATTTCACAGAAAAGTACTTTAAGATGGGTGCATTTTATTGCAATAAACAAAAATAATCGCTGTGTTTTTTACCAAAACGGTTCAAATAGCAAATCGATCCATTTTTAAGACTTGGGATGTTATAAAAGTATGCTGAAAATAATAATAACAATAATAACCCCCTGCATTAACAGATCGCTCACCGAAGCGACTGACGTCAAAG
This sequence comes from Deroplatys truncata, assembly GCA_030765065.1. Taxonomy (NCBI): domain Eukaryota; kingdom Metazoa; phylum Arthropoda; class Insecta; order Mantodea; family Mantidae; genus Deroplatys; species Deroplatys truncata. Next base: position 679,995,459 of record CM060990.1, read on the forward strand.
GAACATTTACAGTTACTAAGGTTCTTTTGTCTATCTCCGACATGATTTTTCATAAACCTCCAGAGTCTCCGGGGGGTCCCCGAAAGAGCGCTTGCTAGAAAACGCCCTGAGGCGGGTATCCAACCGAGCAGTCCCTGGTTACCATGCTAGCCTGTAGTTCCCAAGGTCGCGGGTTCAAACCCGGCGGAGGGTGATGGATGTTTTCGGGCGTAAAAATCCTTAGCATGGCTTCCTTCGGAAGGGAAGTAAAGCCGATGGTCCCGTGTCGTAGATTTACGGCACGTAAAAGAACCTCAAGCCTGATAAAGAGGCCTCTGAGCAAAATTGCCGGTCTTTCACGCTCAATATAGAATGGGGCGCTAAGGACCACAGCAGTTATAAAGCGTCCATAAATAAAATTCAATTTTTGAGCAATCCCTGGACATCAGTAAAAAAAACCAACACAGAACTCATAGACACCGCTCAGCCGCAAACCACGAACACCGTCGTCTGGTCCCACCACCCTGAAACAGATGTAAAGGAAGATGATGGGTATAGGAAATAAGGGGCAGAGAGTCGTGGTAGAGATGAACCACCCCAGCATTTGCTGCCAATCCGGAAAAAACACGGAAAACCCATGGGTCAGAGTGGGCGGTTGCCGGGAATCGAACCCGGGACCTCCCAAATGCGAGTCGCACACGCTACCGCGACGCCAACGAAGGAAGATTTTGTTTAAGTAGCAGGAGAATAGATGCGACGCTGTCCCGTAAGTCTGCCAAATTTTGCAGAACTCCTTCGCCCCACTCTATACATTGAAGTAGGAGTTGTATTGTAGTTCAACTGTTGGGGAGCCAAACTTGAAGTAGTTGCAACCGCACGTACGGTAAAAAGTTTCCGGTAGCCTTCGCCCCAAGTTTAAAACATATTAACTTTGTAATTTTGACTGTTTCTTATATTTTATGTTTGCCTCGGCTGCGTCAGTATTATTGTTAGAGACATGTTTCTCTTTGCAGGGTTGTGTTGCGACAGAAGAATGTAGATTTACACAGATTATAATTTTTACTTCACTCCTTTTATTAATGCTTGACACGATTTAAATAACACTTCACTGATATAGAGAGCTGTGAGATTCTTTTATTAATTACTTGCAATTTTGAACATGTAAACTATTTTCTCATATAAAATACGTATTAAATTTCTCGAGGACGCATCTCGCGTCCGATTAGGAACACTGTCTACAACCAACACGTCCAGTTATGAGCACTGTCTACTAGCAACTGACTTGATTTCTACCGCCTAAATTTGTAAATTTCTGTATTTCAAGTCTCTGATTGGCTATTCCTAATCCAATAGAATACTTTTATTTAACTTAAGCTTTTTTCTGGTTGTTGATTGGCTATTTTATAAACTGTCACTAAAATTACATTATTGTTGCTCCAAGAATGACTAGTAGCATTATTACACTTTCTTACTCATTATTGCGTCAAGGTTACCTCATTGTTAGCAACTTTTAACCTATTATTCTCACAGCTCCTACATTATTAAATTACGTAATACATTCAGATAATATTATTACATGTATACAATAATATAAACATATACAATCACAGTAATATACACTTTTTATATATTGTTACATACACATATTGCTTTAAGGCGAGCTGTTATTGAATATATATAATTTGACTGAAATCATTTAAGTGTTAAAAATACTGCCTCAACTTATGCCTGGATATGCTACAGTCACGATCCAGGGTTTGTACTCAGAATTCAGTGTGATACCCCCAGGTCAGGATAACCAGGAACTATTAAGTTCCCAACTTGAATTCCTTCCCAAATGCACTATACTGAGCTTAATACAAAGAATAAAAATCATAAAACATGTGACCACCAAACAACTACTAACTGGTATTTCTACTTGAAATACAAAACTCTGTCTCCAAGTATGCATTTAAACAAAACAGATTAAAATGAACATTTATATGTGAGTAATACGTTTCAGATAGCATGGTTATGCTGCTATTTATTTGCCCCGATCTACTTGGGGAAACGTTACATAATCTGAACCTCCATTACGATAGATATTAAAACAAAATTCATTAAGAACCAATGTACCTTAATATCATTTAAATCAACCTGAAACGCAGCACTATCACGTGGAATTTATTGTACTAAAACCAAATTAAAAGATAGCATAGCCCAGGTCAGGCTATTTACAGGACACATAGAATCTTATTGAAACACAATTGTATTTTATAAACAATGCAATTAACACGGACCAGGATTGTCTGAACCTTGAAATTATGTAAGTACTCTTTCACTTGTTTGCTCTTTCCAAGCGTTAAATTCTTGCAATGATACAAACTGCTTAATGCACACAACACTTACATTTATCTTCTTTGCTGTACTTTAACGTACTGGAGTGTGTGTAACTGTAAACTGGCCTGGTACTATTCATTAATGAGGATTACGTTTCCTACCTTTAACTGCTGCATTCACTACGACTCTCGCCGTATAAAGAATACATGCGTGAAACTTTACACCCAACAACACTTCCAATAGCGGCGCATTTCCTGAAATTCCATCCAAAGTCGAACCAAATACCCACGGACATGGGCTATAAAACAGGCGAGCAACTCCCACAAAACGCTGTGTTGTAGACGAGCAGACAAACCTTTTGGCGGAACTACATATTTACAGTAACCCTACGCTGCTGAGAAGCTCTACCACGTGACAAACATTCTTCCTTTCACAAAGAAATGTGTCGATCCTTGGGTTTGGGTTACTTCTCCAAACACCCTTTTCGTCCAACCGTCGAAAATTACACTACGTCGTAATCATAACGTATAGTTTACAGTCTTTCCCTTACTGGGGAAAATACTTCTAAATACTGCTGCAACGTCTGCTTAACTTTCCGACATAACCTCCCTGCTTCATTAATAAGCCAGGGACTTAATGGTTTCCGACTGCACCGTAACCATTCTACTGCTTCTTTACTAAACCTTGGTTACGTAATACGTCCTATAGCCTGTCCAACCACCTAATCACTTCCGCTTTTTCCGACTCACCCTGCCTCTTTCCCCTCTGCCTGCGGTGTTGATAGCAAAAACCGTTCGGGAATGCACGTGGGCCATCATGACGATAATTAACATTTATAGCAACCCTACATCTATATTGGTCGCGAGCGAGCGCTAATCTTTCTTACGTCCCAAATGTTCTTTACACAGTAACTGAAAAATTCCCCCTGTTACCACGTAAACTTTGAAATTGTATGAGTCCAAAACTGAATGCTGTACTCTCTGCACGTCAGCCACTGAACTTGTTCCATTTTGTCCATCAGTGGTCCTAGAAAGGGCGTTGAAGACGGAGAAAGAATCACGCTAACTTAATACAGACATGCTGTAGAGACCAAAACCAAGAAACAAGCAAGGTTCGGGAAAGGAAACTAATTCCTTGAACCTGTTGCATAAAACACACTAACACCAATGGAAAAGAATTATTAGTTAATGAAATTCTGTTTCATAGATATTCTTGGCAACTAATAAAAAACCTCACTAATATTATTAGTTGTCATACGAACTGTGTTTTGTTGCAGCTTTCCTTTTGCTTTTCATTACAATATATTGGACATCTCGGTTACGGTTTCTGTTGACAAACGTTTGTTTTGAATAAAAATGGGAAGACGGAGGGATAATGTACCTCCATAAAATAAACAATCATCTATTAAAAGAGTAATTTAATGTTTAAAAGCTTTAAGCATGCATATGCCATTACTACTTTTTTGTAGTAAGACGAATATTGTAACTACTTCGTTGTGGGTATCTTACCTGCGTTGTTGTAAGTGTAGTCTTCAGGACTCGAGATCGCCGATGTCAGGAAGCACTCATCGTCGCATCTCAGGGTCAACTGTCGGCGGATCGGTCTGAAATTTCCTACTGTTATTGTCAGGGTAGGGTTGCGGGAGTGGTGACACTGGGATATTATTCATCAAGAAAACACATTTGCACTTCCTCACTAAGGCGTGTATTCCTGCCAGAAATAGTGCAAGATTCTTGTTTTTTTTTCTACCCCGAACGGTTCTTATATAAGAATATTTTCTCCCTTTGGTTCGACGTTTTGCTCCGGCTAATTAATTATTGTCTAAGGCGCTCTATCACCGATCTTTAGATTCCCGCGAACTTAAAGTTATCACTTGAAGTATAAGTTATTTATTATATTGTATAAAAATAATTTCAACGAACACTGTAACACGCTATATAATTATTCCACACGCATTACTTTATGATTACACCGTAGTGCGGCACTTAGTAAACTTGAGAACGTATTGTCCTTGTCTTTTGACTGAACGTGATGCGTGTTTCCTTAACGGAGTATCATGGCAGACTGTCGAAATCCTCGCTCGCGTTCACATATAACAAGCACTGCTCGCCTCCAAATTCTGTACATGTCACTACATCTTCCTATCTTTTCATTGGTTCTAATATTTATCCTCTACGTTTATTGGTTCCCTGGCTGAAAACTCAAAGCCTAATTGTAAGAAAAGTCCGTTGCCTCATAGCGTCTGTTTACTCTTACAACTTGCCTCATCCCCTCGAAGTACAAAAGAAGCTTTCGACTTTCATGGCCCCACGCTCGGAAAATATAACGGACAGTCTGAAACGAAGCTACTCTTATTTTGCCTAAATCTTGCAGTTTTTCTTACACAATTATGCCTTTATTTATTTTACAATATATTGAAACTTAAAACATATTTACAGCTTCAGAAGGGCTTTCGATTGATGCAGTTTTGAATCATATTGCTTTAAAATTATGTAAAATTACCAAATTGCATGTTAATTAATTATTAATAATTTCTAAATTATAATTATTACAGAGTTACTTTTTCTGTATGCGTAATCAGGCGGAAATATCGCTACAACGTAGGTAAGAGATGGGGACTAAGACCTAGAATACTGTACTGGCTATATACCATTACTGTACGATGCAATAGTCTGGTGGACACAGCTGAAGCCCAAGCCAGAGCCACCTCTAGGCACACCTAAGTGTTCCATTAGAGCGGCTATAACAAACTGGTGTACAAAACAACACTCTCTGCTTAAATGTAGTAAGTCTCAGTTAAAAACAACAATAGTATCCTTTGCCACTGGGTCTACTACCTCCATCGTTATGGCTAACATTGAACATGTTATTTTGTTGTATTGTTATTTGCCCCACGCTTTGGGAGCCAATTTGAAGGTTTGTTGCTGCTACGTATGGAAAGCCAGTTTGAAGAAAGTGTATTATATTTCGACTGTTGGGGAGCCGAACTTGAAGTAGTTGCAACCGCATGTATGGTAAAAAGTTTCCTGTGGCCTTTGTCCCAAATATTTAAAAAATATTAACTTTGTAATTTTAACTGTTTCTTTAAATATTATATATTTATGTTTGCCTCGGCTGCGTCAATATTTATATTTTTTTAGAGACATGAATGTCTTAGCAGGGAGTGGTGCGACTGAAGAATGTAGGCTTACACAGATTATAATTTTACTTCACTCATTTTATTAATGCTTGATACGATTTAAATAACAGTTCACTGATAGAGAGAGAGAGAGCTGGGAAATTTTTTTATTAATTACTTGCACTTTTTAACACGTAAACTATTTTTGTCTCACACGAATACGTATTAAATTTCTCGAGGAGGCATCTCGCGTCCGGTTAGGAACACTGTCTACAAGCAACTGACTTCTGAATTTGTAAATTTTGCTCCATTTTAATTTCTGATTGGCTAATTCTAGCCCAATAGAATACCTTCATTTAACTAAAGCTTTTTCTGGTTGTTAGTTGGCTATTTTATAAACTGTCACAAAAATTACATTATTGCTTCCAAGAATCACAAGTAGCATTATTAAACTTTCAAATTCATTATTGCCTCATGGTTACCTCATTGTTACCGCATTGTTAGCAACTTTTAACCTATTATTCTCACAGCTCCTACATTATTAAATTACGTAATACTTTAACATAACATTATTACACATGTATACAATAATATAAACATATACAATGACTGCAATATACACTTTTTATATCTTGTTACATAAACATATTGCTTTAAGGCGGACTGTTATTGAATTTATATATTATATAATTAGACTGAAATCATTTAAGTGTTAAAAATACTGCCTCAACATTCCCAATGCAGGTTTTGGAATCTTAGTTGTTTTAGTTTGCTGCAGTCTGTGGAAAGCTATTCTGTCCTCCCCCTTAACAAAATATCCAAGAGGATCAAGCTCAAGAGTGTTTCCATTGCCCCAGTTACTGCTAGACGGGCCATCCTTGCTTTGCAAGTTCGTCAGCTTTCTCATTGCCTCTGAAAACTACAGAGACGCTATATCTAGTATTTTAAACGTTTGACTTCAGCCTCTGCTTTGCGTATACACCACCATACCTGCAACAAATATGTACCTAATGAAACTATTTCTGCAATTAACATTTCTCTTCATTAACATGAAGTCGATAGAAAATAAACTACGAATAGCTTGTAAGTAAGTTTGCCATGGGACCCAGGGTATAAAGGAATTGAAGCCAGTGAGGAAGCCCATTAATGACTATAGAATCTGGTGTTTTTTCTATCTACTCGCATTTATTTTCATATCTGTTCTGCAAGATATTCGTATAAAAGGTTACCACAAGAAACAATGCAGTACCGATTACATTGCAAGCATAAGGAAGAAGCATAAGTTTGCATACCACAAATTTGCATTTTATTCTTACCAAGGCCCCAGAAAAACAGTTTTGTTACCGGTTTTCAAATCATCACACGACATAATAGTTGGACAGAGAGGGAGAGATAGTGGCGAGAGCGACGGAGGGGAAGGGAGTATGAGACACCTTGGAAATAAGATTGAGGAAGCAACAGAGAGGGAAAAGTGAGGGAGAGAGAGGCAGTTGGTGCGAGTTCTACTAGTATAATAAAATGGCACGCTTCTAAGATTATGATGCTACTACCAGATTACCTCAAGTTTTTACTTTCTCTGTCACGTACCCAGTAGGTAGAGTAAGTCCTGATGCCGAGATTTCACTGGAAATGCATGTTTTGAAACCCCCTGAATCCAGAAGGATTACTCTCTCTATCACATGCTTACTAGGTAGAAGAAGTATTGCATTCCACCCAAAAATTCGATGTCGACATTTATCCGGAAGTGTATGTTTTGACACCCTTGAATAAAATAGTGTTTTAACTTCTCTACCACTAGTGTTAAAATTAAATAGAGTTTTATTTATAGACGCTCTTTATCTGCTGTGGTTCTTAGCGTCCCATTCTATATTGGGCGTGAAAGACCGGTAATTTTGCTCAGAGGCCTCTTTATTAGGCTTGAGGTTCTTTTACGTGCCGTAAATCTACGACACAGAACCACCGGCTTTACTTCCCTTCCGAAGGAAGCCATACTAAGGATTTTTATGCCCGAAAAAATTCCATCGCTCTCCTCCGGGTTGGAACCCGCGACTTTGGGAAGTAGTGACTAGCACGGTACCACTAGTCCACGGAGAACGACTAATTAACACAAGTGTGTGTGCGTATATACATGTATATAAACAGCACTAGAGATATATTTGTATGTATATATTATGAGTCATGTAAATGTCATATATATACATACCAGGTGAGTGTTCTCAAACTGCGGATTGAGAAGTTGTGCAGTCCCGGCGTTGTACAGCTGTGTCATAAACACTGTCCACTGCATCACGTCGTATCAATTTCGGCCGAAATGGCTGCTTTGCACCGCTCTGCGTATCCTGACTTGCGCTCGTAGCGCAACAGTGTGCGCGTTGGCCGTCAGTTGTGAAGGTCCCTCGTTCAAATATTGCCACCTGAGGGTACTTTTTATGTTTATAAATTTAACGAGAACTGGTATTTTGGCACCGAAGTGTCGTTTCACTTAATTAATTTAATTATGTGAATTTTATTAAAACACATATTGTTACTGGTTAGAATATGCTTTAATGAACATCATAAAGAAATGCAATAAATGAAAACAACTAATTTATTCGCAGGCGTGATATGAATTTCCAACTTTTATCATGACTTCTTAGGATTTTAACCATTTAGCTACTAGAGCACGTTAACAATCAGCACCACCTAAGCCCTAATCAGTGGGCTGGTGAATGCGATGTCTGCACCTGCATTTCGCACCGTCTGTAAAATGCAGGGTTACCTAGTAAGGCAGTATTTTTAATACTTAAATGATTTCAGTCTAATTATATATAATATATATAAATTCAATAATAGCCCGCCTTAAAGCAATATGTGTATTTAAAAATATAAAAAAGTGTATATTACAGTCATTGTATATGTTTATATTATTGTATACTATTGTATACATGTTCAATAATGTTATATGAATATATTATGTAATATAATAATGTAGGAGCTGTGAGAATAATAGGTTAAAAGTTGCTAACAATGAGATAACCTTGAGGCAATAATGAGTAAGAATGTTTAATAATGCTACTAGTCATTATTGGAGCAACAATAATGTAATTTTTGTGACAGTTTATAAAATAGCCAATCAATAACCATTTAGTTAAATGAAGGTATTCTATTGGAGTAGGATTAGCCAATCAGAAACTGAAAAGGAGAAACATTTACAAATTCAGAAGTCAGTTGCCTGTAGACCGTGTTACTAACCAGACGCAAAAAGTGTCCTCAAGAAATATAATATGTATTCGTGGGAGACGAAAAATAAGTTTACGTGTTAAAAAGTGTAATTAATTAATAAAAAGAATCTCACAGCTCTCTATATCAGTGAAGTGTTATTTAAATCGTGTCAAGCATTAATAAAAGGAGTGAAGTAAAGTTATAATCCGTGTAAGCCTACATTCTTGTCGCACCACAACCCTACAAAGAGAAACATGTCTCTAACAATAATACTGACGCAGCCGAGGCAAACATAAATATAATATTTAAAGAAACAGTCAATTTACAAGGTTAATATTTTTTTAAACTTGGGGCAAAGGCCACCTGAAAGTACATTTGGGGCGAAGGCTACCGGAAACTGTTTACTATATGTGCGGTTGCAACTACTACAAGTTCGGCTCCCCAACAGTTGAAATATAATACAACTCCTTCAATACAACCTACTTCAAATTGACGCCCAAAGCGTGGTGCAAACAACGTAAACAAAACACCTTCTTCAAAGCTGGCTTCCATACGTGGAGCTAATAAATATCATCTCACTAGATACCAATCCGCAGAATGAGAAGACTCACGCGGTATATATATATATATATATATATATATATATATATATATTCTGTGAAGCTTGTGAAGTCCTCTTCATTCGGTAGAAGTTTCGTATAAGTTTGTATAACTGGTTAACTATAAGAGAGACAAAAACTTACCTACTACACAAAAAATGCAGATGTTTTTAAAATACACTATTTATTTAAAATAATTTTTGCGATGTCGGTCATTTTCAAGATTACGCTGTTATTGGTTTAAATGTTTCAACATTTTGTTATTATTTGAGTGCTGTCAAAATTCAATTGTTTCCCGCGATTTCATGGAAAGGGTAGGAAATATTAAGGCCAGTATACAGCGACCCACTTGTTATAACAGTTGACTTCGCTTCGTTTCCCTGTATCCCCCTTGTACGTTCAAGTAAATGTGTAATTAATCTATTTCTGCAAATCTTTATCTCCTTAACATGAAGTAGACACAAAAAGAAACTTTTTCAAGAATAGTTTGGAAAAAGCTACATCAAAATAAATGGTAGTGAATAAGAATGTCCTGTGAATGTGACACAAGATTTTTTAGTAGTGTTTAACCATTCTTACTACATAGGGCACCACAAGTGGTGAACATTGATGGTACATGAAGTTATATTTGGGAAAGAAGTGTTCCAGTTTAGGGTACTGAGGAAAACCCTGTCAGAGAGGACAGTACAGCCGTGATTTGAAACTCGGACATTCCCTTCACGAGTCCGTGTGTTAACCACTGTTCTGTAAGAGCATATTATCAAAGAGGAGTATAAACATAATTACCAAAGAGCATTGTGTTACTTGGAAGCAGCATTATAATATTACCAAGTTAATAAAGCTGTCATCTATGAGGGCTAGGTATTCTATCGAGTCCTAGCCTAGACCTTGACGATCTCGGCCACATGTCGGTATGACTTGTATTATGTATAGGCATAATTACCAAAGAGCAGTGGGTTTCGTGGAAGCAACATTATAATATCACCAAGTTAATAAAGCTGTTATCTACGAGGGCTGGGTCTGCTATTGAGCCCTACCGCAGCCTCAACGACCTCGACCACGTATCGGTGTGGCTTGTATTATGTAAGAGCATAATACAAGCCATATTATAATATTACCAGTTTAATAAAGCTGCCATGTACGAGGGCTGGGTCTGCTATTGAGCCCTACCACAGACCTTAACGACCTCGACCACGTATCGGTGTAGCTTGTATTATGTAAGAGTATAATACAAGCCATATTATAGTATCACCAAGTTAATAAAGCTGCCATGTACGAGGGCTGGGTCTGCTATTCAACTTTACCCCAGACCTTGACGGCGAAGGCCATGGAATTTGGTCAGTAAAGATCGGTTTCTTACGTGTAACAAATTCCCTCGGGCTCGTGAGTCAAGATGCAAATGTTGCCCATAAATAATGTTCTGTTTTTGTTCCAAATATTCAGTGACAGCCCAGTCAAATTAGCACTTATTGATTTCTCATGTTTAGTAGCTCGGAACACTATTCTATATTGTATATTTGTATCGAATCATTCACCAGTATATTCTATTGAGAGAGAGAGAAACATATATATATATATATATATATATACACACACACACACACATTGATCGAGCCAGTTGCGCTCAGGCTCACATTTGGGAGGACTTGACTTCAGAAAACGAGGTGAGCGGCAGTCCTGAACAAGAGTTTTGTGTGGTACCTGCTGGCCGCTGGTTGATTAATACATGCCACGAATTTTTCCGCCGCTTAGTTCAGTTCTTTCTCTATTTTCGTGATTGCACAGCCGGCGCGGTGGACCTTGCCCTGAGGAAAGCTGGCATAGAACTCACTTTACCTGCGGAGCGTTAAGCCTCTCCTGACAATAAGGCGCTGTGTTATTCTTCCGCAGTTCTCTTTGGTTTCTTCCTCCATCGTGACAACTTCTGTATACTCTGGGATGTACTGTCTGTCTCCTAAATGATCCGTGTTTTGACTTTAGCTCTTTTTTTGATGAACTTGTTAGGATTTTTCTTGTTACACAGGAAAATGCCCATGCTTATACGCATTTTATATGAGGTATGAGGTATTTACTGGAGGTGGACACCTCGCCACACTCCGGGAGCCAGGGATGAAGTGAAGGAGCCGCAGGAGGTTGCAGGTCCCAGGCAGACGAGATTACAGAGAGCACGGAAGTCACTATCATTTGAGGCAGTATTTTATATCACAACACTGTGAATGCTAGTGATTGTAGTGTAAATTAGCATTATTGTATGACAATGATTTGATATGTTTGTTAATTATAAGCATTGTTATGAAATAAGTTTACACGGCCTCACTGAAACTGACAATAGGAGCGGGTAACAATGAAACGAGGGGGTGAGTTGTTTATCAATTAGAAGAGACAAACAAATGACGTCAGAGTAGCGCGCTTTTCTTTAGAAATGGAGGGAATATCTTCTCTAGAGCATATGTGTTTGTAATTTTGATTGGATAAAAAAATAGACGCCAATGTTGGCGCGCTTTATTAACCAATAGCAGCTCTGTTATAATCTTTAGGCATATCGGGGTGAGGGAGTATAAATTCTGAAGCCAGAGACGGGTAACGCACAGTTCAACAGAATCATTCGCGGGTTACACGTCACACAGTTCAACAGAATCATTCGCGGGTTACACGTCACACAGTTCAACAGAATCATTCGCGGGTTACACGTCACACAGCTCAACAGAATCATTCATGGATTACACGTCGCGCAATTCTACAGAATCTCTCGCGTCGTAAAGTTAGTTACAAAAATGTGAAATACTCAAATTAATAATGTGCGGCAAACAAGTGATTATAGTTACATTCGAAAATATAACAGTTTCAGTCGGGCGTGTATCAAGAGATAAATATGTGAAATTAATGAAGTGTGACGGCAATAAAAGTGTAAAACAAATTCTTTTATCAGTGTTATCTTTTAGTAACAACTCCTTTCCGTTTACACACCCTGTTCAAGAGATTTGCTCGACTGAGTAATAATAGCTAGCCGGAGGACAAAGAACTCAAAATTAAAAATAGTAAAACAATAACAGGCGCTCAACAATAGATAACACGAAAGATACCGCGACACATTTCCAGTACGAAACGCCCGTTCTCGGCCAGTAGACGCAGAGTCCCGCGAGAGGACGACGAAGCGGCCTGTCGTTGGCGGGGAGAAATCTTTCCAAAGCGCAGCGACCATACACTCTGCCTACCATCAGACGGAGACGCTGCCTGAAAGATGAAAGGGAGAAAAATGAAATGACAGGAAATGAGGGAGAGGAGAAATCGTGTTAGAATACACCACCCCAGCATTCGCTTAGGCGACCAGAGGAAAACCACGAAAAAAACCCATGGTCACAGTGGGCGGTCACTGGGAATTCGTCGTCCTTCGTGGTGTAGTGTTACCATGCTATTCTCTAGTTCCCAAGGCCGCGGGTTCTAACTCGGCGGAGGGCGAAGGATTTTTTCGGGCGTAAAAATCCTTAGGATGGCTTCCTTCGGAAGGGAAGTAAAGCCGGTGGTCCCGTGTCGTAGATTTACGGCACGTAAAAGAACCTCAAGTCTGATAAAGAGGCCTCTGAGCAAAATTACCGGTCTTTCATGCCCAATATAGAATGGGGCGCTAAAGACCACAGCAGTTAAAGAGCATCCATAAATAAAAACTCAATTTAATTTAGCTGGGAATCGAATCCGGGACCTCCCGAACCCGGGCCACAGACGTTGCCGCCTGAGCCAACCCTCCCAGTCCCATTTTATACAGTATTATTTGCTGGTTTACATCTGAAGACATTTCTGTTGACTGTGGAATGTGTGCATAGCTCCTATTGTCTTTCTGTGAATGTAGGGAGGGCAAACAGGACGAGTAGGGTAGCAACATGTTGCTCCGTTAAATCCTGCCTTGCCCCACTCCTGCATTTCACAGAAATCCAATAGGAGTCTGTCATTATTTAGCAGAGCCAACAGACTTATCAAGTAATATAAGAGTATGGTCTCAAAACGGCCGGAAAACATTCAGAAAAGAGCGAACAAATCCGGCGATCGCTGGTAGCGCAAGGTGGCAGTTAAAGAGTTAAGGTAGGGTCGCGTCTAGGGACCCGGCCTGCGTTGTGCCTGCCGCCACCAGATCTGCCTACCCTCTGCACTGCTCTACCTCATCCCTCCCTCATGCAAGACTTAAAACACTTAGGACATATTGAAATGCGTTTTACAAAACGTTCGTCTAACTCTAACTAAATACTGTGACCGTTTACACAGCATAAGTATGATACAGCAGTTTTTGTCTTACTTCGTAGCACATGTTGATAATATTGTGATTTAAAATCAGTAATTTGCAATATCCTGTACTATTCAGTTACTGCATTGTTTTCAACAAAGTGTTTTTCGGACTTGAGTTATTTGTATAATGGCCGCTTTCACCAATCTTGGTTATTACCCTAACGCCACCTTAAATGCCTACGTATTTAATGCCTAATATTTAATGTTTCACTAAACATCGTTATAGCTAACACATTCCTTACAAATGAGTTAATTTATAGATACCTGCGTTGAGTTAAATCGCTTAACGTAGTGTTTGTCTAGAAAACAAATGATGCATGTGTCTTTAGTATGGATTCCATCCCACATTGGAACACAAGGCAACGAATTGGCCGGTCAGGCAGCAAAAGAAGCCACTGAACATCTACTAAGTGACCCAACTATAACTACATCAGCCCATGATGTTATCCCAACCATTAAAAAGAAGCTCTACCAACAGTGGAAGACAGGATGGCTTCACTCCACGAGAAGTAAACTCGGTGATATAATATCGAGCTTTTCGACACATCTTCCCAATAATTCTCTTTCAAGACAAATTCAGGTTTTAATATCCCGACTACAAACGGCCCATACCAAGATTACGCACAGTTATCTTCTTTCAAAGAACCAACCACCCATCTCCCACCAGTGTAACATACTGTTAACGACGAAACACATAATCGTAGAATGTCCACAATACGATCAATGGAGACAATACTACCAGATACCCAATGATTTACAAACAGCACTGAACTATTCGACGTACCCTAAGATAGTCGAATATTTCAAAAGCATAAATTTGTATAAAAATAATATAAATATTAATCAATTTGATTAGTAATAGTGTCACAAATTTATACTAGTTCATTGTAATGGCTCAAAACTGCCAGTATGTTAAATAACCTTATTGTTTTATTGTTAAATATTTATTTTATAAAAAGTTGTAAAGTCGCGATATGACTAATATGTTTAAGCGGCTAATCATTCATTCTCTGTTTAACCTCATCCTATGTAGGACTTACACCCCCCCCCAGGACTTACAGGCGGGTGCCTGGGGTCAGAGGCCCATCGAGGATCAGACACACTCATGGAGCAGACAGAATAACCAGGATGGGTGATCAGCCCGATGCCTCGAATGGGATGAAGGAAGTAGATGAAACGAAATGACGGCGAAATGGATGAAAGGAAAGGTGATGATGGAGCAGTTGGTGGAATGAATGGCGTGGGAAACCGGAGAAACCGGAGAAAACCCGCCCAGACGCCGCTTCGTCCACCACAAATCCCACATGCGGGTCCCTGGGATTGAACCCGGGGCGCCTTGATAAGAGGCGAGCGGTCTAACCACTCGGCCACGGCGCCGCTGTTAAAGCGACTGTAAACTATTAAAATAAAAAACTGATGCATCTTTCAACCCAGAAATCAAATATTTAGAACATATTGAATAAGAGCAACACCATTACGATAGCCATGCTATACTTAAAATGGATACTGAAGGCCACACATTTTATTCGACGTGCAATGTAAGTAATAAATTAGAAGGAATGGTTTTATAAAAATGCTTATGTGTTACATTCACAAAAGTTTTACTATCCATTGTCGTTTATTCTGATAGATATTTTAAAAAATATTCTTATTTTTCTATATACTTCGTGTTAATCGAGGTAAACCCTTACATAAATATCTTTATCACACATTTGTTGTAGATACAAGGTGGTGAGAGGAAACGGAATCGGTATTCCAACGTAAAAACCTGTCGCTATAAGTTGGCCTTAAAATTCCATAGTCTTTAAATGACATTACGAGAAACCACTGAATAGCTACATCACTTTAAAGAAAATGACAAAATATTGAACAACTAAAACCAATAATGACATATCTCGGAAATTTCTGATGCCACAACAAAGCTATTTGAGATAAATCCTGTGCTTTAAAGAGATCTGCAATTCTGTATAATAAGATTTTGTCAATCTCCTGTTGTTTACCCGGTATACAATATCATACAAAAGTCCTTCTGAAAGAAGAAGACTTCACAGGTTATTTCCAGAAAATTCAACATACACATTTAATTTCTCCAGTAAATTGAAGTAGGTGTTATGTTTACGTAATATTTTTTTTTACGTAAAATTGTTTAATTTATTAAGCTTCATGCATTGGAAGCTAATTTGAAGAAGTATGTTCTTGGAGTTACTTTGTTTAAGAAGTTTGCAACACGCTTTAGGCGTCGGTTTGAAGTTGTTGATTACGCAATATGCTGCTACGTATGAGAAGCTGATTTAAAGATGTGTTTTTGTTGTTCACTCCAAGTTTTACACTATAATATTTAACTTTGTTATTAAAACTGCTTCTATATATTATTTATGTTTGAATTTGCCTCGGCTGCGTCAGTAATGTTTGTAGAGTCATATATCTCTTAGGCAAGGTGCGGTACGACAATAATTGTAGACATACACAGAATTTAAGTTTTTAAATTCACTTCTTTTATTAATACTTGCACATTTTAATAAAGCACTACACTTTTTAAGAGCTGTGAGATTCTTTAATGTTTTCACTTAGCTAACGCGTAGACATATTTTACGATTCACACGTAATATTTCTGTAGAGAACACATCTTCCATCTGGTCACTACCAAGGTTTGCCAGCAACTGAACATGTTTCAACCGTTAAACCCGTAAGCTTCGGTATTTCAAGTCTCTGATTGGCTAATTCTAGTCCAATAGAATATCTGCATTTTACTTAAAGCTTTTCTTTGCTGTTGATTGGCTAATTTTAAACTGTTACTGAATTTACATTATCATTGCTCTAATCATGACTAGTAACATTCAAACTCTCTAACTCATTATTGCCTCATTGTTAGCAACCTAAAACTTATTATACTCACAGCTCTTGCATTATTAAAGTATGCAATGTATTCACATAACATTATTAAAACATATTTACAACAAAAATAGCATTTGCAATGACTGTTACATACAATTTAAATAATTATTACATACATATTGTTTCAAGGCGGGCTGTTATTGAATTTACTTATTACAAAATACAATTGAAATAGTCAGGTATTAAAATAATGCCTCAAAATATCTTAAATGTATGGTATTTTAATCTAAATCGTTACAATCATTTTCGAAAAAATAAAAAATATCGAAAATGTTTCCATGTAAAGGGCAGTTTGTGATGAGGGATATTGTTGAAAACCTCATGCCAGGAAAATACTGAACTTAAATTATCAATTGCGAGGTCAGTTGGGGAATTTAATGTCCTACCTGCATGTTGCCATGGTAACTCAGTGGTTAAAGCAACAGGGAAGAAATCGGAAGTTCCATGGTTCAATTGCCGGCTAGACATTGAATTTTTTTAGCCTGACTCTACCTTCTAACCCTTGTCCTACACACGGCCTTGTGTGAAAGAACAATTATCATTAAATGTCAGGTTTAATATTTATCCGAGTTTTCGTTTTTGAGTAATGCTGTTCACAGGCAAACACAGACACACCCCCGGGTCTTTTCCTAAAAATGATTTTTGGATCGAGGGGGCCTCAAAAATTCCGTTGAAATCTCGTTATGGAATTTTTGAATGGAATCCTCTACCTATGTGGTAGAGAAAGCAAAGGTTGAAGAGGTCGGGATGTACCACAGTTGAGATCAATGCTTATACAGCGCTTTTAGTGGGCAGTGAGTCAACTGGATTAGTAATGTAACTGTGTAGCTTCTGGTTCTGTTCTCGACAAGCCACTTGAGTTATTTTTTCAGTTTAACAAATTTCCCAAAATGTTCAAAATTTGATGTTTGAATATCAGCGTACTTGCGTGTGCTTCGATTATTAAATTAAAGCGATGCACCATTAAAAACTGATGGAAATTCCGGGAAAATTGACGTTTGGGTTGCGTGCTCAAAAATACTCAATTTATAATTTAAAAATACATTTCTATTTCTGATATTGTGGACACCTAGCTTTCTGTGCAGTAAGGTATTATTCTATAATAAAGACGTGCTTGCCTTTAAAACGTTGTTCTTTGACAATCCTTTTCTTCAGTACGTTCGCTCCTTGAGAATCTTTCATAAGATCCAGCATTCCTCAAAGAGCTCTGTAAATTTTCAGGTATATTCCTAGAATGAGTTAAAATTTTCAGATGAGTCTTCTGCACTGCGATGATGTTTAATGAATATTAAAGAAATATTTAAAGAAACACATAATAAACAAATAAGGTTTAAGAACAATGTTGAAGAAGATTATTTATTAGCCCCACGTATGAGTGCCAATTTGAAGAAGTGTTTTGTTGTAGGAGTTGTTTATTTTTTTGCACCACGTAAGGACGTCAATTTGAAGTAGAATTGTTCTTTACGTTGTTTGCTGCTACGTATGAAAAGCCGATTTTGAAGTAGGAGTTGTATTATAGTTCTACTATTGGGGAGCCGAACTTGTAGTAGTTGCAACCGCACGTATAGTAAACAGTTTCCGGTAGCCTTTGCCCCAAATTTACTTTCAGGTGGCCTTTGCTCCAAGTTTAAAAAAATATTAACTTTATTATTAAACTGCTTCTTTAAATATTTGTTTGCCTCGACTGCGTCAGTATTATTGTTAGAGACACGTTTCTCTTAGGGAGGGTTTTGGTACGACTAAGAATGTAGGCTTACACAGATTTTAAGTTTTAATTCACTCCTTTTTATTAATCCTTGACACAAATTAAATAGCACTTCACTGATATAGAGAGCTGTGAGATTCTTTTATTTAATACTTGCACTTTTTTATCGCGTATACTTATTTTTTTTGTCTCACACGAATACGTATTTTATTTCTCTAGAGGACGCATGTTGCAACCGGTTACTATCACGGTCTGCAGGCAACTGACTTGATTTCAACCGTCTAAACTTGTAAATTTCTGTATTTCAAGTCTCTGATTGGCTAATCTTAGTCCACTAGAATACCTTCATTTAACTAAAGCTTTACCTGGTTGTTGATTGGCTATTTTTAAACTGTCTCAAAATTTACATTATTGCTGCTCTAATAATGACTAGTAGTATTTAAACTTCCTTACTCATTATTGCCTCAAGGTTACCTCATTGTTAGCAACTTTTAACTTATTATTCTCGCAGCTCCTACATTATTAAATTACGTAATATATTCACATAACATTATTACACATGGATACAATAATATAAACATATGCAACGACTATTACATACATTTTACAAATTATTACATACACATATTCCTTCAAGGCGGGCTGTTATTGAATTTACATATTATATAATTTGAATGAAATCATTTAAGTGTTAAAAATACTGCCTCAATGTTTTAAAAATTGTTTTATACCGAGATAAAATTAATATAACAATTTAGTAACAATTCTGTACGCTGTAGTCAAATAAATGCAATGGACATAAGAAATATAACTTATTTTTGAAATTTTGTCTCGTGTAACATTTGGCATGAAGCTATAAAACTCATTTTTGAAAGTTTAATAAGTTGAAAATTTAAAAGGACATTAAAATAAAATTAACAAATCTTCGGTTATTATGTAAGACAAACTTATGATAAAATGTTCAACTAACTTGGCTAAATGCTTTGAAAATAGGACTTTCAGAGGTGCATTCTCTTAAGTAAGTTAGTCTGGCTCGTGATTTTATGGAGAAAGCTGTTGTGATTTTTATGTATACCATATTGTAATGAACACAGCTGTATAGTGCTATTACAAGTGGAAAAGTTAACTTAATAGGTTTTATTTGTCATCCTTAAACCCGCAATATACACATAAAGTTTTCCACGAGTAAACGTAGAAGCCATCATTACAAAAGACTGCTATAGCAGCTCTGAGTTTCCTAGTATTGTTGGCACTTTACACCTCACTTGTTTCTATCGCGTTAATGTGCTTGGTAAGTTCATTTGCAATCAGTTTCTTCTGTTGCCGACAGAGCTCCCCAAACTCTTTACTGGGCTCATTTCTGTCAAAATGTGCCATGCATTTACACTGTCCAATAAGGTTTCAGTTTCTCATGGGGTGAAGCTTTTGGGAGCTTCAATGTCATTTCGAAAGTTTCATCAAACGTGTCCACGCAGATTCCGACCTGAGAGAAAACATGAATGAGTTTTTCACACAGCTGGTATTTATTGCACAGTCGGTACAACAGGGGTATCCATATCCACTATCAATGAGGAGTATGATCATGACCAGGGAACGGAGAGGACACATCGCACCTCGAACGCGGGTCTTTTGTGCTTACCACCCCCAGAAGGAACGGAGCGGGCACAACGCACCTGGGTCTTCTGTGTTTACCACCCCCAGAAGGAACGGAGGGGACATATTGACCCAAAGCGGGTCTTTTGTGTTTTCCACCCCAGGAGGAACGGAGGGGATACACCGACCCAACGCGGATCTTTTATACTTATCACCCGCAAGAGGAACGGAGGGAACACATCTACCCTACACGGGTCTATTGTGTTTACCATCCCCAGAAGGAACGGAGGGGATGCATCGACCCAACGCGGATCTTTTATACTTACCACCCGCAAGAGGAAAGGAGGGAACACATCTACCCAACACGGGTCTATTGTGTTTACCATCCCCAGAAGGAACGGAGGGGATGCATCGACCCAACGCGGGTCTTTTGTACTTACCACCCCCAGAAGGAACGGAGCGGGCACAACGCACCTGGGTCTTCTGTGTTTACCACCCCCAGAAGGAACGGAGGGGACATATTGACCCAAAGCGGGTCTTTTGTGTTTTCCACCCCAGGATGTACGGAGGGGATACACCGACCCAACGCGGGTATTTTGTGTTTAACACCCACAGAAGGAACGGAGGGGACACCTCGAAACTCGACACAACGCGGGTCTTCAGTGTTTACCACCCCCAGAAGGAACGGAGGGAACATATTCACCCAAAGCGGGTCTTTTGTGTTTTCCACCCCAGGAGGTACGGAGGGGATACACCGACCCAACGCGGGTTTTTTTTTGTGTTTACCACCTTCAGAAGGAACGGAGGAGACACCTCACTAGTCGATACAACGTGTTTTTTGTGTTTACCACCCACAGAAGGAACGGAGGGGACGCCTCACACCTCGACACAACGCGTATCATTTGTGTTTACCACCCACAGAAGGAACGGAGAGGACACATCACGCCTCGACACAACGCGGGTATTTTGTGTTTACCATCCCCAGAAGGAACGGAGGGGATGCATCGACCCAACGAGGATCTTTTATACTTACCACCCGCAAGAGGAACGGAGGGAGCACATCTACCCTACACGGGTCTATTGTGTTTACCATCCCCAGAAGGAACGGAGGGGACATATTGACCCAAAGCGGGCCTATTGTGTTTACCATCCCCAGAAGGAACGGAGGGGATACATCGACCCAAAGCGGATGTTTTGTGCTTACCACCTCCAGGAGGAACGGGGCGGGCACCTCGCACCTCGACCACCTCCAGAAGGAACGGATGAGGTGAAGGAAGCACAGGAGGCTACAGGCGGCCAACAGAGACGTGCAGAAGTCCCTAACGATTCCAAGCTTAATGACCCGGTCACACCGGCGGGCTGCTCAGAGAGGCTTTCCTCTGGCAGAACTGAGGAGAACTTTACCCGCAAGAGGCGGGTTAGAGAAGGGTGCCATCTGGAAGGGCCGAGAAGAACTGTTCAGAGAGCAAGAATCTTTACCATCTGTTTGACACCGACCGACACTGCACAGCCCCTAAGCCTACATGAAACATTAAAGGGGAAGCGAAATGAGGAAAAGGAAATTCGTAGTAGAAAGGGAAACCACCCCAGCAATCGCCTTGCCAACCAGGGAACCACTAAAATCCTTGATTAGATTAGCCGACCTCAGGAATGGCACACAGGACCTTCCGAATGCGAGCCTCGCACATTACAGCGGTTCCATCTCGCCTGGTTCTATCAAAGATAGTGCACAATTTATATATGGAATCACTGGCCAGGGGAATAAAGACGTTATTCTAACTGTACATCAAACCTATGAAATTCGATACAACCTTGACTTATGTCAATGAGGCCACACTGATGATTTTGGCGCCATTTCTTCACTCCTAAGGCTCTTCCAATAGCATATGGAGCTAACTGTTCCATTTACCCGTTGCTGTTCTGTAAAGACATTAGGTCTTTTTTTGCTCCTGGGCTGGAAATATTGAGTAGAACTGTAGGCGAACCATGCATATATGCATTTACGAGTGGGTATTTCATGCATCCGCAGTTGACAAAGAATTTATATTTTGATGAAACATCTCGCATGTCAAATCTTAGATAAAGTCTGGTATGTGGCGCAGGTAATACCGATCTCACGCCAACTAGAAAGAGAGATTGATAACTACACTTGGAGGGATCAATTGTACAAAATTGCTCAATCACAATAACGGAGGAAGATAACGGAGAGTGGCTGAAATCTCATTGATGCGAATGTAAAATATCGGGCAGTGTGCCATTTCGGTTGCAATCCACAGACAAGTAACATTTTTGTGCATATCTGATTGGATCAGATATCGATATTCCCAACGTATTGCTACAGGTTTAAAAGGATTATTGGCGATTACTACCAGATAGAAGCGTTATTTCAGTTTCTGCTTGGGAGCGGAAAGATTGCCTGAGCAGTTTCCGGAATTTTTGTGTGAATTTTAACGACACGTTTAGCGTACAAGAAAATCTTTTATTTAATAAATGTGAAATATTTGTTGGTGTGTTCTATTCGCACCCCGTCTCTAACTGCAGTAATCATATCGGCAACAAATTAAATTAAATTGAGTTTTATTTGTGGACGCTCTTTAACTGCTGTGGTCCTTAGCGTCCCATTCTATATTGAGCGTGAAAGATCGGTAATTTTTCTCAGAGGTCTCTTTATCAGGCTTGAGGTTCTTTTACGTGCCGTAAATCTACGACACGGGACCACCGGCTTTACTTCCCTTGCGAAGGAAGCCATGCTAAGGATTTTTACGCCCGAAAAAAATCCATCGCCCTCCGCCGGCTTTAAACCCGCGACTTCGGGAACTAGAGGCTAGCATGGTAACCACTACACCACAGAGGACGACGATCATATCAGCGGCGTTTTACCTTTGGAACATATCGTATTGCAATGGTACTCGTGTACAGTTGAATAGGATTTCTGGTGTTTCTTTACGTTAGATCACAAAGGCATTCATATTCTCATTTATACTTCCAGACTCTGGGGAGGATAGGGTATAATCTTGGCGGGAGAAAAACTCGCATCCCCAGCCGGGAATCAGACCCCGGATCGTGAGAACGAGACCCGGAAACGAAAACACTGCGCTACCCCGGCGCTCCGGTTTGTAAGAATTTTGATATGTGAACTTCTACACTGACAAAATGCTCCACCCACTTAACACAGACTTGGGAATGAGCAACCTTAGCTGATGTGGTTAAAAATGTTATCTTTCTTCATTCTTTAAATGATAAGTGTCAAACAGCCTTAGTCAAAGCATTGTTTGAAATAAATATATCAAGTTCTTGAAATCTTATTCATGTAGGGACACTTTTTTAACGTTATCAAATCTTGTGTTCTCCACAAATGCTCTGGAAATGTGATTATAACAATTAGCATTAAGGTATGTGTGAAAAGCTTCACAGGCAGAGTGTAGAAAAACACCACGTGCCTGATGGGAAAGTACTTTTTTGTGTCAACAATATAATCACAAAATTCTCTAATGTTTGACCCCGAGGCTTGACAGGCATCAAGTCATACTTCCATATTTATGAAGATGTGTATGGGACAGCTGACTATTGACTGTGGTCAGTGTGCAGAGACTCTGGTGAACGTGGAATAGGAAAGTGGTTGGCGCAATTTTTGAATTGACAGTTCTTGATGAAGACGTAACTTAGCATAACTATTTTAAACACTTAGACCAAGTCTTAATACCTAGCTATTTGGCAGTATTGTAATTTTAAACAAACAACAAAGATGGCATTTTTAACCATACCGACCGGTCTTAAGGTTGCTCAGAATGCTTCACCAACCTACAAACTTGAACTAACTTCCCCCATTTCCCCGTTATTATAGCAGCTCACATTTCCTCATTCCTCGTAGATTTTGTATTGGGAAAATCTTGGTCCTCTTGGTTGATGCCCTCTGTTGCAGTGTCCAGGACCCCGGCTATTGTTGCTCAGCGGCTGTTGATATTTCCATTCCTAATAATCTGCCTATCTAACTAATTTCACTGAGCTCAGGTTTTCAGAGGTGAGACAAATTAAAATACACTGCATTTCCCTTAAAATGTGGTTTATTATCAATAAAATGCTTATGGGCGTCTAGTTTTTCCTCTCTGTAACAATTCCCACCATAATAGTAAATTAGGAGCCTAATCTAACTGCACACGCTTCCCACCCATATGCATACATGTGCATCCGTCGTCCAGAGAGTAACACTGTGTGTCGACGAGATTCTACAAGAGAGTGAAAATCTGGGGCATTCTTTCCCCCTTTATACCCAAACCTAGTGACGCTCACCTTCGCGCTTAAAAATGTAATTGCATTTATAATTGAGCCTCAGACCGCGTTCCCTTATTATGTATGAAAATATTCTGCTCCAAAACTTTTCGCACACGCGTCTCGGTGACGCGCCCGGAAGCAGATTCAATATCTCTGTCTGTTTCCTTTCTGTATCTGTCTCTTTCTATTTCTGGTTAGTGCTTCAAGTTCCTTGCTCATTAGCTTGGTGAAAGGTGGTGGGCTCTACCTAGAATTACCTTTTACCTGGAATTAGCTAGCTCGCCCGTCCCTTACTTTTCTAAGTTATAATCTGCTTTGTACATTTCTTGCATGCTAAATATTCTAAAATCTTTCTTGCTGAATTATATTATTATGTACAATTCTTGGTTGATATTGATTTATGTATATATCCCCTTTCAATTTCTACCGAGTGTGATTTTTCAAGAACTTACAGCTATCAACAAATTTAACATAGGGCAACTCATGGGGTCAATCGATGCGTGTAGTGTGTAGTAAATAAGAGCTAAGTTGTGCTTAAATGTGTGCGCCTACAGGAAACAGAACCGTACAAAGTTGTTACCACGAACAAAAGTAACAAATTCAGCGTCGGTGTTGTGTGAGAAACAAGACAGCTGATGCAGAAGATACTTTATATCAAAGATAATGGAGACGTAAATCGTTGGGAGGGGGTGCTCTTAAAGCGCATAATACGTTATGAGCTGGGCACGTGCTTGCATTAGTGCTTTGTATGCAGTAACTACGCTCGCGTCGTGATAATCCTTCATAAATGAATGCAAACCTGCTCCCTACAAATGCGTCGCGGGATCTTCCAAGAAAAAAATCAATGACAAGAGCTGGAATGTCTGAGTGGAGGGATTACCTCGCCCAAGAAATTTTGTGAAAGCCAAAGGTAACGTACGTGACATCTGTCAGTTATAGGAATATGACAGCGATTATAACTGTCGCAGATATAGTGCGTTAACGGTTACATGTAACATTACCAGTAGCGATTAAATTACTTGTTTTCATGGTTACCACATTCCCAGTTACATTATATTAAAGGTTATCAGTAAAAATTAACTGTAACTACGTTTCAGATTAAACGATGTCGACAGACTTATTTATTATTTTATGCAAGCTAAAAAGAAAACCTCTAGCTTCGTCAGCACTTTTAATACTACGAGGGCAGTCCCAGAAGTATCCGACGTGACGTATATATAGCGGTTGTTGTTTCAAGCAAATGACTATGGTAGAAAGTACCACCCTTATAAAGCTTAAGTTTGAAGTTTCACAATGCTACATTGTTTAGTAATTGTTTGGCAGCCATCAATAGTGAACTCTCTCAGCGAATTTTAAACCTGGATAAAACTGGCCATCGTTATGTGATACAATACTTTCATTTGAAAGATCTTAGTTCGACTAATATTAAAGCTGAGCTAAATTCTACTTTGGGGGAGTCTGCTCCTTCATTTACAACAGTAAAATATTGAGTGGCAGAACTTAAGCGGGGCCGTACGAGTTGCCAAGACGAACATCGCAATGGTCGACCAATGGTGACCACACCAGAAATTGTGAAGAAAATCCACAAAATGGTATTGGATGACCGTCGACTGAAAGTGCGCGAGCTAGCAGACATCGTAGGCATTTCAAAAAGTACTGTACATAGCATACTAACTGAAAATTTAGACATGAGAAAACTGTGCGCAAGATGGGTGCCGCGTTTACTCACAATGGAACAAAAACAGCGTCGTGAGGATGTTTCAGTCTAGTGTTTGCTGCAATAAAGCCGAGTTTTTGCGTCGATTCATAACCATGGATGAAACATGGGTCCAACACTTCACACCTTAGACAAAGGAACAGTAAAAACGGTGTAGTGAAAAGGGAAAATCGGCTCCAAAGAAGTCGAAGACAGTTCCATCTGCAGGCAAGGTCATGGCGTCAGTTTTTTGGGATGTGCGTAGGATAATTTTCATTGATTATCTTCAAAAAGGAAAAGCAAACAATGGCGAGTATTATGCAAACTTATTGCAGCGTTTGAATGATGAAATCAAGCAAAAACGACCCGCATTTAGCGAAAAAGAAAGTTCTGTTTCATCAAGACATTGCACCAGTTCACATCCATTATCGCCATGCCAAAATCAATGAGTTAAAGTTCAAATTGGTTCCTCGTGCACCCTATTCACCAGATATAGACCCCTCTGATTATTTTCTGTTTCTAAAGTTGAAGAAATGGCTTGGTGGTAACAGATTTGCTAAGAATGAAGAGGTGGTGTCTGCAGTTGAGGGTTATTTCGCAAAACTCGACATTCTCAGTATAAACAGTGTATCGAAGCTATTGAACATCGCTGGGAAAAGTGTATCGAGCTGAAAGGAGACTATGTAGAGAAATAAATATGTTTTTTCCCAAAATGTTTGTTTTCTTTGTTAGGTCGGTTACTTCTGGGACAGCCCTCGTATAATGGTAAAACGCATGCGCACTTGCTTCTACATACCTGCGCATATACACACAGTCACGTTCTCTTGCGGAGGAGATTGATACTGCGTAACGAGTTGAAGTAACCGGTTCCCGATAAGCGATACCAATGCACATGTAATGACTTCCACCCAGATTCGGTAACCGTCTCCGTTACTTTAGTAACCTTAACGGGATTATTAGTTACTGCCTTCGTTACTTTGGCAACCGTTATTGCGTAACTAGATGCTTTGTATTGGTTACTTCGGTAATCGCCACTGGGCAATAGCTACTTTGCATCCATTACCTTTGTAACCGTTAATAGGTAACTAGTTATTGTCTTCTCCATTACTTCTGTAACCGTAATATTAAAGTAACCGCTAGGTTATTTTCTGCCCGTCCCTAGTCAGTTAGTTCTTCAGTGAAGTCACTAATACATTAATCCATACTGAATTGAAGGAAATATCATTAACTGCCTTATGGCCTGTTTCCGTTGATTATTACAAGCCTTCTAGTTATGCATTATGAGTTTAACTATAAAGTTGTCTTTCATCCTCTTTATGTTTTAACCTTCTACTTTTATAATTCTTGATCTTATCTAACGTTTTATAGCTCTTCTCATATACCAGGTGAAAGGAGCTTTGAAATGCTGAATAATCTGAGAACAGTGCGCATTCCCTTGCACGTGGATGGGAAAATGACGTTAACGCGTAAGGTCTTGCTAGCTGCAAAGTAGAATGTGTGATGTTTTGCCGATGCCGCTGCGGAGTAGTTGCTGCATTATGGAAACTGTATGAACTTTGATGACGGTGTTTAATTACTAAAGCAATACTTTTGTGCGCTTTCAGTGAAATGTTTAATGTTAAACTAAAGTAACTAAACTCGAAACATATTTGATTATGTTTGAATGAAACAACAAAAGAGAATGTTGTAACGTAAACGCTTATTCATCATGCACTTAATGTAATAACCAAATAGGTAAAATACTGAGTAACTATGAGACACAAATTAGCTCAGATATTTATCGAAGCATACATAGAGAAAAATAAAATAAGTCGGGTATTTTTATTTAACGATTTTAGGTAATATAATACAACAAAGTAAATGACTCTATCTAAACGTTTAATAAACGTAGCTAACACCTAAATTATCCTATTTTTTAAATAAAACATACGATAAAAGGAAATAAAAACGGTATAATTTTGGTAACGACCTTTACACCGAAGAAGTGATCATGCGATAGTGAGCAGGCGGAGATACCTCAGGCTTGTGAAACGTGTGTGTGGTCAATTACTTAACCACTGTTGCGACGTCGTAACTTCATCCTAAATGACTTTTGTGCAAAACATCCTAAACTCTGCTGAAGCTAGAGGCTTAAGGAAGAATATTTATTTTTCATTCAGTGTTGTTTTATTTCCTTATTCCTTACCTGTGATAGAGGAGGGATTGTATTTCCCCAAGAGTTCCATATCGAGATTTCACTGGAAATGCAGGTTTACAGGATCCCTGAATAAAAAAGGCAGAAAAAAGGGTGCGGGAGAGTTTGTGTGTGTATGGGGTGGAGCAGGCCATTATTCAAATATGAAAAAAAATACTGCATATTTAAGATATTTCCATTTGGAGTAAAATGTATATCTTTAATTTTCTGTAAATAACCTGTGAAATCATTTACATTGTCATTCGATTTTATTTTACTTAGAAACTTAAAGTCAAACAAATACTTATTACGAAAACATGTAGAGCTCATTCAAAGGTTCAATTGATGTTAAAAACGCATTTGTTTCAACTAATCATTTGGCAAATATTTGTCGTTTTCGTTTGAAATTTTCAGTATTAAAATGAGCACGATTGACACATTAAGTGACCCGTTGCTCTTATGTGCATACAACATGTGTATTGGAAGCATAAGTGGCAAATATTTATCATAGCCAACAAGAAGCAGCAATAAAAATAAGATTTTGTACCAATAATTTGTAGAATATATACAAAAATAAATGACAGCATGAGTGTGACCTGGGAACGGATGGGACATCTCTCACCTCGACCCAAAGTAGAACATTGGTCTTACTGCCCCCAGGAGGAAGGGATGATGTGAACGAACCCCAGGTAGGTCGGCTTACAGAGATGCGCAGAGGTCCCTAACGAAACCATCCTTGATGACCCGGTCACACCGGCTTCCCTCTGGCGGAACCGGGAGAACTCGACTCACCTGAGGCGGCTTAGAGAAGGCTGCAATCTGGCAGGGCCGAGAAGAACTTTCCAACGAGCAAGCATTTGCACCATCTGTCCGAAACCAATCGACACAGCACAGCCCCTAAGCCCACCTGAAACATGAAAGAAAAAGCGAAATGATAAGAAATGAGGGAAAGGAAATTCGCGGTAGAAGAGAAACCACCTCAGCATTCGCCTTGCCAACCACGGAGAACCACGATCAGAGTGGCCGACCCTAGGAATCATCCAGGACCTCCCGAATGCGAGCCACTCACGTTACCTTGGAGTCACCTTGATACGTGATATTAGGTAGAAAAAGTAGTGCGATTAGTTATTTTACAAAGCACTAACCTTAATACCATATAGGCAATATTGTTCCATTACATTTCGCCTGTGTGTCTATTTTTATTTCTTAACGTTTTCCCTGCTGGGCGCCAGGTAGCGCAGCGGTTTCCTTTCCGGCTCTCGTAATGAGAGTCTGGGGTTTGATTCCTGGCTCTGAGGTGGCGATTTTAAGTCGGTCTTATCCACGCCTTCACCTCTGACTTGCTCATGTGAAGTATCCCCAAGGCCCAACGTGGTTCGGAGTCCAGGTAAAAGCTGTAGGTCCTCTCATTCCACCGCCTTCTCTTCCTCATCCTACCATCGGAGACAAAGGATTGGTGCCTGCACCTCAGAAATGCGTCCGGTCATCGCTTGGTGGAATTAGGTAACCTCCGAAGGTCACAGCCCATATGGGTAACGTTGGAAATAACGACATTCTCCCAACTGCATGTCTTGAAAACATGAAAGTCGTGTTTTGTGTATCATAATTATAATGCAGTGATATTTGGTTTCCAAAATAATTAATGCGCTTTATATTATTACTCACTGAGGTTACCTATATATTCTTTATATAGCTGGTGGAAGCCGTTTAGATTTATTGTTAAAGGGACACATATTTCAAAACATAAAAAAAATCTGATGTGTTACACTCACATGACTTTCTCTACTCTTGTACAAACTATTTTTACAAACGCTTATTCTCCATATGCTTCATGTTAATCGAGATATCGAGATGTTAATCTTATTACTACTCGAAATAGAAATTAGGAACCTCGCTGTGTTGTGCCTACTGCCATCTGTTCTGGCCGCTCATGGTGCCCCCGACGGTTAAGTAGGGGCAATAGGCCCAGCCTTCTCTGGAGTGTTGAAATCTTGCTCCGTGATTACCCTCTACCTCACGTTGTGTACGAATTTGAATTCCTTACCCCGCAGTGATAGGATATGTCGTTGTTGCTCCATGTTCTGTTCTTAAGGTATCGATTCCCTATTTCTACTGCCGCAAATTGTAAAAAAGACAAGCCTTAATACTGCTTTATTTATAAACAGGGCTTCTGGCTCTTCTGTCTCCTACTTAGAATAGAATAGGAAATTCTAACGCCTCTGTTGCACAATGTTCTAAATTTATGTTTAATGCTCCCCGATGTGGTGAGATAACGTTGTATTTCCCACTGTGTGATAAACTGTGTACTTCCGTAAATGCTAAAACTGTGATTTTAGGAGGGTCTTAATATTCATGTCACACATTTTCAATCCTGTTTTGTTGAATATGAATATCATGAGATATTTTTGGACCTTTATTGCGAACATGACAGATTTTTAGAAACTTCCAGCCCAAACGACATAAGGGGAGGTTTAAACTCTTCAAAATTTGATTATTGTAAAGGAATTGTATATTCCTCATGCAAAAGAAGGTTGTAAGAATCATTTCCAGCACCCATAGCAGACACTCTTGCAAACATATTTTTAAAATACTGAAGACATTAACCCTGCCTGGCATGTACATATTTTCAATCTTAAAATTCTTTGTATGCGATCGAACCACATTTATAACAAACGGAAATTCATGAGATAAACACTAGACAAACGGGTAACATCCATCATCCCAGTGCAAAGCTTTCTTGCTTCCAGAAAGGTGTATATTATGAGGCCATAAAAATATTTAATACTCTCCCTAATGATCTTAAGGGGAAAGTTGACAATTTCAATGTCTTTAAAACTGCTGTTAAAGAGTACCTATGCTCAAAAGCCTATTATTCTGCACAAGATTATCTGAATGACACATTATCCTGATGATAATCAATTAATCATATATATAGCTCTGTAAGTAGTATTAGTAAATATTAATGACAATTGCCAATTACAATTGATGCCTTCTCTAGAATTAATGAAGCTATTTAAATGTATGTATATTAAGAACTGCCAGTAAATGTTATGCATTACAAACCAAATAGAACAAAATGATGCGAGGAACAAACGGTACAAGCCTAGTGAAAGTTAAAATAACTGTTCTTGTCTATAAATATAATGTTAACCTTATAGCGGTAGGGAGGTATTCAATTTTGTGCAAAATTACACCTGATTTGTTTCATTTTGTATATAATATGTCTTTAATTTATTTTAAATGTTCTGTATTCTATGTAATATTTATATGTAATGTTTGTACATTTCCTTGATATGTTCTATATTCACAAGCCTTTATGGCTGCTAGTGAACTCACAGAATGCAATCCAATCTAATCTAATTTATCATATTCCCTTTGAACACTTATCAATAAGTGCTTATGGTATAATTTAGACACATTTGGTACACTGAAAAACATAACCTACCATACACTTTTCAAAAGCTTTCGCTATCCTTATTTTCACCTCTCACGTAAAACTCAACACTCTTTAACCTATCTAAACAGAACTTTATACAGTTATACTATTGGACCCAAAAAATCATAAGCCACCATACAACTCTCTAAAGCTACTCTTATCATATGTTTGATATGAAGAAATCGATACTGTTTGACCTATTGTTCAAATTATTGTACAATTATACTATAGAACTTTGGAAAAATCGTAGTTACCCTTCAATTTCCAAAAACTAACCCAGCACTCATTTTCATTCTGAAGCCATATAGCACCACGACGAGGCTCCAATTTTTTAAACCGGTTGTTGGTCGTCACTTTTGAAGTCGTACCCTTTGCTTGAATATCTGCTGTTGGTTCTGCTGCCAGTATGGTTGGCTATAAGATCTTTCTCTCAGGGTATGCGCGGGCGTAGGATAACACCACTTTAAATTGACTGAGAAAGTTAATGTGATCTAATACTTGAGCTATTGAAGCGAGTTGCCGACCATTTGAAGATAAAGAATGAAAATGATTATGAATCGTATCACTCAAAATTAAAACAACTGAATTATTATACCTGCTAACTTCTGCAGTATCAATTTTACGGTTTGAAATTACTGTTTTCGCAATAAAAGAAACTAGAAGTGTAACTTGCCGTGAGTCGCTAAAATGCCTACCGGCAAAACCGCTCGCAATGGCCGCTAAATTTACTCGCACAAGCGCGTCACTGGGCGCTTAAAATAACACACGAGTTGTCACAAATGTGTGCACGAAAAGAGTGAGCACGAACGAATGAGTCTCTGATTACAACGCACGCCCTTATATCACTTTAAGTTACACCTGCTTTAGAACTACCCCACCAAGTCTCCTTCCCGCTTGGGCCAATACTTAAAAACTATATGTGTGCGTCTCTTACCTTGTCACTATGTGGTACCCTCCAAACCTCAGAATTTCATTCCTTTTCTCTTTCGCAGAATTCTGGTATACGTAACTGTTCAAACGTACTGAAATCACCCCTTAACTGCAATCCAAGAACTTTTATACTAACGGGTTCACTACTTCGGCTGTTGCTAATGACTTTGCTAAACATGGCTTGCTAATGACCTTTTTCTCCGATAAATCTTTTCAACTCAAACTTATTACATTATATATTGATTTAATATACGGATATTATTTATTGTAATTATTTCCTATCTCACTATTATTTATTGATTTAATTACTTATAGCTTCCTGTCAATAGTTACGACATAAATTCCTATAGTACCCTCAATTTTAAAAGCTATCATTACACTTTTTCACTGCCTAATGTATATAAGTGCACCACCTGGCCAATCAGAACACACGTTTTTCACTTTCAGCGAAAATTATAGGCTTTTAACCAAAATTTCACAATAGGGTTGTCTTAAACCTAATTAGTATCACCCAATAGCGCCACTTTGCATAATGAGAACCTAGTGCTACAGCTCAAGTTGAGAAAAAGCTTACCCGCTGTATCCTATGCCTCCACTGTACATCACGTACAAAGGGGATTGGGAGTGAATACACTAGTCTGCATGATATCGGATGACTAAAAACTAAGAAGTGATTCTGACTCACTTTTTTATGCTGATTTTAGAACTTTTTTAGTTTTTTTCTATCACGTACAGTTTTTTCACAATTTCACTTCAGAAATATAGAGATATATTGCTTCCGTCACTACACATAAAATTGGGCTTGATGAAGCAATTTGTAAGGGCTATACCACAGGATGGACCCTGATTCAAGTACCTCTCAAAGAAATTTCCCTTCATTACACAAGACAAATTAAAGGCCGCAATTTTGTTGGTCCTCAAATAAAGAAATTGAAGAAGGATGAAGATTTTGAGAAGACAACGAATGAGAGAGAAATAGTAGTAGTAGTAGTAGTAGTAGTAGTAGTAGTAGTAGTAGTAGTAGTAGTAGTAGTAGTAGTAGTATTTATTATGTGCTTAGTATTACATTAATTGCATAACACAGTCGCATGGGTCATAAGACCGTACATGCACTCTAGAAAAATACCTGGTCTGTATACGTGACTTGCAGAATCGACCAGAAACAACTATGTTTATAATCACCACATTATATACATACATATAAAATTGAAAAACACTCTGAATCACACACGCAAACACACACACACATACAAAAGTGCTCAAGCACCACATATATTTAAAGAAAATTTACATAAACACCTTATCTCTTAATACACGTACTTCCATTAAGTATGTGCCCAAGCTTGGCCAGTTTTGGCTGTTCAGAACCAAGGCCCAGAATGCTGCCCTCCGTCTGTTGGAAGCCAAAAATACTTCCGGTAATAATTTTTTCCTAATACTCTCCGTCTGCACGCAGGCTGCCAAAATATGCGTCCATGTTCCCCGCATAATGGGCAAATCCTCCTGCCATTATCATCAGCAATCTTGCGAGCTTTCCACCCTCCCAACCTAAGCCATGCTATTCCCGTAGCATGGACCGCCTTCCGATCAGTTACTGAAAACTTCTTAGGCAATAACAAAGATCCTAATTACAAGGCTATTGTCGAAACAATGTTGAAAAATTTCAAGAAGATGGGTTGTAACATGAGTGTAAAGGTGCATTTTCTACATTCACATATCGATACTTTCCAGAAAATCTGGGACATTATAGTGAAGAGCAGGGTGAACGTTTTCACAAAGATATTAAGAAAATGGGGAGAAGGTACCAGGGGAGATGGAATGAAACTATGATGGCCGACTACTGTTGGATGTTGAGGAGCGACAGTCATCTTCAAGGATCTGAAAGGAAGTCAAAGAAGAGAAAGTCTGAAAAAAATTAAATGAAACACTTTGGCTTCTTGTTTTGTTAAAATGTAGTCATAAAATAAATTAGGGTAGTTCTTGAGAGTATTCTTAAGATGCTTCTTGAATAAAAACTTACCTTGTGTGAAATGGTATTTGAATACTTTTCTACGCTCATTAGTAAAATTGTCAAAACATTACTTCTTATTTTGTGTAAAAACCTGACGTGATAGAAAAAAAGGAAGTTATTTCTGGAATCAGCATAAAAACTTGATTCAAGAACACCTACTATTAGAAATCTGACAAAAGTTTGAAAATGCAGACGTGTTATCGCTTCACAGCATTGGTAGTAGCTTGTACATAGAATATACTAATTCTGTCTGGCTCCCTTGAGTTTTATTGTTACAAGTTGAACTGTGACATTTGAAATGCATTTACTCTAATAACTCTCACAGCTGACATTTTTCTGATTCCTCTGCTAACCAAAATGATGTCAGGGTTGTCTTCAAACATACTGAACTTTTTGTAGCTTGTCACTCCAAACTCTAGAATATCTACTTAGCAGCGCTCACAATCAATATTTAAATTAAGGGAATGGGCACTTCATAGCATCTAGATTTTTGCAACTGCCTCAAGACACGCGCTTGGTATGGAAATGATCGTGAAAGAAGCTATGGCAAAAGTGCGGAAATTGTAAATCGCCTTCCTACCGGAAAGTATGCATCCCTCTCCCGAAGAATATATAAGGGTAGAGTGAAAACTAAAAGTCTTGATGCAAAGAATCTGTTCTTAAAGCGAGGGAATGGTGAAATCTCGTCTATGTCGAGAACCGTTCTTTTTAACCTATATAACCAAGTTGCAACAAGTTCCTTAAATATGCACTTAAAACTGCCATAGGACTTTAAAAAATTTATTGTCATTTCAGAGAAACGCTGTAATATGCATTACGTTCATATTTCATATTTTCTAAAATGCCTTTGAATATATACAAAAGAACGTGTTTTACTCTTTCATTACAAATTCAACAATATCTATAGCAAATTGAAAGCTAATTACTCCTAAAAACTGACACTATAGTGTTTCAAAGCATGTCAAACACACAAAGCATACATAAAATGACAAAGAATAAATAATGAAATCACAAAACATTGTTCTCCGCAAGCATTTAGACATTTAAATGTTCAAAAAAGGGGTTTTAAATAATCTGGGAGCGAGAGTTAAGGTACGGTTGGAACTCTAAACTCCTAAATTTCTTTTAGAAGCAAAGATTTGAAAGTCTACCTATTTAACCAATTTTTCCCACCTTTTCACAATTCTTTTGCTTTAATTATCGATTCAAAATGCACAATCTTTGGAAAAAGTTTTACCGTGAAAATATCTTTAGTAATATTATGTATGTACAGAGAAAATTCAGCATGTCTTTCATTTATTTGGCTTGGTATAACAAATACAATTTCATACAACTGACAAAATAAGTATCTACGACATACGGCGTTGCAGTACTATATTACCATTATAACACAAGTAGCAACTTTTTATGAGCTTCTAGGCTCGATTTATTTTATTTAAAAAGTTTTTAATTTAAAATAAGTGAAAAGAGCAATCCATTACCATACATGAGGAAAAGGGGGTATGTTAGGCGTGAAGAACATAGTTACTAACTTATCCAAATTGGAGAAATAGTATTATGTTGGAAAGTTGATTAAGACTTGAAAAATCCAAAGCCCCAACCGGGACTCGAACGACGGATCTTCGGTTCTCCGTGCAGACGCTCTTGCCTTTTGAGCTACCATGGCGAGATACCCAAGCATTAAATTCCATCTGTGATTCAAATACTCCGGTAAAACTTGAAGGTGATATCAAATATTAGGGAGGTCATTAATGGCTAATCGGCTAAAATATCACCCTCGGCTGCAACACTACTATAAGATTAGAATTAGAACGGGTTGCAGTGGGAAACCCATAAGCATCTCAGTCTAATAATGCTTTCTGTGCAATTCCTAATTCCCAACTAGAAATAGATCTGCATCCTTGATTAGCTGCGGAATAAATTCTAATGGAGCTCCACTGACCAACACGTTATGCCATTAATAGCTTATCTACTGCAGTGTCGCTAGTTCCGAATACAGTAGCACTTGCCAACATGTCCACGAGATATCGCTGTAATTTGAAGCACACCATCCCTCTTAATGCAGTTTCATCGTCAAACACAAGGGGTTACTAAGAGCTTATCTAATGAAATATTACTTTCGGCCTTAGTTTCTAATTTATTTCCACTAAATAGATGCGGCATCATTAATAGCTTATGCATCGTTAACTGTTAATGTAGATCCATTGACCAGCGGAGGACGCAAGCAGTGCAACCAACGTCAGGCAGAAAACCTTCCAAAGAGCATATCCACCGCTCAGCCGCAACACTCCGAACGCCGTCGCACGGTCCTATAACCCTGAAACAGATTAAAATAAAGGAGATAAGGCTACAGGACATGATGAACTGGAAACTCGTGGTAGAAGAGGAACCACTCTAGCATTCGTTTACTGATCCGGAGAAACCACAAAAAACAATGGACAGTGTGGCCGGCCCGACGACAATCGCACCCGGGACCACCCGAATACGAGCTTCATCGTTACCGCGGATCCATGTCGCTCGGTAACGTTAGAGCTGAAATATTACAATCCTTAAAGTGCGTACAAACATGCGAGCAAAGCTCGTCGCGTACGGTCTCGGTTACCAAGAATGGAAAGGGAGATACGAAGGCTGTCCCAGAAGTACGCGACCTAACAAAGAAAATACAAAATGTTTGGGAAAAAAATCTTTATTTCTCTCCATAGTCTCCTTTCGGCTCGATACACTTTTCCCAGCGATGTGGAATCGCTTCGATACCCTGCTTATAGTGAGAACCGTCGAGTTCTGCAAAATAGCCATCGACTGCAAACTCCACTCCTTCATTGTTGGCAAACTTTTTACCACCAAGCCATTTCTTTAACTTTGGAAACAGAAAATAATCAGAGGGGTTAAATCTGGCGAATAGGGTGCATGAGGAAGCAATTCGAACTTTAATCATTGATTTTGGCTATGGCGATAATGAATGTGTGAAATGGTGCAATGTCTTGATGAAACAGAACTTTCTTTTTCGCTAAATGCGACCGTTTTTGCTTGATTTCATCATTCAAACGTTGCAATAAGTTTGCATAATACTCACTATTGATTGCTTTTCCGTTTGAAGAAAATCAATGAAAATTATCCCACGCGCAAAAAACTGACGCCATGACCTTGCCTGCAGATGGAACTGCCTTCGCCTTCTTTGGAGCCGATTCTCCCCTTTCAATCCACTGTATTGACTGTTCCTTCGTCTCAGGTGTGAAGTGATGGGCCCATGTTTCATCCATGGTTATGAATCGAAGCAAAAACTCGGATTTATTGCAGCGAAACATCGCCAAACACTCGACTGAAACATCCTCACGACGCTGCTTTTCTTCCATTGTGAGTAAACGCGGCACCCATCTTGCGCACAGCTTTCTCATGTCCAAATTTTCAGTCAGTATGCGATGTACAGCACTTTCTGAAATGCCTACGATCACTTTCAGTTGACAGTCATCCAATACCATTTTGTGGATTTTCTTCACAATTTCTGGCGTGGTCACCTCATTTGGTCGACCACTGCTATGTTCGTCTTGGCAACTCGTACGGCCTCGTTTAAACTCTGCCACCCAATATTTTACTGCTGTAAACGAAGGAGTAGACTCCCCCAGAGTAGAATCTAGCTCAGCTTTAATGTTAGTTGGACTAAGACCTTTCAAATGAAAGTATTGTATCACATAACGATGGCCAGTTTTATCCATGTTTACAAATTCGCTGAGAGTGTTCACTATTGATGGCTGCCAAACAATTACTAAACAATGTAGCATCGTCAAACTTCAAACTTAAGCTTTACAAGCTTGGTACTTTCTACCATAGTCATTTGTTTGAAACAACAACCGCTATACATACGTTAGGTCGGGTACTTCTGGGACTGCCCTCGTACGTACGTTCGCGTCACTGTTCGAGTTAAAATGTTTTCAGCCTCAGCGATCACCCATTGCTCGAGCATTTGAGCGTTCCGCTCGTTCAAAAAGTGATGCAGAGAGAGGAGCTTGTTCTATACACGTCTAGATGTGTGGGAAATGCAGCTCGAATGCTTTGATATGTAGAGGGAAATCTTACCAATAGTGGATCTGTGCGAACGTCTCACCGTGCACTGCCGTTGTTTGCAGGTAGCAAGGTCAGGCTCGGAGTTCCGCGAAAAGAACGATGGATATAGTTCGCGACAGTGTTCGATTCGCATGTGTGTACCGAGCTTTAGGTCCTAACGTAGCTTCACTGACCTACATATGACATCGCTAATAGCTTATCCGTTGAAATATCATTGTTGACCGAAACACCACCATCCTTAGCTTCTGATGTAGTTCTCCTGAATTACATTAGTAGTGATTAACAATTTATTCCTTGAAATATAATCACTGTCGGCTGAAATACAACCATTCTTAGCTCCTAATAAAAGCCTACTAGGTAACATTCGATTATAATCAATAGCTTATCCATTTAAATATCACCGTTGCCCAAAACATCGCTATCCTTAGCCCCTGGTGCAGTTCCACTGACCGACATTATGGTGATTAATTATTTATTCCTTGAAATATAATCACTGTCGGCTGAAACACAACCATTCTTAGCTCCTAATGAAATCTTAATGAATGAAGGTCGACATTCCACATAATCAATAGCTTATCCATTTAAATATCACTGTTGCCCAAAACATGACCGACATTAGTGGTGATTAATAATTTATTCCTTGAAATCAGTGGTGTAACTTGACACTGTATTCTGGGTATACTAATTTTAAAAATTGAATTCAGAATTTTTTAAATTATGCACAAATTCCCATACATTATTCATTCATTCATTATCTGTTTACCCTCCTCTTATGTAGGACTTACACCCCCCCCCCAGGACTTACAGGCGGGTGCCTGGGGTCAGAGGCCCGTCGAGGAGCAGACACTCATGGATCAGACAGAACATCCAGGATGGGTGATCAGCCCGATGCCTGGTATGGGATGAAGGAAGTAGATGAAGCGAAATGTTGGTGAAATGGATGAAAGGAAAGGTGATGATGGAGCAGTTGGTGGAATGAATGGCGGGGGAAACCGGAGATCCCGGAGAAAACCCGCCCAGACGCCGCTTCGTCCACCACAAATCCCACATGCAGGTCCCTGGGATTGAACCCGGTCCGCCTCGGCCACGGCGCCGCCCTCCCATACATTAGTGTATCTTAAAATAATGTGAATTCTCCATATCGATTCTATTATTATTATTATTATTATTATTATTATTATTATTATTGAGTAGTTGTTGCTTTAGTAGTCATTAGCATCTCTACTAATTGCTGAAATTGACTCAACATTCATTTTAACTAAACTAGATTATAAATTATAGCGTTAGGTGTAACTTTACAAAATGCTGACAAACCACTGTATGATTGTAAACTATGAAAACAATGTAGCCACTCAGATTTTCCTGTATATAAGCTCCAGTTAGCGATTTTTCTTCTCCGAGAAGATGTCAATCACACGTTCTTTAAAAGTATGGTCATCACACATTTCACTTAACTGTTTTTCAATTGCTAATGTCGTTAAACATGAGAGCCTTTGGTTTCTCATAGAGTTCCTCAAATAAGTTTTAATTCTTTTAAGCGTGCTCATACTACATTCACTGCTGGCTGTAGTGACAGGCAATGTTAACACTAGTCGCGATAATTTAGTGGTCTCTGTGTACACATCATCCAAATTATTGTTCGCCAAGTAACTCTAATAACTCTAAAAAATTGCCTTTGTTGCTGAGTTTTTAATAAGTAAGCCACTAAATCGATGGAATTGTCCATATTTCTAAAATCATAAATAAAACACGCACAATGAAAACAATACACAGGTTTATGTAAAATTAACACTTTACTGCACTGCACGGCTGCACGCACATAATGCTGGTTCAGCAATAAGTAAGGAATGAAATGTTTATGTTACAGTGCCTTGCCCTACCCTTGTCTCCAACCACTATCGTCCTGTTTCCGGACTTTGGAGAGAGCAGGTACACAGAGACTAAACACTAAACGTGTTAAGTCTCTGCTGCTGCCTTTGTGCCCTTAATACACAACAAAATATAGGCATGTCTTCCTACAACGAGAGGTCGAAATTTAGTGGGAAAAGCTATATAAGTCCACTCTTGATGAGACTTGCACTCGCTCAGCCATCCCAGTCTCTACTCAACTTTGCTGCTGCATATGAGATTTTGAAGCTGTCTAAGTACACAGCACTACAAACTGTCACGAAGTAGCAGTAGGGACTGGGACGTTGGGGTAAGCAGCGGTGAAGGTGGCTGCACTAATTAGTTTTTCATCACTTGTTTGAGGCTGTCTTTATTTATATCTTTAAAAATTTACTTATTTTCTTGGCAATTTATCTAGGTAGACTCAGTCTCAAAGTCTACACTTACGCTACGCCACTGCTATTCCCAGAAAATTCAACACATACTTTTTATTTGTCATGTAAATATATATAATATATGGTATTTTAATCAAAACTACTAGAGTAATTTTTGAGACAATCAAAATTAAAAAGAAAAGTTCATTGTAAATGATAGTTTTGGGTGGGGGATTTTGTTGAAAATCTTTATGCATCGCTGAAAGTGCTGAACTTAAGTACAAAGTTTGATACATGACCGATTTTTAATTTTTTTATTATGCTGTTTACAGACACATACTATAAGAACGTTTTTTTTAAGTTACTTAATTCCGGGACCTCAAATCGTGTATATACAGTGAAATCTCGGTATAAAATTGTTGTGTTTAATACAATACTTCCTCTACTTACTATAGATAATATTAAGTAGAGGAAGTAAAAATAGGGCACCACAAAGTTTTATTCAACTTTAATAACCATGTGCACCATTCCTGAAGAAATCCTGGTTGATCAAGTGTGACTGAAACGTGATCCAACATTGACCACGGTTAAATTGTAGTTGTGGTGTATCATTATTAATTCTCGTTCAACAAACCGCCAGCAGCTGACCGTGCGCTAGGTTGCTGAGAGAATTGCTCAAAGGAAAGCATCCAACTGAATATCCAAAGATATTGCAATCTCCTTATCTATATCGCTTCGTTTTGTTTTGATTTTGAAATGTGTAATTGGACATTCTGTTGGCGAAAATGGAAAACATAAAGTGGTCTACAAATTTTTTCTCAGCGAGATAGGCGTTCTGTTGTAACTAGCTGTCGAAAATAAAAGGACTGACTCATGTTCTTTAAAGGACAAGCAGGGGCGTGGCTATATTTAGGCATGACACCAGACGAGTTGTAAAAACTAAACAAGTAAATAAATCGCTACTTGCTAAAATAGTGCGAGTCATGGTGTGTGTGAACTTTCGGGAAATTAAAAAAGTTATTTGTAAACTGCATTAAGGGCGGCGCCGTAGCCGAGTATTTAGACCGTTCGCCTCTCACCGAGGCGGCCCGGGTTCAATCCCAGGGAGCCGCATGTGGGATTTATGGTGTACGAAGCTGCGTCTGGGCGGGTTTTCTCCGGGTTCTCCGGTTTCCCCCGCCATTCATTCCACCAACTGCTCCATCATCACCTTTCCTTTCATCCATTTCGTCATCATTTCGTTTCATCTACTTCCTTCCTCCCATACCAGGCATCGGGCTGATCACCCATCCTGGATATTCTGTCTGATCCATGAGTGTCGACGGGCCTCTGACCCCAGGCACCCGCCTGTAAGTCCTACAAACGATGAGGTTAAACAGTGAATGAATGTAAACTGCATTATATCTAGCATTTTGATAATACTACACAATTCCTTAACTCATAATAATGAGTGACGTAAAGTGTAGCTTAACGAACGCAATAATTGAGTTTTATTACAGTTGACTAATGTTATTAAAATAATGACAAGTTTAACAAGTACTGTTCAATAATAAATGCAGGTCTACATTTGGCACAGAAATTCACCCAGGTGTTAATTCTGCCCTCCATGGAAGCGTTACAAATCGTGGGCAAAAAGAAGATAATACCTAAGCAACGCCGTGTTCGTGGATTCTAGAAATATCCCCAATCACAACATTAGAAGTACTGTAGCATATGAGTTAGCTGCATTGTGATTGCGGTTCCAACCTCTCAGTTATTGCTTTTCGGGCGTAAAAATCCTTAGCATGGCTTCCTTCTGAAGGGAAGTAAAGCTGGTGGTCCCGTGCCGTAGATTTACGGCACGTAAAAGAACCTCAAGCCTGATAAAGAGGTCTCTGAGCAAAATTACCGATCTTTCACGCCCAATATAGAATGGGACGCTAAGGACCACAGCAGTTAAAGAGCGTCCATAAAAAAAGCTCAGTTATTGCATTTACCACAATAACATTTTCTGTCCCCATACAGTTTAAGAGGGCCGCTCGCCTCTTTCTGCAATGATCTCATCCTCAATACCTGCAAGAAAATTCAAACGGGCAGCCATTTTGTACAACTTAACCGTTGAAGGTGGCTGTATTAATTAGTTTTTCATCACTTGTTTGAGGCTGTCTTTGTTTATATGTTTAACAATGTACTTATTTTCTTGCAATTTATTTAGGTAACTCAGTCTCAAAGTCTACCCTTACGCTACGCCACTGCTTGAAATATAATCACTTTCAGCTGAAATACCACCATCCTTAAGTTAATGCTGTCCCACTGACCAAGAGTGACAACATTAATAATTTATCCACTAAAATATCACCAGCTTTAGCTTCTGATGCATTAGCCCGCAAGTAGCTTATCCGCTGAAATATCGTCCAATAACCTTCCGGAATATTGCGCTATGTCTCATTCCGTACAGCAATGTCTTCTGTACACACTGTAACTTCAATGTTTACTTTCTCTACTACGTATAGTAAGTAGGGGAAGTATTGTACTCCACCCAAAAATTCGATACCAAGATTTCACCGGAAATACATGTTTTGAGACCCCCTGAATCCAAAAAAAGCATTTTTGGAAACATGTCCGTGTGTGTGTGTGTCTCTCTCTCTCTCTGTGTGTGTGTGTGTGTGTGTGTGTGTGTGTGTCTGTGAACAGCATAACTCAGAAAGGAACAGTCGGATAAACACAAACTTAGTATTTAGGTTCAGTATCTTCCAGAGATGCGACACGAAGGTTTTCAAGGAAATCCCCTCACCCCAGATTACCCTTTATATGGAACATTTTTCGAAAATTTTAATTTTTTCAAAAATGGCTCTAACGATTTTGATTAAAATATCATATATTTAAGATATTTTTATGACAAATTAAATGTATATCTCGAATTTTCTGGAAATGTCTCCAAAAGTATTCTTCATTGTGAACGACTTTTGCATAACTGGTAAACCATAAGAGATAGACAAAACTTTACTACACAAAAAATGAGATCGCGTTATAATACACAATTTATGTCATATACTTTTTTTTGAGTGAACCATTTTCGAGATATTGCTTGTTATTCCCTTAAAGTTTCCAATACTTATTACTTTTTCTCAAATGGAAATTCGTTATTCATTTTTTTTGTCCTGGTAATGCAAAGAGAATGGAATGCTCCACATAGCAACCAGCTCTTAAAATATTTGACTATCGCTTAAAGGCTACCAATTCCCCTTGCATCTACAAGAAAATTAGCAATAAGATTAACATCTCGATATCTCGATTAACATGAAGCAGATAAAGAATAAGCGTTTGTAAAAATAGTTTGTTTAAGAGTAGATAAAGTCATGTGAGTGTAACACATCACATTTTTACTCAAGGCAAATGAGACGTCCTAAATTTGTGATTCGCATAATTGCTAATGTATTCGAACTTTTCTCCAGTTTTTGAAGACATGTTTTAAAACAGAGATGCATTGTTTTGTGGTAGTATAACTTTTAAATTGGAAGCGATTACACACGCAATCTTCGACAAAAGGCATACATCATCATTCTGCAAATTCGTGTTCGTGTTGTGAATCACTATTAGTTGCTTGTCGCAACACACCTCGTGAGAGAGAACAATATAACAGTGGCATAGCGTGACCTAAGTCAAAGTGTTAGCCTCTACATCGCTTATAACATTAACTAAACCCAATTTAAGCTACCAAGCATCCCACGGAAAACAAGGGCTTTGTTGCTCTTCAAAATATTCCACCTTCCACTTGGAACTGAAATTTCTGTAATAATGTTATACAAAAGAATCACATTATTTTCCTATTATAGTTTCATATGATTTAATGAAATGTTACAGGTCACTGCGTATTTACGCTTACTTTTGACAAAAACAGGCCGAGCAGGATGGCTCAGGCGGTAACGTCTATGGTCCCGGGTTCGATCCTCGGCGACCGCTCGCTCTGGCCCATGGGTTCTTGTGGTTTCCCCGGGTCGACAGGTGAATGCTGGGGTGGTTCATCTTCTACCACGACTCTCCTCCCTCTCATTCCCTGTACCCATCATCTTAATTGTCATCCCTTTCAGGGCTGTAGGACCAGGCGACGGTGTTCGACAGGTTGCGGCTGGATGGTGGCTTGCGCACTGTAGAGGTTTCTTCCCTGGCGTCGCCGTGGAGTCTGCTCCGAGTGGGCTCCGCCCCGGAGGGCCCGCAGGAAGTTGGTGGTTTGTGGGCAGGCGTTGCATCTGGTAACGTTAGGTACCCGTCTGTACTTGCTCCCGTCATCTTCTGGATCTGCTCGCTCTTCGGACTCTCCCTTCATCCCTTCCTCCTGGGGGGTCACTGGCAGAAGCACAAGGGACCGACTGGCCTCCGTGCGGTGCTCTGCCCGGCTTCGGGAGGCCCCTCCTTTG
Organism: Deroplatys truncata; assembly: GCA_030765065.1. NCBI lineage: Eukaryota > Metazoa > Arthropoda > Insecta > Mantodea > Mantidae > Deroplatys > Deroplatys truncata. The sequence continues at coordinate 680,040,384 of CM060990.1, forward strand.
ATTTATACCTTCACCTACACCAAAGTCAGCATTATCCATGACAACTGAGAAAATTGCATCTTTGGACATAGCAGGTCGTTTACGACAGCTAGGAGCAAGAAATGTTTGTTAAGAATGTGGTTATTAGTAAAACTCTACATCAACTATAAGGGGGGTGAGTTTTATTTTACTAATACGTTCATTGTAGGTGATATAACTACGCAGAAATATAATTGAGTACAAAACAGACCTTCGTAGCTCTTGTTCAATCGATTGGCGGGCGGTCCCTGTGTTGCTGCCGGTATTTGGTTTTGCGTACTCGAGCCAATCCAACGTTTCACTGCCATTTCTCTAAGGAATGGTGTAAAGGAGCGTGCTACAAATTCTCAATTTTTTTGTGGAATGGGATCCTGGAAAGTTAGTGCGCGAAGTCGTGAACATCCTGTGTATTCCATTGAAGTTTTGTGATAATTGCAATTCATACGTATTTTCATGTAATTTTAAGTGATTTTCACATTACCTATGTCAGAATACTTGAATAAATATTATTTATTACCAGGCAGGGGGTTTTAGAAAGTAAACCATCTAGTTAGGAACGCACCGAGGGTTGATGGCGATGGAAGGTGGGGACGACTGCGACCTTGCAGTGTCAAATATGATGAATAGTTGAATGCGCTACATTCTGCGTCGAAATCAGGTAAATCAGGATTAAGGAGTGTTAGAAGAAAGAAAGAAATAAAGAAAGAAAGCACGTTTAACTATTGATAGTGTGCAATTAGCTTATGAAAGCTACGAAACGAGTATTTCAAAAGCTTTTCATTTTTAAAGCAATATCCACTGTTATTAGTGTGTGATCTTGGAAACATCCTACTCTGAACTGAGTAGGTTCAAGGTCCACTTTCCTCATTGCTCCTTTCTAATAACGTCATATGTTCCTTTATATCAGTGAATTACAGTGTTGTTTAACATGATGTTTAAACGTCTTTTGAGCTATATGTACATCTGATGGATTCGTCATTTGTGCTGAAGCGTTCCCTGCCATATTCCGCTGCAAATGTTGCTAATTTTGTTGTATAAACTCTTCTTTGCTTTAGACATATAGTCAGTTCTTCACTGGTGTATATGATGCAGGGAATAAATGGAACGGTGTCAACGAAACCGGCTGTTGGGAAGGGGAGTGTGTGTCCGTCAAAGTACCTGAAGTCACCTATACTTCGTGCGGTAACAGGATTGTTGTATTTACTTACTAAAACCCCTCTTCCTGTTTATTACTGACTAAACAATAATAATTACCACTACTATTATACTACTATGACTACTATAGGACCTACTACTATACTATTACTAGTGCTCCTATAGCTCCTACGGCTAATGCTGCTACTGCTACTATAGTACTACTACTATACTACTACAGGTGATTCTGCAGCTACTACGACTACTGCGGCTACTGTAGTACTACCACTACTTCACTACTATAGTACTACGACTACTCCACTACTTTACTACTACTCTTACTACTACTACTGCTAAAAGTGTTCCTATAGCTACTACGATTACTGCTGTTACTGCAGTAGCCCTACTCTACTACTACTACTCTACTAATATACTACTATATTACTAGTACTACTTACTACTGCACTATTACTACAACTATAGTGCTACTACTATACTACTACTACCTATAACTATAGTGTGACTACTATGCTGCTACTACTATAACTATAGTGTGACTACTATGCTACTATTCAACTACTATACTACTACAACTATAGCGCTACTACTATACTACTACACTACTACTACTATAACTATAGTGTGACTACTATGCTACTACTCAACTACTATACTACTACAACTATAGTGCTACTACTATACTACTACTCTACTACTATAACTATAGTGTGACTACTATGCTACTACTCAACTACTATACTACTACTCTACTACTATAACTATAGTGTGACTACTATGCTACTACTCAACTACTATACTACTACAACTACAGTGCTACTACTATACTACTACTCTACTACTATAACTATAGTGTGACTACTATGCTACTACTCAACTACTATACTACTACAACTACAGTGCTACTACTATACTACTACTCTACTACTATAACTATAGTGTGACTACTATGCTACTACTCAACTACTATACTACAACTATAGTGCTACTACTATACTACTACTCTACTACTATAACTATAGTGTGACTACTATGCTACTACTCAACTACTATACTACTACAACTATAGTGCTACTACTATACCTACTGTAGTACTACTACGACTAAATACTACTACTGCAAGTGTTCCTACAGCTACCGCCACTGCTACTACCACTACTGCCGCTGCTACTACTTCTACTACTACTACTACTACTACTACTACTACTACTACTACTACTACTACTACTATCTCTAATAAATCAGCACTGACATGGGTAGTTGAGGTCATTAAGGCATGGTCGTTAATGCACCCTCGTGAACGGGAGTTCTGTGATTTAAATGTCACCAGCACAGTCTTGCCTGACTGATGGTTTTCCTCGGCCCACATAACTGGTAAATGCAGGAAGGTACCCTAAACTTTGATCGAGCACATTTCCTTCCCCGTTATCATTTCATGTATCATCAGTGTCGCCGCCTGTGGTGCCGTATGTAGTAAGAGCGGGCGTTAAACACTATACAAAACAATTCGGGAACCATTGAATCAGGCAAATGAGTGTTGCGGATCGTTTAGTTAGGCAGGCATCGTAGCACCCAAGCACTTCATTAATTCGCTGTCCATTTAAAGCAAAACTGCCCAACATATTCAAGTGCAGCGTATCTCGGCAAGATACCAAGTTTTAGCGAGATAAAGTGTAGTTTAGACGAGTCTTCTAATAAACATTTGTTGTGGTTCAGGAGAGCTACGAGACAAAACTGTGTCTTGGCTCACCTTCAGGGTTCTGCAGTATCCACATATCTCATAGGCATATACTTAAGACATGGACTCGTGAACTGGAGGCTTGCTATTCAGATCGCGCCAGGATCGCCCTCCCTGACGAAATTTTTCCAGGTTTTCCAGTCATTATAATTGGCAAGTGCCAGGAAGGTATCATAAACTTATACGGAACGTTTCCTTCCCAAATTTACCTTCCCAGTTATCATCAGTGTCCATAGCTTGTGGTGCAGTTTGTAGAACAAACATTAAACAGTATTCGAAAATATCGTATATATGTACTTATTGTTTACAAATGCTTATGGCTAACAGCAATAAATTAATTGAGTTTTACTTATAGTCGCTCTTTAACTACCATGGTTCTTAGCGTCCCATTCTATATTGGGCGTGAAAGATCGGAAATTTTGCTCAGAGGCCTCTTTATCAGGCTTGAGGTTCTTTTATGTGTCGTAAATCTACGACACGGGATCACCGTCTTTACTTCCCTTCTAAGGAAGCAATGCTAAGTAATTGTATGCCCAAGAAACACCATTGCCATCCGCAGGGTTTGAACCCGCGACCTCGGGATCTAGAGGCTAGCATGGTTCACCTAGACCACACAGGACGACACTAACAGTAACGAGAAAATTCTTTAATATTTACTATAGTAATAAGAGCTTTGTTGGGAGGCAGCCATTCTGTTCAACTCCCTGTAGGTATCTTTCAAACGTAGGGAGAATCGCTGTGCTGCGCGCAGTGATATTGTTTTGTTTCCGAAAGGCTCAATGTTTCACCCTGGCGTTCATATTCGCCACTATCGCTCTTCCAGCTATCTAGAATTTGCGATAATGGCTGTGCGTGCTAAATGGCAAGTTTGCGTGGGGTTGGGAGCCCCACATCCCTTGCCCCCACCAAGAAAAGGCTGTAATAGCCCTGACCAAGGTCGCACATGGGCCGTTCTACTGGCAGTGGGTGCAAATTACTGAAATTTCCACAGCGATATCTCAACTGGATTTTTTTTTCAGGTTTTCATGCAAGCCGAAGAACTCTGTGGCAATCGAAAATTGAATGGAATATACTCATGCCCTGGAAAGCTGATGCAACGCAACAAAATTAACCGTGACAAAGTAGTCAAGTGCCTGGTAAGATGCACAGAGTTGGATAAATGCATAAGACAGTATCTATCCCTTCAGAGACATAATCTTAAATTCGGCAAAGGACCCTTTGAAAATTTTAAAGATATGTCTATGAAACGCTAACATTTTATGCGTTGTGTTCAAAAATAAGATACAAATGCATTTATAGTAATTTCCAGCACCAACAAACATTATTTACATTCCCAATAAAAGAAAACTTGACGTTTATGCTTGCCCAGTGCTGAAGTTATTTAGAACAAAGTATACTTATTTTGTGGAACAGTGTGACATTATAGTGATGATACCTTTCAAAAACCTAAGCTTATTTACTTTTAATCCAAGTTAGAAGAACTTGTTACCGTAATTATTGACGGGAAGATATAAACAGCTACATAAAGAAATGATAGTAACATAAAGAAATAATTGCAATAAGTGATTTCTGTATATTAAATCAATATATAATGTAATAAGCCTGAGTTGAAAGATTTGTCCGGAGAAAAAGATCATTAGCGAGTCATGTTAAGCAAAGTCATTAGTAACATCCGACTAGAGAACGCGTTAGTATAAAATTTCCTGGAATGCAGTTAGAGATTCGGTTTAGCACATTTGCAAAGTCAGGCAAGAATTCTGTAAATTAGAAAGGGGAATGAAATTCTGAGATTCGGGGAGGTTCCGCATAGAAACAGCGTCAGATACGCATACTTAGAGTTTTAAGAGTGGACCGCAAGAGAAGGGACGTTGATAGAGTAGCGATAGGTAGCGGAGTTTAAGTTAAGAAAAGGGCTTTCATTCTACATAAATCAGAGTCACTTATTTACTCAAGTCTGTGACTTTCTTATCCCCAAGAATTTAAATTTCGTTCTAACTAGTGTAGCACTTAGTGACGCGCTTGAGTGAGTAAGATTTAGCGGCTATTGCGAGGGATCCTTCCGAGTAATATTTCTGCGACTTAAAGTAACTGACGATTCGTTTAATTACTGTTATAGAAGTAATTAATTCGTAACTTCAGCAGTCGGCGACTCTTCTCAAACTGAACATTTTAGTCAACACTAACATTTATCAGCTAACAAAACTGGTGTTATCCTTTCAAAATACACTCACGCACACTCGAACTCATAGCCAGACTACTAGAGCAGCTGGTGCACGAGACAGCGCAGAACGAGCTACGAGATAAGGACATCTCAAAATTCATCAACACAGCTGGTAACATTAAGGGCCGGTTCCACCAACAGATGCTAAATTTTAACACAATGTTAAACTGATTTAACACTGAAGTTAACGCAAATTCTATTTCATCAAACAATGTTAACTTTAACAATGCACTAAAGTCGGGGTTAAGTTAACATCGCCGTACCCCTGTGTTAAGGCGTTTAACAAATGTTAGACGTTGGAAAATGGCTGCCGTAAACCAAGCTCTTGATGCGAGTTTGCTACAATTGGCATTTTTAACGTCATTTCTAATAGAAGGGTAGTCGTACGTCATAATAAATTTAAAACCTTGCAAAAGGAGGAATTTTTAAAGCAATATAAACTTTCTAAGGGGTCATGAGCATAGTTTTATGGAAAATACGATAGGTAAGAACACTACCAATAGAAGCATGCCTCTTTCACCTATGCTACAAGTGTTAATTAGCTACTCAGATTTTATGCTAATAACATTTTTCACTTACTTGGTGGGTGATAATGTTGGTATTTTCAAAGCTACCTTTGTGGGTTTATCCGGCAGGTTTCCAAAGCAATTGCTTCAAGAAGTAAACAGTATTTTTTTCGGGCCTGCTTGATTAATCAGCGATAACACATTTTCGTCCACTTTAGTTTCAATGCAGTGTCCACCACCAGTTTTAAACCGTCTTAAACGCTCTTTGTACCTAACGTTTCTGGTGCAGCAATTTATGTTAGCATAAAATTGCCGTAGTTGCTTACTGGATTTAGGAGAAACGCGTTCATTCCAATTAAATTACTCGTGGATTTTGCCCCAGGCTGCAATCTTATTCAATGTAAGACCGTCAGCTTTTTCATACTTGATATACGTCTATACTTAAACAGATGTTAATTAACGCGTTTCAAACGGTGAAACATTTATTTCGGGTGACATCGCGACTCTAACCTCAAACAATCGGGAACATCACATGGCAATTGCCATGAATGTAAATAGTTGTCTGCTACTGACACAGAGCGCGCAGCGATACACGGAGCACGTTCAGAACCAGTGTGGTTCGGCCACCGCCTTCTCGAAATCTGGTGTTCGCAGTTGTCTTTGACGTTAACAAATGTTACCAACAATGTGCTGTAAAAGCTTGATGAAATACAAAAGTTTTAAACTTGTGTTAAACATTGAATACCTTGTTAACAAACAAGATGTTAGAATATTTTTAACATCGGTTGGTGAAACCGGTCCTAAATGCTATAAAATTTTGCAGCAGGGAGCGGCATCAAAGTTGTCGAGAACGGCTTCAAACTTAATTATTTTCTATACAGAATCACATTATAAACGCTTTATGAGCACAAGCTTTCCAACATAACAAAAGAAATTAAATATAATTTTATTAACTCTTGTATACCAATCAACAAAACAGGCATTTAAAACTTATAAATAAAAATAGCGGAACAATTACTTCACTGGTTTGTTGAAAGTAATATGTGAGTACGTTGTTGCCGCTATTTGGCGTGAATGAGCTACAGTTTATCGGACGACATGGCAGTATAATGGCGAGCAATTTTAAAACCTCACATTTATTTTAATTCTTAACCCAAGAGCTTTTTTCTCAATGTAAAATTAAATCATCAGTCTCTTTATAAAAAGTACAAACCTTCCAGCATAAACAATTTTAGGTTTTTTATAAAATAAAATTAAACACAACTTATTGTTTCAAATTAACCTTTATAGCGGGAAATCGCTGGTCCTCCTGGTTGATGCCCTCTGCTGCAGTGTTCTGGTCTCTGGCCACCTCTGCTCAGCGGCTGATGATTTCCCCATTCCTAATAAATTACCTATCTAACTAATTTCACTGGTCTCAGGGTTTTCGTAGGTGAGACAAATTAAAATACACTGCATTTCCCTTAAAATGTGCTTTATTATCAATAAAATACTTATAGGCGGCTAGCTTTTCCCATCTATAACAATTCCGACCATAATAATAAATTAGGAGCCTAGTCTAACTACACACACTCCCCAGCCATATGCACACAGGTGCATCCGTCGTCCAGAGAGTATCGCTGTATGTCGACGAGATTCTATAAGAGAGTGTAAATCTGGGGCTTTCTTTCCCCTTTTATACCCAAGTTTAGTGACGCTCACCTTCGCGCCTTAGAATGTAACGACATTTCTAATTGGTCCTCAGACCGCGTTACCTTATTATGTATGAAAATATTCTGCTCCAAAACTTTTCGCACATGCGTCCCAGTGACGCGCCCGGAACAGATTCAATTTCTCTCTCTTTTTATTTCTCCTTATTGCTTCAAGTTCCTTGCTCATTAGCTTGGTGAAAGTGGTGGGTTCTACCTAGAATTACCTTTTACTTGGAATTAGCTAGCTCGCCCGTCCCTTACTTATCTAAGTGACAATCTGCTTTGTACATTTTTTGGCTGCTAAATATTCTAACATCTTTCTTGCTTAATTATATTATTATGCACAATTCTTGTTTGATATTGATTTATATGCATATATATTGCGGCGATCACCTCCTTCTTCCGTTGCTGTTAGGCTTACCTATATGCTTCTCCCGTTGGTTCCAGAAGTTCACAGTGTGTTGGCTCTCTTCAACTTTATCCTCGGCTAGCTGCAGTAGTTTTCTTTAACCTATATAGGAGCATGGACTTATCCTCGGTAAAGGAAAGCGTAGATCTCGGGTGGTGATATAGGAAGACATAGACGTGCTTTGTTTATGAAAAGATGACACTGCCGTTTCTCTTTATTTAATTAACACTCGTAGTATACAACACTGGTATTGTCGCCGTAAAATACTGTCCACCGCTGTTAAACTACGGCGCAGATATGACACGAAGTTTAAATATGCTTATTATCTCTTTACGAGTAGCAGATCTTAGGTGTGTTTCTAAAACTATCTTGATTCCCTGTTTTGGCGCGATATCTCACACGTCCTGCAGCATCTCTCCCTGACCACACCTGACAAAAACTGTCGAACAAACTGCAATGCTAAAACTCACATGACAAACTGCCTTGACAAAAACTGTCGTGCTAAAAATGCCTTGACCAAAACTACCTTGACCAAAACTGTCCCGAATTTGCTCCAAACAGATCCATTCATAGTCTCAGGCTTCTGGGGCTGCTTCCTTTCCTATTGGTCCATTTTTTAGCGCCACTCGACGCGTCTAACTATTTCGAATAAACTTCCAGAGATCTCATTGGTCCAAGTTTAATATAAATCGCGGCTTTTCCTACATTTACCGTTAGGTTATCTGTCTCGCTCACTTGGTCACGGCGAATTATCAAATAAAGGGACAAAGGCGTTACACCCTCGCTGTAGGAATAATGGCACTGCGACCGAAGAGATGTCATAAAACTAGGTTTTCTGCCTTCGAAAGCACTATTCCTGTAGCTAAAACATTTCGTCGTGGACAGTATTTTAACATAGCGCTTAAATTATTTACATTAAACCATTTATAATTCTACTAATATTAGTAAACTAGATAGATACATAACGTTAAATCACCCTTCTTAAAATATACAAGCAGTGTGAGAAAAAGATATTTACATAGTATGATTTAACATCAATAAAAGTTAATTAATAAATTACCTATAATTACAGTTCTCGGGCCCGGCCTAGAGTTGCCGTTTCAAATTGCCCTGTTCTGGAAAAGAATAAATTTTTCAACACTTGATACAATTTTCTTTTCCAGAATAATTCCTCTGATTATGGTCTTTGTTGGTTTGCTTTGTTTACATAGACCCTTCGCTATACCTGTTCCTTCACAAGCGTTCTGCCAAACCAGTGGTGTTTACACTTGGGTCATTCACTCTTACACTTGGCTATGGTTGATCCCTCTCTCCCTTTTAAAAACAGGTTTTCCGAGAGACATTCTTATGCACAATACACTTCACGCACACGAATAACTTGTGGTGGAGAGAAATACGCTAATACCCAAATTAAGTTCTAAAATTAAATCTATTTACATACATACTGTTACATAATTATTATGCATTTATTTATTTCTTTACATCCTTATTTATCGGGCGTATTACCTTTACTATTTCTTCACAGGGTTGCTACCTCATTTCGAGTAAAACTAACCTGATTATTTTCATTACATTCTTCACCCATCTCATTTTCTAAACATTTGTATGGTTTGAGCAACTGTTTATGATATCTCCCTACGATCTTGGAATTCTTTATTTCTTGTAACTCAAATGTATCCGAGCCAAAAATGTTAATCACCCGGTATGGACCTTTAAATAAATTTTCCATTCTATGATATCTCTCTCTTTTTTTTTTTTTTGAATGCTAGACCTTTTTTTTTTTTTTGAATGCTGGACTTTTTTTTATACCAATACTAATTCTCCGATTTCGATCAACCATTTCTTTCGCTTCTTTGTTTTAAATTCCTCCTTTCTTTTCTGCGCCCTCTTTGACATTCTTTCAAAAGCTTTCTTAAACGTTTCTTCTCCCGTTAGTGTTTTCGGATCTTTAGTTTCTAGTGTCTGTGGTAATTTCCCTTCAAGTGTTTCTATTGACTTCCCCTTCATCAGCTCAACTAATTTCCCCTCTAAACTCTTATTTTGTTCACTTAAGTTTCTTTCTAAGTCCTTATTCTGCTCATTTAATTTCCCTTCGAAATCCTTATTCTGTTCGCTCAGTTTTCTTTCTAAGTCCTTACTCTGTTCATTTGATTTCCCTTCTAAATTCTTATCTTGTTCCCTTACGATTCTTTCTAAGTCTTTACTCTGCTTACTTACGATTCTTTCTAAGTCCTTATTATGCTCATTTGATTTCCCTTCTAGATTCTTATCTTGTTCCCTTACGATTCTTTCTAAGTCTTTACTCTGCTTATTCGATTTCCCTTCTAAATTCTTATCTTGTTCCCTTACGATTCTTTCTAAGTCTTTACTCTGCTTACTTACGATTCTTTCTAAGTCCTCATTATGCTCATTTGATTCCCCTTCTAAATTCTTATCTTGTTCACTTACGACTCTTTCTAAGCCCTTACTCTGCTCATTTGACTTCCCTTCTAAATTCTTATCTTGTTCCCTTACGATTCTTTCTAAGTCCTTACTCTGCTCATTTGATTCCCCTTCTAAATTCTTATCTTGTTCACTTATGATTCTTTCTAAGTCCTTACTATGTTCATTTAAGATCTTACCCCGTTCATTTAATATGCTTTCTAAGTTCTTACCCCGCTCATCTACTATGCTTTCTAACTTTTTACTCTGCTCATTGAATATGCTTTCTAAGTTCTTACTCTGCTCATCTAAGATTCTTTCTAAGTTTTTACTTTGTTCACTTAAATTTCTTTTTGACTCCTTACTCAGCTCATTTAATTTCCCTTCTAAATACTTACTTTGTTCACTCAAATTTCTTTTTGACTCCTTACTCAGCTCATCTATCTTTGCGCTCAAATGTTGAAGGAATATTAGCAGCTGGTTTTGACCTGCGTCAATGACCTGCTCAATCGGTGATTGCCTTTCCAGTCTAACTTCTACCTCTGCTGCACCCATATTTTCTCCATCTGTTGTTACGCTGACAATAGCCTCCCCATTCAGTTCTTTCAAATCTTCCCTTGACCTACTCATGGTTCCGTTATCAAGTTCTACCTCCCTAGTAATGACTTTACCCCCTCTCAATAACATGTGTTCACAAAACTGAGTCACTACTCTGCATGCCTTTTTGTTTGTTTTTGTATAAATGTTCTAACTGTACTTTCTCCTATGTTAATTGATGCGTCCCGGGTTCGAATCCTGGTGAATTTCTAGAAGCGATGTTCTCAGCTGTTTTGTTGTCCCACGTAGGTAGACTAGAAGTTCGCGTTGTAATTATGTTCTGCTGTGCCCCTTTCCTCTGAAGATTCTTCCTCTATTCGTTGTTTCCTAGTCCTCCGTTTGTGCTGGTCTTCCCGTCGAGCTGGTCTTCCCTTCGAGCTCCACGTTATGGCGCCAGTTTGGGGCGGTCACCTCCTTCGTCCGTTGCTGTTAGGCTTACCTATATGCTTCTCCCGTTGGTTCCAGAAGTTCACAGTGTGTTGGCTCTCTTCAACTTTATCCTCGGCTAGCTGCAGTAGTTTTCTTTAACCTATATAGGAGCATGGACTTATCCTCGGTAAAGGAAAGCGTAGATCTCGGGTGGTGATATAGGAAGACATAGACGTGCTTTGTTTATGAAAAGATGACACTGCCGTTTCTCTTTATTTAATTAACACTCGTAGTATACAACACTGGTATTGTCGCCGTAAAATACTGTCCACCGCTGTTAAACTACGGCGCGGATATGACACGAAGTTTAAATATGCTTATTATCTCTTTACGAGTAGCAGATCTTAGGTGTGTTTCTAAAACTATCTTGATTCCCTGTTTTGGCGCGATATCTCACACGTCCTGCAGCATCTCTCCCTGACCACACCTGACAAAAACTGTCGAACAAACTGCAATGCTAAAACTCACATGACAAACTGCCTTGACAAAAACTGTCGTGCTAAAAATGCCTTGACCAAAACTACCTTGACCAAAACTGTCCCGAATTTGCTCCAAACAGATCCATTCATAGTCTCAGGCTTCTGGGGCTGCTTCCTTTCCTATTGGTCCATTTTTTAGCGCCACTCGACGCGTCTAACTATTTCGAATAAACTTCCAGAGATCTCATTGGTCCAAGTTTAATATAAATCGCGGCTTTTCCTACATTTACCGTTAGGTTATCTGTCTTGCTCACTTGGTCACGGCGAATTATCAAATAAAGGGACAAAGGCGTTACACCCTCGCTGTAGGCATAATGGCACTGCGACCGAAGAGATGTCATAAACCTAGGTTTTCTGCCTTCGAAAGCACTATTCCTGTAGCTAAAACATTTCGTCGTGGACAATATTTTAACATAGCGCTTAAATTATTTACATTAAACCATTTATAATTCTACTAATATTAGTAACCTAGATAGATACATAACGTTAAATCACCCTTCTTAAAATATACAAGCAGTGTGAGAAAAAGATATTTACATAGTATGATTTAACATCAATAAAAGTTAATTAATAAATTATCTATAATTACAGTTCTCGGGCCCGGCCTAGAGTTGCCGTTTCAATATATATATATATATATATATATGTGTGTATAGGTATATATGTGTGTGGTATATCCCCTTTCACCTTGTAGCTCTTTATGTTGACTACGCTATCAAAAGTTGTTACAACATAAGGCGCCTCTGGAAAGCAATTTGTTCTTAATTCATCAATAGCTAATATTCCTGAACTGATGGACGATAGTGAAAGTGAAATACCTAAAAACCACAAACTTCCCTTTTTGCGTTACAGGAATGCCAATTTTAAGAAAAAGGCTCGTCTGTTTAGATTTAAAATTTTTCAGAGAAGTTACTATACTAGGAGTTTACTGATTCATTTGAGGGCGCCTAGTCATCACTGCCTTCCCCATAGCTTCGGCGCGATGCTTGTCAGCTCGGCCTTCCTAGGATTGGTCTATTCTACGAAAGTTTTCTGTAACAAGTTAGAAGCTACAGAGCCACCGTTTACCAGAAAGGAAGGACTTGTTTAACAAGCAAAATATTGGAGGTTTATCATAATTATGAGCTCCAAATAGGTTTCACCCAATCCCTCCTCAAAGGATAGTGGTACAGTTTTACACCAATCTGCATAAAAACGCATTTTAACTAACGTTTAACAGAACTGGGTAACCTCTCATTACTTAAACGTAAAGTCGAGTGCAAAACAACAATCGACCCCCAATGGATCTTTTGTGCGTACACCCCCGGGAGGGAAGGATGAGGCAAGGGAACCGTAAGGGTACGTGTGGATTGCAGAGGAGGCCGGCGCAAGTTGACATAGACACGCAGAGATCTGAAAGGGGATATACCACACCCACACACATATGTATATATATATATATATATATATATATATATAGACGTATAAATCAATATCAAACAAGAATTGTACATAATAATATAATTCAGCAAGAAAGATGTTAGAATATTTAGCAGCCAAGAGATGTACAAAGCAAATTGTAACTTAGATAATTAAGGGGCGGGCGAGCTAGCTAGAAAGAGACAGATATAGAAAGGAAAGAGACAGAGACATTGGGTTTGTTTCCTGACGTGTCACTGGGACGCATGTGGGAAGAGTTTTGGAACAGAATATTTTCATACATAGTAAGGTAACGCGGTCCGAGGACCAATTAGAAATGTCGTTACATTTTAAGGCGCGAAGGTGAGCGTCACTAGGTATCGGTATAAAAGGGGGAAGCAGGCCCCAGGCTTACACTCTGTTATACTCTATTACACTCTCTTGACGACGGATGCACGTGTGTGCATCTGGGCGGGGAAGCGTGTGTAATTAGATTAGGCACCTAATTTACTACTATGGTGGGAATTGTTAAAAATGGGAAAACCTAGCCGCTCATAAATATTTTATTTGCTAATACACAACATTTTAAGGGAAATGCAGTGTGTTTTAATTTTGCCTCACCTACGAAAACCCTGAGGTCAGTGAGATTAGTTAGTTAGGTAATTTATAAGGAATGGAGAAATCATCAGCCGCTGAGCAGAGGTAGTCGGCGACCAGAACACTGCAGCCGAGAGCTTCAACACAGAGGAGCTACGATTTCCCGCTACAGTTCTCTAGCAATTCCAGGCTTTACCACCCGGCCACGAGAGTGTCGCTCGTAGACGTCCCTCTAGTGGGACCGGGGAAACACGACCCAGCAGTGGAGGCTCGACAGGTTTCCCTCCATCAGGGTGAAAACAAGTTCCATCTGCCCGACACCGACCGAACCACAGCAGCGGAGTCAACCTGAAATATGAAAGGGAAATGAAATGAGAGGAAAAGGGGGAGAGAGGAAATCCGTGGTAGAAAATACCACTACCGCATTCACGGTCAGAGTGAGCGGCTACCCGGAATCGAAACCGGTACCTCCCGAATGCGAGCCTTACACGTTACCGCGGAGCCATCTTGCTTGATTTTCATTATCATAATCCCAAAATGTTTAAAATAAAATGTTTCATTTTCGAAATATCGTAGCAGTCATAACTCTAGCGACAGGATTTTAATGTAAATATATATATTTCCTCTTTGCTGAGAATGTATGCTCACGACATTTCCAACAATTTAAACAATATTTTATGTTGCATATGATGCATATTTTGCCAGTTTTTTTCAACAATTATAATATTTCAGCAGTTTCCTAATTATGCTAAATATTTACTTGCTTTATATGTACCTTTTATAAATATTTTTATTTTATTTATCTTAATATTTGTTTCACAAATGCATATTTCCACATAAGATGTGCTATGGAGTCAATCTTGAAACTTGGCAACATTGATGGCAGCTCACACGCAATGCAATCAATAGCTCACATCAAACTGGTAAACAGTAAACACCCGCCTTATCTGGTCGTAGCCGTTCCCTAGCGGCATATAGGTGGCTGTTAAGGATTTTTCGGAATTGAGTTCCAGCGTGGTGGTAACGCTTATACGCAATATAAAATTTAGTTTGGATTTTATGGTTTAGTATGTCTTAAAATTTACTAAAGTAACATACTAATTTACACAAAGTAAAGCCATTTCAAAATATTCAGCTGTTAATAGTTTTAGAAATTCAATTCCAAAAACATTCCTGCAGGTACCTAATCGTACTTTTTATATGAACGTATTTATTTTAAACTTATGGAAGTTTTCAATGTATAAATGCATACATATTAAAGGGATTCTTAGAGCATAAAATTTCTGTCCCTAAATGAAGATGAGTGACTAAACTTCAGTATTCTTTAGTCAATTTATAAGCAAGATAAACCCAAAAGCCTTAGCTATGATGCAATTTTAAACAAAACAATTTTGATACGACCAATCAATCACTCGAAGTCAGCAATTATTTTTCCTCCAGTAAGACCGGGAAGACGGGAAGCAGACAGCAATTATGTTTCCTGCTCGGGTGATTGCTATTCTTATTACAGCATCCTGCTGGCAGGGCATTGGCAAACAAGGAAACTTAGGATTCACAATCGTGGCATGGAAATCGCGTGTATAGAAAGTGTAAGACCGGAAGACGGGAAGAAGTCAGCTATTATTTTTCCTCCGGCAAGACCGGGAAGACGGGAATAAATCAACTATAATTTTTCCTCCGGCAAGACCGGGAAGACGGGAATAAATCAACTATTATTTTTCCTCCGGCAAGATCGGGAAGACGGGAAGAAATCAACTATTATTTTTCCTCCGGCAAGATCGGGAAGACGGGAAGAAATCAACTATTATTTTTCCTCCGGCAAGATCGGGAAGACGGGAAGAAATCAACTATTATTTTTCCTCTGGCAAGATCGGGAAGACGGGAAGAAATCAACTATTATTTTTCCTCCGGCAAGACCGGGAAGACGGGAATAAATCAACTATTATTTTTCCTCCGGCAAGACCGGGAAGACGGGAATAAATCAACTATTATTTTTCCTCCGGCAAGACCGGGAAGACGGGAAGAAGTCAGCTATTATTTTTCCTCCGGCAAGACCGGGAAGACGGGAAGAAGTCAGCTATTATTTTTCCTCCGGCAAGACCGGGAAGACGGGAAGAAGTCAACTATTATTTTTCCTCCGG
Source organism: Deroplatys truncata (assembly GCA_030765065.1). Lineage (NCBI taxonomy): Eukaryota > Metazoa > Arthropoda > Insecta > Mantodea > Mantidae > Deroplatys > Deroplatys truncata. The sequence goes on from CM060990.1 coordinate 680,056,181, forward strand.
CAAGACCGGGAAGACGGGAAGAAGTCAGCTATTATTTTTCCTCCGGCAAGACCGGGAAGACGGGAAGAAGTCAGCTATTATTTTTCCTCCGGCAAGACCGGGAAGACGGGAAGAAATCAACTATTATTTTTCCTCCTCGGGTGATTGCTATACCTAGCACAGCATCTTGCTGACAGGGTATTGGGAAACAAGGAAACTTAGGATTCACAACCGTGACACGGAAATCGCGTGTATAGAAAGTGAAAGGCCGGGAAGATGGGAAGAAAACAGAAGACTGGCAGAGCGCGCGAGGCTGGCGCTGTCTATTTCTGCACATCGCGTTGGTTTTCGTCTACTCCTAATATATTTTCAACCCCTGACATAAGCAGGGTCAGTTATTATTCGTTTATGAGTTTTTAAGGTGGTCATGATGCAGAAATGATAAAGGCTCTTTGTGCAGGAAAACCACTTTTTTCGTGCGGCATGCTCTACCTCTTGAGTTCAATGAGCCGCGGTGGCGCCGCGTGCGACTCGCATTCATGAGGTCCCGGTTTCGACCCCGGCGAACGCCCACTCTGACCCATGGCTTTTTCGTGACTTCCCGGGTCGGAGGGCGAATGCTGGGGTGGTACATGTTCTTCAACGACTCTCCTGCCCCTCATTTGCAGCGCACATATCTTCCTTGTCTATATTTCAGGGTTGTAGGACTAGGCGTCCCCTGGCGTCATTGGGGGACTGCTAGTTAGGTCTCGCCCCCTAGTGTGCCCCTCCCCGGAAGGACCGCCAGGGGTGCGGTGGCCTGTGGATGGGCCCGGGCGGCGGATCTGTTCGATCTGAAAACGTTAGGACGCGTCCATGTTTCCGCCCGTGTTTATATGGATCTGGTCGCCCTTTGGGTCTCTTCCCTCCCTCCCTCCCTCCCAGGGGTCATGATAGAAGCAAAACGGGACGATGTGGCCTACTTGCGGGACCCCTCCGTTCGTCCGTGCCTTTACCTTTTACCCCTTGTGTTCAGGCTCCCCGAGACGTATGGAGTCTCTAGCTCCATTGTTACCTTTGCTGGAGACCCAAGTGAGCGTCACATTTGATGAAGACGCCGGAGCTCAATGTAACAGTGTTTTATCGAGTTTCCAGTGAAATCTTTGAACGAATATTAGAAAAGTTAATATCTAACTTTCCCTACAACTAATATCGAAGCAGCTTTCCCATAGAATTAATCGTCCTATGCAGCTATTGGTTTCTAACTAGATCACAAATGTTTAGCTCGTAGTTAAAGACATTGAAAAATAAATTGTTCATCACGACACAACGTTAAGTATTATTCGCCAGGTAATTCATCTATAGCGTTGCTGGATGTAATGAATGCATATAAGCAAGAATAATTAATGTCTGGCGTAGCACTGATAGACTCAAATTACGAAACACACGCCATTATTACATGTAGTCAATGAGAGCAAATTCAGAGCGTATTTCTTGTCTACTGCATGCAAATTAGTTTAATTGTAATGACCATATTTTTTATATGCAGCACCCTTATTACAACTTCCTTAACCTGGTTCAGGTTTGAAGATTAGGGTCATCTGAGCGAAACGGAAATTACTGTTTTTGTAGGCAGAATCGATCTGTTGCTGCAGAGCAATTAAATTACAAGGTGTTTACGTAATTAGCGCGTAATTACTGAGGAAATCCTTTAAACTACGTTATGGAAGAAAATATCGAGCACGCGTTTTAAATGTCGTTAAAGTTGTATCTCAAGTTTGAGAATTACGTTAAATTGCTTCACTGAACCATTCATTATAAATTCTCTCTTTTGGAAGGAATTATCTTTGTGAGCCAGGAACCATGTTGAATGTGATATAGGAAATGTACTGATATCACACTGAGGAATAATATATCCACGAGGTTTGTTCTGCAACGCTTTCAGATGGATACAGAAGCTATTAGGAGATAAAATAACTTGCGTGGTTTCAAGTACTACACTCAGTATAGGTCATTCAACTGAGGGGGACACCTCGCGCGCTGCGACCTGCATAGATCTATTGCGGCTACCACCCCCCAGGAGGAAGGGATGAGGTGAAGGAACTACAGGAGTCTACAGACCACAGAGACCCGCGGAAGTCCCTAACATTTCCAAACTCGCAGACCCGTCCCACTGCTGGAACCCCCAGGAGAGGGTGATGAACGTCCCACCAATCAAGCAGCCCTCTGGTGTCCACAGGGAGTAAAAGGTAAAGGTACGAATCAACGGAGGGGGTCATCGAAAACGGGGCAGAGCACCGCACGTAGGCCAGTCGGCCCCTTGTACTTATACCATTGACCCAGAGAGACAGAGATAGGGGAGAGACCCGAAGGGCGACCAGATCCAGATGATGACAGGCGCAAGCACAGACGGGGTACCTAACGTTTCCAGATGTAACGCCCCATCCGGGTCCGCTCACAAGCCACCAACGTTCTGCGCGGCCCCCAGGGTGGAGCCCACTCGGAGGAGAGACCTCGCAGCGACGTCACGGAAGAAACCTCTAGAGTGCGCAAGCCACCGCCCAGCCGCAATCCGCCGAACACCGTCGCCTGGTCCTGCAATCCTGAAACAGATGACAAGGAAGATGATGGGTACAGAAAATGAGAGAGAGAGAAGGGTCATGGTAAAAGATGAACCACCCCAGAATTCGCCTTACGACCCGGGGAAACCACGAAAAAACCATGGACCACAGTGGGCGGTCACCGGAGATCGAACCCGGGACCTCGCGGATGCGGGCCACAGGCTTTGCCGCCTCAGCTATCCCGGCCGTTGTCGACGGGAGTACTGTTTCCATTGTGCATGTATCCGCGCCATCTACACCGCCATACGCCACAAAGCCTAGAAGCACACCTGAAAGACGAGAAGGAAACGGAATGAAAGGGAAATGATGGAAAGGGAATTGTGGTAGAGAAGAAACCATCTCAGCATTCGGGGAAACCACGAAAACCCCATAGGTCAGAGTAGGCGGTCGGTGGAGATCGAACCTGGAACTTCCCGAATGCAAGTCGCACACGTTACCGCGGTGCCACTTCGCTCGTTACTATGTTCGGTATCTTTTACCGTTATATAAATGTATGCTCAGGAATGTCTTATTTTTGTTAGGACTTGGACCCGTCTGCAAAAGCTCCGGTTGCACTGCGGCCCAAAGCTTATTGTGCTCATCCTGTAATAATTGCTACCCCTTCACACTAGTCCTGTGTCCCTCACCAGATTGCACAGGCCCAGTAGTGTGTTGGGGTAGTAGTCCTCTGGTTCCATAAAAATTCCCAAAGATTTTGTCTCTCCTTGATGCTAACGCTTCACAGGAGCATATTGTGTGATATGCTGTTTCAGTTTCAGACTCACACAGTCTGTGCTGCCCTGAAACCTTCCTATCATGTGTAGGTGCTTTCTCACTGGTGCATGCCCAGTGGCAAAGGCTGCTGTTGTTTTTAACCGAGACTTACTGCATTTAAGCAGTCTGTCAGTTAAAGGTTTGCATGGTTTTTTGATAAACAATTTCCCATGCCGAATTCCTGAAATCCTCTTCCAGGCCAAAGAGTGTTGTTTTTTACACCAGTTTGTTATAGCCGCTGTAATACAACACTTAGGTGTGCCTAGAGCTGGCTCTGGTTTGGGTTTCAGCTGTGTCGTCAGCTTTCTCATTGCCTTCAACTCCCTTGTGCCCTGGGACCCAGGACAAACAAACCTTGATATGTTCTGCCAGGTTGGATAAAGTAGTAATACATTCACCTACCAGCCTAGATGACACTAAGGGCGATATTCATAATCGATTTTGGTCCGGACCAACTTGCTACAGCGGACCATCGATTTCCTTATTCATAGACCGGGATTTGCGTTGGTCCGAGGATCAAACGCCTTGATCAGGACCAAATTTTGATCTACCTAAGAGGGATAGATTAAAGGTAGACCATCTTTACAAAATGGATGGTTTTGGAGTAATGGGCGTGGCTGCTTGCGTAGAATTCGCGAAATGAGACGGTGGAGTAAAACTATCTACCAAAATTAGACATATTCGGAAAGTATGGCGACCTAAACTTCAAAACAAATACAGGTTTAGTAAAACAAAGGTTAGAAGGCTGATAAAACGGATTCATCCTAAGCTATATGACAGAGACGATAACCGAGGCTTGAGTATCTCAATTGATACGATGCTAATAGCCACATTATGCAAGAGAAGGGTATCACGAAAACACTACTGACCTTAGTAAGACGTCAGTAAGCCGCATTATAACTAATGTCTCATGTGCCATTGCGATTTACCTTCGTTAAACCGGGATTACTATGCACTTTACGTAACATGACGGGATGTAATGCAAAGTTAAGAAATTCTGCTACAGTAAAGGTTTGATTAGGATGCACTTAACGAAACGGGAATGAATCTTGATTGATTGTTCTTTTATTACTTCATGCTACTGCTTCACTCCGATTGGTTCCAATTGCCATGCCATATTAAACTTGACGTAACGGGAAGGAAAGTTTGACACTGCCAAATTCTTAAGTTACGTCGTTAAAGTAAGCCACGTTAAGAAAACCCTAAATAGCTCCATTTAATACAATGTATAAGATCTTCACGTTATGTCGCGTTGAGTTAAGTCACTTGGGTTAAGTTCGAAGTAATTCAGGCCTTACTTAAGTTTTCCCGGTGAGGAGAGGAGGATTACAACTCCCGGGAGGTTTATGATATATTAGAATTTCCTCAGGTAATTATTATCACACAATATTTATTTGGTTGAGATCCGGGGTGAGATTTTAATAACAGCAAACGTTCCTTCCTATATACGATTTCATTCTGTAATTCTAAGGTTAAAAGTTAATATTCCAGCAAATTAAATTCTTATTGAAATGATTAACAATGCCATGAAACTGTGTATCTAGTGGATAAGAACGTTTCCAAAAGGGATGGGTGGCAATAGTTTAGAATCATGCACAAAACTGCCTATATATGTATTATCTCCCTCCATACCTCCTCTATTTTTGCGTTTGCATTTGTCGAAACCAATTTGTTTTCAATAATATCCATCATTTTTGTATTAAGGAAAACAGGCATTTTCCTCCTCCGTCCATTTCAATGCACGCTTCTAGGTTATCTCCATTTTTTTTGTTTTGTTTTGCTGAGAGCGAGGAGTGAGCACTGAACCGATGAAAAAACAGCTGCGAAACGACCATAGAAAGTTAAAAACTAGGGAGCAACAGTGGTTAGTTTACTACTCTATAGCAGTCGCGCATGCGCAGAACTACCTTTTTTCGTCGTGTAGCATTTTCTCCTTGCTGATACAAGGCCTTTCTTGGTCCGAGGCTTTTTATCGTCTATGAATATCAAAAACTTGGTCGGCCTTTGGTCCGGACCAAATGAGTCTGGAGATAGTCCAGACCAATGTGAAATCTATGAATACGGCCCTAAAGGGCTGTTTAAAGCCTTTAGTGCTGCCTGGTTGCCTGAAAAAGGATCTATTTGTTTTCTAAGATTTTCTTTTGCAATTGTAGAATGGCAAATACTTCGGCTTGAAATACCCAGTGAATTACTAAAGCTACATCTGGGCCTTAAACCAAATACCCCAGAACCCGTCCCTGAGTCTGTTTTTGAGCCGTCAGTGAGTCAGATCAAAGAACACTCAGGTAGTTTCTGATAGGATTCTTGTCATAAGTCCTCAATTATTGCTACCTTAAATTTCTTATGGTGAGTAAATGACCTATATTAGAACTCGTTTGTAAAGCAGCAACGAATAAATGGAACTATGGTCGAGCTTCTGGTTCACATGCCCTCTCGCGGGGAATGGACATTTACTCGTTTACATCATAGCGTTGTTGTAAGTGTATTACTTCAATGCGTGTGGGAGAATGAATGACAGCATCAGATGCTATGTTACTGAGTTTTCTGCTTTGTTTCTACCCACTGTTACACTCAAACCTTCTTTTACTATATTATGTTACACAACTTCCATTTTGTCTTGTTGTATTCTGTCATTACACCTAAGCAAAATATATTAAGGTATGTTTCAAAACAAATGGCATACAATTTCATCAGAATTTCTGTGAGAAGAAAGAAGAAAAAAACATTTCAGTCATGTGTATAAACGTTTAGTTAATACACATTACAAATTGTATTTAATAAAATAAAGTAAATTATTATTCTTCTTTATACTTCATAAATTGCAGTATTGTCATTAAAGTAACTTATGATAATGTCAACTTTTAACACAATTTATGGTTAAGTAACTCAGTTGTTGCTTTACTTTATTGCTGTGTACAATGATTGTCCTTAAAATTACATTTTGTTTTAGCGAGACATAAATTAAGAAACCTAAGAATAAAACGGTAATGAAAAAAATCTCTATCGGAAAATAACGATACTCGAGAGCACCTTAATGTTATAAATGGGTAGTATGAAATCTCAAAAAGTTTAAGAACAAAACTAAAGAAAATTTTCTTAAAAGTAAATTTAAGAACAATTCAACACTTCTTATTTTAAGATGACTATTTCTTCTTATTATTATGTCATTTTCCCGACAATAGTCCCAAAGCACTTCCATACATCGCTTCTTCCCGTTTTATGTTCTGATAAACTCCTTCATTTAATATTAAGAAAACGTTTTCGCTTGTACCGCTCGACTCCTACCAGAATTTCGCGCTGCAACAACCCCATTGAAAGAAGCATACTGGGCCTTCCCCTTGCACCCTGTCACGGCGTTTGGACAAACATAGGTTCCCGCGTCTCTCTGCAAGACGAAATGCTATCATCGTCATCATCGCCGTCAACTCTGCCAACTCAGATCATCATCTCCGCCGACTTGCCGCCATAGAATCAGGAATCCAGGATCTTCACGCCATCACCACCGCCTTCTCAACTGCCTTCCACACCTAGCTGCCATCAGCGAATGGAACAACAGACACCACAATCAGTGGCCTGGGTGAAGTCATCATCTGCCTGTCACAGAACACACCACCGCCAGCTCCAACAGATTCTCTGGAGGAGTTCAGGCGTACGCTGACAGGTCTTGCTGACCTGATTAAAGTCCTGCTCATGACGACGGCCGAATGGACTCCGGTACTCAACGACCTAAAGAGTGGGCAGGAAAGACTGCGGAACTACATGCTTGCACAAGCTCTTGGAAGTATAGCAGTAGATACCAATCGCAAAACTGAGCGCACCTCTCCAGGGGCGCTCAAGTAATCTTTAAATACATTCAATAAAGACAAATAAAAACCCTATCCAATCCGAGGTGGCAGCCAGAGTCCTGGCACGGTCATGTCTGTCACCCGGACATTTCCTTCACCCACTTCCAGCACAATAAGCTGGCAGTTACCTTCCGCACTATCGGGGGTGCACAGGCGGAACCCCAATACCTTTCTTCACTTCTCCTGTCAATTTCTCTCCTTAACTTCACCTACCTATTCCCGTCACTACACCCCCCAAAAAAGATATACCAAATCGTTTGCAATACCAAAGGGAACGAACTGAGAGCGGTACACCGCTCGGACTCGCCCGCATGCATGAGCCCATTTGTGTTCGAAGGCTTGAACGGTAAAAATTAATGACCAAAGCTCGTTCTATATGCATAAACGTTACTACCATTTGCTAATCGTTTGCTTCAGTTACCCCTTCGTTGAGCATCTCAGCGCCCATACCCTAAAGTACCTCAGGTGGCCTGCAAGAAGATTTGACCGAGCACGTGCGTCTGCCTAAACTCGAGCTGAGTCTGCCTTTTCATTTCCTCAGTCATACATTAATGCTGCTCCTATAACACCGCTAAATTTGTCTCACTTAACCTAAAGAATCCTCCTGCGCCGTGGAGCAACGGGCTAGAGCGTGATGCTCTGGATCCAGGCCGCGGAACGCGCCCGGGGTCGATCCCATCCATAAAGGTGCGAATTTTAAGTACCGGGTACAGGACAAGTGCCCACTCAACATCGTGAGGAAAATGAGGAGCTGCGACAGGCAGAATTTACGACCAGAGAGGCCAACATTCTGGCTGGGGGATGCGTGATGCTGGCTACATCACCTCCCCGTATCGGTTAGATCATCGCCCACTCTGCCGTGTTTACGTGGGCATGAGGCCGGCAGTTGGGTTGGCAGGTCTAGGCCCTTCATGGGCTGTAGCGCCACGGGATTGTTATTATTATTATTATTACTAACCTGAAAAATCCTTATGCCACAGTTATTGGTGCTGCCCTCTTTTTCTTCGCCTATTTTATTGGCACATTTTATTGTTGCCCTCATTTCGCCCTACCACTTTAGCTTCTGCATAATAAACGTTTACATATGTTTTAACGTCTCCTGCATATTTTCTTGATTTTAAACTCATAGTTTTTCACAGCTCGGAGAAGAATTACACTTTCATTTGTAACCAGAGCTCTAGCTAGACAATACAAGCACCTACAAGCACTTCTCCGAAAATTTATGAAATGTTGTACAGCTAAATACATACATATAAATACATACATGCATACATACATATAAATTTCTATAATACTTTTATATATATATACACTGTACCATGAATAAAACTTGCAAAACTTACTTTCGTTGCTTCTACCACCCCTTCAAGAAAGTATTCGTCTACACTTCGGAAAATTCTAATTTTTTTGGATATAAAGATTAAATGGTAATACAGTTTACGTGTTTTAGCGGTTTTCAGATCGTCATTTTAACAGTTTTATAATTTTTTTAAAAATATACCAACATTGCAACTTTTTTGTATGTGGTGTTTTCAAAATTCTTTCATGCCTTGGGTAGAGCATGTTTTGTGCATACATCCAGACACTTTTATCGACATGTGACTTAAACTGGTGAGGAAATAAATTCGTGAAATCGTAAAAAGTAACCAAAAAATGAGGAATTAAGGCAAAAACATTGCAAATTCCCAACTTTGACATTTTATTATGAGATGGAACATATATACATATTGTATACATAGTGATTTACATGTGTAAATGTTTTAGTTATAAAATTGTTTAGATGTTTTAGTTGTAGGAAACTGAATGTAAGTATAAAGCTGGAATCTAGTGGTGCCACTAGGCTGACTTCATGGATACGCCTCCTTCAACAGGGCACAAGGATGGACGAAACAAGTGGGGCGAGAGACATGACACTTTCCAGATGACTCGAAAATTCGTTGACATGGGGGTTGCGAGATTCCAGAGGTTTCTAAAGATGTGTGCCGACGCGAGCCAATAAGCATAGATGAAAGAGATTTGAAATATATAAATGAGAGAATGAGATTGAATGTATCTAAACGCCCGGGAAAAATAGCGTCTGTAAGCGTTATGGCTAGTTTTGTATAAAAGGGAGTGCGAGGATGAACCGGGGCGCGTTCTCAAGATTAACATTCGGCTTGCTTCGTGTAAGTCATATAACAAAATGTGTATAGAAAAGAATGAGGCGTGTTAAGGGGTTGGCGAGTGGCAACGACGTCGCGTTTATAATAAATTAACAGTTAATAAAGCCTTGTAAATAATTAGTGAAGCCAAGTGTCAGTTAGTGTCCATTCATCCACCTGCACGACCACAACTGAGATAAGAGCATATAGCCTAGGACAACGGAGACTACATCTTGGCAGCTAATAACCCATCCACACAGACATATCGCCTGAGAAAACAACCCACCAACACATACGTCGCAATTCCTCCGTCAAATAAAATCCTATTTTCATAAAAAATCAAGTAATACACAAACAAAATTGCTCTACTCAATGCATGTAAGTTAATTTTGAAAACACCACGTACAAAAGACTCGCAATTTTGGAATATTTTTCAAAAATGTATAAACAGATAAAATGAACGATCTGAAAACCTCCAAAATACATAAACTGTATTACCATTTGATCTTTATGAAAAAAAAATAGATTTTCCCTCCATTAATTTGGCTGCCAGAATTTTTTAAAGTACAGACAAATATTTCTTGAGGGGGGCATTATTCACGGTAGAGTGAGTAATAATGTGAAGCCCTTCAATAAAAAAGAATAAAATGGAAGTCACGTACAGAAAACCTAGAAACGCTAGAATTAGCTAGCAAATATATTAGTAACATAAATATTATAGTTAATAAAATGCTGTGTTAATACAGGTTATAGTCAAATAATAATCCAGAATTGGGAAGACGTAGGTTTTGAGATACTGGAGAGAGATTTCATTCCGACTTTTCCTAAAATAATATAACGTTAAGTGATTCTTCACCATGAAACAGTTCAATATACCTTCATACTTGTTATGAGGTCATGTTTTCATTAAAAAATAAAGGTTTATGAAGTACTGTGAATCTAAATGTTTGTGTTTCTTTTACATACTTCTGCATGAGCACTACAGAGCCGTACTTTCAGACTTACCTACTTTAAAACAAGTTATAATAATGATGTTTTTCTTTGCTCTTGACTGGTACAAATACTTGAATTTTCAGGTGTGGACCGCAAGGCAGAGATGAAAGGAGAATACATTGTGAACATTTTTATTTAGTAGTGCTTAATGCCCGTTCTTACTGTTATGGCACCGCAGGCGGTGGGAAATGATACATGAAATGATAATTGGGAAAGAATATTTGGGAAGGAAACGTTTTAGGCCTATTTCTAGGGTACCTCACCGGTGTTTATCAGTTATGAGAACTGAGGAAACAGCAGACATCCTGTCAATGAGTCCTTGCATTAACGACCTCGGCTATCCGTGTCGTATATACTCTTCACTACGTTGCATTAAATTCCACTTTCCCATGAACTTGCGCTCACAATTTCAACCCACACCCACTCTTTGCCGCAGTTTCCCCACCAATTTCTCTCCCTCGTACACTGTAGTGATTTTCCCTTGCATGCTTAATTTTTCTCCAGTTTATTTTACCAACTTACCTCTTTTGTTTTCTTTCTATTTTCACATTTGTATCACAAGTTTATTTGCACAGGAAGTTTTGTTTGCTATTTGTTTTCTGTTTCTAATATACAGAGTGAGCCAAAAGACTCCGAATCGCCTGCGCGGTGTTTTCCCTGTCCGCGTCCTCGGCGCTCGTTGCCGTCTGCTGTTATCATAGAAAGGCGTGGATGAAACCATAAAACATTTTTAAAACTACTCTTAAAGCTTTACTTACCAACTTTATGAAAGGAAATGCTGAAACTGGCCACCGTCGTTGTCCATACATTTCTGGCATCAATTTCTTTTCGAGTCAATGGTTGAAGCCCGTGGATACGTGAATACAATTTTGTCCCCTGGTTTTAGAGAATTAACAGACAGAGAGCGTGATTTTGCCTTTTTTCAACAAGACTGCAACAGCTCATACGGCCAATATTTCGATGAGAACAATTGAAAGTGCGTTTGAGGACAGAAATATTAGTAGATATTTGTGGCCCCCTCGGTCCCCCGACCTAACCCCCTACGATTTGTATCTCTGGGATAACTTAAAACAAAGTGCAAAAAACAAACCCACACACCCTGGAAGAATTAAAACCAAAAATCCCCCAGAAAATTGCCAGCATTTCTCAACGTGAACTACGGCGAGTGATGGATAGTTTCCTAAAGAGGTGCCAAAAATGTATGGACAACGACGGTGGCCAGTTTCAGCATCTCCTTTCATAAAGTTGGTAAGTAAAGCCTGTAAAAGTAGTTTTAAAAATGTTGTATGGTTTCATCCGCGCCTTTCTATGATAGCGGCAGAGGGCAACGAGCGCCGAGGACGCGGACAGGAAAAACACCGCGCAGACGGTTCATAGATTTTTGGCTCTCCCTGTAGAAAATCTTCCTTGGACTTGACGCAGAAAATTATTTACACGTCGGAATTGGAAACTGACTACATTATGTATGCCCTTTTCTCTTTGTACTTAGAATCATTACCATCTCAGAACGTTTATAACTTCAGACAATCCAACTGAGCATCTTAATGATTCTAATGATTGCGCATCGTGTTTGCTGAAACCCAAAATAAATAATTTCCGGGACAGACCTCTTCAATAAATACCTACTTTATACGTTCTGGTCACTGAATGTACTATATGATTTGTCCTGTCATAACATTAGTTAGGGAGTTGTTTTTATAGGTTACGTTCAATTTAGTTACTGAACTTTCAAGGAAATGTAAAATTTTCCTTTTCTCACACCACATGTTTAAATTACTCATTTCCTTTTTATTTATTTTTTATTTTAATTCAGCTGAAGTGATTAAACATATTAATAAATGTTATTCCAGAGTCGAGTTTTAAATGTTTGTTGAATTACTAACTTACTAACCAGAGCATTTTTAACAGTCGTTGTTTATCTGTTTTAGTAACAAATGTAACTTCAGACATTGCCTTGCTTCTTGGGTACACTGTACAGTTTTATGTGTGGGCTGCAATGATAAAACACTTCACAATTACCCGATTTTTCATAAACTTTTCCCATCATCAAAAGCTTACGTAGTTTTCTTCTATTTTACAGCGGCCCACTTCTGAAGCCAGAAGCAGAATGAAGCTAGCTTATTCGTTATCACAACTTTGTATTGCGTAGATTGGGGCATTCAGTTCAGCGAAACCTACCGGCTGCTGTCTCTGCTTCCCTTCTGCAGAAACCCATTAGAAACAATCGCGTGGGGAATTGGTTACACCCAACATCATTCATCGCGTGTTTTCCCCGATATGATGCACCAAACATACCTTCTACTGTAGTTCCAAATGCCTTATTGCTTCCAAGAAAGGTGCTGAAGGGCTTGATGGACTTGACTCATGCATTATGTGGAAATGTATCCATAAAATATAACTGGAGTGTTGTCCATACCCAGCGTGACCGTTTAAGGGAATGAATCACCCTGCATAGCTTGAAAGTGCAGCCCACTCGTATAAGGTCAAAGTTTTAATTTGAGAATATATTCATGTATAGTCCAATGCACATTTACCGATGGCTTAAGTGGTTACGTTGTGACCCGCATTTGGGAGGCCGTGGGTTCGAATCCCGTGGCCGACCTTCCTGATCCCTGGGTCTTTTCGGGGGTTTTCTCGGGTCTCCAGGCGAATGCTGGTAAGGATTCTCACATCCCCCGACTTTTTGTCCCTTCACTTCATCTCCATTCTTATTTCATTCCTCTTTCATCCGTTGGTCTCTTTCAGGGTTGGAAGTGTCGGCGATGGTGTTAGGTGCAGTATGGCAGGGGAAAAGGATGCTCTTTGTGACTTTCTCCGTCCCTCGGCTTTCGTCTGTCTGCCGGGGGTATCCGAACCTCCTTGAGGAACATTGGACCTCCTCTGTACGGTATGGGGTCCCCGGTGTGCATTTCCGTCTGCCGGGGAGTCTCTATTTGGAAAACATAGGGATCTTGTTATTCCTGTGCCGTCACTCTTGGTCCCGGCCGCCCGGTGTCTGTTCTCGCCTCATTCTTCCTCCCTTGTGAGGCGTAGGTCAATATCCCCTATGTAGATCAGCGCCAATCCCATGCACATTTAGTTTTAAGGGGACACGCTGGTACCAAATGGACCTTCTTCCCTAATCAAGCAATTTTAATGAAATGTTTGCACCTGCCATGATATATTATTGGTATAAGTGTCATTGTTCTAGATTGAATAGTTTTGTAATTAATAATTATTTATTATATTTTTGCAAACAATTAGATGATAATAAAAGATACACCTTTTGCAGTTTAAAATTAAAATAGAGATCTGAAAATTGGTATGCTAGTTGTATTCCTACGCAATAAACTTGGGCATATGTTTTAAAAAATATTAATATTTATTAGAAGTATGATTTGTTTTGTATTTAGAATAAAATAAAAAAATAGTATTAATAATTGCAAAGAAAGAAAAAAAGCATCATACTTGTATGTATGAGAGTAACCAATAAAGCAAGTTTTCTTTAACACGTTATATTTTACATGCCCTGAAAATTTCATCAATATTTACTGCAAAAAGCACAAAAATTGCTATATAGAGAAAAACCTATTTAGAGTTTGGGAACACAGTTGTTGGAGGTACTGCTCTTCACTTATCAATTTGGACTACACCAATTTCAAACGTAATATTTACTGGGTGAGTTCTAGACATGTTGAAGATGCTGTTTCTTTTAAAAATAGTTCTTTTGAAAGAGTAGGTGAATCTGAACAAACACATTTTATTTCATAAATTCAACTGGTACAATAATGGGTATTTTAAATTTCTCTGCACGAGAATAACCACAAAATGTTACGATTTGAACCGAACTGATTTTGTAGAGGAAGAGACGACATGCAATGTTTAAAAGCTAATGGTCCCCGCTGCGCAATATACTGTATTCGCATTCTGTCAAGAGGGCACTTAGCTCCTGCCATCCTCCACGTGGTACTGCCATGTGCTCGGCGGAGTGACACATTTAAGTTTTGTTTACTTCTCCTTTCAGCTTATAGTGAAAAAGGAATAGATTGTATAGACCGCAGCAGGACAATCACGTGTGACGTATTATAGTCCTGTGACATAATACCACTTCGGGGATTCGTTGGCAAGGAGTGCGGAGGGAAGGGAAGTGTAGGCTTTGTATCTTACAACTACGTAGGTGCAAAGTACATACAACATGCATTCCCCATACCTCGCAGTGTTTCCATAGAAGTAACTCGCCTTTCCTCTTGCTTCACCTTCCCTGCATAGAAAGTGCCTTTCTTAGAGCTGCGAGCAAAGAAGGTTGTATACTCCCTGACATCACAGAGGATCCAGTTGGCTGACCCTGATATAGCCCAACCCGCTGAATACCGCCATATCTAAATGCACGTCCGATACTGAAACCGAAATGCAATTCAAATCATGAACCTCTTCAGTTAAATGTACTCTTAGATGCATTAATACTATACCACATTATGTTAGCAGGTTTCACAGTGGACAATTGTGCAGGAGGACGGTAACTTTTGTGCATTTTGATTCTTACTTTTTACGTTTTCTGCCATGCACAAGAGACGTGCAAAATCTGCACTCCAAATTATCTTCATATGAAGAATGATAAAATAGGACAGTAAGGGATCGCGTTAACGCGACTTACTGTATGACTTAGATATCAGTATAACATTAGTAATTCATTTATGTTCTTAAAGGAGTTTAAGTCACAAATTTGGCTATTCTTATGTATATGATGTTTTAGCAAATATAAAGATATTTCCATTATTACCCATTATTAAAAGGGCATGTTCAGTGCTATTGCTGGACTTGCTACAATAAAATTAAAATTACATTATTTTTAAACAGACATTCGCCCTTTAAAAAGAATACCACTGGTAACCACATTTAGCATTTTTGCTCCTCCTGTAAATTTAGTAGATGATAAACTAGGCCATTATTCCTACCAAATTTCAATTATGAAGTATTTTCATGTCGTGAAACGGCCATCTAAGCCACGACGGAGTTCACTTGCATGTTTCACCAAGCAAATATCTTTTTATACATACATTGCCGGAAAGTTTTGTGTTGGGCCGGCAAATATATTCAGTTGACTTCAAGTGCAGGCTTATTATATTTGGTGAATATTTACTTGCTGTTTTTCTTTTGCGATAACTGTAAATATAAATCCAATGGGATTATGAATATCCCCCTAGCACTGCAGTCAAAGTCCTGCATACCTTGACTGGTTACACAGCATGGCCATAAATTCTACCGCTTGGTATCTCAACAATTTACTGCGCATATAATAACGATCGCTTATTCGTCCATATTTACCCAACAGAAGTAGTGTTGAAGCCACGAACTTCTCCTTTGTTGTGAAGAAAATAGTTGAATAAGCACTGTTTTTAGATACTTGTACCTTCTAGTTTATAGGTTCTAATTTTATATATCTTTCCAAGCATCAATTTTAAGTTAATGTTCCCTATTTGGTATTAGTAGTAACAGGGTTGGAAAGGTAGCATCAGACGACTGAAAAATTCAATGTCTCCGTCCAGTTGCTCTAACCACTGAGCTACCATGGCAACCTGCCGGTATGACATTAAATTCCCCAACTGATTGGCATTTTTCCCAGTAAACCACAAGGAGATCTCAAATTGTATTGAGATGACATACCCCAATGGCGACTTACAATGTTGTAAGTACTTTAAGTCCCGGGTTTTATAGTTTCAACCACTATAAGGTAAATTAATGGAATTAATTGTTCTTTCACACAAGCCGTGTGTTGGACAGGGTTGGAAAGGTAGAATCAAATGGCTGAAAAATTCAATGCCATAGCCGGGATTTGAACCACGGATCTCCCGGTCTCCGTCCGGTAGCTCTATCACTGAGCTACTTAAACATGGGACTTACAACATTGTAAGTCGCCATTAGGGTATGCCATCTCAATACAATTTGAGATCTCCTTGTGGTTTACCGGGAAAAATGCGAATCAGTTGGAGAATTTAATATCGTACCGCCATGGTAGCTCAGTGGTTAGAGCAACTGGATGGAGACCGGGAGATCCGTGGTTCAAATCCCGGCTATAGCATTGAATTTTTCAGTCGTCTGATTCTACCTTTCCAACCCTGTCTAACACACGGCTTGTGTGGCAGAACAATTAATTCCATTAGTAGTAACAGTTTGTCAGAAACTCGGTATATGTTAAATTGCTTTAGATAGGGTTGTGACGAGGAATGATGCTAATTACCCTCCCTTACAGGGTGAATAGGATTGCTACTGGAGTCGTCACTTCTATGAATACTGAAGGATTTTGTGGGGTTGGTTCCATTTCTACCCCTAGCCCTGTTTAATGTATTTATCTATCTCTGAAGTTTTCCTTCCTTATAAGCAATATACGGGACACGTTTTCTTTATGAATGTGCCTTATTTAGTGGTTTTATACCCTTGGGAATATCCTAATTCATTAATTGAATTTCTTTTCATGTGTATTTACTCATATGTAAGAAATTTCAGTCTCCACCTTTCGCTTACACTACAGAATAGGTAGACAGAGCGCCAAAGAAAATCTTCGGCGGATTTTGTATCGTTTTCTGGGGTCTTTTGAGGCGTGTCATTCACCTTAGCTATAGCAGAGCGTGGTGGCTTGATAACACAGCAATAAGGGGCAAAAGAGGGGAGGTTGATGCATTTGCTTTTTCTGGTGTTATTGAAACCAAAACATGTTTATTATCTCAGTACCAGTCATGCCGTATACTAGCGAAATTGCTCGTGGACGTATCGTGGGTATGTGGGAGGCTGTTTGCACTGTTACAGCAATTGTAACGGCAGTGCATAAAAGTGTTTTATAGTAAATTACTGGGCAAAAATATTCCAGGAAAGTAAGGAAGATGGTCTATATTCTGTCAGAAAGTGGGCACTCCCCGTAAAACATCCGCAGATGATGATACGCGTTTACTAAATGCAAATTACTCTTTTGTTATAATTGACTGATTATGTTTAGAAACTAAAGATAAATCTGTGTATGGTTTACCGAATATGACATACACATTATGGTAATAAATTTGGGTTATATTTTTGTCTATAATCCTGTTGTATTCCTATGATCAGCAATATGTTAGTAAAGGTATATTAACCTATTATAGTTTGAATTAGAGGGAAAACATTATTCTTTCTTTCTTCATTATTTAGTTATGTTTGCTTCTATGCAGCAACAAGCATTGATATCACTGTGAGAATACAATTCTGTTTATTTTTATTGTAAAGCGCTGCCTTGCTATGTATGTAATGAATACCATTCAAGCTTTAATTTGCACCCCCTGAAAACCTTCACACTGCACACTCTACATTTCGCTAACCTGGGCGCTCATCAAGTTTTCCCCTTAGCTATTAACCCTTTCAAAGGCGTGTCCTGCAATAGGCGAGAAAGTATGGTCTACCAATCACGATAAGAGGTCTGTATGACAAACTGAATGCACTCACTCTCTTTCTCTTTTAGCCAATACGAGCCAAAGAACTGAGAAAAGTGACAGATGGAAAAATGGACAAAATCACACTGGTGCCAGAGGTGGGATAAAGATTAAAAGGTCAAGATGGAGGAAATTTTAAAATATTATTGGCCAAAATGGACGGATGGGAACAGAAATGAAGACTAAAATGAAGGAAATGAAATTTGGAATAGAGAAAATGGAGAGCGAAATATATAATATAAATTCTGGAATGGATAAGATAGTGATGGAAATGAAGAAATTGAGATCCGATCTCGTTGGTGAAGCAATGCCGTAAGATCTGAGATAAAGGCAACGGTGATAGTGCTGTAGGACGACATTGTAAAGGAGTTAAAAGACACTAAATCTGACATGAAAAATGACATTATTGCGGTGGAGGAGCGTCTAGACCAGCAGATGATGGATAGTGTTGCAGCCATATCTCCGGTCACAGTGCAACCGGCAGTGGATTGGGACGAGCAGACCATGAGGAGGGAGCAGCTGGAGGATCGAGACATAGGGCCGATCCTGAAGGATGAAGAATATTGCGTACGACTCGCGTAGGCGGATGTTTCTCCCAGAGGCCCGAGCTGTGAGAACTGTGAGACACGTGGTGATCAGGAACAGTGTATCCCAGAGAGTGTGGAGGTTTGTAGCCAGAAGGAGTATGGTGAAACAGCTGGTACTCCCGAAAAAGAAAACTGTAACGGAAGTTTTCGAGGAAATCCATGCCAGCACTGCCGGAAGCGTCTGGATGCGAACAAGACCTTGAGGAAGCTACGTCACTGATACTGTTTGTTGCATCTTCGAAGCGATGGAGAGGTGGTACCCCCCATGCGACACCCGTGCCACAGATCACGGGCCCTTGGCGCGCATTCAGTGTCAACCCCGAGAGGGGCTGACGGTATCATTGTGATCGCCCCGCTACAGATCGTGGAGCTGTCCGGGAAGAACAGCTCCGAGGAGGGAGCTATGTGACGAAGCCAGCCGCCGATGCCGTGACCTTCAACGCAACGCTAGCCGACAGCGCGGCGACGGAAAGCTTTCAGCTGATGTAAACAATTCTCGGAAAACCTTCTAGCCATAACGTGAACATTCTGGACCTTTCTATTATTCTCGAGCTTTCCAGAATATTCAGCAGCTGTATATAAGTGAGCGCTCTCGCGGTAGTCGAGTTAGTTGCGACTCGAGTGTGAAGTCAGTGGTGGCAGTGGCGCTGCGAAGTTTAAGTGAGTCAGTCAGTGAGCAATTCTCCGAGCAAATTGGTGAGTGCTGTGACGTGCCGCGAGTGCTACTGCGCAGCAACGGTTTGTGGAGGTCTTGTGTTTGACTCCAGAGTGAAGTGAACCGTCAGGTGTGGAGAGGCTGCGTCACGAAGGAAGAAGTGAAGTGACGGTAAATCGAACTAGTTCACCTTAGTGAAGTGACAGTGAAGTGAACTCCCTGTGGAGGTGAATTGTAGAAAAAGAAAGAAACAGTGACAGTAAGAACTGAGAAAAGTCACAGTATATTGTTATAGGTACAATGAGGTGACAGGAACTCGAATCGATAGTCGGATGTTTAAAAGCTGGTCGCTAAATGCTGCTTCCATGACATCGCGAGAAATAACTGAATAGCAACAGCACTTTTAATAAATGACAAATATTAAAAAAATCATGGGTTTAGACATGGCTGGGTCCTGGTACCCCCGCCCCTTGATGCATTGCTGCATCGGCAGAAGCACTTTACCCGCTACGCGGACGCCAATAGCGAGGGTACGAACCCCCCCCCAACCTTCCCGAAATTCCTTACAAACCTCTCGCCCACCAAAAAAGTCAAACCAATAATAACAGTTATCTCAGAAATGGCAGATGCTACAAAAATTGAAATAAATTTTATGTTTTATGTTTTCTTGTGAGTACGTTTTTATTTATTTCTTATGGTTTGTCCGTTATACAAAATTATACAACTTTCCTTCCAAATAATGTGTTGATGGCACAAATTGTGAATGTTAATTCCTTCAGGTGGTGTTACGCTCTTGATAATTTAATATTTTTCCGCGGGTTGCGCTTCGGTTTTGGTCTAGCTTGCCTTGCCTGGCGCTTCAGGTTGGGCGAGGGGTCTTTTTTATTTACTTGTGCCAGCGGGCACATCTACAAATTTGGTGAGTTTCTGAACGGTTTGTTAACTATGAAATTTGCTTTTTGTCTAGAGGGTTTCTGATATATATTTCATCGGACTTGGCCGTTGTGTTTTGCTGCCTGCCGTCGGGTATATGCTGTTGTTGTTCACCAATGGCACTGGGGATTAATTGATCTGCATCATTTTCCCTCTGGCTTCCCAATATAAAGTCTGTAAGTTATCGCTTTTAAGGCCTTTGCATTTGGCGAGATGCTGTTTGTTCAGGATGACATCTTCTTCACAGAGAGTGCACTTGGGTGTAGGTAGGCATCGTATCTTGTAGGGATGTTCTGCGAGGCAATCGTGGCCAGTTGTCATCCTAAATAAGGCCACTGCAGTCTTCCTTGGCATTTTTTGTATATCAATTTTATCTTTAATAGTCTTATAATCTTTATCTTTTAATTATCTTCGTCATCAAGTCTCTGCTGTCTTTTGAAATGTTGTTTAATGTTATTTAATTGTTTATTTATTTCTATTTGTCCTACAGGTTTTATTTGTTGTATCGCACCTGTCTTTGCACCGGTATATAGATGGAGAAATTTAATGGAGACAGAGTCGAGATTTATTTTTTCCTTAATTTTGTATAATTGTAACTCGATCATGTGTATTAATACAATTAAACTGGAGCGCACGACCGTTAAGTAGTCTGGTTAGTTCTCCTGAGAGTTTTAAAGTACTTTTAAATGTTGTTACGTAATTGTGTTTGTAATATGTATATATTTGTAGCCTGGGAGATTATGGGCAACATGTTAAATGGGGCTGATTATTGAAAATGCAAATGTTGCCAGTGTTTATGAAATTATTTTATCTGGGGAAATTAATTATCCATGTCTACAGAGTTTATTCAGGTTTACTTTGTGAATAATTTATTTATTACCTCACGGGAATTTGCTCAGCAGTTTATTCATGCTAGGCTAGCGTGAGGTGAATTTTGTGAACACACAGTTTGTACACTTGTAATTTCAGGGCAAGTAAAGTAGTGCTATGCTATCTCGTTGAGTCAATTTTTGCACTGTCCTGTCACGATTGTCGACTACCTGACCGATAAAACTCGCAACTCTATCTGCATCGTGTTTGGTGAAGCCCTAATAAACCCAGAACTTACGATTTGATTTATCTTTATAATAAATGCTTGGAGGGCATTCCTAGTCTTAACTCGGGGATTAGCCGTTACTCCTTAGTCTTGGTCCGTGGTTTCCTTCTTCCCCTAGAACAAGTTTAGAATAAGCGGCAGCCTAGGGTTGTGCAGTAATCAGGACTTCGCACGCTATTCCCAGAAAATTCAACATGTACATTTTATATGTCATGTAAGTATCCTAAATATGATATTTTTATCAAAATCTTTAGAACCATTTTTGAGAATATCAAAAATATCGAACTTTTTTTCAGCTAAAGGATCATTTAGAGTGGGGAATTTTCTTGAGAAACTTCGTGTCGCATCTTTACTGGACTTACACTAATTTTATTATTTATCTGACATTTCATTGTTGAGTTATGCCGTTCAGACACACACAGGGACATTTTTCTAACCGTACCTTTTTTATTTATTCAGGAGGTATCAAAAACCCGGTGAAATCTCGACATAGAATGTTTGGCTGGAATTCAATACTTCATCTACCTAAAAGGTACTGAAAGAACAAATGAAAACCAAGCAGTAAGAGCTAAAACTGAAACATCTACATACTACAAAGTCTAAAATACAGTATGCCAGGTGAATTATCGGCACAAGTTTTTGCTTTCTTTTGATTTTTAATTTTATTTGTACGCACTATTATGCGGCAAATGAACCTTAGGTTTGTCTTCGTTGCCCGTTTGTCCCATACTCAGTGAAAAAGTGGTTTAAGGGACGGGTTACATTGCAACGAGGTGCATCTCAAGAACATACTCCCTTCTACTTGAGCAGCACCAGTTTTCTAGCCGATTTATAAATTTCTACTACTATCCATCTACGAAGCCCAAAAAGAAAAGGTGGATCTAAGCAACTAGAGAAACGATCAACAAACATTACAATTCCGTGTGAATTACGCCTTGCACGTAGTGAAATACGACATAAAAGGGGAAATTAAGCAAATAAAGTCTTTAAATCCTCAAGAATTCTTAAAGTAAAGTGCAGAACTGAATTATTTTTCCAAAGACGCTCTTTGATTTGAGCCAATGAAGGCAGCCGTAATAACTTGAAAATATGCGAGGGTCATCCAATAAGTAGGTTTCCCTATTTTATAAAAGACATTACACACAATTGCCTCAAGTGATTTTCACATGTTCCTCAAACTCAAAGGTAAGCGCTTTCAACACCGATAATGAAGTCAAATCAATGAACAACTGGTTGCGAGCACAGGACCGGACCTGGTACAACACTGGCTTGGAAAAACTTGTGTCACGTCCCCAAAAATGCTTGGAAAAACAGATTGGCTATGTAGAAAAGTAACAGAAGGATTGTACAATATAAATAAAATTAATTTAATATGATCAATTGTGTATAATGTTTTTATAAAATATACTTAACTTACTTATTGGACGCCCCTCGTAAATGAACGAATGAGATTTACTTTATCAAAATCCCGGAAAAAGTAGCGTCTGTAAGAGTCATAGCTAGTGTTCTATAAAAGATAGTGAGGGGGTTCAATACAGTTTAATAATATTCCTATTCTTGCATCGTACTCATTCATTCTAAAAGGAAGTGTTTAAGAGATACGTATGAATGAGGCGGTTCAGAGGTTGAGGAGCGTACACATGACCGTGGGAATAAAATCAAGAGTTAACAATCATCTGAAAACCACACCTGACATAAGAGCAAATAGCCAAGGCAACGATAGAGATGACATACCGGTTACGGAGACTACGTCTTGGCAGCAAATATCAACCAACCCACGCACACTTCGCCCATCCACAACCGACCTTCCGCTATCGTATATACCAAAACGGTAACTGAAAGGGGATGTAGCATACGCACATATATGTTTATGCATATAAATCAATATCAACCAAGAATTGTACATAATAATATAATTCAGCAAGAAAGATGTTAGAATATTTAGCAGCCAAGAAATGTACAAAGCAGATTATAACTTAGAAAAGTAAGGGACGGGCGAGCTAGCTAGTTCCAGGTAAAAGGTAATTCTAGATAGAGCCCACCACCTTTCACCAAGCTAATGAGCAAGGAACTTAAAGCAATAACCAGAAAGAGACAGAGATATTGAATCTGCTTCCGGGCGCGTCACTGGGACGCATGTGCGAAAAGTTTTGGAGCAGAATATTTTCATACATAATAAGGTAACGCGGTCTGAGGACCAATTAGAAATGTCGTTACATTCTAAGGCGCGAAGGTGAGCGTCACTAAGCTTGGGTATAAAAGGGGGAAGAAAGTCTCAGATTTCCACTCTCTTATAGAATCTCGTCGACACTCAGTGATACTCTCTGGACGACGGATGCACGTGCGTGCATATGGGTGGGAAGCGTGTGCCGTTAGATTAGGCTTCCATTTTATTATTATGGTGGAAATTGTTACAGATGGGAAAAGCTAGCCACCCATGAGTATTTTATTGATAATAAACCACATTTAAGGGAAATACAGTGTATTTTAATTTGCCTCACTTACGAAAACCCTGAGATCAGTGAAATTAGTTAGATAGGTAATTTATTAGGAATGGAGAAATCATCAGCCGCTGAGCAGAGGTAGCCAGAGACCAGGACACTGCAGCAGAGGCCATCAACCAGGAGGACCAGCGACTTCCCGCTATAAAAATAAAGAATAAACCTAAGTTAATTGAAAATATCTAGAAGTTAAAAGTAACATGTATTTGAAAACTGTATGTACACAACTATGTGTACAATGAAAATATCGATATTGCCTCTAAATTAACAAAATTAGTTTTAATTACGATATGCAATCTAGGAGGAAATGCGTAGAATGTTTGACAGCCGCTGACATCCTATGGCAGTGACGTCCAGAGCCTAGCAAACTTCACGGTGAAAGATGATGAGTATAGAGATGTTCATGAAGTGGTATTGAATGTTTGTGACGATTTTCCCAGAGTGTGTGCAGTACAAACTTATAAAACGAGAAGCTAGGTCCTATGAAGGCAATGAACGTTTCTAAGGTCAATTAGATGGAATCATGGCAACTAGTGGTGAGAGGTGGAATAGCAGAATATCTGGGAAAAGTCCCGTTATCTTTAAATGCTGCTTTACGAGGTCGCGGGTTCAAACCTGGCGAAGGGCGATGGATTCTTTCGGGCGTAAAAATCCTTAGCATGGCTTCCTTCGGTGGTCCCGTGTAGATTTACGGCACGTAAAAGAACCTCAAGCCTGGTAAAGAGACCTCTGGACAAAATGTCCGGTCTTTCAGGCCCAATATAGAGTGGGGCGCTAAGAACCACAGCAATTAAAGATTGTCCATAAATAAAGCTCAATTTAATTTAATTTAAATGCTGCTAACTCTCGAACACATTCGTGAACAGAGGGTATGCCGAAAATATACTATAATTCCCGCGTAGTCTTGTTAATGAAGCAATAAATAAAAAACAGTGGAATTTTCAATCAACTGGTCTGTTTACTGGCTTAAAACATTAGGCTTCCCACTTCTAGATCGATTAAAGAGCTCCACGTCGTAAGGCTAACGATTAGCATAAGATTACTTAGTAGACTTATTTTGGGAAGTATCCAAAATAGCGAGTAACACGTGCGCCATTCATCATTTTCAACGGTATCCAAATAGCCGAAAATCTGCATGTCAGAGTGGCTGCAACAAAAGGGGAAAAACAAAACCAGAAGAACAGAAGTCACCGTGCCTAGTCTTTGAAGTCCGAAAATGTTAGACAAACGTGAAGATATTGGGCATCGTCAGCCGGAAGTTTCAATATACTATCCAGGGAATATCGGTAGATTCTGTTGTCAGGGTCGTCTGCTCCATCATTAATCCTTCATTCTGCTCTTTATCTACCATGTCGTTGCAACCAAAGCTTACATTAAATGCGCATACAAGAAAGAAAGAAAACAACCTCACTTAGTTCAGCTGTCAGATGATTTGCAATTTTGAAATAATCAGACGCTATAATAATAATACAATAATAATAGTCTTTATTGTACAAATAACATAATATGACTGGCATTCAGCCCTGGCTCTTGAGGCAGTGTTTTAACACTTAAATGATTTCAGTCAAATTATATAATATGTAAAATTCAATAATAGCCCGCCTTGAAGCAATATGTGTATGTAATAATTTGTAAAATGTATGTAACAGTCATTGCATATGCTTATATTATTGTATCCATGTGTAATAATGTTATGTGAATATATTACGTAATTTAATAATGTAGGAGCTGTGAGAAATAGGTCAAAAGTTGCTAACAAAGAGATAACAATGAGGTAACCTTGAGTCAATAATGCGTAAGGAAGTTTAAATGCTACTAGTCTTTATTAGAGCAGCAATAATGTAATTTTAGTGACAGTTTATAAAAATAGCCAATCAACAACTAGAAAAATCTTTAGTTAAATGAAAGTATTCTATTGGAGTAGGATTAGCCAATCAGAGACTTGAAACACAGAAATTTACAAGTTTAGACGGTTGAAATCTATTCAGTTGCCTGCAGACAGTGATTGTAACCGGATGCTTGTGCGTCCTTGAGAGATTTAATAGGTATTCGTGTGAGACGAAAATAGTATACGTGTTAAAAAGTGTAATTAATTAATTAATAAAAAGAATCTCACAGCTCTCTATATCAGTGAAGTGTTATTTTAATCGTATCAAGTATTAATAAAAAGAAGTGAAGTAAAATTATAATCTGTGTAAGCCTACATTCTTAGTCGTATCACAACGCTGCTTAAGAGAAACGTGTCTCTAACAAATACTGCGCAGCCGAGGCAAACATAAATATTTAATACTTAAAGAAACAGTTTAATTACAAAGTTAATTTTTTTTTAAACTTGGGGCAAAGGCCAACTGAAAATACATGTGGGGCAAAGGCGACCGGAAACTGTTCACTATACGTTCTGTTGCAACTATTACAAGTTCGGCTCCCCAACAGTTGAAATATAATACAGCATCTACAAACTCACTTTCCATACGTAGCAGCAAACAACGTAAAGAACAAATCATTTTCACTCTTTACCAGTCATATTACAATACTTCCTTTTATCTACTTACGTTACTTCCCATTTCCTTAAACATATTTAACCATATTTGCTAATCTGTTCACTGACCAAATCCATTTGTTTTTAACTTTACTGCAGTATTGCTCTATACTCTTACTGTCATTTTAAATAATTTCAATTATAGCAATATTTCTATCTACCTTAACCCTTTCTTGACCAATATAAAAAAATTTAAAATATTTGTTTGAATTGTGTTATATTTTATTGTGATATGGTGTAATTAAAGCATAGCATATGCCATTTTATTGAAAAATTAAATGAACAATAATAAAAAATGAATGGGACTTACAAGTCCCGTTGGGCATTACTCCGTCTTGCTCTCAACACACAACTAATAAACAAATAACACCCTGTTTTCAGCATAATACAAAATAACAGTAAAAACTGTTTCATTAACAAGAGGAACCTGTATCTATAAGTCATTTAGCACCAAAATACATTAGTTACACCTTCAATTAGCAATGTTGCAACAAAATATCTACTAAAAATATCAAATGTTTCTCACAATGATAGGCTATTTTATCAGTTTATATCTACATCATGATAAATTGCAAAGCTATTCTTCTTATCATTGCAACATAGATGAACATCAGATCTGACACAGAGTAAGGCCTTGACTCAATTTTTTTAGGCTCCATACTTCACACCTTCCTCGGTTTGATGTAAACACCGGCCAGTGACACCCTCTGTTTTCCAATCTTACATCAGCAGGTACTGAGTAGGTATCTTTTCCTCTTTTAGGCTGAGATTTGTTAGGACTTGAATATTTTGGGCAAGATCTTTTTCTTGGCTATTCCTTTCTTGCAACCAGTCCTTGGCCAACAGCTCTTCTGAATTCCAAAACAGTTGATTTTTCAAGGAGCTTATGGTTTATAATAAATGCATTGACAAATATAATATCAATTATACCCAAAGCAACCTGTGCCACCACTTCCTTGACTTTCTATTGACACAGTACAGTGCACGGAGTTGATCAGCTTTATCAACTCCACCCATATTAGAGTTATAATCTTTTACAACAGTGGGGCATTTTACCTCAACTTTAGTTCCATCAGGTTTTCTTCGTTGTACTACAGTTTCTTCTGTAGTATATCCATCTGGATGTTGGATGCAAACTAAACAGGTTTTTTATCCATCCACTTGAAGAAACTTATAAACACATTTGAAATGTGATAGTCATATTCACCCCTCGACAAGGTATTATCAGGTACAAGAGGAGGTAGCCCTTTGCGGTAAGCACGAATTGTACCACAGCCTAAACTATTTTCTGTTTTCAGGCGCTCAAGTAAAGGAATGGATGTGAAATAACTGTCAAAGTATAGAATCAAACCTCACTTCCAGAATGGTTTGAGAGTTGTAACACAACCCTTTCTCCCAGTCCATATTCAGCTACCTCTTCATCCACTGTCTCTTCTTTACCCTGATATACCATAAAATTAGATATGAAACCATTTTGATCTGCTAAGCACACAGTTTGTATCCATGTTTGATGGGCTTTAATGGATTGTTTGTTTGAGTGTACTTCTCCCTGAATAAAATCATTGATTCATCAATGCTGACGCTCCTAATTACGTTGTATGAAGATGAAAACTGTTTGTTTGCAATATCAATACATGTCCTTGCAGTCCTTTGGTTTAGATAAGCGCTTTCTTGCCATTGTTTTGGAAACAAGTGGTTGGCCTAAATCTTGACTTATGGACCAACTTATGGACCTCCAGGAAGGTAAAACAACATATCCCACGAGAAAGTTAATTCCAATGAATGCAAGCAATTCAGGAACTTTGATGCACAAATTTTTGCCCTTCTGATTTGCATACAAATTTGATTGGTAGCATATGCGCTCAATAAGTGGTCCACAAAGACGAATAAATATGTCTGTTGGAATCCTGCAATCTGCATATTGTTCCTCCTTTGGCCCTAGAAACAAATAGATCTCAAATTATCTCTCCCTTGATTACTATCTCATCGTTTCCAAATAAGCTATAAATAATTTTAAATCAGTCTTAGACTCACCTTCATGGTAATGATATTCAGGTACAACTGTTGAGTTAGGCTTTTCTTTCCATCCTTTGTTGGGCATAGGACATTTTAGTATACACATTCTTTTTGGCAATACAGTGTCATTTTTCACTGATGGTTCCAGTTCATCAGTGTAACAGTCTACCTCAGGGCACTGTTCTTCAGCATCACCATTTTCTTGCTGATCTAAAACGTGACCAGAATTTATGTTTACGATTTCCTTGTGAATGTTTTATGATGTTGAGTAACATAACCTCACAAATTTAGAGGAATACTTGCTTCGAGAATATCATTTTCAGGAAACAATTGTGCTCTTACTTTCACGTGCTCCTGCTTCTAGCGAGGCTTCATATGCTGTGGTAAAATTGTCAGCACCAATTTCATCATCACTATTTTCTAAATCGGTTAATTCTTTTACATCATCTGGAATATCTTCATGAAATATTGAAAGTAATTCTTCCTCAGTTAACGGTCTTTTCATTACCCTATATATTTCGAAATTGAAATTCCTTTTCACACTTGAAATACATACAACTAAAGACCGCCAAAATCAGCTAAACCGTAAAGCAAACAAAACCAATCTCCATGGTAACCAACCACCATTGGGACTTTTAAGTCCCACTCAGTAATTATTGAATATTGTTATAATGATTCATTAAATATGCCATGTAATAATATAAATATATTTTTCAACAAACATTCTTTCAAGTTCCAGTTCCAAAATGTAGATTTTTGCATTTATAAAACTCTGTAAAAATGTTTGAATTGGTAACACTTTTGTTCCCGGCCATCTATGCACTATACAGTTAACAAATGTCTACTACTGCTATCTGTTGCACTATACTAAAACTAGGGCAGGTTTAGATGGAGCTCAGAAGCGGGACGCACTAGTCCCGCCGGTCAGCTGCAACCAAAGTGCTTTCAAAGTATTATAAATGTGATTTTAGGCAAGCGGGACTAGAAAGTCCCAATGGTCAAGAAAGGGTTCCATTTCTTTTTAACAAACTCTTTTCTCCACATTTCTGTACCTTTGCACTTCCATATTATATGTTCGACATCTTCGTTTCCACCACATATGGGACATTGGTTTTGAGGTATATCCTTCCTTAAAGCTCTTAGCCTCCATATTCCTGTTCTTACCCATGCAATGCTTTCTCGCTCGTCCTTATTTGCGTTATCTACATATTTTTCTCTTCTCAATGTATTTTTTATAGGTATATAAAAAACTAGGATCTCTTTTCAGCTATCATGCTAAATATTTTTTGTGTTTCTACATCATCTAATCGCTTTCTACCACTTTCCAAAAATTATTTACATTATTTTCCCTATTTCTCCATATCTCTCCTAGCCCGTCGCTCTCCAAATTGTACCTCACACTATTTATCCATCCCCTATTACCTAAATGTTTTTCTTGATATTCCAAGAATTGCCTTAACACATTCCCTTCATCCAAATTTAGGATCCTAAACCAATATTTCAATGCTCTTTACAGTATCTTTCGCTTGCTTGCCACCCTACCTATTTACATTTGAGCTACCTGTGAGATGCTATTAAAGAAGGGCCCTTCTACAACGTAGATTTATGCCATAACATGACTTAAGCTGAATATCACCACAGAGTTACAGATCTACCATCATTTGCACACGTTGTGCAAATATTAAAGCCTGAAAACCGCCAAAAACATCTGACGTTTTTGAAAGGAAATAAAATTATAATGCAGTGTGAAAATTTGTTTCTGGGCCGAGATGGTTGTGGTTATCAGGAAGTGAAAGAGGATTTCGACACTTAAGCACACAGTCGCCTATTGTGCTAAGAAAGGGGTGATCCGGAGCGGCAGGCTCGGACACAGGCGGGGTCCCTAACGCCTCCTGACATTACATCCTGACGGTGGCGGCACCCCCAGAGGCCTACCTCTCCCCATGGAGAGGTCTCTCTAAGGGCCCGTCCCATACCGAACTCCAGGCAGACGATTCCAGAAAAAAACGCGAAAAAATCAAATGTCAGAGTCGACGGCCTAACGAGAATCGAACCCGGGACCTTCCGAATGCCATCTCGCTCGGTACGCAACATAATCGTGTATTGAAGCATATCACGTAGATTTTTTAAAAAATACGCTCCAGTTACGCTTTCAGAATTAATTCCTCACTACATTGGGGAAGGCGTTCATGTAGTTTGGAGTTCGTGCAAACGGGACTCGCGAGTCATTTTGACTCCCAAGCGCCGCTCTCTCTCTCTCTCTCTCTCTGGGTGTTTGTTCATTGGTTTTTTATATTCTGTTGAGGGATGAATCGCTTGTTAAATGGTGATACGCGGAAGGAAGATATTTTCACCAATCCTGTTATAGTTCATGAGGGTTGTGGTGATCTCAGTGTTGTTAATACTGTTTGGTTTGATAACCATATAATTTGCTTCATCTTATACAATCAACACTTTAAGTCCAAGCAGTACACAACACCAGCGAAATTCAGCAGTGATGACTTGTATTAAATTAAAATAAAATGTCATCCTCCATAACGGGTATCGCTATTGTTAGTGATAGGAGGATACCACTACGAGGGCTGTCCCAGAAGTACCCGACCTAACAAAGAAAACAAAAAAGTTTTTGGGAAAAAATCTTTATTTCTCTACATAGTCTCCTTTCAACTCGATACATTTTCCCAGCGATGTTTAATAGCTTCGATACCCTGTTTATAGTGAGAACCGTCGAGTTCTGCAAAATAGCCATCGACTGCAAATTCCATCTCTTCATTGTTGGCAAATCTTTTACCACCAAGCCATTTCTTGAACTTTGGAAACAGAAAATAATCAGAGGGGGCTAAGTCTGGCGAATAGGGTGCATGAGGAAGTAATTTGAACTTTAACTCATTGATTTTGGCCATGGCGATAATGGATGTGTGAACTGGTGCATTGTCTTGATAAAACAGAACTATCTTTTTCGCTAAATGCGGCCGTGTTTGCTTGATTTCATCATTCAAACTCTGCAATAAGTTTGCAAATACTCGCCATTGATTGCTTTTCCTTTTTGAAAATAATCAATGAAAATTATCCTACGCGCATCCCATGACCTTGCCTGCAGATGGAACTGTCTTCGCCCTCTTTGGAGCCGATTTTCCCTTTCAGTCCTCTGTTTTGACTGTTCCTTCGTCTCAGGTGTGAAGTGAAGGACCCATGTTTCATCCAGGTTATGAATCGACGCAAAAACTCGGCTTTATTGCAGCAAAACATCGCCAAATACTCGTCTGAAACATCCTCACGACGCTGCTTTTGTTCCATTGTGAGTAAACGCGGCCTATCTTGCGCACAGCTTTCTCATGTCTAAATTTTCAGTTAGGATGCGATATACAGCACTTTTTGAAATGCCTACGACATCTACTAGCTCGCGCACTTTCTGTCGACGGTCATTCAATACCATTTTCTGGATTTTCTTCACAATTTCTGGTGGTCACCTCATTTGGTTGACCACTGCGATGTTCGTCTTGGCAGCTCGTACGACCTCGCTTAAACTCTGCCACCCAATATTTTACCGTTGTAAACGAAGGAGCAGACTCCCCCAGAGTAGAATCTAGCTCAGCTTTAATATTAGTTGGACTAAGACCTTTCATATGAAAGTATTGTATCACATAACGATGGCCAGTTTTATCCATGTTTACAAATTCGCTGAGAGAGTTCACTATTAGTGGCTGCCAAACAATTACTAAACAATGTAGCATCGTCAAACTTCATACTTAAGCTTTATAAGGATGGTACTTTCTACCATAGTCATTTGTTTGAAACAACCGCTATATATACGTCAGGTTGGGCACTTCTGGGACTGCCCTCGTATTTCTCCATACTCGATACTCGATACAGTATCGAGTAAAGTATACTCGCTTTGTAAACAACTGTAAAGACGATAGTTTGTTCACTGAATTGTGTTCATATTAGTAGTTGTATGTGTATAAACGCATGTAACCAATTTTGCATGGTATGCTAATTCCGAAATTCTTTTTGTTTGACACTCTCTAATTGGCAGCATTGCCTTTATCTTGATAATGCTACAGGTTATATATCTTCTGTTGTTAGTCATGGCTACTAATAATAGCAATTTCTTTGCTTCCCTTTTTATGTAACTATATTTGACGCTGAAAAGCTTCTTTTGAAGGATTTTGTATCCATATTGCACAAATCAGTCGTACGGCATACCTGTAAGCTACATTCGTGACACGAGCTTGACTTACGTAATTACAAACTAACAATGGAGGGAAAGAACAAATATTTCCACGCGCTGTCTTATCTCACGTCTGAAGTTCTGGTTTGGTTTTACTGGATTCACAGATTTTGGTCACCGAGGTAGGTAAATGGCTGAGAGTGAGTCAGCAAGCTGGTTTAGTGCGTCAGCTAAATCAGCTTCATTCACAACTCAGTTAACGCTGTATGCTAACGGGTACTTCTACTCCTTCCCCTTGTTTGGCATGTTTTCATTTAGACACAAGAGACTTTGGAATGTTGCATTGATTCACCCGCAGGAAACGCAGTCAAGGTCTATCAAGAAATATATTCCAGCAACTCTTTTGGAAGACGTGCAGGCAATGGGTTATATAAATAAAAATGAGTATATAGTATACGCTTCACTTTTCCAAGTAAATACTCAGTTTGGTAAGAACAAAACCATCTGAGTATCTACTTCATTTGGAGAACATACTCAAGTAATGGAAGCAGAGTAGAACATACTCAGGCATCCATCTTACAAGAGTATGTACTCTTATTTGGTATGAATAAAACTAGTATATTCTCAGTTTTACAAGTTCATTCTCCTGTCATGCTGAGCATGGTTAGATGCATGCTCACTTCTGAGTACACACACACACATATATATATATATATATATATATATATATATATATATATATTACTTAAAACTAAATATTAAGAGAATGGCACAGTTTATGAGCTGTATAGTGCTCGTGGAAAAGTTACAAACATAGTCATATGCATTAAGGAAGTTTGAAAACCTTGCATTGTTTCAGAAAAGCATAACCCAGAAATAACATTGAAAGTCAACTTTATTAATTATCCTTACTATGTAAAATGTTAACTTCAAAATCCAGATACCTACTTATAACTTTATAAGAAAACTGTTTCATGGTATGCCTACATAGTATAAATATCCTAAGATTCTAAAAACAGTCGGATGAGTTCATCCAGGTCTCGTGAGTTAAGACTTTCTAATCTACAATTATTACTTTCATTTGGCTTATAACCGTTTTATTTATTAGTTTTTTAACTTTTCCATGAACATTCAAAGAGTTTCAAACTCCTGTATTGCTGCATGAAAATATAACCTAGAAGTATTATTGAAAGTTATATTTATTAAGCTTACTGTGTAAAATCCTAACCTCAAAATTCAGTTACTTAAGAAGTTAGCTTACTTATAACAAAACTGTTTCATAGAAAAATAGTGTAAATATCCCGAATTTTAGAAACAGTTTAATTTGAATTTGCATCTGGCACCTTATAATTATGACTTTAGAATTCGTGAATATTTTCTTTTTGCTGATTTATTGATAATAGACTTTTGACTATTTCACTTTATTTGTTGTTTTGCTAATTTAATTTACATCTATGCTTTTGTGTGTGTTTCTTCAATTAATTTTTCATTTCTTGAAGCCTAATATTTCTCTAACATTTCTGCCGAAACATGTTAAAAAACACAGGATAATTACTGAACAATTTAGATGGGACAGAACCAAATACAACGAAATCTACTCCTCTAATTAAGAATGCCAAACAACACAACACCACACACTCAAGGAAGCTAGTATATGGTCAAAGAGTGTAGATGACATGAGTATATACTTACATTTAAGTGAATAAGATGGCTGTGGGGATGAGTGTATACTTGCGTAAGGTAGTAGGCTTTTATTCTTATGAAAACGAGTATGTTCTCATTGAGCTGAGTGTATAGTCACAGAAAGTGTTCGTACTCATGAGTATAAACTTTGAGTTAGCACTTGCTTTTGATTCATAACACCCAATAACGTCAAGTTTCAACACCTTTCATTCCATGTCTAGCATAATGTTAACCCCAAAATTTTCAGTAATGCAAAACTTAAAAATTTAGAAGTACCGAAGGTTCATCTCAAAAGTGTTAGAGATACTTCGATACCACCGAGTATCGAGGTATCGACGGTATAGAGGTTCCATTCCCAGTTATTGTGCTCCCGCGCAATTGTATGGTTTGGCAACACTGTGCTGGTTGTGCTTACTCCACTGTTACGTGATTGCCAAATGAAGAAACTAGCCCCGTGTAAGGCTGTTCAGACTTCACGATGAACGATAATATAACATCAAAGCACAGCAGCCAATTAATGCCGTCCAGTGCACACCGCTGAATGTAGCATCTACCAATTTTGTTAATTCCGTTTACATTACTTCATATTTGCATGAGGAAGCGTTATTGCTGTAACAGAAAGCAGTTAAATCTTACGCTCGCAAAAATAAAACAAACAAAAAATATCTGATGAAACAATACACAGAAGAGAAGTTAAAGTTTATGACCTAGGCTCACGAAAGGAGAAACTTTCTCTATCGAGACCATCTTAGTTCTCAAGGGGTTACAAAGTGTGCCATTGTGAGTGGAGCGTACTGGGAGGTCTCAGTTACAGCCAAGTTGCTAGCAGGATATTTATCGCCTCGAAACTAGGACGTTCTGCTCCTCATGGCAGTTAAAGATAAATGTACCCTTACCTAGCAGCATATGTTCGTGCAGGTTACACCCTGGAGCATTAGTGTACCTTTTTACCTACCAGAAATCATAATCCATATGCAGCATACAGGGTGAAAAATACGTTACAAGGCTCGGTGGTAGATAGATGTGTACCGTGTGATCGTCTTTTGCTTACAAATCCATGTCCAAAACTCTTTGTTTACGCGTTAGAACCTCTGAAACGAGAAGGAGATGACTGCAGCTGAACAAACCATCCTCGAAAGCAGCAAAGGTGAAGGTACTGACGAACGGAAGGAGCCCCCGAAACCATGCAGTCGGTCCCTTGTGCTTCTACGTGACCTCTGGGAGGGACGCATGAGGGGAGAGACCCGAAGGGTGACCAGATCTGGATAACGACGAGCGCAAGCACGGACGGGGTTCCTAATGTTTCCAGATTGAACGCTTCCAAAGTCGCCCGAGCCCATCCACTGGTTCCCAAGCCTCCGGGAGTCCCCGAAGGAGCACCTGTCCGAAAGCACCCAGAGGTGGGTTTCCAAAAGGCGGTCCCTGGACGACGTCAGGAAGAAACCTTCACAGAGCGCATACTCACCAATCAGACGCAACCCGCCGACCACCGTCGCCTGGTCCTACAACTCTGAAACCTTTTTTTTTTTTTTTTTAATTTATGGACGTCTTTAACTGCTGTGGTCCTTAGCGTCCCATTCTATATTGGGCGTGAAAGACCGGTAATTTTGCTCAGAGGCCTCTTTATCAGGCTTGAGGTTCTTTTACATGCCGTATATCTACGACACGGGGCCATTAGCTTTACTTCCCTTCTGAAGGAAGCCATGCTAAGGATTTTTAAGTCCGAGAAAAGTCCATCGGCCTCCGCCGGGACCCTGAAACGGATGACAAAGAAGATGATGGGTACAGGAAATGAGGGGCAGGAGAGCCGTGGTAGAAGATGAACCACACAAGCATTCGCCTGCCGATCTGGGGAAACCACGAAAAACCCATGAGTCAGAGTGGTATGTCGCCGGGGATCGAACGCGGGATGCGAGTCGCACGCGTTATCGTGGCGTCACCTCGATCGGTGCTAAAAGCAGTAGACGTCCCATTCATGAGTTAAGGACTGTTTACCAATGGTACTGCATCAACTGTTACGTGATGTACAGCGACCTTTCACCACACCTGCAGCCAACGGTAGTGTTCACGATATTATTGTGTTTAGTAGTTCTATACTTCAAGTGTGAATGAACAATGGCGGCCTTGTATACAACTGCAGAGTACACCCAACCCGGAAATGTTGAACTTACCGCCCCCAGGAGGAACGAAGGGGACACCTCGCACCTCGACCCAACCGGATATTTTGTGCTTACCACCCCCGGGAGGAACGGAGGGAACACCTCGCACCTCGACCCAACCGGATATTTTGTGCTTACCACCCCCGGGAGGAACAGAGGGGACACCTCGCACCTCGACCCAACCGGATATTTTGTGCTTACCACCCCCGGGAGGAACAGAGGGGACACCTCGCACCTCGACCCAACCGGATATTTTGTGCTTACCACCCCCGGGAGGAACGGAGGGGACACCTCGCACCTCGACCCAACCGGATATTTTGTGCTTACCACCCCCGGGAGGAACGGAGGGGACACCTCGCACCTCGACCCAACCGGATATTTTGTGCTTACCACCCCCGGGAGGAACAGAGGGGACACCTCGCACCTCGACCCAACCGGATATTTTGTGCTTACCACCCCCGGGAGGAACGGAGGGGACACCTCGCACCTCGACCCAACCGGATATTTTGTGCTTACCACCCCCGGGAGGAACGGAGGGGATACCTCGCACCTCGACCCAACCGGATATTTTGTGCTTACCACCCCCGGGAGGAACAGAGGGGACACCTCGCACCTCGACCCAACCGGATATTTTGTGCTTACCACCCCCGGGAGGAACAGAGGGGACACCTCGCACCGCGACCCAACCGGATATTTTGTGCTTACCACCCCCGGGAGGAACAGAGAGGACACCTCGCACCTCGACCCAACCGGATATTTTGTGCTTACCACCCCCAGAAGAAACGGAGGGGACACCTCGCACCTCGACCCAACCCGGATATTTGGTACTTACCGCCCCCAGAAGCATAAGGGGAGACACCTCGCACCGCGGGTATTTTATACTTACCGCCCCCAGAAGGAACGTAGGGGACATCTCGCACCTCGACCGAACCCGGATATTTTGTGCTCACCGCCCCCAGAAGAAACGGAGGAGACACCTCGCACCGCGGATATTTGTTACTTACCGCCCCCAGAAGCATAGGAGGGGACACCTCGCACCTCCCACAGCGGATATTTTGTAGATACTTACCGCCCCCAGAAGCATAAGGGGAGACACCTCGCACCGCGGGTATTTTATACTTACCGCCCCCAGAAGGAACGGAGGAGACACCTCGCACCGCGGATATTTGTTACTTACCGCCCCCAGAAGGAACGGAGGAGACACCTCGCACCGCGGATATTTGGTACTTACCGCCCCCAGAAGCATAGGAGGGGACACCTCGAACCTCCCACAGCGGATATTTTGTGCTTGCCATCCCCGGGAGGATCGGATGAGGTGAAGGAGCCGCAGGCAGTCTGGCCGACATGCACAGAGATGCCTAAAGATTCCAAGCTTGATGTTCCGGCCACACCGGCGGGCTGTTCAGAGAGGGCTCCCCTCTGATGACCGGGGAGAACACGACCCAGCTGAGGCGGCTCTGGTAAGGCTGCTATCTGGCAGGGCCCAGAAGAACTTTGCAACGAGTAAGCTTTTGCACAACCTGTCCGACACTGCACTGTCCCTAAGCCCATCTGAAACATGAATGGGGAAGTGGAATGGTAGCAAATGAGGGAAAGGAAATTCGCGGTAGAAGAGAAACACACCAACATTCGTCTTGTCAACCAGGGAAAACCACAAAAACCCCCGGCCCCAGCAATGGAACCTAGAATCTGCCGAATGCGAGCCGCGCACGATACCGCTAAGCCATCTCGCTCGTTTGGGTGCATGTTAGCAAAGGGAAATAAGACGAGACAGGGACTAACGTGGAAAGAAGTCCAAGGGTATCGCTGTCTCGCTTAGCACTTCAAACCGTGTTTCAGTTTTATCTGTCCATGCAGCCCCTCGGAAGCTAACATTACCACCACATGAGGTAAGAGTAAAGCAATATACTAGTATATGTATAATGTTGCAAAACTCCGTTATTGCAATTGGTTTCTACAGCCTCTCAATTATTGATTATGTTTGTCCTAGTGTATTGTATCAAGTCACATGAACACAAAACCATAGGCACTGGAGCTCTGAAAATCCACACCAATGGTTACATCAGAAACCACTGCATAACATAAAAACGGGAGTTGCTTTGCTGTCAGTCCATCTTTTCTTTTACGAAACCATAAACTGTATAGGTACGTGAGCAATTTACTGACTCCCTTCTTCAGGGAACTGACACCCGCGGAATGTGTCCATGGTGGATTAGTGCACCACAAAAAATGTACATTTCGTTAAAACACAAAATTTCTGTCACATTTTTTGCTCAGTGAACCATTTCTGAGATATTATTTGTCATTTGTTTAAATTTTCCAATACTTATACGTTTTCTAAATTGGGAATTCGTTATTCGTTTTTTACTGTCTACTACGTATAGTAAGTAGGAGAAGTCTTGCATTCCACCCAAGAACTTGATAACGAGATTTCACCACAAATACATGTTTTGAGGATCCCTGAATCCAAAAAGGGAATTTTTAGAAAGAGGTCATGTGTGTGTCTGTATGTCTGTGAACAGCATAACTTAAAAACGAAAAGTCGGATCAATTTCAAACCTGGTATTTAGGTTCAGCATCTTTCAAAGAAGGTTTTCAAGAAATTCCACTTATACCAGACTACCCTTTACATGGAACATTTTTCGAAAATTTTGATTCTCTCAAAAATGGCTCTAACGGTTTTGATTAAAATATCATATGTTTAAGATACTTTCATTGTAAATTAAATGTATATCTTGGATTATTTTTAAATGTCCCAAAAGTGTCTTCATTCTGAATGACTTTTGCATAACTGGTAAACCGTAGGAGCTAGACAAAAATGTACTACACAAAAACTGCAGATCTCGTTAAAGCACACAATTTATGTCTGATACATTTTTTTGTCCAATGAACCATTTCTGAAATATTCCTTTTTATTTGTTTGAATTTTCCAATACTTATACTTTTTCTCAAGTGGAAATCCATCATTAGTTTTACTTTCTCTACTACATACAGTAAGTAGGGGGTATTGCAATCCACCCAAAAATTCAATATTGAGATTCCACCGGATATACATGTTTTGAGGCCCCCTGAAAACCAAAAAGACATTTTTAGAAAGAGGTCGTGTGTTGAGACGGAACAAATATAGTTATTGTGTGCATATTATATGTATATTGTATACATAGTGATTTATACGTGTAAATGTTTTAGTTATAAAATTGTTTAGATGTTTTTGTTATAAGTAACTGAATGTAAGTATAAAGCTGGAATCTAGTGGTGCCACTAGGCTAACTTCCTGGACACGCCTCCTTCAACAGGACACAAGGGTGAACGAAAAATGTACATCTCGTCGAAACTCACAATTTTTGTCATATACATTTTTTTGTCCAGTGAACCATTTCTGAGATATTCCTTGTTATTTCTTTGAATTTTCCAATACCTATACTTTGTCTCAAATGGGAATTCTTATTCGTTTTTTACTTTCTCTGCTACGTAGAGTAAGTAAGAGAACTATTGCATATCACCCAAAAATTCGATATTGAGATTTCACCGTCAATACATGTTTTGGCCGCCCTGAATCCAAAAGGCATTTTTAGAAAAAGGTCCGTGTGCGTGTCTGTGTGTATGTGAGTCAGTGAACAGCATAACACAAAATCGAAAAGTCGGATAAATACCAAACTTGGTATTTAGGTTCAGCATCTTTCAAAGATGCGACACGAAGATTTTCAAGAAAATCCCTTCACCCCTGACTACCCTTTACATGGAAAATTTTTCGTAAATTTTGGTTCTCTCAAAAATGGCTCTAACGATTTGGATTAAAATATCATATGTTTAACATACTTTCGTGATAAATGAACTGTATATCTTCAATTTTCTGGGAATGTCCCTAAAAGACGTCTTCTTTCTGAATGACTTTTGCATAACAAGTAAACTGTAAGAGATAGACAAACTTTTACTGCACAAAAAATATGGATGTGATTAAAACACACAATTTACTCGTATGTCATATACGTTTTTTATCGAGTAAACCTTTTCCGAGATATTTCTTGTTATTTTTTAAAATTTTAAATAATTACACGTTTCTCAAATGGGGATGCGTTATGGGTTCTTTTTCTATGCCCTGGACATGCAAAGATAATGGAATGCTCCACATAGCAACCAGCTCTTAATAGATTTGATTATCGCTTACAGCCTACCACATTCCCCTTGCACCTTTAAGAAAATTAGCAATACGATAGTTAATGCAAAGTTTCATATCGTTTAACACGAAGTAAATGGAGAATAAGCGCTTGTAAAAATAGTTTGTGCAAGAGTAGAGAAAGTCATGCGAGTGTAACACATCAGATTTTTTTAAGTAACAGTGCAGTGCAGCACAAAATTTCTTTAGAAGGCAGATTTTTTACGCACTAATATATTTTACAGTGGTATACAACTGGAAACTCCGTGCGGCATAAGAAGTGGGTTAAGGGCATCCGGAGTGCGATAAGGTAATGTTAACCTGACATAGACAAAGTGCTCAGAAGGTGACCACAGACGGGAAAAACAGCGTGTGCTGCACGATAGCTATAAAGTCAGAAGCACTGTGCATGTCACCCTTTCGGCAGTTCATTAGCTAGAGGTACCCTCTTCGTGCACAGACAGCGACAACAGTGTAAAACTCGTTTACTGAATGTTAAGAAGAAAAAGTCGCAATATCCAGGCGGAAATTAGTTTAGGAAAACTATTGAAGAACTAAATTATATGCAGAAACTTATTTGCTAAACCTACCAAACGCAACCGCATAAAGTTTAGAAGCAGCAAAACAAACAAAAAACCTGCACCAAAACTATAATAAATATTATGTTATATTTTACCAGGGGCGTCCAATAAGTAAGTTTCCCTATTTTATAAAAAACATTACACACAATTGTTCACGTTGAATTAATTTTATTTATATTCTACAATCCTTCTGTTACTTTTCTACATAGTCAACTTGTTTTTCCAAGCATTTTTGAGGACGTGACACAAGATTTTCCAAGCCAGTGTTGTACCAGGTCGGGTTCTGTGCTCCCAACCAGCTGTTCACTGATTTGACTTCATCATCGGCGTTAAAAGTGCTTACCTTTGAGTTGGAGGAACATGTGAAAATCACTTGGGGCAAGCTCCGGTGAATACGGAGGATACGAGAAAACTTCCAAGTTGAATCTTGACCCAGGCGGAGCTCAGAAGATTCAACTGGGAAGTTTTTTCGCATCTTCCACATTCACCAGATCTTTTCCCAAGTGATTTTCACATCTTCCTCTGACTCAAAGGACATCATGGAGGTAAGCACTTTAACACCGTGACGAAAATTAATCAGATGTGAACAGCTGGTTACGAGCACAGCAGCGGACTTCTTGTTCACTTCTGATTCATCTTCGTCACGGGTTACGGTGCTTATCTCCAAGATGACCTTTGAGTCAGGGGAACAGGTGAAAATCACTTTGGAAAAGATCTGGTGAATATGGAGGATGCGAGAAAACTTCCCAGTTGAATCTTCTGAGCTCCGCCTGGGTCAAGATTCAACTTGTAAGTTTTCTCGTATCCTCCGTATTCACCGGAGCTTGCCCCAAGTGATTTTCACATGTTCCTCCAACTCAAAGGTAAGCACTTTTAACACCGATGATGAAGTCAAATCAGTGAACAGCTGGTTACGAACACAGGACCCGACCTGGTACAACACTGGCTTGGAAAAACTTGTGTCACGTCCTCAAAAATGCTTGGAAAAACAAGTTGACTACGTAGAAAAGTAACAGAAGGATTGCACAATAT
This sequence comes from Deroplatys truncata, assembly GCA_030765065.1. Taxonomy (NCBI): domain Eukaryota; kingdom Metazoa; phylum Arthropoda; class Insecta; order Mantodea; family Mantidae; genus Deroplatys; species Deroplatys truncata. The sequence continues at coordinate 680,098,037 of CM060990.1, forward strand.
AAATAAAATTCATTCAACATAATCAATTGTGTGTAATGTTTTTTTTATAAAATAGGGAAGCTTACTTATTGGACGCCCCTCGTATATGACGTTGAGGTTTCAGTCTCATTTCTTTCAACTATAAAAGGCGAGTGTTAATAAATTCTGTGTTGTTATTTCAGTCACTGTGAATTTAATTTCGGATTTGTTACGCTTGTAACGGGCTGCAAACATTATTGTAAATAACATTCAAAAACCCAAATAATATACTTCATAACAGCTTTTCTCATAGATTTACTAATCGTTATGTTTTTTCGTACGAAGACTTTGAGGTTTAAAACTTCGACAAGCAAGATATGTTTGAGGTATATAAAGCAAATTTACTACTCCCTAAATTGAGCACAAATACTGTCAGTATCCTCAACTTTATTAATAGGCACTATTTGGCTCTACCAGTGCTGTGCCGTGGTGCTGTGGGGTAGGGCATGCAGCTCTGGTTCCCAGCCACAGTATGCCCCCACCCGGTTCGATCCCACCCATGGGTGTTCGAATTTTAAGTCCCAGGTATAGGACCGGTGCCCACTAAGCATCGTGAGGAAAGTGAGGAGCTGCGATAGGCAGCGATCCTGACCACGGAGGCCAAATTTCTAGTTGGGGAGATGCTGGCCACATCACCTCCCCGTATCGGTTGGATGCCGTGCGTACGTGGTTGAGAGTTCGGCAGGTCGGGCTAGCAGGTCAAGGCTCTTCATGTGCTGTAGCGCCACGGGATTATTATTATTATTATTATTATTATTATTATTATTATTATTATTATTATTATTTGGCTCTGTTACAAAGTTGCTATTCCAAACAGTAAGCAGCATGTATCCCGCCACCTAAACATTAAACGTTCTTTTATCTTATTCCTGAGTATCTAAACGTTAGACTGTCGTGAAACTTTACTTAAGCTATATTTGAAACTTACTCTTCAGTTGGCTGAAGCGATAGTCAAAGTTTAAAACTCCGGTCGCTATATGATGACTTTTGAAATTCCATACCCTTTGCTGATCACGAGAAACAAAATAATGGCGACCAAACACTTAAAAGAAATTATATAGCATTGGAACATTCAAACCAAGAGTAACGAATATCTCGGAAATGGTTAATGGTACAATAAATTATTTGACATAGATTTTGAGATTAAATGAGATCTTCTTCTTTTTTTTGTGTAGTAAGATTTTTTCTATCTCTGGTGGTTTACCAGCTATGCAAAATTATACTCCTTTCATTCAGAACGAAATGGATTTCGCAGACTATTTGTAGAAAACATACATTTGTAGAAAGATATACATTTTATTAGCAAGAAAATATTTTAAGCATATTGTATTGTGATGCAGCGGCCATGGCCCGAGGTTATCGGAAATTCGGCGCCGAGCGGTCGGTGTAAACAAGATAACCGCCGCTTGCCAGCATAACAACAGACGCGCTATCGGGGGATAATTAGAACCTTCCGGCAGCTTATTCTCACCCCCTTCCTCAAAAGGTATGTCGAAATAACTCTAGAACGTTCCAGAAGCTTCTGTGGAAGATTCCACTACCTATATAAGCGAGCGTTCTCGCGCAGTCTAGACAGTTGCGAGTCGATTGCGAGAGAGTTAGCGACTGCGAGCGATTCTCCGAGCGAGTGATGGCGACTGTTCTGACGTGCAGCGAGTGCTACTGCGGAGCGACGGGTTGTGGAGGTCTTGTGTTCGACTCCCGAGTGAAGTGAACCGTCCGACGTGAAGGGGCTACGACACGAAGGTAGTGAAGTGAAGTGAACTCCCAGTGAAAGTGAATTACATAAAAAGGAAACAGTGACAGTTCACCTTAGAAAAGTGACAGTTGAAAAACTGGACAAAGTCATAGTAGTTTAGAAAAAAAAAATTTTTAGTCATTTTTGAAAAAATAAAAAAAATCGGTAATTTTGGGTGAGAGTACTTTTTATAGTCTTCGTGCGGTATATTTGGAAGATACTAAACATAAATGCCAAGTTTGGTATACATACTCCACCTGTGAAGGCCAGTAGAATGCCTCCCAAAGCTGCGGTGACGGCATAAATGGAAGCGAGTGTACGCAACGCTGGTGACTACATCGAAGGCCTATAAAACTTAGAACCATGTATCTATGGAGAAATGAAATAGTTGCCAGAACTAAAACATCGCCCCTTGTGTTTGTCTTATTACGCGCCGGGAAGAGTGATTCAGATCGAGTATGCTGTGAAGAATCCCGCAGCGGTGCAAAATTATGCCGAGCATTCCCAAGAACACACGAACGCTGAAGGAAACAACTCGAGCATGCAAGCTACCAACTTTCAAACTTTATCAAACAAATAATTAAGGTTGTGCACTTTCTCAGAAAACGAGTTTAAGTACGCGAAACACTTTAATTGCGTCACGCAAAGTACGGGTACTGGCCTTTGCCTGTGTTTTATGCCTTCAAGGAAAATACTGCCCCTTTGGACGCAAAAAGACGTTGGTCACGCATATTAACTCATCTTTCATCTGTTCCCATTCTTACTCCGCTAAGGTCTAAACAGTAATGTGTATGTTATTGAGAACTGGTGTGCTATAACTGATGACTAAGCCTATGACGCAATGCTGTAATTCTGGGGATTCAAACTTGGGTCCCCAGCTAAGAAAATATCTTATCTGTTACATTCACGTGACTTTCTCTACTCACTATCGTTTATTTTTATATAACTTCTAGACGAAAGCTTATTTTTCTGTCTACTGCATATTAATTGAGAAACAGTTACATTACATATTTCGTTGTAGATAAAACGGGCACAGGAAACCAAATCGACAGTTGGATGTTTAAAAGATGTTGGGTTATATGAATAAAAATTAGTATATAGTGCATGCTTCACTTTTTCAAGTAAATATTTTGGTAAGAATAAAAACTTTCGAGTACCTACTTTATTTTGAGAACATACTCAAGTAATGGAAGCAAAGTAGAACATACTCAGGCATCCATATTTGATATGAATAAAAGCTAATATATTCTCAGTTTTATGAGTTCATTCTCCTCTCACGTTGAGCATGGTTAGATGCATACTCACTTCTGAGTATATAATGATTTTTTTTTACTTAAAATTAAGTATGAACAGAATGGCACAATTTATGAACTGTAGAGTACTCGAGGAAAAGTTACAAACATAGCCATGGGCATTAAAGACGTTTCAAAAGTTTATATTGTTTCAGAAAAACATAACCAAGAAGTAACATTGAAAATCAGCTTTATTAATTAACCTTATTACGTAAAGTGTTAACTTCAAAATCCAGATGCCTACTCATAACTTTATAAGAAAACTGTTTCATAGTATACCTTAAATAGTGTAAATATCCTGGGATTCTAAAAACAGTCGGATGATTTCATCCAACACCTCATGAGTTATGACTTTCCAATCCACGATTATTCCTTTCTTTTTGCTTATAACAATTGTATTTATTAGTTTTCTAACATTGCCATGAACATTCAAAGAGTTTCAAAATCCTGAACTGTTTCATGAAAACATAACCTAGAAGTATCATTGAAGGTCAGATTTATTAATTAAGCTTATTATGTAAAATCCTAACCCCAAAATCCAGTTGCTTAAGAAGTTAGGTTACTTATAGCAAAACTGTTTCATGTAAAAGGTGTAAACATCCAGAATTCTAGAAACAGTCTGATTTGAATCTGCAGTCGGCACCTTATAATTATGACTTTAGAATCTGTAAATATTTCTTTTGCCTGATTGATTGATTATAGACTTGCCTATTTCATTTCATTTATTGTTTTGCTAATTTAATTTACAGCCATGATTTTGTGTGTGTTGCTTCAATTAATTTTTCATTTCTTGAAGGACTTCATATTTCTCTAATATTTCTGTTGAAACTTGATATGCAACATAGGATAATTTCTGAGTACTTTTGATGGGACAGAACTAAATGCAACAAAATCTACTCCTCTGATTCAGAATGCCAAACAACACAACGAAGCTAGTATATGGTCAAAGAGTGTAGATAACACGAGTATATGCTTACATTTAAGTGAACAAGGTGGCTGTGGGGATGAGTATATACTTGCGTGAGGTAGTAGGCTTTTATTCTTATGAAAACGAGTATGTTCTCATTGAGCTGAGTATATAATCACAGAAAGTGTTCATACCCATGAGTACAAACTTTGAGAAAGTACTTGCTTTTTATTCATATAACCCGTTAAAACCCAGTATCGCTAGACATTGATCTTGAAATTTCGCACTATTTCCATGACATCGCGTCAAATATCTAAATACAACGCGTCAAAACTTGAACTATTGAAGGAATCAAACAATAACGGATATTTTGGAAATGGCTGATACTCAAAAGGGTTATTTCAAATAAACAAAATCTACATTATTTGTGCAGTAAGACTTTGTGTATCCCTTACGGTTTATTAATGATACAAAATTATATAAAATTCTTTCCGAAGGAAGAGCCCTTCGCCGGCTATTCACAGATAATTCAAGATATACATTATATTTTTCTTGTAAGTACCTTAAATATGCCATAGTTTAATCAAAATCGTTAGTGCCATTTTCCAAAAAATAAAAACGCGAAGAATTTTGTAAAGGATAGTTTGGATTTGAAGGATTTTCTTGAAAATCTTCGTGTCTCATCTTTGGAAGGTGCTAAACTTAAACCCCAAATGTGGTATTTATCCAACATCTTGTTTTTGACTTATGCTGTTCACAGAAACACGCACGCACCTTCTTCTAAAAACGCTTTTTTTGTTTCAGGGGACCTCAAAGCATATTTGGACCAATTAAGTTGAGACTGTACAATATCTACAAAACTAAGCGTTGTAGAAAGAAATGTCTTGAATAAAAGTTGGTAGATATTATGGGGGAAAGTAAATGCCATTAGACGTGTTTTACTTGGAGGATGCTGTGGTGGTCGTTTTAGGGTCAAATTATTTTTTTTTTTAAATGGGAGCCTACCTTTTTTATTTTGTTTTCTCATAAGAAAACTAAACATTTGTATAAAGCACTTTGCAATTGTTCTTTCACCAACGTAAATAACAACGAAAATTCTGAATGGCTGTGTACGAAGAGCGCAATGAATGGCTGGACCATCCATGGTTGGTCATTTGAGGCTCAAGTTACGTTTCGTAATTGGGAACCAGCATTTTTTTATTTTGTTTCCTTATTCCTCATCACAAAATAAACAGTTTTTTATAAACCATTTTCTAATGAGTAAAAATAAAAAAGGCAGGTTCCCATTTTAAAAAGTTAAAATGACCACCACAACGTCCTCCAAACAAAGCACGACTAATGGCATTTACTTTCCCCCATAGTAGGTATCAGGCAAGTTTTATTCAAGACATTTCTTTCTGCAACGCTTAGTTTTGGAGATACTGTACAGTCTCAACCTAAATGGTCCACCCTGTATATGCGGTGAAATCTTAATATCGAAATTTTGGGTGAAATACAACACTTACTTGGCGTCTATGTTAGCTTCGTGTGTGCGTAAGTTGCTTCCTCTCGTTCCCTAGAATGTGCATTATTGAAGTTTTTAATTTGTTTATTTTATAACATGCTGTATAACTTAAATATTACATATCCAAGGTTTGTTCTAATCAATTCAAGTCTGATTAATCTATTGTATCTACACTACCATTCATAGTGATGCTGGCCACATCACCTCCCCGTATCGGTTGAATGATCGACCATCTCTACGGTGCGTACGTAGGCGTGAGGCCGGCAGTCGGGTTGCAGGTCTAGGACCTTCATTGGCTGTAGCGCCACGGGATTATTATTCTTATTTATATCTACATTAACATTATGCTAAATACCATGACGCAATAATTTCGTGGGCCGGGGTACAAAGGTCAAACCGTAGAAACATTCATTGTCTTTTACTTCTCTTTAAACTTATTCACACTTCTTCCCCTACATACCTAGCTTCTCGCTTTAAAAGTTTGTCTTCGTCTCACAACCTTCATACACGCTCGGAAAATCGTCACATAGTTTCAATACCACTTCATTGAACTCCTCTATACTCATCATCTTCTATTGTGAAGGTTGCTAGGCTCTGGAATTCACTTCCACCAGATGTCAGGGGCTGTCATACTTCATATGCTTTTCGTCACAGGTTGCAGATTTTAGTTAAAAACGATTGTTGACTTAGAAGAAATATCATTTTCATTGTATATAAGTGTATGTATGCCATATTTTTAAGATATTCATTAGTATTAACTTAGTTTCTCCATATTTTCAATTAACTTAACTTTACTGTTCCTCTAATATTTGTGTTGTTTCTGTTTTATGTTTCTTTAGATATTATCTGTGTACCATCAATGTGATCGTAATATTGTATTCAGGTTTGTTCTAGGTGGTTGAGCGGAAGAGAAGGCCAAATGGCCTTAGCTCTACCACAATAAATAAATAATAATAATAATAATAATAATAATAATAATAATAATAATAATAATACTTTTCGCTTTTAAGTTAAACTCGAACTACTTAGTAGATTCAAGTCGTTATTATATTCTATTCATATAATGAAGTATTCCTCTGGGTCAATTACTCTATCTTAAATAAAGTATTATCCTGGCTTGTGGGCCGTGGTTTACTGGTCTCCTTCTTCCCAGACGTTTCGTCTGCTACTGTGGCAGGCATCTTCAGTCCGCCACTGCCAATTGTAAGTTTCTAAATTTAAAAAATTATGCGCGGACTTATTGACTTACCCTCGTACATTATAAAATATCTTCAACTTACAGTTTAGTAACTTTAGGGTTTTATTTCTTTGGGACTTGCACTCTCCTGGAGGAAATGTTCATCTCTGTTTCAGTTAGCGTTAGCAACCCGTTTCCAGTGTTTGAACACATGGGATAACTGCGGTAGATAGCAAATCTCAGTGAAGCAACCCGATACATTTGCAACAGCTACCCATCACATGAAGAAGACTTAATTTGACTTCATTTAAGCAAGATTTAAAACATAATATGTTTGAGTGCAGAGAAATTCGCAACTAGTTTACTTTAGTATTCTCCATCATCTAATCTTGGCGGAACTTTATCATTTGGTATCCAAATAAGCGCATTGTTGCACCATTATACAGGGAAAGCCAAAAGACTACGAACGGGCTGTGCGGTGTTTTTCCTGTCCGCGTCCTCGGCGCTCGCCGTCTGCTGTTATCATAGAAAGGCGCGGATGAAGCCATACAACATTTTTAAAACTACTTTTAAAGGCTTTACTTACCAACTTTATGAAAGTGTGTTTGAGGACAGAATTATTAGTAGACATTTGTGGCCTCCTAGGTCCCCCGACCTAACCCCCTGCGATTTCTATCTCTGGGGTAACTTAAAACAAAGTGTACAAGACAAACCCACACACCCTGGAAGAATTAAAACAAAATATCCGCCAGGAAATTGCCAGCATTTCTCAACGTGAACTACGGCGAGTGATGGATAGTTTCCTAAAGAGGTGCCAAAAATGTATGGCCAACGACGGCGGCCAGTTTCAGCATCTCCTTTCATAAAGTTGGTAAGTAAAGCCTTTAAAAGTAGTTTTAAAAATGTTGTATGGTTTCTTCCGCGCCTTTCTATGATAGCGGCAGACGGCAACGAGCGCCGAGGATGCGGGCAGGGAAAACACCGCACAGCCGGTTCGTAGTCTTTTGGCTCTCTCTGTATTATTGCTTCGAACGTAAATCCCAGCATTCATATTAACCTATCAACAAAATAGTTTTGTAGCTGAGAGGTGAAAGAAGGTAGTATGACCAGGGAACGGTGGGAATACCTTGCACGTCGACCAAAAGCGGATATTTTGTGCTGACCACCCCCAAGTGGAACGGATGAGGTGAAGGAACCGCAGGACAGGCCAGCCGTCAGAGACGCCCAGAGGTCTCAACGATTCCAAGCTTGTTCACCCAGTCACAAAGACTTCGATCTACCTGAGGCGGCTCAGAGAAGGCTACATCTTGCAGGGCGAGAACAACTTTCCAACAAGCAAGCATCTGCACCATCTGTCCGACACCGACCTACACTGCACAGCCCCTAAGCCTACCTTAAAATGAAAGGAGAAGCGAAATGAAAGCAAATGAAGGAAAGGAAATTCGTGATTTAAGAAACTACCCCAATATTCGTCTTGCCAGCCAGGGAGAACCACGAAAAACGCATGGTCAGTGTGTCCAACCCCAGGACCTCCCGAATGCGAGCCTCGCACGTTACCGCGGAGCCATCTTGTTAGGTAATAAGGTGGCAATGACGACACCAGTCTCGGTGTTTGCTGCCTTTTTAAGGCTGCCCTGTGGACATGTTATTTTACGAGGTGAACACTAACATAAAGATATTGCACTTGTTGAAACAACTTATGGCGCTGCTGGTGGCTGCTGGTCAGCCAGGTAATGCTTGTCATTCATTCAAAATACATAACACTAAGGGTCACCAGATGCTACTTGTGTTTAATCTAAACTTGGTTAAAAAGAAACCTGTTATTATGGTTTTACTATTGTTCATAATAATTATTAACAATAAGTTGCTTAACTTTCCATTCAAAGAAGTTAATATTTATTCTACAATTCACTCAATTTTTACTTTGATTCTAAAACAATGCAGTGAAATGAAGTTAAAAGTAATAGAAACACATTATTTTTTCATTGTAATTAATTTCCTCTCCATTACATACCTAGTTATCTTTTGTTGATTTATAAAAATCATGAATACATATTAATTTCTAATACTTCATTGATTTGCATTAATATTCACAGTTTTATAAACACTAATGTTATTTCAAAGAATATGGTTATGTTCCAGCTTTGCGGTAAGGTTGAGGCTCGCATTAGGAAGATTGCGAGTTCGATTCTCGTCGACCACTCATTCTGACCTTGGGTTTTTCGTGTTTTGTCCTAGTCGGTAGGCGAATTCTGGGCTGGTTTCTCATCTATCATGATTTTCTTTCCTTCATTTCGCTTTCATTTCGCTTCCTTTCCACGTTTCAGGCGTGTTTCTGGGTTTCGTGGTGTGTGGCGGTGCCGGACAGATGGCGCGGATGCTTGCTCCAAGGAAAGAGTATTCCCCGTGGACACTAGAGGGCTGCCTGGTTGCACGGGACGTCCATTGCCCTCTCTGGGCAGCTCCAGTACTGGGACGTGTCTTCAAGTCAGGAAATGTTAGGCACTTCCGTGTGTCTCTGTGGTCTGTCTGCCTGCCGCCTGTAGCCTCCCGCGGTTCCTTCCGTGCGCGGGTGTCTCCCTCCGTTGTAAACCATATACCATTCGATTAAGTTCAGTTTTAAAGCATAACACCTAATTCATTTCTCCCAATAAAATATACAAATAAACCTTTCACCTTACATGGAAGGTATTGAACTCATTTAATGGCAAATAAGAGGATCTATAATTCGTTCTGAATATTGATTAAGGCCTCTCTGTCTCTCAGATTTCAAAAAGTCAACCTCGTAGCTGTCTTGACCTCATTAGTGAACTGCGAACTGTCCTTACTACGAACAAAGGGCAAGTTTGGGTTGCCAGTGAATACAAAGGAATAGTGAGAACCAGATAGGGCGGAACAAGGGCACGTGGCCTTTCATTACTCACATAAACCATTGTTTCTTATATCCCCAAATTTCCGTACATTCAAGTACGCAAGTATACCTCACATTTCGAAAACAACACGAGACATGGGTGTGGCGTAAAATAAGAAGAGAATGCTATACTGGATCCTGGATTTTGGGCTAAATTCGTATTTTTTGTAGAAATAAAAGCAAACTATAATAGTTAAATATATTCACGTTTTGTATAAAATAGCAGTGGCGTAGCGTAAGGGTACACCTTGAGATTGAATCTACCTAAGTAAATTTTTAAACATATAAATAAAACAGTCTCAACAAGTGATGAAAAATTAATTAATACAATCACCTTCACCGCTGCTTACCCCAACGCCCCAACTCCTACTGCTAAGTGTCAGATTGTAGTGCTGCGTACTTAGACAGCTTTGTAATCTCATGATGCGGCAGCAAAGTCGAGTAGAGACTGGGATGGCTGAGCGAGTGCAAGTCTCATCAAGAGTGAACTTACATAGCTTTTCCCACTAAACTTCGACCTCTCGTTGTAGGAAGACATGCCTATATTTTATTGTTCATTAAGGGCACAAAGGCAGCAGCAGAGATTAACACGTTAAACGAGGTGTTTAGTCTCCGTGTACCTGCTCTCTCCAAAGTCCGGAAACAGGACAATAGGGGTTGGAGACAGGGATAGGGCAAGGGTGTAACATAAACATTTCATTCCTCAGTTATTGGTGAACCAGCATTATGTGCGCGCCACCGTGCAATGCAGTAAAGTGTTAATTTTACGTAAACCTGCGTATTGTTTGCATTGTACGTGTTTTATTTTTGATTTTAGAAATATAGACAATTCCATCGATTTAGTGGACTACTTATTAAAAACTCAGTTTTGGACTCTATATTATGAGAAATAGTGTGAACTTAAAGGCAAAAGACCAATTCCTAAGCTTGGTATTGTCTTCCAGGAAAAGAACCAAAAAACGGACATTGTAAATTTAATTGGTTAAATGGCAGTTACATTCACAACAAAGTGTGTTGCTTCGTACGTTTGATTTTGGCGGGGAAAAGCAATGGGGTATTAAAGGAATATCAAATATTAAAAACATTGAAAGAAAAGCTTGCAGTAAAAATCACCGACTGGAGCTTATATACAAGAAAATTTAAGCGAGTACCCACATTGTTTTCATGATTTACAATCGTACAATTGTTTATCAGCATTTTGTAAAGCTACAACTAACGCTGTACTTTTATAATCTAGTTTAGTTTAAAATGTATGTTCAGTCAACTTTAGCAATTATTAGTGATGCTAATGACTACTAAAACAACTAATAGTAATAATAATAACAATAATAATAATAGAATTGATATGGAGAATTCCCACTATTTTATGAAACACTAATGTATGGGAATTTGTGCAACATTTAAAAAAATCTAAATTCAATTTTTAAAATCTGGTATATCCAGAACACAGTATCAAGCTACGCCACTATAAAATAGAAATGCATGGAGGGGGTTTTGTCTGCCTACAATACCTATTTTAAACATTTAGACCTATTTTTACTATTAGTGTTGATTCATTCTGTATTTTAATTCCAAATGAAAGATAAAGTCTTGAATGCTTTGACTTTCTCCAGTTTTTCAACTGTCACTTCTCAAAGTTCTTAATGTCACTTCACTGTTTTTTATCTAGTTCAGCTTTCACCGAGACTTCACTTAGTTCACACTGTCACTTCATTAAAGTGAACCAGTTCAATTCCCCGTCACTTCACTTTCTTGGCGACGTAGCCCCTTCTTCTGGACGGTTCGCTCGCTGGGGAGTCGAACACAATAATTTAGGCCCATAACTGCATCAAAATATTAATCTTACCTCAAGCTAGGGATCACACACCATCCACAGGACTTTATCCCACTGCGTCTCTCCCCTGAGAGAAACTCGTGCGTCAACACCCAACGGTATTAAGGAAACTGATGTGGTTTTATCAGTTTCATATTGGGTGTGAAAAAAACAATTTTAAAGTAAAAAGTCATTAAGTATTGTGCGGACAGGAACAAGGAGTCACAGAAGCTTTCTTACTGCGCTAAGTGCGTCAACATTAAATCCGGCATTACGTGCTACGGTAATACCGAACACTCGTCTTGTTCAGTACAGTACTAGTCACGGTCACTAGGTGTGTCTGATGTGAAGTCTACTGGATGGTACGGTAATACCGAACACTCGTCTTGTTCAGTACAGTACTAGTCACGGTCACTAGGTGTGTCTGATGTGAAGTCTACTGGATGGTACGGTAACACCGAACGCTCGTCTTGTTCAGTACAGTACTAGTCACGGTCACTAGGTGTGTCTGATGTGAAGTCTACTGGATGGTACGGTAATACCGAACACTCGTCTTGTTCATTACAGTACTAGTCACTGTCACTAGGTGTGTCTGATGTGAAGTCTACTGGATGGTACGGTAATACCGAACACTCGTCTTGTTCAGTACAGTACTAGTCACTGTCACTAGGTGTGTCTGATGTGAAGTCTACTGGATGGTACGGTAATACCGAACACTCGTCTTGTTCATTACAGTACTAGTCACTGTCACTAGGTGTGTCTGATGTGAAGTCTACTGGATGGTACGGTAATACCGAACACTCGTCTTGTTCAGTACAGTACTAGTCACTGTCACTAGGTGTGTCTGATGTGAAGTCTACTGGATGGTACGGTAATATCGAACACTCGTCTTGTTCATTACAGCACTAGTCACTGTCACTAGGTGTGTCTGATGTGAAGTCTACTGGATGGTACGGTAATACCGAACACTCGTCTTGTTCAGTACAGTACTAGTCACTGTCACTAGGTGTGTCTGATGTGAAGTCTACTGGATGGTACGGTAATATCGAACACTCGTCTTGTTCAGTACAGTACTAGTCACTGTCACTAGGTGTGTCTGATGTGAAGTCTACTGGATGGTACGGTAATACCGAACGCTAGTCTTGTTCATACAGTACACGCATGTAATGTGTACCAGTACTCATTAGTGGAGACAGTAGGTATGCACTTGTCGAGTGAGTTACATCTCATTTTGACTGGCAAATAAAGATGCTTCATGAAGTCAGATTTCAATTATGCTCATGCAGCGCATCTGTTATTACTATACAACATCTACGACCCCATGCTCCTAACCTCAAAATGCATATTTTAGTGCTGTCTTTCTATTCTACAGTTTTCTTCAGGTTGGTTTATCGCACGCTGTGTATTTTGCATTGCTAAACCTAAATGGCTATATTTCTACGTAAGCTTGTATAAGGCTAGAAACCGCTATAAGTAATAGGTCGTGTCTAACGTTCCCCATATGGCCTATGACCTTCGGGGATACTTCATTCCACCAAGTTATGACTGGACCCATTTCTGAAGGGAGGCCAGCTTTCACCTTGGACTCCAAACCATGTTCGGCCTTGGGGTTACTTCACACGAGCAAGTCAGAGGTGAAGGCGTGGATAGGGCTGACTTAAAATCGCCACCCCAGAGCCGGAATCGAATCCCGGACCCTCGGCACTAGAGTCAGAAACGAAACCACTGCGCTACTCCGGCGCTCATCACTTAACATTGTGTTATGTATGAAACTTGGTCGTTGGGAACAAAACGTTTTGTTATAAACCACATTTTCAGCAATTAACTAAATATCTAGCTGACTAAAACTAAATACACCTCTAAAGGAAATACCCGAGCACCTCTGAAGTCAATAACTTAGTTCATCCGCAAAGTGAACGGAATTAAAGAGAAAACCTTTATTCCCAAAATAAATCGGAAATAAAGATTGCTTTTATGTTATTTCCGCACCACTTCTCATTTTACTTTACTCGATTGTTACTTCGTGCTAATCTGCTTTCTAACCATTACACTTGGCCTCATTTTGCCCGGGTAAATGTGTTTTCCAACTTTTTCAACAAACTGAACGCTATTTTAGGCGTCTGATGAAATCCTGGACTGCATCGGCATTCATTAATGTCTTTCTCAACTGGTAGAGATTTTTGAACCTGTATGTGTCTAGAAGATTTAACAATATCCCGCTGATAACAGAGAGAAGCAGAAAAATTATCTTAAGTTCCTCTTCTGAAGGAACTTACCCGATAGTGCCTTGTTTCTATTATATGTACACCAGTGTCATGTAATGTTTCCAGAATCCTCCCCGTGACCAAACTCGATAAAGAATTGAGCTGCGGGTTCGAATCCTAACACAGCTGTGTATGTTTGCATCTATGAGGATATGTGTGCGTGTCTTTGTACGGTAGTTAGGCAGTAAAACGAACAGAAAACAAGCAAAAGGTTTGTTGTAGCTACACGAGGCCAGGAGGAGAGCATAACGTTTAATAAGTAGTGCGCTTTATCCCGGCTCTGATATTGTTACATACTGGGGCGAGGCCAAAAGGTTTACAGCTAGATATTAAATTTTAGTTACCCCAGCATGCACATTGGGAAGATAGCTGCAGAGGCAACAAGAGGACCAGAATCTTAAACAACGCATTCCAGAGCAGGCGTGGGATAGTTATAACAAAATACACAGAATTTCACTTAATCACATTACCTGTGGTTTATTCAGTATAAGCACGGTGCCCCTACATCACATACAAAAGATAAAGGAAAAAATTGAGGTGAGATGTTACACACACGAGGTTACATTCACACAACTTCACATACAACCTTTCAGACTCAACACTCGACCAAAAGTGACGCTCAACACACAACACACAAAGAAGTAAAGCTCACTTCCCCCACTCTCTCCACCTCTGGCTAGGATCGTCAGCCGAAAGGTGGCAAGTCGTCACGCCAGACAAACTTCAAACCCAAAGCCGAAAGAATTACCCCAACAATACTGTCACCAACGACGCAATAATGTGTCTGGCATGACAATACACACATACACGCCACATCATTGATTACCTTTTGAATGAGTTTCTGAAAAATGAGAGAACGACATAACTTTTCAAAGGTGAGTAACTGGGAATATTATAAAATTGCTACCAAAGACATCAATATGAGAAAGCAGATTTTCCGGGCGGAATGACCACCGTGCTCAAGAGAAAGAGTTCCTTCTTCCAGTTGTTTCATCTGCAACTACGGCAGACATCTTCAGTGGCGGGACCTGAGTCTCGCAATGTAGATTTCAGTGGCTACGCTCGACCATGGCCATACAGTCTGGAAGATCTGTCTTCTCATAGTGACTTCGGTCGTGGAAGCCTATGTATTTAAATAAAGGCAACAATGTTCGTTCTACTTGCTTGTTATTTGATATCATTTTTAATGCTATTTTGCCTAAATAACTCATTAATTTGTTTCAATTCTCATGTTTTCCGAAGGTCCCATGTTTTTTTCCCTAGAATACTGGCTTAGATATCCCTATGGTAGTTACCCATTCGAAGTTTTGTATCGCTCTGCATATTCTGTTTTAGTGAAGACGATCATGTGAAACTGGGTCAGGCTTCAAAAAGTGCCATAAACCACAGATATATAGAGATTATATAGGTTGGACCATTTAAGTTGAGACTGTACAATATCTACAAAACTAAACGTTGTAGAAAGAAATGTCTTGAATAAAAGTTGCTTGATATTATGGGGGAAAAGTAAATGCCATTAGTCCTGTTTTATTTGGAGGACCTTATGATGGCCATTTTAGGATCAGTTTAATTTTTTAAATGGGAACCTAGCTTTTTTATGTTGTTTTCTCACTCCTCATAAAAAAACTAAACAACATTTGTACAAAACACTTTGCAATTGTTCTTACATAAACATAAATAACACCGAAAATCAATGTTGAAATAGGACAATATTAACAGTGAAGAGTCAATTGATAAAATAAATGAGTCGAAATGATATTAAAAGCCTTCACTTTCATCATGATGGTAAAAGGTGTAAGTTTACCTGCTAAACTAAGAAGATTACAAAACAATACAGCAAAATCCTCTTAATAAATGTGTAAGAGAAGTGAACAAAGCTCTTTCCAACAGTATGCTGATCCCAGTATCAAAGAAAAAAATTCTCAAGGTCAATAACCCTATACTGCCTAAATTATACTGCTTACCTAAAATCCACAACGCAAATAACAGCATGAGACCTATCATTAACAGTATAGGCTCTCCTAACTATTTATTAGCAAATTGGCTTGTGAAAAAATTTCATTCCTGGCCAAAATTTGAGAGATTAAGTATTAAAAATCCATTAGAAGTTACTACAAAACTGAAAACTGTTTCTCTATCTGAAGATGATACCTTAGTGTCTTTCGATGTATCTTCACTCTTTACTAATGTATCTACTGGAAAACTACCTGAGTTAATAAGAAATTGGATTTACACTTATGATACTGAAGATGAAATAGTTACAGAAATGATCAATTTAACAGATATCTGCATAAATCAAAACTTTTTTACCTTTGATACAGAAATTTTTCAACAGACACGTGGTTTGGCTATGGGGAGTCCTCTATCACCCATATTAGCAGATTTATATATGAGTTCCTTGGAGACAAAAGTTACTAATACTTATCCACACTTATTTAAGTTTTGGATAAGATATGTGGACGACATACTAGCTATTGTTCCTAAGCCACAAATTGACACAGCTTTGGATCTATTGAACAATCAAGATACTTCTATTAAGTTTACTATGGAAACAGAGGAAAACAGTTGTCTACCTTTCTTGGATATTAAAATTTTAAGAATTAATAATCAATTAGAATATGGTGTATATCGTAAATCTACTCACGTTGACAATTACATTAAGAATAATTTTTGCAATCCTGTACAACATCAATATGCTGTTTTTCACAGCTTGATTCACAGACTTGTCAACTTGCCATTATCTAAATCAGAATATTGGAAAGATTTTCAACATATTCAACGGATAGCTTTAAAGAATGGCTTTGATCCAAAAACTATTAATAATATGGTTAAACGTTATAAATATAAAAAACAATTACAAGAGATCAGCACTCTCAAGAACATCAAAGAACCGCCATCAGTATTTAAAAAATGGACTTATCATACTAAATTATTCAAGAAATTTGAAAATATTTTTAAGACCTATGGAATAAAGCTAGCTCCACAGAATAGATTCAGTATCAATAATTTGTTAAATAAGCCAAATGTCAATGTCAAAGATAAGAAAACTCTTTCTGGTATTTACAAAAATCAAATGTGATCATTGTGACAAGTATATAAAAACATCTTTTACCATCATGATGTAAGTGAAGGCTTTCAATATCATTTCGACTCATTTGTTTTATCAACAACGAAAATGCTGAATGGCTGTGTACGAAGAGCACAATGAATGGTTGGATCATCCATGGATGGCCATTTGAGGGTCAAGTTACGTTTCGTAATTGGGAACCAACATTTTTTTTATTTCGTTTCCTTATTCCTTATCACGAAATAAACAGGTTTTTATAAACCATTTTCCAATGAGAAAGCAACATACAAAATGTAGGTTCCCACTTTAAACAATTAAATTCCCCCTAAAATGACCATCACAACGTCCTCCAAATAAAACACGACTAATGGCACTTAGTTTGCCCATAATATCAAGCAATTTTTATTAAATACATTTCTTTCTACAACGCTTAGTTTTGGAAATGTTGTACAGTCTCAACTTAAATTGTGCACCTTGTATACCTGTGCCCAGTCCCTATGTATTGTCCCTGGTGAAGTAGGCTTTGCGCGCGGTCGCCATAGTTTGTCACTATGTTTTTTCGAGGAGTAAGTCTCCTGTGTGGTGAATGTGCACAAACACGAGCTTTTGTGGTGTGAAGTGTTGAATCAATTAGTACATTTACACTGCGATTTTCAAACCAGCATATTGGTCAACACGTGTGGTGTTTGGCTGCAATTCTCTTATAGCAAGGGGGAAAAAAGGCTAATTAAATGTTTCAACACACAAGTTAGTGTACTTATTTAAGTTACTTTTCGGCGGTAAATTTCATAAAATATGTTATGCACTATCAACAAAACGATTCTGTATTGTTTGTTAATTTTAGATTTCCGACTTGGAAAGGCCTAAGAGAAGTATGGGTAAAGACAATACGCATGAAATTTGGCAACACATTCCGACATCTGCTGTGTGCTCCCAGTACTTTTGATCCGAGAATTTGGACTTAACACATTGTGTATAATAAGCTTCTTTGTAACGACTTTTTCTTGAGCTGAAAATTAATATAAACACGATTGTTTGTATACATACATTTACTTATAACTAATTATCGTGCATGTACTTTGTACTTTTACTGTTTCTATAAGAAACGTCTTGCTAATTAGCCCACGTGAGAAAGAATGAGTAAGAAATTGCTTGTGATACCAGAACCGTGAGGATAGGTGTGTTCCTCGGACTCGAATGGACTGGCCATTATCGCAATATTCCATGACCGAATTTTTTCATAAATGGTACCACACATTCTCCCAAAGGTTTAAACCAATGCTGCAACATGTTACAGATTTTGGTTACATCAACAGCAGTTTTAGACCAAGTAATAGCAGCTAAATTAAGTTATGACTTTGTCAATGTCTGACAGGCTCTAAAATGTGGTTGTATCACTAGCGATCTCTCTGCTTCCATTTTCCATTGTTCTTTACTTGATAAACTTTGTAAAACAAAGATTTCAGCAAATTATGTGTATGCTGTAGGCATAACCCAAGGCATAGTGACACAAGATGGCGGCTGGGCGCAAGACTGGCTTCAGCGAATTGTCCCCCTGTGCATTGCTGTATTTACCGGGAAAATAAGCCCATGCCTGGGAGACACAAATATCTCAAGCTCAGTTTGTTTGGAAACTGTAAGCCTCTTACAGTCTTGCTCAGGTACAGGCTTCCTCATCTGATCCAGGCCAATGTCCCGGAATATCTCTCTGTCTCTGAAAATTGTGTAGGGGAAAGCTCTGAGTTTTAGAAAATCTTTTGATGTATTAACTGGCCAAAGTCCGGATCGATAATGGTCCAATAATAATGCTAAAAGAAAAACAACATTTTAGGACACTGCATTTGGAGCAGACCATCTGGCCTTCGCCGGAAACTGTACGGATTTGGTATTTTTTCAGGAAATAATTCATGTGCTTCTCTTGATGGATTTCCATCTGCGGTGTTTTCATTTTTAGTCACGTGGAAACAGATATTCATGAATTTAGGTTTGCTAAGAACCTGGCGGGCTTATTAATTGCGTTTTCGTCAACACTGTGAATTTATTATCATAAAAGCTTCTACAAGGTTATATTTCATGTAATGTCGTCTCTAACGCTCCCCTATTTGGCCTATGACCATCAGGGTTATCTCATCTCAGCAAGCGATGAGGGGAAGGCCCCAGCGAGGGGAATCCATTACCTCCAATGGGAGAGCGAGGATGAGGATGGCGGTGGAATGCGAGGATATACAGCTTTTATCGTGGACTCCGAACCACGTTGCCCTAGGATACTTCACATGAGTAAGTCAGAGGTGAAGACGGGGAAATGTGAAGTCGGGAATCAAACCTCGGACTCTCAGTACGAGAGCCGGAAGGAAAACCACTGCGCTAAACCTCCGCCTTCATGTAATAATGCTCAAGGGGATATTTTGGCAGCTAACACCCTATCCTTTGATTGCTTCCCATAATTATGTGCATATCATTTATCGCTCGCAGGTTATGAGGGCAGGTTTGTGTTTCCCACACACTAGTGGTGACCTCAGTGAACAAGTCATCAGTCGAAGGCTCGAAGAAGCCATATGAAACGCGAAGTAGAGAAGGCTCAGAATCCTAATGACTGTGAATGTGTGGATTGTTCAACTAAAAAACGAATAGGTGCAAGAGATACAATCTGCAAATTCTGTGTATCTTACATCTTCCTACCGCTGCAGGCCACGAACAACCTAAGAGAGCTGCAGAGAAAGATGTGTAATATATCTTGAGCTTGGGCACTCCAAAACTTTCTACAAGGAGAACTCCTGGGTAGAAACCAAGGTTTAAATTAGACTTTTTATAATCAGTTTAAAAAGGAAGGAGCTAGTATGCTTTCTGCACTCAGCATGAAGCATATTTAGAGCATTCAGTCCGATAACAAAGGCAAGTCTCAACATATTCTCTAAATTATTTACCTACTCCATTCCCAAAATATAACGACGCAAAATGCAGGTTTGGTTAATATGTGACAACTGCAGTTTAAAAATAAGGTCACGAATATTAACACGTTTAGAAATACAAAACTGAATAGAGTTTATGAAAGCAATTTGCATAATAAATATGAGCATCAGCATAACCATAAGAAAACGGAATAAACTTAATACTCACTATTACAATTGGCAATAAATTTTTTACTTTCTCTACTACGTATAGTAAGTAGGGGAAGTATGGTATTCCACCCAAAAATTCGATACCGAGATTTCACTGGAAATATATGTTTTGAGACCCCCTGAATCCAAAAACGGCCTTTTTGGAAACATGTCCGTGTGTGTGTGTGTGTGTCTGTCTGTGAACAGCATAACTCAGAAACGAACAGTCGGATAAACACCAAACTTGGTATTTAGGCTCAGTATCTTCCAGAGATGCGACACGAAGGTTTTCAAGAAAATCTCCCCACCCCAGATTACCCTTCACACGGAACATTTTTCGAAAATTTTAGTTTTCTCAAAAATGGCTCTAACGATTTTGATTAAAATACCATATGTTTAAGATACTTTCATGACAAATAAAATTTATATCTTGAATTTTCTGGGAATGTCTCCAAAAGTATTCTTCATTGTGAACGACTTTTGCATAACTGGTAAACCATAAGAGATGGACAAAATGCACAAAAAATGTAGATCGTATTAAAATACACAATTTATGTCATATACATTTTTTTTGTTGAGTGAACCATTTTCGAGATATTGCTTGATATTCCCTTAAATTTTTCAATACTTTCTCAAATGTGAATTCGTTATTCATTTTTTTTGTCTTGGATATGCAAAGAGTATTAATCTGTGGCAAAGAGAATGGTGCTGCGTATAGCAACCAGCTATTAAGAGATATGTGTATGCTTAGAGGCTACGTTATTTTTATAGCCGTTGCAAATACAAAACAAGGGGAACATAGTAGGCCTTAAGCAGTAGTCAAATATTTTTAGAACTGGTCGCTATGTGTAAAATGCAATTCTCTTTGCATGTCAAAAGACCCTTTTTGCAAATGTTTATCTCAATTAATATGTAATAGATGGAGAATAAGGGTTTGTAAAAATAGTTTGTACAAGAGTAGAGAAAGTCATGTGAGTGTAACACATCAGATTTTTTGAATAGTATATAAAATAGTAAAACCAAATTCATAGAGATTTCCAAAGAGAAAGAGGAGAATAAACTCTTAACTTGTGTAAGCAAAGTTATAGCTTAAAACATAATCAACACCAGAAAAATGAAAATCAGCTTTGGAATTTAAATACAAAGGATGAAGCAGCATATAAGAAGAGTGAAACTACCGTGTAAGAAATGGATGGATTGTCTAAAGACAGCTGTTAAAGATTTAATTCCCTCCTATTTCTGCGCCTATTGAAGTAAGATTCCATTTTGAAACCGTGAAATTAGACACTTTTAATATCATTATATATATATAGGGGTGATTCAAAAGTTTGCGCACAAACTTAAGGATATTATACAGGGGTCGAAAATACAACTTTAGAAAAGAAACGTGTAGTCTTGGAAGTAATTCTAAGTCAATTCAAACCTTGTAAAGTGAGGACCTACAATCAATTTATTTTGTGTACACATTTAGGTGAAGCAACCATCATATTTACTCAACGATTCTGTTTTACAAAAGTTATTCATATTGGCGACCACCACAGTGAATACAGTCATAACATCGTCGTGGAAAGTTCTGGCACTCTTTACCAAGTACCTGACGCATCTCATGAATCTCATCAGTCGCTGCAGTATCCTGACGAGAAGTGTTTCTTGGTCGGGAACCGGTGTCACGTACACGAGGCTTTCGATATGCCTCCATAGGAAGTAATCGAGAAGTGCCAAATCAAGGGAGTCGGTGATCGTGCAATTATCAAATCATATGCCTCACCACCTGGCACGAGTTTCCTGAAATTTGGAACTGGTATCACGTACACGAGGCTTTCGATATGCCTCCATAAGAAGTAATCGAGAAGTGTCAAATCAAGGGAGTCGGTGATCATGCAATTATCAGGTCATATGCCTCAACACTTGGCACGAGTTTCCTGCAATTTGGAACTGGTATCATGTACGCGAGGCTTTTGATATGCCTCCACAAGAAGAAATCAAGAGGTGTCAAATCAGGGCAGCGGGGTGGTCATACAATTACCACGTCACATGCCTCACCACCTGACACGAGTTTCCTGCAGTTCGGAACGCAGAGCTTTAAAATATGTTTTGTTGATTTTCTTTACAAAACTATATTATAAGTCGTCCTCCGTAATCTAGAGGTACCATGCTAGCCTTTAGTTACCGAGGTGGCGGATTGAAATCCGACGAAAGGCATTGGATTTTTTCGGGGTAAAAATCCTAAGCATGACTTCCCTCGGAAGGAAACTAAAGTCGGTGGTCCCGTGTCGTAGACTTACGGCACGTAAAAGAACCTCAAATCTGATAAAGAGACCTCTGGTCTTTCACGCCCAATATAGAATGGATCGATACACCACAAGAGTTAAAGAGCGTCCATAAATAAAGCTCAATTTCACTTCCACATTATAAGTAATGCAGAATTCGCGTAAAATTTCTAAGTTCAAGCATCAACGTTTCCTGCAAAAATGGGTTATTTCTTTTAAAAAAAAAGATTGTTTTTCATAAATTACAATCTAAACAATTACCACAGATAGCTGAGAGAAACCTTGATAACAAAAAAGCTCAAGACAAGAAGTAGAAACCAAGATAATACAGAATACACTGCCAATATATGCAATAGAATTTTCTCTGTATTTTAAACCAAATCAGTCTTCTATGACAAATAGTTTCCAAAACATAGGCATTCAACTGATCAAGTGCACAAAATCCTAAAGCATATAACAAAACAATAATAAACATCCATCAATATACTCGCAATCAACCAAAAGTAATAAAAGATGTACCAAGTTAATCCGAAAGATCTAAATATTATTCTGACATTAAAAAGGAATATGCCACTTGATTACCCTTTAAACAATAATAAAACTACCGCAATATGAAGGATAAAATAACCTTTCCTTGTAGGTTCTCTGTATTATGGCCTCCCCCTGTAATAATGGTATACTCTCCAAAGTAATTACAGACAAAGAAAGTCCGTAGTAGAATAAAAAGAAAATCGGTGCCCTTATATAGCGAAACTACTTAATGCTGCATGTAAAGTAGGGCCATGATGCACAGTAATTAGCCTATCTTTGCAGCAGCTCTTGTTAATGACGTATATACTTCTGCAATCGAATTTTCTTTTAACAGATGTTATCGTCTACTAGTTATTGCAAAGTCAAGGTTGCAGTTGTGTTCGTGTGGCTTTCTTACGAGGGTCGTCCAATAAGCAAGTTTCCCTATTTTATAAAAAAAACATTACACACAATTGATCATGTTGGATTAATTTTATTTATATTGTACAATCCTTCTGTTACTTTTCTACATGGTCAACTTGTTTTTCCCAGCATTTTTGGGGACGTGACACAAGTTTTTCCAAGCCAGTGTTGTACCAGGTCGGGTCCCGTGTTCGCAACCAGCTGTTCACTGATTTGACTTCATCATCGATGTTAAAAGTGCTTACCTTTGAGTTGAAGGAACATGTAAAAATCACTTGGGGCAAGCTCCGGTGAATACGGAGGATACGAGAAAACTTCCAAGTTGAATCTTGACCCAGGCGGAGATCAGAAGATTCAACTGGGAAGTTTTCTCGCATCCTCCATATTCACCAGATCTTTTCCCAAGTGAATTTCACCTGTTCCCCTGACTCAAAGGTCATCTTGGAGGTAAGCACTTTATTCTATGTAATATTTATGTATATATGTAATTACATTGTACATTTCCTTGACACGCATATAGTATATCTTTATTTTATTTTAAATATTCCATATTCTATGCAATGTTTATATTTATATGTAATTTTTTTACATTTCCTTGACATGTTCTATGTTCACAAACCTTTATGACTGCTAGTGAACTCGCAGAATGCAATCCAATCTAATCTAATCTAATCTGAAGTAAAATATCCTCTAGTTCCTGAGGTCGCGGGTTCAAACCCGGCGGAGGGCGATGGATTTTTTTCCGGCGTAAAAATCCTTAGCATGGCTGCCTTCGGAAGAGAAGTAAACCCGGTGGTCCCGTGTCGTAGATACGGCATGTAAAAGAACCTCAAGCCTGATAAAGAGACCTCTGAGAAAAACTTCCGGTCTGTCACGTCCAATATAGAATGGGACACTAAGAACCATAGTAGTTAAAGAGCGTTCATGAATAAAACACAATTTAATTTTTCCATCTGAAGAAATTCCTTGGTGGAAAGCGTTTCAACGACGATTATGTGAAACAAGAAGTACAGACTAGGCGTTCATCGTAAGCGGCATCATTCTTTGACAAAGGCACACTAAAATTAAATTAAATTGACTTTTATTTATGGACGCTCTTTAACTGCTGTGGTCCTTAGCGTCCCATTCTATATTGGGCGTGAAAGACCGGTAATTTTGCTCAGAGGCCTCTATCAGGCTTGAGGTTCTTTTACGTGCCGTAAATGTACGACACGGAACCACCGCCTTTACTTCCCTTCCGAAGGAAGCCATGCCAAGGATTTTTACGGTCGAAAGAAATCCATCGCCCACCGCCGGGTTTGAACTCGCGACCTTAGGAACTAGAGGCTAGCACGGTGCCACTAATTCATGGAGGACGACGGCACACTAAAATGGTTTTCCGTTACGACAAGTGTCTAATAACGGTGGTGACTATGTGGAGAAGTAGTGTAAGGTAATGAATGATAATAAAGTGTTTGGAAAATAACGCTGTGTTATTTTTTAAAAAATTATCGGTACTTTCTTTAAAAACACCTCGTACTAGGTTTGGTATTTACCCGACTTAAGTTTTTAGTAATGTTGTTGAGACACACATAACTTACACCATAAATATGATACGTTACATTCACATTGTTTTCTCTACTCAGTCTTCTACAATCTATTCTTACAAAACGTATTATTCTAACTACTTGTTAGTCCAGATAACCTTCAATTCTCGTTTACACATTTCGTTGTACGATAACAGTAGATGGAGCGATGGTCAGATTTTAAAGAGCGTGTCGCCGTGTCATGGCTTTGAAATACCATGCTCTTGGCATGACCACGAGGGGAAAAAAACGAATAACGACTTCCCATTTGAGAAAAGTATAAGTATTTGAGAATTCAAATCGACAACAAGGAATGTCTCTGGAATAGTTAACTCTACAAGAAATAACATACTTTGTATGCTTTAAAGAGAGCTACATTTCTTGGCAGTAAGATTTTGTCTATCTCTTATTGTTTACCAAGCATGCAAAAGGCCTTTAGAATGAAAGGACCTCAAACGTTATTCCCACAGAAATCAAGATGTATATCTCATTTGTCGTGAAAATATCTTAAGGCATGTGATATTTGAGAAGTAGTTTATGTTGTATTGTTATTTGCACAACGCTTTGGGCGTCCATTTGAAGTAGTTTGTATTGAAGGAGTTGTATTATATTTCAACTGTTGGGGAGCCGAACTTGTAGTAGTTGCAACCGCACGTATAGTACCCTCTTTCCGGTAGCCTTCGCCCCAAATGTACTTTCAGGTGCCATTTGCTCCAAGTTTAAAAAAAATGTTAACTTTGTAATTTGACTGTTTCTTTAAATATTATATATTTATGTTTGCCTCGGCTGCGTCAGTATTTATTTTAGAGACATGGATGTCTTGGCAGGGTTGCGATATGACTAAGAATGTAGGCTTACACAGATTATAATTTTACTTCACTTCTTTTATTAATGTTTGACACGATTTAAATAACACTTCACTGATAGAGAGCTGTGAGATTCTTTTATTAATTACTTGCACTTTTTAACACGTACACTATTTCGTCTCACACGAATACGTATTAAATTTCTCTCGGAAACATCTTGCGTCTGGTTAGTAACACTGTCTGCAGGCAACTGAATTGATTTCAACCGCCTAAACTTGTAAATTTCTGTATTTAAAGTCTCTGATTGGGTATTCCTAATCCAATAGAATACCTTCATTTAACTAAAGCTTTTTCTGGTTGTTGATTGGCTATTTTTAAACTGTCTCAAAATTTACATTATTGTTGCTCCAATAATGACCAGTAGCATTTAAACTTTCAAATTCATTATTGCCTCAAGGTTACCTCATTGTTACTTCACTGTTAGCAACTTTTAACCTATTATTCTCACAGCGCCTACATTATTAAATTACGTAATACATTCACATAACATTATTACACATGGATACAATAATATAAACATATACAATGACTGTAATATACGCTTTTTTACATATCGTTACATACACATATTGCTTTAAGGTGGGCTGTTATTGAATTTATATATTATATAATTAGACTGAAATCACTTTAGTGTTAAAAACACTGCCTCATATTTTAAACAAAATCATTAGAACAATTTTTGAGAAAATCGAACTTTTCGAAAAAGTTCCATTTAAAGGATTTTTGGGGTGGGAAGGTTCTTGAAAATCTTCGTATCGCATCCTTGGAAAATGCTGAACTTAAATACCAAGTTTTGTATTTAACCGACTTTTTGTTTTTGAGTTATGCTATTTAAAGTTAAACAAGACAAACACGCACATATATAGATGCTTTTCTAAGAATGCTTTTTTGGGGTTCAAAGGGCCACAAAACGTGTATTTCCGGTGAAATCTCGATATCGATGTCTTGGGTAGAGTACAATGCTTTCTCTACTTTGGGTAAGTAGCACAGAAAGTAAAAATGCTCTATTTTTATTCAGTGGTCCTCAGAAATGTATTTACGGTATCGAAATTTTGGGTGAAATATTTCCTTTACCTATAATAAGTACTTAGGTGCTAGAGAAAGTGAAAATAGCGACCCGTTCAACCAAGCACCCCTCTAGCGTCCACGGGGAATACTCTTTCCTTTCAGAAAGCATCCGCTTCATCTGTCCGGCACCGCCATACGCCACGAAACCTAGAAGCACACCTGAAACTTGCGAAGGAAAGGGAATGAAAGGAAAATTGAAGGAAAGGGAATGAAAGGAAAATTGTAGAAAGAAAATCGTGGTAGAAGAGAAATCACTACAACATTCACTCCAACCACGAAAAACCTAATGTTAGAGTGTGCGGTCAACGGGAATCGAACCCCGGACCTCCCAAATGCGAGCCTCACACGTTACCGCTGAGCCACCTCTCTCGGTGCGAAATATTTATTCAAAATATACCAAACAATTACAAATTTTTATCAGGCTAAAAGCAACACGTACCGAGTACTAAGAACTAATATTTTCTAATATTTAAGATTTTAACTATAATAACTAACGATTTGTTTTGCATAAACATATTTTCAAGAATTAAGTGATTGAGAATGCTTAGTCTAACAATGTGACCATGTCTGTGAAGTGATTACACTTTGTTTAGCTTAGAATGAAGAGTCTTAACCTTTCTTCCTAGTAAATGTACACCCGTGGACAAAAAAGTCATGTCTTGAACGACAAATTTTTCTACAGCGCGTTGTTTACACCACACGCAACACAGTTGTGTAGCCGCTGCAGCAAAACGTAGATTACTTCTGTGGTTAAGACCGCAGGTTCGCTTTTTGCATCTAGCAAACACGTTTATTTCTTCTGTTAATAATGTTTAATCAACACATAGCGACTACTTATTTTCGATATACTGCATTTCATACACGGCATTTGGTAAAGTTCATAATAGAATAGTTATTACGATGCAAAGTACGTGGCTTCACAACTTCATCACGATCGCATATCAGTATCTTGTTGGATATCAAGGGACGGTCTAGGTGTGCTGTGGCAGCTTGACGATACACTGAACAGTGCGCAATACACGGTAATACTTGAGGATACCTTGATTCCCTCTTTGAGGATAAGATATCCCGATGGAATTGTTGAATTCGCACAGGATTCTGGGCACAAATTCAAGAAGCCTGGGATGCTTTCTCGTCCATGTTACTACAGGGGTTTAATTTCATCTGTAAACCGAAAATGAGGGCAGTTATAAGTGCTCAGGGTTCATACATACGATATTAATTTTCTTTATTTTATGTGTTTTAGTTTTCGAAGTTAATAGTTTATTTGCATTTATTTCTTTAGTTATTTAAAACGAGCATTTTACTAGAATTGTGTTTTTGTATGCATATATATGCCTAAATGCTAAAGCTATATTAATGAAATATTATGTTCTTAACAACCAGTCATAAAATTGATAATAACTAATGCGAGATTTGAGCCCAGAAGCACAAGCGGTACCTTCTTAAGCCCTGGACCAATGAAACGTTTTTCCGGGCTCTCTTTTCAGTAGCTTATAAGCGTCGCCACCGAGAAACACCGTTATAAGGTGACCATTGCATTCACAGGGCAGAGGCTATTCTACAGTTCTTGCATGTGCGTTGTGAACACAGCTGTTACGAAGGTACACGAAGCCCTCCGATCGTCACATTGAATCTGGGTTTTTTGTCCACGGGTGTACAACCACAGCAATCCAGAGCCAGGCAAACAACGTGGTTTCGTGTTTTAACCGGATGAAACACATCACCAAGGTAAATCATTAGAGTACTTATACTAACAACCAACAAAGTGAGATATATCTGTTGTGATGAGCATCATTCTTCAAGCAAACCTGCAAGAACGGTTAGCAAACTACAAGCCCCAAAGCAAATAGTGAAAGGGTTTCTTACATTTCCTTTAACTGTCTTATTTCTCACACCGAGCGAGATGATTCCACGGTAACGTGCGATGCTCGCATTCAGGAGGTCCCGGATTTGATTCTGGTTGGGCCAGCTTCTTTGACCTTGGGTTTTTCGCGGTTTCCCTGGTTGGTAGGCGAATGCTGGGGTGGATTATATAATGTCGCGAATTTTCCTGTCATTGCATTTCCTTATCATGTTTCAGGGTCGAAGGGTCAGGCGAGTGGACAGCGCTCGAGACGTATGGCGGTGGAGTGGTCCCGCAGATGTCAGAATGTAATATCTGGGACGTTAACGACCCCGCCCGTGTCCGAGGCTGCCGCACCGGATCTAGTCACCCTCTACATCACTTCCTTCTGCAGGTTTCCAGAAGCACAATACATGATTGTGTGCTTAAGTGTCGAAATGGTCCTCCACTTCCTGACGATCTTAAACATTAATAATCACCCTTTCGCATAAATCGACTTGAATTTTCCCCATACACACGGAAGGTGTGAGGTTAGCGGTGGATGGAAAATTCTTTACTGCTGGCCGAGGTAAATGAGAGAGGTACTTCTGTTCGTTCTGTAGAGTAGGGCTAAAAATAAAAATGCATATTCACAGTTATAATTTCCTGGACTATTATTCACAAAATGCTTCACCTCGGTGACAGTTGGTTGAGCACTAGCTTTCTTTGACCAGGTATTAGCTTCAATCCCGATCCCGCATATCATTTAAATGTGCTTAATGCAACAATATCGTGTCAGTAGATATACTCTCATGTAAAAGACCTGCTGTAGGACAACATTTCGGCCAAAGCGTAACGCTGATGCGACTCTGGTGGTATTTTTATTATTATTTATTATTACTATTATTATTATTCATGAATATACATAAGATTGTATGTTTCCTGAACCATTAAAGCCGGTTTTTGAGACCCAGGAGAGAAAACAACAACAACAACAACAATAATAATAATAATAATGACATAATACGATTAAAACCGTAAATAGACAACTAAACGAGAAGACAATATTAATATAAAGAAAAAAGGAACATAATCAAACATAACGACAAATAATGCTGAACAACGAGATAAAGGGTATAAAGAGAATCAATTTATAAAAAAAGATGCCCGCCCTGTAAATTCATATTAGGAATGGGTTTTGTTGAAAAGGCAGAAAAACTATTATTGTTTTTCCTCGAAAGGAAGGCAGATGGCACACATGCCTGTTATTGGCGCCGAGAAGTATACCGGAAGTTTCGCTTTTGTACTTTGGCTCGGACGTGAAGTTAACAATGGCCTCAAAGCTTAGCAGGGTCAGAAAGCATACGTGTTTTATCTCCGATCTAAGAATATTCGTGGGAAGATTTTAAACTCAAAATAAGTTTTAAGAAACAGAAAGGGAAAGTTGCCGAAGTGGGGATAGCCAATAATAAAATCATGAAACAAAAATGATAGCCAATAAAAGATCGCGTATACATCACATGATACGTTTGAACTCAAAACGGAACGAAACATAAGCAGGGTGGGGGGAAATTCTAAGTTTGGCGAAAGGCGTGAAACAAAAAAAGAAAAACGCCGAGAATCACTCGGGTAAAAACCAACCACGAGGACGGTGATGAAACAAAAAAGAAGAAAATAATCAGGAAATTTGAAGTGTGGCAATGAAGTGTCGAAATCTAGGCAATTCGAGGGCTAGTCGGAGAAACATATAAGTAGCGACTTCGCGAAAGTTATGACAATAATAACAGTGGTCTTGACGACGAAGGTGGCGACTCGACCAGATAGGAATCTTCTTAACAAAATAAAGAAATAATAACTCAATCTTTGCCGACAGCATTATCAATATTATCAAGGCAGTGTCACCACCCCTGAACACAGAACCTCAGCTCTACCAGAACAAGTTCCAAATCCCTGCCATCCAACAATCGAACCCGGGACTCCTCGAAGTAGCAGCAAGAAACAAAGGTCAGCGTCACCATACAACTAAAGTAGTGATTTACTAACAGGAGTTGAGACCGCGAGGACCTAATTCAGTCAGATACACTACAATAGTTCTAAAACTAAAGATGCTTACAAGCTGACGTCATATATTCAAATGTAGTGACCCACGTGCGAGGTCTGAGCATTACTTTCTAACCAAAAGAAATACACGTTTTGGAAGAAAGTATAGCAACAGAACGGTCGATCGTTCCCCCACAAGCCCCTTTCTTGGGGGCCACGCCTCCTTTGCTGCCCGTGCACACGCGAAGCTATCTGACATCGCGATAAACTCGGTAACATTGCCTTTATAGCTCGCTTTTCGTCGACCATTTCTTAGATTTAAATGTAGTTAGCAGTCACCCACCCTAATGCCCCGAGTTGGATCATATCTTCTTGCTTGCACAGGTTAAGGTGAACTCCAGTGTTGGCTACACGTTTCTTAACACCACTATAAATGTTTGCCTTTACTAAAGGGCCACCCTTATTTAATGCATTTATTTTATCTTCACTCATATTCTTTTAAAGTTACACAAACATTAAATTATCATTTTATGCACACATACTGCCAATTGATCTTAAAATGTCTGATAGTTTTCTTCCTTCTGGTTGCGATATTACCGGTTTATCTTGAATGACGCGACTCAGTTAACCGAGCGAGATGACTCCGATTAACGCGCGAGGCACCGGGTTCGAATCCTGGGGCCGGCCACTCTGAGCATGGTTTTTCGAGTTTTCCCAAATTGGCAAGGTGAAGCAGGGGTGGTGTTGCTTTTAACACGAATATCCTTTCCCTTATTTCCTATCATTTCGCTTCCCCTTTTATTTTTCAGGTGGGCTTAGGGGCTGTGCAGTGTCGGTCGGTATCGGACAGATGGCACATATGCTTGCTTGTTGGAAATATTTTCTCTACCCTGCCAGATGGCAGCCTTCTCTAACCCGCCTAGGCAGGCCAAGTTCTCCCTGCTTCCGTCAAACGGAAGACTTCTCTGAACAGCCGTGACCGGGTCATTAAGTTTGGAGTCGTTAGGGACCTCTGCGCATCCCAATCGCTGGTCTCCCTACGGCCTATAGCCTCCTGCGGTTCCTTCACCTCATCCGTTCCTCTTGAGGATGGTAAGCACAAAAGATCCGCGTTGGGTCGAGGTGCGAGGTGTCCCCTCCGTTCCCTGGTCATACTCATATAGGATTGAACCGCCTCGCTCTGCGGTAGCCTACCTCACGGGCCTACGGAAGGTAACGGCATTTGCGATTCAGTCTTACATTGTTAGGCATAGCTATAGTGGGAATAATGTGTGTGAAGCTGTCTGTCTATTCTGTTTGCTATCTGTACTTATCATGGTGTGTACTAAAGAACAGCGGGTATTTATTGTGTTAAATGTTCCTCGAACAGAGACACGTGGACTACCAGCTTGAATTTACACAGAACTTCCCTGGTGTCACCATCGCTCAAAAATCCAAAATGTACACATTGTTAGAAACATTTAAACAGACTGGGTCCGTAACAGACAAACAAGTAGACAACCAACCGTTCTAACCGAAAACAAATTAGAAGATATAGAAGCCGTCATGGAAATAAGTACCAGAAAATCGCTGCCTCACATTCAAACATGTTTTTGGTGACAGAATAATTGACTAACTTGCTTGCTTCCCAGATTTGAATCCGTGTGATTATTATCTATGGAGTAGGCTTGAAGGTAAATTTTATGCTACAAATTCTCATAGGTTCGACGAATTAGAGCACAGTATCCGGCGTTCATTTTCCAATATTCAGCTCGATAAATTCGTCGAGCTATGTGTGTCTGTGTATGTCAAGAGAACGCTCTAGGCTTAGCAGGGTAGAATGCTTTGTTTAAATGGAGTTATGATGGGCAAGGGGATGACAGGCGTGTCACAGCGAGCGTACACTGATTCTGTGCACCTTCCTCGCACATGCGCACTGATCCTATTCTCCCTATCGGAACAAACACCTGCAAAAAGCTTCCCTACGCGATTTGTGCTGAGGTCAACGCTATCTTCTCATCAGCGGTTTGCTCTTTCACGCCAATGGCCTATGAGGAATCTAAACTATAAGAAACTCTTCCACTATAAAGATAGCTCGGCTAATGCATTCTTAAATAGCATTTTGTTTTAAATAGAGACAGCATTATCATAACAGTAAATTTGAAAGGTCAGTGAGAGGAATATTGCAGAATGGACTTCATTTATAAATAAGGTGTTAGAGCTTATTTCACCCTTTAACGTTACGCTTTACTATTGTTTTAATACACTTTAACCCCTACCCCCAGAAAAACAGTGACGTCTCGGGCAGTAATGTTGTTTAAATATACTACTTCAAGTACTTATATAAATTGCTGACATTAATTCTTACATGTAGCTTCTGAACAAGAGTATGTAGCGCAATAATTGACAAAGATCGTAAACGTATGAGAATCATAACTGAATGTTAAATTTATTTTGGTAAACGTATGGTATGTAGTGAATATTTTACGTCAAATAAGAATTAAATACCGGTACATAAAATATTTTCAAGAAAAGTAAGAGATATTTTTATGGCGTGAATTTTTGCAGTGCAGTATGTATGTTTGTGGATTCTTTGCAATGCTATTTTTATTAGCTGTGACCCCCCCCCCCACCCAACTAAAATGTGTGCGAGCTGCCACTGGCGGGAACACACAAGCCTTTATTGGATAGATTCATTCAGCATCGGGTTAAATACATAATGAACAAAATAACTTAATCTGACACGAGCCACATAGATCCTTCTGGCACCAGTTACAGATAATTGAGCATGTAGTTTACTGAGTCTTCTAATTCGGAGTCATTCCCGGAAGAAACAGCAAGTCCTGCGGGAGAAGACTTCTGATCCGGGGAACCGCATCAGATCTTCGTCCCAAGGAGGAATACACTGCGCCAGGTACCAAGTGAAGATGCTGAAAATGTGTGAGTCTGAGTCCGAATGTGTGCAGAGATGATACTAAGTCCAAGTTCACGATGTGTCTGGATGTTTCTGACACACCAAGATGCGCTCAGTATAAGCCTTAAAACTTTACTTTAAAAGACGTGCAGACGATTAATGTTGCTTATCCCAAATTGGACGAGCATATGCGAGTAAAGGACGAAGTAAGGGTGAAAGTCAGAGAGGTAATACTGAGCACCAGGTTCATATAGCAGGTGTCCGACGAGCATATGCGAGTAAAGGACGAAGTAAGGGTGAAAGTCAGAGAGGTAATACTGAGCACCAGGTTCATATAGCAGGTGTCCGACGAGCATATGCGAGTAAAGGACGAAGTAAGGGTGAAAGTCAGAGAGGTAATACTGAGCACCAGGTTCATATAGCAGGTGTCCGACGAGCATATGCGAGTAAAGGACGAAGTAAGGGTGAAAGTCAGAGAGGTAATACTGAGCACTAGGTTCATATAGCAGGTGTCCGACGAGCATATGCGAGTAAAGGACGAAGTAAGGGTGAAAGTCAGAGAGGTAATACTGAGCACCAGGTTCATATAGCAGGTGTCCGACGAGTGCTTCACAGTTTTAAGGTTCCCGCATGCACTGATCACAGCTGGGACTTCTAATCACCGCACTGCAGGCGAGGTCAGGTGCGAACCTCCACCGACATTCAATGTGGCGACGTTGCCTTTACTTTTAACGAATCGGGAATGGCTGGAGAGTTCAGAAGTAGTCTGGAGGGCAGCTGAGACTCACAATGCTTTCCAAACTGACGCTTGGCTCCCTTATATGCAGTTAAGAGGAAACGGTTCATGTAAGTCACATTTCAATAAAGAAGGACCGTTTGTGAAGTTCCCAAAGATGTGCAGAATGTTTTCAAAAACAACCCTACAGGTGGTATATAACTAAAGCCTATTACAGCGTTGGTACAGTACTACTACTGCTGCTGCCGCCGCCGCCACCACTACTAATAATAATCCCGAGGTCGCGGGTTTAAACCCGGCGGAGGCGATGGATTTTTTCGGGCGTAAAAATCCTTAGCATGGCTTCCTTCGGAAGGGAAGTAAAGCCGGTGGTTCCGTGTCGTAGATAAAGAGGCCTCTGAGCAAAATTACTGGATTTTCACGTCCAACATAGAATGGGACGCTAAGGAACATAGCAGTTAAAGGGCATCCATAAATATAACTCATTTAATTTAATTTACTACTACTACTACTACTACTACTACTACTACTACTACTACTACTACTACTACTACTACTACTACTACTACTACTACTACTACTACTACTACTACTACTACTACTAATAATAATAATAATAATAAGCGAACGAGATGGCTCCGTGGTAACGTGTGAGGCTCGCATTCGGAAGGTCCCACGTCCGATTCCCGTAGACCGTCACTTTGGCCTTGTCTTTTTCGTGGTTTTCCCTGGTCGCTAGGGGAATGTTGGGGTGGTTTCTTATCTAGCACGATTTCCTGTCCATCAATTTCTTTTCATTCCGTTTCCTTTTCATCTTTCAGGTGTACTTCTAGGTTTCGCGGCGTATGGTGGTGCCGAACAGATGCCTGCTCAAAGGAAATAGTATTCACCGTTGCCACTGGAGGGCTGCTTGGTTGACGGGTCGTTCATCGCCCTTTCTGGGCAGCTACAGCAATGGAACAGTCTTTGGGCCTGGAATTGTTAGGGACTTCCGCGCGCCTGTGGCCTGTATGCCTGTAGCCTCCTGTGGTTCCTTCATTTCACCCCTTCCTCCTTCCTTGTGCGAGGTGTCCTCCTCCATTGCATATAATAATAATAATAATAATAATAATAATAATAATAATAATAATAATAAACCTATACTATAACCTGCCAACATTTAATATTACGTAGGACAAAGAATAGCTACAGTGTCGTAGGAGCGCCCCAAACGCCAATATAAACAATCACAAAAGAGAGAAAATATCAGCTTCATCTTCGTCAGAAATTTCATAGACATGATTCTGATCGCGGCGTATCATTTTGGAGATGTATAATTACTGCACTAAATAAAGATCCAGTTTTATTAGAAAGGTGCTCTAGGGCGAGGAATGTTAACTTTGCAAATAATTCAACCGTCAACTCTCACAGTAGCCATTACTGGGCTCCAGCGAACCCCCATTGGGTTTAGGACATAGCACAGCAAATCCAAAGGGGTGTTAACGTGTGGAATGGTATTCTGGGGGACTACATCACTGAGGCAGCTTTCACAGACACACGGGAATGTCGCCTTACACTATAAGCCATCAGCAGCACATGAACGCTGAGCGTGGACATTCTTATGACAGGGCAGTTCGTAGCGAAGTCACTGCAAGGGCTAACGTTTTTATCCGCGATATTTGTAAGATTCACTTACATGGATTTCATACAGCATTCAAATTTAATTTTAACTGACGGATAAATATGTTTACGAAGTTGTAAAAATCATGCATTAAAGAGGAAATTCAGAAAAATTATCCATTATTCATGGCTTATAGATTTTTTCCTCCGTCAGATGAAAATATATGCTGATAAGATTACAAATCTTCTGCGAATTACATGTAAGTTAGTTTTGGAAAAACCGCACATTAAAGGTTGACAAAATGGTTAAATTTCCAAAACATACGACATATAAACTGCATTATTGATTGTTCTTTCTATATATTATAATCAGAATTTTCCCTGTAATAATTTGGCTGCTAGAATTTTAAAGTGGTAGACAAATATACATATTCTGGAGAGACTGTGTGTTGAGCTTCAACCCTAAAATAAGGAAACAAGAATGGCAGAGGAGACTTCTGTCCGCCTGTGGTTACATACAATGTATGAACAGGTGAACAGGTTAAAGCAGCGGTTCCCAAACTTCTTGCACACACGGCCCCCTTTTCGATAATGAAATTATTGGCGCCCCCTCCATTCACTTCTCTCTTAATCATTAATTTTCAAGTTTTCGCGCACAGTTCGACAACTTAAGTGCGAAGTTAAAGGATAAATTAATGAGCTTTCTTCAGTCCAAAGATTAAAACTGACTTTCCAGAAGGAAGATGTGTATCAGTTCTGGCT
Source organism: Deroplatys truncata (assembly GCA_030765065.1). NCBI lineage: Eukaryota > Metazoa > Arthropoda > Insecta > Mantodea > Mantidae > Deroplatys > Deroplatys truncata. Next base: position 680,134,383 of record CM060990.1, read on the forward strand.
AGCAAGAAGAAGAGAATACCCTGGTGTCTGCCTACCACACTAAACGTGCTTATTCACCTCATATTATCTCTGCGAAATTGGATTTTCGTCAATGATGAACATCAGGACTAAATCTAGGAATAGATAATGTGTGCAACTAATATACAGCCAGACATTGAACGATTAATTAATAGCAACAGGCTCATACTTATCACTAATCATCCTGATGTGCAGTGTAATAATTAATGGTTTACATAACATTGTACACGTGCATTTACTGTGAAATTGTAGTATTAATATGCTTATTAAATACAAAACATGATTCTGTTTAAATGTAATATGTAATAGGTGACTAAATTCCATTTTACCCCATTGTTATAATATTAATTAAGAATAAAATGATTTATTAATAATTCCAAATATCCACTGCGACCGCCCAGATAGAATACCGCGGCCCCCCTGAGGGTCGCGACCCACAGTTTGGGAACCGCTGGGTTAAAGGACTTACCAAAAAAAGGGCAAGAGACGGCTCTCTTTCGCGAAGCAAACTTCGGTTGCACACATATCTGACATAATAAAACTACAAACTAACGTAAGGTTTAGCGCCCTTTCTTACTGCAAACGGCACCAAGCGAGCGAGGTGGCGCCGCGGTAACGTGTGCGACTTGCATTTGGAAGGTCCCGGGTTCGATCCCCGGTGGCCGTCCAATCTGATCCGTGGGTTTTCCGTGGTTTCCCCGCGTCGGCAGGTGAATGCTGGAGTGGTTCATCTTCTAACACGGCTCTCCTGTCCCTCATTTCCTGTACCCATCTGTTTCAGGGTTGTAGGACCAGGATACGGCGTTCTGCGGGTTGCGGCTGGACGGTGGCTGTGCGTTCTGTGGAAGTTTCATCCTGACGCGTTCAGGGATTACTCGGCTGGAACCGTCCCTGGGTGCTTTTGGGCGGGAGCTCCTTCGGGGACCCACCCGGAGACTTGGGAGCCAATAGAGTGGGCCTGGGCGGTGTTGGAGGCGTTCAAACTGGAAACATGAGGGACCCCGTCTGTGCTTGCGCCCCTCGTCATCCAGATGTGGTCCCTCTTCGGGTCTCTCCCCTCATCGTACCTCTCCGATATTTGCCAGTTATGAGGACTGAGGAAAACCTGAAAAATCCTCAGTCAGAGAGGACAGTCTTGGCGGGATTTGAACCGCGGACCTCCCGAATAGGAAACTCGCACGTTACCATGGAGTTATCTCGCTCTGTAACTAACGTAGACACGACACATGATCTAGGCTTACTGACAGATTCTATTTCGAATTTCTTGAGGCTCACTTGACTCTAGAAAACCTAGAAAATATTCCACTCCAGGTAGCACCTCAGCATTGTTTCCAGCATGAAGGCAAACTCCTTCACTATCTTAGAGCGTTAGGGAAATATTGCGACGCTTGATAACCTCAACGGAAGTAGTTGGTGGCAGTACCCGAATATTTCTGAGCAATAGTAGTCATGTTCTTCTGGTAGAATAATGCGACGCAGCGGCTATGGCTCAAGGTTATCGGGGGATTGGAAATAAACAAAGATAAGTCGCGTTCTCCCCCTACAAGCGCTATCGGCAGACAACCAGTAGCTTCTGGAAGTTTCTCTTCCCCGTCTCCCCGTCTCCAGAACGTGTGTCCAGATAGTTCTAGAATGTTCTTTGGAAAGTTTCATTGGTTCTATAAGCGAGCGTTCTCACGAGGAGAAGATTAGTTGAGTTGGTCAGTCAGTGAGAGAGATAGCGATTGCGTTTCTGTGTGACGAAAAGTGCTGTTCTCCGAGTGAGTTGCTGACGACTGTTGTGACGTACGAGTGCTACTGTGGAGAGAGAGATTGCAGAAGTCATGTGCTCGACTCCCAAGTGAGTGAACCTTACGGAAGAAGAGGCTATGTCTCGAAGAAAGTGAGGTGACAAGGAAAATGAACTAGTTCACATTAGTGAAGTAACAGCGTGAACTAAGTGAAGTCCCAGTGAAAGTTGAACCAATGAGAACTGAGAGAAGTGGCAGTTGAAAAACTGCAGAAAGTCACAATAAGTATAATGTGATTATTAGTTCTGCAACATAACAGTTACAATAAGGTGTGACTTGCAAAAGAATTTCTTAATGGTGGCATACTTTAAAGCCAAACTAAAATGTTCAACAAGATATAATAAATACAAGATCTTTAAGGGATGCATACCTCGTGATGTTTTCCGGTGCCTGTTTCCCTCAGCTAAGTAAGTTCTGGGTTATACTGATTCAGTTTTGCCATACCAGCATATTCCTTTTTAATTGAGAGGTTAGGTAGTTGCAGTGGAAACTTAAAAGTGGTTGCATTTCGAGTGCTTACGTATTTGTTTTCAGTTTTATGAACATACATATCCAAAGACTAGAGATTGCATAATTAATAAAATTAATATATGGTGAACTGTTTAATATTTACATCTTCTCTACACTTTTATTAAGGTTATTAGTAGCGATGGGACGACACCACTATTTCTCGATACTCGATACCGAGACTCATTTTTGAGCAGCGATATTCGATACTCGATACTGACTTTATAAAAAGCTGTAAAACGATAGTTGTTCACTGAATTATATTCTTATTAGTAGTTTTCTGTATATAAACGCATGTAACCGATTTTGTATTGTATGCTGATTCCAAAATTGTTCCTGTTTGACGTTCTCCAAATGGCAGCAATTTTTTATCTTGATGACACAGGTTATACAGTACCTTCGTGTTATGCCAAGGCCGCGGATTGCGCGAATGCGTGCTCCGCACACAATCTAGTACACTGAGGGTTTTTCGTTCCGTAACTCCCGCGTTACTCACGAGTGTTAGTAACATATAAGTATGTAATGAGTACTAACCTTGTTATAAGTGTTGTTGGCACGTCCTGCGCCGCACCGAGGTCACTGTCGTCTCGGCCGATACGCATATAAGGCGGTTGTGGCCTTGGCATAAAACGAAGGCAGTGTATATCCCGTATTGTTAGTCAAGGCTAATAATAATAATAATAATAATAATAATAATTTATAATTATAATAATTTCTTTTCTTACGTTTTTATATAACTATATTTTATGTTGAAAACGTTTTAAAGGATTTTCTATCCATATTATGGAGATTACTCGTACACTAATCCTGTAAACTACGCTCGTGACCCGTGTTTCACTTGGTAAACTAACAGATAAAAGGAAAGAATAAACAATTCTGTGCACTGTATTATCTCACGTCTTAAGTTCTGATTTATTTCTGCTGGATTCACAGATTTTGGTCTCCGGAATCGCCAAGTCAAGCTATTACAGCAATGATTTAGTGTGCCAGCTAAATCAGCTTCACTCAGAACTCAGTTAACGCTGCATGTTACATGCGTACCTCTACTCCCTCTCCTATTGTTTTGCATGTCTTCAAACGCAGTCAAGGTTTATCAAGAACTATAGCCCAGCAACTTTTTGGCACACGTGCGAGGCAATAACTTGAAGTCTCGACTCCTTTTATTCCTTATCCAGCATAAAGTTAAACCAAAAACTTTCAGTAATACAAAACTTAAAATTTTAAAAGTATCGAAAAAGTATCATAGGTTTATCTCAAAGTATTATACACACTTCGATACCACCGAGTGTCGAGAATGTTGAGTTATCGACGGTATCTAGTTCCCATCCCTAGTTATTAGGCTATTACAGCGGTAATTTCCGTGTTAGAGACGATAAAGTTATTATTTTTCATTTTATTGCCACGTCCCCTTAGTTTACATGGCGGTAGTAATCTCTTCGATCAGACGCTGCCATTGCTCCCCTCCATTCCCCCTCTCTCCTGTTATCCTACCTCTTTGGACTACTGTTAAAGCTCCAAAATTCTTAATCTCTGACACTTCCACCGGCTCCCTGGGGTTCCATAGGTATAATATTGGTGGGAAGTTAAATAATTTCCGCTGGTACTTAATTTGGATATCACGCTAATCGATCTAGGTCACTCTAGTAGAGCAAAGGTAGCGCATCTACCACTACCGTAAAGTTAGCTACTAGTTTCTACCTGTAGAGAGACGGCCAAGTGCACGAAATGATTGTACCGACGGACCGTAGACTCAGAAATTGTCGATAATTTCTTGCAAATTTCACTTTGAGCAGCTGATTATGTATTATTTATATACAGGGTGCAGCATTTAAGTTGAGACTGTACAATATCTCAAAAATGAAGTGTTGTAAAAAGAAATGTCTTGAATAAAAGTTGCTTGATTTTTTTAAACAAAATTTTAAGTGGGAACCTACAATTAGGATCAATTTAAATTGACCCTAAAATGACCATCATAACGTCTTCCAAATAAAACACGACTAATGGCATTTACTTTCCCCCATAATATCAAGCAACTTTTATTAAAGACATTTCTTTCTACAACGCTTAGTTTTGGAGATATTGTACAGTCTCAACTTAAATGGTCCATCCTGTATTTCCAGTATATAAACAAACAGCGCCGTTTCAAATGCACAAAAATTAAATTCCTGGCCTACTTTCTCCTCCTATAGTCAATGAGCAGCTTAGCTCAACGATACACATATTTAGTCTTAAGAAAACTCAACCTCTATGATGTCTGATCGTTTCATACATTTGGGTTATTGATATTGTCGCGAACATGATTCGGCGACGTGGGGGATAGCTATTTGAGGGTGGTAAAAGGAAGGCAGATGGTAGACTAATGATAACAATGGGACTTAAATTAAGCTAATATATTAAGAAAGATTAAGTAATTTGTTGGTTGCGCATGTTTGGTTTACAAAGGTGGGGTTTGCAATATATTCCATTAATCCTGGCCAATGTTATTCTGATTATGGGGTACTAATACAAAGCCTTACCATAAGAAATGTGTCATGGTGTGTCTAGGCGAGGAAAGAGATGAAGTGGTCGAAGTGGTAGCCGGTTGAGCGCGGAGCGACGCCTCAAGAGGCACACAACAATGTAGAGGTTCCCCCGACGGTCAAAGACATGACGGTCGGGTCTACAGTCCTTTAAATAGATTTAGCGGCGTCCCGGAAGGGCATTCCAACATGTTGGCCGTTCTCCCGATATGGAGAACCAACGCCCTGATAGTGGGTAGACTTAGCCAATCAGCACCGAATGTTTAAATGTTCTAGAATATCCGGTGTGACGTCAAAGTGCGACTGTGCACGTAGACCAACGGAAGTTGGTGGCATCAAAACGTCCACTGGGAGTGCCATCGGAAGAGGCTAGTCACTTCCACCCTGTTACTTAATCATCTTATAACAAAGCTTGCATTTTTCCAAGAATATGTAAGAATCAAATCCCAATAAATTCAGATTAATTAATTCTTAATTAATAAAATATTACTAAAACAATATAAGTTAAACTCTCGCCAATGACATACGCGACAATATGTCGTTTTGAAGTTATTCTTTGTTTTAATTCGTTGAGTCATGGCCACATCCATCACCGAGCCTTGTAACATACATGTTTTACACCCTGTACGAGTAAATCTATAATAACATTTTTCTGGAATTTTTCGGTCTGGTATAAATAGTAAAATTAACGTCTATAACGGGCTACAATGAAACAAACTATAAAGAAAAACTAGCGACTTAAAATATGTTACGCTTATTGTAAACCATACCTTAAGTTCTCATCAGACTTTAGACTCTATGGCATGCTAATTACTTTTTTCAAAGGAATTTCTATGTGTCATGAAATAAAAAATGAAAATATCTCTCTTATTGTTGAAAATACGTCGCATAACAAAGTTCATAAGCATAAATTCGATAAGCTTTGTTGTTTTCAAAATTTTTATAGAATGAATATTTAAGACGTTATATTAATTTCCATTACCTATTCGTGTAAGCAAATCGATAACCAGAGAAAACAACATGTATAAGAAATAGTCGAGAGTTTGAGTATTACTATAGCTTCTTCTTGTGCTTTAACGTTTGTCAATATCTAAGAAACAGGAACTTTATTACCGGTTTTTAAAACATTATAAAATGCATGTTGCACAGAGAGAGAAGAATTGGCGAAGGATGGCAAAATAATAGGTGGAAAAGGGGGTAGATACAGCAGAAAGACGCAGAGAAAGGAAATAAAGTGGGAGAGACGGAAGATGGAGGGAGAAACAGTGGGAGAGTAAGAGAGAGAGAGAGAGACTCAAGTTTAATGCAACAGCGCGAGTGAATTCTGAGTTGTACTATGCACAAATGAGATAAAAATACTTTAAAAGGGTTAGGTATTTCTTCAGAGCAGTCTAATACGGTAACATTGATAATTATCCGGAATAGAAAATTACCAGAAAAATTAAGGGCACGGTTGTATTATATGCAGTATTGCTCACTTCCCTCGATCATTATTATCCTATATGCGTTTTCATAAATATTGTTTACCCCTTCTACGATTATAAAACGGATTTAGTTGTTTTTAAAAAAAAATTGAAATCCTGTGTAAGCAGAAATAATTTATTGTTCAGATTCTGAAGACTATTAGCTATACGCTGCTCAGCAAACTTTTCATATAAATAAATGATCAAATTTAAGATGTTCTCATATAAGGGCATGACATAGATACGTCATGACATCTCAAAACTTCGCATCACCTTACAAGAACATATCTATGTAAAAATAAAACAAAAATCATTACTAGGTCTTCGGTTAATATTGCGCTTTAACTTCTCAAAATAAATAATTTGATGGGATGTTGGCTTTGATGGACACAAAGTGGCTCCCTACAGCGGTAACCTGCGTGCATAGTAAGAGCCAGATTTAGTTCACATTGGGCACCACCTTTCCAGGTTCATTGGCCTTGGTTTTAGCAAAGGAATCGATTCTGTGGCTGAATATTTATTAAGACCATGGGTGGTCTCAGCAAAGAGAAGGCATACTTGGCCCATCAGCAATGGTCATGTGCACGAGAAGAGAGAAGCTCCTTCATTGGTGTTCAAATTTAACACCAAATTTTAATATAATTATAACGTGCAAATTCCATTTAAGTAAACGCTTACATATTAATCATCAGTCACAACTTTTATCGATATTTGCTGCCTTTTATACTTTCTCTACTTAGAGCAAATATTGCATTCCACCCAAAAACTTTGATACCGAGATTTCACCGGAAACATACGACTGCCTGAATCCAGAAAAGGCATTTCTAGAAAACGGTCTGTGCATGCGTGTGCCGCTGTGTCTGTGCTGTCAGTGTGTGTGTCTGTGAACAGCATAACTCAGAAACGAAAAGTCAATTAAATGCCAATCTCAGTATTTAGGTTCAGCATCTCTGAGGGATACGACACAAAGATATTCAAGGAAAACTCCCTACCCCAAACTACCTTTTACATTAAAAAATATTCGTTAATTATTTTCTCAAAAGTGCCTTTAACAATTTGGGTTAAAATACCACATCTTTAAGATATTTGCATGTATATCTTGAATTTTCTAAGAATAGCCTGTGAAGTCGACTTCAATTGAATGACTTTGGTAAATCGTAAGAAATAAACAAAATCCTGCTTCATAAAACATGTAGACAGTGTTATTTTCTGTTAGTAGTGTTTAACACCCGTGTTTACTACATATGGCACCACAGGCGGTGGGCACTGGTGATATATGCAATGAAATTATATTAGGAAACGAAGTGTTCCAGGTATAAGTTTAGGACCTCCTCGGCGTTTGCAAAAACTCAGCCATGGAGAACGTTCCTGACGGGATTTGAACCGTGGAGCTCCCGTTCGCGAGCCCTTGCCTTAACGACCTCAACTAATCGTGTCGGTGTGGACCTCGTTAAATTACGCAGTTTTGTCATATAAATTTATTCTGAAGTTTTTTTTTAAGTTCCCTTGTTTTATCCAGTTTATGATACTGTGTTTTTACTGTTTTCGCTACCGCTTATAACCGCAATTACACAACACACATGCAGCCATGCCTATGGCGGGACTCGAACCCGCGACATGCAGCTTGGCGGAGCGCCGGAGCTATACACTCCAGCGACCACGGCTATGAGGGCCGCCATTGAGATAAACTAGAAGTTAACAATTTCCAAGATATTCTTTGTTATTCGTTTGAATTTTCAAATTTTCAAGTGGTAAGTCGCTATTCGTTTTTTCTCGTGATCAGCAAAGAGCATGGAATTCCAAAACCATCACATAGTGACCCGCTTTTTAAAAATCTGACTATCGCTTTAGCCTGGTGCATTTATCTTAAACCTAAAACGAATGTGTATGTACATAATGAAAGTTTATCTCAAGAAGTAGACAGAAGGACAATAGTTTGTAGAAGAGTAGAAGTGAAGTAATGTGAATGTAACACATCAGACTTTTTTACTTTGGGTCTAGGACTGGGTACGGAGGGGGGCTTGGTACCTCGACCTGCACAGATCTTTTGTGTCTAGGGCCCTGACGGCGCGTCGCCAGGGAGGGAGGGATGCGGCTGGACTAGAAGGCACGACAGGTAGAGGGCAGGGTCCCTACCATTTACTGATTTGAACTCCCCGGATGCTGCTGGTGCAGCCGGTCCCCCTCCCCCCTTAGTCCTACACATCCCTGAGGGGTTCGAGAACCGAAGGTTTCCTCAGAGCATCCTTTTTCCCTGCGATGCAGACGCCGAAACCTCCCGCCGACACTTGCAACCCTGAAAGAGGCCAAGCAGATGAAAGGTGAAGTGAAATAAGAATAGAGGTAAAATGAAGAGACAGGAAATTTGGGGGATGTAATGGTCCTTCCCAACATTCGCCTGCGACCTGCGAAAACCCCGAAAAGACCTATGGTTCAGGAAGATCGACCACGGGAATCGAACCCACGGCTTCCCGAATGCGGGCCACAGACGCTACCGCCTGAGCCATCCTGCTTAGTTTCTTTGGGTTTAGAACGTTTCTTTTAGTTTGGTCAACATGTATGAACAGCTGCTGAGGGACCATCTTAAAAAAGTTTACTGGAGTTTAACTTTAAAAACAAGTTTAGGTAACAATACCCAGAAAAACTTAACGTGAAAATAAACACATCTATAAGGTAGTGTAGTCAAGATGGCTGTGTGGAATAGAGATGTGGGGTACAGAGAAAGGTTGTGAAAAATGGACACGTTACTTAAAATGTTTTGTAAAATTATTTATGAGTTCTATATAAGTCTACAGAGGAAGGAGAATTAGGCAAAGTGAGTGTAGGAGGATTATTAGGATAGAGAGTGACATATTGACTTAGAATTTATCACTTACCACAGGGACACATTTTGAAAAATTTCTTAAATATACAAGAAGAGTGTATTAACCCAAAGAATTGGTTGGTTGAAATAAGAAATCAACTTAAATAAATGGTATGGGTGATGTATGGCTAGGAAGAAGGGTGTGTAGGATTCTGGGAATTAGTTAGCTGCCAGTTGGAAGATATGCAAATACAGGATCTATGGTCAGTGGTGGAGGAAAGAAAAGTTGTCTAAAATGTTATGACTTCGGAAGTAAAGATGGGAAAGATATATGCATCAAAATGTGTAATAGGGATCAAAGAGAAGGTATTGCAGATTTAAAGTGGGTGTTTGGAGGTTAAAAGGTTACAGGGGAGGGACAGAAGAAAGGATTGACTCTATATGCAGGGATAAAGAACATGCAATCCACATTTTATTAGAATGCAAAGGCACGGATATCTGGAGGAAGAAATAAATGGTTAAGGAGTGCAAAAATAGTAGTAATGTAAAACATATTTGTAAACAATCTCAGATTATTAATTTAGGAAAGCTCCTATTTAGAGTTAAGAAGAAATGGTCGGTAAATTCAACCGGAGTATGTAGCACAAACTACTTTGTTAATTATAAACAATAATCATAGTTTGGTAATAGCAATGTATGAGCTGATCGTTGTAGAAAATAGTGTTATTATGGCCTGGAATAGAACTTGGGTTAGTCCAGGCCATATGAGCTTCGTAAACAGTTTAGTACAAATAAATAAATGCAACGACTAACATGAAAATATATCCAGAGCTGCCAAAAATATTTGAAAAGATTAAAAAAGGCTAAACGTATTCGCTACAGATATTTCAAACCACTTTGTCTCCATTTTAGTTTTCCAAGTTTTATAATGCTAAGTAAAACGTCTGATGGCTTACATTCACATGACTTTCTCTAGTCATTATCGTTTATCTTTTTGTAGCTTCTATTAACTATTCTTACAAAATCTTATTTTTCTCTCTACTTTAAGTTAATCGAGATAAACGTTTGACAGAAGGTTTCATTATAGGCACAAAGGGGATACAGGAGAAATTTACATACTTTTTCCATAACATCACCATAACTACTGAATGGTGAGAGTGGCTTCCTTCGGAAGGGGAGTAAAGCCGGAGTTCACGTGTCGTAGAGTTATGGCACGTAAAAGAACCTCAAGCCTGATAAAGAGGCCTCTGAGCAAAATTACCGGTCTTTCACGCCCAATATAGAATGGGACGCTAAGGAACATAGTGGTTAAAGAGCATCCATAAATAAAACTCAATTCTTTGAATGGTGACAGTCTCCATAAAATTGATAAAGGTAATGAAAGGTTTCAACCAATAACAACGGATATCTCGGAAATGGCTGATGCTACATAAAAGTTGTTGAAATAAATTGCGTGTTTTAATTTGTGTATTAAGCTTTGTCTATGTCGTTTCCAGTTACACAAAATATACAAAATTCATTCCGAGTGCCTATTCCAGAAAATATAAAGTACATTTTATTATTAAATTAAATATCTTAAATATGTGAAATTTTTATAAAAACCGTTAGAGTCATTTTTGAGAAAACTTAAAATGAGTAAAAATTCCATCTCAGTAGTAGTTCGGATGGTGGGATTTTTTGAGAAGTTTCTTGTCCCATCCTTGAAGACGCCCAACTAAAACACCAAATTTGCTATTTTACCAACTTTTCGATTTTAGGTTAGGCTGTTTACGGACACAGGCACAGACACACACACATATATTATCACGGGTAGCCGAGGTCGTTAATGCACGGACTCATAAACGGGACGCCTGCGCTTCAAATCCCGGCAGGACCGCCCTCTCTGACTGAGTTTTTTTCCAGGTCTACCCCAGTTCTAATAACTGGCAGATACCGGAAACTTACCCTTAACTTAGGACTAGAATTTCCTTCCCAAATTATCATTTCATATATCATTTGAGTCCACCGCCTATGGGGCCGTACGTAGTAAAAACGAGTGTTAAATACTACTGAAAATAAAAATAAGACACACATTTTGAATCAGGGACCTCAAAACATGCCTTTCCGGTGAAATCTCGATAATAGAGTTTTTGAGCGCAATGCAATACGTACTGTCTGTACTAGGAGAGAGTAAAATTAGCACCGCTGGACGCAGTGTTTATAGCACAGGGTCACACTGCAGATCTGTTACACCCCGTAACATCTCACCGACCGAGCGAGGTGGCGCCGTGGTAACGTGTGCGACTCGCATTCGGGAGGTCCCAGGTTCGATTCCCGGCGACCCCTCACTCTGAATCACGGGTTTTCCCGGGTCGTCGGGCGAATGCTAGAATGGTTTCTCTCAGCCCCCGAATTTCCTGTTCCTCCATTTCGTTCCGTTCATCATTTCATTCATCCTTCACCCCGTTAGATTTGTTTCAGGGTTGAAAGTGTCGGCGATGGTGTTTCGGTGCGGCGTGGCAAGGAAAAAGGATGCTCTGTGTGGAAATTTCTCCGTCCCTCGGCCTTCGGCTCGTTGCCGGGAGCGGGGTGCTGGACCCTCTGTGTGGGGCCGGGGGTCCAGGTCTGACTATCGAACTGTCGGGGCGCCTCAATCTGGAAATTGTAGGGACCCTGTCATTGCTGCACCGCTATTCCTGATTCCGGCCGCCCGGTGTCTCCTCGCACCTCCTCATCCTCCCTCCCTGAGGCGCCCCCTTGTGGAGTATAGGTACAGTATCCTCACCAGAGCAGTGTGCAGACCCCTCCGATCATTACCAAAAAAAATCGCGTCAGGAAAATCCTCAATAGACACACTAAAGGAAATGGGCAACATACTAATTGATTTTTCAGCTCATCTAAAACAGCACTCACATGGTTTTCTCTATTCTTGTACAAACTATTTCTATAAATGCTTATTCTCCATCTACTTCATGTTAATCAAGATAAACATTTGCAGAAACTTATTGCTAATTTTCTTGTAGGTGCAAGCGGAATATGGTAGGCTTTAAACGATAATCAAATATTTTAAGAGCTGGTTGCTATGTAGAGTATTCCATTCTCTTTGTATCTCCAGGACATAAAAAAACGAATAACGAATTCCGATTTGAGAAAAAGTATAAGTATAGAAGAATTTAAACAAATAACAAGGAATATCTCGAAAATGGTTCACTCGACAAAAAAATGTATAGGACATAAATTGCGTGTTTTAACGAGATCTACATTTTTGTGCAGCAAACGTTTGTCTATTTCTTACGGTTTAACAATTATGCAAAAGTCATTCAGAATGAAGAAGACTTTTGGGGAAATTCCCAGAAAATTCAATATATACATTTCATTTGCCATAAAATTATCTTAAACATACGGTATTTTAATCAAAATCGTTAGAGCCATTTTTGAGAGAATCAAAATTTTCGAAAAATGTTCCATGTAAATAAAGGGTAGTCTGAGGTGGGGATTTTCTTGAAAAACTTCGTGTCGAACCTTTGGAAGATACTAAATTCAAATATCAAGTTTGGTATTTATCCGACTTTTCGTTTTTGAGTTATGCTGTTCACAGACAGACACACATACGGACATGTTTCGAAAAATGTTTTATTTGGGTTCAGGGGGCCTCAAAACATATATTTCCAGTGAAATCTCGGTATCGAATTTTTGGATGGAAACTATATGTAGTAGAGAAAGTAAAAACCAACTGTTGAACACAGTTTTTATTTCACTACCTGCTGCGAAGTAAAGAGTGGCGTTGGGTGTGCTGACCCCTATGCAGCGTGGTGACCGCAGTGCTCTAGTTTGCATTTATTGTAATATCTATCTTCTGCTGAGCCTAGCGTCCTCTTGCATATAAAGTAAGAAGCATTATTAACATCTAATGCTGAGGTACCATATAGTAAACAAATTCTCTCTTTCTTATAGGGAGTGTTTCGATTTAGTTAATGGAGATTGAAATCCATTGTTTGCCTGCCTAACTCGTGACCCATTATCTCAGAAACCATTTAAGATATCAGACTGAAAGGATGAAAATGCATGCCTTCTAAGTAGACTGATCTACTTTTATCCATACGTTTGTAATTATGCCATCCTTTGATTAAAATTTATCACCACTTATTATCATCAAGGTAGATCTACAATTGCACTCGAAGCTTATTTTATTATCCTAAAATTTTATTTGACTATCTTCAATAGCTTCTGAGAAAACCGGTCATTTATTCCAATAAATGTTTCACAAGAAGCTGTTCAAAGTAAAAATGGATAGGGTTGGGATTTGAACCACGGATCTTCCGGTTTCCGTAACCAGCTGATTCACCACGGCAACTTGCCGGTACGACATTAAATTCCCAAACTGACTTGCATTTTTCTCGGTAAACCACAAGGAGATCTCAAAATATTTTGAGATGACATACCCCAATGGCGACTTACAATGTTGTAAGTACTTTAAGTCCCGAGCTTCATTTTTTAACTATCAGCTCAATCAGAGGTAAGCCCTCTGTAGGATAAGGTTGGAAAGGTAGAACCAGACGAGTGAAAAATTCAGTGCCATAACCGGGACTTGAACCACAGATCTTTCGGTTTCCGTCCGGGTGCTCTAACCAACTGAGCTACCATGACATTTAATTTTTCAGTCTCTAATTCTACCTTTCCAACCTTGTCCTACACACGGCTTGTGTGGAGGAACAATTAATTACCAAAAATGGACAAATCAAACTCGCATATGTTTGCAAAGAAACCACGTGGCTTCAGCACACAGAGGCTGCCATATTAAACCTCTTTACTGTAAATATGTAGCAGTTACATGTTTTCTGTGAAGTGGTACAAAGTTCACAGCACAAAATGGCAGATGCAGTATCTTTTTAAAAAGTATATTTCAAATATAAGTATTCTGTCTGCAATTATAAAATATATATCAAATTATACTGACGTGCATAAAATGTGGTCCATAATGGAACAGAGCTGTTTATGTTGGTACCGACAAGATCTAGCCCCACCCCCTGCCAACGTGACCTCCTCTGCTTTTCGAGCATAATTCTAGCTGCTGGATTGGCCGAACTTCCGAAGGGTAACATTACAACCTAACGTAGCTGAAATATGGTCAAAATTTTCAAAAAATTAAAAAAAAAATACTTTGAACCTTTAGCTTCAATTATATATTATAGCTTTTGCTCTGAGGCAGTATTTTAACACATATGATTTCAGTCAAATTATATAACATAAATTCAATAACAGCCCGCCTCAAAGCAATATGTGTATAATATAATATAAAAAATGTATGTAACAGTCATTGTATTAATGTTTATATTATTATGTACATGTTTAATAATGTTATGTGAATGTATTACGTAATTTAATAATGTAGGAGCCGTGAGAATAACAGGTTAAAAGCTGCTAACAATGAGGTAACCTTGAGGCAATAATGAATTTGAAAGTTTAATAATGCAACTTGTAATTCTTGGAAACAATAATGTAATTTTTGAGACAGTTTATAAATAGCCAATCAACAACCAGAAAAAGCTTAAGTTAAATAAAAGTATACTATTGGAGTAGGAATGGCCAATCAAAAATTGAAATAGGGCAAACTGTACAAATTCAGAATTCAGTTGCTAGCAGACAGTGTTCCTAACCGGACGCCAGACGCGTCCTCGAGAAGTTTAATACGTATTCAGTGTGAGACAAAAGTAGTTTACGAGTTATAAAGTGCAAGTAATTAATAAATAATCTCACAGCTCTCTATATCAGTGAAGTGTTATTTAAATCGTGTCAAGGATTAATAAATGTAGTGAAGTAAAAATTATAATCTGTGTAAGCCTTCATTCTTCAGCCGCACCACGCCTTGTTAGGATATTCATGTCTCTACAAATTAATACTGATGCAGCCGAGGCAAAGATAAATATATAATATCTAAAGAAACAGTCAAATTACAAAGTTAATATTTTTAAACTTGGGGCGAAGGCTACCGGAAACTTTTTACCATACGTGCGCTTGCAGCTACTTCAAGTTCGGCTCCCCAACAGTCGAAATACAACTCCTCCTAAAATAAACAACCTTTTCAAATTGGCTCTCCATACTACAAACAACCAGTTTCTCAGCTCTCAGGGCCCTTTAGAACTTCAACAAGTGACGATTTAAATGTCCATGAGCACACGACCTTAAGCTCTGCATTTACTTCCAATGCCTTTTACTCGACTTTGATTTTTCTTACACTTTTGCCTATTAAAAATGTTCCACGTGATGTAGTTTGTAGCCAACCTTGCTCAAATTTCAGCACAAATTTAGAGAGAATGAACTTAAAAAACTGGAGTATGGTTTTTGATACGCTTTAAAATGGCTGAAGATATGACATAATTAATTCCACCAACAACGATAAATTGTTAAAATAATTATACCTTAAGCTTTAAATTTTTGGGGGGACAACCAGAGTAATGAATAGAATTCTATATGATAGTTTGGTACATTAGTATTTAAATAATACGGCAGAATTCTTATTTGTTCAAAATTCCGCTTTCTGCATCATGTGGAACACCTGATTAATTAGCATAATTAAAGTAAAATACACCTTTCTTCTCAAAAAATATTAATTTAAAATACGCTTATAAGTGGAGTAGAGCAGTATGTGACAAAATGTTTAAAACATTTAGATAAAATCTGCGAGATTTGGAAATTTCATCTAGGGGTATCCTTAAACCTTATATTGTCATGCTACACTACTGCTTTCGTATTGCCGTTTAGTAACGGCAACAACTTTAACCTTCGTCTCCATGTCGCTGATGAAAGCTCTCATACATGTAAATGTGTAGCTGTCGTTCAATGTAACCATACATGCAAATAATTCTTCACCCCTTGCTCTGGAAGGCCGAATTATATTTTAATTGGTTTAGCCTTTCCTTGTGTACCAATCGCAGCGAAATTCTTTCACAGAGGTGGTATTCGAGCCATCCCTTCATTTCACGTAGATTATAAAAATCGTTCATTGGTTAGTTTTCTGTTCCTGAATTGTTTTTAGATCAGTCACATAGAGAACTGTACCGGCTGGGTGGAGCCAAAAGCTGGTTACCTCAAGGAGGAAACCTTGAGGAGGGAAAATCACTATGGAGGGGATATCTAGGGAAGTTGGCTACTTTTTGTGAACATCAGTGTACGTGGTAGAATGTTTTATACTCCTGTGCACACAAACGTGCCAATGCAATTATTCCCTATAATGTTTTCCTTATTTAATGCTGGCAGAAACTTCTTAACATTTGATGTCCACACCAGCCCCTTCATGGGCCAATCTTTTTTGTTAGTTTTAAGTAAATTTCAGCATAGCGGTTAAACTGCGAACAAACATGGGTCCTAGGTGAAAAGTGAAAGGGGAGGAGTAATGAAAACTTTAATCTGGGTGATTGGAAGGTGTTGCTGTGTAAAGGCTGTCCTCTATACTAATACATGTCATATATCTGGACAGCAAACTTGAACTTATTAGATTTATTGAAATACAGCACTGCAAGAGCTGCTGAGTAATATGAGATACCTAATAATTTAAACTTTGTAAACTATTGGTGAATCAACCTCTCAATTAACCATAGAAAACAAGTAGAACTGTTACCAGGGACTTACTTGGTCGAGATTAAGAAGAAAGTCAAGATTATTATTCTTATTACATCAGTATTGCATCTGTACTTTGCTTATAAAACAACGGTAAGAAATAAAGTTAAAAGAAATGCATTTCTCACGTAAGCTTAGTCCCTCCCCACTAACCCATATATAGTTTATAAAAAGTATTCTTACATGCCTTGATTTCACATAATACACTTTTCGTAATTCACAATTACGTTGTGCTTGAGTGAACCTACCACTCATATTTGAGTCAAAAATTCTGAAAAAAAAGAATTTTTCTCAATAATCCTTAGGCATTTAAGTAGTAGTTCGATTTTTTCGCTCCAAGGTTCGATAATAGGACCCAGAGCCACTTTTATACAGCATTTTTCCTGTTCGCTACAGAAAATCATTTAGGGAAAGTTCATTTTCTTTTCAAAAATACATTTTTAAAAGTTCAAAATGCTCCATCAACATGAAATCTCCACTTCATTTGGTGAAAATTATTACTTAGTATGATCAAAATATTTCTGCTATGAAGTTATAAAGCTTTATCTGATGTTACTTTAAAGTAACCTCCCTAATAGACAAAGTTTTCCTAATGAAACTATGCAAAAGTTTGGAAAATTTAAATATACTAAATATGGCCAAAATATATAGCACGTCATTAATATTTCTATTCTACGCTTTTTCCTTCATGGATAAGAATGCCTGTTAAAAAATTCTTAATTGCCTGATTGAAACCTAACTGCGTATAACATTTTTATCATAAACCTGCATAATAAAATTTAATTAAAGATTTATATTTCTGAAATTTTTGTTCCAGTTTAGGTTAAATATTGCACCCCACTTACATATTTTACATAATTGTCAGTTACATTTGGAAATAATAGGATAAAAACTTAGAATTTCCAAAATTCGGTCCCTGTATCTCTTAATGTTATCGCTTAATATTTACTCGGTTTCATCCTAATAAAAATTAACATTTCACACCACATGAAACGTTTCACCGCCAAACAAAATTTTAAATGGGACCTTTTTGTTGCCTTGATGCCATTCATTTGCAATGTATACCGGCTTCTGCGAGGAGAGGAAGCCAACCAACGCATGGGAATTGCTAGAACCAGATAAGGGCGAGGTACATTACCAACATAAACTGCTATTTCTTACATTGGCTCGTTTCCGTGCTCTGGAATATGCATCCTAACTTCTGCAGAAATAAAGCTTAAAATCCTAATTCCGACCAAAATGACTAGGGTTTCTCGTGTCTTCTCTGGTGAAAATCGAGTTGGTAAATATGTTTTCCACAGTCCCAGAGGTCCCGTGGAAATAAAAAGTACACTGAACATTGCAATAGGAATTATAAGTCTGGTCAACACTAACAGAAATAAAACAGACGGTACATTAGTCAGCTCTAAGGCCGTGACACAAGTAAACTATTTGTCACGAATATTCCAACAAACATAATAATGTTGCCCTAAGGTATTAGAAATTTAAGCGACAGCAAATGAGTGAAATGTTATGAATCTTAGCTTTGGTAAGGGCTCATATATGACGTACTTTTTGCAGCAAGCTTCTGTACTCAATGCCTTGTTTCAGGAACCCCCCCATCCGAAGGCTGGCCAGTGATCGTCTGGTTCCATTCAGGCAACTTTAGTGTAGGAACCACAGCCTTATGGGATGGATCTGCTCTCGCAGTAAAGCAGAAGGTATGAAAGTTTATAAGTATTTTAAAAGTTTCTTATATACTGGGTGAGTGACTTAAAACTTCCACTGCAAATGTCTGTGAAACAAAAATAGGAATTGAAGAACGACTTTTACAGGCATGAAGGCAAGGAAGGGTCTCATTTAAATAGATGATACAGATCATTACAAAATATAAGCAAATATGATGTTCAATATAAGCATTTTTTAAAATATAAACCATGTGTTATTTTTAGGCAATTGATAATATGAAAAATAACGTTAAGAAAGGCGTTTGTTGCATCACAATATGTCAATTACGTCCCGCGAAACTGTAACAGGAAGTTGACGCTTGAGATTCAACGAAACGCACATTTATACGTTTTGAGGTTCATCCGTGTCGTTGAGTCTCAAGCGAGAACTTCACGTTGCAGTTAATCGGAGGTGAATGACATATCACAATGCGGTAAAACCTGTTATTGTTATTTTCGCGTTATCAGTTGCGCTAAGAATAACACAGGGTTTCTTATCACAAAAAAGAAAAATAGTAGTTTTACCTCTTTCATTGTACTTAAGCATCGAATTCAGTGTAATTCACCTTTTGCGATACAATAAACGCCATTACGAGGGCTGTCCCAGAAGTACCCGACCTAACAAAGAAAACACAAAAATTTTGGGGAAAAAACATCTTTATTTCTCTACCCCTTTCAGCTCGATACACTTTTCCTAACGATGTTCAATAGCTTCGATGTCCTGTTTATAGTGAAAACCATCGAGTTCTGCAAAATTGCCATCAACTGTAGACTCCAGCTCTACACTGTTGGCAAATCTTTTATCACTAAGCTGTTTCTTCAACTTTGGAAACAGAAAATAATCAGAGGGGGCTAAGTCTGGCGAATAGGGTGCATGAGGAAGCAATTTGAACTTTAACTCATTGATTTTGGCCATGGTGACAATGGATGTGTGAACTGGTGCATTGTCTTAATGAAACAGAACTTTCTTTTTCGCTAAATGCGGCCGTTTTTGCTTGATTTGATCATTTAAACGCTGCAATAAGTTTGCATAATACTCGCCATTGATTGCTTTTCCATTTTGAAGATAATCAATGAAAATTATCCCACGCGCATCCCAAAAAACTGACGCCGTGACCCTGCCTGCAGATGGAGCTGTCTTCGCCTTCTTTGGAGCCGATTCTCCCCTTTCATTTCACTGTATTGACTGTTCCTTCGTCTCAGGTGTGAAATGATGGGGCCATGTTTCGTCCATGGTTATGAATCGACGCAAAAACTCGGTTTTATTGCAGCAAAACATTGCCAAACACTCGACTGAAACATCCTCACGACACTGCTTTTGTTCTGTTGTGAGTAAACGCGGCACCCATCTTGTGTACATCTTTCTCATGTCCAAATTTTCAGTTAGTATGCGATGTACAGCACTTTTTGAAATGCCGATGATGTCTACTAGCTCGCGCACTTTCAGTCAGCGGTCATCCAATACCATTTTGTGGATTTTCTTCACAATTTCTGGCGTGGTCACCTCATTTGCTCCACCACTGCTATGTTCGTCTTGGCAGCTCGTACGGCCTGGGTTAAACTCTGCCACCCAATATTTTACTGTTGTAAACGAAGGAGCAGACTCCCCCAGAGTAGAATCTAGCTCAGCTTTAATATTAGTTGGACTAAGACCTTTCAAATGAAAGTATTGTATCACATAACGATGACCAGTTTTATCCATGTTTACAAATTTGCTGAGAGCGTTCAATAAGCAATTATTAAACGACGTAGCATCATCAAACTTCAGATTTGCGCTTTATAAAGTTGGTACTTTCTACCACAGCCATATGATTGAAACAACAACTGCTATATATACATACGTCAGGTCGAGTAGTTCTGAGACTGCCCTCGTATACAGTTATTTTCCATTCTATCAATTGCTCAAAAGTAATACAGGGTTTCCGTTTAAAAAAGCAAAGGTTTATATAGAAAATCGTATTTTTCTACGTTGTTTAGTGATAGGGATGGGACCCCGATACCGCCAATACCTCGATACTCTCGATACTTGGTGGTATTCAAGTATGTATAATACTCTAGGATAAACCTTCGATACTTTTTGGACACTTTAACGTTTTTAAGTTTTGCATTATTGAAGGTTGTTGCGTTTAACTTTATGCTAGATAAGAAATGAAAGGAGTCCAGACTTCATGTTATTGCCTCGCACGTGTCCCGAAGGAGTTGCTGGACTATAGTTCTTGATAGACCTTGACTGCGTTTCCTGTGAGTGAATCAATGTAAGATTCCAAAGACTCTTGTGTCTGTATGAAAACATGCAAAACAATGAGGGAAGTAGAAAGACTCTTGTGACATGCAGCGTTAACTGAGTTGTGAGTGAAGCTGATTTAGTTGACGCACTAAACCACGTTTCTGCAACAGCCTGGCTTAGTGACTCACTCTCAGGTTTTACGTTTACCTATTCCTGTGACCAAAAGCTGTGAATTCAGCAGAAAAAAATCAGAACTTAAGACATGAGACGATACAGCGCGTGGAAACATTTGTTCTTTCCTTCCATCTGTTATTTTGTGCTTATGGAAGTCAAACTAGGGTCACGAGCGTAGCTTACAGGTATTGTGAAGCGTAGGGGATTCGGCACCGATCCAGGAATGAGGATATTGTACCGACGCCCCACGACGGGCCGCCCCAGGGAGGAAGGGAAGAAGTGAAGGGAGACACCGCGGCCGGAACCACCAGTCACAACACAGGAATGACAGTCTCCAGATAGTGGGACAGGCAGACCGGGGACCCCGCCCCATATAGGATCAAACTCCCCCCAGGGCACCCGGCACACAGCCAAAGGCCGAGGAACGGAGATAGCTTGCAGAGAGCATCCTTTTTCTCTGACACGGTGCATTCAAACACCATCGCCGACACTTAAAACTCTGAAATAGACCAAACGGGGTGAACGACGGGTGAAATGATTAATGAAACGAAATGGAGGGACAGGAAATTCGGGGGATGAAAGAAACCAATCCAGCATTCGCCTGGCGACCCGGAAAAACTTCCAAAATAACCCATGGGTTAGAGTGGCGGTCGCCGGTGATCGAACCCGGAACTTTCGGAATGCAAGCCACAGACGTTACCGTCTGAATCATCCCCCTCAGTAACTCACAGGTATACTGTGCGTCTAATTTCCATAATATGGATAGAAAATCCTTTAAAAGAAAGTTTCCATCACAAAACAGTTGCAATGAAAGTGAAGCAAAGAAATTATTATTATTATTATTATTATTATTATTATTATTATTATTATTATTATTATTATTATTATTATTATTACAAGTATCGTCCAATAAGTAAGTTTCCCTACTTTATAAAAACATTACACACAATTGAAAATATTGAATTAATTTTATTTACGGTATATTGTACAATCCTGTTACTTTTCTGCATAGTCAACATGTTTTTCCAAGCATTTTTTAGGGATGTGACACAAGTTTTTCGAAGCCAGTGTTGTACCAGGTCGGGTCCTGTGCTCGCAACCAGCTGTTCACTGATTTGACTTCATCATCGGTGTTAAAAGTGCTTACCTTTGAGTTGGAGGAACATGTGAAAATCACTTGGGGCAAGCTCCGGTAAATACGGAAGATACGAGAAAACTTCCAAGTTGAATCTCGACCCAGGCGGAGCTCAGAAGATTCAACTGGAAAGTTTTTTCGCATCCTCCATATTCACCAGATCTTTTCCCAAGCGATTTTCACATGTTCCCCTGACTCAAAGGTCATCATGGAGGTAAACACCTTAACACCGTGACGAAGATCAATCAGAAGTGAACAGCTGGTTACGAGCATAGGACCCGAATTCTGGTTCACTTCTTATTCATCTTCGTCACGGTTAAGTGATTTCTTTCATGTGATGAGGTTACTACCCTAATGCACAATCCTCTACAAGGTGAAGTTAGGGTTTTCTGTTTTCCTTCCCTTAGCTAGTTTTGGTTTGATTTCCCAGACCTCTTTCGTGTCTGGAGGACGTTCCCAAACCCGCCACCTGGGGAGCCGACTGTTGAGGGACTAGCAAATTTCACACATACGGAAAAAGAAGAAAAGAACATGAAAAGTAGCAAATTTACAGGAAACTAATTGATATTTTACATTTGGTTTTAAACGTTTACATTTGGTTATATTTTCCCGAACATTTACAAAATGCACACCATAGTATTGTTTTTAAAATTAGGTTTGTATCTGACAGCTTTGTACATCAATGTAATCATATTTAATATCTACAATAAGAGCATTATGCATACGAGGCGTGTTTTTAAAGTAAGTACCGTTTTATTATTTTGCCGCTGCAGAGCTGCAGTCACGATTTTAAGCATGCGTATTCACTTCCTCCGTTCACTAGGAAGCCAGATGCAGCTGTGAGCGATCGTCACTTTGTGTTTCCTGCTGTTAGAGCATTTCAAAACAATCGAAACGACCCGCCGACTGTGAAGTCGCATCATTGATTCTTTTTGAATGCAAGAAATGTTACGCCAGCAAACATTCATCACCAATTATGTGAGCTTTATGGGAAACAATACTGAGAGACAATGTCCGGCCACACACAGTCAAACAAACTCGAGGACAATTCGACTACCCTCCCTACAGTCCGGATTTGGTACCAAGCGATTTTCATCTGTTTCTTCATTTGAAGAAATTCCTTGAAGGAAAACATTTAAACGATGATGATGATATGAAACAAGAAGTGCAGATTTGGCTTTCATTTCAAGCGGCAACATTCTTTGACGAAGGCATACAAAAACTGGTTTCCCGTTACGGCAAGTCCCTGAATAACGGCGGTGAGTACGTGAAGAAGTAGTGTAAGGTATTAGGTAGTGAATGATAGTAAAATATTTGGAAAATAATGTTCTGTTATTTTTTTAAAATTATCGGTACTTACTTTAAAAACACGCCTCGTATATGGGTCAAATAGCTGCCATTCATCACTACAATGAACTGCCACTCAAATAACCATCTACTGTGTAAAATGACTTCTTGCAAAGGTATTCATTACTTAACCTATGACATATTAAGATTCTTACTGCTTCAGAACACTTTTCTCAGTTTCATTTACAAAACAAATGTTACATAATGACCAGCATTAGGAAATTATAACGAGAAAGAGTTGAATTCATATATTACTTTCTCTACTACGTATAGTAAGTAGGGGAAGTATTGTATTCCACCCAAAAATTCGATACCGAGATTTCACTGGAAATACATGTTTTGAGACCCCCTGAATCCAAAAAAAAATCATTTTTGGAAACATGCCCGTGTGTGTCTGTGTGTCTGTGAACAGCATAACTCAGAAACGAACAGTCGGATAAACACCAAACTTGGTATTTAGGTTCAGTATATTCCAGAGATGCGACACGAAGGTTTTCAAGAAAAACCTCCCACTCCAGGTTACCCTTTACATGGAACATTTTTCAAAAATTTTAATTTTCTCAAAAACGGCTCTAACGATTTTGATTAAAATATCATATGTTTAAGATATTTTCGTGACAATGAAATGTATATCTCGAATTTTCTGGGAATGTCTCCAAAAGTATTCTTCATTGTGAACGACTTTTGCATAACTGGTAAACCATAAGAGATAGACAAAATTTTACTACACAAAAAATGTAGATCGCGTTAAAATACACAATTTATGTCATATACATATGTTTGTTGTTGAGTGAACCATTTTCGAGATATTGCTTGTTATTCCCTTACATTTACCAATACTTATATACATTTTCTCAAATTCGTTATTCATTTTTTTATGTCCTGGACATGCAAAGAGAATGGAATGCTCCGCATAGCAACCATCTGTTAAAATATTTGACTATCGCTTAAAACCTACCATATTCCCCTTGCACCTACAAGAAAATTAGCAATAAGATTAACATCTCGATTAACATGAAGCATATGGAGAATAAGCGTTTGTAAAAATAATTTTACGAGAGTAGAGAAAGTCATGTGAGTGTAACACATCAGATTTTTTTCCATTGGTGGGAAAGCTGAGCTATAGTTAAGGGGCGGATCAGCGTGACCGTTTTTATGAGCGTAACTTACCTTGTACTGTAGTCTATATATATATATATATATATATATATATATATATATATATATATTGAAGGAGAGAGGGTGAGTCCAGATGTAAACAACGGGCGCGTGCCTGGTGCTCGTAAGGGTTTTATCCAAAGAACGTACGGAGATTGTCGAAAGTGAATATTCTCAGCTCTCACTTACGCAAAATCTATACCATGAGAAACTCCTTTCAACATCGCAAGAAGTTACATATGAATAATACAGTTATATCACTGTGATATATTTCTTACTCTGTTTGCGAGGCGTAACATCATGTCTCCTAAGGTATATTTGTTTACCCACCGTCTGTACCCAGGGGACACGTGCCATGATATTATGCTCTCTGCATCGGTAACTTGAAATCACGGATCAGTTCATTCTAATCCGCCCTCTAGTGATAGTTTATCATTTTCATTTCACTTGCCTTGTTCTCCTTTATGCCATAGCCATGTGATTTCAAGCTGCAGTATGAAAATGTAGAGCTATGGGCACTTCTTTTTATAATTGCTCTAAGCTTAAGTCCTCTGTCTTTTTTGGGGGGAGTCAAGAGCTGCGCGGTTGCCTTTAAATTACTGACCTAGCTTATGAAACGTGTTTTGTTTTGCAGGTTGTAGTTGTGGTTCCTGCATATCGCTTGAACATCCTCGGCTTCTACGTCGTCAATGAGGTCTCCCCGGGAAACTACGGATTACTGGACCAAGTGGCTGCTTTGGAATGGGTTAGTTCCAAAATATCAGTGTTTGGAGGTGACCCAGATAATGTTTGCATTATGGGACATGGAGCTGGCGGTATAAGTGTGGGATTACACATGCTTTCGCCGAGGTCAAGAGGAATGTTTCATAGGGCGATAGCAATGAGTGGAAGCGCTCTAAGTATGTCAGCCTTCTTAAAGGAGGAAGATATGCAGAACTACAGAGAATATGATTTTGGATGTGATACCAACCCCGAGGATATACACATAACTTGTATGAGGAATCTCGATGGTATTGGGCTCTCCAGAGAAGCCTGGAATATTGTCCCATGGGGTCCAGTTGTGGATAATACAAGCAATCCTTTTCTGCCGAAGGAACCTGAACTTATTCTTGAAAGAGGATCCTTTAGCAAGGTAAATAAATACATTTAATTGTTTATATTATCCTTTTACCTGTGTATCCATATTTTGCAGTTTTATCACATTCCTTGAAGGTTGTGTACTTTAATGTTTCAATAGAGTTCCAAGATTTTTTCACTGCTCATGGAAATTAATGATAATTACAGTTAGCCATAGTAAATTCCTATCTTCTTCTTTTTCGGTTTACCCTCCCTGTTTGGAGGACTAAACCCCTCAAGACTTACAAGCCAATGCCTGGTGTCAGACGCCTGTCGGGGAGCAGACAGACTTATGAATCGGACAGAAGAACCAGGCTGGATGATCAGCCCGAAGCCTGGTGTGATATAAAGGAGGTGATATGAAATGACGGTGAAATGGATGAAATAAAAGTTCATGATGGAGCAGTTGGTGGAATGAATGGCGGGGAAAATCGGAGAAAACCCGCTCAGGTGACGCCGCTTTGTCCACCACAAATATCACATACGGTTCCCTGGGATCGAACACGGGCTGCCTTGGTAGGCGAGCAGTCTAAGCGCTCTGCCACGGCTCCGTCTTTAAAGTCCTATCACTTAGTTAAATATTTAGAATTTTTCCCAATGTCTGATTTGATTGGGGGTATCTCATTTCCAGTTAACCTCTATATCTAGCTTTTCATTCTTGTTTCCCTTTTTTCCATGTTCAAGTCTGAGGTACATTGGTTCACACATACACAAACTACATAGTCACAGCACCAATACTGGAGACGTAACTCGAACATGCAATCCCCTGCGCCACAGAGCTCTACCACTTGGTGTCGCAGCGAGAGAGACCACGGTGACTGTTACCTAGGTTAACTCTCCCAAATGAGATTCGAAATCGGGGCCAACAGAATACAAGGAAGACACGCTAACCCCAAACCACGGCGTGGACAAACTAAAACTCGCTTATACCGCATTTCGTAAACTTTATATTCTTCGGGTCCGAAAATTTTATTTACCCGTCCGCTGTTACGACCCCATAATCTTCATTTCTACTCTCTTTGTTATTTATTTTAAAGTTCCCTTGTTTACCCAGTTTATGTGTACTGTGTTTTACTGTTTACTTTACCGCTTATTACCGCAATTACACATACAACACACACACACACAAACACCCATGCCCATTTGTTACATGCTGGGGTGAGGGCCAAAAGCTTCCCAGCAAATTGCTAAATTTTGATCACCCCAACACGTACATGGGGGAGCGTAGCTTTCAAACGGCGAGAGGAACGGGTCTTTGGTGTGTACATTCAGATGAAGGCGTAAGGGTTTTTGACAAAATACACAAATGATATCACATCACACATATTACCTGTAATTTATTGATAAAACACTTGGCGAATCTACATTACACTCAGGGAAACAAAGGAATGAGTGGAGATGCCTCGCAGTCGAGGACTGGCCGCACGCGACCTGCTTCTTACACATTCACACAAAAAGTGACGCTCACACATTCAAGTAACGCTAACTATATATCCCCCCTCTCCAACCCTGTCTAGGCAAGCTAGCTGGCGTCATACCGGGCGAGAACTTCAAACAAAGCCCCCTCTCTCTGTCGTTTTCCGCCCCAAAGGAAAAGGCTCGTTCAGCCGAAAGAAATAATCAAAGTCACCCGATAATGCTGTCGACAATGCGACACAATAATGCGTCTGGTATGGCAATGCTTACTGATACGCCACACCATGGCGGGACTCGAACCCGCAACCCTCAGCTTGGGGAGCGCCGAAGTTATATGCTCCCGCGACCACGGCTATGAGGGCCGGCATTATTTACCAGCTTAGAAGTAGTTCAGAGTAAAATTAAATGCTTCGTAAGAGTTCAGAATAAAACTCTTGTCAGTATTGTCGAATACATCTGAGTTTGTACACCATAAACACTTCACTCTAAACCAGGATTTAGCACCTTATCTATACACATTTCCTCCCAATTATATTCCTTTGTTTTAGAAGCGGAGCTTTGCTCTTGAAGCGCTTCATTTCTCTCTTGGACGTCCTCCAGATATATTCGCCGATGAGGTCATCTCTCTCATAACCTGGTAAATCTCATCAACAGAAAATGTAGACTTCAGTCCTAAGGTGAACATTTTCCCATCAGACAAAATGGGAGGCTGCACGTTTCAAATATAGACCATTTCAGTATTATTATTATTATTACTATTATTATTATTACTATTACTATTATTATTAGCACGCCAAAGTAATGGTAAAGAACGAGGTAAGGTGTGATACGCCCCTACTTTCTTAATGAGACCGTTGATCATATACAGAAAGAATTTTCTTGAAGATGTCGTAAATTGCTCACTCGACAGGACTTAACACACAAAATATCTCCAGCAATCCCGTCATATTAACATCAATACTAATGTTAGTTGTGATATATTATCATGTTTAAATTAAATTGAGTTTTATTTAAGGACGCTCTTTAGCTACTATGGTCCTTAGCGTCCAATTCTATATGGGCGTGAAAGACCGGTAATTTTGCTCAGAGGCCTCTTTATCAGGCTTGAGGTTCTTTTACGTACCGTAAATCTACGACACGGGACCACCAGCTTTACTTCCCTTCCGAAGGAAGCCATGCTAAGGGTTTTTAGGGCCGAAAAAAATCCATCGCCCTCCGTCGGGTTTGAACCCGCGACCTCTGGAACCGGAGTCTAGCATGGTAACTACTACACCACGGAGGACGACATTTTTTATACATCTGTGGGTAGAATACATGGTTAGAGTTTATAATTGACCAAGATACTCTTGGACAAAAACCTCCTACCAGCTGGTGATAGGAATGCCTCCTTGGAATACAGAGGGTAAGTTATTCCTGCGAGGTTTCCTACTTGAAATCTTTAAGCATTTACATTTTGAGTTCGTAATAAGCTACACCTTTCAACTTATTTCGTTTGCATAACTTGTATTCCAATTTGTATTCCATAATCCACTATTTATTACACTATTTTCACTACATTATTTCCGCCTTTCTCCATCTTGCAATTCTGATTCAATGTACGCCCGTCGCTTTCTTCAACTGTTGTCACCACCCTTGTCTGGGATGTCCTCTGCATCTTTATCCTGTTCTGGGGACCGTCGCGATGGTTGCCCATCTGTCTTGGTTCATTATAGGACATAATCTCGCTGCAATTCAAACGATATACCTTCTTGGCTACATCCTCTATGCCGCTTCTTCTTCTTCTCCTCGCCTCCTTATACTGGAATGTGTCTCTAGCGCTGATGCATCTATTTCCATTTTCCGATGGCATACCTGGATTAACTTAGCCTTGCCTTTTTTAGTGACCAAGTCTAACACTTGTGTGGAAAGATGGGGTTGATGCACATTTTTTAGAATTTCGCAACGGATAATGGGGCTGATGGTTTTTCTGTACATATAAATTTCAGACTCCGTGTTAGGTCTATTCCTCTCTTGAGATCTTCCTCTCTTTTTTTTTGCTGTCATACTTTCACATGTCCAAGATAATGGTATTCTAACCAGTACTGTATTTGTTTGTCGTCATTTACTAAAATTACTAGTATCAGAGCATCCCAAAAATTGGTCATGATTTCAATTTTTTACGGGTTCGTTTTCTGACCCACCTCATTGCCTCTGTAGCTTAGGTCATCCAGCATTCCTTCTGATTCTCTAACAGAAGTTTCAAACAACACGATATCTCTGCGAATCGAAGTTAGTCTTTTCCCATTGAAGTTAATACGCCTGTACACCTGCCCTCCTCTTTTTGTCCTGAATGTTTCCTAATTTCAGTTCTGATCTAACATTAACATTGACTTTCATCTGTATCCTCCTAGGTACTTTTGTTCCAAACTATTGCCTTCAGCGACTCTATTACACTGACATGCTGCATTTAGTCAAATGCCTTGCTGAAGTTTGAATAGTATGATTCACAGCAAATATCTGTGAATTACTAGTCGTAGGGAAAATCGTGTGATTGTTAGCATCAGATTTGTTAAATTCCAAATAATATCCACAAAATCTCAATTATTCGCAATGATCAACGTCAGTCCGCCCGTCCAACTATTCATTCATCTATCCGTCGGTCGGCCAGATAGTCCATCCATCCCCCAGTCCGTCCGTGTCTGTCTGTCTGTCTGTCTGTCTGTCTGCCTGTATGTATGTATGTATGTATGTATGTATGTATGTATGTATGTATGTATGTATGTATGTATGTATGTATGTATGTATGTATGTAAGTACTGCCCGACGCAGCCAAGATGCATACCTCGAATCTCGCTCTAATTGTACGGAGGTCAATAAAACAGCATGTTGGCTACCGATTGGCTGAACCGAGCATTAGTCATGTTCTGTGGTGTAGTGGTTATCATGCAAGCCTCTAGTTCCCGAGGTCGGGGGTTCAAACCCGGCGGAGGGCGCTGGATTTTCTTTCTCGGGCGTAAAAATCCTTAGCATGGCTTCCTTCGGAAGGGAAGTAAAGCCGCTGGTCCCGTGTCGTAGATTTACGGCGCGTAAAGGAACCTCGAGCCTGATAAAGAGGCCTCTGAGCAAAATTACCGGTCTTTCACGCCCAATATAGAATGGGATGCTAAGGACCATAGTAGTTAAAGAGCGTCCATAAATAAAACTTAATTTAACCGGGCAGTAGGTAGGTAGATATCTGTTTGCATACTCTATGCTTTTCTTATTACTACGACCCGCATTTTTAGAGTTTAACCTACATTTTGCTTGCTAGTTCAAATTTGGAAATACCTTGGTCTTTCAGGCTCTCTAGGTGCTAATGTATTGTGACGTTCAGGGGTGGCGACGACGCCATCGGCGCCATTATCATACGTCACGTAAAGGGTGGGGGAACATAGCACAGGATGGCTCCACTATGGTTACAGGTTACGGTAGTAAAGGTGGTGGAAGGGGTGCCATTATAACACATGTAATTTCTGTTCCCAATTTTTCTAATCTTTAATTTACCTAATTTAACCTAAATTACATTTCCAAAAGAAAGAATTAAACACATGGTGGTCCCAGAGGAGGTCCGGCAGTCCACTGTCGTCAGCCTAGCTCCTACGTTGCGATTATAAATTAAAAATGAATTTCCGAACGAACCGGCAGAGATTCCTGCTAGGCACGTGGTTGGTCAAGAGAGAGCTGTCAAAAATCCATAAGTTTAAATACCCGACCAAAATGTTGATTTGTGCGCAGATGGCAGTTGACCTAAACATAAGTCAGCAGAAATTACGTAACTTACCCACGTGTCTGACAAGAAGTGATCTTTTCCTCTAAACCGCGTGTCATCTAATCTCTGCTTACTTCAACATCCAGGAAATGACTAACAAGAAATCTAAAGGCGATTTCCTGTAGTTACTTAAACCAAGTGTTTCTTGAATGTTTCAAACGGCATAAACTCCCATTTAACAAAGTCTGTTAAAATAAAATTATAACCGTCAGAGTATTCATACAATTGAGCCAATTGGCTAAAATAGCATTTTTAAAACTCAAAGAAATTTATAAATTATCTTAGTTTTCTCTCAAATATTTTAGGATTCTCACCTTGTTTTTGTTTATTAAGAAATCCATTGATCTTTGCTATATGTTATAGAATGACTCAACGTTCTAGGGAGCTGCTGACAAAGGAAGGCGGTGTAGTATCCTCTCTGAAAACGGATGGAAATGGGTGGGCCAGTAAACTTGCCAACTACCAAATGCTGTGGATAAAGCAACTTTCTTCTTGGGGATTTGGCCGGACTTCTGGTTGCTTCCCGATCGCAAGCGAGTTATTGTATCACAATTCCTTAGGGAGGTTATCCTCTGTTCTCTTCTTTCTCAAATCTTGTGTAGAACTCATACCAACGTCTTCAACATGCCAACAAAAATTATCTAAAGTGAATTTTATGCGACAGTGGATTAGGGAAGACGCTTATTTCATAACAGACGAAAAAATGTCAGAAACAAGTAAGCAAATAGCTAAGTCCTATTTTTTATGCTCAAGGATTGATTTGACGAAAACGTTATAATTGAAATAGCAATATTGGGCCTTCATTTCAAAACTTTCGATTACAAATAACTAATTTATGTTCAACCTATGGAAATTTATGACCGACTACTCCAATTTCTACATTTTTCCACCAAATGTTATGAAATGTTGGGCACTAATGTACCGAGCTCTAATTTTGTAGATCACTAGACTATGAAAATATTGCATAATTATATAACTAATTAATAGTTGCCTATAACAGTTGTAAAATAACGTTATACATTATAATCGTTATAATGGTTGTCGCAGTTTTCATCCGATCAAACTGATATTTTCTACAAATACCCTGAAGACGTGTAGAATCAGAAATTATGCTAGATGTTAATGTTTTATCAAAAATGTTTTTAATCTTGATGTAAGGAAAAAGGGAAACGTATGCTTATGCTATAATTTAAAACATTATAACTCAAATATTTTAGAGTTTCAAGTCATTCTGGCCAAAAATGTTGAAGGTAAAAAAAAAACAGAAAAAAATGTAAAACGCAAACGAAAGTCTAATTACGTCAGAATTGTCCTAGACCATGTGTCTCCTTGAGACTTCTGTCTTCTACCTACTATTGGATGCTCAGTGTCGAGAACAATGGGTTTTTGAAAGCGAGAGTGCAACTGTGGGTATGGGAGAGTTCCTGATTGAATGCAATTGCCTCTTAAGTCTCATAATGACCCATCTTGAACTCACTGACAGTCCTAACAGCGCCAACTGTCAGTTGGTTCTTGGGGACAAGCACTTTCTTAGGCACTTATTCCAAACAACGATATGGGCATATTAATTTGGATTCGATGTCTGACCTTTGGTGCAACGTCCCAAGAATTCATCGGAAAAATCCGCTGAATTTGTTCATTATCAAATCCATTACCTTTGTGGCAGCATAAATATAACGTTTACATATCATTGTGCTGTGGTTTTCAGTCTGCCTTCCTTCAGCCTGCGGCTTGTTAAAAAAAGCACACAGACATTTAAATACCACTCGCACGATCTTTTAAAGGTTCGCTTGCACTTATAAATATGGTAGCTATCCAATAGACGGAAGGATGAAGTATACAGCTCTCTAATTGTTGGTTGAAATTCCTAAATATTCACTCTAACTACCCTTAAGCAAAAATACCTCAGATAATCAGTTTCGTTGGCAATCAAGGTTTCAAACCTCTCCCTCAAAATGTAATTTGACATTTTTCTTTGCTTAAATTAAGTTTGGCCTATTCTTACACTGGAAGTTTGGAAGTGAAAGTCCTGTACTTCTGTTTTAAGTTGTACACAGTTAATAAAATGCAACCGAGCTGGATAGTTCAGGCGGTAAAGTTTGTGGCTCACATTCGGGAGGTCCCGGGTTCGATTTCCGCGGCGGACCTTCCTGATCCATGGGTTTCTTCGGGGGTTTCCCCGGGTCATTAGGCGAATGCTAGGAAGGTTCATTACATCCCCCGAATTTCCTGTCCCTCCATTTCACCTCCATTCTCATTTCACTTCACGTTTCATCTGCTTGGTCTGTTTCAGGGTTGCAAGTGTTGGCGGGAGTCTCGGCGTTGCATAGCAGGGCAAAGGATGCTCTATGTAACCCCTCGTCCCCCGGAATGGGAGCGATCTCCGAGTCCCAGGCCCCCAAGTGGGATGTGTAAGCCTACGGGGGGAGGGAAACCGAGGAGTTTCAATCTGCCCTCTGCCCTGCCGTGCCTTCTGATGCGGCCACCCTCTGTCTCCTTCACCTCACCCCTCCCTCCCCGGGACAACTCGTCAGGGGCTTAGGCACAAAAGATCTTGTAGGTCGAGGTGCTAAGTTCCCCTCCGGCGCTAGTCCTACTGCTACTCCTAATAAAATGCACATATAGTGCTATTTAAATTCGCATTAAAATAGAGTACAATTTATTTTAATTAATCTAATAAATCAATTAACTTTATTGCTTTTACTTTGGTTGGGTAAATCACGACAAACGGCACATTTGCTGCAACACAAGGATTCCGCAGTTCACATCGAAATGTAACAAGACAACAAAAAGATGACAAATCCAGCCATTGATTAGCAATATGATAGGCCGCAGAGCAGACAGCTCTGTTTACTAGTGTCATAGAACGCATTAAGAATAGAAATTTCAGAGGTTTTCTTGAAGATATGAGCCGAAATACCCGGCACAACTCGACATGGCACAAAAATTGTTTGAAACAACCGTACACTGGGACTGGCGGCTGTGGACGGTTTATTGCAAACGTTGTAGTATTGAAATTGAATGCTACGGAACCAGGAAGACCACATTTTAGTTTTGCACATCGAGCAGGATGGCTACACGATAACGTGTGAAGTTCGCGTTTTGGAGGTCCGCGGTTCCAGGATCTTCTCCCTGACTGAAGATTTTTCTAGGTTTTCCTAACCCTCCTCACTGGAAAATGCTGGCCATGTGTCCTATACTTAGACAAAATTCCATTCTTAAGTGAAGTTTCATTTCATGTAGCATCAGTGTCCACCGCCTGCGGTGTCGTATGTACGAGAAGAGCGGGCATTAAGCACTAATAATAATTAATTTTGCACAAGTTGCTCGACGAAACCAACCACAGCACCATAGTTTATACTGTCACTGACTATGCGTCCTTTGGCCAGAAGAACACATAGACGAAAAGTTTCTCTCCTAGATCACCGATGGTGCCACTTTACATAATTAAGGCAGGAGACACTTTAAGAAGCTTCTTTCTTATTACACGTCATATCCTTACTTCGCTCATGGGCTACATCACTTAAGAAACCAGGTCAACATTAACTTGCCTGGAATCAATAAAATAATGAACTCTATAAAGAGTGTTCTGAAACCTCCTAGTTATATTCAGAGGTTTATAGAGTTGACTCCAGGTCTACCTCTTCCTCTAGAGCCTGTCTTGGCACTTCGGGTATCTCTGTTTGAAGCTTTGCATTGTGTAATTAATGGGTTCGATGACGCGAGGGCGGATCGAAAAGTAACGCACAATAATTTTTTACAAAAAGTTTAATAGTTAAAACAAAACAAAAAAACATCACAAATGAACTTATACTTTTACCTACTTTTCGACATAGTCACCAAGTTTCTCAACACATTTCTCCCATCGTGATACTAAACCTTTTTCGCTATAAGCTGAAAGGAGAAGTAAACAAGACTTCAATGTATCACTCCGCCGAGCACATGGCAGCACCACGTGGAGGATGACAGGAAATAAGACCTGTGAGAGGAAATTGTTTCAGACAGAATGCGAATACAGTATATTGCGCAGCTTGGGAATCATTAGCTTTTAAACATTGTATGTCTTGTTCCTATATTTTGCCTTACATCGTAAACTTGTAACAATAATACTAAAAGTAGACAAATAAAAGTTGTACCTAACAGTTCGACTTCTGTGATTAAAGCTACTGGATTAAACTGTTCTTAACTTCGGGCTTTAGAAATCATTCATTTAATGACTAATTGCAGTATACCACTTTTGCTTTAACCTTTTATGAGTCAACAAGTTAAATAACAATTAGCACTATAGGTTAAAACACAACAGAAAACAAACGCGACCCAAGCTATCTGAGCAACATTTCTGCATCACTAACAAACAAGTTCAATTATTGCTAAATAATGGCCAACAACATTCATTGTCGATTAAAGGTGGGTAGTTTTCACAGAATTTGCTAAAAGCATTTAACAGAACTGTCTTCTGTCCATTTCCCGCGTTTATGTTCTCCACAGTGGCGGAGGATTCTCAGCTGGAAACCGTAAACGAACTGCAACGCCTGCGCATAGCCTCTTAAACCCTCTGCTATAACGCTTCATTTAGTTATAGGTGAATCTGAACAAACACATTTAGTTCCATAAATTGAACTGCTACAATAATGAGTTTTTTAAATTTCCCTGCACGAGAATAACCACAAAATGTTACGATCTGAACCGAACTGTTTTGTAGAGGAAGAGACGACATGCTAAGCGGGAAAGGTTGTAGTTTGCCCACCAGCCAATGAGGTACTGTCTTGTCACATGGTTTTGTTTACTTCTCCTTTCAACTTATAGTAAAAACAGGTATAGTTTCAATATGCCCTTTTCGTAGAAGTCCTTTTCCTTGGAGTATAGCCATCTGCGGACTGCTGATTTCACTTCCACATCTGTCGCAAAGCGTTGGCCGGCCAGGAATTTCTTCATGAGACCAAACAGATGAAACTGCGACGGTGCAAGGTTCGGAATGTATGGTGGTTGCTGGAGCACCTCCCAAGCAAATTTGGTGATTTTCTGACGAACAGCAGCAGCAACATGAGGGCAAGCATTGTCATGAAGAATTTTGACATCGTTAGCATTCATGTTGTGGCGTTTGTCACGAAGGGCACGACGCAACTTCACCAAAGTTTTCATGTAGGCTGCAGCATTCACAGTGGTCCCGTGTTCAGCAAAATCCACCAATACAACACCATGCATATCCCAGAACACCGTCACAAGCACTTTCCTAGCAGATTGAGTCACTTTGAATTTTTTCTTCACTGGGGAACCAGCATGTTTCCACTCCATAGTTGCCTGCCATCGAAGGATATTACTTACATCCAGAAGAGAGTGCAGAATTCTGTGAGAAATACCTGGACAAGTAGACAGATCGTGCAGGTAAAATTGGAAAACGTTTTGAAAAGCAAAACCAAATACAAAAACACGAAGCTAATGAGTACAATAATCCAGGGGAAACATCTCGCAAGAGAATTACCTTGGTGACCGGTAGCAATGGCGTGTATGACAATGATATCTTGCACTATAAAACGACTTTTACGACCTATAAAATGTTTCAAGCCACAACACGAAACGTTTCACAACAGAAAACTTCCAACTGTGGCTGATTGTGTACAGCAAGAGTCCAGAAATGTGAACTTACGTTTCATGTGAGTGATAGTGCAATAAATATAGAAACGGGCACTGCATTTCTAATTGAATTTTAAAATGTACTTCAATATTAGTGCATTGCAATAGCTTTCCATAAAAGGCAATATATTTGTGATCAAGTGATACCTAATACGAATAATTGTTAAAGTTTTGGTTTATCTATAAACCATATATTTCTCATCAAATTCGTTAAAATATAAAACATTGTTTAGAAACCTAAATAATGCTGTTTTAGTAGAATCAAAGGCTAAAACTGTGCTTTTTTAAATCCTAAAACTCCGTGAACTACTTACTGCATTTTATTTTTATGTGCCTTCTTTTTGCAAATATCTGACAACACAAACGACCTCTTAAACTAAATTGACTTGCCCATTTCAGAAATGGTTATTTAACAAAAGGTGTAAAAATGAATATGCCCTGCTTCATCTCAGATTAATGCTCAGACTTTTCTGATTGATTTAGTATGCAATTTATTCATTGTTGTTGATTAAATATATTTAACATGTTTTAACTATTTTGCAACAGGAAGATGTTGCTGTGATGGCTATTTCTCAATGAAGACTCTAATAGGAAAACATCGAGAATTTGATTTAGAAACTCACATTGCTTTAATTGACTTCAAAAAAGATTTTTGATAATAGAAATAAGCTCCTACAAATTCTAGTCAAAGATTAAGTTCCATAGCAAATGTTGCATGATATTTATAATACTATAAGAAAAATTTGATAGCTGTCAGCATAAACAGTGAATTATCTCAGTGGCAAGAAATTATAGCTTGTGGTAAGACAGGGCTATAGCCTCTCACTCCTTCTATTTATAATATACAGGATGGAACATTTAAGTTGAGACTATACAGTATCTCCAAAACTAAGCGTTGTAGAAAGAAATGTCTTGAATAAAAGTTGCTTGGTATTATGGGAAAAAATAAATGTCATCAGTCGTCTTTTGTTTGGAGGACGTTATGATGGTGATTTAAGGGTCAATTTATTTTTTTAAAATGGGAACCTACATTTTGTATGTTGTTTTCTCATAGAAAATGGTTTATAAAAAGCTGTTCAGTTTGCGATGAGGAATAAGGAAACAAAATAAAAAATGTTGGTTCCCAATTAGAAACGTGACTTGAGCCTCAAATGACCAACCATGGATGGTCCAGCCATTCATTGCGCTCTTCGTACACAGCCATTCAGAATTTTCGTTGTTATTTACGTTGGTGTAAGAACAATTGAAAAGTGTTTTATACAAACGTTTATTTAATTTTTATGAGGAGTGAGAAAACAACATAAAAAGGTAGGTTCCCATTTAAAAATATTAAATTGACCCTAAAATGGCCATCACAACGACCTCCAAATAAAAACGAGTAATGGCATTTACTCTCCCCCATAATATCAAGCAACTTTTTTCAAGACATTTCTTTCTACAAAGCTTAGTTTTGGAGATACTGTGCAGTCTCAACTTAAATGGTCCACCCTGTATATGAACAAAATTATTCAAGACTAGAGAAAAAGACGTCATGGATTTATACAAGTAAATAGAAACCTAGAAATAGATGCACTCCTCTTTGCAGACGACTTGGCCCTAATAGCACCTACGGAAACTGACCAACTGGATGAAATGTATGATATGAAAATTGATCTTCATAAATAAAAAATAATTGCATTTTGTTAAAAACAACCAGTCCCTAGAAAAATCTCTCTAACAAATAAACTACTCGAAAGAGTGATTGAATTTTCATATCTTAGCTATAAGGAATCCTTTGTGGATGAAGTAGATATACCAGATAGAATTCTTAAGTACACAAGAACTATGGGGATTATACGAGGGTCATCCAATAAGTAAGTTTCCCTATTTTATAAATAACATTGCACACAATTGATGATGTTCAATTAATTTTATTTATATTGCACAATCCTTTTGTTACTTTTCTACATAGTCAACATGTGTTTCCAAGCATTTTGGGGGACGTGGCACAAGTTTTTCCAAGTCAGTGTTGTGCCAGGTCGGGTCCTGTGCTCGTAACCAGCTGTTTACTTCTGGTAGATCTTCGTCACGGTGTTAAAGTGCTTACCTCCATGATGACCTTTGAGTCAGGGGAAATCACTTGGGAAAAGATCTGGTGAATATGGAGGATGCGAGAAAACTTACCAGTTGTATCTTCTGAGCTCCCCCCTGGGTCAAGATTCAACTTGGAAGTTTTCTCGTATCCTCCGTATTCACCGGAGCTTGCCCCAAGTGATTTTCACATGTTCCTCCAACTCAAAGGTAAGCACTTTTAACACCGATGATGAAGTCAAATCAGTAAACAGCTGGTTGCGAGCACAGGACCCTACCTGATACAACACTGACTTGGAAAACTTGCGTCACGTCCCCAAAAATGCTTGGAAAATATGTTGACTATGTAGGAAAGTAACAGAGGGATTGTACAATATAAATAAAATTAATTCAAC
The DNA here is from genome assembly GCA_030765065.1 of Deroplatys truncata. NCBI lineage: Eukaryota > Metazoa > Arthropoda > Insecta > Mantodea > Mantidae > Deroplatys > Deroplatys truncata. The sequence goes on from CM060990.1 coordinate 680,173,244, forward strand.
ATAATCAATTGTGTGTAATGTTTTTATAAAATAGGGAAACTTACTTATTGGACGCCCCTCGTAAAAAACATAATGAAACCCTCGAAAGTAAAGAGGCACACAAGACTATGCCTCTACAAGTCTCTAGCAAGACCTGTCTTATGCTATGGTAGCGAGTCATAGACAGACGAAAAGATGAAAACTGGATAACAACTAATGAAATGAGATTCATGCGTTCAACAGCTGACTATACAGGATGGGACCATAAACGCAATTAAAATGTGCTAAAGGACCTACAAGCTGCACCTTTCATTCAATGCATAACACTACCACAACTGGAAGAAACTTATACATCGAAATCACTAGTCGGTTCCCTAAAGCCGTGCTTAATTACCATCCTAGACGGAAACGATCTCTGGGCCGCCCTAAGAAATGATGGTTGGAAAATCCAACTTTGAATCCGTAACAGGTCCTTGGCCTAAAACTTGAATGGAAGAAGAACTATTTTGCCGCCTAATTTATGGTTTAGATTTTCTGGTACAAACAGCACCAAAGAAAATCTTCGGCGGATTTTGTAACGTTTTCTGGGGTCTTTTGAGGCGTGTCCTTCACCTTACCTATCGCAGAGCGTGGTGGCTTGATAACACAGCAATAAGGGGCAAAAGAGGGGAGGTTGATGCATTTGCTTTTTCTGGTGTTGTTGAAACCAAACGATGTCTATTATCTCAGTACCAGTCATGCCGCATACTAGCGAAATTACTCGTAGACGTATCGTGGGTATGTGGGAGGCTGGTCGCACTGTTACAGCAATTGCAACGGCAGTGCATAAAAGTGTTTTTATAGTAAATTACTGGATAAAAATATTCCAGGAAAGTGGGGAAGACGGTCTACATACTCGTCAGAAAGTGGGCACTCCCCGTAAAACATCCGCAGATGATGATATTCGTTTACTAAATGCAAATTACTCTATTGTTATAAGTGACTGATCATGTTTAGTAACTAGAGATAAATGTGTATATGTGCATGGTTTACCGAATATATTATACATATTACGACAATAAAGTTGGGTTATATTTTTGTCTATAATCCTGTTGTATTCCTACGATCAGCAATTTGTTAGTAAAGGTATATTAAACAATTATAGTTGAATTAGAGGGAAAACGTGCTGCTTTATTTATTTATTTATTTATTATTTAGTTATGTTTGCTTCTACGCAGCAACAAGCATTGATACCACTGTGAGAATATAGTTCTGTTTATTTTTTGTTATAAAGTATTGCTATGTATTTAATGAATACCATTCAAGCTTTAATTTGAAAATCTTCTCACACTGCACATTCTACATTTCGCTAACCTGGGCGCTCATCAAATTTTCCCCTTAGCTTTTAACCCTTTCAAAGGCGTGTCCTACACTCACGATAAGAGGTCTGTATGACAAACTGAATGTACATTTCGTTTCTACGCCATTTTGTAACCTTTGTTGTGGTTATTGGTGCAACCATTTAGCAGAAGGACTGGTGCATCCTTGCACCGTAGCCTAAAGCAATCAATGAAATGGCCATGGCTTCGCAAGGCCACGTACAACGATAAATAATATGGCGTAGACGCGAGGTGCAGTGAGATTTTCTTTGGCGCTCTTTGTACACTTAATAAGTTAATCACTTTTCTTGGTTTGGTTTAATATTTAGAGGAAATCCTGTTGTAAATGTTAGTATATTTTGTATGATCACGTTTGCTATTTCTTCCCATCTTGAACTACAATATCAAGAATTCTGTTAGCTATTTAAATTGTATTTTCTGCAAATCTTGTATTTTATAAAGGCTCTCAGGAGATTTTCATGTTATACTTTTTTAAATGTTTACACAGTTCATGACACTTTGCTGACTAGGTGAACTCACAATGGCCGATAATAGTGCAGTATGAAATTTTAAAATAAGTAAAATTTTAAAAATATTTAACTTTCCTTAAAGTTACTTCGTAATTGTCGAAAATGCACTAATGAAAATAGATTAGCAGAGGTATTAATTATAATTTTAAATCTAAGAGACAATTTCATTGGGCTGTCTCGATTAGTTCAAGACAAATGGGCCATAACTTGATAAGTTTAACATTGGCAGGATTGGATCTCCCCTCAGATGCTGGTCATAGCATAAGGAGTTACTTATTAACTATCAAGTGTACATAAGTTATTTTTCTCTCTTTTTTCAGGTAGACTTTATGACTGGGTTTGCAGCAACAGAAGCAGCCTTCGAAATAGCTGGAAAAGTAAACAATGCTGAACAGGGCATACCTTATTCCAAGTTTCAGGAACTCATTGAAAACGAAGTCCATATGGAACACCCTGAAAATCCACTAAGTAACGATTCCTGCGTGGTTAATGTGAATCATTTGATAGAAGCCATCATGTTTTACTACACTCCATCTCCTCCAACGCTCGATCCAGCTTTGTTGAGACAAAGATATCTTGATTATACTACTGAAAAGCTTTACGGCGCTGGAGTTTATAAAACCGCAATATATGTGAGCCAGTACAGCACTTCAACATACGTGTACCGCTTTGATTATAAACCAAAGAAAAGTTTAATAGATATACCAGAGTGGGCCAAAGTTCCTCATGGTTTTGAACTTCCTTTTGTTTGGGGAATGCCATACTGGCCATCTTTAACACAGATAATATGGAATGGCGCTGATCGTAAAGTTGCAGATAATGTTATGAATCTCTGGACAAATTTTGCAAAATTTGGGAATCCAATACAGAGTGGTGTTAACTTCAAATGGGACATATTTAAAGAACTTTCTCCAGGCGTGATGATTATTGATAGAAGCTTCAATATGAGTGATTCCACTAACTTTGATCATAAAGCGTTCGAGTTTTGGCAGACATATTACCCATCTGTAATAGAAGCATCTACCGTCTGTTGCAACATGACACAAATTGGCATACAGGTTTATGGTAGTCCCACATTAACGGGAATTTTGGCAACAATTGTGGGAATGCATTATGTGGTCACAAGCTAATGTTAGTCTGTGAATTTAAAATATGAAAATCACAAAGGACCTAAAAAGTTATGAATTCTTATTTTATAAATGAAAATTTTAACAATAAAAAGAGGATTGATATATTACTCTTAAACTTTGGTGATGAAAACAAATATTATGAAATTATATAGAATGTGATAATAGTTACAGAATATAATATAAATCCTCTTCATGAAGAGAATTGGAGCTCAGACTGAAAATTTATTAATTACTGCTGATTATTTAACACATTCATTGTATATTTATATTTGAATATTACTTGTGTAAGCTAAAATTTGAATTGTAACAAGACGAATAGTGGTATAAAAAGGTATGCAGTAAGTTTTGTTAAACAGAAACATATATTATTTGTTCCTATGACCATCATTTTTATTAAATGTTTGACGTGTGGTGTATTTTCTTTCATGCTGTTTAAAAAGTAATATATTTATAATAAGTTACACTTGTTTATATTCTTTAAGTAAAGGAAGCGATTGTCCTAAAATAAATGTTAAATATCCAGATAAACATTTATAATAAAAATTGCAAATATTCACAAATTGTCTTCTAATATCAGAGATATTCCATACAAATGCATACAAACATTAAGATTTATCTGGACTCAGCAAGAGGAAACATCCCTAAGGTTATATATAGAAATTAAATATATTTTATAAACATTGACTCCAGAATAATTAAAAGGTCTTTATACATTTATTTTATTTTATCAAGGGAAAGTCTTCCTGCACAGTAAAATATGATCTAAGAAGTGTTTGTCATACAATTGTGTACAGCTTTAAATAATGTTATCTTTACTATCTTAGATTGTCTATTAATAATTCAATACATTCTAAATATGAACATTCGCAAAAACAACTGAGTTTCCTAGCTACTGTAATCTCCTTCCTTCATGTATATCCTGCTTCTAGTAAACATGTACTGTCTTCAAAAAGAATTTCAAAACACCAGCAAGGTAAATATATTTCTGGGTGTAAATGTGTACACCTTTCAAAGTAGTGCCTGGCATTTATGAACACAGAAATAAAAATGAAATTAAAGTATCAAAAGGAAGTATAATACAATACCAGATTATGAAATGCAGTTAAAGCTATCACAATATTTTTGCTTGGGTGTATAGAGCAGGCCAGCTTGGAGTAAAACGTGGCTTTGAAAGGAATATAATCTATGTATACAGCACATCACCCTCCAAAAATTTTACAGGTCCTCTTAGTAACATATTCACCTATTTTATAACATGATTAACTTGTGTGGAATGGAGGCTAGTCAGTAGTTAATTATGACCTCAAAACAAACATGTGTGTATTGTATATAGCATGCTGTAAGTTATATTTATTTATACAAACATGAGATTAAGCAACGACTGTTATCACAAAGTTAACATTAATTTCCAGAGAACATTACTGCAGCATTTAATTACTTATTTGAGTCTCTGATATTGTTAAATTCTTATCATATTCTCATGTTAATACAGAGCAGTATGTTATAACACTAATACCTATTAACATTAAAAGTACAGAGACGCGTCCTGCTGTTTACGGGAGCTGGCACCGCGGACACCAGTAGTGTTTGCCGTTACGCGGGTCCATCATGTTCCCGTCATTATTATAGAAGTAGTGCAAGTTTTGGTAGATACATACTTGTCGTTCTGATGGAAGAGGCTGAACAGGTTCCCCAGCTGCTTCCACAAAAGTTGACACCTTACTAACCCTCACTGTTAAGTTCTCAACATGTATTCTAGTTGGTTTAATGTGTGCAGTTTAACCTATGACCAGGGAATGGAGGGAACACCTTGCACTGGATACAACGCGGATCTTTTGTGCTTACGGAAGAGATGAAGGAACCGCAGACCGGCCTACAGAGACGCGTAGAGGTCCCTAACGATTCCAAGCTTGATAACTCGGTCACACTGGTGTGATGCTCAGAGGGGCTTCCGTCTGGCGGAACTGGGGAGAACTCGACCCATCGGAGGCGACTCAGAGAAGGCTGACATATCGTGGAACCGAAGAGAACTCGGCCCATCTCAGACGACTCAGAGAAGGTTGCCATCTGGTGGAACCGGTGAGAACTCGAACCATCTGAGGCGACTAAGAGAAGGCTGCCCTCTGGAGGAACCGCGGAGAACTCGAACCATCTGAGGCGACTAAGAGAAGGCTGCCATCTGGTGGAACCGGGGAGAACTCGAACCATCTGAGGCGACTAAGAGAAGGCTGCAATCTGGCGAAACCGGGGATAATTCGAACCATCGCAGGCGGCTCAGAGAAGGCTGCAATGTGGTGGAACTGGGGAGAACTCGACCCATCGGAGGCGGCTCAGAGAAGGCTGCCATCTGGTGGGACTGGGGAGAACTCGACCCATCGGAGGCGGCTCAGAGAAGGCTGCCATCTGGTGGAACCGGAGAGAACTCGACCCATCGGAGGCGGCTTAGAGAAGGCTGCCATCTGGTGGGACTGGGGAGAACTCGACCCATCGGAGGCGGCTCAGAGAAGGCTGCCATCTGGTGGAACTGGGGAGAACTCGAACCATCTCAGACGACTCAGAGAAGGCTGCCATCTGGTGGAACTGGGGAGAACTCGAACCATCTCAGACGACTCAGAGAAGGCTGCCATCTGGTGGAACTGGGGAGAACTCGACCCATCGGAGGCGACTCAGAGAAGGCTGCCATCTGGTGGAACTGGGGAGAACTGGACCCATCGGAGGTGGCTCAGAGAAGGCTGTCATCTGCTGGAACTGGGGAGAACTCGAACCATCGGATGTGGCTCAGAGAAGGCTGTCATCTGGTGGAACTGGGGAGAACTCGACCCATCGGAGGCGGCTAAGAGAAGGCTGCCATCTGGTGGAACTGGGGAGAACTCGAACCATCTCAGACGACTCAGAGAAGGCTGCCATCTGGCGGAATCGAGGAGAACTCGACCCATCGGAGGTGGCTCAGAGAAGGCTGCCATCTGGTGGAACTGGGGAGAACTCGACCCATCGTAGATAAGGCTGCCATCAAGCAGGGCCGAGAAGACCTTTCTAATCTGCGCTATGTGTCCGACACCGACTGACACTACACAGCGCCTGAGCCTACCTGAAACATGAAAGGGGAAGCGAGATGATAGAAAATGAGGAAAACGAAATTAATGGTAGAAAAGAAACCACAACAGCCTTAGACAATCAGGGAAAACCATGGTGAGAGTGGCCGACCCAGGTATCGAACCGAGGACCTCCCGAATGCAAGCCTCGCAACTTACCGCGGAGCCATCTCGCTAGCGGTGTGTGGGTTACTTGCATACGCCCGTGTTTCAGTATAGCCACAGAGTAACAAAGCACATTTATCACTTTCCAGGAAAATGAAATCGACTTGTTTACCTACACATTCCTTACTGAATACTGCTTGGAAACTCGGAGGCAGATCGAACTCAATATTAGATTCAATCCAAAAGTACTTATGATACAAAATACATGTTTTGAGGTCTGCTGAATTGAGAAAAGCATTTTTACTTTCTCTACAACGTACCTAGGATTGGATTGCGAAGCGGAGGGGACTCGGCACCGATCCAGTGCATCTGGATATTGTACCGATGCCCCACGAGGGGGCGCCCCCGGTAGGGACGGATGAGGTGAAGGGAGGCACCGGACGGCCGGAACCAGTAGTGACGGCACAGCAATGACAGAGTCCCATAGTTGCTGGATATAGACGCTCCGGCAGTCCGACATTCAGATCGGAGACCCCGCCGCACACAGGGTCCCACGCTCCCCAGGGGGCGGTCCTTATACCCCGGCAACCAGCCGAAAGCCGAGAGACGAAAGTGCACAAGGAGCATACTTTTCCCGGCCACGCTGCACCGATACACCATCACAGACACTTTCAATCCTGAAATAGACCAGACAGGGTGAAGGATGAATAAAATGACTAATGGAACGAAATGGAGGGACAGGGAATTCGGGGGATAAAAGAAACCACTCCAGAATTCGTCTGACGATCCGGGAAAACTCCCGAAAAAACCCATGGGTTAGAATGGGTGGTCTCCGGGATCCAACCTGTGACCTTCTGAATGCGGGCCACAGACGTTACCGCTTGATCGCACCTAGGAGGTAGAGGAGGTATTGTATTCCACCAAAAAACTGATATCGAGTTTTCAACGCAAACACGTTTTGAGGACCTCTGGGTCGAGAAGAACATTTTTATTTTCTCTTCCAACTAGTAAGGAGAGATGGTAATGCATTCCACCCAAAAATATAACGGGAATTCACCGACAATGCATGTTTTGAGGCCCTCTAAATCGAAAAAAGCCTTTCTGTTTTCTCTACCAACGTAGTAGGTAGAGATGGTAATGCATTCCACCCAAAAATATGATAACGAGAATCCACGGACAATACATGTTTTGAGGCCCTCTAAATCGAAAAAAGTATTTCTGTTTTCTCTACCAACCTAGTAGGTAGAGATGGTAATGCATTCCACCCAAAATATAACTAGAATTCACCGACAATACACGTTTTGAGGCCCTCTAAATCGAAAAAAACCTTTCTGTTTCATCTACCAACCTAGTAGGTAGAGATGGTAATGCATTCCACCCAAAATATAACTAGAATTCACCGACAATACACGTTTTGAGGCCCTCTAAATCGAAAAAACATCTTTCTGTTTTCTCTACCAACCTAGTAGGTAGTGATGGTAATGCATTCCACCCAAAATATAACTGGAATTCACCGACAATACACGTTTTGAGCCCCTCTAAATCGAAAAAAACCTTTCTGTTTTCTCTACCAACCTAGTAGGTAGAGATGGTAATGTATTCCACCCAAAATATAACTGGAATTCACGGACAATACACGCTTTGAGGCCCTCTAAATCGAAAAAAAATATTTTCTCTACCAACTATAGGTAGAGGAGGTGTTGCATCCCGCCCAAAATATAACTGGAATTCTCCAACAATACATGTTTTAGGTCCCCTGAATAAAAAAAAATCAGTTACTTTCTCTACCACGTATTAACCTAGTAGGAAGAGGAAATTAGATAATAACTACTAGGGTTGTTCAATAAAGACTGGGGCTGGCATTTATAAACCCGCGGAAACATCATCGATCTGCCATTTATAGACAAATGCCTATACTAGTACATAGATACGCTTAATTGTTACCATTAGCTACACTTTTCTGGGCTCCACCACTCTCCAACGTAGCAGATTAAAGCTGGTAAGGACTGCAAAATGTCGGAAATGAAAGAACAATGCTATGCAATAAAGTTTCGTCTTCCGTTAATCAAGACTGCTACAGAAACGCTTCAAGACCTCCGTAGAGCCAATGGTGAGTCAACAATGTCTCGTGCTGCATGTTTCCGTTGGCATAAGCATTTAAGGCTGCCCGTTGTTGAAAATTATAAATTTTGCCGTTTTTATCTAAATGTTTTTAAAAATTTGTCACATTCTGCAACACCACCATTATAAGCATGTTTCAAATTTAATGTGGGTATCTTTAATATTTTTTAGAAAAACTTTTATTTCACTTTTATTACACTAATTAAGAAGGTGCTCCATACGATGCAGAAATCGTAATTTTGATAAAATAAAAATACAGTAAAACCTGTCTTCAGCGGAATTGAACGGGGCTCTCGAACATTTCCCTTAAAGATAGGTTTCCGTTTAACGAAGGTAGGCCTAGGCTATTAACAAAATTAAACCATAATTCTCACCTTTTAAACACAATGATTTCAAGAAGAACAGTCCCGTCTCGTCGTCGTTTGCTATGTTTTCAGGTTCGCATCCTTCGATTATTGAAGGTAGTTTAGCAATCCAATTAGCGATGGTTTCAATATTAACGTCATTCGCGTACCACAAGGTTCGTTAAAAATTATCTGATGTCTTTTACGGAAACTCTGCAACCATCCATTAAATTCAGTCTTACCCAGTTTTTCAGCTACCTTTTTAGCACATTCCTGTAACATAGACCCCGATATGCGGTGATTTTTTGCCCTAACACTAACAAATCACTCCCCACACTATTTCATTAATGTCCTGGTTTTCAGTTTTCTTAAGTTCTCTCTTTATTTTTCCATTAGCACAATTTCCCACCGCTTTAGAATTTCTGTTTTCTTCTTTAGAATCTCGTAAACTTGAGTTTTGCCTAAGTTGAACAACTTCATGATCTTTATCACGTTCTAAATCACCTTTACTCTCGTGTTAACATCTAGCACAACTCTTGTTTTCTTCTTTAGAATCTCGTAAACTTGAGTTTTGCCTAAGTTGAACACCTCCATGATCTTTATCACGTTCTAAATCACCTTTACTCTCGTGTTAACATCTAGCACAACTCTTGTTTTCTTCTTTAGAATCTCGTAAACTTGAGTTTTGCCTAAGTTGAACACCTCCATGATCTTTATCACGTTCTAAATCACCTTTACTCTCGTGTTAACATCTAGCACAACTCTTGTTTTCTTCTTTAGAATCTCGTAAACTTGAGTTTTGCCTAAGTTGAACACCTCCATGATCTTTATCACGTTCTAAATCACCTTTACTCTCGTGTTAACATCTAGCACAACTCTTGTTTTCTTCTTTAGAATCTCGTAAACTTGAGTTTTGCCTAAGTTAACTTGAGTTTTGCCTAAGTTGAACACCTCCATGATCTTTATCACGTTCTAAATCACCTTTACTCTCATGTTAACATCTAGCACAACTCTTGTTTTCTTCTTTAGAATCTCGTAAACTTGAGTTTTGCCTTCATGAGCTTTATCACGTTCTAAATCACCTTTACTCTCGTGTTAACATCTAGCACAACTCTTGTTTTCGAAACCATCGTGACTACTGTACTGTCTCACAAGTCATTAGAGCAGGAAATGGAAAGTGAAGAGACAACAATAAGACAATCAGCCATGCTTATTGCTATACAGTGAAGGATGAGTGTGACAGATTTCTCAATATTCGGACTGTCATTAGTGCACCCCCCCCCTCCTAGACTGGTAAGATAGCAGCAAAATGGTCATGTTTCAACAAATATCACGTACTTAGAGCAGACAACGCAGACTTTCACAGGGTGCCTGAAAATTTTCTAAACACTGCATTCCGGAACTGGAAAGTTTCCGCTAAAAGGCGTACTTTGATTTCCGTTGTCCGCGTACGACAGTTTCCGTTTAATAAAGGGAACTTAGCATGTTTTTCACCGCAAAATTCATGGGACCATGAAATATTTCCGTTTAAGACAGATTTCCGTTTAACAAGGGGTCCGTTGAAGTCAGGTTTTACTGTACTACCATATTGTTAAAATATTTATATGAAAAACTGGCATATAGAGTTTTATTCACTCTTCTGGTCGTTTCAAATACAAAATTTTAAGCCTTTAAATACAGTTTTTAAACAACTTATCATTAGTGGTCGAATCAATTAGTCATACCTTGAGCAACTAGAATTGTAGCAAAAACCGTATGCCAATTTTTTTATGTTCAGTCTCTCAGAGTTTCCGCTGAAAATTTGAACAAAATTGGTTTTAAACTCCATCGTGTGGAGCATTTTTAATTGGCAAAAGTGTAAGAAAAATCAAAGTCGAGAAAAAGCCATTGGAACTAATACAGGTCATTAGACCGTGTGCTCTTGAAAATCTAAATTGTCACTTGTTGAAGATTTTTTTTAAATCTTAGAGCAAAAACCAGGTTATGTAATTGAAACTAAAGGTTCAAAGTATTTTTGGCCATAAAAACTAATTTTTAAATTTTTTGAAAATGTTGACCAAATTTCAGCTATGGGTACGCTTAAAAATGGAAGGGAAAGTTGTGAGCTGGAAGGAAGAGAGGGGACCCCCCCCCGCACTGCCCTTACAGAAGTCACAATCAACGCTGTGCTCACGGCTCCCCGTGTAACTGTTAGGGAACTTGCAAATATGCTAGACATATCGGTGGGGGCGCTCACACAATTTAAGGCAGAGGCATAGATAGGGAGGGATTTTGGAGAAATTAAAATAAAATTAAATTGAGTTTTATTTAAGGACGCTCTTTAACTGCTATGGTTCTTAGCGTCCCATTCTATATTGGGCGTGAAAGACCGGAAATTTTGCTCAGAAGCCTCTCTATCAGGCTTGAGGTTCTTTTACGTGCCGTAAATCTACGACACGGAACCACCGGCTTTACTTCCCTTCCAAAAGAAGCCATACTAAGAATTTTTACGCCCTCCGCCGGGTTTGAGGCCGCGACCTCGACTAGAGACTAGCATGGTACCCCTAAATAGCAAAAATATCTTCGTTAAAATAATACCACCTTTCTAGGTTGGCGGGAACAATACACTTCTTAATCGTGCCACTGGTAGCGCTATATTTACGCCGCATATCTTGGACAATATCGTCAAAGGTGACAGCAACAGAAACTGTATTTAAGATGGCGCTGGTCCAACCATGTTAAGATATTGGAGACATGTTTTCATTCCGGCGCTAAATTTGATTGGTTTCCAAAAGAGTGCTTCATCTCTCAGTTTAGAACATAACTATAGAGAATTCCTAGGTAAGAAAACAGTACATGCTTTATGGGCTTTTACTTTTTGTGACTCGCACCCTCCAGCCCAAAGCAAAACTTTGTTTAAACTCGCTCTAGGTATGTATATATATAGACACACACACATACCGGGTGAGTCTTCTCAGCCTGCGCATTGAGAAGTTCTGCAATCCCGGCGTTGTACAGGCTATGCCGTAAACATTGTCCACTGCATCGCGTCGTATCAGTTTCGGCCAAAATGACTGCTTTGCACCGGTGGCTGCTCAATGCTTTGCATTCGTAGCGCATCAGTATGCGCGTTGGCCTTCAGTCATGAAGGTTCCAGGTTCAAATACGGCCATTTGAAGGTACTTTTTATGTTTACTAAATTTAACGAGAACTGATAGCTTGGCATGGAGGTATATTTCCACTTAATTAGTTTAATTATGTGAATTTCATTGAAACACAAATTGTTACTTGTTAGAATATGCTTTAATGAACATCATAAATAAATGCAAGAAATTAATAAAAAACATCATTTATTCGCAGGCGTGATTCGAACTTCCGACCTTCAGCATGTTAACTATTGCACTAGTAGAGCACGTTGACAGCGAGCACCACCGTAGCCCTAAGCAGCAGGCTCGTGAATTCAGGATTGTCTAGTTACCAATCCGCAGGATTAGAAGACTCGCGCGGTATATATATACACTCAGGAATAACCTATTTGTAGTAGTCATTAAAATCACATGAGCCCTTTTATATTACAGTTTGGCCTTTGGGTTTCCAACATAAATTACTGGAACATTCCTCCATGGTTGCCATACTTCACTCCCACCTTGTACAGGTTCACCAAAAGTAATTACTCATGTGTCAGAGTGAAGTGTCACATTCGGTTCTGCGACATCTCATGAGTTGCATTAAAATGGAAAAACGAAAGCAGGGGCAGATAGTGAAGGGCAATGAGGGCCGAATGATATTAAATGTTTACGAATATATCTCCTCCAGTAACCCTAAACAGTCGGCCACATGGAAAGTGAAGGAAACGTCTAAAGCAACAGGTTTATCAGCAAGTACAGTATATAAAGTACATAAAACTGCTGAAAAATGGTCGAGTGTTATTGCCAAATAAAAAGGCACAGTAAAGGTCTCCAAAGGGCAGCAGAATGTTAAAATACAATGGATTTGTACAAAGTGCGATTAGGTGAAAGGTTCATGAATTCTTTTTTTAGCAGTAAACCATCTACCCTTTGTGCTGTATTAAACCAAGTAAATGCAGATCCCCTTCTTTCTAATTTCAAGAGGAATACTTTATACCGATGGTTAAAAGACATAGGATTTATTTACAACAAAAGGGGTAACAAAACCATTTTAATAGAGTGGTGGTGTAATATCTCATAGACACAATTACTTATATTGCTTGAAAAAGTATAGAGAGTAAAATTGAAATACAATTCATACTGACAAGTCCTGGGTGAATACAGGACATACTGCAAGTAGACTGTGGCAAGATACCACCATTAAATCCATCAGACAAGCATTTCTTTCTGGCTTGTCCACTGGTTTGAGGGCCCCATCATGTAAACGGCAGAGATTTGCTATTGTACATGCAGGCAATGAAAATGGGTTTGTGAGTGGGCGGGGGGAATTTGTATTCAAGCGTAACAAGAACACATTAGATGTCCGTGAAGAAATGGATGGGGAATGCTATGAACAGCATTTTAAAGAGCAGCTCCTTCCCAAAATGCACCCAATCCAAGCATTGTACTAGATAATGTGTCCTATCACTCAAGAAAGTCAGAACTAATCCCCAATACTTTTTGGAGGAAGGATAGCATCAAAATACGGCATAGCAATAAAGAGATCTTCGAGGAGTTCCTTTTGAAACTGGAGCTCCTAAATATGGTAAGTAGATTAAATTCGCAATATAACGTATATGAAATTGATGCAATGGCTTGTCGTGCAAGTCATACAGTTCTTAGGCTACCACCCTATCATTGCGAGCTTAATCCTATTGAACATGCATGGGCTAAATTAAGAGTCAGTGGCTGTCAACAACAACCAGGGCAATACCAGAACTAATACGCCATCTTAAGTTTCTGCGGAGAACTGGAGAAATGAAACAGATCATATAAAAAAGTGGAAGAACACACGTGGAATGCCGATGTGATACAAAACAATATTGACACCATAATTATTCCTGTTAGCGTTTCATCTTCCTCTTCTGCTACAGCTTCTGCTTCAGACATTGATATGAAAGGGTAACATCAGTTTATTAACAGGTAAGCTCTTTATAAATTTTCTTAAGGAAAATAATAATCATAAACCCGTGGTGCTTACATTATGTCACAACAGGTTTTTAACATGAATGCTACATCGATTCACAAGCGTAAAACATGACTGAAATATAATTTGGCTGTTAAAGGAGAAATTGTACTTAATAATAAAATAAGTCAGCATTCTACATCTGTTACTTTAATGCAATATGTAATGTTAGCACTGTATTAAACTCGAAAGTTCTCTCTATTTATGTGTTATCTGACAATTTGAGTTTTCAGTATATCACAAAAATTGTTGCATGCATAATTCGTTAGTAGAATTCATAGATGTATACAGATGTACGCAATACCTGTATGGTTGGATCACGTTAAGAGGATCAAGAAGACAGTAGTTGTGGCACAAAAGGTTGAAACACCTGTACTCTGACATCAAAAACAAATGACTACTACTGCCACGTTCACTGGATTTTAAGTTCCAACGCCGTTGCCATAGAGACTGTAATGTTTTCTTAACTTAGAATTCTCTATAGAAACCCTATTTTGTAGAGAAATAAAATGGCCTACTTAGAGTGGTCATTAATTCTCATGTCAGAATGCGTCCTTTGGATTGGTCTCAAAACGTCTATTTCATAGAATCCCGTTATTCAATTTTTGGGTGGAATACAGTACTTGCTCTACTTACTGTAACTACGTAGTAGAGAAAATAAAAAAGCCTTCTTTTGTTTCAGGAGGTCCCAAAACGTCCAATTCCGATTAATCACATTTTTGAATCTCTGTGTGGAACACAGTACTTTCTCTACGTCCTGTATCTAAGTAGTAGGGAGGGTAAAAAAGCTTTCTTTGGCTTCAGCGGGTCTCAAAACGTGCATTCTCGCTTAATCTTCTTATTTAATTCTTGGCAGCAACACAATACTTTCTCTACATACTGTTGTTACGTAGTAGAGAAAGTAAAAATGCTTATTTTGGATGGGTCTCAAAACGTGTATTTCCCGTGAATCTCGTTATTTATTTTTTGGAGGAACACAATACTTTCTCTGCTTACTGTAACTACGTAGTAGATAAAGTAAAAATTCTTACATTGAAGGTTCTCAAAAGATGTATTTCGTTGAATCTCGTTATTCACTTTCCGGGTGGAATACAATACTTTTTCTACTTACTGTAACTACGTAGTAGAGAAAGTGAAAATGCTTATTTTGAATGGGTCTCAAAACGTGTGTTCCCGGTGAATCTCGTTATATAATTTTTCTGAGGAACACAATACTTTCTCTACTTACTGTTTTTACGTATTAGAGAAAGTAAAAATGGTTTCTTTGGTTTCAGAGGTGTCTCAAAACGTGTATTTCCGGTGAATCTTGCTATTCAATTTTTGGGAGGAACACAATACTTTCTCTACTTACTGCAAATATGCAGTAGCGAAAAAAATGCTTTCTTTGTTAGGGTGTCTCAAAACGTGAATTCCCGATGAATCTCGTTATTCGATTTTTGGGAAGAACACAATACTTTCTCTACCTACTGTAGTTACGTAGTAGAGAAAGTAAAAGTGATTTTTACGGTGGGTCTCAAAATGTGTATTTGCGGTGAATATCGTTATTCAATTTTTGTAGCACATTACTTTCATTACTTACTGTAGCTACGTAGTCAAGAAATTAAAAATGCTTACTTTGGATGGTTCTCAAAACGTGTCTTTCGTTGAATGTATTTGTTCAATTTCTGCTCAATTTACTGTAGATACTACGATAATAATGTCCAAGATCTCTTATGCTATGTTAGGTTACTTGCTGTGGGTTGCAGGAGAACGAATTAACTCTGAGGGTTGTCTACAACAACTTTCTGCTCTTGCAAGGCAAAATCCTGAATGCTGTGTAATACAACTGACCGGGGAGGCTTAAGATATCCAAAGGATCTTTTGTTGCATTACTACAAATTGGGTTTGTCATTGCAGCAATGAGACATCTATCCAGGAGAAAGAAATAAATAAAAACAAACTAAAAACTGCACCTACCTTCTGAAAGACACCTTTACAAGAGAAACTAAGTGTTATATTTGATGATACGCTTCCAGAACTAGTGTTAGAGAATTTTCTGAGGTCTGTGCTAAATAACATCGCTACGAAGCACACACATAAATTTAAGAAGTATGTGAAACTTAGCCGTAAACTTCTAAACCTAAACAGGAAAGCTCTAAAACTGAATTAAAAATTGAATTGTAGTTAACTTTTAACTACATCCACGCGCGGCATCCACGGTATTGGTGTGTGCGTTCTTGTTAAATATATCAACCTCCAGGGAAATGGGTTCTTTCAGAAGAAATGTTAAATTCCGCGAGTTATATGGATTGGGTAGGCATGTGCTTTCGTCCAAGCTTCGCGTGGCAATGTTAAATTGTGAACATCAGATTTTGAGGAGCAGTATCGTGATGCTGTTGCTCATGTCGCGAAGTTAGTGTCGCTCCATTGTGAATTGGGCATTAGGGCCTTCATATATTATATCCTAGAACTATGTGATTTACTTCATGCTCTTAAATTAAAGCATAATATAGTAAATGAAGCTTTATATTATTTACACAGAACGTCAACTAATACTTAATACAAAACTTGTTTTCCAAGTTTCACGTCAGTGTAGTGAGTTTAACTACGGCCCTGGCGGCGTTAAGTGAAACTATTTAACTGCTTCCTGGGAGTTGATGCGAATGACCTTGAATACAATGTAGGTTATGGTTTGAAAAGACGGTTGGCAGGGGGGCCTCTTCCCGCTTCCCGCGCATTCAATGCTTGTCAAGCTGTCTGCTAGTGACGTCATGTGGAAGGTAGCTGGCATCGCTATTCACATGAGCAAGCTCAAGTTTTACGATATAATTCAAATCCCGTCATGTTATCTGACATCATATGGTCACCTCGGGCAAATTTATTTGAAACAAAACTCTCATTCCGTAACATATAACATAGAAAAAGAAACATAATACCTACGGAGGAAGAATCAAGACTATGCCATATACTCTTATCTTACAGCTTGTCTTGTTAACATTGCAACAGTTTCTTTTGGGCTTTGAATTTTTCAACATTTAAGCTATAATTGCAATGCATTTCTTACAAAAGATAGCAAGTATCATTGCCTTTTAATCACGTAATGAACGAAGAGAGGGAGAAGAAAAAACATGTTATATTAAAATAAAATAAAACCTTGAGGCTATGCATTATTTCTGCAATTTTGCTTCATCTCCTATTTACTTATAGTAAGTAAAGGAAGTATTGTATTCCATCCAAAATTTCGATACCGAGTTTTCACGGAAATACATATTTTGAGACTCCTTGAATCTAAAAACTAAATTTTTAGAAAAAGGTCTGTGCGTGCGTGTGAACAGCATAACTCAAAACGAAAAGTCGGTTAAATACCAAACTTGGAATTTAACTCCAGCATCTTCCAAGGATGTGACATGATCTTTTAAGAATATTACGTATCACGAACTACCCTTTACATGGGAAGTTATCCATTACTTTTGTTCTGAAAAATGATTAATACCATTTTGATTAAAATGCATATGTTTAAAACATTTGCATGACAAATAAAATGTATATTTTGAATTTCCTGTAAGTAGCCTGCGTAAACTTCATTTGAATGGCTTTTATAATTTGGTAAAGGTTAAAAGATCAAAAAATTACTTTAAAAAGAAGTAGAACTCGTTAAAGCACACAGTTTATACGAAATAAACATTGTTGTGGCTTTAACCATGTCCAAGATATTCTGTGTTATTTGTCTGAATGTTCAAATACTTAAACGTTTTTAAGTGGTAAGTCGCTATTCGGCTTTTTTCCCTCGTGGTCGTGCAAAGAGCATGGAATTTCAAAGCCATCACATAGCTACACGCTTTATAATTTGACTATCGGTTTAGCTTACTGAATCCTTCTTATACATACAACTAAATGTGTAATTAAGGTTCATCTCTCTTAATAAGTAGATAGAAGAAAAAACTTCTGTATGGATAGTTTGTAGAGTTTGTAGAAGAGTGAGCAAAGAAAGTCGTGTGAATGAGGTAAATCCGATTTTTATAATTACAATATATATTGTGAATATTTTCGCACTTTAAACAGCTATAAATAACTTTAGTTATATATGTTACGCGTTTTCAGAGATTACCACAGTGATCAAAGTAAGGTATAGAAAATCCTTATTTGAGGTTGTAAAATAATGTAATTTTATTGCGGATTACACTTTCTAGCCGAATACCATCACAATGTTATATCATTACAATGATATTCCTCAGTATAGACTGAGTGTTTGTTTCCTTTGAAATGGCAAAGAAAACGATTTTCTTATTTCCGGATTTTAAAAGAGCACTTGCATAGATATGCAAAAGGGTCATCAGCCTTTTTTCCATGTTATACCTGAATTTTCACACGGTTTGGATTTAAGGGGTATATTACCCTAAGGCAATGCGAAGATTGTTGCATTTCGCTTTCTTTTATCTTTCTGTTGAACTTAAAAGTTTTGGAGACGTTGTGTCTGAGTCCCTGTACATTTGAAACAGCACGAACATGTGTCATAAAGCGTGCCGAATTGTCCTATTAGGTGCATTTGATTGCACGTGTTCACGCACTAATTTCTAAAACATCATATTCCCTATCTTCTGGAAAAAAAACATTCTTAAACAACACCTATACAATTATTTCCAGGAATCGCAGAACAGCTCTTTAAATAATATTTTTCTGTAATGCGTTGTACTGTCCAATCATGAGCAACAGTTTTGTACTCCACCAACATGTGCAAATGTTGTTTGGTGAGCATTGTTGCTCACTAAATAAGAATGCTCTTTCCGATTGCGTAGAAGTTACTTCTAGTTGTGGATGCGATTTGGAAATACAAGTGTGGTGTGCATTCATGTTCAAAACGAACGTTCTAAACAACAAAGTTAACTGTGCTGTTGCGCATTGTTCCAATATAGGAACAAAATACGCTGGAATTATGTATCATAGATGTTCTAAAAAACATAAACTAA
This sequence comes from Deroplatys truncata, assembly GCA_030765065.1. Classification (NCBI taxonomy): domain Eukaryota; kingdom Metazoa; phylum Arthropoda; class Insecta; order Mantodea; family Mantidae; genus Deroplatys; species Deroplatys truncata. The sequence continues at coordinate 680,191,961 of CM060990.1, forward strand.
GGAGCATGTGGGTGTCTCTGTAAACGGAGTGATAAATTCAACACTGATAATGCTCGAGTCGTTCAGTACATTTTCGGCCTGAGGTTATGAACGGGATTTAAAAAACAAATTACTTGGCTTACCTCTACGGAAAATTTTACGTGGTGATGCAGTGCCACGTTTGTTGATTCAGAACTGGCATGATGTCTGTCTTCCAGGTTCGAACACAAATAACAGCAGCAACAGTACCAACGAAATTAATCAAAAGTTACGTCATCCCAAAACTATATTTTATTTGGTCATGTTTACTGAAAGTAATGTAACAATGTTGACTTCATATTATTCAGCATATTGGATTAAGCATAATTTCATTATCAGCGATAGGAAAAACATGAGACTATGGATGCATGACATTGCCAAAGGACTGTAAAATATTTTGCGAGTTATATTGCATACAAATGTCGGTCCTTTGATAGTACATTGGGAAGCAGAGACAGTAACTGTAATTTACTAACACAAGTGTGTCAGGACTGGATTACAGTTACTTCCAGGGAGGGGGACTTATTCGACCTACCGAACAGTGGTGCCAAGAAGTGAAGAAGTTCGAAGTTATATTTGCGGGATTCTATGGATTTCATATTTCAAAATGTGTTAGAGTGATGAAAACACTTAGTGACATAATTTGCTCTAAATTACCTGAATTAGACGAAAGAATTATTTATCTATAGATCAGGACTCGCACCTTTATTAGGAAATGGCATTTGAATAAAAAATTAAAAGCTGCAACCATGGAGAAAAGAAATACGAGGAAATGTGTGACATCTACTACTTCTACAATACACATGACCAGCCACTTTTAAATGTAAGTCTACTTTTAAGATTAAACAAAGAATAATTTGTTACCAATCCGTGCCTTAAATTGTACATGTTAAAACGTGTTTAAAGCATTCACTTTCAATTACTATCCACAGAGCGCGCGTGCTCAACCTTCCACATGACGTCAGAGGCTATACACGCCTATACTCTTAGTTACCTTGGACGGTTGGTTTTTAGACGAGCGCGGGATTCTGGCTAGTGGTTCATTTACTGAATTAAGATGCCGTACGGTGTTAAAAACCTGAAAAAGAGGCAAGCATATTTAAAATCCGAAATGCAGGTTTTGACACAGGTGATGTCAAGGGTTCATGGAGAAATGCGTGACCTACATACACGACAGTCGAATTTGCAACGGTTACGTGAAGCATCATTTTCGAGCGGCAACAATCCGCCCACCTCATCCCATAAGGATACTGCATCGTCCATCTCCAGTTCTACTATGCAACAGGTGACTTCTGACGACCTGAATGCCCAGGTACTAAATTTGAGTGTTTCTTCACCAAAAGAAGAATTCGTGTGCACAGAAAACCAAAAGGAGGAAGAGAAGAAGAAGAAGAAGAAGAAGAAGAAAAATAATAAGAAGAAGGCGTTGAAAGACACTTCTGAACCTGAAAACTATTCTGAGAAGGAAGTGAATGTGCAACCCACTTCATATTTGGAGAAAGCATGCCCTGAGTGTCTAGTGGATCAGCCATAATGGAGTTGAGTGTACCATCCACTTCTGGGGACCATTTTAGCATCCCATCAACCTCGGGAATGGATTTCAGAAAGGCATCTACTTTAGAAATGTGGTTCCATGTATCAGCCAATGATACTTCTAACAAGAGGGAGGAGAAGAGAAAGGAAGAGGAAGACACATCTCATAATGGAGAAAAGAATCAACTGAAAGTATAATATTTTAATAGATTCAACCTTTTCCTGTTTATTATAAACACAGTAATCTTTAAATTCGACTACTATATAAATACCTTTCTGGTTATAAGTTTTCTTTCTTCACTACCAAAACTTTGAAATAATAGTTTATAATATCTAAAAATAATAAGGCTTAATTATACAGCAAAGCCTTCAGGATGGAAGTGACATGAACCTAATTCTTTTACAATTTTGGCGAGGTTTCCTTTTGTTCAGATATTTTTTCCTGTGTATAGTTTTAAGACTAATTGCAAACACCATGTCAATAGTTTCAATATCATACAGTTTATTAAATAGCACTCACCATAGTACATTATGTAGTTTTATATCCTCTGCATAATACAGTACATGTTACGTCTGTGACATACATTATTTCAAGCTCTGTTCTCATTCACACATTATACATTCCTTATTTTTTGAACGTCCGTAGATTTGTGTCTTGCCACATTTTAACTGTAGCATTAGTTATTTCACATGTTTCTCTTTTTCCTCTTATTTAATCATATTAATTTTATCCTTTGAAAAAGTGCAACATTTTTAAGCGACATCCTTTATCACCAAATGCACTGTTTTTTTTTTCTTTCTTTTCAAAATACACCATCTCAAGCAACAGACAACTCAAGGCAAAAAACACATTTGAAACTGTAACCCCTTTCATTTTTGACACGGTCTCTACTCTGGTATATACATTTCAAAGAAATTTTGTTTACCTTAATGACCTACATTTGTAGCTTCTTTGGAGGTACAATACGTTTTAAAATAAAATACATAAAACATTTGCAGCTTCCTTGGAAGCACAGCATATTCCAAAAAATGTATTTTAATACTGCATATTTCCATTTTAAGCAGTTGCAGACAGTTTCTGTTTTTTGTGTTGAGCAGTTTCCATATTAATCAGGAAAAATTACAAATAAAGTATACATAAAACATTTGCAGTTTCCTTGGAAGCACAACATATCCCAAAAATATATTTTAATACTGCTATTTCCATTTTAAGCAGTTGCAGACATTTCTGTTTTCACATTAAAGTATATTATTTTCACTGGGACTGAAAGTTTTTTCTGAAATAGACAGAATCCTGGCTTATCCAGTGTCTGATTTAGGCAATTTTCACTGTACATACTCTATAAGAACATGCTAAATTTCAGCTATCCCAAATATGTTTAAGGAAAAAAACAAAATGAAACAAATTACAAAAAAAAAAAAAAAACACACTCCTACTCACTCACTCAAAGCATTTTCTAACCTTTAATGAAATTTGTTAAAGATCCTCATTATGTGGCTGTATGAATATTATGAAAATCTTATTACAAGTCTTTGTTTATTTGTACTTTCTTTGAAGTTTGGACAAATTAATTTTGCTGCTTCAGCTTATGTACATACAGCCTCTTTAAGATTGCTGTAAAAGAAGTGGTGAATAGAAGACAAAAATGCAAATAATTGCTTAAGACTGTGACATTTGGTGATAGTTATGTCAGGTGATATTTGGTCATAATTATGGCAGGTGATTATTCATAAAGTGATTCAGATGACATTTGTGCTGTTTTTTTTTGTTTTTTTTCATTTTAAATGTGCATGTACTACTCTCCTGCTTTTAGCGGGTAGCATAATTGTGTTGTAATAAAAATGGTTAAAGAAAACAGCCAGTAAATCAGTCTAGTTTTATTAAAATCATTTTAGACTGCAAGTTCTTAGTTATTCCCTTTTTCCTTTATTCAGTAAACTTATTTGAACTACATCTTTCTACATCCACATATGTAGCACCCCTTTGACAAAGACATATGGCAAAGCTAAGATCATTTGGCATTCTCTTTCACTCAACCACATAGAAAAATCCTGAATACAATGATGATACTTGTAAACTGTATTCAAAGGAACAGAAAACAAAAATAATGAAAATGTTAGAAGGATAATAAACTTAAGCTAATTAAAAATATATAGAAGGGGAACAGAACACAAAAATGAATATTCCATTCATCACATTAGTTTATTTGTCGTCAGGAATAAATAACAATGCGTGCAGTTTTACCACCCCAAGGTGAATGGTTATTGGGTTATGGCCTGTTGTTGAGTTGACGTGTGACGTTATGAGAGCCACTTCACCCAGACAAGACCTAGGCAAAATAGGTGTTTTAAATGACTAACAAGTTTACATGTTAATTTCACTAGAAGTTCATAACTTCTCTGAATAACAGAGTAGAGCTAAAGCTAGTCAATCGCTTTTCATAATCTAGTTAATACCTACTAGATGATAAACAGTAGTACAGCATCTTTGGAAATGGGTGAATGTGGTATCCGACCTAATCAGTTGAACCAAAAAAGAACGATTTTGAAGATTTACACCATTCTGAACTGATTCTAAGACAGTGTGAACACCGAAAACCATGCTGGTTCTGTCCATTTGTGTAAGAGTAAGGAAAGTATACTGATGATTAATGGCGAGGAAAGTGTGTGTTATTTGGAGTATGAAAACACAAAATTGGTGAAGGGTGATTTTGTCTGTATCACAAAGCATCCTAATTATCACAAATTAGCTATAGATTGTGATGCTTTGAATATTGTGAAGCATAATTTAGCATTAAAAACAAAAAGTCGAGCTAAAAAGAAATAACTCGCCACCAATAATCCTGCTGATAAGACCTGGCGATATTCCTGCAACAAACAGTTTACTGGATTAATTCATGGACTGCTATTTGACACAGAAGAAGAGTTGTTATACATCATGTATAGTGCTTAGTATTAGAAATACTTTTCCAGAACCCAGCGAAGCATATGTAGGCTTCATTAATAAACACACAAATTAAAAATAGTAAGTTTTAAATTCAACCATTATTTATTATTATTATTTAAAATTTTATAACATGTCTGTAACAAATCCCCTTATGCTGGCTGAAAACATGAGAAGCGCTTCAATCGTAGTAGGTCTAATGGAGGTTGAAGTGTGGGAGCTATATTCTTTAGTAGTGCTGCATCCGGTAATGGATCCACACAACGTGCGTGCAGAGATTTTTTTATTTCATGCACTATCAGCAGTTTCCATTCTTTGTTAGATTCCTCATATTTATTTTTCATGATCCAAGACCCAGTTGCTTTGGTTTTGACAGCAGTATTTTTTTTTATTTTATTTACTTTGAAATTGTGATCTATCACTGCTATCATGGATCTAAGTTGAAGGCTATTATATGAAAAATGTATTCTTTTCGGAGCATATCTGAGATGAAGACTGTGATAACTTTTTAAACTTCCAGTATGTATATAATGTTGAATATGAGCCAAATCATTTAAGAAGGTGCTATCTAAAGTCATTTTCTTTAGAGCATGATAGGCGTTTTATTCACGTTTAATCCATAAATTATTCCTTTGGTCTTCTTCCAAATCGTTTAAGAAGGTGCTAACTAAAGTTATTTTCTTTAGAGCATGATAGGTGTTTTATTCACCTTTAATCCATAAATTATTCCTTTGGTCTTCTTCCAACAATGCATCATGTTCACAAGATTTCTATTTACCGTTTTCTAACTATTTATATTCATTTTTTATATGATGAAGAATTGATGTGAATTTTTCAATTTCTCAATACAATTTTGTGCAGCCCACCATAAATGGTTAATTATACTGCTTTCCATTCCATCAGCTCTGGGTATTTTTTTCTATTATTTTAATTTTTATCATTAGACTTTTAGACAAATGCCATACGTCAAATTCATGTTCAACTTCCGGATATGAGTTTTTAACAGGTATCTTACACCTTTATGTCCGTTGGAGAGAAAAACTTCAATTCTACACATTTCCTGTTTTGCCAGCCTTGTCATTAGTTGTCATAAGCAGCCTTTTCCAAAGTGCCTTTCACCACACCTCTTTAAATAAGCTCAATATCAATAATTTTTGGGAATTAAATCCACGACAGAATAGATCAAATATTTGGATGAAAATTCTGCGGAATCATATTGCCCATCCCCTGCCAACCACGTAAGTATACCACAACCTTTTAATGAATTAAGTTAATTTTTATTTCTTGAATCCAAATTGCTCTCACAACAATTTGCTGCCATGTTTTGAATGGTTTTATCGAATGTATGCTTGGAGACATTACCAAACTCAATGATTTGCAGAAGGACTTAAATTGCTGAAACAATATACCATACAATAATAAAGAACTTGCTATTAAAGCACTTCCTTCTGTTTTTTTTCCTGATAAATTTTGTGAGTTTCAAGTGAATGTTTACTACAGGAATAACACATTGTTTTAACACATAGCATTGTCCCTTTAATGTAAAGAAAAATTGTTTTGACTTCATTTCTGTATAAAACACACACCTTGAAAAATAAAATTAGAGATGTCCAAGCAACAATGAAATATTCTGCTGTAGCTTCATTTCCATATATGTTAAAAGCTTCTTCTTTTTCCACCACCTCCTCCTCATTATCACTGGAATCAGAATCTGAAGTATTAGGTCCGTAGAAACTTTCATTCAACTTATCCTGATCTTCCTCATCACTGCTTGTTTAGTAGATTTTTCAAGTTCCAACAGTATATATTTCTTATGATTTCAGTACCTAGATCACATTGTACTTCTGAATTTTTGGTTTTTTCATCACCTTCTATTCTGAATTCTCTTTCAATACTTTTATCATCACCTCCTTCTTTGTCAGTCTTATTGCAAGTAACACTATCGCATAGCTCAGAAACTATGCTTTTACAATTTCTAGTCTCATATTGTTCTGTTCTTTGTTGTTTGCTCTTGGATGAAGATGGTGAAGGATCAATTGTCTTACTGGAACTTGATATCTGAAAATTGTATTCGTTTTTTCTTATAGTAGGAATAGTTCCAGGTTTTAATAAAGGCCCTCTGAAATTTTCATCTGGCATAAGCTGCTTTTTTAATAACTGTGTCTGCTCACAATTTGTGTCCTTAAAATGGAAGGAACATAAACATGCACCGGGACCAGGCAAAAAATCTTTTCTTTTGACAACATTGAGGCATTTTATTTTTCACAATATTACGTTGTTTGTATAATACTAACTCAGTAACAACATCACCAAAACACCCCCATAAAGTACTACTCTTGAACTTATATAACAACAAGAACAATTTTTGAAAACATATTACTGCATGTGCAGCAATGATTGACTTGTGATCTCCCAATTGTTTTCAGAGCATAGCTGGCTCTGATGACATATAAGGTGGTGATTATTTCACTTGTTCAGCGATAACAGTGTGGCGGAGTAAGAAAACAATGTTACCATTGTATTTTACAGGTCATATCCTTCATTTAGGAAGAAATATTATTTTTGTGTTTCGTTCCCCTTGAAGGATAATAAGCATCTTAAAAATATCTGTATACAGCTATGTGTAAAATAAAAACGAGGATATTGCCTTTAAATTAACAATATTTTTAACTACAATATGCAACATGCAACAAAAGTTTGACAGCCCCTAACTTCCTGTGGCAATGAATTCTGAGCTTAGCATTCCTCACAGTAAAAGATGATGAGCATAGAGATGTTCAGTGATGTGGTAAAAGTATGTGATAATTTTGCAAGCATGTGTGAAGGTTGTGAGATGACAACTTTTTAAAATGAGAAGCTAGGGTGTGTGTGTGTGTGTATGTGTGCGCGTGTGTGTGTGTGCACGTTTTTTTGGGGTTTTTTTTAGAGAGAAGTAAAAGACAATGAATATTTCTATGGTCAATTAGATGGAACCATGACAACTTGTGGAGAGATGATGTGTGTTATATGATCTTAACATTGTACATCACAGATAGTATGAGCCAGCTGTAATTTATGTGAAAGGTTAGAACTTAAATTCCTGAGGACGGAATCACAATAATTAAAGTGGGGTGGGGCATCACCATTGTTTGTACTAAAACCTTTCTTAAGTTTCTAGGCAGAGATGTATTTAAACACGTGAAGGTGTGGATTAAAGAAATACAGTTCCTACAAGTCTCAGTAACATGGTTGTCCTAACTAATTTTACTATCAACAATAACCCTTAATTTTTTTGTTTGTTTGTTTTTTGTTTTTTTTGTTGATTCTGTCAGAACTATACTAGAACAGTTAATTTCAACTATTGGAATGTGACGCATGTCTATGGTGCCTAACAACCGTTAATGTCTCAACAACAATGCCTGTGATTTTTGGGGATTGATACCAAGGCCTAAACTACATATGGATAAATGGAGTTGAAGTCATGGTTAATTTTCAACACTATGTTGTGAATGACATCAGTCCGTGAATGTATGTATGGCTGTAGGTCATTGTCATAAAGGTGATATTTGCAGTAGTCAATATAGTGAGATATTATTTATATAAAGAGCAAATAATAATGGACCCAAAACACTCCCTGTGGAACTTCTATCTTTATGAAATGCTATGATGATAGAAATGATACATTGTTACCTTTTACAAAGGTAGGAGTTAAACCACATGAGAGTTGTGTTGGACAAATTTAGTGCCTTAAGCTTATTGTCCATACATCTATGTCCATGGAATTAAAAGACATGGGGCAGTAATAAAGTTGAATATATTTTTTTATTAATAATAGTGATGCAACAATCAATTATAAATACTAATTTTCATACATAATGTATAGAGTCTTCATTTGAACACATGGCTGGTCTAATAGAAAATTTCTTGGCACTGGAAAGCACCCTGTTGGTGGATGAAGTTGGACATTCATAACCTCTTAAATTCAAAGGTATAGATTTCTCTTGCAAATTATAACTACAGTAGCCACAGAGCTTCATCATAGAAGATGGAAATGATGTCCCTGTGCTGCTACACATCTCTCACATCTTTTAAGAAAATTTGAATTAACACTAGTCAATTCTTCATGGCCATGTGAATAAACCATGCTTTGTCCATAAGAACATTTGAACACTGGTCAATAGAATGATCATTAATATTATCCAACACCAAGTTGCAGAAATTTACTGTGCTCACATCCATCTGAACTACAATTATCTTATAGGGTTTTAATTTTAAAAGTTTAACGGCATTCCAAACTAAGGTTTGTGAAATTCATGATTCCTATACAGACTTTCTCAGGCATTTCTTTGGACTTTGTTCTAACCTTTGTCTGTTCATCATGTTTTTCCTCTATAAGAATACTGCGATTTATTTTCAATTTCTTATCAAGAATAGATTCCCTTTCCCTAAATCTATTCATCAAAATGTACAATATATAGGCAACAAAATAGATGAACTGTCAGTATTCTTGCATGACAACAATCCACGTGTTCTAGCAATAATAGAACATGGTTTTAAGGAAAATAAAATGAATCAGTGCTATACTTTGGGCTACCAAAAGGCAATATGCTACTATAGACAAACTCTTAAGGGAGGGTGAACAGCTATATTAGTCTCAAACACAATAACAGGTGTCAAACCACTAAATTGGATAAAAGAGAAAAGCATTGAAAAAGCATGTGAAATAGTAGCAATAGAAATTCAAGGGAAAACAGAAAGATTATAATTATGTCATGCTACGATCACCAAGTAGTATGACAGAAAATTTCTTCCAAAATCTCATATTGATACCGGATCAGCTTAATAGGGAAAATGTTGTGATGTTAGGGGATCTGAATGTAATTATGGATAACAATAGTAGTGAAGCTGGTTGATATTATGAACATGTACAAACTGCAAATTGCAATAAATGAACCAACAAGAGTAACTGATACTACTGCAACTATTATAGATCAGATCTTAACAAACTTGCTTCTAGAACAATATCATATAAATGTAATAAAATTTCAATTATCAAATCATTATGCATTGCAAATACAAATCACTTTTAGAATACCGGTATTACAAAATCTCAACAAAATAGTGAGGGAAATTAATAATGCTAATGTAAGGGCTCTTTGTGCTGTGTTACAAAATGAGCAATGGGTAGAAATTTACAATGAAGTGGATGTTGATAAGAAATGGGAACATTTTTGTACCATATTTAATTATTATTTGGATATTGCTTGTCCATTAAAAAGTAAGAAAATAAAAAAACACACAGTAAATCAATGGATTAATAAAGATATAATTATAGCAAAAGCAAAACTAAAAGATTATTATGATAAGTATAGAATTACAAAACTAGATAAAAATAAAGAAACATTTATAAGCTTAAAAAAAATTACAGAAAATTAATAAAACAATCTAAATCAGAATACACACATACAGAGCCTTTGTTTCAAAAATTTCAAGCAATCTTTTAAAGATAGTAATATTTTGCTGCTGTTAATGCAAGTGATGATTTTAACTGCATTGTTGGTCCTATTTTGGATTTGTTTAGATCAACAAAATTTTGTTCCCTATCCACCAATCATTTTACAAGAACCTTAAAAACCAAAACAAAATATTTGCTGCAGCAAAGCACGATAAACCTATGCCGATCTGATTAATGCACTTTATGGGAAGCAATTCTCTGCAATACGGATCCATGTTTTTTGCTGCTGTTAATGCAAGTGATGATTTTAACTGCATTGTTGGTCCCATTTTGGATTTGTTTAGATCAACCAATTAAAAATAAATATCTCTCCTTTTAAGAAAGTATGAAGCAGTGTAGTTTTACGAGACAAAGCCATTGAAAGTTGCATATACTTACGAATTTGTCTCTGATTCATTCATAGTAATTATTGTTAGAAACTAATCTTTATCCATGCATACAACATGAAATTTATGGTTTGCACCTGCCAAAATATTAACCCAGTCAGCTGGTATAAACACTTTCTCTAGTTTTGCACCTTGCTTAGACTGAAAGGCAAAAATATATGCAGAAGAAAATTCAGTAAGGCAAATACCTCACTGGGAGATGCTATGTTGGTTCTCGCAAAAAAGTGAAATTTGTTGTCTGCTTAGTTATACAGTGCCTTTGTTTTAGGCCAAGGCTGCGGATCACGTGAATGCGTACTCCACACTCAGTCTGCTGCACTGCAGGGTTTTCTGCTCTGCAACTCTTGTGTTACTTACTCGCAAGTGTTACTAACATATATGTAATGAGTACTAACCTTGTTATAAGTGTTGTTTAAAGTGACGTCCATTTGCACTAAGACATTCTTGACATCATCGGATGAAATTACCATTCACATGCATAAGTTCTTGTTGCATAATGTTAATAATCTCTGCTTTTATATTGTCCTTAAGTTCATCTATGGTGTGCAGATTGTTCCTATAAACTTTATTTTTTAGTATTTAGCGATCCCATTGCTCTAAATTTATTGACCAAATATGTCACAGTGTTTCTATCTGGAACTGGGTAACCAAGAAATTGCTGAAATTATCTGCGCACCTGTCTACATGATTCAGTTTTTGTATCATACATAAAAATACGCTGTTCAAGCGTGAATTTTTTGGCAGACATTTCTGTGGACTAATAAGAAAATAACATTCCTAAGGAAATCGCGCACAACACACTTCGCAACACAGAGGCAAAGCAATGACTGAGACAGCTCACAAACGTACCCTTGACACGTCCTGTGCAGTGGCATAATACTGAGGTCACTGCTGTCTCAGCTGATATTCATATAAGGCGGTTGTGGTCTTGCCATAAAACGAAGGCACTGTACTACAAAAGGTAATGTCTTGCGAGATACTTCGTGCTCAACCTTTACTAGATGCTTTGGTAAGTATTCTTACAAATTGCAGCTTGCAAAAATAAAATGTTTACAGGCCTTAATTGTTAACTGAATAGTGCAGAAGTATGCTTAAAGGCATTTCATCATAAAAAAGAAGCATTTAAATGGTTTAGATGTACCATCTTCAGAGCGTTATGCAAATAAAAAACCAATTTCTTGTGAGATGTGTATTCTCTGATCTTTCTACCATGTAAACATCAGTTGCTCTTCCGATTTGAAAAACAACTAGGAGCCAAATATTTATATTTGCATTAGCATCCCTTACCTTCAAAGAGGGGAGAGTGTTTATTGAATAATAAAAAAAAGTGCTAAAGAGCAGTATTAATCAATGAGTAGATTTATATCATAGGCATACTTGTATAACCTTGTAACTCAGTGTTATCAAAGCTTACAAGGGAAAGAAAAAAAATATTATTATTAAGTTAGTTATTATTAAGTCTTCATTCCGGATTTATTAGCTTCTAAGGGTACACACTATGTTTTGTACAAAAATTAAACCTAATGAGCTTATAAGATGACAATTCAAAGTTGAAAATGCATTAAGTTTATTTCATATGTAAGTATGAGGTAATTATTTACTTTTACTACATCAAAGAATGCTGCCTTCTCCTATGACTAGTGAAAGAGACAGGAATTAATGAGGAAATGCAAATGGCATGTAGTGTAATTTTATAATTTCCCTTAACCTTTTCTTCCTCTTTCCTTTTTCTTTTTTCTTGCTTCATTCATGGTTTCTTGTTGTTTTGTTTGTTTCTACCCTTCATCTTTTACACCAGTAAAATCTCAGGTTGCAAATAATATTTTATTTTGGGGATAAAAGCTGCTTGTGGTCCTCAATTAATCCAGGATTTCCATTCAGTCACAGTGACTTAGTGGATAAAAGTGTTACAATGCTATATACTAAGTGCAAGGGGTATAAATTGTATCGTTTGAGCCAATGAGGGATCTTAGTGAGTACATTGAATACTTTTATGAACACTTTTCTTCTATCCTTCATATATTTGCAGAAAGTTGCTTTGGAAAGAAGAGACATTGGCAAATGCTTTCATTTGCTTGCAGGTGGGTGAGATGATGGATGACCCAGAGTAAAATATACGTTGAGTTTGCAAGGGATATTTAATTTCCAAGGCAGTTCTTTCTTGCCCCCCCTCAAAAAATAGTGATGGCAACTAAATTTGAAACACTATCCTCAACTTTGAACGAAATAGTAGAAAAAAATAATTGCTTTAACTCAAACATTCTATTATATGTATTTAAAGCAGAAACCAAGTGCATATAATAGTTTTTAACCATCGGATAAAAAAAAGAAAAAAGATAATGTATTTATCAAAGCTTTCAACCAAAGCAAAACATCTGATGTTACATTCACATTACTTTCTCTACCCAGTATTATTTATTTTTATAAAGCTTCTATAAAGTATTCTTACAGAGCCTTATTTTTCTACCTGTTTCATGTTATCAAGATAAATGTTTGCATTATTAAGGTTAATGACAAGCTGTTGTTTAGTGTCTGTCAAGGACATGGCAGTTGCATTCCATGCCTAAAGCACCATCTCTATTGCAATAAGGGTTGCAAATAATGATCAGTGTTGGACTGTCTCTGCCAGTGTACAAGTGTGATTACATTTAAGTTGAAAATGTTTTAATTGAACAGTGTGTGTTTTTAGTGGAGAATGCTTTTAGAGAATCTGGTAAATATACAGAAGAAGTGAAACAAAAATTTGCAGAGCAGTTCCCAAATTCCAGATTACTGTTTTGGGATACTCTTTACAGTGCCCTCCAATTGCATCCATAGCTCCTTTCCTGTAATAGGATTTAAAGAAGTTCCACTCAATTTTGGTTCCAAACATCCTGGAAAGTAGTGTTACATTGCTTAAAGTGGCCTGCAGCTCTATCAGAAAACACTTTGATGATTTCAACGTTGGGTAGAATCTCCAAGAAAATACACTTCATTACACAATTATTAACAGTGCATTTATTTATCAAGTGCAAGGTAATAATGCTAGTATGCATAAAAAACCAAAGTAGGTGAGTTTTGCTAATTTTTTTTATGCTGAGTTCAGAAATGTTTTTTGTTTTGTTGTATCATGTCTGGTTAACCAGCAATAGTGAAAAATTTTGTTTTGTAATTACTAGAATTTTCGATAACTTAGTATAGATTGAATGGACATATTAATATAGTTACAAATTTGCAACATCCACCCTTACTTTTCCTATGTTAAACACACATAAAGACTGTTAGTAAACAATGATGTGGTTTGTTTCTTGCTTTTATTTAAGTGAGAGAGAGAGATATAGCACACAAACAAAACAACTTAGTAAGCAAAGTAAAGGATACTATATTTGAAAGCTTACTCACATTCCATTCTTGGAAATGGACATTATAATTCCTCGCTTAGCCTTTTCCTTTTCCAATAGATTTTATGTGTTCTGGAAGTCCTGGAGTGCACTCTGGAAAGGTTGTCTCATGCTGTCCCCCAGCACTAATTAGCCATCATGTTTACATCTTAATGTCCCTGAGCCCTGATACCATCATTCCACACCTTTCAGATCCTGATGAAACCTATCACCATGCTCTTCACTGACTGCTCCTAAGTTTGGGGGAAGCAATCAAGATGTGATGTTAAAAATTAAGCTTCAGACTCGTGTTACAACTGAGAAATTTGAACTTGTTCAACATGTTTTTTACAATCTCTTTGTGTTGAGCGTCCTTGGTGTTGCCAAGAAATTTCTTCAGAACTTCCTTGAATGAGTTCCATGCATCTGACTGATTGTTAGTCATTGTATCTGTGAAATTACTGTCCATCATCAGCTTCCTAATACGTGGTCCATCAAAGATTACTTTTCTGATTTTAACATGCAATAATGAGGAAAATTTGTGGTCAGGACTGGAAGAATGGATTATTTCTGTCTAATACCTTAACAAACTGTTTCATCAATCCTAATTTGATGTGCAAGGGTGGAAGTAAAGTTTTTTCATGGTCAAAAAGACTTAAATTTAAGACTTTTTTCAATCTTGGTTACATTTGCTCTCTTTCAGGCCAATTTGCTGTATCCCAATGTTTGTACCTGGGCCTACTTTTGCACTTGCAGGGCAAACAGGGGAATTTGATATAGTCTCTTTGTTTTCCCAGAAGCAATCTGATAACCTCCAAATCACCACATATCTACCATCCTTGATTGTGATATCCAATTTTTTCAAGCACCAACTTTAATGTTTCACACGATTTGGTCACCTTTATAGAATGTGCAAATGGTATGGATGCTAGTAAGTTGCTGTTGTGAAGCAAAAAACCCTTAAGACTTCTTTTGGAAGAGTCGATGAAAAGTGGCCATATGTTAGGATCATATTCTTTCTCTCCCAATTTATACAGTTTTCAAATATTTGTACAAAATACAACTAGATTTTCATCCTCTAAATATATTCTAAATTCTTTCTCATGATTACTATACCAAGAAAATGCAACTGGTGAGCTGTAACTTCCTTTTCAGATTGTTTAATCCAGACTGGGTGAACTTTTTGTTAGCTCAAAATACATCATTTAATCGGAGGTCGATGAACTGCTTTCAGATTGGTCAGTCAAGTTATCAAGTGGAATAGGAACTGTTAGGTTAGATCCATGTGAAATGGGCCATATAGCTGATGGAATATTTAGATATTTTATTCCTTTTTTGCTTTTCTTATTGTAACTGGTAACATTGACATCACAAAAATAGCATTTATCGTAATGATTCTTCTGCTCATGCCATTGTATGGGTATTACAAACAGCATTGCTTTCCTTTTCTGGCATATGCAGTCCCTCGACACAAGTGTTGCATGCAATATGAGGTTAAATTTTTTTGTCTTGTTCTCCAACAAAGTGGAAGTAATAAAAATACCACTTCTTCAGAAAGGAGTCTATTTGATGCACCTTGGAATTGAATATGTAACTTCCACAAATGCAGCAAAACTTTTGGGGACTTCATTGACACTGCCTTCTTTACACCCCTGATACACTAGCCATGGTGTTTTCAAAACAGTAATAACAAAAATTTCACAAATAAACAACTAAATATGGTTTTTGCATTTACAATAATGCACACACAGATGTCAATGTGCAACAAATTCTTGTGAAAAGTATATAAATTGCTGCATTTGAATTTTTGTATTGAAGTGTATCATGAACAAATATGACTATCAAAACATAACTTAGCTACAGTTTTGGAAGAAAGTTTACAATGTGAAAATGCATTTGTGGATATTCAACAAATATTGATAGCTGAATGCAATCACAATGTTATATCATTATAATGATATTCCTCAGCATGGACCAAATGTTTGTTTCTCTTGAAATGGCAAAGAAAATGTTTTTCTTATTTCCGGATTTTAAAAGAGTACTTGCATAGGCATGCAAAAGAGTCATCAGCCATTTGTCCATGTTATACCTGAATTTCCACACGGTTTGGTATTTAAGGCGGTATATTACCCTAAGGCAAAGCGAAGGCTAATGGATTTCGCTTTCTTTTATCTTTCTGTTGAACTTCTTAAAAGTTTTGGAGACGTTGTGTCTGAGTCCCTGTGCATTTGAAACAGCACGAACAGGGTCATAAAACATGCTGAATAGCCCTATTAGATACATTTGGTTGCATGAGTTCACGTACCAATTTATAAGACAGCATATTCCCTATTTCTGGGGAAAAAAAATCATTCTTAAATGACGCCTATACAATTATTTTGAAGAATAACAGAACAACTCTTTAAATAATATTTTTCTGTAATGCGTTGTACTGACCAATCCTGAGCAACAATTTTGTACCCCAACAACAGGTGCAAATGTTTTTTGGTGAGCATTTTTGTTCACTAAATAAGAATGCCCTTTCCGATTACTTAGAAGTTAGTTCTAGTTGTGGATGTGATTTGAAAATAAAAGTATGATGTGCATTCGTGTTCAATGAACGTTTCAAAAAACAAAGTTAACTGTGCTGTTGTGCAATGCTCTAATATAGGAACCAAAAACCCTGGAATTATGTATCATAGATTTCCTTAAAATGATAAACTAAGGTACATGTGGCTGTCTCGCTGTAAACGGAATGATAAATTCAACACTGGTAATGCTCGAGTCTGCTCAGTACAGTTTCGGCCTGGGGACTATGAACGGGACTTAAAAAAATTAATTACTTGGCTTACCTCTACGGAAAAGTTTATGTGGTGATGCAGTGCCGTGTCTGTCTCTTGGGTTCGAGCACAGATAACAGTAACAGTATCAGCGAAATGGATCAAAAGGTATGTCAATTCAAATTTTTGTTTTATTTGGGCATGTTTTCTGAAAGTAATATAACAATGCTGACTTCATATTATTCAGCATATCAGATTAAGCATAATTTCATCATCAGCAATAGGAAAAGTATGAGACTATGAATACATGACTATGACCTTGCTAAAGGACTTTCAGCACCCACTGAATATGAGGAGGCAATATTGTTAGAAGATATGAGCACAAAAGAAACTTTTGAAAATGAAGATTTCAACATGGATGCTATAAAATATCTTGGGGTTATATTGCATACAAATGTCTGTAATTTACCAACACAAGTGCCTCAGGACTGGATTACAGTTATTTCCAAGGGGGCTTATTCGACCTACCGAACAGTGGTGCCAAAAAGTGAAGGAGTTTGAAGTTATATTGGCGCGATTCCATGGATTTCATATTTCAAAATGTGTTAAGAGTGATGAAAACACTTAGTGACATAATTGGCTATAAATTCCCTGAATTAGAAGAAATAATTGTTTCCCTATACGTCAGAATTCGCACATTTATTAAGATATGGTATTTGAATAAAAAATTAAAAGTTGCAACCAAAAAGAAATACAAGGAAATATCAGCAGTGGGTGACATCTATTTCTTTTACAATAACAGCATAACCAGCCACTTCTAAATGTAAGTCTACTTTTAAGATTAAACAAATAATAATTTGTTACTTTTTATTTTGGTAACAGTTTTGGTGGTGGTGTTGGTAAAATTGGTTTGTAATTAGTAGAATGTGTTGAAAGTTTCCTACACATTTTCAGTTAAAGTGCCTTTCATAACATATGTCATTGCATTATGTTACTTTCCTTAATTACTGCTTAACCGTTTACACAAAAGTATACCAATCCGTGCCTTAAATTGTACATGTTAAAACGGGTTTAAAGGCTTCACTTTCAATTACTATCCAAAGAGCGCGCGTGCTCAACCTTCAACATGACGTCACAGGCGCGCGGCCAATGAGAGCAAAATACTCAGAGAGCACAGACGAACTAGCTCCAGGGCAAATGCTCATATAAGCCACATTATATAGTCAGTCAGGTATAAACTCGCTAGAGGCGCTGTTCGCTCAGATCACTGAACTCCAATATATGGAGTGTGCTCATTTTAGACGTATGCTCATTTTACCCTGACGTACCCATATTATTTCATAATAAAGCAGGCGATAGATCTGGGCAATATCATCATCTGTCAAGGAACTACATCCTCTTCCGCGTTATCGTTGTCAGTCGTTTATTTTCCTCAAAGAGTTCAAGAAAATGTTCGTTTCTTATACTGTTTAAGAGAGCACGTGTGTTTTGTTATCTTTGTGGCACAGTAGTAAATGTCTACAGATTTTTTTTCTGCAATATTTCAAAGAGAAGACCAATCAGACGAAAAATGTCATTGAATGCAACCACTAAAAGGTAAATTCAGAGTCACTGACCAATAATAATCTCTCATCAGTAATAACTCGAAGAAGCCTAAACCCTGTTTCTTATAAACTTGTCCCGCAGACGTCATGTATTCTTTCGCGCTGGGTTTCCTTACCATTTCTCCTGGTTAGCTAATATACACCTTCGAATGGTGACAAGCAAGAAATGTGCAGCACAAGGGTAGGCGATAAAAGCGACATAAACACATTGTCATGATAGAGGTACTTGGTTTCGTCATTCTGAGAGGCAGGTTTAAACTGAAGGAGCCTCCCATCTATTTTATTTGTTGATAAGAATTTATATGCATTCCAGGTGCATTAACTCTGTAACGTAATATATTTGATACTGTTATGCAAATGTAAATTTGACAATTATCTTCGATTATATTAAGATAAATGACCATGTTAAATAAGGAACTATTTTGTATCGTATAGCAACCTATTCCACGACAGCAGCCAATGAGAGATGACTAATGTACCTGCCGTTAAGAGTCACAGGACAAAGTTAATTGGAATAGAGTCATAGACCTTAGAGCTGGAGGACCAACGAGTTTCAGCAACAATAGGTATTCTGCGCGAAACAGTTTCAAGGGCGTGCGTTCTTTCCGCAGAAGAGTGAAAAAGTGCTGGGATACCATTCGGCACTGTGATATGTTTTTGCAATTCTGTTGTAGAACTATATACAATATACAAATTGAGGCTCTGAGAAGCCTTATTTTTAATTCTGTTTTGTAGGCCATTTAAATGCCCTGACAACACAGCAGCCCTATCATAGCATTGTTCAACAAATTTGTGCTCATACTTAAAATCTTTCAATATGCTATCCAACAAGTTAAATAAGTTTTCTACTAACCTGTCCTCGCTTGCGTCATAAAACCCTAGAAGTCTTTCAGTGACTTCACCGTTACTTCATATCTAACAACGCCAGAACACTGAGATTTCACACAAATGTCCCCAGTATCATAAACCTGAATTGAAAGAATGTTGCATTATTAAGTTCTCATTTAATGTGTTCTTGTATATACAGGGTTATTCAAAAAGAAGGAACAGATTTTAAATATTCATTTTTAATGAACGACAATAGATAGCGACGCATATGATACATCAATGAATAGAGGAAAGTTCAAAGTTTTAAGCCCCACCTATTAGTTCCATTCAGTGCCTACAGGGGCGCTGTGTTTGTTTACGAGAAAATGGCAACGCCACAGGAAAAGTCGTTTGGTGTGCTGCATTATGCAGAGTGGATCCATTGTTTCATTGCGGCGTGCATTTTGTTGTAAGTTCAACAACGAGCCGCCTCGTCATGAAACATTTATAATTGATACAATAAATTTGTAGAAGATGGTTGCGTATGCAAGCGACAAAGCACTGGTCGTCCTCGCATAACAAATGCTGCTCATTTTGAACACATACAATAAAATTTTGAAGTTTCCTCTATTCAGTGATGTGTCGCCATCTATTGTCGTTCATTAGAAGTAAATATTTAAAGGCTATTCCTTCTTTTTGAATAACCCTGTAGTTTGAAATGCAATCTATCCCTTAATTTTGAACAGTTATCGAAACACCATTAAATACAGTTTTAATTTTCTGATAATACGTTTGAATTTTTAAAGACTTTTCAGAAATTAATAGTTTCAACAGTTCCTTAAAGTTTCTGTGGTTTACAGATGAAACTCCCTTGTCGTAGCCTCTAAATGAAAGTTCTTGAACGCATAAGTATAGCATAGCCCTAACGACTAAACTGAAGATTTGTCGATTTAAAGAAAAGCATTCGTTAAATCGAAGGATACACAACCTTGCATTTTCCCTTAGAGCATCTGCGATTGTCTTTTTTTTCTTCAAAAGTTTTAATTGCAATTGAAACTAAATGCCCCCCAGAATCGTTATGCTTATTAAAACAACGCGTCACATTTTGGAAATCACAAAATCCTTGTGTGTTTCAGACACCAACTTTACGTTTGATGTAACTGGTCATTGTTGCATTTAAATTATTGTATGTTTGCTCAAAAAATACAATTTCTCAGTATTATTAAAATCTGTTTATATACTAAATGTACGACTACCAATCAATGCTGTAAAACTGTACATCAACAGCACTTTCCATTTCCAAAATATCTGCTGTGCACGTTTTAGGTGATTCATCCTGTATAAACCCCTTTTCTACCGAACTAAAGGCATGGTCAATAGAAGAGCTTTCGTAATATTACACTACTGCATAACCATGGGTATTGTTGAGTCCTTAAAATGAAGGTTGTAAGATTTCACTTTTTTTCTTTCACTTCCCTTCTAACATTTAGTTCTATTAAATCCACTAACCACCCGCAGTTTATCTTGTCTTCGTCCTTGCACTTACTAAAGGATGTCTCTTGCAATATGTCCCTGAACGGATACATACTTCACTTTCACAGCACAAGAAAAGCTATACTTCTAAATTACTTTCAAATCAAACTGGCGTCAAATATGAAATTATCGGTGCTTGTTGTTATATAACATATTTAAGAAAGTAAACATAAAATTAGGCTAAATTACTTATATTCTGCCTTCCGCTAAGGGAGTTGAAATGTTAAAGAGAAATCTCCAGCAAGTCTTCATTCTAGTTGCATTTTGTATATGCTAGAGTTTCTAAAAATAGAATCACACTGACTACCTCACTGTTGTCATAACAACCGCGAAGATTTGGGAATAATTTACCAGAGCAGTTCAACGTCAAAGATACTAACTCCTATTTAGAATTGTGATTTCGTTCACTGCAGACTTTGCGTTCTGGCGAACATAAAGTCAAAGTGTGCGTGAATAGCACACTGTCGGCAACACAGAAAAAAGCAGAAAGATTGACATCAGCAAGATAGTCATTAAATTTTCACGAAAAAAAATGGCAATGATAATAATGTGTTTGAGATTACAAAACAGGTGAAGTGCCACTTCACACATCATTACCTGAATAGCCGCTACTGCTCGTTGCCCAATAATCTACGCACTACTTTTCGCCACTATCTCTAATACAGCCACTGTACCCTGATTTCGCTTATGTAACGCGTATTGTAAGGCGCAACTGGTTATCTTTTCAGCTTTATCGCCGGAGTTATGTAGTATCCTTTGAAGTAAATTTGTTATTTTATGTATCAATATTCTAAAATAAATGTTAAGAATAGAAACAGCAGTTTCTAAAGTAAGAATTCTAAAGTATTCAAAATGGTGTACTGCTGTGTTTAATTTTGCGAGTCAAGATAAGGTGTGTCTAAAAGATTTATCTTTTCATTAACTTCCCAACGATTCTGCGACAAGACAAGAGGTGGATATTGGCCATTTTAAGAGAAGTCAGGATCACTTTGGACACCAAACGAAGTTAACTTTAGAGATGTTGATTTTAGCATCAATACCTACATAAAGGAGAAAGCATCTTTCTAATGTACCTTCAATTTTTTAGGATTTTCCGGAGCATAGCTGTTGGTTTCAGAAAACATCCCGTGAAAAGGTGTTAAAATGAGGTTAACGTTAAATGTAAAATCTGAGATTCGATACCAATGAAAGCGTAACAACCCCAACTCCTTTGGAATTTCCCGCCAATATTGAATCTGACAATACAAATGTAAGCATACAATGTTCATCGCAAAGTAAAATATCTGTCCCAAAGAAAACTAGAACACAAGTTGGGAGACTTGATGCAACAAATTGAAAACAGGGAAATCAAATTTCAAATTTAAGAAATAAGATAAGGTTGATGGCAAAATAGTTACGAAAACAGAAAAAGGAAAGCGACAAATATGGCCTTGAAAGTCATATTAATCATCTGACTTAAAGAAGCTGACCAAGGAGACCAAATAGCCAAGTTTATGATCGAACAGATTAAAGCATTTGGCAAAACGAAATGCTGACTTAAAGAGACAACTATAAAGCTCTGCAGTTTGCTACGTTCGAGGTCACCCTCAGGCTACAGGTTTTTGAGGGAGCTCAAAATTTTTAAGTTGCCCCATCCAAAGAGCCTTAAAGCATTGGAGAGACCGAAATAACCCCAGTAATCAAAGCTGGATTACTAGCAGAGGTAAAATCACTGACTCATGAAAATTACAAAGTGAAATTGCTAATAACTAATGGAATGGCAGTAAAGGCGAAACTCCAGTATGGCAGAAATATAAATATGTACCTTGGAATGAGCGACATAGAGAAAGAATCTCTTGGAACTGAATACAAACTGGCAAATAAGTTGCAGTGCATTTTGTTCAATGCATTATTATGTGTTTGTAGAATACCAGAATCATTTTACTTGAGTTACACGCTGACTGGAGAACAGCTGGCAAACTTAATATTACAGACTACCAAGACAGTGGAAGAAGCTTGTCTTAAAGTTGTTCGGATAGTGACAAATAACTGTCAGGTGAGTGTTGCAATGTTTCAAACACTGTGTGGAGTAAACTACACTATAACTCATGAAATACCACACTCGGAATACAAGGGAAGGCCACTGTTCTTCATTTTTGACTCCAGCCATAAATTAAAAACACGTACGTGTCCCACGCTTAAACACAAATTTTGAAATCAGTTATAACGTTGTAACCACTGACCATTTGAAAACATTTTACAGAATGCAGAACATCCTAATAATTATGCCAGTGAGAAAATTAACAAGGAAAGTGGTTTATCTCACAAAACTGAGAAAAATTACCGTCGCTAGAATGAAATTCTTTCTCTTCAGAGGTGATTGCGGGATTACAGAGCATGGAAACAATATGTCTTGATCAGATTAAATACAAATGTAGCCTCAAGAAACACTACGTTTTTTTTTTTTTTTGTTTGATATGCTTCGAAAACGAATTAAAAAATATGACGTTTGAAACACAACGCACGTGATTCATTCCAGGAATGAAAATAAATTAAGTGTTCACTGGCATTGATTTTGAAAGACTGGGATGTTTTACTGAAGAATTCTTGCCATATAAGGAGAGATCACAAAGTAATTCATAGAAGGCGAAGAAATTTATAAAGGAAACTTATCAAGCTTTGGTGAGAACTTTTTCTATTGCGGCTTGTGCGAATTAAATATCTCGTTGACATAAGAGTCTATTATTTGCTGATTAGAAGTTTTTCCAGCGACGATGTCAAACATTTCTTTAGTCACTTTAGACGCAGAGAACATAATGATATTATAGATGCGAGATCTTGCATTTATGCACTTGAGTCTACCCTGCAAATAGGTCTAGTTTGCGCCACCCAAACATGGAAACGTGTAGGTTATAGATGATGCCACATACTGAACATCTTGCCTTAAAATATTAAAAATCTGATGTGTTACATTCACATGACTTTCTCTACTCTCTATAGATTATTAGTGGGTATACAAATTATTCTTACGAAAATTTTGTTCCTATCGACTTCATTTTAATCGAGATGAACCTTTACCGAAATAGCTGCATTACACATTTCATTATAGATACGAAGGGAACAGCGATAGTCAAATGTTTTAGAACTGGACGCTATATGCTGACCTTAAAATGCCATACTCTTTCAATGCAATCGCGAGAAACAACTGAAAATCGACAGGGCTTGAAAAGAATGGTTAAGTATTGAAACGTTCGAACCATTAATAACGGTTATCTCAGAAATGGCTGATGCCTTAAAAAGTTATTTAAATTGCAGTTTTAAGAGATCCACATTTCTTGTGTAGTACGTTCTCGTCTATCGCGTATGTTTACCAATAATACTTACAAGATTATACAAATTCCTTCGGAATGAAGAGGAGTTTAAAGGTTATTCCCAGAAAATTAAAGATATACTTGCATTTTTTCATGTAAATACCTTTAATTTATAGCGTATTAATCAAAATCATTAGAGCCATTTTTTAGAAAATAAAACGTTTCGAAAAATGTTCCATGTAAAGGGTAGTTGGGGTGCGGATTTTCTTGAAAATCGCCGTGTCGCATCTTTGGAAGGAATTGAATCTAAATGCCAAGTTTGGTGTTTATCCGACTTTTCGTTTTTGGGTTATGCTGTTCACACACACACAAGGACCTTTTTCTAAAAATGTTCTTTCTTTATTCCGGGGCTTCAAAACACGTGTTTCTGGTCAAATCTCGGTATCGAATTTTTGGGTGGAATGCAATACCTTTCTACCTACTAGGGACGTGGTAGAGAAAGTAAAAATACAACACAACACAATACAATTCAAGATAATACCTCCCAGGCTGTAGAAATTCCAAAACGTCCTTCAGAAGTTCTTCATATATTGGAAAAACCTGTACAAGATAATTAATTACTGCCGTAAAATTATTTTAAGAAATCTGCCACTTTATCAGCTTTTCTAGTCGTTCTAATCGCTACATTGTTTCATATATCTAACTACGTAGTGGAAAAAGTGAAGATGCTTTCTTATGTTTCAGGATGTCTCAAAACGAGTATTTCCGGTGAATCTCTATTGAACTTTTCGCTGAAATACAATACTTTCACTACCTAGTGTAGCTACGTAGTCGAGAAAGTAAAAATGCTTACTTTGGATGGTTCTCAAAAGGTGTATTTCGTTGAATCTATTTATTTAATTTTTGGGTGGAATACAATTCTTGCTCAAATTACTATAGCTACGTAGTAGAGAAAGTAAAAATGCTTTCTTTGGTTTCAGGGTACATCAAAACGAGTATTTGAGGTGAATCTCTTTATTGGATTTTGGGTGGAATGCAATGCTTTCTCAGTAGGTTATTTAGAAGATATCTGGCGCAATTTTTTGCGTTTATATGGGAAAGGATAGGGAAAACGAGGCTAGATGCGGCGGGTCACGGAGGAAAATGCGTTTATATGGGAGAGATAGGGAATACGGGGACTGATGCTAGGCTAGACAGTGGAAGAAGGAGGGGGAATGCGCTTTATATGAGAGGGATAGGGAATATGCGGAGAGGTGCTAGGCTAGACAGATGCTGAAGGAGGGGGAATATAGGCTTATACTGGAGAGATAGGGAATACGAGGGAAGGTTCTAAGATAAACGAATGTTAAAGGTGGAATGCGCTTATATAGGTGACAGGGAATACGAGGAAAAAAGCTAGGATAATCGGAGATCTAGTAGAGTATACGTTTATACGGGGGAAAGTAGGGAAACGTTGATAGGCGTTAGGGAATCGTTAAAGAAACTGTAAAAAAGAACCGCATTATGCAAGAACTTTAACAACAAAAAGACAAGA
Source organism: Deroplatys truncata (assembly GCA_030765065.1). Taxonomy (NCBI): domain Eukaryota; kingdom Metazoa; phylum Arthropoda; class Insecta; order Mantodea; family Mantidae; genus Deroplatys; species Deroplatys truncata. Next base: position 680,217,222 of record CM060990.1, read on the forward strand.
GTATAGATCGCTTGTAAAGTATTCGAGGAGGGGTCTTAGTGGAAAAACCCCCTAAGTCAGTAGTAGGGATTTAGGGTTTCTGGCTCACTTAATATGCAGGAATGTCTATTCTTATGCAAATGAGCTCCCCCACCTCCTCTCCCCCCTTTCCCCACAGCTCCTTGGGACTTCCAGGTGCAGCTCAGGGTAATAAATCTTGTCTAGTATAATGGAAGCTTGACAGTTAAGCAATTAAGGCTGTCAATCAACTGTCAAAACGAACAAAGGGGGTCGTAAATTTATGGTTTTGTAATAAAGGCGAGATGTTTTTCCTACCCATTCCACATCCGGCCACTTCTGCACCTGCAGCAGCCCACCCAAGAGGCTATCCGTCAATGTAAAAAATGAACATGAGTATGCTGGACAAAGGAAGAGGCGCTATTGTATCCCTTTCTATTGTCCGGGGCAAGGCTTCTTTGGAAAGACCATCTGGCATTTCCCATCCCACTAGCTTTTAACAAAAGAACAATGCTTGTCATTCAACTGTCAAAATGAACAAAGGCTATGATAAATTAGGATCGTGACAAAAGAGAACCTGAAGCCCGTTAACAACGAAACAAGCTCTATTGTATTCTCTTTCTATTGTCCGGGGCAAGGCTTCTTTAGAAAGACCATCTGGCATTTCCCATCCCACTAGCTTTTAACAAAAGAACAATGCTTGCCCTTCAACTGTCAAAATGAACAAAGGCCATGATAAATTAGGGTCGTGACAAAAGAGAATCTGAAGCCTGCTAACAAAGAAACAAGTTCTATTGTATTCTCTTTCTATTATTTCTTTAGAAAGGCCATCTGGCATTTCTCATTCCACAACCCTATAACAAAAGAACAAAGCCTGTCCCTTTCCATTGTTCGAACACTGCATGCTTGACAAAAGAATCTGAGGGAGGCTTTATGCTCGCCCTGTCTTTATTCGCGTGAAAGAGAGAGACACACTTCAACAACGTCAGAGTCAGCCATCATGGTTTTTGCCCTGAGGGGGTTCTCTCCGATGTTTTACGAGATCCTACGAATATATCCGAGCATAGTTAACAAGCATTCTGTTTGGCTCATTTCAAGCAGCGACTCCGAAAAAGCGCTTAATATTTATTTCATTACATGCATTAAACCTCTGTGTGAATATCCATAGATCGGTGTTCGATTCTTACTGCAATGAAACGTTTATTGCTAATGAGAAATTGATGATAGATATTATTATATCATTACCCTAATTAATGAAAGGGTGTTCAGAGGGTTCTAGATCGAATCTTACCCAGCGCAACTCTAATGCGTAATAACTATTAAACTATGCAAGGTCAGATTAAAATGTATGTAACAAATATAATTATTTATATTAAACACCGGTATATACACTATGCAAGGTAGAGATTAAAATGTATTTAACAAATATAATTATTTATATTAAACACCGGTGTATACTTAGGCATCCAAATTGATACTCTGCTAAGGTAAAACATTATTATATCATTACACTGATTAATGAAAGGGTGTTCAGAGGGTCCTAGCTCGAATCTTACCCAGCGAAACTCTAATGCTTAATAAATATTAAACTATGGGAGTATGGGCGATCGGATTAAAACGTGTTTAACAAATATAATTTAATTTATATGACATTACAATGTTTAACGAGCTGTATTCTTAGGAACCCGGAGGCCCTTAGTTCGAATCTTACCCAACGAAACGCTATAATAACTATTAAATTATTGAAGCAGGGGCGGTCGAATTAAAATTGCATTTAACAAATATAATTATATTAAACCCTAATGCATACTTAGATATCCCGATGCCTAGACACCATTCTTTCTTCTCTCTTTTTCTATCTATCTGTCTATCTATCTATCTATCTCTTTCTTTCTTCTCGACTTGCACACATCCAATCGTTCACATATACACGAGCACTTGTACATACATCAACACACATACACCAGTACACTTACGCACACACGCACATACACAACCACACACACATATACCTGCGCACTTACACATACCAACCCACACACGTACACACATAGACACATGCAAATACACAGTCACACACACTCTCACACATAGTCACACACGCACATACACATTCACACACACACATATATACCTGCTCACTTACACATACCAACCCACACACACACCCACATAACCTCATGCAAGCACATACACTCACATACATGCATACATACACCAATATACTTACATATTCGCACACTCACACACACATACGCCTGCAGGCATAGACGCGTACATCAGGGCAAGCACATGCACACATACACCCATAACATTGGAAATTATTGACTTTACAGAATTCAAAAATCTTCGTCTCATTTCACTGTAACCTAGCAAAAATGTAATTCTTTTCAGGCTACCACCCTTACATGGTTTTCATCACAACACATTTTTATAGCTTGCGTAAACACAATATGGAGGTACTCTGAGAGAAAAAGCGTTAGAGAGGGGGGAATTGAAGCAAGTAGGGATAGAAGTGCGGAGGGCCTTTGCGCGTGTGCAACAGGCGATGATGTCATTGGCTGTAATAATCACGTGACGTGCATACATCCCCTCCACACCCCAACCCCCACCATGACGATGAGATGACATCACCTGGAGGGGTTTAGATCACTATATAAACAGATACCCGCGCCTGTTAGAAGAGCTAATTAACTCTACATTTAAAATTTTTAAGAACATAAAAGACGTGAGGTTTTTTTAATTTAAGAAGCTGTGCAGCCGATCTACATGTACAGCATTCAACAGGAAACAATGCAAGGTGAGTGAGTTTTTATATAACTATACAAAAGCACTGCTGGTTTTAGAATGCATTTATTTTTGTTTAAACGATACAGCACATGAAAGACGACTCGTTGCAAGAGAATCATATATTTTTAAGCTGAGCTTTACACTCACATGGATTTCTCTACACATTCTTCTACAGTTCACAAGGATTTTCGATATACATTTTTCTTGCATAAACATTCATACGATTTTCTCCACTCATTTTTTGTTTCTCTACACATTCATAAGCATACTTACAAAACATTTGGTGATGTAGCACAACACACACTTTAGTTCTAATATACAGAAATGTGTAACTTGTCATTCAACTTGAATAATGTAGTGAAAATAATAATTAATGTCAATGACTGTTACAGATTGTTTAGCAGATAGACTTAACAAGATGGTTGAAGAGCGTAGTTTCCTACCGACTCGACGAGTTCAAGATCTCGAAATCGGTCTTAACTACGAGATAAAGTCCTTAAAGAGAGCTTAAACAAGATACGGTACCAGGATCGTATGTTCGCTGGAGGACTGCCAAGTGTTCTTGCCAGAGCGCTATAATTCGTTAATTGATCAAGAGATTGCAGAAATACCAGGCAAAGTATACCTTCAGTATAATGGTATGGTGGAGATGGGGAAATTTAAGACATGTAAATTGTCTTTTATACCTACAGAGAAGGTATGTAGAAATATCAAACTTAAGTATTGAATGTTCCCCTATTTTAACATGAAAAAATCATAAATAAAACAACTGATTCATTGATAATACATATAAAGATACAAAAGATATACATTATATTCATTCATTCATTATCTGTTTACCCTCCTCTTATGTAGGACTTACACCCCCCAGGACTTACAAGCGGGTGCCTGGGGTCAGAGGCCCGTCGAGGAGCGGACACTCGTGGATCAGACAGAGCATCCAGGATGGGTGATCAGCCCGATGCCTGGTATGGGATGAAGGAAGTAGATGAAACGAAATGTGGGTGAAATGGATGAAAGGAAAGGTGATGATGGAGCAGTTGGTGGAATGAATGGCGGGGGAAACCGGAGAACCCGGAGAAAACCCGCCCAGACGCCGCTTCGTCCACCACAAATCCCACATGCAGGTCCCTGGGATTGAACCCGGGCCGCCTCGGCGGGAGGCAAGCGGTCTAACCACTCGGCCACGGCGCCGCCATATACATTATAGAATTTATAATAAAAAACACAATATCACATATTTTTGAATTTAGTTATATTTAACGCAATGAAATAACGAGCAATATCCGAATTTTATACAAATCTTTTGTGCGTCATTTTACATGTATAATAACAAAAATATGTACCTTCACTTCCCCAAGCAGTTTTTCTAAGACTTTCATTGCGTAATGTTTCAGGCGGTGCAATAAGGGGAAGAAGAAGAGGAACAGCTTTGCAGGCCTGCAAAGGAAGCTGACGCAATTGGAGGCTATAATAAGCAACATCGAGACACCCAAGAAACATACCGGTAAGAAGCGGGTACCGAAAAGTCTACATCTCGGAAAGGCACAGCATTAAGATAGAATTCTTCTACGATCTTCCAGTGCTTATAGTGAAAAACGCAGACAAATTTGTATACATAACAATTCAAGATTGGGAGATAATTCGAGAGAGTCTTCCTACATTCAAAGCATTCCTCCAATCGAGAAAGTGTCCGCGTGTGGAGTATTGTAAAAATATTGTTTTCTCTTATAATAGTGTTGCTTATATGCAAGAGACAGAAATAAAATTTTACAATACTAATTTAAATGATTGGAAATACTTTTAAATAGCGATAAAATTTGCATGCTGAAAAGACTTGAATTGTTTATAGATTACAATTTAGGCAACCCATCTGCTGCAAATGTAATGTAATATGTTGTAACGTGGAGTTGGAGGAAGAAAGTGATGGAAATGCATGATAAATACTAGCAATAAAAGAATGAAAGTATGCTTTTACACAGTGTTTTATTCATTAAAAAATCCTTATACCACTAATGAAAAATAAATCCTTACAATGATTAGTCTAAAATAAAAGCTGCATCACATGAGTCAGAGGCTTGTATGTAAATACTTTATCGTGAATTATCAAACAATACAATGCGGTCTGTGCATGAATATTTGCACTAGCTTGAATTTCTATTCTAATGTTAACAGTACCATTTACAACTTCCTCTGATTGATGTGAGCAATCTATAACAAATATAGAAGCAAATTTAAGAAAATCTTTTCTCTTCAATAAAGGATAATTCTCTTTTTCATAATAAGAGCTTAAGTGCATGTCATGCAATGATGCAAATCTCGAGTTTCCAAAGTCCAAATTCATGTCATGTTAGGGATAACATTCACTATTATGGTCGTCGCAGTCTAAGGATCCCCAAGCGGCGGCCTTTGTGCAGTAGCCAAACACTTGTTCCCTACCCTCCCTAACCACAACCATCATAAACATATTAGTGACATCCATGTGCACATGCGCGTTGTTGCCACAGTTAAAAATAGTATTTAAAAGCAAAACTTTGTAGCTGATTTCCATATGTACAGAATACAATCATGTAGTTTGTCTGCTTGCTTTATACACAAATGCAGTAAACAACTATGCATCGCATAATGATTACATTTACGTTACAAACGCTTTAAAATATAACTGAGGATGACCTGAGCTAATATACTACGCTACAAGAATGGAAATCCATGTTAACATATCCGAGAGAAACTTAGAAACATGTTCCGAATAAACTATACATTGTTGGACTATCATTAAATAATAAAAATACATAAATATGAATTTATTTTGAAAAAAACTCTTACTCCCAAAACAAAGCCTCAGTTTTGATTATGCTATTTAACCTAAAAGTTAAGTTTTATAAATAAGGGTTGCATGTTTGCAGTTTTGCTTGCTGTAATTATTATGTGCGTAGAGCTATGGTGAAAGTATTTTTTATTTTGTTTGTCCTGCAACCACAGAATGTTAGAAAAACCAAGTTCCAGAAGATGTAAACAAAAACAGTAAATATGTAAAATTAAAAAAGAAGAAGAAGCAGGTGAAAAACGTAAAGCGAACGCAGGTCTTTGTATCACTCTTGTAAGATAGGTGCTTTTTACGTAGCTTTGAAAACATGATAAATTTGCTTCACAACAATGTTTTTATTAATATAAAGCTAATATAAGAAGAGGTGTATTGCTTAAGATGTAAGATTTATAAGCATAACAGCTTCTGTTTACTTAAATGAATAGCTTTATTATAAAATACAGGATAAGTAAAAATACGAAGGAAAAAGAAAGAAAATAAAAAAGAAATCGTATGTGTTATATTCACATGATTATCTCTATGCACTCTTCTACAAATTACTTTTACAAAAGCTTATTCTTCTAACTACTTCTTAAACGAGATAAAATTTCATTGTACATTTCATTATATATATATATATAAGGATTCATAGGCCAAAGCGATAGTCAGATTTTTAAAAACCAGATGATGACTTTGAAATTCCATGCTCTTAGCATGACCACGAGGAAAATACAAATACGGACTTCCAACTTGTATTTCAAAATTCAAACCAATAACAAAGATTTTCCCGGAAATGATTAACATAATTTGACCTAAAATGTGTCCTTTACTGAGAGTGCATTTTACGCACAGTAAGATTTTGCCTATCTCTTACGGTGTACCAGTTATACAAAAAGTTGAGAACGAGGAAGAATTTACAAGTTATTCCCAGAACAAATTTTATTTTTTATGCAAATATCTTAAACATGCGGTATTTTACTAAAAATCGTTATAGCTGTTTTTGAGAAATTCAAAACAATAGCAAACATTTTCCACGTAAAGGGTTCTTTTCTACATGTTCGTGAACATTACACACAAAAATCTGGCTTTGCTTATTCAAAGTTTTTGTAGCTCCTTTCTTCGTGGTCTTGGCACTACTGGTACTCGGCAGAGTCATTTGTTGGTGCGGCCGGAAGGTCAGCAACTTGGTTCGTTTCCCAAGGTCTCCACATCTTAATTAAACTATTAAATGCTAATAACTATTAAACACTGCTAAACATATAAAATTGCACTAAGTAAAACACTATATAGCTTCTCTAAAGAAGTAAGATATAAGCTTAACTGTCACAGCTGCTAAAACGTACTGAAACCGAAGAAACAACAGAAAGGACATTGCAGCAACGCTTTGCTTTGGTAGAGCTAAAGAAAGGACCACACATTGTAGTTGAGGGATGCGAAGACCCTACTAATCGTTTACTGATGGGTTTATGGTCAGGCTTCAAAGCTTTCCATTGGCTTTGTAGCCGACTGGGGAAACGTTGCCTGCGACCAATTTAAGTTAAAGTCTCATATTAGTTATGTTACAATGATCAAAAAAGGGAACAGTCTTTAGATACATTACTCGATCTTAAAGTCTGAGCGCCCGAAATGACAAATCTCGGCTTCTCCATTTTTGATGTGGTGGCGACATTCCAGGTGAATGATTTAGTTTGCGACACAGCAGCTTGAGTATGCAGATCCGTGGTCCTAAATGGGTGAAACAGGGTGTTATCCAGCTTGGCTGCCTTGAGGATCTCAGCATCAGAAAGTCGAATCACAGGCCTTCTCTACTCGATTAGTACAGTTTTAACAGCAGCATTCTCTTCACCCTGAGACGATATAATACAGTTTTTTAGAACCCTTGGATTGAATCAGCACCAACACCAACTGACTATTGTGCATAAGGTTGTAGTAGTAGCTGTTCCATTAGATTTAGTAATATTTCCATTGATGTATAGATAACTTCAACTAGGTAAAGTATATAAATGCTCCGCTTGACAAGGGGTTCTAATCTCGTTGTTAGCGTCCAGAGCTGGTGTATTATACGGCAAAAAAACACATGTTCCTCTTCTTTAGTGAATCTACTCATCGAATCTCGGTGTCATTGCGAAAGCAATGTCCTGGTAACATGGAAGATGCCCATGATTTCATTGTGCTATTATTAGGTCTAATAAAGAAGACATTCTCATCCACACCTAGCTTATCTCTGATGTATTCATTAATATCAGTAATCTCATAAGTTCCATCAGGTATATCTATGATCTTAATTTCATCATTGTGTAGGTAATGAAATTGATTATTACTCCTATCAACATTGGGAATTGAATAGAAGGTTTCAAAATTCAGTAGAGCAAGCTCATAATGATCCTTTGGATCTAGCTGAAGAGGAGGATTCAGGTATGTAGTAAGCACAGACTCCTTGCCACTGACAGCAATAGTGTAACTCATTGCGATAGAAATTGCAAGCACAAGTGTCCGCAGATGACTGAGCTGAAACTCTGAAACCTCTTAGTGTTATACAGTACCTTAACACCTCTGAGGTATCTTTCTATCTCTTTTGGAGGCTACAAGTTTCCAAAGCTGTCGAAATAAAATGACACGTTACCATCCTTCTTTATAGCAACCCAATGAGTGCCTTCATTCTCTGAAGTATCGAGATTAACAATAATTCTCTCTCTGTAACGAGGTCTTGAGGGTAGCTGATCGATCATGTATACGCTCCTAAAATGAGGAATCTTTAAACGAACGGCGTACAAGTCGAGGTCTATGTTACTCAATGCTTTTTCCGGGACAGGTATTGCCCTCTGCCTGAGTTTTTTGAATTCCCTTTCAGGCTCTGTCTCCTCTTCGTTTCGGTGTTCCTCCCCCTATTCTTCACTCGAAAACCTCTCCTCCTTGCTTCAATTTCTCTGTTACGTCTCATCATTTCAGCAAGTTGTTTATCCGCAGGTTTTTTCTTATTTACGGCTGTAGCAATTTGTGATGCACCTCCAGCGACGGCTCCTAGGGCTGCAATAATTGGTAAGAGAGGTAGAAATCCTCCTCGTTTCTTCTTCCTGGATCCAGCGCCAACAGCCGCCTTTCTCTCAATTTCTCTGTTATGTCGCATCATTTCAGCAAGTTGTTTATCTGCTGCCTTTTTCTTATTTACTGCTGAGGCAATTTGCGCTGCACCTCCAGCGGCAGCACCTAGAGCTGCAATTATTGGTAAGAGAGGTAGAAACCCTCCTCGTTTCTTCTTCCTGGATCCAGCGCCAACAGCCGCCTTTCTCTCAATGTCTCTGTTATGTCGCATCATTTCGGCAAGTTGTTTATCTGCTGCCTTTTTCTTATTTACTGCTGAGGCAATTTGCGCTGCACCTCCAGCGGCAGCACCTAGAGCTGCAATTATTGGTATGAGAGGTAGAAATCCTCCTCGTTTCTTCTTCCTGCATCCAGCACCAACGGCCACCTTTCCCTTCATAATTGCTGTTACTAATCTCGCTGCCATCTTTTCACCTAATGTAGCATCAGACGATTGTACTCTTTTCCACGCTGTTTCAGCCAAGATCTTGTCAGCAATGTTTCTCGATATAGAATCCTTATGCTGAGCGTATGCAATGTCGTGAAGTTTACACGCTTCGTCTAAAGGGTTGATTCCGGGGTCTCCTCTCTTTAACCTTTTTTCTAGCTTTGTTCCGGGTCCGCAGTATCTGTAACCAGGTAAATGCACTTCAAATGGTAGCCGGTTAATGACAGAGCTAATTAAACCAGAGCCTCTTGCGATCTTAACCTTGTTAGCTCTCATGGTATACTAATTGATTTTTATTGCAGCATAGTTCTTTTATACTCTGTCATTGTTCACGAACATTAGCATATATTCATTAAGCATTATTTATTTTACACAGTATGATAGAACTGGTGAAGCAAGCTTGTTCACTACCTATTCAGCTACTAGACATTGAAAGCTACTTTATACGTCATCGTCACGAAAATCTGTTTACTGGAAATGTTAGCTGTTTCACTGTATTTAAACAAATAGAGTAGAATCACAGGTGTTTGTGATAATTTCAATCAATGATTTTTATCGCTGTTATTTAATGTAATTTCAGCTGATTCAAGTAGTATCCAAGGTATTCGAGGCCATTGTTTTAGAAAAAATAATTCAGTTTCATAAATGTGGGTACTGAATCTGCAACTAATGGATTAGCTGCTGCTGTTAACACACGACGTCTTGCTGCTAACGCTGCTAGCGTCGCGGCCACGACTGCTGCTGCTATGGTTGTAGCAGATGCTGCTACACCTGTAGGATCTGTTACAGCTATCGTTGTACAGCCTCTGTATCTGCTACGATAGCTGCTGTATTTGCTTCTGCTACAGCTGTTGTGCTAACTGTGTCTAATGTCGCTACAGCTGCCTGATCTGATGCTGTTATTATCATAGCTGATGTTGCAGTGATGTATCTACTACTACAGCTCTCGTATTTGATGTTACAGCTGCTGTGATGGCTGCTTTTGCTGTGGTGGGTGAATCTACAGCTGGAATATCATTGCTGTGATGCTTGCTGTTGCTAAGACAGCTAAATCTATAGCTGTAGGATTAGCTGCTGCTGCTACAGCTGATATGTAACCGGTTATTGTCATTATTGTAGCAGATGTTGCTACAGCTGTAGGATCTGTTACGTCTATTGTTGTACAGCTGCTGTATCTGCTACGGTAGCTGTTGTGTATTTGCTTCTGCTACGGCTATTGTGCAGGATGCGTCTGATGTTACTGTAGCTGCAGGATCTATTGCTGCTATCGTTGTAGCTGCTGTTGCTCTAGATGAGATATCTGCTACAACATCTGTCGTATTTGCTGTTGCGTTATGGTTGTTGTTGCTGAGGATTGTAAATCTACAGTTGTCTGATATACTGCTGCTACTGCTACACCTGAGGTGTAACCGGTTGTTGCTGTTGTAGCTCTTGCTGTAGTGAATGTTACTGCAGCTATCGAATATGTTGACTGATTTTGAATGTGTCTCAAAACGTGTATTTCCGGTGAATCTCGTTATTTAATTCTTTGGAGGAACACAATACTTTCTCTGCTTACTGTAACTACGTAATAGAGAAAGTAAAACTGCTTACATTGAAGGTTCTAAAAACGTGTATTTCCTCTGAATCTCGTTATTCAAGTTTTGGGAGGAACACAATACTTCTCTACTTACTGTATTTACGTAGTAGAGAAAGTGAAAATGCTTTCTTTGGTTTCAGGGTGTCTCAAAACGTGAATTCCCGGTGAATCTTGTTACTCAATTTTTGGGAGGAACACAATACTTTCACTACTTACTGTAGCTACGTAGTAGGGAAAGTAAAAATTCTTATTTTTAATGCGTCTTTAAACTTATGTTTTGTTGAATCTCGTTATTCCACTTTTGGGTGGAACACAATACTTTCTCTACTTACTTTAGTTACGTATTGGAGAAAGTAAAATAGCTTATTTTAGATGGGTCTCAAAACGTGTATTTCCGGTGAATGTCTTAATATCATATATTCGGTGTATATTCTTAATATTATCAGTAGATTATTTATTTTTTCTTAATGTTTTAAAGCACTATACAACCTATACAGAAACAAAACAATAAATTCCAAATCATAATGATGGGAACAGCTAGCTGGATGTATAGTTTTCTGCCAACATCCAGGGAGCTAGGAAATTTCGATCTCAAAGATTACATTTGGCTTAGATTTGTTTCCTCGTTGGGACATGCTTGGAGCAATCAGCTGTTTCTTATTCATAGCGTCTGCTGGAGTATTAAGTGGTCAATGAGGCTTTAATGTGATCAGTTTGTGAGTCAAACGTATTCGTGCACTATTCGTGTGATTGGTGAAGGACAGTTTGCAAACGTAATATTTTCTGTTTAGGAGGACTTCTGAAAAAATGTAACTAATGTTTATTACGGTGTTTACAAGAACAAATGGGTAGCAACGGTTCTAGATTTGTGAAAAAGTTCGTTTATTCCTCAAGCAATAACTTAGACTGTGGCAACGTAGATAACGCAAAATGTGTTGCGAAGCTCAATGGGCCAGTAATAGTTTTATCCAGAAAAGGGTTAGTTTCATTAATATGCACACAATTATAGCTTGTTACAAACACGTTCACTAAAGAGTTGCTTTAATTCAGTAGGCTTCGTGTTATCTGGCTAACCTTTTGTGGTCAGTCATAATACATTTTACTCTTTTAGTGTGTAGAATGGAAATGTGGTAAGTTAGGTATATTTAGGTTTTAAATTCTCCAGGTAGCATAGAAAAAATGCTGGAATCTAAATCATGGTAGACTAAAATAAATAAAGGTAAGTTTCGTGAACTTTCCTCAGTATAGAAGTTTTACAGAACGTCACAGGGGCCGGTATGGACATTATTCCGTATGGAGGTAGAATGTATGAAATTTTACGAAACTTACGGAATCGGGTATTTTTTTTTTTTAATACCAGAGTTGATTGTGTAGTATCCTGGTTTCTTAAATCGTGTAGGAGTTGCGGCTTAAGGTCCCGGGTGTTAAAGTTGGTAGCGGAATGCAATCGACAGCAACGATAACATGATGCAAGTGCATGTGTTACATGTTGATAGTTAAAGTGCTCACTACCCACATACGGAATAACGACCGTATCCGATGAGACATTGAGTAAGACGATAACAAGGTGAGATTTTTAAAAATTGTACTATATGCCTTAATTATTTTCGGTAACCTGCATTAATTTTAGATTAGTAGCTGCCATATATAATTCATTAGCATTTCCTTTAAATATTCTGTATTTGAAATATAAAGCACTAAGGCCAAAAATGTTTATACACACACATACTTTGTGAATGGGGTGTAGCTGTCATCCTCCTAGGAGATGATTCTATGTACAGACAATGAAAAATTACCATATAATTGTAGTATCTTATTCAACAGAAAAATTAATATCTGTATCTTTTGTTGCATTATATTTCAAATACAGAATGTTTAAAGGAAGTCTTAATGATTTATATAATATGGCAGTTGCTAATCTAAAATTTTAAAATCACCCTCATTTTCTTGCTTAGGCACCTCATTTTGTCACAATAGCATTTTTGTGTTGTACATATCATATACATGGAAGTTATAATGTTCAACAGCAGTTCAATAACTCGCCACAAACACAAACTTGGACTGCTATGTTATCCCTCACCTGCACACTTATGCCATCGTACCATCTATATAAATATCATTACCAACATTGTACATTGTTTCTATTTCATTACTCAATTTTTAGAAATAGGTATTTTAGCCCTTTAACTTGTTTATTAAATGTTTAAATAGAATCATTTACATTGTGTTTGCATTTGCTTAAACTCTTAAAAGTACCCATCATAGTTTATTTGTCCTCGCTGAATGCATTCACAAGCGGATGAATGTTTTGCATTTAATATTTAAGTACTCCGGTAACCTGCATTACATTGGTCTTCAAAGCCAGTGAGATACCTCCAACACTTGCAGCGCACATTCGTATATGCTTTTTGTTTTAGGTTTATTAGTTTTTTACGTTTCTGATTTACGGGAGGTTAGGTTAGGATTTTTTATATATAAGCTTAGGTCCCTGATTTATGGGAGATTACTTTTATTAACGTTTTCAATGAAGACCAAAGGGAAGCCAAGTACCTCTTGGGTTTTTACATAGGTTGTAAATTAAGTAAAAGTTTAACTTAAAATGATTTTATTTTATTCTTTCATTCAAGCTTAGACAAGTGGGTTTTGATTTTAGTTGCTTTCATTAAACATTCCGTTGAAATTTTACAAAAGAACTGATTAAATATCACAAGGAGTGTTATCATTGCTATAACATCAGAAAAACAGTTCTCATTCACAGATCTGATCTTACCCAGCAAGTGTCACTTTCCCAGTTACCTGCAAGTGAAAGTGTGCTGTTGTCGAATGTGAAACTGTATTTCATAGTGTTTCCACAGAACTATTAGAGATACTTCAAAAGTGTGCAAGGTAAAACATTTTAAACGTACTTGTCAATATCTATTGCTGTTTTGAGATGCATGTCTTTCACCATGTATATATACTATAAAATATTAGTAACCTTTTTCCTTTGAGCACTTGATTCACTTAAAAAGATTAATGGTGTATATGACATTTATCGCAGCATTACTGTGTGATGTGTTTTAGTATAAAAACACACTTAAGCCTATGGATAAGAAATTGAATTGATTTTTCCTTTACAGTTTTTTGTGGAAGCAACACGTTTTGCACAGTTTGTCGTTGATATTTCCTCAGAATCCTAATTCTTGTGGTATACTAATCTGATGGAGCAATACGTGTCATACATGACAATCCTGACCATCACACTGCTTATGTTTGGAGTGCCAGTAGATAACAGCTGTTCCTCCTTGCACCAAGGTGAAACTAGGTCAGAACGTGGCATAAAATTTTCTACTTCAAAGTCTTTTATGTATCTGTAACATTTAAGAAAATTACATTGCAGCTGTGAGATGCAGCTAGAGTTAAACTACCTATCAGAAGATTCTTTTTATGCAGAAACAGGAAGTGTTAATCATTACACCAGAAAAGATGCCCACAAACACCACCCAGACTTTCTTAATGCAAGAAACTGTATTCTGCAGCTGAACTTCCCTATTAGTTGTTTTGCAGATATATTATAAATGTGATGGAAATAAGTGCATTCTGCATTACAGTAGGAACGATGGTTCTGTGCCGGTGACCTTGTTTCCTCGCGCACTGAAGCGAGTCTATGTCTAACGCCAGGCAGCTCTCTGTCTGCCTGCCTGCCTGCTGGAAGACGTGGGACTTTGCTTACGACATAAACATACACCACCACACCTTACATTGACTTGTTTATTCTCACTATTATCAGATTGCTCTATCATTCTTTTATATTTACACATTATACACAAACCATGGCACGTAAATGCATTGTCGTAAACTAGCAGGGGCTTTATTAGTGTGATAAACACTACACCAGACATATCACCACCGTCGTTTTCTTCTGCAAGACTTTCCCTTTCATCGTCATCAGTCTTCTTCTCGTTCGCTGTCACTATATTTCCTAACCTGGATTACAGAACCGTCTAAGACATTTTCAAACAGGCCTTGTTATTCTTCAATGTATTTGTCTTCCTACTTAATGTGTTGAGAGGCATTTTCCCACTTTTCTATGCTAATGTCCTCAACATGTTGTTAGCTAAGCTTAATCAATAACATCATGTAGTTTAAAAGGGTATTCTACCAAGCTACCCATTGCTTTATATCAGCCCAGATGAGTTCTACTCGAGTAAGCCCCGAAGACTAGGGCGGTAATCGGAGAACATTGTGTGCATTGCCTACAAACTATCAACGTAAATTTTCGGAATAGGTTTTGACCCTACTTAGGTTGTAAAGCTCCAAACTTAGCATCCTTTCATAGAATGGGGCAAGTTCTGCATCGTATTTTGGTGTGAGGCAATGGGGCCTTTTCCAACTACACACTATGGTACGGTGCGTTATGCGTCACCAAGACATCTGAGAGGCAAGGTAGGAATTAGTTTTTCCATTAGCGATTTCTTTGTATTTATCCCCCTCATTTTGCGTTATATTAACCTTTATTATTTTTACATAAAACGTCGCAGAAGGCAAGAACCTCTAATAAACACACCAAATACACAATAACTATATGCAATCCAAGTTTAATTACAGAAACACAGGGGTGTCATTTAGGGAGCAGGGGGGTCAATTGGCCCCCCTCCCCTAGGTTACGAGCAACATTATTACTCTACCAAATGAAACATTATAATTGTACTTTTAATAGCAATATTTCACATTTAAGAAGTAAAACGTTTTATATATATATATCGTTACAATCCACATGAACATTTGTGAAACTGCTCCAAGTAATCTTGGCCCCCCAATGCAGAAACTGAAATGACACCCCTACAGAAACATATAGTGACTAATTTATAAACGCAACATTCAAGGTAGCATCAACAGACGGCTGGCAAGAGAGATGTTACTCGAACTACTGCTGCCACTAGACTGAAGTGATGGCACTCACTGCGCATGCCTGAGAATTGGGGGCTCGCTCACTGTACAGATAACCTGTGCGCATCGAGCCCTCACCAGCACAGAACCATCGTTCCTACTGTACAAATGTGTGTCAGATCCCAATGGTAGGCATTCTGAAATATGGATAGGGTTTATTGGCTATTTACTTTTATGGGGCAGGCCTTCCATATTGACCAATCCAATTCCTTGCCCATGTCAGTTTGAACCAGTCACGGTAGACTAGGACTGAAATCTTGTCGAAATGAGATTCTCGCACCTGATTTGCAATTGTTTATAAATTGTTACAGCTGATTCACAATTGTTTCTGATTTGTAAGCTAAAGAAATGTTGCTTGTACTTCATTAGAAAAGGTATTTATTCTATCAAGGTTACTTCTTTAATGGGTATCTGCAGGCAAATCACTCTTCATTTTCTTGTTCTCGCTTTCAATTTCTTGGATTCTATGTAATGGCTTGTCATCTTCTTCCTTATTTGTAGAAAGATCTGGGTTCTCGTGACTATCATCAGAATCCCACAAATTTTCAAAGTTTTCTTCTCCTCAATCCTCCAACTGCAATTTATTAGAAATCTGAAGCATTTTTTCATCATTGACACCTTCTCCATTACTCTGAAAATACTGTAACTGTTACTTTGCTCTTGTGTAAGCATGTGAATATTTATGCCACATGCTTAACCCAAAATATTGTTTGACAAACTTATTTAATACAAACAAATGGTAAAATGCCCAAGCAATACATATTACCTTTAACACCTGTTAACACTAATGATACGTAGACAGATTCTCTACAGACACTACCATACGAGTGTCGGCTGATAAGTCCTGGGCCTCTCAATGAAAACAACATTTAAACAAAATTATTTTTTTTTATTTCTCAACATAACCTCCAGAAAGGTTAATACATTTGTCATACCAGTGTTCTAATTTAATTAAATCATCTCTGTAGTGCGATTTATCAAGGTCCTCAAAATAGCTGTTTACCGCATCTTTGTCCTCCAAGAAATTTTTTGAGATTAGGGAACAGGTGGTAGTCACTGGGTGCTAGATCTGGCAAATAGGGTGGATGTTCAAGCAATTCGAACTTTAATTCGCAAATTTTTCCCATTGCAATGACTGAACGATGGGCCGGAGCATTGTCGTGATGAAACAAGATTTTTTTTTTTTTGGTCAAATGAGGTTGTTGTCTTTTCACCTCATCACTCAAACGTTGCAGTAAGCTTGTGTAGTAGTCACCAGTGATACTTTTACCCTTTTCCAAGTAATCAATAAAAGTAGTTCCCTGTGCATCCCAGAAAACACTCGCCATAACCTTGTTAGCTGACAAAATTGACTTTGCCTTTTTTAGAGTAGGTTCATCTGGCGCAATCCACTGTTTTGACTGTGATTTACTTTCTGGAGTGTAGTGATGTATCCAAGTTTCATCCATGGTAATAAGCCGTCTCAAAAATTCATTGGGCTTTTTATGGTAGAGCTCCACATTCTTAACAGAAACAAGTTTTTCTATGCAACGTTTGATCAGGTGTCAACAAACGTGGCACCCACCTCGCACAGACCTTGTGAAAGCCCAAAACATTACTTAAAATATTACCTGCACGTTCTTTTGATACGTTTACAGTCTCTGCTATCTCAAACAACTTTAATCTGCAGTCTTCCAGTACTAAACGATGAACTTTTTCAATTATCTCTGGAGTTGTGACTTCCACAGGGCATCCAGAGCGAGGCTCATCACTAATGCTCGTGCGTCCCATTTTAAACTCTGCAACCCACCTTTTAGTCATTGAATATGAAGGGGCAGAGTCTTTCAATGTACTGTCCATTTCCTCTTTGATTTCTTATCAGCCGACCCTCGTACATAAATTTGGCATAGTGAAGTTGCCATCAGACTTCCTTGTTGCCACTCCACAACAATTAGCCGTGTGCTTTCCCAACTGATTCTAATTCCTTGAAGCACTTAGTGTGACACAGAGGTAAGCAACAGGACTGTTACATCAGGAAAGAATTCATTCATGAGATACTAGTGGCACATCAAGGGTAATGTGCAAAATGTATTCTCAATTTTCATAACATACCTGTATGCACTGATGGAAATGTGCGACACCCTGCTTTATCTGTTGCCTCTGGTTGGTTGTGCTTCTGCCAGTAGGAGGCCCTGAAGAGTTGCCAACATTTGAGTGAAAAATGCGCAGTAAATGGCAGGGTTCTGTGGTTTTGAAACTTAGCTCAAGGTGAGGTTACAGTGCCTAGGGAGGGTGTGTGACAGAGGTTCTCACAGATTAACTTGTATAGTTGGGTTGGCAGTTTTCTTTGTACATCTGCAGAAGTAACAAGATGGAGTCCTTTGTTGACATTCCACATTGATTTTGCTGTAAAAGAAACTGTCTTAAAATGGGTGGCTTGGTTACAGGCTTTCCAGGTGCTCACATCTTCTCCTAAGCTTCTTAATTTTGGCATTTTCATTGCTTTCATCTCCATTTATTAGACTATTTTTGGATGACAGATACAGCAGCTTAGCCGAAATATGCATGCCTGAAGACTAGTGGATTTTCAGTATGTTTTGCCAACAGTTTGTCAAATGTTTCATTTCTCTATGTAAAATGCTTGTAATAATAATAATAATAAGAAGAAGAAGAAGAAGAAGAAGAAATCGTTATTGTACTAAGCCATGTACAAGTAAAATACAAGTAATATGATTGCCATTCAGCCCTGGCTCTTTACCAGTCATATTCATATTACAATACTTCCTTTTATCTACTTACTGTACTTCCCAATTCCTTAATCCTATTTAACCATATTTGCTGATCTGTTCACTGACCAAATCTATTTGTTTTTAACTTTACTCAAGTATTGCCCTATACTCTTACTATCTCTTTAAATCATTTCAGTTATAGCAATATTTCTATCTACCTTAAACCATTTCTTTTTAATAAACTCTTTTCTCCAAATTTCTGTACCTTTGCACTTAAACATAATATGTTCGACATCTTCGTTTCCACCACATATGGGACATTGGTTTTGAGGTATATCCTTCCTTAAAGCTCTTAGCCTCCATACTCCTGTTCTTACCCATGCAATGCTTTCTCGCTTGTCCTTATTTGCGTTATCTACATATTTTTCTCTTCCCCGTGTGTTTTTTATAGGCATGTAAAAAACACAGGGATCTCTTTTCGGCTATCATGCTAAATATGTTTTGTATTTCTATATCATTTAATCGCTTTCTTACCACTTTCCAAAAATTATTCACATTATTTTCCCTACTTCTCCATATCTCTCCTAACCTGTTGCTCTCCAAATTGTACCTCACACTATTTATCCATCTGCTATTCCCTAAATTGTTTGTTGGTATTCCAAGCATTGTCTTAACACATTCCCTTTATCCAAATTTAGGATCCTAAACCAATATTTCAATGCTCTTTGCATTATCTTTCCCTTGCTTGCCACCCTGCCCATTTCTATTTGAGCTGTCTTGCAACTGCGTTTGGTAGCACTAACATTTCTCTACAAAACATCCTATGCCCCTCGTCTATACTTTCCCATCCTCCATCTAATCCCCATATTTCAATACCATACATCATTTTTGCCTCTACCACCAACCTGAATACTTTCTCCATCCATTTGATATTGATGCCAAGTGCTCTATATATGCACCTTCTAATTGCTGACATGGCCCCTTTACCTTTAGCCAGTGCAAACTTCTTTTGTTCCTCCCATTTACCTCCTCCATTTGTTTTTACTCCTAAATAAATACAATCATATACTACCCTATAGTCTTTGCTTTCTCCCTTCCATTTCTCGTATTTGCTTAATTTTCCTCCCTTTTTGAATACCACAATCTGTGTCTTCTCTTGGTTTACATTTAATCTCCATTCTTTACAATATTTTTCAATTCTTTGCAATGATTGTTTTAAGCCACTTACTGTGATTGATCCTACCACCAGATCATCTGCAAACAGCAATCCTGGAATTTGGATATTATTGATAGCTGGTGCACAATTATTATGTCTCGCAATGTCTAGCAATATATCATCTACATATAGATTAAAAAGGAAATGCTTGTTAATATCTTACTTGAACGCTTATTTTGCTTTGCAGCAAATGTTTGTTTGGCATAGGAATTCTTTCATTGGTTCACAAATATTGGTGTAGCTGCATTTGAAGTGTAAACACTTGACACGTGCTACCCCTTCTGAGTGAGAGCAGTGTTGTTTACTTCATTCATATGACAGCTAGTCTTTCACAGCATGTACTTCTATAGTGCTCTGTTGCCAAATATTGCCTTGCAAATTATTTATTGTTGGTGAAATGCTTGGAGATAGACCAAAGCTTTGTTGCTTGAAGTGTTATTCAAGTTAGAGACAGTGAAGTGAAACAATAATTTAATGAATCTTGAGTCAGTGGATACACTAAAACTTCACTGACTTGAAATTAATTGAACATGTTTTGAAAGCACCGCTTGCTTTAATCTTCAGCTTTTTTCCGACTCAGATGATGAAAGCAAGTAGTGCTTTCAAAACATGTTAGATTAATTTCAAGTAGGTGAAGTTTTATTGTCTCCACCGACTCAAGGTTCAGTCAAACTTTGTTGCTTGTTTTAATGCCTTCTATTCAACGTTTAAAGCTGTCTTCATCTACACCCCTTCCATCCTGCATATCATTACCTTTTGATTCTTTTATCTGTTATTACTAGGCTTGTAAAACCAGTTCGCCTCTGCCTATTAGTCTGCATACACATGCATTCTATCAAGTTGGCATTTCATTTTATTCTATCAGTCCCAAAGTATGCAAGCCTGCTTATAAAATATTATCATGAATAACAGTTGATACATAGCGGTGGCATATGCTGCTCCAAGGACCAGGGCTAGCTTTCAGGTTTTCATCACAGTACTGTTGCTAATGATATATAGTAGGTATATCAAATAGTATCATTAAAACTTAAAATTTACTTTCATACTTACCTTCATGATTAGTTTACATTTTGCCAGTAGTGGGTGCTTTGTGGCTATCATAGTTCGTGGAGTTCATCTGAAGGGCCGTCAATATTTGAGGAAACAATACTGCAAAATAGAAATGGCATACAGAATGAGATAAGCCTAAGCCATCAGGCCATAGCAAGCTGCAGTGAAACCATAGTGTCCTGTGATTTTCAGATTTACCCAAGGTTAGATTAAGGTTAGTGTGTGTATGTGAGCTGGATTCAAGTAACGAGTATGATTTCAGTAACTGAGCATTTGTCATCTCTAACATCACTATTCTCGCGGATTATACTAATACGATAAGATTGGCAGTTTCTTCCACTCATGCACAATATTAACAAAATGGAATAGTTCGACATATCACAATGGCTTTATATTTAAGAAAGTGTTTTAAAATGGGTAGGTAGGTCAGTTAGGGCTTGCTTAATTATTCATACCTCCTCTTAAAGCCACTATGATATGCATTTCCCTTTAATTTTACGAAATTAACAAAGGTAAGTATGAAACTAGTGCCAAAACTTATTTTATTAAAGTAAAATTTGTGTTGACCATAATGATTTTTATTCATTAATAAAATCATACAGATTTAAATGTTCAATAATATAAGAATTAAAATATAGGAGAGAAATACAGACAGATGCAAACACACTCCTTTCAACTCTAGTTGAACAAGAAGTCTATATTTCCTACTATGGTTTCATAAAATTGTTTAACAAAATTCTCTGTAGTGTCATATTGCAGCAACCTGGGTTGTTCAGGCTCGAATGCGCTAACAGGAAGGGTAGTTCAAGTAGGAGCTACTCATTTAAGGCAGAATGGAGAGGAGTGTGTGGAGTGGAAGAACAACTGAGTCATATAAATGTCATACCAAGGTAATTTATTCAACTCCATGCACCCTAGGGGCCTCGACTGGCCACATATAGGTGCAGAAGTTCTCGCTGTTCTGATGCCGCCAGGTAATATAAAACTTAGGATAATGTTTGTGAATGTTGGCAGTGTGCACATCTATGTTGGAACTGCTTAACCCATTTAGGGACACTATGGGCCAGTTTCACTAACAGATGCTAAATTTTAACACAATGCTAAAGTTAAAACAAATTCTGTTTCATCAAACAATATTAATTTTAACAATATGTTAAAGTTGGTGTTAAGTTAACATCACTGTACCCCTGTGTTAAGGCGTTTAACAAATGTTAGAAGTTGGAAAACAAAGCTGTTGATGCGAGTTTGCTACTATTGGCATTTTTTAATGCCATTCCGATTAGAAGAGTAGCCGTACGTCATGATAAATTTGAAACCCTGAAAAAGGAGGAATTTTTAAAGCAATATAGACTGTCCAAGTGGCCATGAGCATGGTTTTATGGGAAATGCAAGCAATTAGAATACTACCAACAGAAGCGTGCCTCTTTCTCTTATGCTACAAATGTTAATAAAAAAAAAAAAGAAGTAAATAGTATATTTTTCGAGTCTGCTTGATTAAATGTGATAGCACATTTTCATCCACTTTAGTTTCAATGCAGTGTCCACCACCAGTTTTAAACCATCTTAAACGCTCTTCGCACCTAACGTTTCTGGTGTTGCACTTTATATTAGCATAAAATTGCAACAGTTGCTTACTGGACTTAAGAGAAATGCATTCATTTCAATTAAATTACTCGCAGATTTAGTCCCAGGGTGTAATGTTATCCTTTAATTTAAGACCGCCAGCTTCTTTTGCACTATACTTATTAACCAGATGTTAATTAACGCGTTTCAAATGGTGAAACATTTATTTCAGTTGACATCACGATTCTAACCTCAAACAATCAGGAATATCACATGACAATTGCCATGAATGTAATAGTTGACTGCTACTGACACAGAGCGCGCAGTGATACGTAGACAAAGTGCATTGGAGCATGTTCAAAAGCAGTGTAGTTCAGCCACCACCTTCTCGAACGCTAGTGCTCGCAGTTGTGTCTGACGTTAACAAAATGTTAGCTAACAACAATTTGCTGTAAAACTTGATGAAATGCAAAAGTTTTAACATTGTTAAACTTTGAACGTTAGAGTATTCTTAACATCGGTTGGTGAAATTGGCCATATATATCTCTTACTGGCCCTAGCTGCCACTTGTCAGCATTCTAGTGGTACCAATTCTGATGTGTGCCAGCTACTACATTTTCTACCTATGCTTAACTTCTTCACTGGTCCTGGTCTCAGTGTAAGACAATTACAATATGTATATCCTTAGATACAAAGAATTTCCAGATTACTTAAGTATGCATTTACCGTGTAGTTTGAAGAAAAGTTTTAATTCCTTTCAATAGAGAAAAGCTCCTTTCCACTGTTGAAGTTGCTGAGAAGATGTTGGTAAATTTGTGCTAATTTATAAGCTTCAATGAACATGATTGTAGTTTTTTTAGCCCTAGAAAAAGGATGATATCACCAATAGTTCTTTTGTGTATGGGACTCTTTTGTGTAAGTCTAGCATCCATTTGAAAGAAGTGTGAGAAACCAAGATGCATCACTCACTAGTATTCTGATAGCTACTGTCAGTACTGCAGGGAGTTTGTTGCTCTCTGGTGGATATGGACGAGTCTTTTCTCTCCAACAGCAACTTGCTTACTTCCCAACACTGTTGGTATAACTTGAGAGTATGCAGCAAGTTATTTTGCATATCCATTTTTATAGTGTGAAATGCAAATAGTGGACAAATGGAGAAACATAAAATTTATAAACTTCATACGAAGAGAATTGTGCTAAACATACAATGAAAATTACAGAACTGCATATCTGCCAAATTAGTGCATGAGTGAGTTTTAGGGTGATTGCCAGCTTATTACAAAACTTATATTTTAGACCTGTACACAGGATTCTTTTTCTTCTAAAAATGTAACCACAGGGAAATGAAATGCCTTGTGAATGATTTATGGGAAAGTATGAGTTCAATTAACAGAGATTTTGTTTGCTAGAGGCCAAATACATAATGCTGTCATCACTTGATGCTTTATAGGAACTGCAGCTCATATTTTGCAATCATTTTTAACAATTAGGAGCTTAATGTTTATTAAGCACACAAATTTCTCAGCTGACATTCTTAAAAGTACTTGTATTGCTTAGAATCTTCAATATCCAGCTCATTAACAACTGTAGAAAATTCTTCTATGGCAATCCTACTTTCTACTCATTCTTAACCTGGCATTCCCCCGTTTTGATTCCATTTTTGTTTTAAAAGCAAAAACATTAAAATATAGCTGCACTTTATTTGCTTTCATTTGCAGAACATTTATGCTGCACATTTACATGGCAGTATTGTGGACACAGTTCGGAGAGTAATTATTGAGAGTCCTCTCTAGGAGAAAAATACTCTCAAGGGGTCAAACATTCTGCTAGAATTGTCGCAAGTTACTTTTGCACTCTGATCCCAAATGGTCATGTACCTTTATTTGATTTTTCAGGGAACATCAGAATAGAAATTAATACATGGTTCTGGAGTTCAGCAAAAGCTTAAGGAAACCTTTTACAAAATGATTGTGTTTATGTAGTATTGTTGATGAATTTTTCTCACTGCTGCAAGCCTCCTTCATAAGAGAACACAAACCTATTAGCAGTAAATTTGTACTCCCCCCTGCTTTCAGTAATACTGTGTCACAGCACTTACCTGGAGTATGATGATGCTGTTCACTATAGAACATACATGGAGGAATAAACTGAAGTATTACTGTAAGAGAGAATTGCTAGAAGCATTTCTATAGAAATAGAAAATGAAGGCTATGTGAGCGGAAATAAGTGAAAACATTACAACCAACATTGAGCAAAGTTACTTAGAAGGAGCAAACTTGTTGTTTTCCCTACTTTTTTTCTTCTACAGTGCAGTCATTTTATGGTGAGGCCACGGATCGCACGTATGCTTGCTTTGCACACTATCTGTTTCACTGGGGGGGTTTCGTTCCATAACTTTCACATTAGTTAAGTCATGACTACTACACAAGTTCTACTTGTGTACTGGTCATAATTTCTGTTTTTATGTTATCCTCAAGTTCGTCTATGGTGTGACGATAAACTTTATTTTTTAGGGTTCCCCACAAATAGATGTACCAATTTTATCCTGCGTTAGAACATTTTATTTTCGCTTCTTAGGTTTAGCGATCCGGTTGTCTTAAACTTATTAACCAGATGTTTCACAGTTTCTCTACCTGGAACACCAGGAAATTTCTCCTGAAATTGAGGAGCATTTTTGCAAAAGTCGATAGATGCAGAAATCAAAATTTTACAGGAGTTGCATTTTTATTTTAAACACACAAGCATACACTTTATAACAAACGTTTTTAGCATGAAGCATTCTTTGGTCACAGGCAATGAAAGTGGATTAAACAAAATTAATAAGTTTAGCACAAAACTGTAATTACCTTAAAAGTCTAATAGGACACCCCTGCTAGAATAGTTGTGTTGAAGTCCTTTGCCTTATCTGTTATTTCAAAATACTGCGTGAGTTTCTTAGTGTCATTCTTTTTTTTCTTTAGACACCATGTTAACTTCTGAAAGAATACAGGAATTTAGCATAGTGCCACATGTTTTAACTCTTGGTTTTAGCACACACACTGCCACTGGACATGCTGTATATGTGTTCTCCACTTCAATAGATACATTACGATGCATGATTTGGGGGGGGGGGGTAAGTGATCACTCACTGCGGAGTTATCTTGAAAGGCAATGTGTACCAAAAGAACCTTTGGAGTACTGGCCTTTAAGTTCAATATTTTCCAGTGCTTTTGAGGATCTTCGCTGTGCCACGATTCTTCAATATCTTGTAGTAACCACCGGGTGTCAAGATGTCTTCCATTCTTCTGCATTCTTTCTCTATTCTTCCAAAAATATGATCTGGACCCATATAACTATGACTGCATATCGGAAAAATGAAGAATGTGATCAAAGGTTCTGCTTTGCCGCAAAAAATCCATGTGCATTGCCATTATAATGCTGTTCTTATTCCGACTGCTGCTGTTTCTTGAACCATAATAAATTACCCCCTGTATCCATTATTCACACACAAAAGAGTCAGAATCTATGGTACTGATCTGCAATCAGGAGAAAAGTCATGAGAGGAATCTGCTAGCGTTGCACCAGCATGCTTTCAGACACAAATGTTACGTCAGTGGAAAGCATTAGCTCACGCTTACATAAAAAGCTTTAAATATGACTATTTGAGCAGCCAGCATATGTCCAAGGATGCGAGGATTCATATTTCACTCCTTGCCACATGAGAACTGCGGAACCTTCTTGTAGAATCGCAGTAGTTGAAATATCACGACACTGGAGAATGCTCTTAAATAAAATTGAGGTATCTTTAACTGCTGTGGTCCTTAGCGTCCCATTCTATATTGGGCATGAAAGACTGGTAATTTTGCTCAGAGGCCTCTCTATCAGGCTTGAGGTTCTTTTACGTGCCGTAAATCTACAACACAGGACCACCGGTTTTACAGAGAAACCTTGTACTATGTCTATGGTGAAAAACATTTTGCTTGGCCTTGTGTATATATCAAATAAGGAGTCCAGCATGTATCGAGTTTTGTTTTAACTAAGTGACTGCATCTATTGAGTTTTGAAAAAACCTGGAATGTTTGGTTCTCTCTAATTACAGTATGAATTGAGTTTCACTAAATCTGATTTCATAGATTGATTCAGATGCTAAAAGGTATATAGATGCAATATATAACTCATGTTCAGAAATTTTTGCATCTATCTACTTTTGCAAAAATGCTTCTCGATTGTCTACACATCTGTCTACATGATTTGGTTTTTATGTATGTACCATACATAAAAATTGGTTGTTCAAGCATGAATTTGTTGGCAGGCATTGCAGTGAACTAATAGTAAGACATTAACACTCTTAAACAAATCACACACAACTCAGATGTCTTGAATAAACTTTCACCTTCAAGATGCCTATGCACAACTCTCTTTACAGCACAAATAGCAACCGAAGAACAGCTGATAAAGATAACCTGAGTGCGTCATGTGCCGCCAGTTCCGCATCAGAAAAGTACCAAGTTCACTGAAGTACAGCATGCTATGCATATAGCCGGAGCCCTCACCTTAAAACTCCGCAGTGTATAAGATCTTGTGTTTTGCATAATAATAGTGAAAACCAGAACAATACACAACTTACTGTTCAGGATCTGTAGCATATTTAGATTGGTGACATCATATGGCTTGAAGCATATTGTATCTCCTGCCAGAGCAGCTGATTCAGTCATAGCATTAAGTTTCAGTCTCAATGTGTAGTCAGTCACTGTAATGCCTTGAATATCCATGCTTTAAAATTTCACTTCTTTGAACTCGTCTCATTATTTACGTATGTTATCCTTTTTTTTCTCTCTCTCTCTCTCCACCATTTCATCACAAAGGTAATCCAAACCTACTGTCCATTCCAAACCAGAGTGTCTTTCACTGAAAACAAACTCTTTGTATTATCCGCGCGAAAGTAGTTCGCAATCCCCGCCCATAATGGCTGCTTGTTCCCCTCCCACGTGCTTGTTGAACACTATTTAATCTATAAAAACGCGCCCTGCGTGAGAATCATGGTTCAAAATGCAACCTGAGGTAACAATCGAGTTTATAAGTATGCAGCAATGAACATTTTACTTACGTTAATCACAATGCTTGGGCAAAAGTGCAACACCCAAATCTGAATCCTCCGAAGATGACTCAGCTGCCAAATCAGAATCAGAACTACTCTCCAAAATTATGACAAGCTTATTCCACAATTCCATAGCACTGTCGCACTTAAAACAAGTTCCCACATTTTATCCTCTTCTATGTTCTGTTATGTCTGTTTATATTCCCTGCTCACTTTGGTTACACTTCTCACTGAAATGCCTGTAAAATCCGATATTAGTTTCGTAATATGCAATAATGCAAGTGTCGGGTATTTTTGTAAAAGTGAGTTGAATATATGAAGTAGTATTGTTTGTTTTTCGCCATTTTTTAACTGTTTCCCGCTTCTGTGTTTGAACAGTTTATTCGCACTATGCGCACCTTCCTCTGTCATGTGAGCTCAAATACCAACTGACTAAATCACAAGATTTAACCTGAGCTGAGCATATGTGTGTTAGTGTATTATGAATGACTGTTCGCTTATATATCCTGTGTTATGCAAAGTGTTTATTCATAGCACCTCTGGGAATTCATTGCCACATTTCTTGTATATGTAAGAGAGTTGCAGTCATGCATACGGTTGGTATTAACAAGCAAGATGCTCTCAGCCTTAGCACAGTAGCAGGAAAAAATCATATTCTGTAATCTCTTAACAGCTAGTATATATCCATTACCTTTAACAATGAGTTCTTATGATAACCGCAATAAAATGTGCAGTTCTGTACCGTTCCTGCTCTAATATTTCATAATACAATACATGTATTAAGGAACTATTTACGTTGGCGTAAGAGTATATTATGGGGTTCGTGACAAGCTGAAGCACGTGCTTCTGTTTACATCAGAGGGAACTCTGGTTTGGAATGACAGTAGAGAAGTATTAGCCTTCTATTTCCTGCTGATTAGGTTTAATTTTTTGCAGTGAGCCAATATTACAAGGTATGTCACTATGGTCAGTAACTCCTGGTACAATATACTCGTATTGAAACTTGTGTTCATTTACTTCACTCACTATTTGTGTTACAAGGTTTTGTCTCCATAGAATATTCCACTGAACTGCCAACTACTTTTTTCCTTGGTGAAAGTTATGTTCTAGAGCAGCTATCATTGATCTGACATACATGCCTAGAAATGAAAAATGTGTGTATTTTGACACATACTTAAAGCGCTCATCGTGATAGGACTCAAGGCTTCCTGTATGATGAAAATGATTGATATGTGTAATGTCACTTAAAAAGTCTTGCATTGTATTCTGTGGAATTCTTACATAGCCAGTTTGTATTTTTTACTCTTCCTCATTCAACATATCATGAGCACATGAATGAAATGTCTCGAAACCTACCCAATTAGACATTAGTTATGTCATTTAGAATTGACACAAGCTTTTCCTTCAAGAGTACACCGTCACTTTCACAAGTAGCAGATGCCCACCTCAGATGATTATAAATGGAATGCTTCCATTCATGAAGGACCTATGATTTTGGAATCTTATTAAACATTTTGATGAAGGATTTAGCAAATTGCCATACATAAAATTCATGGTGTAAATGCAGAAATTTCTTTTTCGTGAAGGCTCCAATACCCGTGTGTGTGTCCATCAGAAACAATTTTATGGGCAGGTTTTCATTCATAGATCTTTGTATATTTTTGCAAGCAGCTTTCTCAGTATCACCACTTACAGTTCCTCTCTGTACAATTATGAACTCTAATGTTTTATTTGTTGCCAGATTCATTATAGAGTATGCCGCATATTTAGCAGAAAATCCTAGGGAGTCTTACTGTCCATCCCCACATAAACCTAAATTGAATCATTTGTGGCAATTGCAGAATTACTTTCTTTTAAACAGGCTTTGTGTACAGAAAGGAAAGCAAAGTTTTTAACAAGTCTATAAAAATATGATTCTGAAAAAAATAATAGTTTTATTGCTTTTGAGAATGCCAAGAAACAGTTAAATGTCATTCCGCAAAGATACATTTCAGACTTCAGAGCAGCACTCATAAGTGTGCCCAATCACACGATGAGTTATAATTCGCATTAATGCCTCTCGTGTGTTAGATTTTCTTTGGGTGACAGGCCCGCCACATGTGTGACAAATGCTGAATAGTCCAAGGAGAGCATTTACACATACAAACACATGCCTACATCTTTTTCTGTATCTTCACTGGATTCCCTCAAATATTCATTCGGTTTATAATAATCTTCATTTATGCTGAAGATTCCCTTCCTCGTCAGTAAAACTTTGGCTCACATTAGTGCCATTTATAGCAATAAAAATTTCAGTTCCCAACTTGCACTGTATTTCAGCATCAATCTTCAACTCCAGGTGTAAAATATCAAACTGGTGTAGCTTCACTTTCTTGCTGAGAATTGCTTACTGAATTATTGACTAGCTGTAGCACTTGCTTTCTTTTAAGAAAACATGAGTTTTTTTTGCGGGGGGTGGGGGGGAGGTTCCTTCTATTCCTAAACATTTTGAGGGTACCACATTATGTTCCAGTCTAGAGCTTTTGAATTTCTCATTATTCTTATTTTTATAACACCTGACTCATTAAAATCACTTCAACATACTCTAGATTTTTGTTGGCACAAAGATTTTGCATTTCATAGCAGCAACATTTGTTTTACACATGTCGATTCTTATCTCTATCAGGAAATTAGTAATAACCAACGTTAATTCTGTTTATGCATAAGCACTGCACACAGGCATTGTTGAACTTAGACCTTGCAGAACACTAGGAAAGGAGGACTGTCCTACAATCACAAAATAACAATGGGAGTTAAATGCGATGCAAGTAACAAAGAGTAGAGTGGCGTGGACTAGCCTTATGATGTCACCACAAGGTGAGCATTAAACATAAGTGTTTCCAGAATGAAAACAAGAGGTCATAGAACAATGCAGTTTTCAATAATCTGCTCAGAATTGTTTACATTTTATTGTTAGAAGTGTATAAAAGTTTAGTTCAGTCCTCCTTTAAGTTCAGTACAGTGACGTAGCTTGATACTGTGTTCTAGATTATAAAAATTGAATTTAGAATTTTTTAAATGAAGCACAACTTCCCATACCTTAGTGTTTCATAAGATAGAGTGAATTCTCTATTACGATTCGATTATTATTGTTGTTTTAGTAGTCATTAGCATCACTATTAATTGCCGAAATTGACTGAACATATACCGTAAACTAAACTAGATTATAAAAATATAGCGTTAGGTGTAACTTTACAAAATGCCTACAAACCACTGTATGATTGTAAATCATGAAAACAATGTGGGTACTCACTTAGATTTTCTTGTATATAAGCTCCAGTCTGCGATTTTTATTGCAAGCTTTTCTTTCAGTGTTTTTAATATTTGGTTTCTTCCAACACTCCATTCCTTCTCCCCACCAAAAAGCAAACATATGAAGCAACACACTTTGTTATGAATGTAACTGCCAGTTAACCAATTAAATTTACTGTACCAGGATGTTCGAAATTACTGTTTTGGGTTTTTTTCCTGGAAGACAATGCCAAGCTTAGGAATTGGTCTTTTGCCTTTAAGTTTACACTTTTTCTCATAAGATAGTCGAAAACTGAATTTTTAATAAGTAATCCACTAAATGGATGTAATTGTCCATATTTCTAAAAATTATAAATAAAACACACACAATGAAAACAATGCACAGGTTTACGTAAAATTAACAATTTACTGCATTGCACAGTTGCACGTACATAATGCTGGTTTATCAATAACTGAGGAATGAAATGTTTGTTATACTGCTTTGCCCTACTCTTGTCTCCAACCCCTATTGTCCTGTTTCCGGACGTTGGAGAGTGCAGGTACACAGAGACTAAACACCCCATTAAACGTATTAAGTCTCTGCTGCTGCCACCGCCTTTGTGCCCTTAATATAATATATATAAAGTGTATATTACAGTCATTGTATTATGTTTATTTTATTATGTACATGTATAAAAGTGTTATGTGAATGTATTGCACAGTTTAATAATGTAGGAGTTGTGAGAATAGAAGCAAGCTGCTTTCCATAACAAACAGAATTACAAAGTAGAAGCTGAAAGTTGCTAACAATAAGGTAACCTTGAGACAACAATAAATTAGAAAGTTTAAAAAGGCTACTAATAGTTCTTGAAACAATAATGATGTAATATTTAAAACAGTTTATAAATAGCCAATCAAAAACTAGGAAAGCTAAAAGTTAAAGGTATTCTATTAGAGTATGCTTAGCCAATCAGAGACTTGAAATAGAGAAAATGTACAAATTCAAACGGTAGACGCTACAAGAAAGCGTACCAAAGCAGTTTGGTTCAGTACGGGTCAGTGATTGTATGTGCAACATGAAAATTATTGCGGTAAGAATAATATAAAGTTTACCTGTTAAAAAGTGTAATTAACAATCTCACAGCTCTACAGTAGGATACATTAGTGAAGTGTTATTTAATCGTGTGAAGGATTAATATAAAAAAAAAGTAAAATACAATTATTATTTGTGTAAGCCTTGTTCTTTAGTTGTACCAGCCCTGTTAAGAGATATGTACTCTACAAAATACTACTAACGAAGCCGAGGCATATATATATATATAATATTTAAATAAACATTAAAATAAAAAGTTGGTTCTTAAACGTGGGGCGAAGGTCACCGGAAAGTTTGTACTTTACGTGGGGCGAACACTCCTAGAAACAATCTCCTGCAAATTAATACCCAAACACGGCTCAACTACACTGCTTCAAATTGGCATCTCATACGTGGTGCAACCGCTGCAATAATAAACCCCCGCAACCTCATCAACTTTAGTAATGATTAAGTTATTTATTTTCATGGTTATCACATTTGTAGTTAAATTATATTGTTGGTTACCATTAACAGTTAGCTGTAACTATGCTTGAATATGAACCTTGTCGTTACAGACTTAAGTTCTTTGTTTTTTTATGCAATCTAAAAGAAAGTTTCCATAGCTGTGTCAACACTGTTTACTACAGTGGTTTATGATTCTCAAAATGCATTTGCACTTGCTTCTACATTCCTGCACATATACAAAGTTAGTACAGGTGAACTGAGCTATATGGGAACCTAATTATAAGATTTTGTTATGCGGATACAGCAAACCAAAAGTACATCATTATTGCCAATATAAATATGACTAAAGTTAAGCACATAGTCACTTAAATGTTCTCGTAGGATGTTAGTTAAAACATGATGATGGCATTTTGAAGGGCTATGTTGCTAGAGAAGAGAAATATTAACACCCAAACACACATTATTGTCTAACATTCACAAAATAAGCAAATAATCTCTGTTGGTTACATATATGTAGCAAAACGGATCATTAGTAGGTATTTTTCTCACCAGATGTATATTAGATCCACAATGCCACTCGCAATCTCTTGTGGAGGAGATTGATACTGCACGAGTTGAGGTAAGTACTTCCTGATAAACTATACTATTGCATATGTAGTGAATGATGTCGCCGAGGCTTGGGAACCATTAACGGTGTGACTAGTTACTGTCTTCATTACTTTGGTAACCATTAATGGGTAAGTAGTTATTGATCATCTGCCTTACTTCAGTAACCATTACATTAAGATAACTACAGAGAGAGCCAAAAAACTACAAACCGTCTGTGCAGTGTTTTTCCTGTCCGTGTCTTTGGCACTCATTGCTGTCTGCCGCTATCATAGAAAGCCGCAGATGAAACCACACATTTTTCAAACTACTTTAAAAGACTTTACTTACCAACTTTACAAAAAGGAGATGCTGAAACTGGCCACCGTTGTTGCCCATACATTTTTGGCACCTCTTTAGGAAATTATCCATCACTCGCCATAGTTCACGTTGAGAAATGCTGGCGATTTCCTGGCGGATATTTTGTTTTAATTCTTCCAGGGTGTGTGTGTTTATCTTGCACACTTTGTATTAAGTTACCCCAGAGATAGAAATCGCAGGGGGTTAGGTCGGAGGACCAAGGGGGCCATAAATCTCTACTAATAATTCTGTCCTCAAACGCATTTTAAATTTTTCTCATCAAAATATTGGCTGCATAAGCTGTTGCAGAGCCTTGTTGATAAAAGGCAAAATCACGCTCCCTGGCTGTTAATTCTCTAAAAAAAAAAAGTGGGCAAAATTGTATTCACATATGTAGGGCATTAACTGTTGACTTTAAAAAAAATTGGTGAGTGATGGATAGTTTCCTAAAGAGGTGCCAAAAATGTATGGACAACAACAGTGGCCAGTTTCAGCATCTCCTTTCATAAAGTTGGTAAGTAAAGCCTTTAAAAGTAGTGTTAAAAATGTTGTATGGTTTCATCCGCAGCTTTCTATGATAGTGGCAGACGAGTGCCAAGGACGCGGATATGAAAAACACAGCGCAGGCGGTTCGTAGGTTTTTGGCTCCCGCTGTATTAACAATGTAACCATTGCATTATTTACTGCCCATCCCTAATGGGGTGTACAGATTTCACTCTGCTAATGAATTAAAGGAAACATAGGTCAGTAGTATAAGTGCTTTTCTAAAATCAGTGCTTCATCTTTGTAATGCACATTCAATTGTCAGTTCAATTTTAAGAAATGAATTCACTTCCCCTAACGTGGACATTGCTATTTTACAACTACTGCACCAATAACTTCCTGGGGTGGAAGCAAGAAAAAGTCTTTTATCATGCCAAATAAAACAGTTAAAAATCTAATCAACATTAAAACATTATCAGTAAGACGAATATCATTTCTTTTTTAAAGTAGCCAAATTTTTACATAATTCCTTAAAGCATTTTGATGTTAGATCACTTACTGTTGAAAACAGAAATTTATAATCTTGAAAAAGGAAAGACTCTTGTTTCATATGGACTGAAATTTCTGCATTGCCTGTTGCAGATCAATGTATTTTGATGAGGATGGGGACCTAGCACACGAGTTTTATGTTGAAGTTCCATCATCCAAGAAGGGGTGCAAGGCTACAATGAAGAAAGTGCTCCACAATTTGATACCACAGGTAACTTCTGACAATGCATGTATAAAATAAAGTTGTATCGGCAAGTTGCCATGGTAGCCCAATGGTTAGAGCAACCAGACGGAGGCCGGGAGATCCGTGATTCAAATCCCGGCTGTGGCATTGAATTTTTCAGTCTGATTATACCTTTTCAACCCTGTCCAACCCTCGACTTCTGTGGAAGAACAATTAATTCCATTAATTGACCTAATAGTGGTTGAAACTCTGAAGCCCGGGACTTAAACTACTTACAACATTGTAGGTCGCCATTGGGGTATGTCATCTCAATACAATTTGAGATCTCCTTGTGGTTTACTGGGGAAAATGTGAATCAGTTGGGGAATTTAAAGTCATACCGGCAAGTTGCCATGGTAGCTCAGTGGTTAGAGCAACCGGACGGAGACCGGGAGATCCGCGGTTCAAATCCCAGCTATGGCATTGAATTTTTCAATTGTCTGATTCTTTCCAACCCTGTGCAACACACAGCTTGTGTGGAAGGACAATTAATTCCAAAATGTAGTAGGTTGGATTTAGAGATGAGAAAACATTCTCTGGGTCTGGCTTCTAGCATTCCTCTTGTCTTAGTAAAACTAAAGTGTCTGACTCCATTTCAAACTTTCTGCCAATTTCTAGTGCGCATTGAAGGTTATATATTAACTACTCGTTCAATCACAGTTGGAGTTCCACAAGGCTTTTAGCACCAATTCTTTTTAATATATTCAACTATGATCTGCCGAGTATGTTAGACATCTCTACAACTATGTATGCAGATGATAGTGTCATATTTTGTTCTCATACCAATCTAAATTAAGCCATCAGTCATTTACAGTCATCCTTGTCTCTTCTAACTGAACGGTTCACTACTTAGCGTACCACATTAAACACTGATGAAATCAAAGCAAAAATATTCTCTTTAAAACTCTTCCGCGATTTATCTTCATTATCTCTCTTAAGTAAACAACTTCTTTGGCTCCCTTATGAAACCACTGTAAAGTATCTTGGCTTATTACTTGATACAAAACTAACTTGGAATGCTCACATATCTCAAAAAGCGATACTTGCCACCATCATGCTGAAAAAGTTGCATTCTATAACAGGCATTCAAAGCTGGGACTTTAATGCTCAATTCTACTATAGAAATCATTAATATGCACACTTATTTCAGATGCTGCTCCTGTATGGAGCAGAGCTATCAAAGCTCA
Source organism: Deroplatys truncata (assembly GCA_030765065.1). Taxonomy (NCBI): domain Eukaryota; kingdom Metazoa; phylum Arthropoda; class Insecta; order Mantodea; family Mantidae; genus Deroplatys; species Deroplatys truncata. The sequence goes on from CM060990.1 coordinate 680,252,660, forward strand.
CTTCCATTGGTTGCAAGTCATCCAGAAATAATTCCTACGAAAAGCCACAGATGCTCCTTGGTTCATAAGAAATAGTCCACTTCAACAGAAGCTTGGAATTCTTCCTCTGAAGGAATACATTAAAGCACTCTCACAATCCTTCAATAAACTGTCTACAGTACAGGGAGCTCAACTTATAACTTTCAAAACAGAAGACATCAAATAAGTAGACTGAAAAGAAAATTTTCTCAATCTGCTCAGCGATTCCAAAGACAGTGACTTCACATAACCTTCGCCATATTTTATCGTCCTCTATGGTGTAGTGTTTACCATGCTAGCCTCTAGTTCCTGAGGTCGCGGGTTCAAACCCGGCGGAGGGCAATGGATTTTTTCGGACGTAAAAATCCTTAGCATGGCTTTCTTCGGAAGGGAAGTAAAGCCGGTGGTCCCGTGTCTTAGATTTACAGCACGTAAAAGAACCTCAAGCCTGATAAAGAGGCTTCTGAGCAAAATTACACGTCTTTCATGCCGAATATAGAATGGGACGCTAAGGACCATAGCAGTTAAAGAGCATCCATAAACAAAACTCAATTTAATTTAATTTTTTCACCATATTTTAACCATAGAATTGTTCACTCACTGATTCAGTACACCAATTACTATCATACATTGTTATTGTATATTAAATTGTATATTTTTATGTTGTATATGTCACATTAACTTACATTAGAGGAGCCAACAGCCAAACTCAGCAAGTTGTTACATTAAACTAATATTTCATCAAAAGCCTGTAAAGCAACTTTTGTATGCTGATCGGCTAAAAAATAAATTATTCAAAACAAAAAGCTTTAGAGAATGCTTAGTGGCAAGTTAAATTTTAACACAATGTTAAAGTGATTTAATATTGAAGTTAATGCAAATTCTGTTTCATCGAATAATGTTAGCAAACATTTGTTTTTGACTAGGAGGTAACATTCCTGGGTAATCTTGCTGCCAGCCTCTCTGTCCTACATCACTGTATGCTGCCAACCTACGTACTTATGAAATCACTAAAAATATGTGAGTGGCAGTACTGCAGAATGCGAGTGTTGTTGGCAGTAGGTAATCCACGCCGCCGAGAGGGAGAAGGCAGTGGGAAACTCTAAATTATCCAATAGGTAAATAACCTAAAAATGGAAATGCAGATCATAATATTTGCATATTTAGCCAACACATAGTTCCATGTGCTAGTGTGATTGACAAACTGTATACTTTGGGGATTAAAAGGGAATTGCAAATGCACGATAAGTAATGGGTGTGTACCAGTTTGCGTAAACTCCACATCGTATGCTCCCTTTTATGTGCGCATTTTCTATGATCCGATTCAGTTCCACTTGTGGCCCTTTTCGCAAACACTGCCTCCCTTCATACGTCAATTGTGTTCCTCTATAGAACTCTGACAGAGTTGGTATGATTAGCAATGTGATGTAGGACAGGGAGAGTCTGGCAGCAAGATTACCCATTCCTGTACCCGTGGGTTAAGGCATTGTAACAAATGTTAGGAGTTGGAAAATGCTCACCACAACAAAGCTGTTGATGTGAGTTTGCTGTATTTGGCATTTATTAATGCTATTCCTAACTGAAGAAGAGCAGTGCATCGTAATAAATTTGAAAGCCTGCGAAAGGAGGAATATTAAAGTGTACAGACTGTCCAAAGTGGTAGTGAGCATGGTTTTATAGAAAATACGAGAGGCTAGAATATTACCAACAGAAACATCCCTTTTCTCATATGCTACAAGTGTTAATTACTCTTGAAATCATATGCTACTACAAACAAGATGTTAAAGTGTGTTTAACATTAGTTGGTGAAACCGGCCCTAGATCTGGTGGTGAAACAAATGGACAATGGAACTTAAAATGCTGATACAGGCAGTTTTCTTTTTCAAATCGTTTCAGTTTATGTAAGATTATATTGCAGTTAAAATTGTATTTCTCATTTTAAATATTTATCAGATTTATTGAAAATTTACAAGTATAATCTGATAAATAAATAATACAGTTATGAACAGGAGTCTGTGAAGTCTACAGAATTTCTCATTCCTGTGCAACTTGTTGCAAAGCGTTTCTTGGACGACGACGTAAATATTTCTCTAGTATATTTTGTTTCTTTTTACTAAGTACATGGTGATTTATTTACATTAGAAGAGTGCAGATTTTATTTATTATCAAGATAGTTTAGAGCGGGCCAAGATTACATCTTGTTCTTCTGCACAAGTTTAACTTCACGTTTGTTAAACAGTACAGTTGTAAATTGTTTGGGAAATAGTAAGGATGAGACCTCGATATTCATTGGTATCAAAGTATGTCTAATACTTATTCAATACTCTTAAATTTTGAAGTTTTGCATTATTGAAAGCTATTGCATATGCTAGATAGGGAATGAAAGGAGTTGAGACTTCACGTTATTGCTTCGCACACGTCCCCAAAGAGTTGCTGGACTATGGTTCTTGATAAACTTTGACTGTGTTTCCTGCAAGTGAATCAGTGTAATATCCCATAGACTCTTGGTCTAAATGAAGACATGCAAAATAATGGGAGGAGTACGTGAACACAGGGCCGGGTCTCTGACTACTCAGAGTCCAGCTTATTCCCTGCAACCCGGGAGAACAAGCTCGTGGATTTTTTCCATTAGGGCAGTACCTATTTTATAAACCCCCCCTCCCCTCTGTGTGGTTGGGGTTGAGTTAGGAACACGTCCTTCCCTCATCCCTTCCAAACTGGGACAGAAGTGGATACGCCACTTACGCGCGTCAGGCCAATAGGGAAAACCCCTACTGGGCGTGACTACCGGACAACCTTGGTGGGGGCGACAGTACCTAGCTAACCGTCTACCAGCTCTCCCTCATGGCTGGTGCTGGAGAACATCGGGGCATCTCACAACCCCGTCTGGGCGGATAACCAGCCAAGCATACCCAATCTCCCATGAGTATCGGGAACCACTGCCCCGCCAAGTCCAACCCAATCCGAACAACTGCCGTACAGGAGGGGCTCGAATGTTTGGCCCGGCGTACTTCTAGTAACGTCAGAAGTACCACGAGTGCTAAGGGTCCGCAGTGCCCGCACCACAGCAGCTGAAGGGGTTGGAACACCCCCCTAGGTTACATGCAGCATTAACTGAGTTGTGAGTGAAGCTGATTTAGCTGTAGCTGATGCACTAAATCACGTTTCTGCAATAGCCTGGCTTGGTGACTCACCCTCTGCCATTACATTTACCTGCTGGTGACCAAAATCTGTGAATCCAGCAGAAACAAATCTTAACTTCAGGCGTGAGATAATGCAGTGCATGGAAATACCTGTTCTTTCCTTCCATCTGTTAGTTTGTTTTTATGCAAGTCAAACTTGGGTCACAAGCATAGTTTTCCATAATATGGATACAAGTTTTCAGCAAAAAATACATTACATAAAAAGGAAAGCAAAGAAATTATCTGTAATTATTATAATTGGCCTTGAATAACGATAAGGGATACATAACCTGTGGCATTATCAAGATTAAGTAATTTTATTGTTAACCCAGTTAATTGTACAAATTTACAACAATGATTTTACAAATATTCTTAACCCAGTTTCTAAAAATAACAATAAAATAAAATATAAACAAAAGTAACCTCTTAACTACTGGTAGCCAGCATTCCTCCTAATCTAAAAGTACAATTATCAATGTATTTAATCTCCAATACTAACTCTAAAGCCTCTTGTACATGATCAAATTTTTGTTAAATTCAATACTTTACAAGACTTTTCAAGAGTTGTCACAACTTTTCTTGTCAAATTGCTTCCAATACCTTTAAAGTCTTTGAAAGTCTTGAAAGCAAATAAGGACATGCTCTAAACGGTCAAAGATTTCACAATGATTTGATGGCTTTGGCCAATGCAATGCGAGTATTCAGTGCGTCATGAAATCTGCAACATGGCTGAAAGCGAAAAGTAAACAAAAATGGCTACCCGGCCAAAGTATGTCGTATGCAAACTGATTAGGTTATATATAAGCTGGTCATGTCTGTACACCAAGGGCTCCATGGATTACCACAAGATGGAGCAGATGAAGTTGATTATGAAGAAATAATTGCCAGGCAGTTTTCCGAACTAAGTATACATTAATGCAATGTTATATAGTGTGGTTAACTTATCGGTTGGTGTTATTTTCATTGTATTCCACACTCATAATGTGATTTCATTGGATATAATATGTGAAAGTGCTACATAATATTAGCAAAGAACAATATTTCATTGCGAATTGTTATACTGTGATGCAAATACTAAATTGCTTTGCGTGTGATAAATTATCAATGTGTTCTGAAGGGTTTCAGTTTGGCGAAGAAACAACTTGTAAATACATACTTTTGACATTGTCACGTCTTGCCAGGTCTTGCCAAGTCTTTTCCAATCGTCTCACATATTGAAAAACATTTCACAATTTTGCTTGTAAACTCTTGAATTGAAAAAAAGTTTGATCGTGTACAAGGGGCTTAACTCTACCTTAAGGTGCTTTACCTTGGACCCCAACAAACTCAAACCTTGAGGTTGTCAAGTTGTTGGGTCCTACTTGCAACATATCAAATAAAAACTACTGTAATTTAATACTCATTTGCCTTTTCCTTGCTAATTTTCCTCGTCCATTTTGCTCTTATTCTGTCCGAAAACTTTCCTACTTCTGTTAGATTTCCTAGATTTTACATTTACTAACTTTTTAGCTTGAATTTCTATTGGTAAATTTAACCATTCTCTCTTCTGTATCCTCTTTCTAAGCAACTTCGTTTCTTCACACTCTAAACTATTTGCCACTCTAACTTTCCGGTGGCATAGTGGGCATTTCTCCAAATCAATCTCTTTTCTCAAATATTTCAAATTCACCACCCCTGTCTTAGCCCATGCAAATCCTGCTCTTGCTGTTTTATCACATATATCAACATACTGTTCCCTGCTCCATACTACTTTCATTTCTCTGCATAATCTCAGTGAGCGCTTAAAAGTAAAACTCATTAATAAATCTTGTTTTTCCATATCCTTTATTCTAGTCCCAATTTCATTTCAGAAACTGGTGTAGTAATTCTTTAGCTCTCCAAATCTCCCCAAAACCTATCTTCGTCAAGGTTTCCTTTATCTTACCTAGCCAAGACTCTCTATGATTAAGTCTTTCCTGCACTATCAAACATTGATGTAAACTGTTCTGATCATCAACATTTTCTAATTCTAATCCAATATTTTAGCACTCTTTCCACAATTTTTCCTTTAATTCCTATTCTCCCTAATCGGCTTGAGCTACTCCGTTGTGTGATGATCTTGGGTAGCCCAATATTTGTTTACAAAAGCTCCTATGGATCATGTGTATATTTACCCACCCTTCTTCCAGGCCCCAAATCTCTGCTCCATATAACATTTTTGCTTCTACTACAGTAGTATAAATTCTCTCTAACCATTTTAATTCCATTTCCATTTATCTGGTAATTTATCTATACAAGTTTTGGTGGATTTCATTACCATTTTTCCTTTAGCTAATACTATTCTCTTTTGTTCGCTCCATCCACCATTGCTGCTTAATCGCATCCCTAAATAATCAAATTTTTGGACTACCTCAATTTCTCTTCCATGACAATACCATTTCTCATCTTTCCGTAATTTATTGCCCTTTTTAAATACCATAATTTTTGTTTTATTTACATTAATTCTTACACTCCGTTTTTTGCAAAATTTATCTATCACTTCAATTTTTCTCGCCAATCCCATATTAGTTATAGATCCCACAACTAAATCATCTGCAAATAACAAACCAGGTATTTCCTTATTATTAATTATTGGCACATGTCTTTTCTCTACTCTAATTGATTCCAAAATATCGTCTATGAACAAATTAAATAATACAGGACTCAATTTACAACCTTGTCTTACACCAATATTATTTGGAATGCTTCTCGTTAATTTATTATTAGCAATTTTAATACAAAACTGATTGTCCATATATATTCTTTGAAGTACTCTTATAAAGGTAGTAGTCATCCCTTTTGTGCTCAGTTTAAACCACGGTGCTTCTCTGTTTATCGATTATCAAGATAAATTGCTACCAATTGGAGAATGTCAAACAGGAACAATTTCGGAACTAGCATACAATATAAAGTTGGTTACATGCATTTATACACAGAAAACTACTAATAAGAAATAATTCGGTGAACAAGCTATCACCTTTACAGTTTTTTTATAAAGTGAATATTGAGTACCAGTGCTCAAAAATCAGTATTGGTATGGAGTATCAAGAAATAGTGGTATTGTCCCATCAGTAATAAATAGTTATGTAGGGTATTGTTTAGCACAAAGAGTATACCAACAATAATAATAGGCAATACATTTATCATGTATATTTATATGAAATAAACCACAAAGTATGCGGCCAGAACAGAAGACCTCTCGCAATCCTTGAAGAATTGAAGACATAATGTAAAAAAAGAAAGTTACACAGAACCTCATTATGTTGGAAGTACTTGGGACACAAAATTTGAACTTCAAATTACATCATTTAGACTAATTACTGAATTGATTTTGTGACACTACATCACTTACTATATTTGATTTGAGAGAAGGGAGGGTAATGCTACATGGGGAGGAAAGTGTCGACCCGGGATCCAGGCGTACTAGACTTAGAAAAGCAATGTAGAAATTTATGTATCAGGATAAAACAAAGAACAAATAGGGAAAAGGAGTAAATTGACACGCAATAAGAAAATAGGATTAAGACAGGAATGTAAGCTGAGTTCAATATTATTAACCTATTCATAGATGATATATTAGAAGGAGTAAAAATAAGAAATTAACATTATCTAGTAATAAGAGATAAGGAGATTCCAGGTTCATTATACGCAGACGATTTTATGGTAGGCACCATACCGATAATAGGGTTACAAAAGCAATAAATGAAATTCAAGAATGTGTGAAAAATGAGGAATTAAGGTAAATATAAAGAAGTACTAAGAGATAAATGGAGGAAAGAAGAAAAATGGTATCTAGGTTGTCAAGAACTGGAGGTAGTCAAAGAATATGACTATTTAGGAGTAAGGTTGAGTAATAGCGGGGAAATTAGAGATGAAGTAGGAAAATTGACCAAAAGTATAGTATGCTTTATAAAGAATTAATTGGACTACTAAGAGCAGCGCCCGGAGAGGTTGCATAAGTAGAACTAGGAAGAACGAGGAGAATAAGGCAATAGTAGAAAGAAGTTTAAAAAAATTTTGGTTAGATGTATGAAAATGAAGGAAGGTGAAATCTTAAAGAAATGACTGACTCAAAGGTTCTAAGAAACAAAATCAAGGACATGGGAGAATATTAAGTATGGTATAGAAAAGTAAGAGAAGCAAGGGCCGCTCAGGGAGCCAAGCAATCTGAGTGGACCAATAAGAAAACGAGCACCACAGATATTGTACATTAGATGTAGGGGTATGATGATTACATTGTATGTACTGTAAACCAAATGTGGAACAAATTGTACAATAAATCCATTCATTCAAATCAATTGTACTATATTTAGAAATGGAAAACAGGCTTGTAAATATAGCAAGTGATATTGGGTAACAAAATTAACAAAATTTACTCAGTAATTAATCAAAATAATTAGTACACATAACTGTCACAAAGTTCACCATGCTTAACTTTAATTGTAAGTTCAAAGTACATGGTTAAAAAAGCTGAAAATAACCATCAGCAAAAATTAATAAAATATAAAAAATAAAACCACATAATATCAGCCTGCATTTCTTTGTCCCTCGACTCCACAATGCTGAATCAACAAAGCTAAATAAAAGGATAGTGGTATTAATAGTAAAAAGTAATCACAATTATAAGTCTAGAAACATTTATGCACTCAAATTTAATTTTGTAATGAACTTTATTATATGCACAGGATTAGGCAACACCACCACTTAGAAAATAAATCAATGTCTGCTTCCGTTTCTTTTTATATTGACTACAGACAAATTATTGAAATTAGTCCACGAGTATCATTTGCACTTATCAAGGCCAATAAAATGGAAAGTGCAGCCAACTCATCTTTTTTTCTGTGGTGCAGTAACTGATAACTCGTCTTCCTCTTCCAACTTGGGTAACTTACATGGGTGGGAAACTGAAGCGTATTATTGATTAGGTTTCTCACACTTCTTCATCATGTTACACAACACTGGTTTTGTTTCTGAAACCACATTTGCTGAAATGGTTTTTAATAACTGAAGACAAAATGGAGTCCCATACCACAGTAACATCACTCTTGATGTCCATCACATCCAGATGTTTTCTACAGAGATGTTCCACAATGTTTATTGGAACATGAAACATGCCAATTAATTTTTATGTGCACTTTCCAACAAAGCTATGATGCCCTAGTCCAGGTGTTCAGGATGACTTATCGACCTCGGAGAGAGATACAAGGGCAGTCCCAGCTGATGTATCTATAGCAGTTGTTGTTTCAAACAAATGACTATGGTAGAAAGTGCCACCCTTATAAAGATTAAGTTTGAAGTTTGACGATGCTACGGTGTTTAGTAATTGTTTGGCAGCCATTAATAGTGAATTCTCTCAGCGAATTTGTAAACATGGATAAAACTGGCCTTCTTTATGTGATACATTACTTTCATTTGAAAGGTTTTAGTCCAACTAATATTAAAGCTGAACTAGATTCTATTCTGGGGGAGACTGCTTCTTCTTTACAACAGTAAAATATTGAATGGCAGAGTTTAAGCGAGGCCATATGAGCTACCAAGATGAACATCGCAGTGGTCAACCAAATGAGGTGACCACGCCAGAAATTGTGAAGAAAATCCACAAAATAGTATTGGATGACCATCGACTGAAAGTGCGCAAGCTAGCAGACATCGTAGGCATTTCAAAAGTGCTGTACATCACATACTGACTGAAAATTTAGACTTGAGAAAGCTGTGCGCAAGATGGGTGCCACGTTTACTCACAATAGAACAAAAGCAGCATTGTGAGGATGTTTCAGTCGAGCATTTGGCGATGTTTCGCAATGAAGCCAAGTTTTTGTGTCGATTCATAACCATGGATGAAACATGAGTGCATCACTTCACACCTGAGATAAAGGAACAGTCAAAACAGTGGATTGAAAGGGGAGAATTGGCTCCAAAGAAGGCGAAGGCAGTTCCATCTATAGACAATGTCATGGCATCAGTTTTTTGGGATGCATGAAGGATAATTTTCATTGATTATCTTCAAAAGGAAAAACAATGAATGGCTAGTATTGTGCAAACTTATTGCAACATTTGAATGATGAAATCAAGTAAACATGGCCGCATTTAGCGAAAAAGAAAGTTCTGTTTTATCAAGACAATGCACAGTTCACACATCCATTATCGCCATGGCCAGAATCAATGAGTTAAAGTTCGAATTGCTTCCTCATGCACCCTATTCGCTAGACTTAGCCCCCTCTGATTATTTTCTGTTTTCAAGTTGAAGAAATGGCTTGGTGGTAAAAGATTTGCCAACAATGAAGAGGTGGAGTTTGCAGTTGATGGCTATTTTGCAGAACTTGACAGATCTCACTATAAACAGGGTATGGAAGCTATTGAACATCGCTGGGAAAAGTGTATCGAGCTGAAAGGAGACTATGTAGAGAAATAGAGATGTTTTCTTCCCCAAATTTTTATGTTTTCTTTGTTAATACCTCTGGGACAGCCCTCGTACATTACCTGCATATGTTTTAGTGATAAATCATGTTTATATGAGGAACACTGATCCAGAAAGAGGAGGATATTTCTGTTCTGTGATGCCATTCTCCTTTGTAGTAAGATAAGTCATTCCTCAAACAATTTGCTGGTCATTCAGGTATTTTTTGAGGCTGTGTAGCAGCACAGAAAATGTTTGATGCCGTTGAACAACTAAGGATTCATGAACTTCCCTGTGTTTTGCCAACATAACACTTTTCCCCTTTAAATGCCAAGCTTCCTTTGGTTCTGACATTGAAAATTAATGCAGTTTCTTTGACGTTGAAAATATTTTTGGTAGTGTAACACTGTGATAAAGCTAATTTTCTCTCACCATAATCCTGTGTCTTTCCTTAAAATGCTGAGGATACTTATTTGAGTACTGAAATTCCAATCCAGGTGTTAGCCCCACATCATTGGCTTTCCCCTCAACAATTTGTCCATCATAAGCATAAATATTAACTCGGGTATTTTCAGAAGCAAGCCCTCAATTCCTCTTCTAAATTGTAATGTTTTTTGTTTTGTTTTTTTTCCCGTAAATCTGCAGTATGTTTCTAGTATCTAAACCTAGCAGTGCAAGAGTTTCTAATTTTTTTTTGGGGGGGGGGCAATTTTTCAATAAGTTTATTTTTAAGTTTCTATTATACCCCGCCTTTAACTACATTGGTCTTATAGGCGGACTTTCCTTTGGAACTTCTATTGGCAATAGTATTAACTCGTACTCTCTTGTCTTTGGGTTTGTTGAAGTTTTTGGGTTTTTATCATTAGATGACACACACACACATTCACACTCATTTATTCTTTCAGACTCTGGAGAGTATAGGGAATAATCTTGGCGAGAGAAAAATTTCCACCTCACCTGGGAATAGAACCTGGGACCCCTCGCATAGCAGACAAGTGCTCTGCTGACTGAGCTGCAGGGCCAGCCTCAATAACATTAAGAGAGTCAATATTGGAATTCCAAACTCATTTGCAATTTTGTTTTTACTTTTCTACTTTTTATCTTGTTCCCTTAACATTTGAATTTTTCTGTTCAAAGTTTATAAATGGTGACATTTAGCCATCATTAATTGCTATACAGTGTTGTGATAGGCTAGAGCTTATCTGCATGTGTATCTATCATAACAAAGTTTAAACTATTCCCAACTTGTTGATTGTGAAAACAATGACAAAACAAAAACAAACATAAAGTAAATAAAATAAACTTAGAAGTACAAATATGGTAACATTGAATTCACTCACTCATGCGCTACTGAATGAGCCACAACTATGGTAGAAGAGAATGGTCTAGGCACTTAACATGATATGAAATAAACTAAACTGTTGTCAGTGGCGTGCATACCCTTGTAGAACAAACAGTTTTACCAAAGTAACAAAGCCAGTAATTTTCCACTTCCCATGTATTATGTATTAATACTATCTCTCTCCAATTGTGGGCAAGACTTGAGCATTCTGAATGAAAATCCAATACACATACATTATATTGATGTATCAGCTCAGATACCTGATTTTGAAAAAGCGTGATAACTTTGAAAGAAAAAGGGATCATAGGTTCCCTATCTCAAAATGCTTATCTAAGACCCGTTTGCAATCCTTACCATTTGTGTGGTTGAATTCTGGGACAACAGTATATTTCTTACATTCACTTACCAGCAGCATCTAACAATCTTATATTTGGATGATGCAGTATGGCAGGATGCTATGTGAAGTTAGGAAATCTTTATCAGTTTGTAGGTTCAATTTTCGACCTGTAATTATTAAAAGGACACTTTATGGGACTTTTAAGTCTTTTTCGCACCTATAGCAGATGCTAAGGATATTTTATAGGATCAATAGCATTTATCAAATCAATAAATACTTTGTCCTAACCTACCCTAAATGCATTTAAACTGTCTAAATACACGGGGTAAAAAAATGAAGGGATAATGCAATTGTGGCATCGTCAATCGGTAAATTTGTGAACCTAAAGCAACGTAGCGAAGACTGAGTTGAAATAGTGGTGTTACAGTTATAGTTTAAATCAGCCAATCAGCTATAGAAGCATTGATCATACAATGGTGACCTCACCAGCTCTATATATATATATCACTTTTTTTTATTATTTATTTATTAATGGATGTTCTTTGACTGCTGTGGTCCTTAGCGCCCCATTCTATATTGGGCATGAAAGACCGGTAATTTTGCTCAGAGGCATCTTTATCAGGCTTGAGGTTCTTTTACGTGCCATAAATCTACGACATGGGACCACCGGCTTTACTTCCCTTCCGAAGGAAGCCATGCTAAGGATTTTTACGCCTGAAAAAAAATCCATCACCCTTTGCCGGGTTTGAACCCGCAACCTCGGGAACTAGAGGCTAGCATGGTAACCACTTCTAAAGGATTGTTTACAGTGTAATCAGACATTATCTTGAGAGGACATTCATATCATGAATCAGCATCAATTAGACAGAAATTCTGCTTGGAGAGGTAGAGTATGGAGTCATCCTCCGTGGTGTAGTGGTTACCATGCTAGCCCGAGGTCGCGAGTTCAAACCCGGCGGAGGGCAATGGATTTTTTGGCCGTGAAAATCCTTAGCATGGCTTCCTTCGGAAGGGAAGTAAAGCTGGTGGTCCTGTGTCGTAGATTTACAGCACGTAAAAGAACCTCAAGCCTGATAAAAAAGGCCACTGAGCAAAATTATCAGTCTTTCATGCTCAATATGGAATGGGACGCTAACAACCACAGCAGTTAAAGAGCATCCATAAATAAAACTCAATTTAATTTTAGCAAAGTATGGAGACATTATAGGAATAGTGGAAATGTTGACAGACGATCTGGTCAAGGTTGTCCAAGATCGACAGCACTACATGATGATCGTTACCTTGGTTTTCTGGTTTGCCACAATCGCCAACTCAGTGCCACCCAACTTCATTTGGCAACAGAGAGGCATGTATCATCACAAATGATACAGAATCAGTTTTATTCTTAGACAACCCAAGCTTCTGTTTTCATCCCAACTGTCAATGTGTCCGCATATGGAGAGAACAAGGAACCAGAAATAACCTCGATTTCACTATAGACAGCTATGGTTATGGTGGAGGAGGATTAATGGTTTGGGGAGGCATTAGCATTGAGGGTGTCGGCCACAGATTCCTGACAGGTGTGTGATATACAGGGAGAACCAAAAAACTACAAACCGGCTCCGCAGTGTTTTACCTGTCTGCATGCTCAGCGCTCATTGCTGTCTGCCACTATCATAGAAAGGTGCAGATGAAACCATATAACATGTTTAAAACAACTTCTAAAGGCTTTACTTACCAACTATATGGACAGAGATGCTGAAACGAGTCAACAGTTGACATCCATACATATGTGAATACAATTTTGCCTTTTTTCAACAAGACTCTGCAATGCTTACATGGCCAATATTTCGATGAGAACAATTGAAAGTGCATTTGAGGACAGAATTATTAGTACAGATTTGTAGCCCCCTCTGTCCCCGACCTAACCCCCTGCGATTTCTATCTCTGGGGTAACTTAAAACAAAGTGTACAAGACAAACCCACACACCCTGGAAGAATTAAAATAAAATATCCGCTAGGAAGTTGCCAGCATTTCTCAACGTGAACTACGAAAAACTCTGTGGCAGTTCGAAATTCATTAGGTGATTCCTGTGTGTGATTCCTAATGAATTTCGAACTACCGCCACCCAGCAGCCTTTGGAGGTTCATCAGCCCGGCACCAGAGAACACCACTAACCACACACATTCCCCAGACAGTGACTGGCAAAATCAGTTGAAAACATGCTGATAATGGGAGCAAACCGTTGTCCCAAAACGCGTTAAGTAAGAACATTTTAGTGATGTAGTTTAACAACCTTCAACTCTCTCTATTTTAAATTATGACACACCACTGTTACTAGCTTCTAAATCTTCAAAATTAATTAACTTTCATTATGTTGTTCTGGTTCCTGTGGTTTATCATTAAACAGCCTTAATGAAAGCTTAAATTTCTCTCTTGACTTCTACAGTGTAGTCAAGCAACTTAAGTTCAGCAGAAATATGGGTTGAAAAATAAATATTTTGCATTTATGTTTTATATTTAATATTTAAAATAATAATTAACCAAAAAATACCAATAATTAATTGCTGCCGGATACAAGATGCAAAACATCATGAAGCTGATAGGTTATTTCCAAGTTTTCGTGAATGTTTATCTTCGCAGACAAAAGCAATAGCATCTCTTTAGCACTGTAGTCCTCACAAAACAACAAATGACATCAAATTTGTTCAGGCATATGAATTACCTTAAAGGTTTGTGTACATGCAGGAAATTTCATACTGTGCTATTATATACAGGATCATTGAAAAAAGTTGTCCGTGATTTTGAAATTAAATAAGTTATGGTATACTATTTATTTATACACCAAAACATGCAGAAAAAACTTTTTATTTTTGCATAACTTAAAAGATTGGTCTAGTATACCATCTGATGAGAAAACTGCCTACTAATTATCTGCTTTGCTACACATATGTAACCAACTGAGATTATCTGCATCGCTTGTGATGTTAGATGATAATGTGTGTTTGGACATTAATGTTTCTCTTCTCTATCAACATCGCCTTTCAAAATTTCATTACCATATTTTTATCTAATGTCCTATGAGAGTGCTTAAGTTATTATGTGCTTAATTTCAGTCATGCTGATATTGGCAATAGTAACGCATTTTCCTTTGCTACACTACGTGATCAAAAGTATCCGGACACCTAGCTGAAAATGACGTACAAGTTCGTGGCGCCCTCCATTGGTAATGCTGGAAGTCAATATGGTGTTGGCTCACCCTTAGCCTTGATGACAGCGTTCACTCTCGCAGGCGGCATACTTTCAATCAGGTGCTGGAAGGTTACTTGGGGAATGGCATCTCATTCTTCACGGAGTGCAGACCTGAGGAGAGGTATCGATGTAGGTCGGTGAGGCCTGGCACAAAGTCGGCATTCCAAAGCGTCCCAAAGGTGTTCTATAGGATTCAAATCAGGACTCTGTGCAGGCCAGTCCATCACAGGGATGTTATTGTCGTGTAACCACTCCACCACATTCCATGCAGTATGAACAGGTGCTCGATCGTGTTGAAAGATGCAATCGCTATCCCCGAATTGCTCTTCAACAGTGGGAAGCAAGAAGGTGCTTAAAATATCAGTGTAGGTCTGCGCTGTGATTGTGCCATGCAGAACAACAAGGGGTGCAAGCCCCCTCCTGGAAAAACATGACCACACCATAATACCACCACCTCCGAATTTTACTGTTGGCACTACACACGCTGGCAGATGACGTTCCCGGCATTTGCCATACCCACACCCTGCCATCAGATCGTCACATTGTATACCGTAATTCGTCACTCCACACAACGTTTTGCCACTGTTCAATCGTGTAATGTTGACGCTCCTTACACCAAGCGAGGCGTCGTTTGACATTTTCCTGTGTGATGTGTGGCTTATGAGCAGCCGCTCGACCATGGAATCCAAGGTTTCTCACCTCACGTCTAACTGCAGTAGTACTTGGAGTGGATCCTGATGCAGTTTGGAATTCCTGTGTGATGGTCTGGATAGATGTCTGCCTATTACTCTTTACGACCCTCTTCAAATGTCGGCGGTCTCTGTCAGTCAACAGACGAGGGCAGCTTTTGTGCTGTACTTGTCTCTTCACGTTTCCACTTCACTATTGCATCAGAAACAGTGGACATAAGGATGTTTAGGAGTGTGGAAATCTCGCATACAGACTTCTGACACAAGTGACACCCAATCACCTGACCATGTTCGAAGTTCATGAGTTCCACGGAGCATCACATTCTGCTGTTTCACGATGTATAATGACTACTGACGTCGCAGATAATGAGTACCAGGCAGTAGGTGGCAGCACAATGCACCTAAGATGAAAAACGTATGTTTGTGGGGTGTCCGGATACTTTTGATCACATAGTGTATGTCTGCATCATGTAATGTTAATACTTAGAATCCCACTGTGAATGCATTGTGTGATTATAATCCACCGCACCAATCAAAGTGTTGACACAGCTAGAGAAACTTCTTTTTAGATTGCATCAAATAACAAAGCAAGTCTATATCAACATCATTCATCTTGAAAATTATTACTGTAACCATTAAGGTTGTATAACTGTGAACATGATAACTATGAAAACAAAAAACTTAACAGTTACTGGTAACCGTTACCAGAAAATAACTTTCGCGTCCTTACCTTGGGACGACTGGCCACCTTGCTAGTTAAAATGGTGCCATGTTGTGCAAAGGTGTCTTCAGATGCACCCTGTCTCTTCAAGGCCAACACGATGGCAATATCAAAACTCCTATAATTATGCAGTGTACATTGATTTTGTACTGATCGCTTCCCTATAGCCATCATAATTGACAATTGAAATCGCGGACACCTTTACCAATGATCCTTTATGATATGTAAATAGCAAATATTTCATTGTTAAAGGTGTAATCATAGGCAAATATCATTCAAAAGTTTGCTTTATTTTGTAGGGAGAAGTGGCCCATCGATATCCGCGCTTACATGTGGATTTCCCCATCATACTTCATCAGGTTTGAAACTACATCATAGCCCCAAGAAGTAATTACCAGTTTATTGTTTAATACAACTTTTCTGGAAGATACCTAATATGTACAGTGTAAATAAAGTTTAGAATAATCACATACTTTTTATATTTCATTACCTAATGTTGCAAAATAATTTTATAAGCATAATTTTTATACATAGTGTGCAATTTGTTTGTTATAGCATTGACTATGTTCCTGAAATTCTGCAAGTAATAAGATATGTTTTATTTGTTGTTGTTGTTGTTAAGCTGTTTTTAATGTATTTGTGAAACTTTGTAAGATAACACAAATTGGGAAGAAATTGGCCACAAGTGCAAAGGTTATAGTTCCAAAGTAATTCCATGAGAGGTTTTCTATAGTTCTGGTAGTTCCAATTTTCAAAGTTATCTTTACAGATAGGTGTAAATTTTAAGAAGTTTACATACACATGTTAAGTCATTTTTCTCTCTTGGAGAGCAGATGTATTTCACTGTGTAATTTTTGCACTTGTGATACATTTTGTGTTTTGTTTTTCTTTTCTTTCTTTTGCTGAGGCGTACTGTTTCTCTAAAATAACAAATGCTTATTACTTTCTCTAGATAATGGAAACTTCACACATTTTTGTTTCTGCATGCTTTCAGTTTGAGAAAAGCCAGGAAATATCACTATCATACTAAAAAGTGAACAATAACAATAAAAGAAAAAGGTTTCTTTCTTCATATAAGTTCAGTTTTTTACAGCTTCTAGATATGAGTAGCACTGTAGAAGCAAGAATCACTCTTGAAACTAGATGAAATACTCAATGAGAATGATTTTGTTTTAAAAATCACTCCTCATACAATATATTTCAATAAAATTGTGCAATAATATATTCTTTCAGTGGTAAAAGTATGCAATCAATACAGCACATTTTTCATGTTCTATGGAGCAGAAATACTATTTTAATTTATAACAAGGCTGTAAAGACATAATGCTTCACAATCAAAAACACCCATTTTGATCCACCGTAGATGTTCTTTTGTTTTAGCTGTTGATATCTTCACATAAAATTCCTATAGAATTTATTTTCACAAAAGCAGATCTTCACCAAAGATGATTGTTGAGAATGTTGTTATAAATAAAGCTGAGTATTTAATAGTGTATATCTGTCAGAGTGAATACATCAGATTTATGCAAATAATGTTACCTAAAAAGCTAGTTTAAATATACATTGTTAAGTAAGAAATGACAGAGGTGAAATTCTTCCATAATACATTCACAATAATTGCCTGAATTTCATTGGTATGTCTTGTTATGTGATAGTCCCAATTTTTCCAATTTTGGAGTTAGCATTTCTTCTTAGCCTCAATACTAGACAGCTCTTTTGTAACAGATGTTAAATAATCTACACATATAATAAACTAAAGTTTTAAGGACTTAAATTAATATTTCATTAATTTTTGTTTAGAGGAATTTTGTAACAGTGTCCAAATTATGCTTGTATATTTGTGGAGTCAGTTTTGTAACACTACATTGCTTATACTTTAATTTATGAGATACTAGTTTTGGGAGCGGTTGAAAATTGAAGCCATGGCTCTCAAAACTAAAGCTTGTTTCTTTATAATCTTGCCCCGCTGACATGTATTCTTCCGCACATCATTCCCTTTCCTGTTCCCCCTGATTTGCTAATGTTTTTGGCACCATAGGTGTGGCATTCATACTACATGAAAACCTGCAGTAAACATAATTGCGTGAAATTAAAATGAAGCGATTATTAACAATGGAACTGTATGATGAGTGTTAACACAAGAACTCCACACACTTCAAGTAGTTAAAACGCGTTTCGAGAAGCACGCTCATCAGCTTGTCGACTGGAGCTTGCAGCCGAAAAATTCTCGACCAAGTTATTGTGCCTCTGCTGCCCTCTGTGTCCTATGGCTACTCGGACCCCGCCAGTTGACTATATCGTCAAAGTAGCTATAGGACACCAAGGGCACCACAGGCACAATGACTTGGTCGAGAATTTTTCAGTTGCAAGCTCCAGTCGACAAATTGGTGCTTCTCAAAATGCATTTTAACTACTTGAAGCATGTAGAGTTCATGTGTTTTTAATTTGTGTTAATATCTATCATAATTGAGGCTTATATTTGCTACCCTGGCTTTTTGCATACCTTTGCTGTTAAGAATCTATGCTCATTCAACAATAAAGCTAATTGATATTGGCAGTGTTTTATTACATAACAATACAAACTTTTACCGGCATTTTTGCATTAACATTGTATATGTATATTGTTTCGTTAGCTTCTGTTGGATGATAGGAAGAGAATGAAGAAAACAGTGAGAGCAAATACTGATAATGATGACAGTGAATAACACAAAATATGGCAATGTGTTTGGTGCCAATGCTAGGAAAAATGTTTACGTACATGTAAGTACAAGAAAATAAATGTGTATACTCATTTTTCTTTCCTCAATCAGATGCAGCTTATTTTCATGTTAAACTTTCCCCCCCCCCCCTCCAATTTAAAGATGCGGCTTATGTGCAAGGGCCACATATTCAGGCCAATACATAAACGCTCTATAATGGTGCTGATTGATGCACGTGCTATTGTTATTCTGCGAGGCAGGTTGAAGCAAAGGATTCTCCTTTTCATGTTAAGAATTTACATGCATTACAGAAGCGTTAACTCTGTTATGTAATATGTTTGATTCATACAGTTATGGAAATATAAATTTGACAATTCTCTTTGAATATTAAGATAAATGATCGTGTTAAATAAGGAACTAATTTGTACTTTGACAACAACCTATTCCATGACAGCAGCCAATGACAAGTGACTAAACCTTTTTCACTAGAAGTAAACAAGACTTAAATGTATCACTCCGCCGAGCACATGGCAGCACCATATGGAGGATGACGGGAACTAAGACCCGTGAGAGGAAATTGCTTCAGACAGAATGCGAATACAGTATATTGTGCACTTTGGGGATCATTAGCTTTTAAACATTGTATGTCTTATTCCTATATTTTGCCTTACATCCTAAACTTCTAACACATAATACTATAAGTAGACAAATAAAAGTTGTACCTGAACTGTTTGGCATCTGATTAAAGGTACTGGATTAAACCGTTCTTAACTTCAGGATTTAGAAATCATTCATTTAATGACTAATATCAATATACGACTTTTGCTTTAACCTTTTATGAGTCAAGTTAAATAACAATTAGCACTATAGGTTAAAACGCAACAGAAAACAAACGCGACCCAAGCTATCCAAACAACATTTCTGCATCACTAACAAAGAAGTTGAATTATTGCTAAACAATAGCCAACTCTTAGAAAGTAGGATCGGATCGAAATTTGTTGCATGGAAACGCCTACTGTATTCAAATCGTTTTGAATATGCCAAAGATACTATCCTCTACTATACTCGTAACACGCTGCACACTCTTCATTTTGTTTTTATTAGCAGAAAATGTTAATCACATGTGTAATAAAATGCACAGGAAAGCCACTTTTATCACTTCCATAATTCACAATTTATTCTTCTCAAAAACATGCACTAACCTCAAAACCCACTTAAAATATACAGAAAAACAAATTAGCATATGCTTAACAGGTTCAGCAACCTAAATCCAAGTTGACCAACATAAAAGCTTGTGCTTTTCTGCATTACTTTGGTTTTCACTGAAAACGTTAACAAAAGTAACGGTTAAGCAGCCCTTCTTATTCGTTTTTGGCGACTTTTGGAAAGAATTGCTGCCAACGTGAATCACTCAAGTTTTAGATGTGCAGATCCCTAGACTACGCCCTGTCGTTGCTTTGCAGTTGCGGCCTGCACTCCTCTCCTAAAAAACATCCCTTGGCTATGCATTGAGGCTGAGGGCTCTCAATCGTGTTTCAGCCATGTTGGGTTTGAAGACCAATATAATGCAGCTTACCAACATTTTCAATGAAGACCAAAGTAATGCAGAATAGCCAAGGCTTGAATTATTATTTTTTTCTCGAACTTTGTCTATCCAAATCAATCTCAATATGTATTGAATTTATTATGGAGATGCGGATCGCATTCAATATGGAATTGGACTCAAATTATTTCAATTCCCGATGGAAACGTAGTGATTTTCTCAACACGTTGCAAAAGTACACTGGCGGTTCATCCGGAAACCAGAAACTAACTGCAGCGCCTACGCATAGCCTCTTACGCCCTCTGCTATAACGGTTCATTTAGTTATAGGTGAATCTGAACAAACACATTTAGTTTCATAAATTGAACTGTTACAATAATGGATTTTTTTAAATTTCTCTGCACAAGAATAAGTACAAAATGTTACTATCCGAACCGAGCTGCCTTTTGTAGAGGAAGAGATGACATACTAAGTGGGAAAGGTTGTAGTTTGCCCACCAGCCAATGAGGTGCTCTCTTGTCACGTGGTTTTGTTTACTTCTCCTTTCAGCTTATAGTGAAAAAGGTATAGTACACGTGACCGTTAGGAGATATAAGGCAAAATCATAGGAATGGACCTTAGTCCCTCATAAATTAAAGTGTAAGTGATGTAATATTACAAAACCAGCTCCACAAGATATACCAGTAATGTTTCATTATTATTCATATAAATAAATGAGATAATATTTGTTTCACAAGTCCTTAGGATGAATAACAACAAGTTTTTAGCACTTAAGATGATGCAAATATGCATTGATTTCATCATTGATATGTCAGTCTTGATGGGAAAATATGTAATTTTAAGCAGTTAAACAGAATTTGAAATATTACTACCTTTATACGTCACTGATGTTTACCAGATCTAGAACAAATTATTTCTGTTCACCCAAGTAATTTCAAATTAGTATGTATGTTTGAAAGGAATATGGCTAAAGTACGAGGGTCGGCTGATAAGTCCCGGACCTCTCATGAAAAACAACGTTTAAAAAATTTTTTTTTTTATTTCTCAACATTATCTCCAGAAAGGTTAATACATTTATCATACCGGTGTTCTAATTTAATTATGACCTCCTCGTTGCTGTGAAATCTTCGTCCTCCAAGAAATCTTTTGAGATTAGGGAACAGGTGGTAGTCACTGGGTGCTAGATCTGGCAAATAGGGTGGATGTTCAAGCAATTTGAACTTTAATTCGCAAATTTTTCCCATTGCAATGACTGAACGATGGGCCGGAGCATTGTCGTGATGAAACAAGATTTTTTTTTTTTTTTGTTGGCCAAATGAGGTTGTTGTCTTTTCACCTCATCACTCAAACGTTGCAGTAAGCTTGTGTAGTAGTCACCAGTGATACTTTTACCCTTTTCCAAGTAATCAATAAAAATAGTTCCCTGTGCATCCCAGAAAACACTCGCCATAACCTTGTTAGCTGACAAAATTGACTTTGCCTTTTTTGGCATTGGTTCACCTGGCGCAATCCACTGTTTTGACTGTGATTTACTTTCTGGAGTGTAGTGATGTATCCAAGTTTCATCCATGGTAATAAGCCATCTCAAAAATTCATTGGGATTTTTATGGTAGAGCTCCACATTCTTAACAGAAACAGTTTTTCTATGTAACTTTTGATCAAGTGTAACAAACGCGGTACCCACCTCACACAGACGTTGTGAAAGCCCAAAACATTACTTAAAATATTACCTGCACGTTCTTTTGATACGTTTACAGCCTCTGCTATCTCAAAAAACTTAAATCTGCGGTCTTCCAGTACTAAACATGAATTTTTTCAATCATCTCTGGAGTTGTGACTTCCACAGGGCGTCCAGAGCGAGGCTCATCACTAGTGCTCGTGTGTCCCATTTTAAACTCTGCAACCCACCTTTTAATCATTGAATATGAAGGGGCAGAGTCTTTCAATGTACTGTCCATTTCCTCCTTGATTTCTTTAGGCGTTAAGCCTTTCAAATGGAAGTACTTAATCACTGCTCATTTTTCCAAATCCTCCATTTTCGTGAAAACTCTAAAGTTGTCTTGTTTAAAATGCTGTCATTCAAAAACTAAACAAGCTATTGACCTGTAACTATGGATACACACTAGTCTAGAGTAAAACTATAAGATGCTACCATCTAACTGGCCTAGTGGCGCCATCTCTGTGTGAGGCCCGGGACTTATCAGCCGATCCTCGTATAATGTGTGTAATTTGAGGGAAGAATATATTGGATAAAAATGCATCTATTTATATTTTTCCTTATCACATTTTGTGTTAAAAAGCAAATTTTTGTACATTATAAAACCTGGGCTGTTGCATGTTATGCAAGATTCTTTGTCATAACTTGAAAGACCTTTGAGTTGGTTAGCGACACTAACTTCACTTAAAATTTGGATTCGTAACATGTTTCAGAAGCAATTGCTTTCATCTTCAGCCTTGGTCTGACCCTACTTTACCAGTGTTGCAAAAAGCTGCTTTGAGAAGAATAATTGTCTTGGCTTCATGTTGTATCATAAATTTTGAGCTTTTTTTGAATGATTATCTGGATAATTTTATACAATTGTAGACTATAAACCCAAAGCAGCATTTCACTTGGAGCATTTATTTATTATTTTCGTAACATGTTTGCAATGATGTGGTTAGAAACATAAGTTTGAGGTTTGGCCTGAGAAATAAATCTGTTAACAGCCTGCAGAGTCTTCATTCTCATTTCATGTAACCGAAATCCAAGAAAGATGGACAAAATTTTGCTCCAGGAAAAATGTGGATCTCATTAAAATATATTGTCAAATCACAACTGTTGTAACATTAAGAGTTTTCCAGAACATTAACTGCTGTTCATTTAAATGTTTCTGCTCGAAGTGTTAAGTGGTCATCTTTTGTTTATGAGCTCATAAAAAGGTGGTTAGCGATATGTTAGCTTGCTTTTTCAACAGTAAGACTGCATAACTACGTAAAAATGTATATTACTATTACCTCGTCAAACATTTATCTTCGTTAGCAGAATAATCCAATGGTGAAGTGCCCCAAATCACAAATCTGATCACTCTGGGTTATCTCCCAGGTTACTAGGCTACCTTAAAATTAAACATTAGATCATGTCATTGATGTATTTCGACTTCTGTGAATGTTCTACCTCATTTCACTAGCATAATGGATGCAGCTATAAAGATAATGTGCTCTTTATTTCTCAGAACTGCCAGTGTTACAGATAGATTTAACTTATGCTTAAATATCAGCCTTCAATTATTTTGGTGTTTTGGGTTTCAAAAGAAAGCGAAATATTAAGCAAATATACTTCAGAATTTCATTTCTGTGTGATAAAACTCTAATTGTGTAAACATAAGCTTGGAGATAGCAATAAGATAAATAAAGAATTGTGATAGCAATTCATAAGTTACAGTTTTGTTAATTCACATTAATGTGTGTATCACTGTTGCCTTTAACCTATGATGGAGGAAAGAATGTAAAGGTTTGGGCTTGTATTACAATCTCCAGTTAATAGCCGAGATTTGTTAACCTGTGGTTATTGCTAACTGTTGGTTAAATGGAGTGCACCATAAAACAAACATTTAGGTAACTGTTGGAAGTTTAACAATTTGGTATGGTTGGCAATATTTTCTTCCATGATCTCACGCCACCTAGGTGGAAGCTTGTAGCAGTAGATCTTCAAAACAAACTTTCCGTTGTAATTCTCTTGATCCTATGATTTATATGTGTAATAAAATCTAAACTCTTTATTAATTGGTGTAGTGGGCTTTTGTGATTAATATAGATTGTTTTGGATAACTCAATAATAGGCTGGATGCATTCAGGAACATTATAAAGCATACTTGCTGTTAATATTCTGATTTGTTTAGGTTAGGTAGTGCCATATTTCTAAACATTCAACTAAGAGTTATGCCATTAATTTCATTTGCATAACTGAGTTTGGAATGGGTTAGGTGCATTTTGGTATATTTAAAAAAAATGATTTGCTGTTAAAGTAGTTCTTGGAGGTAGTGTAAAATGGGATAGCTATACATTTATCATAAATTGAAAATAAGTTAGGGCATTTGGAGTATTAGGTTGTAGGGCTTCATTCTCAACATAGTCTATTTAGCTTAATTGAAAAATAGACTTGGCATATACAGAGAGCCAAAAAACTACGAACTGGCTGCGCTGTATTTTTCCTGTCCATGTCCTCGGCACTCGCCGTCTGCCGCTATCATAGAAAGGCGTGAATGAAACTATACAATATTTTTAAAACTACTTTTAAAGGCCACCTTGAAGTCCACATAGTGAAAGCTTTCCCCCACATATAAGCATATATATAAATTTTGGCGGAGATATGTTGATATTTTTTCCATCATACCACAGAAACTAACAGAAGACGCTTTGAAACTGTTGAACCTTCAGGACAACAGCATTAAATTCACAATCGAAATTGAAGAGAACAACACCTTACCCTTCCTGGACCTTATTATAACCAGAGATCAAAATAGCTTTAAATTCGGTATACATAGAAAACCCACACATGTGGATAACTACATAAAGAAAAATGGTTGCAACCCAACTTCGCACCAACTAGTCGCCTTTAGAAGTTTAATCCACCGGTTACATATTGTCCCCCTGAGCAAAGAAGAATTTTTAAAAGAACAACATATAGAAAAAATAGCAATAACTAATGGATTCAACTCAGATCTCATAAGCAACATGATATACAGGAAGAAAAACCTCAAGGAAATTTCACATTCCACCACTCTAATGCCTCTCAAACACAAATTGGAAATACAAGAAATTCACATACCACCCTTGGGCCTTTAGAAAATTTGAACGAATCTTCAACAAATTTAACATTAGACTAGCTCCACAGAACAAATTCAGCTTGAAGAACTTACTAAACACACCTCCCAAAAATACCATCCAAAGCACATTAAAATCCGGAATTTACCAGATTAGTTGTGAGGAATGTGAGAAATACTACATAGGAAAAACTAAAAGAAACTTGGAAACCAGACTTAAGGAACACCAAAGAAACATAAAACTAAAACAAATAGAAAAATCCACTGTATCATACAATTTTTGGACAGAAAACCACAACATTGGCCAAAGTATAAAGTTGTTAAAACCCCTCACCGCACCAATAGAATTGAACATCTGGGAAAAAATACACATCGTCAAAAACAGCAACAACGTCATTAATTTTGAAATCCCACCTGTAAGCAATGTGTTAAAACTTTGTGCCCCCAACACCAGATGGCAACAGGGTCAGAATTCGCAGGATGAGGAAGAAGAGGACATGGGAGAAAGCGACCCTTAGTCACCCATTCGCTGACGATGAGGACGAATGCCCTCGAAAACGTTTCTGTTTTATATAACTTTTAATTAGTGAAGGTGAGTGTAAAAAAGTGTGACTCAATCTACATCATACTTTTAAAGGCTTTACTTACTGACTTTATGAAAGATGCTGAAACTGGCCACCTCTTTAGAAAGCTATCCGTCACTCGCTGTAGTTCACGTTGAGAAATGTTGGCAATTTCCTGGCAAATATTTTGTTTTAATTCTTCCAGGGTGTGTGGGGTTTGTCTTCACTTTGTTTTAAGTTACCCGAGATAGAAATCGCAGGGGATTAGGTCGGGGGACTGAGGGGCCCACAAATCTCCACTAATAATTCTGTCCTCAAACACACTTTCATAAAGTTGTTAAGTAAAGCCTTTAAAAGTAGTTTTAAAAATGTTGTATGGTTTCATCCACGCCTTTCTATGATAGCGGCAGACGGCAGCGAGCGCTAAGGATGCGGATAGGAAAAACACTGCCATCGGTTCATAGTGTTTTGGCTTTACCTGTATATGAGTATGTTGGTATATTTTTGCTGTACCTGAGAAGGCTGGAGTCTGTTTTGATTCTAATGTACGCTAATCCTTATTTTATTATTGTTACTCTTAAAACATTTAAAATGAGAGGGTTGGGGAATCGAATGGTATACGTTTGTACAAGTATTGCACTTATTTTATTTGTCAGGGGTTTTTGTGGTACATTTTTATTAGCTGGAATGCCCAATCCACTACAGTGAAATTTGTGCGGATTACATATAAAGCCCCTTGTACGCGATCAAACTTTTCTTTTTCAATTCAAAAGTTTACAAGAAAAATTGTCAAATATTTTTCAATATGTGATAAGATTGGAAAAGATTTGGCAAGAGTTGACAGTGTCAAAAATATTTATTTACAAGTTGTCTCTTTGCCAAACTGAAACCCTTCAGAACACATTGATAATTTATCACATGCAAAGCAATTTAGTATTTGCGAGACAGTATAACAATTTGCACCAAAATATTGTTCTTTACTAATATAATGTAGCACTTTAACATACTATATCCAATGAAATCACATTACGAGTGTGGAATACAATGCAAATAACACCAACCGATAGGTTAACCACACTGTATAACATTGCATTAATGTATACTTAGTTCGGAAAACTGCCTGGTAGTTATTGCTTCATAACCGCCTTCATATGCTCCATCTTGTGGTAATCCATGGAGCCCTCGATGTACAGACATGGCCAGCTTATGTATAACCTAATCAGTTTGCATGCTTTGGCCAGGTAGCCATTTTTGTTTATTTTTCGCTTTCAGCCATGTTGCAGATTCCGTGACGCACTGCTAATACTTGCATTTCCATCAAATCATTGTGAAATCTTTGACTGTTTAGAGCATGTTTTTATTTGCTTTCAAGATTTTCAAAGACTTTGAAAGTATTGGAAGCAGTTTGACAAGAAAAGTTGTGACAACTCTTGAAAAGGCTTGTACTCTATTGAATTTGACAAGTTTGATCGTGTACAAGGGGCTTAAGAATCGGTATTACCAAGTGTGTTGAGTTTTAAAAAGACCATAGTCAGGAAGAGATGATCTGTTAGAAATTATTATAGGACATAAGTGTGGAAGAAAATAAAATGCAGATTTGTTAACCTGACTCATTTTCCAATTTCCTCTTATTGGGTTTATTTCTTCTGAAAGTTTATTCCTCTTACGTAAATAATGTCTCAGCACTTCATTCTTGGCATCACTACTAACGGAACAATGTAGGACTTTTGCTAGATTAAAACATTTCAGAGTATTAAATTATATAGGTTTCACTGTTAACATGCTCTATGTAGGGTACTGAAAAAATACTAATCTTTTAAGTTTTTAGCAAACAAACAAAAACTGGAAAGTCTATGTTGCACAGGAGATATCTGTTAATATACTTGTGTAGATTAGTGTGGAAATATGTTGGGTATTTTGGAGTATTAAATTAATTCTTGCTTTTGACTTCCTATAGATTAGTAGGAAAATAGGACATTTTGGAATATAAGGTTAAATAAAGTTTAGCTGTTGATATAACGGGAGAGCCAAGAAACTATGAACAGGCTGCGGAGTGTTTTTCCACTAGGCATGTGGAAACATGATAGCGCACTGCTGCTATAAACCAGGTCACGCTGTTGACGTGGTGTAGTTCAGTTATTACGAGTTATTTATTATTTTGTCTTGTACTTAGTCACAAAGCATATTATGGCTCAGTATATGTTTTCTACTGCACAGTGTGTATTTATGATTCGTATGTGTTAAATCAGTCAGCTCGCCAAGTGAAAGTATGATTTGCAGAAAGATTTCCAGTTGTAAAAAGTTCCAGGCCATACAACAATCCATAAACTTAACAATAAATTTCAGGCCACGGGAAGTGTTCCGGCTAAGAAATCTAAGAGACGCTGTACAGTTCTTACCGAAGAAACATTAGACAACATCGGTCATCGTTTGGAGAATTCCCTCCAAAAATCACTTAGGCGTCTTTCATAACAGGCAGGCATTTTTTTATGGTTGTGCGCGAAGAGCTACCAAATTGCAAAGTTAATACCATATAAAATAACTGTGCCACATGCTCTTCAACCAGGTGATCCTGTAATTAGGTGCACATTTTGTGAGTGGAGTCTCAATAGTGTACACAATGACGAAATAGATCCATATTTAATATTTTTCATGGACGAGGTCTGGTCCCACCTTCATGGATGTGTGTGTACACAAAATAATCATTATTGGAGCTCTAACAAACCTAATATTGTTCATGACAAAAAAATTGATGTATTGTGCACCATGAGCGGAGAAAGAGTTATAGGGTCAACTTTTTTCGAGTCAGCAGTTGACGCCCATACACACGTGAATACAATTTTGCCTGCCCCCCCCCTTTTTACGGAATTAAGACGAGCGTGATTTTGCCTTTTTTCAACAAGACTCTACAATAGCTCATATGGCCAAAATTTCGATGAGAACAATTGAAAGTGTATTTGAGGACAGAATTATTAGTAGAGATTTGTAGCCCCCTCGGTCCCCCCACTGTCGTCCTCCGTGGACTAGTGGTACCGTGCTAGCCTCTAGTTCCCAAGGTCGCGGTTCAAACCCGGTGGAGGGCAATGGATTTTTTCGGGTGTAAAAATCCTTAGCACAGCTTCCTTCGGAAGGGGAACCATAGCAGTTAAAGAGCGTCCATAAATAAAACTCAATTTCATTTCATTTCGGTCCCCCCAACCTAACCCCCTGTGATTTCAATCTCTGGGGTAACTTAAAACATAAAGTGTACAAGACAAACCCACACACCCTGGAAGAATTAAAACAAAATATCTGCCAGGAAATTACCAGCATTTCTCAGCATGAACTACGGCGAGTGATCAATAGTTTCCTAAAGAGGTGCCAAAAATGTATGGACAACGGTGGTCAGTTTCAGCACCTCTTTTTGTAAAGTTGGTAAGTAAAGCCTTTAAAAGTAGTTTTAAAAATGTTGTATGGTTTCATCCGCGCCTTTCTATGATAGCGGCAGATGGCAACGAGCGCCGAGGACACAGACAGGAAAAACACTGCACAGCCGGTTCATAGTCTTTTGTCTCTCTCTGTACTTTGTAAAGGTTACATGGAAAATAGGCCAGACATTTTTACGAATATTGGGTTAATAGCAGTTTCATTACATTTAAGCAAATGTTGTGCCATGCAGGCTAAAAAAAGAAAAGAAGAGAAAAAATAAAATGATAGCAATGTGCCTAAGAATAATGCTGGAGATATTATGGAACAGAAATGTAATAGAAAATAAAGCAACATTGCAACTTTCGACAATCTTAAGACATTTTTAAAATTCCTCCTTGTCCCAATCCTGAAAATTAATCCCTTGAAGTCTAATTATTTTGGATTTTCTCCTCTCATATAAATATTGATCCAATTTTTAATCTTGGAATTGCTTTCAACTGTCCATCGAGGTCAAAGGTTGGTATGGTTACTTCCAAGTTAGTACCCTAAACGGTACACAAGGTGACAGTTCATTGTTAAGTAGAACCTCGTTAAGCATTTAACCAGAACCTTCGCCAGAGATCGTAATACAAGCCCTAAAAGAAACAAGATACAGTTCTTGTTATTGTAAAATAAAAGTAATGTCAATACTAAATGAATCAGATTTCAATACCTCAAGAGAACCAGGAAGTGTAAAATAATCAAATCTACCATTTTCTGTTTTTGATGTAACCCAATTTTGTAATTCTTCCCGATTCAAAGTCCACATACTAGTTTGAGTACTTGAAGCTTTTAAAAAAGAGACTGACACCTCTTTTTTTGATTCTTTGCGGTAAACTTTATTTTTCTCTCTCGTCTCAAAGCAAACGGATGTAATATCAACCATATCAGAACAGGGTAATAAGTACTCTGGAATTCATAAAAGTAGCTAATACCTCAAAACTACATTTTCATATGCATATATCTCTGTTAATCAAAAACCTATAAAAGCTACAAAACTGAAAGTTTCATTGCAGAAGTTAAATTGTTAACTGCACTGAACTAGAATTATACTTTTTACTATAAGAGCAATTTGTCTCAAAGTTTGAGGGAAGTATTTTAATTAATTTTCTACAAATAGAGAAAAAGATGTTACCTCGGTTCATAGTGATGCAATTGCTTCCATCTTCAGCCTTAGAAATGCCACTGAAATATGTCTGAATAACATTTTAACTAGATGAAGTCAGTGTCTCGGCTGGCCCAACTTTCAATTAAATTGTTTCACTCCAGTCTTTTAACTTCAGATTCAATATTTATTACTAATGATAAGTGGGCAATCTCATTTAATGAATGTGTATTTTCACATTTAGAAAAATGTATTTCCTTGTAGTGTGCTGAAGCTTGCAGCATCTATTGCTAATTATCTCTCTAATATTCATATTCTCTTACTCATTTCATAATTACTATAATAGATTGATGTTTGTATAATATTTATTTATGATTATTTACACAATTCTAGCTTTCACAATGTTTTAGGTCTTTGTTTTACAATTTTTTCTTACTCCAGATATACCGTATTTACGTGAATCTAATGCGCACCCCATATTTGAAACTTAAAATTATGAAAAAAAGGGTTTGACAGGTGATAGGTATTTTACTTAATACAACAATGGAATTATCATATATACAAACCATCAGATTATAGAATTGAAAGTGCCCTATTGTTAGGTGACATTGTTAAAGAACAAAATTGTGTTACGCGTTTTTCGCACCTTGTTTTGATAACTTCCTTTGTCCCCTTATCAGTAACAGTGTAGTTCCGCAGCATATCAAACCAAATTGGCATCTCATCAGCATTGAAATTTCTTTTTACTTCTGAAGTGAAATGAGATACTGCTAGCTAACAAGCCTGCTTTTCATTTGTTATGCTAAGGATAAGCAAGTGCTACATTGCATCTAATTGGCTTATCATACACGATGCAATATAACATACGCAATTCTGCAACTAACTGTATGTATTAGCATTGGTTTTAAGAACTGCTCTATTTACAAAGCTTCAGCTCCTACCATGTTGTTATAAATAACATTACATTCAAATATTTACAATTATTTTCCATGCTATTGCACACAAATGCTTGAAGGTAAGATTACATGAGAGCATATATCACCATGCAACTTATAATAAATGCTTTCTTACTTTAATCCTTTTCGAGAAATGAATTGAAAGAATAGCAGCAATAATTACATTCAAAACTAAACTGAATTAAATAGCAATGCTGTTTACATTAAAAATGTTAAATATTAATAACTGTTCTAACACTGATGTTAATGTTATGTTAATTACTTAGTACTAAACCAACCAGTAATTGCCTACACTCAAAATATGCTCTTTTGCTTGGTTCGGTGTATACATTTCCTGCTTCTCTTGAGCTCTTTCAGGTTTCAGATAAAATAAACTAATAATCTGATGTATTCAAATTACTAGAAAAGTAATGTATTGCCTGCTACAAAATGTAGTGACATAGAACTGAACTATGTAGAATAAATATTGTTGCCAATAATTTGGTCTTTTATTATCAGAACAACCTTTAATTATACAGGGTTGTTAATACAACTAGTGCCTGGTAGAGCGTGGCTACTTCCCCATGAAACAATGTCTCACCAGCTATCTACTGTCCATTCCAAACCAGAGTGTCTTTCACTGAAAACAAACTCCTTGTATTATCTGCGCGAAAGTAGTTCCCCTCCCACATGCTTGTTGAACACTTTGAATCTATAAAAACACGCCCTGTGTGAGAATCATAGTTCAAAATGCAACCTGAGGTAATAATCAATTTTTATAAGATGCGGCAATGAACATTTTACTTACGTTAATCACAATCCTCGGGCAAAAGTGCAACACCAAATCCGAATCCTCCAAAGATGACTCAGCTGCCATATTGGAATCAGAACTACTCTCCAAAATAAAGACAAGCTTATCCACAATTCCGCAGCACTGTCGTATTTAAAACAAGTTCCCACATTTTATCCTCTTCTATGTTATATTATGTCTGTTTATATTCACTGCTCGCTTTGGTTACACTTTTCACTGAAACGCCTGTAAAATTCTATATTAGTTTTGTAATATGCACTAATGCAAGTGTCACGTATTTTTCTAATAGTGAGTTGAATATATGAAGTATTGTTTGTTTTACCCACTTTTTAACGGTTTCCCACTTTTGTGTTTGAACAGTTTATTCGCACTACACAGCACCTTCCTCTGCCATGAGAACTCTAATACCAACTGACTAAATCACAAGATTTGACCTGAGCTGAGCATACGTGTACTAGTATTATGAATGACTTCGCTTATCATATTTCCTGTGTTACGCAAAGTGTTTATTCGGTACTCAGATAACACCTCTGGGAATTCATTGCTGCACTTCTTGTATATGTAACAGAGTGGCAGACATGCATACGGTTGGTATTAACAAGCAAGATGCTCTCGGCATTAGCGCAATAGCAGACAGAAATCATATTTTGTAATCTCTTGACAGCTAGTATATATCCATTACCTTTAGCAATGAGTTCTTATGATAACCGCAATAAAATGTGCAGTTCTATACCTTTTCTGCTCTAATATTTCATAATACAATACATGTATTTAGAAAAACTATTTACGTTGGTGCAAGAGTGTCTTCTTGGGCTCGTGACAAGCAGAAGCACGTGCTTCTGTTTACATCAGAGGGAACTCTGGTTTGGAATGGACAGTAGTCAGTTGGAGCACATGATTCTCAAGGACTGGCTATGTTATATGCACTTCTCTGTTTACATTGTGTATTAGCTTACGCATTACCTAGCATTATTATTGTTCTTTGTTAATTATGCTGCCATTCAGTGTTGAACAAAGAATGTTTAATATGATAATTACGTGAAAACTGATTCTTGCAAAGAAGTGATAAAGCGCTTTGTAAGAAAATATCCTGGTACTTGTGTTCCAAATAGGGAACCAGGTTAGGAGGCGCCATGTTCTTAGTGAAGAGAAGTTAAGACACAATAGGGGAACGTCTTGAACACTCCTCTGTCTTGCTCAGGAGACAGGAATGTCCATATCCTCTGCCAGAATGCAACCAAATTACTTAAATTAAAACCGTATAAATTTCATATGCGGATGTAATCAATGTATTTCTGCCAAGGGCCAACATTTTCAATGCTGCTTATAACAACGTTGGTGTTCCATTACTGTTGTTTTCAGTAAACATTTTATGCCTGACGATTTGGTCTCTCTCGCAAACCTACTGCGCTCTGCCAGCCACTAGTTGTACTAACAAACCTATATCCACTATTGTAGAAAGTGCATCCTATGAGACCAGACTATATATTATCTTTGTTCTGGAATAAATTATTACTAAAATTGTGCTTTTGAGAAAGATGTTTTCGAGGGGTTCTTCCTCTCATAAGCTGATTCTGTGTAAATGTTTATATAAAGTGAATCTTTTCATGTTTTCTGCTCTACTACTTTTAGTTTATATACACAGATTGTGTTGCCTTCAAAATAAATTTCTAATAGCGTTATCAGAGTTTGAGAATGTTGGTGCTAGACAGTACCAGGTAGCAGGATAGATTTTATGGGAGCAAGCCTAGAATGTTCATTGACCCCCCCCCCTTCCATTAATGTCTTATTGTTTGTCTTGCACAGAGAGAGCCAAAAAACTACGAACCGGCTGTGCGGTGTTTTTCCTGTCCGTATCCTCAGCACTCGTTGCCATCTGCCACTATCATAGAAAGGCACAGATGAAACCATACAACATTTTTAAAACTACTTTTAAAGGCTTTACTTACCAACTTTATGAAAGGAGATGCTGAAACTTGCTACCATCATTGTCCATACATTTTTGGCACCTCTTTAGGAAACTATCCGTCACTCGCCGTAGTTCACGTTGAGGAATGCTGGCATTTTCTTGGCAGATATTTTGTTTTAATTGTTCCAGGGTGTGTGGGTTTGTCTTGTACACTTTATGTTTTAAGTTACCCAAGAGATAAAAATCGCAGTGGGTTAGGCCGGGGGACCGAGGAGCCACAAATCTCTACTAATAATTCTGTCCTCAATCACACTTTCTATGATAGTGGAGACTGCAACAAGCACCGAGGACGCAGACAGGAAAAACACTGCGCAGCCAGTTCATAGTCTTTTGGCTCTTCCTGTATATGCACCATATCTTGTGGGCTGAGAATGTCACTCATTTGGATATGACAACATTAATTTTGGTTATGATCTGCAGAGCTTTCATTTAGGTGGGGTATTGCTATTGGGGATCAATAGGCCCAAAAATACAGTGCAGTCATTTTACGGTGAGGCCACAAATCACACATATGCATGCTCCACAGACTATTACACTGTTTTTTTCCCCGTAACTCCCACGTTACCTACCCACAAGTGATAGGTGCTTTAGGATGAAATTTCCATTTCCCAGTCCAGCAATGTATTGAGTGTTTGTGATCAACTTAAAGGTTTACCATGATACTGAATCAGATGAGATGTAATGAACATAAAGGCATCTCGCCATGGTAGCTCAGTGGCAAGAGCATCAGCATAGAGATCTCAAGATCCGTGGTTGGAATCACAGCTACAGCATTTGAATTTTTCAAGTCTGATTCAACTTTCTAACTTACTGCATACACATGTCTACGGCAAGAAGTTATCAAGCAGACACCAAAATGTTTCAAAAACTGTGCCTCACTGCCATGTTGGACTTCAACAAGCTAACCCTCAGATGATAAGAACATTTTTCACTGTTCCTTGGGTTAAAGCAATAGTTTTAAAATTATTAAAACCACTTTGTCTGTCATGCAAGAATTGTTGTTTTCTGGAGGGGGGAGGCATCCATTAATAACATGTGAAACACACAGGTGCAATGATTCCATCCATAAAGGTGTGGTGGTCAAGTTAGCTATGTTAAACCCAAAAGGTGAGTAACTGCATTAGGAAATTGTAAGGAACTGGTTATAAATAAGAATTTTGGTAAATAAGGCATCATGATGTTTTTCTACAACATTTTAATTTTTTTCTTTGCAGAAAATATTTAATAAAAATAATGTAAGGAAGTTCATGTCTTTCAGCATATTCACAGCACAAGTAAGTACATGACTCCAACCTCTTTCCACGCAAACTGGACAATACTTTGTACTCATACAGTTTCTTTCGAGTCAGAAAACGTCAATACTGTTTCACTTTACACTGTTTATCACCTGCCTTCGGCATTAACAAGTTTCATATCCTGGATAGTTGCTGCAGTAGGTTTGAAGGAAGGATTGCCTCAAGTTTATCCAGTAAATAATGAAATGGCATAGAAACCCAGCTGAGCATCTAAAACAGAAAAACACGTGATTAGACATTAGAATTCCAAAATATTAAAATGCTAAGAATCCCTAGTATTAGATAACTAATGTATCTATAGGATTAATTTTCTATCCTTATTTTGCAGTAAAAAATCAATGGCTTTTAGATCAAGGATGAAAATAGTTGTCAGTAACGTGCAGCTGTGGTAGCTTAAAACTAGTAGCAAACAATCAAGATATTCTAAGCCAATAGCTAATACTGTATTTACATTTTTATTTTAAACAAGGGTTTATGCAATTATATGAATAAGAAGAAAGCTAGCCTCCTTTATTTAAGGATGCAGGCATTCTGAGAGATTAGAAAAATAAAACGCTGCACAATGGATCAGTGATGGTCGAGGTGGTTAAGGCTTCGGTAGCCCACCCCTTCCAAACCTAAACCTACATTTTCATTAAAAAGCAGTCTGATCATTGACCATGAGTGGAGATGGAAACTGAGGGTGCACGTCTTCAAAAGTTAGAACTTCTGGATGTCTTCTAGAGAGACCGATTGCTGTTAATTCATAATAAAACTGCTTTGGTGGATTTTGTGACAGTGATGTGTCTATAATTAGTAATCATTGAGTCGATTGTAACACTACATCACTTACTTGTTTTTATAACGAATACATGTTTCAGGGGCTCTTTCCCCTGGATATTCAAACGATGGTACTGCTATGTTGATATTCTTGCAATAGTCCCAGAAAAACACCTGGAAGACTCACTAAAATTATTGAACCTTCAGTAAAAATCCATAAATTTCACAATGGAAAAAGAACAGAATGGACAACTCCCCTTCCTTGACCTTAAAATCATCAAGAAAGAAAACCACCTAACATTTGGCATCTACAGGAAACCTACACACACACACAAATAGCTACATAAAACAAAACAGTTTAAATCCCATTCCACACCAGCATGCAGCACTCAACAGTCTGACACACCGACTGATCAACGTCCCTATAAACAAAGAGGAATACACATTTGAGCTAAACAACATATTGGACATAGCTACAGAAAACTGATTGAGGCCAGAAACAATACATAAGAAAATAAACAGAGCCGTGAGCAAAAAGAGAATAAAAGAAGTTACCACACTCATCCCTACTGAAAAATCTTCAAAAAATTCACATACCACCCAACAGCTTATTACAAATTCCAGAGAATCTTTAAGCAGCACATCTCTTTGGCCCCAAAATGCAATTACACCATCAAAAACTCACTAAACGCCAAACTTTTTGATCCAAATATCTTTTGATGACATCCCACAGGAGAACAAACCAGAAATATACCAGATCAGCTGCAATGACTGCGAAAAAATCTATGGTGAATAAAAAAACAAACACACACACAGGGAAAACCAAAAGAAATATAAAAACAAGAGCAAACGAACACTTCGGTTACATAAAGCAAACACAGGAAGATAAATCAGCAGTAGCTTGGCACTTTTGGAGAGACAAACACACCATAGACAGAAACCCAAAAATACTAAAAAAAAATCTCAGAAAAAGCAGAACTTAAAACTTGGGAAAACATTTATATTTAGAAAAACAGAAACCGCACTTATAATTTTGAAACCCCGCCAGGAGACTTACTTTTGAAGAAGTTCTTCCAACCGCCACCAGAGATCAAGCTAACAACTAAGACGAAGGATGAAGGCAGTTGACAGGGAACTGGGAATGGGAGCAATTAGCCCCTGAAACATGTATTCATTATAAAAACAAGTAAGTGATGTAGTGTTACAATCGACTCAATAATTACTAAGAGAGAGAGAGAGAAGTTTATTATATAGTGTTACTCCTATATTTAGAGGATCTTCACATTTTTTTGTCGTGTGCAGACCTATATACATCAACTTGGCTTCTCGTATCATACTTGTGCACATCACAGTGTCTTGTGAGATCTTCAGAGTTGAGTAACAGCAGTATAACCATAACAACTTCATTTTTCATAAACAATTCTCTGCACGGATGGTCAGGGCTTGCATTTAGCAATTTGCAAAAATTTCTTGTGTAGGACTAACAATTTATTAATTTGTACATTAGCTGCAGCACCCCAAAGCTCAATACCATAAAGTATTGTGGGTATTCTGAACCATTGCAGAGAGGTTTAATACATACAAGCTTTTAAATCTGGAGAAACAGTGTAGCAGAAAGATACCCTTACTAACTCTGCTACATGCCATATCATGCAGTACAATGGGAGCAATATGAAAACACATATGCAATGCTCTGTAACATTGTGTTCAATCATAGAAAGATGAGTCAGCAGGAAAAAGGTGGTAGGAGGTTTGATTTACCCCACTTAGTTCACAAGGGTAGTCAAATCTCTCATATTTCATTTCAATTTATGTATAAATTAAAGTATAACATTCAGGTTTCTGCCATGTTTCCGTCCCCTACAAGAAATGTGTTTCAGTGCTCAAACTGAGCCAACAGCATTATGCTCATTTTTATGATTGACAAGAGAGGTCACTGGTTCGAGTTACATCTGGCATTGGTGGCAGCACGATGGTGTATGACATCACCTCTCCTCCCAGCCAGATCTTGGGCTGGAGACTAAGAGGAGAAGAACAGAGAATCTTTCACCAGGCACATGAGAAAGAACAACCCTGCTGGGTTAAGGCACGCCACCACATCTAGGGATGATGTAACCATCGAGCATCCAGCAGGTTCAAACTTGGTAAAATTTCTGCTATTATCTGTTTGGTTATAAATAATTCAAAATTTCATATATAAGACTGGACATCTTGTTTATCGTGGCTTTTCCTAAATTGGAACTTAAAAGGAGTTGGGTCATTATAGTTTGTGTAAAACAATTTGTAAAGAATTAACTGCTCGAAAGAAATAGGAAGGGGAGCAATATGATAGATAACACCATATGCAATGCTCTGTAACATTCTGGTCCATCATAGAAAGACGTGCCAGCAGGAAAAAAGGTGATAGGAGGTTTGATTTACCCCACTTGGAACATAGTAATTCCTTAAGGTTTCTTATGCCTTTTGAAGATTCTATTCTCTTTAATGTTTCTTTCATGCCAAAAAGAAAATTGAATAATGGAAACAAGTCGTACCTATATATTTCAATCAATGTGCAATTTAACTGCTATATCTGAACACATTAATAATGTTTAATTAACTGCAAGTTAATGACAGCCATTCATTATGTAACAAATGCTTGTGAATTTCTCTTCCAATTCATCTTTAAGGAAATTAGGGAAATAAGATCTACTCCTCTGGACAGTAAAACAAACCAACAAAAAAACTTAACATTACAAGTTATACTCAGGGCCATAATGAGATTGACAAACTATACTGGGCGCACCCTTAGTTGGTGACTGACATTTCTCAGCCATGTAGTAATGAGCTGCGAAAACCAAGGGATAAACACGTGTCTCATCGTCACTATGGTCGCCTAGCAACCAATAATCCACCAATCAAAAGCAAATTATTGTCATCGCAAGCCATAGCTAGGTTGCCAGCTCTATCGCATTATACCATGTACTTTGTGCATGACACCAGCAACTGATACCTATCTGCATGCTGACATTTGGAGTAAACGGATACTACTGTTATTCTTGCTTTGCTTATGAGTCGGTGCTAGCGGAATGTCATTTGTTTATTGCTCTCTGTAATATATAGTAGTGAATGTGTGACCAGGTGTAACATCTTCTGCAGTTTATCGTTAATCATTCATATCAGACATTTACATTTACAATAGTTTAAAATAGCATATCACCACAAAATTCATGTGTTTCACAGTGTGCATTTGTGATGTGTAACTTTTATATTCAGCAAATTCTTTCATCACTCATGGCTGCAATAAAACTCGTGTTACAGAAGCAGACAAAAGAAACTATCCGTGAAGGCCTCAAAAATATAACTCTTCTTATAATATATAGAAATGGTTGCAAATATATAATGTCACTAAAATAGGTTCAATACCTCAGAACTAGTTTCGAGGAATCACTTCCTCATCGTCACTGAGGAAGTGATTGGCTCTCCTCTGGTTGGCTTTCCTCTGATGGTTATAGATGTCTCATTGTCCCTCTAGTGGTGGTTCTACAAGTTTCGTAATCAAATTTTTGTCCATAGGGATGTCGAAATTCATTAACCTTGGACGATATTTCCAAAGAAATATTTTCTCCCAAATGTTTATTTCCGTAGGTTTTTGTGCCTGCTTGATAAGTGATACTGTGTCTTCAATTTCATGTCCCTGTATCCAAAAATGTGCTGCAACTGCTGATTTTTCTTCTTCCCTGGATTTGATGTTTCGAAAATGTTCCTTAAGCCTCGTTTCTATGTTACGCTTAGTTTGACCAATATAGATTTGTTCACAATCCTTGCAATCTATTCTAAAATCCCGGATTTTTTATGAGCTGCCAGTTTTTCTTTTTGGTTTGCATTTATGTGGAATTTTATGCTGAATTTATTTTCGAGGATGAGTGCCACATTGCTATCATTGAAAATTTTCTTGAATTTGTAATGTGCCCATGGGTGAAATGTGACTTTTTGTATGTTGGATCTAGTTTCTGTGGTTTGAGGGTTGTATTTTCTTTTATCATTTTTTGTTGCTTGAATTTTTTGATTAACCTATCCACCATATCTGTTTTGTAGCCATTTTTTCTAGCTGTTTTTAAGATTTCTTGGTATTCTAAGTTATATTCCTTTTCACTGAGGGGGATGTTCACTAATCTATGGGTCAAACTGTTAAAAACTGCAGCTTTGTGTGATCGGGGGGTTGTAACTATTGTTTTTTATATAGTTATCCGTATAGGTGTTTTTTTCTGTATATTCCAAAAGTTAATCTATTGTTCTTCATGATTTTTAGGTCCAGGTAGGGGAGCTGGTTATCCAATTCAGTTTCCATGGTAAATTTAATATTACTGTCTTGGAAATTCAATAATTTGAGAGCATCTTGTACATGTTTCTTATTAACTATTGTGAATACGTCGTAGACATATCTGGCCCAAGTTTGACCCATAGATTAGTGAACATCCCCCTCAATGAAAAGGAATATAACTTAGAATACCAAGAAATCTTAAAAACAGCTAGAAAAAATGACTACAAAACAGATATGGTGGATAGGTTAATCAAAAAATTCAAGCAACTAAAAATGATAAAAGAAAAAATAACGCTCAAACCACACAAACAAAATCCAACATACAAAAAGTCACATTTCACCCATGGGCACATAACAAATTCAAGAACATTTTCAGTGATAGCAATGTGGCACTCATCCCCCAAAATAAATTCAGTATAAAATTTCTCATAAATGCAAACCAAAAAGAATAAATGACAGCTCATAAAAAATCTGGGATTTATAGAATAGATCGCAAGGATTGTGAACAAATCTATATTGGTCAAACTAAGCATAACATAGAAACGAGGCTTAAGGAACATTTTCGAAACATCAAATCCAGGGAAGAAGAAAAATCAGCAGTTGCAGCACATTTTTGGATACAGGGACATGAAATTGAGGACACAGTGTCACTTATCAAGCAGACACAAAAACCTATGGAATTAAACATTTGGGAGAAAATATTTCTTTGGAAATTTTGTCCAAGGTTAATGAATTTCGACATCCCTATGGACAAAAATTTGATTACGAAACTTGTAGAACCACCACTAGAGGGACAACGAGACATCTATAACCATCAGAGGAAAGCCAACCAGTTGCAATCAGCTGATGATGAAGTGATTCCTCGAAACTAGTTTTGAGGTATTGAACCTATTTTAGTGAAATTGTATATTTGCAACCATTTTTATATATTATACTTAATCTTTTCACTATGTCTTCCGATTTAAAATTAATAATAACTCTTCTTGTTAATAAACTTTAAAATTTGAAGTAGCTGTGTATTTAGTCTGTTGTCAATGTTAGGTAATTACGCACTAAGAAATGTGCAGCCAGTCTTTTGGTTATACTCCAATATGCAAATAATTTCAAGGAATGTCTGTATATGCATGTCCATGACTTTAAGGTGGCAACCCTAGTATGGTGGCGCAGAGACTTCCAAGAGATTCATAACAATAAACAGACGTTCCTCGGCATTTAACAATGTTCAGACATCCAGCATATAACACCATGTCTCCTTAGATTACTCCGAAAATATAAAATGAAACTACAGATAATCCCCAAGTAGAACTCACATCCTCAGAGATACAATACCACAGTTTTGTATTGCTCTCGCTCTCTCTGACATAAGATGCGGATATCCTGAGCATTACCGAATACGGCATCCATAAATAAACCAACAACAATGTTGAGATCACAATGCAAATGCACAATTAATATGCTCCCCCACTCCCCCCTATCTCTGCTGCATGGCACGTGGGCCAGGGTGATAAAGCGGCAAAATTGAAATCCCCACTGCTTCAACTGTCAATCACCAACTTAGAATGCGTCCATTATAGGTGGATGGAGGACTGCAAGTTTTGAAGGGGTTACCAAAGAGCTGGTAATATTGACATGAACACCAAATGCACATATCACAACACAGTGGTCTTGATATACAAATTATCAGGTTTCATGCCCTCCTAGGTCAAAATGTTATTTTCTAAATGCAAAATAATGCAATGTTTTATGTTAACGCAAATGTACACTTAACACAAAGCAATTTTTAAAGAGATTTCTGGATAAATGCATAAATAAATTTTAGTATTCTTTGAAATACCAAAATGTCACAACAAGGTTATAAGACTATTTTGTTTTGATGCAAAATAATGCAGAATTTATTAAGCTTTTATGCAAATTAATACTGCAATTAATCCCATTTTGTACTCAAATTTAGGATTTTTTAAATCATAAAACAGAATTCCTAATTATTACTTCTGAAGAAAGAAAAAAAAATTATTTGGAGAACTTAGATTGAGCCAGCAATATATACTCAAAATGTATGCTTTTGCAGGTTAAAACTTAAGCTGAAAAAACTGTGCATCATTTTCATTTCTAATAACAGTAAAATAAAATAATCTTTAAAACCTTTCAAGACTTTTCTAATGATGTTCAATGCCATGCTAGTCAACAAATCAATTATACAACACACAATAATGATAATTTTGATAGATCTGTATTACACCAAATATAGGCCAAGACACCACATTCTTATTTAAGCATTATACACCTTAGGACAAAAATGCTGGTCTGCTTACAGAACTGAAATTTCACTTCTGGTGTGACTCAATAAAGCTGAATTGAAAGAAATATTATTTTTCGTTTGCTACTTTTCCAGTGAATATTACACATGTCCATCCATGTGTGCGCAGGCTAACTTGACATAGCTGATTTCATTTTTTAAACAACATTTCTCCAAGTCCACTTAGAAAGCTGCAAAGAAAAAACAGAAAATGGATTGGCCTTTCAGAAACTTGCTCTTATTATCTTCTATACCCCAATGTGTCTCTATAATTAATTAACAACGAACATATTTGCCAACTTTCTGAAGTTGAAACCCGTCAAACTTTCTCCTCGCCCAAAGCATAATAATTTTGCAATGACATGAAACTTAGAATGCGTAAAATGTTCAGTGCAGCAAATGTACAAAAATCACATGTGTAAATTAAATCGAAATTCCATTTTATAGGAATCCTTGAAGACCTGGTAGTACTGCTTATTTGTTATATGAAATTCTTTTATGTATTAAAGTATAGAGTACAACTTCCTAGGATATACAGAGATTTCTAGTCTATATTTTATGCTTTACAACATGAACTATAAAGAAAAAATGTCACAAAAAGGGAAACTTATATCCCACAGCCAAAGAACACGAATAAGATAGTTCACGTGAAGGAGCTGACTTTACAGTTCACATCATACATTACTGAATGTCTGCACCCATTTTGGTTACTAGAGGTCACTAGTGGTGGAATTAATTTTTAAATCTGCATGTTATGCATTTTGTTGCAGCCCAGCGAAGGGGGACCATGATCATGATGAAGGATAGATACACAGATAAGATCTGGACTATCATAGCACTTTACACCAATTAGTGGGTACATTCACTCTGCAATCTTAAGTAGTTACAACATAATGCAATAGAATTTAATGCTTCGTCAACACTTTAAATCTGCACACAAAGCAAACGCCTTCTTTGCTGCAAAGTGATAAAAAGGCCTCCACTCCCATACATTTTACTGGCAAACTAAAAGTATAAATAATGCAATCATGCTGTGCTAAATATATTGACATTTGCAACATCATTAGATATAACCTTTTACTTTGGGAAAGAACCTCATTATGACAATGGTAACTAAGGGCGGTATTCATAGTCGATCTTGGTCAAAAACCAACTTACTACTCCCAGTGGATTTACAGCGGACCATCGATTTTCTTATTCATAGACCAGGACTTGCATTGGACCTTAGTCCAGACCAAATTTTAGTCTACCTCAGAGGGGTAGATCATTTTTACAAAAAGGATGACTATAGAATGATGGGCGTGGCTGCTGTGCATGGAATGAGACGATGAAGTAAAACTATCTACCAAGATTAGACATAATTGGAAAATATGACGACCTAAACTTCAAAACAAATACAGGTTTAGTAAAGCAAAGATTAGAAGGCTGATAAAATTGGTTCATCCTAACCTATATGACAGAGACGATAACTGAGGCTTAAGTATCTCAATTGATATGCAAATGCTAACTGCACTTCCATATTATGCAAGAGGAGGGTATCAAGAAAACACTACTGACCTTATTAAGGCATCCATAAGCCATATTATAACTAATGTTTCATGTGCCATTGCTAGACTTCCCTTCCTCAAACCGCGATTACGATGAACTTTATGTAACATGACAGGATGTAACGCAAAGTTAAGAAATGCTGCTAAAGTAAAGGCCTAATTAGTATGCAATTAATGCAACGGGAAT
This sequence comes from Deroplatys truncata, assembly GCA_030765065.1. Taxonomy (NCBI): domain Eukaryota; kingdom Metazoa; phylum Arthropoda; class Insecta; order Mantodea; family Mantidae; genus Deroplatys; species Deroplatys truncata. Next base: position 680,296,857 of record CM060990.1, read on the forward strand.
GACTCTTGATTGTTCTTTTATTAATTCATACTACTGCTTCACGCCAATTGATTGTAATTACCATGAGACATTAAACTTGACGTAATGGGAAGGAAAAGTTAGACGTTGCCAAATTCTTAAGTTACCTCGTGTTAAATTAAGTCACGTTAAGACAACTCTAAATAGCTACATTTAATACAGTGTGTAAGAACTTCACCTTACGTTGCATTGAGTTAAGTTAAGTCACTTAGATTAAGTACAAAGTAATTCAGGCTTTTCTTACATTTCCCCGGCAAGGAGCGAAGGAATAAAATTCCCGGAAGGTTTATTATATATCAAGATTTCCTCAGGTATAATTACTATCACACAGTATTTAATTATTTGGTTAAGATCCAGGGTGAGATACATTTTAATAACAGCAAATATTGCTTGCCATTTAAATTTGATTTTATTCTGTAATTTTAACGTTAAAGTTAATATTCCAGCAAGTTAAATTCTTATTGAAATGATTAACAATCCCATGAAAATGTGTATCTGGTGGATACGAACGTTTTCAAAAAAGAAGGGGTAACAATAGGTTAGAATCATGCACAAAACTGCCTATATATTATCTCCTCTGTTTTGCATAATATCAAGCATTCTTTGTATTAAGGAAAACTTGCATTTTCCTCTTCCGACCATTTTAATGCACGCTTTTTGGTTATCTCCATTTTTTGCTGAAGGTGAGGGGTGAGCACTGAACAGATTGAAAGAACAGCAGTGAAACGTCCACAGAATGTTAAAAACTAGGGAGTAACAGTGGTTAGTTTACTGCTCTATGGAATTTGCACATGCACAGAACTACCTTTCTTCATTGTGTAACATTTTCTCCTTGCTGATCCTCAGCCTTTCTTGGTCCGAGGTTTTTTATTGTCTATGAATATCAAAATCTTGGTCGGCCTTTGGTCCGAATCAAAGGAGTCTGGAGATAGTCCAGACCAATATGAAATCTATGAATACGGCCCTAAGAGAATAATTGATCTCTTTTAAGTACCTTGGCACTGAACAGATAAGTTCAGGTGACCAAAACTTTCTTATATATTTACATATTTATTCTTATTATAACTGAAGCAGGAAGTTTTCTTTATTTTCTTCTAATCTCCAAACTGCTGCCAACCACAATATTGCTTACACACTCTGAACAGTACTACTAACTCTGTTAAGTGGTTGAAAGCAAGCTTTCTTACAAAAACTGAAATACCTTTTGAAAAACTGACTTTACTTAATGAAAACTTAGGTGAGGGCTTATCATTAACTGTAGATCAATTGTTGAGATCACTGTAACCACTTTCTGTATATGTTTGGAGACATTTGGTGATCTAATCAACTTCCTGAGGTTACTTATTATTAGATATCAAAAGTCACTATTCTTTCTTGGTTCTATATGCCAAAGAGAGCTTTTGTTTTGACACATGGCCGTATTACAGGGAATTGCTTGCCCTGCATCGAGCTTTGTTTCCCCTCCTCTCTGTGAGCTGGCTAATCAGTTGATGCAAAGCCTTTGTACAGAAGCTGATATGTGCGAGACCACATGTTTTAGTGCGCTAGTGCTGTTATAAAAAGCCTGTACCCTTTAGCAAACAATCTTCATGTATGATTCCAACGTGACAACAGACTCTTGTAGAGAAGTGAGATGGCAATTTATAGACAGATTCCCTGCTAATTGTGTGCCTCACAGAGAAACAGTTCTTAATCTTGTGAATACGAGGAATGATTTTAAAGTGAGTACTGTTTTAATACTTAGCTGCCAAAGCGCTATGGTTGAGATTTTCAGCATGCACACTTCCTCCATTCATTAGGAAGCCAGAGACACTGATCATCACTTTGTGTTTTCCTGTTGTTAGAGCATTTTGAAATGTTCAAAACAATCGAACGACCTGCCGACTGTGAAGTCAATCAGCAATTTATTTTTTGAATGCAATAAATGTTGCGTCAGCACACATTCATCGCCAATTGTGTGAGGTTAATGGGGAAACAATGAGTGACAATACCCGGTCACACACAACCAAACATATGCCAGCACACATTCATCGCCAATTGTGTGAGGTTAATGGGGAAACAATAATGAGTGACAATACCCGGTCACACACAACCAAACATACGCCAGCACACATTCATCGTCAATTGTGCGAGGTTAATGGGGAAACAATAATGAGTGACAATACCCGGTCACACACAACCAAACAAACTCAATATCTGATTGTAACATTTGGTTGGGAACAATTCAACCACACCTCTACAGTCCAGATTTGGCACCAAGCAATTTTCATCTGAAGAATTTCTTGGTGCAAAACATTTCAACAACGATGTTGTGAAACAAGAAGTGCAGACTTGGCTTTCATTATGGGCGGCATCATTCTTTGACAAAGGCATACAAAAACTGGTTTCCTGTTATGAAAAGTGCCTGAATAACAATGGTGACCATGTGGAGAAGTAGGTAAGGGTAAGGTAATGAATAATATTTAATAAATAATGTTCTGTTATTTTTAAAAAAATTATCGGTACTCACTTTAAAACGCGCCTCGTGGATTTAGAGAAACTGGATTTATTCTTGATAAGAAACCAAAATTAAATCACACTGTTCTTACAGAGGAAAAACTGCATCTGATAAATGTTAGACTGATTCAAAAAGAAATCTCTGAGAAAGTATGCGCAATAATCAGGAATTTTGCAAACCTGCTTGGAATGCCATAAAACTTTTAAAATGAAAACCCTATAACATAGCTGTAGTTAAGGGACAGCAACCACACAATGATGTGAAAAGTTCAATTCTGCAGTTGGGTGTTGGATAATGCTAATGATCATTCTATTGATCTGTGTTTAAAATTTTTTTATGGACAAAGCATGGTATTATTTACAGAGCCATGAAGAATTAATGTGTTAATGCAAATTTTCTTAAACAGTGTGAGAGATGTGTAGTGGGACGACATCATTTCATCATTAATCAAATCAGTCCATTGCTTGCGAGTGTTAACATTTGTGACAACAAGCAGGGTGCATTTTATCTAATAGCAAAACATAGGAAAGGTGAACTTTTAAACAGTGGGCAGAAAACAATTACTCTAGACAAGTTTATTAAGTTTCGCAAAAAGTATTCAACTCCTTCCATAGATGACACTGCGATATTAACCTCAGAATTTATTGTCTAAGATGAGCATATAAAGTGCAAGAAAATAATGCACTGCACTCCAATCTTGAGGGAATAAAGCCCCTTCCAGGATATGATTAATGGAACCATGTAAGTAGTTTTATGCTAAAACGTTTTCATCATCCTAGGTGTTTAAATTATAACAGCAGTAACAATAATAATAGGGTCTGCTGTTCACCAGTTCCCTCTTCCTGCAATCAAAGATTGGCACACCCTCTATCATCTACTCAAGAGATCATATGCATGTGTGCGGCAGTGCGATACATTGCTTCATAGTAAACAGTAAAACCAGTGCAAGTTTTCAGTTATTAAGTGGCCAGTTTTTCAAATGTTACTTCAATTTTTTTTAACTTCACTATTAACAGCTTGAAATTAATTGTTCTATTAATTTTGCTCATGTTCAAGTCATTTGAGACATTTATCTTTTACCTTATAAATAAAAATAATGCATCTAGATAAAAAAAGCATCATAACTGAAAGAGGACAATGACAGAGGAAGGAGAAGTTAATAGAGAGAGAGAGATAAAGGGGTTATATTCTACACTACATAAAACACTTACAGCTTTAGCCACAACACCCATAGGTTCCGGATACTGATGTGTTAACAAGGCTAACAGTGCCGTAAAGGAACACAACCCTGCTGTGAAAAGTATGAAGAATGGCAATTCCTTCTTTGGATAAACACTCACTTCGTGAAACCCTGTGAAATTAAAATTAACTTTTAATGAAGATACAGCTCACCTAATATGTTTATCAGATTTACAGTATTTGATATATATGAATGGTCTCAAAGCTGAGAGTCAAATATGTTATACTCTGAATGGCCATGACTGATCACTTTGGAATGGATTCCCTTATGTGGGAGACTATTGCATGTGAGTAAATGAGCAAGTACAGACCTATCTTCATGAAGCATTCCACTCAAACCTATCACCATAACCTGTATGGAAATAAAAATAAAAAACTTAGCATAATATTATTTGCTGGAAAGGTAGAATCGGATGTAAAATTCAATGATTTGAACCACGGATCTTTAGTTTTCTGTGCTACTGCCTTAACATGCAACATACTGATATGACATTAAATTCCCTAAATGACTCACATTTTTCCAGGTGAACCACAAGGCATTCTTAAATTCATTTTGAGATAACATACCCCAGGCTTCATAGTTAACCACTATTACGTCAATGATAATTAATTGTTCTTCCACACATGCAGTGTGGTTACTGGGAAAAATGTGAGTCAGTTGGGGAATTTAATATCCTGCCTGCATGTTGCCATGGTAACTCAGTTGGTTAGAGCAATGGCATGGAAAACCAAAGATTCATGGTTCAAATCCCAGCTATAGCATTGAATTTTTCAGTATGTTTCTACTTTTCCAACTTAAGTCTACATACGGCCTATGTGGAAGAACAGTATTAATATATACAGGGAGAGCCAAAAACCTACGAACCACCTGTACGGTGTTTATCCTGTCCATGTCCTCAGCACTTGTTGCTGTCTGCCGCTATCATAGAAGGGCACGGATGAAACCATACAACACTTTTAAAACTACTTTTAAAGGCTTTACTTAACAACTTTATGAAAGGAAATGCTGAAACTGGCCACCGTCGTTGTCCATACATTTTGGCAACTCTTTAGGAAACTATCCATCACTCGCCAATTTTTTTCAAGTCAACAGTTGAAGCCTGTACATATGTGAATACAATTTTGCCCCCCTTTTTTTTTTAGAGAATTAACAGCCAGGGAGTATGATTTTGCCTTTTTTTCAACAAGACTCTGTAACAGCTTATACGGCCAATATTTCAATGAGAAAAATTGAAAGTGTGTTTGATGACAGAATTATTAGTACAGATTTGTGGCCCCCTCGGTCCCCCGACCTAACCCCTTGCGATTTCTATCTCTGGGATAACTTAAAACAAAGTATACAAGACAAACGCACCCTGGAAGAATGAAAACAAAATATCCGCCAGGAAATTGCCAGCATTTCTCAACGTGAACTACGGCGAGTGATGGATAATTTCCTAAAGAGGTGCCAAAAATGTATGGACAATGACGGTGGCCAGTTTCAGCATTTCGTTTCATAAAGTTGGTAAGTAAAGCCTTTAAAAGTAATTTTAAAAATGTTGTATGTTTTCATCCGCACCTTTCTATGATAGCGGCAGATAGCAACGAGTGCCAAGGACACGGACAGGAAAAACACTGCGCAGACAGTTCATAGTTTTTTGGCTCTCTCTGTAGATTATATATACATTTTATTTGCATTTATGAATTTCTAAAAATGTAACACACATTCATCTTGTTTACATGATGCAACAATCACAAAAACAGTATAGTCAATGAGAAGTAAAATACTTCTTTCCCAAACAATTTTGCAAATCAGAACTTATTTGAGCCACATGAAATCCTAGCTGCATTTTATTGAATTCAGCACAAAAAGTGAATAGAAGCACACATATGATGTAACTATGCAAACAAATTTCCAACTTGAAAATACAGAAATGTCTCTGTACATATAACAAAGGCAGTCAATATCAAAAGTAAGCTGTAATCACAGATCTTTGCCAACTACACTATGCTTTGCTCTTCTAGTTTTCTTGAGAAGCAAGTACAGTTTTTCATACATTATTCTTATATTATATTCTACGAGATATTCAGACACGTGTTTCTTTAAAAAAATAAAGTGCCACTTTGATATTACAGAAAACATAGTTTCTTTCCTCCTCCATTCAGACAGAAGTTCATGGTATTCTTTGTATACTCGTTATTAAACCTCATATTTTTAGGCACCTAAAATAGGCTCTAAAATGATCAAAACAGGCACTAAAGATATAGTTTTAGGCACCTAAAAATACAGCTTCCACAAGATAAACATTTGATTTTATGCATTTAAAATGTTTTTCCACTTTCTAAAATCATAATAAGTTTTAAAATGCAATTAATTAGCAAGCATTAAAAATTACACAAATATTAAATTTATTAAATTATTATGACTACTGTCCATTCCAAATCAGAGTTCCCTCTGATGTAAACAAAAGCACGTGCTTCTGCTTGTCACGAACCTAAAAATACACAATTATGCCAACGTAAATAGTTCCTTAAAAACATATTGTATTGTGAAATATTGGGGCGGAAAAGGTATAAAACTGCACATTATATTACAGTTATCATAAGAACTCACTGCTAAAGGTAATGGATATATACTAACTGTTAAGAGATTACAAAATATGATTTTCGTCTGCTGTTGCGCTAACACCGAGAGCATCTTGCTTGTTAATACCAACCGTATGCATGACAGCCATTCTCTTACATATACGAGAAATGCAGCAATGAATTCCCAGAGGTGCTATCTGAGTACCGAATAAACACTTTGCGTAACACGGAAATATAAGCGAAGTCATTATTATACGCAGGCACAAAGCAGATGCTCAGCTCAGGTCAAATCTTGTGATTTAGTCAGTTGGTATTTGAGTTCTCATGGCAGAGAAAGGTGCGTGTAGTGTGAATAAACTGCTCAAACACAAAAGCGGGAAACCGTTAAAAAGTGGCGAAAAGCAAACAATCTTAATGTATTAACTCACTATTACAAAAATACCCGACACTTGCATTAGTGCATTGTATGAAACTATATCTGATTTTACAGCCGATTCGGTGAGAAGTGTAACCAAAGTGCGCAGGGAGTATAAACAGACATAATAGAAGAGGAGAATCAAATGTGGGAACTTGTTTTGTGTGTGACAGTGCTGCGGATAAGCTTGTCATTAATTTGGAGAATAGTTCTGATATCAATGTGGCAGTCGAGTCATCTTCGGAGGATTCGGATTTGGATATTGCACTTTTGCCTGGGGATTGTGATTAATGTAAGTAAAATGTTCATTTCCGCATGCTTATAAAATCGATTGTTACTTCAGGTTGCATTTTTAACTACGATTCTCACGCAGAGCGGCTTTTTATGGATTGAAACAATGTTCAACTTAAGTGATATATAGCAAGCACGTGAGAGAGGAACAAGCAGCCATTAGGGGCGGGGATTGCAAACTACTTTCGCGTGGATAAAACAAAGAGTTTGTTTACAGTGAGAGGCACTCTGTTTTGGAATGGACAGTAGAAATTTTTTTTACTGTCTTAAATGATTAATTTAAGGTTCAAAATTACACAAAACATTAAATTTACTAAATTATTATGGCTAGAAGAATTTTTGTTTTGTCTTAAATTATTAACTTAAGTTTTCTAATACATAATATGACCTAATAAAGTTTAAAAAAATACACTCAAAACATATTGAATAGACCACAGTGGAAATGCATCATAACTATGGATACGTCCTTATGACCTAAACCCCCTGGAGTTGAGATGGACTACCACCAAAAATGACATTTGCAAAACACAATATATTATAAGATAGTAATGTAGAACTATTTAAAATGCATTTGAAAAAGTGACAGAGAAACCTTGCAAAATGAGCATATCAATAGTTTTACTTGGATATGGATAGTTTAAGAGATTTGTTGGAAAACTCTCTGAGTGACATCATAGAACATTCACTTAAGCATTTGATAATGGAGACAAAAGTCACAAAACCAAAGGAAGTCTGCCACTGACCCTTCTTGTTCTTTGGAAGGGATTTCTACCATACTACAGACACCGAATTAATACCACAGGATGACAAAGTGATCTAGATGGAACAAGTGTTCTGTTTCTCTTTCTACAAGTGTATCTATCTGCAAGTCTTAAAATAAATCAGTGTTTTTCCAGGAATGTCTCATTCCTATTAGGAAGCCTTTGAATCAATCCAACCCCATGATTTCAATACTCTTTTATCTTTTATTGCTTCATGGAGGGGGGGAAATACGGAACAACACAAATGGTAAAATAGGTACTTAAAATATGTCTCAATGGTCAAAATAGGCACTTTAGGCACCACAAAACTACTTCCAAACCTTTATATTTTAAATAAAAGCTGGAGATATTTAACTAATTTTGATTTATTTGTACTCATAACGAATAGGCATTTAGCCTAAAATCCAAGGTCTACTCCTTAACAATGTTCACATCTGGACTCAGAACCTAAATAAAAACTATACGATTTACATGGCAATGGACTTGTATCACTGGGCTTGACAGTAGATTTAGAACTTTGCCTGGTATGTTTATAACCACTTTTTACTGTCTTCCTCAGGCACCTCAAGCACTATCTCCTCATAATGATCTATACCTGTAGAATCACTACCAGCAAGGTCTATCACATTATGTATAATTTCCGTTTCTTTTGTTTTTATATTTCCAGGGGAAAACCTTTTTTGGGAAGAAAATAGACGCCAGAGCTATTATGAAACTTTGTTGTTAAGAAGGCAACCACAATTATTTGTTAAGATTAATAACTGCTCTTAGCAAATGTGCTGCTATTTGGCATTCTGTAGCTTGTTTGTTATCGTGATATTTGTTTTCTCGCAGTTCGTTAGCCCACTGGAGTGACTATTCAAAAATTCTTGTGCTCTGCAATAGCATTTTGTTTTCACACTGCTGCCAGCACTGGAATACAGACTACTGAGAGCTTTTGTTACTACTTCTTGCCAAGATGGAGACAAAGCATACTGTGAAAATGTCATGCAAAAAATATATGTGGATTTTTAAAAGTCACACCCATTGCTCAGAATAGCAAGACATATCTTCTTGTGACCCCACTTGTGTGCAAACAAATTGCATTATACAATGTCAGTTTTGGAATGTGCACCGAGTTCAGGACATCTACTTGGCTGCAGCAGTGTCTGGTGAGGTCTGCCAGCACTTGTCAAGCTGTTTCCCGAACCGTTGTATTTGTTAGCCATGAGACAAATGCCATCTGAAGCAGTTGTTGATATTGAATGTTGTTAAAAGTTATAACTGCAACAATTGCATTATTATTTTACGTCTACAATATCAATTGAGCTCATAAGGTTTACATGAAAAGAAATGCTGGATCACCGCAAAAGAAATTTGTGTATAAATTCTCAGGAGTTTAACTTCTGGATAGCAGGTTGGTAAAGAAAGTAGGAAAAATGGACAAGAAATGAAATAAATGAAAGGAATTTTGAGTTGATTTATTGGAGAGTGCTTCACTTGCAGCACTACCATCATAGGCTACAGGTGAACTGGTGTACTGGAGCTGTTGAAGGTGGCGTGATGAAATTGTTTTGGTTACTTGAAGATGGTGATGAACTTGCTCATGTTATCTGATATTAGGATTTCAAAGTTCATTACTGTTTTTGTTTTTCAAAATAAATATTTTCTCCCAAGTGGTAATATCTAGTGAGCTCATTTGTTTAGGTCTATTTCATGTTTCGGATCCCAGAAATGTGCAGCAACTGCTAATCTATCTACTTACATGTGCTTACGACTATATATGTGTTCAATGGAGTAGATGTTCAAGTTTCTTTTTGTTTTGCTGATAACTCTAACACACCCTTGACATGATACCCGTTTTTCCATTTGCTTCCTTATTATGAGCTTCACTTCAACCAATTCATAAGAAAGGAGTGCAGAGTTCTTATTGATGAGAAGCTGAACAAAATCTGTTTGAACATTCACCTCAGAAATATTTGTTGTATGGCTTAGCAGGCTTGAGTATGGCCAAAATTGTTGGAATCGCCACAAGATTACTGAAACTACAACCATATAACATCAAGTCAATGCAGAACTGAAACCATGAGATCCAGCAGCTAGACTGCAATTCTGAAATTGCATTCATGATAGTGAAATTGATCCACAGCTAATTTTCCTTTCTGATGAAGCCTGGTTTAGTTTCAGTGGACTAAAAAATTCTCGAAACAATAGGTACTGGTTATCCACAAATCCTAGACTAACACACAAAATTCCACTTCATGGTATTAAAGTAGACGTATAGTGCACTATCTTGCAGATCAAGTTATAGGGCTGATCTTTAAAAAAAAAAAATTAACAGTCATCAATACATCAAAATACTGCCGCATTTCTTTGAGGAGTTCACTGGCAAAGAGAAAGTGTGCACAAGGTTCCAGCAAGATTCTGTGATGGCTTATATGATGCATGAAAGTATGGCAATTTTATTTGAAGCTGCTATAAATACAGTGGAATCTCATTAGCACGTTCCTCATTAACACGTTCACCTGTGCATTATGTTGAATAATAAAAGTGCCGGTACCAAATCACCAAATGTAATAAATAACGTTTGCTTAGTGCGTTTTCCCGGTCCCGCTTACTACGTTTGAAGTTTGACGTACTCATTCGCTATTTTGGTCAATCCTTGATCGGTCCAGTGGGAGTAGGCGCTTAACACCTTCAAAGTTTGACGTCCTCATTTGCTACTTTGGTCAATCCTTGGTCACTGGATGGATACCAGCAGCCAATCACATGCATGTATGCAAATATTTGTGTGACATGATTTGTGTGGGCGGGATACAGAATGCTTTACCTTGGTGTGGTAAATGTCAACGATAGTTTCTACTGTTGAGTGTCGACCAAACATACATAGATTGTATTTTAACTTTTCATTTGCAATGAAAAAAAAAGAAAGTGTAGTAAATAACCAACAGTGAAAAACTGAAAATCCTTGAAGTAGATCACAATCCAAATATGAAACGTGTGGATATAATGCAGAAGTTAAACATTCCTCCGTCAACCTTAAACGCAATTGTTAGCAAACCTAAATTGATTGAAACTGCTTTTAAAGAAGAGAAAACTGCTAAAACAAAACTTTCCTCTTGGAAAATAGGATCGAAACGAAATTTGTTGCATGGAAACACCTACCGTATTCAAATCGTATTGAATACGCCAAAGATAACTATCATCTATTGTACTTGTAAGACAATGCAAGCTCATAATTTTGTTGTCTTTTTTAGCAGAAATTGTTATCACATGTGTAATAAAACACACAGCAAAGCCACTATTGTCGCTCCCATAATTCGCAATATATTTTCTCAAAAACATTCATAACCTCAAAAGTCCAAGTTGACCAACATAAAAGCTTGAATTATTTATTCTCAGGCTTTGTGTATCCAAATCCAATTGAACACATATTGAATTTAACATGGAAACACAGATTGTATTCAGTATGAAATTGTACTCAAAATCGATTTCAATTGCCCATGGAGACATAATTATTAGAGATTATTATATAACGATGTTCTTAAATTGCAGATTTTATATTTTCGTTTACACGTTTTCCTGTCTATGACGTCCAAATCCTTAGGTCCCTGTAGAAACATACAAACAAAATTCTACAAATGGGCAGCCTGTTTCACCAACCTCACTTCTTGTCACTTTTATCCGTGGGTAAAGTTAAAAGATAGGAGTGCAGATTAAACCCACACCCCAAAGAACTGAAACAAAACTTTTGCCATGAAATTTAGTTCATTTCTGAAGGCAAATTGTGCCTAGTCAATGGAAATTGGATCCACAGGTGTCAGTAGTGCATACAAGCCAAGGGACCAACACTTCTCTAAGAGGTACCATATAAATTTTCTTTTGCATTGGCCCACCCACCCAGAGCCAGTCATGCTCAGCATGCAGCTGGACTACAACAGACTCAGCTACAAGTTAGTAGACTGAAATGTTTGAGGCACTTGCCAAAACTGACCCTCTACATGTGAAAAACGATGATATAAGAGCAACAAGAGAAGAGGCTCAAGAATTCAATAAGGATTACTCAGTCTGCACTTCACAACACTTACCTGGAAGAAGTTCTCTGTCTGCACATTCTGTACATGTTGGATAAGGATAGAAAAGATGCCCACGCTCTAGAGGATATGGCAGCATCCGGAATGTTCCCTCCCAAGTACAGTGCAATAAATTGAGTGCACCTTCTACCTGCTTCCAATGTGGCAAGTGGAAGAAGGCATATGCTATTGCTTCTGAATCGCCACGCTTTAGTACATGCTCTGGTGGCAGGATCAGTGGTTTCATTTCTAGCAGATACTAAAGCAATAACAAAAACAAATGCTTTCAGTTACTTTACACTACAGAAGATAAATTCATTAAGAAAGAGAAAGTCATAAAAGAATAGCATATAAATATCCCTAAATTTCTGTCTTACTTACTCTGATAGAAATACAGACACAGATAATAGACAGTTGGTTACAGTAGTTTCTCACAATAACTTGGACCTGATACAAAGGTGCTGTTCCCTGTTTTCATCAGTCCTCACTCTGTTGATAAGTGACATATTTTAGTAACATTTTGTTTCTCCCACAAGGAAGGAGTTTTACAACTCTTTCTCTTTGAAATAACTCAAATTCTGCTCGTTCATAGCCCTTGGACTAAACCAAGACTTAGAAAGAGTGTTGCAGAGAAGCGGGTTATGGTTATCCTAATGCAAATGTGTATATAATGTTGAAGTTTTGAGGAAAGGCCAGTAAGAGTATGAAGTGACCACAATATTGCAAGACTATGATACTACAGATGTGTAACATACATTTGTCACTGATATACTGTTTCCAAGAAGCTAAGTACTTAGTATATAGATAATATAAAATACAGATGGTGGTTAGAGTTGCAAACAGTGGCTTATGATAGTATTACAGACAAACTATCCCCTATAGCAAAATATAACAGGGTGTATACTGCCTTGAAGGTTTAAAATTCCAGTATATTTTTAGTATTTCTAGTACAATTTTTGACAAAATTCCAGTACTGCATCGAGTTGTACAGCAGTAAAAGTGTAGTAGTATTCAAACGCATGTTGTGGCTTTACTGTTTTTATTTGTTTTACCATCCATAGTATGAAGTAGTGCTTATTACTAGCTACTATACCCGATGTTGCACGGGTGGCTTTTTAAATCTTGAATGACGATTTAATTAAATTTATTCTCTGCACTTTTTATGAAATTATTGTACAACGTTCTAGAAGATTTTTTATGCTGAATTCTCCACTTTAGCGCTTAGAACTGTAATTCCATAAAATTCCCATCCCATATTATTGATAATAATGAACCAAAAATTCACTGATATGCACGGAAATGGGAATGAAATATCAGCAGATTTTGTATTTCTGATCTTAGCCCCCCCCATTACCTCCCCCGCAACAATCTTCATAATTCTGAAAATGTTGTATAGCCTATAAAAAAATTTTAGGGGTGAAAGATTATCTAAATATTTTAGTCATTTTACATAAGATGATAAATTATGGAAAAAAAATATCATGCAAAACAACATTAAAAAAAATACTTATTTGATTAACAACATATTTCCAAGAACCTATCACCTGAAAATTAATCTGCAATAAATCAATATTATATGGATATTTCGTCCAATTTTTTCCAGTACGTAATCACTAATTCCAGTATAATTTCAATATATCCAGTGTGTAAAAAAATTTAAGTATACTTCCAAGATTTCCAATATCAGTAAACACCCTGTATAATCATTTAAAGCATAAAGGAAAATTAACATGTTTCCTAGGTGATGTAAATAACAGAAAATACTGAATAGGCTGATTGCTTAGCCTCCACATATTTGCACTACAAGTATGGGATATTTTAAAACTTTGGTTCTTGGAGAAGTTTGCCGCCTTTGATGAAGTGTTTCTTATAAAAGTTTACATTTCTGTCCGCACTGTGTAGCACAATTTCCATCTTTCTGGATTTTATCACGGCTGTGACTCAGTTTACTTAATGGTGTGGGCACATAAGTCATAAATAAGCATTGTTACTTGGAATGCCTTTAGTAAATTCTGAAATTCTCTGAACTTTAAAGAACTAAACCATATTCTGTCACTGGGAAACATATGGCTTGATAGTCTCTCAAGGTGGTGTATTGCATCACAATATCTTCATACTTATTATAGAGTTGACACTATAAATATATTGTATATGTTAACAAAGGGTGTTTACATTTATCTCAAATGTCTGTGATGCATTCTATTATGAGGGGCATTCTAAAATTTCTTGGCCTGACGCACAGATGTCACGAAGATGGCTAAATTACTATGATAGTTGTCAAGTATCATTCTGTACATGACGTGCTGTAAAGTTTCAGACACACAAGAGTAGTCACTTGTTTGTGACGATCATATAAACAAACACGACCCAGATAGTCAAGGTCATTAAGAGATGGACTTGTGAATGGGAGGTCTGCGGTTCTAATCCCACCAAGATTATCCCACTCACTGAGGTTTTTCCTGGCTTTCCCTACTCCTCATAACTGGCAAATGCCAGGGAGGTACCTAAAACTTAGGCCTGAGCATTTCCTTCCTAAGCTTCCTTTCCCAATTATCATTTCATTTCATGTAACATCAGTATAAACTAGTAAGTAAAATAGTTAGTAAACTAGTGTTATCTTTCTCTATAAACTGGATAAAGGTGAAATACAAGCTCTGATAAAGTACTTCATTTTGAAGGTTTTGAGCCCAACAGAAATATAAAAGGAGTTTCATTCAACATTAAAGGCTTCTTCCACTTCATTTTTCACAGTTAAAAAGTGGGCTGCTGAGTTTAATTGTGGTCGTATATCCATTCAAGCTGACAAGCGCTCAGGGCATCCCAAAACCACTACACCCAATAAGATAGTGACAATTCACAATATTGCCGACGGAGGTACACAATTGGCTGACATTGCAAAGACCCCAATAGGCTGTGTCCAGTACATTTTACAAATAGTTTTTATAGGAGAAAGCCTTCTGCTCTATGGGTGCTGTGTTTGTAAACAATGGACCAAATGCATTTCAATGAACATTTCTCAAGAGTTTTAGAAATGTTAAACACAATTCCAGTGAGCTTCTCCAGCATCTCATAACTAGGACCTGGATTTTTGGGTGGAGTAAACCTTCATTTTAGGTTTCTTATATGCTTAAAATAGGTTCTTTTTTTTTTTTTAGGTTTTTATTGATTAAAATAGTTTTTTTTTTTTTTAATGTTTTGCTTCGTGGATCAATACAGGTATAAATAATTTTGCTAAGATTTATTTTTTGGCATTGTAGTAGATACATACATTCTCAAATTTTCTGGTGTAAACGATTTCTGTTATCAGTAACACGTCTTGTATGAAGAAAAGCT
Source organism: Deroplatys truncata (assembly GCA_030765065.1). Lineage (NCBI taxonomy): Eukaryota > Metazoa > Arthropoda > Insecta > Mantodea > Mantidae > Deroplatys > Deroplatys truncata. The sequence continues at coordinate 680,312,028 of CM060990.1, forward strand.
TCTTTCAACGGAACATGACGTCATTGGAGCGTAGAACATAGATGCCAGTGCAAGGAGGTTCTAGGGGTAGTTCTACTGTATACTTTTCTCCCTGCAATACTAAATTGATTTTCAAATCTTCAAAAGCAAGATTTCGTTGAAGAATCTTCTGCAACTTCGAAGAACATGCAATTCTCACTGGTCCAGGTATTTCTTTACTGGAAACATTGCCAATGATATCTAGAGCATCTTTCAGTGGCAAAGTTGTACTTTCCAACCGGAGAATAGCTTTGGTATAAAACAAAAATGTGTCTTAATATGTGTAAGGGAGGCAGCAAGAGTGGGGCACTCAAGTGATTTCTTAGCCTTATCAATGCAGGAAGCTTCTGTTTCACCCAATTCATGCCGGCCCTCATAGCCGTGGTCACTGGAGCATGTAGCTTCGGCGCTCCGCCAAGCTGAGGGTTCGAGTCCCGCCATGGTCATGGGTGTTTGTGTGTGTGTAATTGCGGTAATGAAAAACAGTAAAAACACAGCTCTAAAGAAAGAGAAAAAAAATTCATTGACAACATTTTTAACATCTTTTAAGTGCTCGGCATAGTAAATGGCAGCAGACAGCCAAGTACACTCCTCCTGACCTTCTATCAGCTGCATCCAGGTGTCACCACGTCACATGTGCTGCGTTTAACTGTAGTAACTTGAACTATCTACTGGCTATAAGTGGTGGAACTAATTTTACAATGAGTTTCAATCTGAAAATAACATTCATTTCGAAAAAGGAAAAAAAGCTATTTAGGTTATTTTAGGCGTCAACCCCTCATTTAGGTTTTTTTAGGTGTAATGAATTTCGCGTGTTCTGTTCCAGGAAGTGTGAAATGAGTATATATCTTGAAATGTGTTAATTAAATAGCGAGGAAAAATATAGGTAAAAACCTAAAAATCCGGGCCCTACTCATAACAGTAGGTGAAATATGGATTGATCACTGCATGCCAGAGATGAGGGGAGTCTAAACAGTGGATGAATTATGATAAGAATTCATAAATGAACCCCAAATGCTTAACATTAGCTGGTATGGATTCACCCTTCCCAAGAAAGAAAATGCTCTGTGAAGAAACATTACCTAAATAACTGTGTTAATGGAACACAAGCTGAGGACCTCAAAATTTACTCTGATTCACTGACTAAATATCATGAACAGGGCTGAGAAAATTAATAATTTGCTAGTCTATAATGAGTGAAATGTTATCAAACATGTGAATATGTTGGGGAAAACTTATACTATAAAAGTAGGATTCCAGAACAATGGTAATTTTAAATCTTGTGGATTTTCCACTTGGTATCAATATGAAAGGACAGTAACCCTTTCAATGTGAGTGACAGTTTTAAGAGTCATTTTGAGATAGAGGAATATGCAGTGGCTGCCATCTAATATAGTGCGGATCTCGAATATGAAGTGTTAAGCTATGAATCACTAATACAACTGCTGTTTTGTTTAAAAATTTTGGAGAGAGAGAGAGAGAGAGAGAGAGAGAGAGAGAGAGAGAGAGAGAGAGAGAGAGAATGAGTTTACAGTTTGAGAAAACATTTGCATTTGGAAGAACAGAAACTGCATTTTCAATTTTGAAATCCCGCCAGGTGACATACTGATGCAGAGGTTCATCCAAACACCATGAGGAATGAAACTGACAGTCGACCAGGAACTGATGATGGGAACAAGTAGCTCCAGAAATCCATTTTCTGTTTCTAAATATAGTAAGTGATGTAGTGTCACAAAATCGAATACGTAATTAATCTAAATGATTAGTCACTGTCACTAAGTCCACCATATTTAATTCAATTTAAAATCAAACTTGGTATTTAAGTTCAGTATCTCCCAAAGATGAGACTTGAAGATTTTAAAGAAAATTCCCCATCCAAACTACCATTTACATGCGTATTTTTATTTTCTCGAAAAACGTCTGTAAAGATTTTGATTAAAATGTGTGTTTAAGATCGTTACATGAGTAATACAATATGTATATCTTAAATTTTCTATAAATAGCCTCCAAAGTCCTCTTCATTTGAAGTAAATTTTGTATAACTGGTAAACCATAACAGTTAAAAGTTTACTACACAACAAATGTAGATCTCTTTAAAACACAACTTGTTTCAAATCAGCTTTTTTGTGGCATTAGCTGTTTCCAAGGTATACATTGTTATTGGTTTGAATTTTTCAATACTTTTGTCATTTTTTGAAGCAGCCATCATTCAGTTACTTCTCAAGATGTTATGGAAAGAGTATAGAATTTCATGATCAGCATATAGCAACCCACTTTTAAACTATTGCTTCAAATTCCTGCATCACCCTCATACATACAAGGAAATATATAATGCTACTTATTTCTGCAAACATTTATTCTTGATAAACGTTTGCAGATAGACAAAAGCATAAGTTTTTATAATAGTTTATGGAAGTTTTATAAAACTAAACAGAAAGTCATATGAATGTAACATCAGATTTTTTTTGTTTTTCTTAGGTACTCTCTCAGAAGTATATTTTAATATGTTGTTACATAAACAAAGAGTATAAACCTTCACCAGCACTGAAGACCAAGTTTAAATGTGTTATGAAAGCTGCACCTCTGTAAACTGATTTTACAGATTATCAAAATTTTTCCCGAGTATGAAAGTCTGCAAAGCTCTAACTACAAAGAAGTAATGAGCTTTTGGCTTATTTAAGGAATATTTTGATCCATCTATCCATGCACCCTGAGAGTTTTGACAGCAGCTGGAATGTTAAATGAGAGGCTGAATGGAATAAGGGCCTATCATGTTTTACTATTAAATTGCTTTTTTTTCAGTTCTTTACTCAGCATACTCTTTTCTATACATGCACAGGAGAATGCTGCATCTTAAATTAGTGGCTGGAAAATAGAACCTTTAATTAAAAAATGCAGCTATAAAATTTGATTTTAGAATGGAAAACAGGCCCATCCCATTCTCTCCATTTTAAGATGGCTAAGCATGCAATACATCCTTGGTCACAGTATAGCACACACATGCATTGCATACAGCAATATTCTGAGTGAAATTAAGAGTAAAATTAACACTAACAGCACAAAAGAAAATAAAGAAAGTAATACAAAATAGTTTGAAGATTATCCATTGCAAAAAGGAAAGCAAGTTTCATACAAACAGTCTCAGAATATTGATAAATATTATTAAACAATGCACTGCTCTTTCATATGTCTATACAGAAAATAAAGAGATGATATTCTATTATTTCTACAAACTACCATTCTATAATCTGCAAAACAGCTAGGTACTTAGTTGGACCATTATGTAAAACATCTGAAAAATAAGTAAGAGTTCCTCACCAAAGAACCCCAATACTTTTTAGTTCAAATATTCAGAATGGCACTCACATTCATATCTGTGCAAATCTAACTGGAAGATACACAAACAGAGAAAATTATAGCAATATCAAACATCAATGCAGTTAATTAAATGCATTAATTAAATAAAATTAATGAAAATATTTCTAGAATCTTATGCATTTAAGTTTTAGTGAAAAATCACTTTTTCTCAAAGTGTAATAATTTTAATTCTGTACGCGGTGTACATTTTAGTATTGGTAGAACAAATTTTGCACTGCAACCATAAAAAGCTATTTTTAACAATATCATTTTGCTTAAAAATGCTCTCAAATGGAATGGGCCCTTATTCAATTTCCTAAATCAAGCACAAAAACATATACAGGTGTAAATAACACCACACAAACTTTACTGGTAGTAGATGGTTCTTTGATCATTTATTTGAGGTAAGAAACCAATGGCCTACGAAGTCAAATTACTGAGTTATGTCAATTCAAAGCAGTCAGAGTTTGGGGTCAATAAATAAGATCATAGTAGAATAGGTAAGCAATCTCTATTAGAAACGTAGTACATCAACTAGGGATTTGGCTGTCAATGTCTCTGAATCTCTGACAGATTGTGCACTGACACCTTAATTACAGCCTTCACTAGGCGAGATTTGTGTGTTATGTGCGTACATGAGGAAACACAGGGTAGACTGCAGAAATGATTTTTATGCAATGGTTAAAGTTAGACATTGTGCAAGTATGAACGCTATGTTGCAAAGACAATGTTTAGCATTAAACACTGTCTAAAATGAATGTTTAAATATTTGAACACTTTCAGGAACACTGTTTAACCTTAAAATTCATACTGCAAAGTGTAAGGTAATGCCTGCATGCTAAAGATTGCATTATACATAACGCTATGTGGAGACAGAATAGGAAACATCCTCTGAATCATAACATTCTGCCTGATTACAGCAATGATTTCGAATTAAATGGCCAAGTGAAATTCAAAGCATGCTTTTGCTTCTCAAACGAAACTGTGAGGGAAATAATATGCAAGTTCAGGCATCTATTACAGCATGACACAAGAGGTTGCCCATTGCCAATAACAATGTAGTTTCTTCTGCCACTCTGGTTCTTGACAACCGGTACATTTATGCTATATATGGTGACATCATTAATGTCAATGCAGGACTTGCACGTGTTTCCTGACTTTCATTAAACATGATTTGCTGTCCTTACCAAGTAAGCACTAATTCTTGAGCATATTAAACAACCCCTTTATTATACATTATTCTGTTTATTCATTGTACACTTGGAAAATAAAAATGTGACAATTATATTTTATCTATTTATATTATTCTTTTGTTTCAGAGATTAATTTTCCCAAAGCAATGGGTACCACTGATAGCATCCACATCAGAATAACCTATTCTTTGTGTGATAGGGCTGCTGTTTACATAAACCAGATGGAAATACTTGAACAGCAATTTTTCTCAGAGCCCGCTGTCATAAACTTTACTTGCCATTATCACTTCAGGATGTCAGAAAGTGCTGTCTTTTCTTTGACAGAACATTTTATGGCTCATTGGCCATGATGATTTATTTATAAAACAAAAGCAACTCTTAAAACCAAAATGTAATGCTGATTGCAAAATAAAATTAATTGCAACTGGTAGAAATCACCAAAGATTATAATGAAAGAAATACTATATTTCCTTTTCACAGCTAATTGCTTGAACCTAACCAATGTCTAACTAAACACTGGTTAAACACTGCTTAAGCAATGGAAATATGTATCTAACTTAAGGGGACAAGGTACTCTGAAATGGTCAAAAATAAAATCTCTATTATTTCCAGTTTCAGAAAATATATACTTTTTGGGGGTTAAGACGTTTAAATACCATTTAAATGCTAGTCTGTACTCCCTTAAAGCTGTCATGCAACGTCCCTTTTTTATAACATTTTTGTGTATCTTTCAACAACGAATGACTATATCATACCCAGTGAGCAGTTCAGCAATTAACAAAAGAGGCCAGGACAAGAGAAGGCAATCAGAAAAGCTCAAGCAATTCAGAAATGAAGCTGCAGATAATTATGACCCAGGAATGTACTGAAGTGTGTCAGAATTCTAATGTTCAAACTTTAAATTCAGTTTTCTCAAAACAACATTTTTGGATACTTATGTACCTTTTTCTCAGAAAGTATGAGAGGTAGAGAGCTGAAATGTTCAGTACACATATACAACACATAGTTAAACTTTCTGAACCACAATCATAATTTTATAATGTATATTAGTGATATTAAGTAAGCAACAACATTGCAAATTTTCCACATTTTTACTTTTTTGACTTTGCAATTAATTTTTTTTTTCAATTTCTAGTGAACTGATATACATAACTAAATAAATGAGGTTCAGAAGATAGCCGATTAAACTAAGAACAAGCATGTGAAAGTGTGATTCTGTATTGCAAGTAGTATCAGAGAAAAAGGTACACGAATTCACATGTTTTAAGAGTAAATTTTATTATTTTTCTGCTGAATAAAATAATTTTTATGGACTCGGCTACAAAAGCTATCAATTCAAACAACCACTTGAAATAATTGTCATGATTTATAGAATAAATCATAAAAATTTCAGGAAAAACCATTGAGAACTTTAAGAGCAGTGGTAATTTATCGCACTTAAGGTATAATTTCCATATGTTCAGACTACCTTGTCCCCTTAAACATCGTTTAGCTAGACAGGGTCTAAGAGTTTAACTAAACCTACCGTTTCTGAAATCAGCCCATAATTGATAAAATAAATGAGTCGAATGATATTAAAAGCCTTCACTTACATCATGATGGTAAAATATGGACGATCGTTTCGCGACTTCAAGGTCTCATCTTCTGAAGGTTTAGAGACTGAATCTTGCTCCACAACACAAAATGTATCTAACCCATGTGGACGATTGGAAGGACCTCAGGTGGTAGTTTTTATAACTGCTGAAGGTGAACCAGATGGCTGCTGTACCGGCATCTCTTGTAGTATAGTGGAACTAGAAGTAGGATGAGCTCCATCTTGAGCTGTTTTCTTCTGAAGGTGAACCAGAAGATGAGTGACGTCATCCAACGCCGGAATTTCAAAATTTATAACATGTAAATTATTTTTACATATTTATATATGAGTTCTTTGGAGACTAAAGTTACTAATACTTATCCACGCTTATTTAAGTTTTGGATAAGATATGTGGATGATATACTAGCTATTGTTCCCAAGTCACAAATTGATACAGCTTTGGAATATTTATTATTAAAAATTAAAAAAAAATAATTTACATGTTATAAATTTTGAAATTCTGCCGTTGGATGACGTGACCCGCCTTCTGGTTCACCTTCAGAAGAAAACAGATCAAGATAGAGGTTTTCCTACTTCTAGTTCCACTACACAGATTTTACCATCATGATGTAAGTGAAGGCTTTTAATATCATTCGACTCATCTATTTTATCAATTGACTTCTTCACTGTTAAGATTGTCCTATTTCAACTTTGATAATCAGCCCATAATGTTTATTGTTTAACAGTACGAGTCTAGACCAGGGATACCAGATTCAATGCCACAAACAACCTGTGATGTCTACTATGTCATGGAATAAATTTATGCACCTATAGGTAGCCAGCTGGAACAGATCCACTCTCTGAATCAAGCAGTAGCATGAAGTACTGAGACTTTCCCAAAAAGACACGGAGGCATGCTACAGCCACCAACAGACATGACTGACACTGGGAAGATACTATCAGCACTGCAGAGTAATGGTAGTTGTTTCTTACTCATAAGTAGATACTGATTTCATGTTACATTTGCTGCTTGCATTCAGCACACAATGGCACCACATTTAAGCAGCAAAATCAAACTGCATTTTTGGCTTACTGATTTGCACCTTGTGTACGATGAAGCTGGAGGTTGTGCTTCAAAATTTGCATGAAAAAAAGGGAAAGGTATCCCAATAGATGGCATCTGCATCATACTACCTACCACACCAGTGTATGACAAGCCCTGTACAAGGAGCAGCTGTATCCCTTCCATCTGCAAAGGTTGCAGAACTTTGGAAGATTTTAATTTATGCTTGCAGTTTTGTGAAAGGGCCATAAGGCAGCCACCGGCACTTTTTTTCATTCCTGTTGTTCACTAATGAGGTCATGTTTACCAGGGATGGAAAGAACCACCACATGTGGGCACACCAGAGTCACTATGCTGAAGAGCCACCAACATCAGTTTATGGTGAACATATGGGCAGGCATTGTTTCTGTCATCCTCATGGTCTAGGGGTACCATGCTAGCCTCCGATTCCTGAGGTTGTGGGTTCAAACCTGGCATAGGGCAATGGATTTTTTCAGGTGTAAAAATCCTTAGCATCGCATCGCTTCCTTCGGAAGGGAAGTAAAAGCCTGTGGACCTGTGTTGTAAATTTACAGCTCATAAAAGAACCTCAAACCTGATAGAGGCCTTTGAGCAAAGTTTCCAGTCCTTCATGCCCAATATAGAATGGGACGCCAAGAACTATAGTAGTTAAAGAGTGTCCATAAATAAAACACAATTTATTTATTGTTTCAAATCACATCATTGGGCCATATCTTCTCCCTTCTTGACTGTTTGCGATATTCATGGTACATTTCCAAAGTAGGTATTGCGAGCACTTTTGGAATAAGTGTCGCTTGATGTTAGTGCTGAACAGCATTTCCAACATGATGCAGCTCCTGCGCATTACCCTACAAACCTATTGAGTCTTTCCCAATCCTGGATCAGAAAAGGCAGCCCTGCAATGCCTTGACATCTTAGTTAGCTGGACCTCAATCCCAAGGATTTCTTTTTCTGGCGTCATCTTCAAACTACGGTGTATTCATTACCAACAGATTCTTTTTGCAGTCCTTTCACAAGAAATGTTCAATGAGATCAGGAAGCATTTCTGTAATGAAGTTACTTTTATTCCTACTATATAATATTGCAATGTTAATATATTTTTAAAGATTCAGTCACACTTAGATATTTTAAGTTTATGAATTTACATTTTCACAGAGCGAGGTGGTACCCTGCAATAATGTGTACGTCTTGCATTTGGGAGGTCCTGGGTTCAAACCCCCAGGGCTGACCAACTTCACTGAAGGTTTTGTCATGGTTTTCCTCGCTTGCTGGGCAAATGCTGGATTGTATAATTTGATCTGCAAATTTTCTTTTCGTCTCTTTCATCACTACATTTCACTTCCTTCTTCTTCACCACCATACCAGACATTGGACTGATCAACCATCCTGGATCTAGAGTTTGCTTGCTCCTCAACAGGTTACTGACCCAAGGCTTTGGCTTTTAAGTTCTTAAGAGCATAAGTCCTACAAAGAAGAGGGTAATCTTTTGCAGAAGAATTTACATTTTCATTGGTGGTTTTGTGTGTAGACTTAAACCAGTGTACTGAACATTATTGTATTTAATTTTTAGTGAGTTTTGTACTATTTAGGTCATAAAACGACAATTAAAAGAATTAAAAATTAAAAATGTGAACTTTGTTTACACCAAAAATTAACATCTTCTATAAATCAAGACAAAAAGAAAGAAAAAAATAAATAAAACAAAGGTTCATTGCAACTTGAACACATAACTCTTAGCTTATTGTGAACACACTAAGACAAAAAAGATGAGCATACTTTCGAAGCGTATATTTGTTGAAGTTCAAATCATTTCCGCAGCCAGTTCACAATGGTGTCTCGGGACGCCTGCCTTTAGCTTTGTCCTAGTTTTACTTTTCATATTGAGTCCCAACTACTAATATGCACTGACAGCTGAGTGGTTATAAGCAGGTATGTAGCAATGAGGACTACTGAGGTTCGTATCCCCAACATAATTTATTTATTTTTTTGTGTGCAGAAAAACGCAATGTTTATTATGCATATTGTAATATATGAGGGGCATTCAAATGAAACCTGCCCAGTGCATCTAACTTTACATTACACGTAAGGTGGCACCACATAACTGTGTGTATGGTGGCACCATCTATGGTAGAGTGACTGCAGCATGCGCAACGTTTGACGTTGCATAGCGACAGTGTGGTTTCACGCCGAAGAAAAGGTGGTCACACAAGTTATCGTCCACTACTGAACATGAAGGCAAGTAAGCAGGAACAACGAAGAGTGGTTAGATTTTTAGTGGTGTAGGGAGTTGGAGGCCGTTAAATGTATCAATGGATGAAGGCTGTGTACGGTGAGTACAGTCTGTGTCATTCAAGTGTGGTGGAATGGTGCAAAAGATTCCTTGAGGGGCGCGAGTTACTGGAAGACGATGCTCGTCCTGGACAGGCTCATCGTGTCATCACACCTGAAATAATTGCGGAAGTGAATGCTTTAATCTTGGGCAACTGCAGAATCACCGTGGACAAGATCCATCGGTTACTGGGTATTAGCGTGGGCACAATTCACATCATAATGCATCAACACTTGAGATTCCGAAAAGTTTGTGCGCAGTGGGTTCCCCACTAACTGACTGCCGAACAGCACAATACTTGAATGGCGCTGTCTTTGAGTCATCTGCAACATTATCATGAGGAGGAATATGGCTTTCTGCCGCATTATTGCCACTGTGACAAAACATGGTGTCACCATTTGGAACCAGAAAGCAAGCGTCAGAACAAGCAATGGAAACATGCGACTTCACCACCTCCAAAGAAATCAAAGGCCGTGCACACCAGTTCTGGTAAGGTCATGATGTCCTCCTTTTTTGACCACAACGGCCCACTGCTTGTCGAGTTCCTGGAACATGGAACCACCATCGATGTCCAGCATTATCAAGCCACTTTACAGAACCTTAGACAAGCCATCAAGTCAAAACACCCAGGCATGTTGTCCAATGGCATTATTCTCCTGCATGATAATGCCCACCCACACACTGCCAATGCGGTGAAGACGACATTGCAGCAGTTTCAATGGGAACCGCTGGAACATCCACTGTACAGTCCAGACCTTTCACCGTGTGATTTTCATGTTTATAGACCTCTAAAACAAGCTATTCGCGGACATCAATTCACAACGGACGACGAAGTGTGTGAATGGCTCCAAGCCTGGATCCGACAGCAGCCTACTAGCTTCTTCAAAGATCGAATCGACCGGCTAGTGTCACAATGGGATAAATGTGCCAACAGTTTTGGTGACTATTTTTGAGTTAATAAAATCATTACAGTTACTTTACACAAGTGACCGGGCTTCATTTGAATGACCCTTATAATTTCCAATTGCTAAGGGTTATTGATTTCAAGGTATTTGTGCTCACACATAAAAACTGAAACATACTCCTTTTTTTTCAAACTAAATATAAAATAAGTAAATATTACATTCCTAAATGATAAAAGCAAATAAAAATAGAAATTAACTTAATATCTTGTGTGTAAACATTCTGCTTCAATTACTGCCCTCATTCTACGGGGCATGAATTATACCAAATTCCTACTCAAATTTTCACGACAGGATACTTCCTCCCAAGCATAAATAATTGATAATGCATTTATTGTTAATAGACTGCAATACAGTTTCTGACATTTGTCAATTTTAATTTACATATTTAAAACTTACAATTACATTCGCCCATACGCAGTACTTAAGGCTATGTTTAAAAGATCTACAATTAGAATTACATAATACAAGTTTACAATTATTACAGTTCATCAATAGTATACAGTGCCTTATTTATTAAGTATATCTTAAGCTGATCCTTAAAAATATGTTATATTAGGTTGCTTTGCCAAATCTGGTAGTTTATTATACAAAAATAGCCCCATTACACTGGGATCTTTGCAGCTGACATTTATTCTAAAACCTTGTCTAAAAAAGTCATGGTTGTGTCATGTATTATGATGTATATCACTATTTCTTAAATTATCTTCTTACAACACATATATTATTACTCTATAAGCATATAATGAAAATACTGTAAGAATTTGTTTTTCTTTAAAATATCGCCTGCATGAATCCCTATGATTTAGGCGATATATTATTCTGATAGCTTTCTTCTGTAATTTCAATACTCTTTCCATATTTTACACTACACCCCAAGATTTATCCCATATATCAAATGAGGAAATGTGGCACCATAATAGATCATTTTCAATATTACTACTACTTCTAGGAGATTAGAAAAGTGTCTAAGCAGAAACAATAATTTACTAATTTTCCCACAAATACATTGAATGTGTTCCGACCATGTTAATTTTGGTCCATTATAATACCTAGAAATTTATGTTTATTTGTAGCATATATATTGCAATCTGATAATTGTGAAGTGTTAGATTCCTTATTTAAATTATTTTCCTTAAAGTATTTAAATAGTGTTTCAATGGTTTGCATCATCATATTATTTAGTTCCTCAGTTGAAATGCCCCAACACACAGTAATCTGCATAGGAAATAGCTTTACTTTCATCTCTATTAGGTACGTCATTAGCATACAGAATAAATAAAAGAGAACCCAGTATGCAACCTTGAACACCATAGTTTACAGTTTCAAATTGTGATGTAGTTTTTGTTGTTAATTTCCATTGCTTGTGATATATTCGTGTTGCTGCTTTCTGCCAATAAGGTATGAGTTAATTAAACCTTTAGTTAAACCCCTAATCCTATATGCTTCTAATTTATTCAGAAAAAACATTATGATCCACACAGTCAAATGCTTTTGTAAGCTATCTTGTATTTGATCACACAAATCCTCTTTGCATTGTCTTGCAGGCCCAAACTCCAAAACTTTATTCGCCTAAGCCCACACATTTTCAATAGGATTCCAATCTGGTGAGCAAGGAGGCCAATCAATTACTGTGATATTTGCCTTTGCAAGAACCAGTTTTAAATCTGCTGACTGTGCGGACAGGGTAGTTATGCTGCTGGAATTCAGTCATTCCATCGGGATATCTAGTCCTTACAGAAGGAACCATGATGTTTTCGAGGATGTATTTATACTCTGCTGGCTATTTAATGTGCCATCAAATTGCCACAACACACCTAGACCATCTCGTGACATCCAAACCCAACACGACCTTGGCGATCCATCTGTGTCATGTATTTTGCGTCATAACATTTTCCTCTGGGGAGGTACACAATTTGTAGATGGAAATTAGAATTAATTCTGATTGTAAACACATGCTCGAAGGGATTACTGTCTGCCTCTTCTAGAAGTGCAGTGTCCTGCTGAGGAGTGGACAAACGTTTTCAATCCTAACCAGGTCGATGATGAACAATCCCTTCCCTGGATAACCGCAACCACCTTGTAGTCGTAGATATAGGGACTTCAAAGTGTTCTTGCAGTCTGAGACACAGAGTATCCAGCAACGTTCACTAACATAAGGAGAGATCTCCTTGTAGCTTCGTCTTTATGTGCGCGCTCAACCATAGCAAAAGTCACGATTGCTAACATATCATACAGAACTCCAAGGCTATGAGGTGCGTGCACATGATCATCCCAGTGCCATTCATAGCTGAAGAATTAGACAGAGTGTTTGCACATCCAATATTAAGTCAATTAAATACTTGGTTTAGTTTTTCACTTTAGAATTCTTACTAATATGGCATTTATTTTGAAAACGAAGAGAGTAATTTGTTTGTGTTTTTATGCATGAATATCTTAAAATTAATAGATATCTTATGCATGAGAAACATACGGCATTGACATGTATTTAACAAATTTAAAAAAAAAAAAAACATATACACAAAGGATTTGAATGCACGTGGTTCCAATTATGACACGCACGTGTTCCACCACTTGGCTACCATGCATACAACCAAACTAAAAGACATCTTCCTAGTTATCGCATAGTTTTGAAATGAACATGGGTGGTAGTAAATCGTGCATTGTGAACACAGCATCAGCAAATGCTTCCGACATTTTCTGAATCGAACTCCTTGCTCATTTATTTTGTCTTAGGCTGTACCTTCCTTTCAATTCATCCATTACACTGAATATATGCGCTCACCCCCCCCCCCCCCCCAATTGTTGCTTATCTTACCTCCCAGCTGAAATAAAAGTTGTCAGTAGTGTGAAATGCCTAGAAATTTTTGGAGCACAATTCTGTAATTTGACTTTGTAGAACATTGGTTCCTCATCTCAAATTGATTGTCTAGAAATCGTCCATTATCAGTAAAATTCATGTGAGGTTATTCATTTACACCAGTATATATACACAAATTTACTGTTAAGTTGCATCATGCATATAAGCAAAAATGTAGAATTACATATGCAATGTAAGTATCATTGAGTGAAGCATCCAAAGCACTGATTGAAGTGTGAGGTATGAGAAACTATGATAAGAAGCACAAATTACAAACAAAGGTAAAGGAAGTGAAGTGGATACAGAAGACATTCCAATGTGGAAACAACTGTACTGCATGCCTTGGCACAAAATTTTATACAAGTAATATTTACAGTTTTTTTTAAACAACACATCTAATAATTTTGTATTACATATTATGTCATATGCACTATCAAGTATCAGTAAAATCACATGGGAAATATTCAGCAAAGAGAAACAGACAGCAAATGTGAAGCAATATCCATAAGGCTATTGTTTCCTAAGTTGATATGCCTTAAAACCAAATAAAAGTGAAACACGAGACAAGAACTTAACACTGAGAAAACCTTTGTCCATGCTTATATACCACTATAGGATACACTTTCTTTGAATTTCCAATATTTCAGTGAAATCAGTATTAAAAAAAGTGTTTCGTGTGAAGTCAGAACAATGTGAAATTTACTTAGTTTCACTCATATGGAGTCAGTACATAAACGAGGTGCAAAGTAACTCATGAAGTGAAGATACACAGAAAAATAGTGCATTTAAACAAACAACTCAGAAACAGAAAATTGTGCTTCACCCCTTACCAACAAAAAGCAGCAGCACCCCCTTAAGTTAAAACTACTTCACTCATCTAAAGTGCTTTAATTAGGGAACAAGCAACTATGGCACATGAAGGTGCAGTGAGTTTTGGTTACCTTTGGTACATGTGGATTAAATTCAACAGCTCTGTGGATGGCTTCAACAGCAGTCATTTCAGCTGTGGTGAGACCCCGTTTGCTAGCAATATCAGGGGAAAATCTGCACATCAAACACACCAGGTTTAAACAGGGTTTGCCTTTCATGTGCAACATAGTATCATGGCCTAATCAATGTAGCAGCAAAAAAACAATGCATACAAGGCTTGAAATGTGTATATATACATCCTAATTCTTAGAGGAATATTGCTGACAATGCATATGATAAAGTCAAATGTCTGGGTAGGCAAAAATGATAAACTAAATAAAATACCAGCAACAATTGCACTGTTTAGTGTTCACTAATGTAAATTGGTATTATTTATTAATTCATTTTTGCTTTCATTTTTTTTCCCTGACTTTCATAGTATTGCCAATATTTAGCATGTCCTGTTTGTCTTCACTGTTGACAATTTTAGGTGAAATATTGTGTAAAAGTTTGATTAATGCAGTGTTGTACGAAAGGTTCATTCATGTATCATCATTTATTAATGAGTTATAAAGTCCTTTTTCTTTAAAATGATACTATTTACTTTGTTTAAATAGTATTTAATGCCAGTTCTCACTGCATATGGCACCACAAGCGATGGGCACTTGATGGTACGTGAAATGAAATTATCACTGGGAAAGAAAATTTGGAAAGGAAATATTCCAGGCCTAAGTTTAGGGTACCTCCCAGCATTTGCAGTTATGAAGACTGATAAAAACCTGGGAAAAAAAATGGTAAGAGAGGACAGTCCTGGCGGGATTTGAACCGTAGACCTCCTGTTCACAAGTCCATGTCTTAACAACCTCAGCTACCCATAACATTATGCACCTTTTATTTCCTGGTGCAATTAAGCCCTTCAAAATACTTACAAAATTTAAAATACTCATTGCATAAAATTTACTTTTTTTCATTATACTTTGCACCAGGGATGGAACAATACCACTATTTTGCGATGCTGATACTGTTTTTGGGTGATGATACTCAACACTCAATTTATAGAAACAGTTTAGAGGCTTCTTGACTGCATTTTACGATATGACTAGTTTTTAGTGTATAAACATCTCTAACCAATTCTGAAACAGCCGATTCTGTAACCTTAAATTGGTAGCAATTTTTTTCATTTTAATAAAGCTACACATTATATACGCCGTATTTCTAGTCAATGCTGACAATTATTAATTATTATTATTATTATTATTATTTAATTGTTTTCCTTATGTAATTCTATATTATGCTGAAAACTTTCATTTAAAGAGTTTTCTATCCATAGATAAATGATTGCTACCAAAAACACCTTTTTTTAGTCTGCAGTCTGTAAAAGTTTCATCATTGGATACAGTCAACTTCTCTTGATGTACAGATGTAACAAGTTTCTTTAAATTTGACACCTGTGACTTACCACTGTATGAAAATGTTTTCCTATACATTTTACATAATTCAAAATAGTCCCACATCTCACTCATATTTTATTTAAGGTCCAGTTTCACCAACCGATGTTAAATTTTAACACAAGTGATTTAACAGTGAAGTTAACATAAATTCTGCTTAACTGAACAATGTTAACTGTAACATTGTGTTAAGGCACTTCACAGTAACCAAAATGAGAATGACAAAGTGACGTAATATGTGCTTGCTAACCTCAGATCCTGACACCCGCAGATCCAGTGAGTGTTGGTTCTTCTAGTGAAAGGATAATCTGTAGTTGTTTATATGCAACTCAAAACTGGTTATTACCTCAAAAACAATAGCAACTTGGTATAACTAGAGGAATCTCAAATGTAAGGGGTAATGTTTACTCAATCGATTTTGATGTTGGCTGAATTGGAAACAGGTGAAAAAATATCATTGGTCAGTTAAAAACAAATGAAATCCCAATGAGCAAAATCGACTTTCCACCTTGTGATCGATATGACCATCAATATGCACTCCTGCTCTCGTTACCAGGCTGTTGTGAACCAAAATCTTGAATGTTACATTGCTTCCCATTCTCGTTTCCGTTTTGGTTACCATTCTCGGGCTATTGTGAACCAGCCTTTAAACTTGCCATTTCCTTGCATTAAGGCATTTTAAAAAAAATGTTAAATTTTGGAAAATGGCTGCCACAAACCCAAGATGTTGATGTAGCTTCTGTATTTGGAGTTTTTGAATGCTATTCCTAACCGACAAAGAGCGGTGCATCATGGTGAATTTAAAAACCTGCAAAAGGAGGAATTTTTAAAGTGATACAAACTGTCCAAAGTGGTTGTGAGCAGAGTTGAAAGGAAATACAAGAGGTTAGAATACTACCAATGGGAACATGCCAAGTGGTAATTACTCTGAGATTTTATGGCACTTTTCATTTAATGGTAGGTAATAGTATTGATATTTCCAAAGCTGCTGTTTGTGGGTTTATCTGGAAGGTTTCTGAAGAAACTGCTTCAAGAAGAAGCAAGCAGTATTTTCTTTGGGGGGGGGGGGGGGGTCATCTGATGGGTCCTTAATGAGTGATAACACTTTTTTGTCCACTTCAATTTAAATGTAGTGTCCACCCTCAGTTTTAGACCATACTAAATGCTCTTTACACCTGGCACTTTTAGTACTGCATTTTATGTTAGCATAAAATTGCCAGTTGCTTACCGGACCTAGGAGAAACACATGCATTACAATTTAATTCCTCAGAGTTTTCTCCCAGGCTGCATCCCTCTCCTTTAATTTAAGTCCGTCAGCTTTTTCACCAGTTCTATAATTAACACTTTTTTGAATGATGAAATATTGGCTCTTCTGCATCTAGATTTTTCAGCTGACATTGCAATTCTAACCTCAATCAGGAAAATCACATGGCAGTTGTCTATGAAAGTAACTAGTTGCCTGCTACTGAAACAGAGAGCTCTGCAATGCATAGACAAAAGCACATTGGAATGTGCTCAGAAGCCCTATAGTTCAGTCACTGCCTTCTCGAAAACTGTTTTTTGCAGTTGTCTTTGATGTTAACAAGATGTTAGCTAACAATTTGCTGTAAAACTTGATGAAATGCAAGATTTTTAATGTTATGTTAAACTTTTAACATATGTTAACAAACAAGATGTTAAAAGAATACTTTTAACTTCCATTGGTGAAACAGGCTCTAGTGTGCACAATGCATTAGATTGAATGACAAAAATTAGCAATGAAATTAGATACAAAATATGTAGAGTATGACATGAATGTGACTATGTAGCCACAAATAGACTGGAGGAAAAATAAATTCTTTCAAGTTCTGAGTGATCTTGAGTCTCAAGTTCTGATTCATTCCTGCTGGATTCACTCATATTAGACTTTGACATAGCCACCACATTGGCCCGAATGTAACAATGTTTTTTACTCAAAATGTGCTATTAAAAACCATAATCATCTTACATGCACAGGTGAATATTTAAAGGGTCACATTTTTTTAAAGGACTGTACTAGCTTGAGCAATGCACATTTTATTTTTTTTATTTATGGACGCCCCTTTTAACTGCTGCGGTCCTTAGCGTCCCATTCTATATTGGGCATGAAAGACCGGTAATTTTGCTCACAGGCCTCTTTATCACGCTTGAGGTTCTTTTACATGCCATAAATCTATGACACGGGACCACCGACTTTACTTCCCTTCCAAAGGAAGCCATGCTAAGAATTTTTACGCCCGAAAAAATCCATCGCCCTCTGCCGGGTTTGAACCTGCGACCTCGGGAACTAGAGGCTAGCATGGTAACCACTACACCACGGAGGACGACAACGTGCACATTGCAGCTGCACTCAAGGTCATGAGTAAACAAGAGTTTTTTAAGCTTTGATGATTACTTCCATGATCGGATGTTGCTCGGCTTGAGACTGTTACATTAATACACTCTGTTTTGGTAGTGTTCCAGTCATGGCAGATAGTGTAGAAAGCTCTTTGTTGTGTCCGTTGAATAAAGGAGAGGAATTTATGATATGAACTTCAAATTACGGATTTTGCACGAGACAAAACATACTATTAATGTAAGGCTGCCCTGAAGCTAGGTGTTTGTGAGTGTAGTGTGCAATGCTGGTGGAATAATAAGAAAAGTTTTTGAATGTTCACATGCCAAGGTAAACATTCAGAGGATCAAAGACAGAAATTTCACAAAATTGATACGCTTGTTACTTAGTTTGTGGAGGAGAAACAAAAGGAGAGGCTTGCAATGTCATGAATATTTTCTAATTGCATTAATTATTCAGGTAATTTCTTTTGTGAAAACCTTCTAAAAAACTTTAGGGTTGTATCATATGTGAGGCCATCTTATGTTCGGGTTAAGAGGGTAAATGAAAAGGCTGAAAATCGAGCCAGGTTAAGTGGAGAATCAGCTTCATTCACAGGTCAATTAATGCTGCAGTTTACATGAGCATTTCTTCATCTGCCCCCATTGTTTTCATTTAGATACATAAGAACAGATGCAATGGAGCACTGATTCACCTATAAGGTATGCAATCAAAGCAGGGGCCAAGAAAGATGAATCCAGCAGTGGTGTCTGGAACAAAAATGTGAAAAGTAAAAATTTAGAAGTATCAAACATTTACCTTTGATAACACTGACTATCAGGTATTGAAGTATCAATGGTATTGAGATCCCATTCCTACTTTTTACAAGTACTATATGAAGAGAAATAAAGTAATTTGAGTTTTTATTTATGTATGCCCTTTAACTACTATGGCCCTTAGCGTCCCATTCTATATTGGGTGTGAAAGAACAGAAATTTTGCTAAAAGGCCTCTACCAGGCTTGAGGTTCTTTTATGTGCCATAAATCTAAGACATGGGACCATCGGCTTTACTTCCCTTTGAAGGAAGCCATGCTAAGGATTTTTACCCGGAAAAAAATCAATCACGCTCCACCAGATTTAAACCTATAACCTCAGGAACCAGAGGCCTGCATGCTACCCCTAGACCACAGAGGATGATCTACATGAAAAGATTTGACCAATTTTGAATTTCACTTCTTTTTTTTTTTGTATCTAATATAGAAATTTCAATTGAAAATGGGATAGCTTGAGATAACTTGAACACATCAAAAATAAGGCAATATTTGCTGTAGAGCAATCAAATGCTTTATAATTGTTGTAAATTGTATGTTATTGGGTTTTCTAACATATTGAGCTCAATTATTATCACTTTTCATTTGGCTCAGAAATTCCTTTGAATTTTTAAATATAATGTGACACACAAGGGAAGTTATTACTCAAAAAAATATCATGTTCCTTTCCAAAGAATTGTTTCCAGATTAAAAAACTAAAATATCTGTTGCTATCTTCTTTATTTTCCATATTTTATACAATTTTGTATTGAGATGTAATGAAGGACTCATTAACTTGTGCAAGAACAGTTTCTGTTACACACTACAATAAAAAAGCTGCCATCTCTCGGCAAAAGCACAAAGGAAAACACTATGCACACTATCTAGTGCTGAAAGCATGTACTGCATCGAATATACTAAGGGTGGCATTTTTGTAAATATGCAAAAACTGAAGACTAAATTAAACTGTATAGTCATTTTCAGGAAACAAAGAGCATAAGTTATATCAGAAAAGTACAACAGGGGATTAAAATGCAAACTAAGAATCATATTCACCAACAGTAAATTCTGGTGTTAGCATTGGCTTTTCTAAATCTTGGATAAAACCATTATCTTAAATAATCATCATTTGCATATTCACCACTGCACTTATATGCAGATTTATAAACCATAGGTAACATTGCAGTTAATGCAGATGGTTCTTGGAGTTTTTCAAACTGTGGATAAACCCGCATGATAAGTCTGCCAAGACATCGATGAAGGCCTTGAGCGTGGGAGATTCAAGAAAGCAAACCCATATAATACACTTGGCCAAGCAGTGGAGGAAGTTTTGACTGGCTAGTCTTTGAGAAAGTTTGCCATCCGCATTCTGGTAAATTCTGGAACATTGCATTAATGTGTCTCCCTAGCAACAGGAGACTATAAAAATGCAGCAGAAAATAAATGTGAGTTATGAGATAGTTGCAAGCAAGTTTTGCGCAATCTGTAAGTCTGAGCTGCAAGCAGGCTTATAACACATTTTGCATAATAAATAAAGTTTGTTGCGAGTCAACCAATGTTTTCATTTGTCACAATGCTGAAGCAGAGAAAAAGTTTGACTAGCTATGCACCAAATGTGATATATTAATCACACCAAACGAATAGCGAAAGTATTTGAATACATTAGGGAGATTAAGGGGGTGTACTCTTTTGTTGCTTGTGTTGCAAAAATTTGTTTGGCATGAATACGGCAAATGTTCACTAGAAAAGAAGGAACAAGTCCAATGTATCGCCTCAAGAAAATGAACTGCTTTTGTGTTCATGGCAGATGTGTTACAGAAGAAAAGGATGTATATTAACTTTCACACCTAGCCAATATGATAACCCACTATTTCCTCTTTATTATAAACTAATTAACAACCTAAGTGTATACTGAGTAAGCTCTGTCGTAGCTGCATTCAGGATCCTAAGTCCTCAGAAAGCTCAAACATATACAGGGAGAGCCAAAAAACTATGAACCGGCAGCGCAGTATTTTTCCTGTCTGCATCCTTGGCGCTCGTTGCCGTCTGCCGCTTTCATAGAAAGGTACGGATGAAACCATACAACATTTTTAAAACTACTTTTAAAGGCTTTACTTGCCAACTTTATGAAAGGAGATGCTGAAACTGGCTACCATCTTTGTCCATACAATTTTAGCACCTCTTTAGCAAGCCAATGTTTTTTGAGTCAACAATTTGACGCCCGTATATATGTGAATACAATTTTGCTCCCTTTTTTTAGAGAATTAACAGGCAGGGAGTGTGATTTTGCCTTTTTTCAGCAACAGCTTACACAGCCAATATTTCAATGAGAACAATTGAAAGTGCATTTGAGGACAGAATTATTAGTAGAGATTTGTGGTTCCCTCGTTCCCACAACTTAACCCCCTGCGATTTCCTGGGGTAACTTAAAATAAAGTGTACAAGACAAACCCACACACCAGAAGAATTAAAACAAAATATCCACCAGGAAATTGCCAGCATTTCTCAACGTGAACTACGGCGAGTGATAGATAGTTTCCTAAAGAGGTTCCAAAAATGTATGGACAACAATGGTGACCAGTTTCAGCATTTCCTTTCATAAAGTTTGTAAGTAAAGTCTTTAAGAGTAGTTTCAAAAATGTTTTATGGTTTCATCCATGCCTTTCTATGATAGCGGCAGACGGTAACAAGCAATGAGGACAGGAAAAACACTGTGCAGCTGGTTCGTAGTTTTTTGGCTCTCTCTGTACTTCAAACACAGTTGGAGTGTTATAATCATCAACTTCCAAACAGGCGATACTCCTAGGAGGACTGTTCCAGTCTACATAATATTCTCCCACCATCTCTTCACAGGGTGACCCATGATTTTTTCACTGATGGTCTGTAGTTCAAAATCACTCGCAGGATACTGTTTCTGGTCTGGTTTGACATGCTGGAACCAATTTTCTTCATATTGATGAATATACTGCACGATGGGTTCCATTCCCCGTCCTTATAGGATCTGCATTTTGTTGATAGTCCCATTTAGTGTAGCCTGCTGTTTGGCACATAAACTTCATTTCACTGGCAGTAATTCTATTTTAATCACACTTTCATAAGATCCAAACTTTGCTACCATAACAGAGAACAGGTTTTGCCAAGTTCTTGTACAGGCAAAGGCAGGTATGTTTTTGTACTGTTTTTCATTATACAGTAAAACCTGTCTTCAGCAGAATTGAACGGGGCTCTCAAACATTTCCGTTAAAGATAGGTTTCCGTTTAATGAAGGTAGGCCTAGGCTTTAACAAAATTAAACCATAAACATACACCTATTCTCACCTTTTGAACACAATGATTTATTCGGTAATGTGCAGAAGAACAGTCCTGTCTCGCTGTCGTTTGCTATGTTTTCAGGTTTGTATTCATTCGATTATTGAAGGTAGTTTAACATACCAATCAGCGATAGTTTCAATATTAAGTCACTCGATTCACCACAAAGTTTGTCTTTTGTGGAAACTCTCCAACCATCCATTAGATGCTTTGAATTCAGTCTTACCCAGTTTTTCAACTACCATTTTAGCATATTCCTGTAACATAGGCCCCGATATACGGTGATTTTCTGCCCTAACACTAACGAACCACTCCCACACTATTTCATTAATGTCCTGGTTTTCGGTTTTCTTAAGTTCTCTCTTTATTTTTCCATTAGCACAATTTTCCCACCACTTCAGAATTTCTATTTTCTTCTTTAGAATCTCGTAAACTTGAGTTTTACCTACGTTGAACACCTTCATGATCTGTTTTACACTCAATTTATCACGTTCACTGGCATAAATCGCTTTCACTCTCGTGTTAAGATCTAGCACCACTCTGTTTTCAAAGCCATGGTGACTACTGCTGAACTAAATCATCACCTATGTATAGTAAGTTTAGAGGTGTACTGTTAAGAGCTGTATTCTATGCTGTCTGACAAGTCATTAGAGCAGGAAATGGAAATGGAAGAGACAACAATAAAAGACAATCAGCCGTCTTTATTGTTAACTTGACTATGCAGTGAAGGATGAGTGTGACAGGTTTCTCAATATTCGGATCGTCATTAGTGCACCCCCTCCTAGATGGTCAGGTAACAGCAAAATGGTCATGTTTCAACTTAAACATCACGTACTTAGAGCAGACTTTCACAGGGTGCCTGAAAATTTTTCTAAACTCTGCATTCCAGAACTAGAAAGTTTCTGTTAAAAGGTGAACTTTGATTTCCGTTGTCCGCATAAGACAGTTTCCGTTTAATAAAGGGAATTTAGCATGTTTTTCACCCCAAAATTCATGCGACCATGAAATATTTCCGTTTAACAAGGGGTTCGTTATACTGTACTGTTAATAATGCCAGCAGAGTTATTGAATTTAAAGATTTTTTGTGATATGTCTAGATGGGTTAAAAACAAAAGTTTAAAACCATAATTAAACTCATTAACCCTTTCTAAAATGTTGTCATTTCGTGCAGGTTCCTTGCCACAGGATACCATTACTTTTGTTTTTGCTGTGGATATTCCCATGTGGTATTTATTAGCTATTAATGTTAAATTATAGATTGATCATTGTAGATCATCTTCTGATGTGGCTAGCAAGACCAAATCATCTAAAAATCAGGACATTTAGGTGTAAATGTCTTGTGTTTCTAAATTCTTGTATTATTGCATTCATATAAATATTGCATAAGAGAGGTAAGAGGACATCCTTGTTTGACAGATCCTTGTTAAACATTTTTAACTGACTGGAAATTTTCTCAACAATTTTAACAGAAATGAAAGTTTCTTGGTATAGATTGTCAATTATTTGCTATGGGATATTATCACGTACTAATATTTCTATAAGTTTATTGCAGTTTACATGCTCAAAAGCTTTTTTAAAAACAGTACATCCTACGTGTGTTTCTATATTAAATTCTCTATGTTTCTCTATCAAAAGCTTCATGTGAAGTATCCATCACAGCAAGACCTCGTGTTCCTAAATCCATTTTACTCTTCTTCCAAAATGCCATCATATCTGTTTAATTTATTTTTCATTATGTTGGAGAAAATTTTACAACTGGTATTTAGTAATTTAATTCCTCTATAATTATTGCAGTCATTTTTATTTCCTTTCTTATAGATTGGTATCATGATTGAATTCAACCAACTTCTTTGAGGTTCTGCTCCATTCCAAAGAAAATTTAGCAAATCTAAGAGTCTTATAAGAATGGTTGAGTTGCATGTTTGAAGAGTTCGATGTTTATACTGTCATTACCTGGAACTTTATTACTTTTTATAATTTTAAGTTCTGTTGAAAGGTCTTCAAATGAGATGGAGTCTGTATCAGAATTTCGTAAGCATTGTAATGTAGGAGAAGTACACAGACACCGTAACTCTTGATATTATTTTAACCCTACATTTTGAGAAATTTTGTTTTCTTGGTTCAAAAATTTTAAGAAAAATACAAAATCATTCCAATGTTTCCTGTGGTATTTCCTCACTTCACATTTAGCAACTCCTCTTTTCTGGTGGTATTCAATTTTGTCTTCTTCCTTTCTTATACTGATATATTTAATATATGCCTTCCGCTTCTCTTCAATAATCATTTTAATATTTTTATCCTAGTTATGTAGACCTCATTTTCTTTGTTCCAAGGCTTTCAAATGCTGCTTGTTTTATGACAGGTGTGATATTATTCCATTCTTCAATTTCTGTGCTCACTACAGTTGTGTTATTGATTTCATCTAAGCACTTTTGATACAGCCACTTCGCACTGGGGTCTGTAACTAAAAGGACTTTATAGGATAGCTGTAGATTAGGACTTGCTGGTTCACATTTTCTTTTAAACCACCATGATATCATTAGAACTGGACATAATAATAAGTAGTGATCAGCTTCTATTTCTGAGCTCTGAAAACTCTTAAAACTAATATCCAAAACTAATTCTCCAATTTATTGTTGCATACAGCATAATCTATTATTGATTTTAATCCTGTTATCTCCCAGGTAAACTAATGACTGTCTAAGAAAGGTGTTCATAATCTTCAGTTGATTATATAGTATAGTGTACCAAACACTTTCCATTATGACATTATGAGTGTAATAATAAATAATCTACATCCACGTAACAATTATGTGCAAAGATTAATTTGGCAAAAGCCTTTTTCTTTTTTCTCTCCCCCCCCCAAATTGTGTTGAATGCCTCTTCTTGCTACAAACGCACAAAACGTTTGAACCATATTAGGCCATGTTTCAAGGTTTAGAAGTGAAACATCGCTTCACAGGCAAAAGAGAATTACCAAGCTTAGATACATATGTAGATGTTTTAGGATGGCAAATTTGCAGCCTTTCTTAAGAGAGAAACTCAACATTCCACTTTTAAATAAGTGAAAATTGTTTAGGCTCAAAGAGACAAGGACCACTCCCATGTAAATTGTCATTTGAAAGTAAACAATAATGCACCTCTTAATGCCAGAAAGAAAACTGTATCTTTCTAGATCTGCTGCACACCAGCAGTAAAATGTTTACCATAATACAATGTTTATATTGCATCTATAATAAAATTATTGCTCTTCAGGCTTCTGTAAATATTTGTTTGAGTTTTACTTTTATACTGTAATTACTAATGAAAATAGAAAATTATTAACATTTGTTGAAGTACTATGAAACATGACATTGCAACAATATTAAATTCAATATGTACCAAAACGTTTGCTGCTTGTCCTCAGAGTTGAACAGTTAAGTCGAAGCAAAGCAAATCCTTATTTTCAAATTGTACATTTATCAATAGTAGTGAAATGTTAAAAGAAAACAAATGAGTTTACAAAAAATGAGTTCATTCTAAAATTCAGATTATTAGCATGGGACTACTCTCCTGTGCGCATTGCTACCGTATTGTACCATGGTGCACTGGTCACGTGGGTTTGTTTTGCAGCGGATCAATGTAAGAGTGAATACAGCCTAACTTCTGAACGCTTCTTTGGATCCTCCCCCTTCCATCATTGTTCTATTTAGCAATGTTTGCCGACTAAAGGAAACACAAAAACTGATGGAGGGTGGCAGGTGGAGCTGGTCAATGCAAAACCCAATAGGGAGCATGCTCCGCCTTGCAGCATTGCACAGTTAAGATGCTGTGAATTTACAATTAAAACCACTGTTACAAATATAATTTGCACTCATGAAATTTACTGGTGCTCCAGAAAAGGAAATAATCTGCTCATGAAAACCACTTTATTTTGAAGTCTGCAGTTCAAACTCCAGTTTCCCAAATTAACTGCTTGCCAAGATGATGTGCATTTGAACTCATCTTTTAGCAAGGGGTGCTGCTATGAACCAAAGCTTTCAAATCGCTGCCTAACTCTCTTTCTGTCTCTTGTCAATCCTGTCACCATGCGATACCAGACATAACATTCAGGTAAGTGATAAGGAAGAAGCCTTTAGTAGACGTTAAGTTTTATCTTCAGTAGAGGTTGTAGTTTTCGCATTAGTGGTAGTAAATTCAGTGAGCACTTGTAGAACAGCTACAGTGATTGTGTTTGTTCTATTTTATTGGTTTTTAGCAATATCAAAGTATGAGCAGTGAGAGTGAAATCATAATACCCAAATGGGAAGTGGTTGCATCATCAGAGCAGTAATATAATTTACAATGTGTATTCTTTTATAAAAACCCTCCTATACAATTCAACTGCTTTGTCATTAGGAGTTTTCTGCTTGGCTCGCACAAATCCTGTTATTGTTATCAATGCGAGACTTTCAAGTTGTTATTTTAGGAAAGCATACTAAATTGTATTTGCTTGAGTCTTATGTCTTCTTCCTCATTTACGGTTTTAATTGGCTCCACCCTTTAACACATGGCAACATCATGCAGCTCTAGTAGTGGCCACAGCTCAGCCACCACCATTAAATTCTAAGTCTAGCATAGTAATGACTAGGGCCTGGATTTTTAGGTTTTAACCTATATTTTTCCTCGCTATTTAATTAACACATTTCAAGATATATATTCGTTTCACACTTCCTGGAGCAGAATATGCAAATTTCATTACACCTAAAAAAACCTAAATGAGGGGTTGACACCTAAAATAACCTAAATAGCTGTTTTTTTTTCTTTTTCAAAATGAAGAATGTTTGTTTTCAGATTGAAACTCATTGTAAAATTATTTCTACCACTTATAGCCAGTAGATAGTTCAAGTTACCACCGTTAAATGCAGTACATGTGACGTGGTGACACCTGGATGAGCTGAGAAGGTCAGGAGGAGCATAACCTGCATAACGGGATTGCCTCCAATCGTTCACCGAGAGTACCTACAGCAGAGTTCACCGAGAGTACTTTTCTAATGTAATTGTTGTATAGTGAAAGAATACCTAAATCACATTTATTGAAAAAGTGGATTGCTGCAGATGCAAACTTCACTTTTGTTAGTGACAGACAGAGCTGCCTACATGTTGATGGCCAGGGGGGGTTCTGCAGTCCTACCACCCGACCATGCTACATGTTACATGCTTGGCCCATGGCCTGCACCGCCTTGCGGAGAAGATTAGAAGCCACTTCGATGATGTGAACAGCCTCATATATCTTTGGTCAAGAAGGTTTTCTTAAAAGCCCCAACATGTATACAATTGTTCAAAGAAAAAGTACCAGCAACCCCTGTTCCACTTGAGCCGATACTTACCCGCTGAAGATCTTGGCTGTCTGCTGCCATTTACTAAGCTGAGCACTTAAAAGACATTAAAAATGTCATCAATGAATTGGATGAAACAGAAGCTTCCTGCATTGCCAAGGCTAAGAAATCACTCGAGTGCCCCACTCTTGCCGCTTCCCTTGCATACATTAAGACACATTTTTGTTTTATACCAGAAGCTATTCTCTGGTTGGAAAGTACATCTTTGCCACTGAAAGATGCTCTACATATCATTGGCAATGTTTCCAGTAAAGAAATGCTGGACCATGGGAGTTGCATGTTCTTCGAAGTTGCAGAAGATTCTTCAACGAAATCCTGGTTTTGAGCATATGAAAATCATCAATTCTGTATTGCAGGGAGACAAGTGTACAGGAAAACTACCCCTAGAACATGCTGCACAGGCATCTATGTTCTACGCCCAATGACGTCATGTTCCATTGAAAGAACCTTTTCTTCATACAAGAATGTGTTACGTGATAATAGGAAATTGTTTACGCCAGAAAATTTGAGAATGTATGTAACTATCTACTACAAGCCAAAAAAGAAATCCTACAACTAAGTACTAGAAAAGCAAAATTATTAATACCTGTATTGAATCCACGAAGCAAAACTAAAAAACTATTTTAATCAAGAAAAACCTATTTTAAACATATTAGAAACCTAAAATGAAGGTTTATTCCACCTAAAAATCCGGGGCCTAGTAAAGACATCATGTTCACCCCATGCATGTTAAATACAAAAATAAATGAACATCTGGTGTTTCTTACAAAATTCTAATACGCTTAATGCAGAATCAGAAATATATATAATTAAAACAATTTTGTAATCTTATCTCAGTAACAAATACAACAACAAGACTGACTCTGTATCAGTGTTATTTCTCCCTCTCCATTAATACTTCCAGAGGAAACCGTGTTTCAGTCAGTGGTTCACATGAGGTTATTGGTGAATGGCCAGAATACTTCTACCTCTCAAAATTTATCTTAACCCCTAATTAATATGGTACAGTCTTTGAGACCACAACCTGTCGTCAATTGTCAATGACATATTTTCCCACCAACTATTGTTGTAACACCTGAATACCTTCCAGTGCAGATGTGAACTCGCCAGCAGTCAGAACATTATAAAATTCTACAGTGGCCATTCTGACTGACCATATTGACATTTTTCAATTTTGTACTCTCTTTAGTGCTTTGTTTCATCAACAAACACTGGAACAAAATAATGGAATGGACTTATAATTCCAGTGTAAAAGCAGCTAAATATGCTGTGGGCGCACACGCACGCATGTGCATGCATGTTTTTTTTTAATCAGCTTTAATAAGTACACACACAAAGCATTTTAGCATGTTTTGATTCTTGGTGGCTGTGGGCACAACCACACACTATTTCCCCTACGAGTCATAAAAGGGGTACATTGGTACAATTGTTTACTAGACAACAATCAGCGAGATACAGGAGACATTTTGAATGCATTTTTTTTTTCAGCAGCTTAGGAAGAAGAGAAATCATATGGGTGGTTTCAACAGGATTCTGCAACAGTTCATACAGCAGTTGAGTCGATAAATAAAATTAATGAAGTGTTTGAAGATAGGGTGATTAGTGCTGGTGTATCGCCCTCTCACACACCAGATTTAACAGTGTGTGGTTTTTACCTGTGGGGTTGTCTGAAGGACAGTGTTTATAAAACAAACCCTCACACATTGAAGGAACTAAAGAAAAATTTCACAAGTGAAATCAGAAACAGTGCAGTGGCCAAATTTAAACATGTCAATCTGAATGATTTTTTCTGATACAATGCCTGTTCACTGAAGGGGAACAACATTTCCAGCACCTTCTATATTTGGAGCAAAATTAAAAGTATGAGAAATAAAACACTGATGTGGGATAATTTTTACATGAAAGCATGCAACAAATATCATAAGCAAATCAGCTTCTAGAAACCATGTGCTACATTGATTAATTTAAAATAGAGAGAGCTGAAGGTTGTTACACTACATCACTAAAATATTCTTACTTGAACGCGTTTCGGGAGACGGTTTGCACCCATCGTCAGCATGTTTTCAACTGAGTTTGCGGTTATTGTCTGGGGAATGTGTGTGGCTAGTGGTGTTCTCTGGTGCTAGGCTGATGAACCTCCAAAGGCTGCTGGGTGGCGGCAGTTCAAAATTCATTAGGTGATTCCTGTGTTTGACAATATGTATTTTTTCCCAGATGTCCAATTCATTGCTGCTGTTGATCGGTTTTAAGAGTTTTATGTTCGGAGTGATATCATGGTTTGAAGACCAGAAATGATGTGCTACTGCTGATTTATCTGGCTGCTTTTGGTAAATGCATCTCATATGCTCTTTAAGTCTTATTTCAAGATTTATTTTGGTTCTTCCTATGTATACCAGGTTACAGTCATTACAAACAATTTAATATATACAAGATGATTTATCGTTGGGGATAGGATCTTTTGTTGTGTTGCATAGTAGTTTCTGTATATTGTGGTTATTCTGTGGAGACAGGCGATGTTGTATTTCTTGAAAATCCTTTGAAATTTATGATGTGTCCAAGGGTGATAAGTGAATTTCCTATATGCTTGTAGTTTTTGTTGTCTGAGTAAAGTAGTCATTTGAAGAGCATTTTAGTGATGTAGTGTAACAACCTTCAACTCTCTTTATTTTAAATTATGACACATCACTGTTACTAGCTTCTAAATCTTCAAAATTAATTAATACATTGATTAAGTTTGACAACTAGCCCAGATGGCATTATATTAGAAAGGGTTATGTACCTAAACGACGGAGGGAAGCTATCATCCATCCTATATATAAAGGCAAGGGTAATGTCGATAAACCTAATAACTACAGAGGTATTGCATTACTATATAATATAGGAAAACTTTTTGTGGGCATTTTGGTGGCTAGAACACAAATTTGGGTTGAAGAATATAATATCCTTTCGGAATTCCAGATGGGCTTTCACAAAGGAAGGAGAACA
This sequence comes from Deroplatys truncata, assembly GCA_030765065.1. Lineage (NCBI taxonomy): Eukaryota > Metazoa > Arthropoda > Insecta > Mantodea > Mantidae > Deroplatys > Deroplatys truncata. Next base: position 680,342,554 of record CM060990.1, read on the forward strand.
ACTGATTATTTATTATAAAAACATTAGCAGACAAATATTTAAAAGAAAAAAGGGGTAAATTGTATATGGCTTTTGTAGACTTACAGAAAGCTTAGGACCGAATTGAGTTATAACTTCTGTGGCATAAATTAGTGTGTAAGGGAGTAAGTCAGCAATTCGTGAATATTCTTAAAGCATTGTATTTTGAGAACACCTTCTGTGTAAGGGTGGAGACAGGCTGTGTAACAAGAGAAATTCAACAAAAAAAAGGCCTTAGGCAAGGATATAAGTTAAGCCCAGTTTTATTTAACTTATACATAGATGATGTCTTACTAGAAATTGGAAGGAATAATAGCTGTGCACCAGTAATTAACAATATTCATATCCCAGGACTTCTTTTTGCAGATGATCTACACTATATTCACTCTTAGGTTGATCCGCGGCAAAACAAACCCACGAGGTCAGTGCACCATGTTGCAATGCGCTCAGGAAAGCAGTCCCATGCTAATCTCTGAATTTTAAAATGAATTTATCCTTAAATAGTATAATATTCTATACAAATACCTAAGGTTTTATTTAACGCTGATTTATACCGTAAAATAGAGCTACAAGCCCCATGATGCAATTTGTATGAGTCACCTGACATCCAGGTAGCGCAGAATATTGTTTACAGTCAGAAATGAGCAGTTGTGTTTAGTATCATGGATGGCAGTGAATTTGCTCGTGTGTTTTGATCAAATACGTAAAGCATTAGCTGCGCAAACCATTGACTAGTGGTGAAAAAAAACAGTGTTGAATCTTTATTATAAGTTATGTGAGAAATATCCAACACTTTCCGTGAAAGAAATGGCAAAATTAACTTCTGAGTTCACCAGTGTTTCGAGTACAAGTATAAACAGTGCTTGTGCAGAAAAATCTGAAACGAGAAAGGTGGTTACACCCGGAATAAAAAAGAAAAAGAAAGCATATGAAATACGCGATGCAAGAATGCAATTCGCGTAACAGTACACAATTTCTTTTTTAAAATGTTAATAAAGTGCCGCTTCCAGAGAACGAATAAATTAAGCTATCCCATACCTGTTACTTTATTTTTCACTCATTTATTTTAGAATTAACTATTATTATATGTGCAAACGATTGCTTTGTTACAACTATCAATCTTATCATCTTTAACCCTAAACAGAATATGCTAGTCGCCGCACATGGTCTGAAAGTGTGAAAGTATTTCAAGTGCAAATGGCAGAAGGATACATTATAACAGTGCACTGGTCACCTGGGGTTTGTTTTGACACGGATCAACCTAAGAGTAAATACAGTTTAGTGGTAGGATCTATTACAGTAAGTGGTTTAAAACAATCATTACAAACAATTGATGTATATTGTAAAGAATGGAGGTTACAAGTGAATCAAGAGAAAACACAGATTGTGGTATTCAAAAAGGGGGGAAAATTAAGCAAATATGAAAAGTGGAAGGGAGAGAATAAAGATTACAGGGTGGTGCGTGACTGTATTTATTTAGGAGTAAAAATAGATGGAGGTAATAAATGAGAGAAACAAAAGAAGTTTGCATTGGCAAAAGGTAAAGAGGTGATGGCAGCAATTAGAAGCTGCAAATACAGAGTACCTAATATAAATGTTAAATGGCTGGAAAAAGTTTATGAGATGGTTGTGGAGGCAAAAGTGATGTACGATATAGAAATATGGGGATTAGATAGAGGATGGGAAAGTATAGATGAGGTGCACAGAATATTTTGTAGAGAAATACTAGGGTTTCCGAAGGCAATTGTAAGACAGGTAGCGCAATGAGAGATGGGCAGGGTGGCGACTAAGGGGAAAATAATGGAAAGAGCTTTGAAATTTTGGTTAAGAACTTTAAATTTAGGAAAAAGTAACGTGTTAAGACAATGTATAGAATACCAAGAGAATAGTTTAATGAATGATGGATGGGTAACTAATTTACGGAACATTTTGGAGAAAAATGGGTTAAGAGACATGTGGAGAAGGAGAGAAAATAATGTGAAAATTTTTTGGAAAAAGGCAAGGAAAAGACTGGAGGATATAGAAATACAAAACATGTTCAGGAGATTGCCAAAAAGAGCTCATTGGTTTGTTATAGGCCAATGAAAAATACATGGGGTAGGGAAAAATATATAGACATAGTATATAAAGAAGAGAGAGAATCTATTGCATGGGTAAGAAGGGTTAAGACAGGGTATTCCTCAAAATCAATGCCCGATATGTGGTAGTAATGAAGACATTGAACACACAGTATTTAAGTGCCAAGGAACAGAAAATTGGAGAAGAGAATTTATTAAAAAGAAGTGGATGAAGGGGGATAGAAATACACTTATAATTGAAATGATGTGCAAGGACGCTAGGAGCATTGGACAGTTTTTGTATAAAGTAAAAAATAAATGGCTTTGGACAGTGGATAGAGAAAAGTAAGAGGTAGTGTATCTTACTTTGAATGGAAAACTATGGTGAATGTGTGATGGTAAAGTAATCATTAAGTGACAAGTGAAAAACAAGAGGAAATGGGACATGAAAAACTGAAGATAATCTATTGACGGAAAATTGTAAAATGTAGATAAACTGTAGTGATTGTCTACAGAATGAGTGGCCAGGGTCAAAGTTCAGTAAACAATCAAATTGTAAATCAGTGATACCTTCCATCATAACTGATGAAAGTTTGATAACATAAATTTAACTGACATTCTCAATGACACACACCCTGTGGTAAAAAATGAAGATATGCTCATGAGGTACTAAGAGAGAAACACATAATCCGTAATTCTTGCTTTCAAGAAACATACATAAACCTTAATTCAAACCTGGTTAGTTTGAAATCTGAAGTATTCAGCGTTCTCCCCTTTGAAACGTACATTTTTATGTTGCTTTGAGTTTGGTTATTTTGATAATTTGAATAGGTATGCTAGTCTTGTGGTTAAATGCAAATATCTTTATTCACAGTGACAGCTATATTTCCTTCCATCCTTATCTGCCAACACCCGAAGGAATTTCTGCAGGTACCTGCACATGTGTGGCAGTTTGGCATCACTGCATATTCTCTTAATCACATTTTTGCAATACAGAGGAAAATGAAAGGATGAACCACTGTGATTTGTTTTTAGCGACCCCACTACAAGCTTTTTGTACAAAATAGGGCTATGATTGGTCAGGCGAAGTCAGGAAGTGAAAAACATTTCTACATTCATATTTGCCAAGTTCCTGAAATTGAAATCTGTTACACTTTCCCTGATCCAACAAAGCATAATAATTTTGTGATGACAGAATGTGAAAAAATTTTCAGTGCAGTAAATGTACAGAAGTTACAAGTAAAATAAATGGGAATTCCATTTTATAAGAATCCGGCAGTAATGCTTCTTTCTATCCCACATGCTAAAATTCTTCCTGGTACCACCGATAAACATGTATTAAACAGTAGCAAAGAACACCAACCTCTAGATTATAAACAAATTTCTAGTCCTTATTTTACAATTCACACCATGAACTGTTACCATCCAGTATCCATAGAATGTGAATACGATAAATAGCATACGAGGGAGAGTTGACCATACAATACAGGCCATCCATTATTTACTAAATGTTCGCACTCATTTACTTATTATTGGTTACTGCTGGTTATCACTAGAGGTCACTAGTGGTGCAATAAAATTTTAAATCCCACAAAATAAAGTACACATGCGTTGCATTTTGTTACAGCCCCAGTGAAGGGGGAGCATCAAGAAGAACAGACACAGATATGCTCTGGCCTATCATAGCACTGAATATTATCAGCCACTACATTTGGGCTGTAATCATAAGTTAATACGAAGTCTTACATTATTACTATCATAATAAAATTACAATAGAAATTAATGTTTTGTCATGTCTGTGATGAAAATCTGTAACACTTTTAATCAGCCCAAGAGGACCATAAAAAGGACATCCACTGCCATAAAATCCTAAAACTCCTCCATTCCCACAAATTTTGCAGACAAACCATAAAAGTTGACAAGTATGTACATTTATACAGAGTTATGTGGAGGAACATTAGAGCCTATGTGAGGGAAAACGGTAAGCTGTTCACTATTACTAATGTGAAAAAACCTTTGCAGGAAGGTGTTGCAATGGTGAACATGGCCTCACAGAGGAAGAAAGTGAACTATGTACAAAAATTGATCAGAGAAGCACAAGAAATGGATGACATTATTGGTGAATGTGAACCATGAACTATATGCGTTGATGATGATTGATGGTGATGCTTCCAACAAGGATGGCGATGGAGACCTGGATGGAATTGCACCATTGCCATTTTAAATCACTGAGCAGAAAGTAGTTTTAGATCATGATGCTTACATTTCCGTTCATTTCTCATCATTATTGTACACAAGCTTTCAGAATTAATTTTTGAAATTAATTGTCGAAAGCTTGCAATTTATTTTACATTAGTTGCAAAGTGTTACATACACTGCCAGTCAAAAGTTTCCAGATGCCCAGTAAAAGTAATGCAATTCAGCATTTAGCTTGAATTGTTATTTATTTCATCCATCTTAGTCCACAGGCGAGATAGAGCACACACTGGGCTTGGCCACACTCCACCAACAGCATATTTCCGGCCATGAAATAGAGGCTGTCTTAACAGCAGAGAGCAGTTCGAATCGTACCAAATGACTTACCAGTATACATATTACATCATTCCGAAATTTATGCTTCCTATTTACTTTCATGGAAACTAAAACAGATACAGAAAGTAACACAGTTAAATAGAGCAACATTTCAGCTACATACTGTTATTTTTCCACATAATCACCACCATTCATTATGCACTTTTGCCAATGATGAACAAGAGCCTGCATGCCATGCTCATAAAAATCTGAACCAGCTGAGGCTAGTCAGTGTTAACGCTGTGACAACAGCATCTGAGTCTGCAAAATGTTGACCACATAGTGCATCTTTCATAGGCCCAAAGAAATGGAAGTCCAAAGGTGCTAAATCAGGACTGTACGATGGATGTGGTAGGACAGTCCAGCCAAATTTGGCAATGAGCTCCATGGTCGCAAAACTGGTGTGGGGCCTAGCATTATCAGGCTGCAGGCAGAAGTTTTGTCTTCTTCTCTGGCCTGACTGGAAATTCAGGCTTTCAGCCTAGTCAGTGTCATCTTATAGCGTTCAGAATTGGCATTTGCTCCAGGTTCCAAGGTAACCAAATGAACCACACCCTGCCTATCCCAGAAGACTGTGCACATCACTTTGCCTGCAGATGGCTGTCTCTTGAACTTATTTTTTGTTGGAGAAGTCACATGTTGCCACTCATGGACTGTTGTTTAGATTCTGGCTCATAGTGGTGACACCACGTCTCATCTCCAGTGATGGAGTTCAGAAAATTGTCACCTTCAGCCTCGTATTGGTCCAGCAGGTCCCGACAAATTTCCAATATGATGAGATTTTCGGTCTTGTGAAAGCATCCACGGGACCCATCTCACACACACTTTGCGATAATTAAGGTTGCATAACATCTTGTCTAAGGCATTACAGCCGACATTCAGCTCTACACACAATCCTTTGGTCGTAATCCGCCGATCATTACGGATGAGTTGATCAAGATGCTGTTCATTATTTGCTGTGACAGCCGAGCAGGGTCGACCAGAGCGTGGCTTGTCCTGCACATCCTTTTCACCACTTTCGAAGTGCTGTACCCACTGCCTCACATTACTCACATCTACTGTATCATCTCCATACACCTTTAACAAGCGTTGATGGATTTCAATTGGTGCAATTTGTTCAGCAGTAAGGAATTCAATCATACATCTCTGTTTTGTACGCACCTCGATATCAGTAGCCATTTTAGAATGCTCCCCTGTTGCTGCTATCTGTTGCAGGACAATGAAATTAACAGGACACTAGCGGGAAGGTTCAACAATTAGTACTACACCAACATAATCTGACTTGGTCACTCAAAGGCAACACAAATAAGTGGGAGGCATTACTTTTGGATTAACCCTCGTATATGGCTGAGGAGCAAAATCAGTCCGCAAGAGTCGTCAGTTATAATCAAATTAAACATCTGCTGCTACTTTCAGAGAGAAACATACATCTATGTTAGCATATAATAATGTAATTAAAAATTTTGATGTGAGAAAGGTGCTAAAGTTACAGAAAAAAATTCAATGAAATGCATAACTCCATCATTTAGGTGTTAAAAATACAGAACAAAAATACAACAAAATAGTGACTACACCTTTAACAAATTACAAATTTTAAAAAACTTCAAGCACGTAATAACACTTATCTCGGAAATGGCTCATGCCAGAAAGAAAGATGCAACTTGGTCATTTATTTCTTAGAAGAAATCCGTTGAAACTAAATGAAAATAATGATTATCACATTAAACTTTAATGAGACAATAAAACATGTTCAGATTTTTGCTTCTTTATTTAAAATAAAGGGAGTTGAGGGTTGTTACACTACATCACTAAATTATATTAAAAACAATAGCTACAATCCTACAAGCCACAAACATGCAATTTTAAATAGTATTACAAACAGGTTAGTACATATACCAATGGAGAAAGAGGAATACCAGAAAGAATACCAACACATTATTAACATAGCCACTATGAATGGATACCAGAAAAAAACAATAGATAAGAAGATAAAAAGGTTTGAAAGACAAAAATACATCCAAGAAATGACTACATTACTCAGACAACAAAAACCACAAGCATATAGAAAATTCACTTATCACCCTTGGACACATCATAAATTTCAAAGGATTTTCAAGAAATACAACATCACCCTGCCTCCACAGAATAACCACAATATACAGAAACTACTATGCAACAGAACAAAAGATCCTATCCCCAACGATAAATCATCTGGTATATATCAAATTGATTGTAATGAATGTAACCTGGTATACATAGGAAGAACCAAAAGAAATCTTGAAATAAGACTTAAAGAGCATATGAGATGCATTTACCAAAAGCAGCCAGATAAATCAGCAGTAGCACATCATTTCTGGTCTTCAAACCATGATATCACTCCGAACATAAAACTCTTAAAACCGATCAACAGCAGCAATGAATTGGACATCTGGGAAAAAATACATATTGTCAAACACAGGAATCACCTAATGAATTTCGAACTGCCACCACCCAGCAGCCTTTGGAGGTTCATCAGCCCAGCACCAGAGAACACCACTAGCCACACACATCCCCCAGACAATGACCGGAAACATCAGTTGAGAACACACTGACGATGGGAACAAGCCATCTCCCGAAACGCGTTCAAGTAAGAATATTTTAGTGATGTAGTGTAACAACCCTCAACTTTCTTTATTTTAAATTATGACACATCACTGTTACTAGCTTCTAAATCTTCAAAATTAGTCAATGCTTCTTCATGTTTACTATCCTATTAGTTTCTTTAAATTACCTCTGTATTACATTTACTACCCTGAGTATCCGGAAACTTTAGGCCAGCAGTGTATATGCTTATTTCCAATTATTAACACAGTACAACCTCAGTTAAAAGTTTTTCAAAAGGACAGCTAAAATAATGTGTAAATTAGGAAACGTAAAGTTGAATTTTCTTATGGAAGCAAAACTGTTTTATTAGATTAATACTCAAACTAATTCTGTATTATTTAATATAAGAAAGCAAAAAATGAAAGACACATAAATAATAAACATAATACAGTATTGAAAGTAACTGTTATTTATAATTCAAACCAAAAAAATTCAGAGTAATGGTGCTTTACACTGGTTTAAAAAAATTGATTATATGCACAAGTCACAGAAATGCTGTTATCATTTAGGCTTTGGGATTATAGAAGCCATCATGTAGTTAGAGCTTGAGCTGACTCGTGCACATTGGGAGCACTTTTATTATTAGGCCTACTTCTTTATCATCATATACAACTTGGAGAAAAATAACCTTGTCCAACTGTATTGTTAACACATGAGCAGCAATAATAACTTCTTAAAATACCGATGTCCATGCTCAACATTCCTGTTGTTCTGTGCTGTGACAGCAAGGATACAGTATACAGAAACTATGTATCTTAACATAGCATAAACATAACTTATAAATGATTAAGTAAATTAATATATTTTATACATGGGGAAAGCAAAAATGTGACGTATTAGTGAGAAAACATATAACCAAAAAACGTATAATTGAGCTAAATATTATAGGAAAACGTTCGGTGCATAAAAAGTTCATCATATATCAACAAAACCCAGAGAAGGGAATAGCGTATAAGTGATGTTCAGCTGTAATAACAAAGTAGTTTATTAATCACGTCATTTAGTGTTTACATACACCACTAATATGCGCCTTTTAGATACAACAGCAACATGCATAATCAATTGTGTATTAGCCACTAAGGGGACATCTAAACCACAGAATAGCAAGCATTACGCAAAGCCACACAATCTTTAAGTTGAACATTTGGGTGGCAAGGGTATAAATTTTAAAAGATTTAAAAATAAAATGATACAGAGACTACAGCAATGGAAAAGTAAGAAAACACAGCAAGGAATGAAAGAGAAATATAATAACAGGAGGAGAAACAAGGACAAGTTAAGAAAAATGGCTTATGGGGAGGGGGTATATGCTAAAAACTATGAGAAAAAGTAATGAAAACGTAACTTTTGTGGGGGGGGAGCCTTTAAATTCTTCCATTTAAAGCTCTTCTGCTAACTCTTAACAATGGTTTTCAATGCAGATTATTAGTATCTCAATAGATATGTTAAACCTTAGAGCTCTTTTACCTGAATGTTATTTTTTTTCCCCCATATATAATTACAAAATTTAAAAAAAATAGTAACAAATTCAATGATTTAATTTTTCTATATCTTTCAATATTTAGATACCTATAAATAGTGAAAATTTTCAGTAATGATATGAAGAATATTCAGTAAAAAGATTGATTCAAATCTTTAAAATTAATGGGGTTAGAACATTTGAAAGTTGATAAAATTATGGCAAAAAGGACATATCTAGCAAACCATAAAAGACGTGTAAGTGCACTGAGCTAATTGAATATTGCAACATGCCTGTAAAAGATTACACTTCTAGTACAAGGGTCAAACAATAAGAAATGCCTCACATCCATTTTTTTTTCAGGTAGTGTTTATTCCACAAAAATGTAATTTGCACATAAAGAATTATGTTTTATCTGCACACCCTATTTCTCCACATAATCTAACTCTAATTCTATGCCCTTCCTGCAGCAAGACGTAAGGATGTATATTCTAGGAAGCCAGGTTTTCATTCCACCAATCACATCCTTGTATAGGGTCTTTCAACAAGAGTGTCCTATCTTTAACATGTGATAGCTGCCGTTGTTATTGAGTTACAGCAGTCATTTTTTTCATGTGGTTACAGTTGTTATTGACAAATAGCCACGGAACATTACAGCATTCAGCAACGTGTAGAAATTGTGAATATCAAAATGGATCATCTGTTCGCCAATCCTTCCGTGTATTGCGTGAAGTTTACAGTGTGCATAATCGTGCCAGCGAGAGAAAGATTCGGCATTTGATCAATAAATTTCAAAGAAGTGGTTCTGTCAGCGATCAAACAATGCCTATACATAATCGACGTAAGTGCTCTAATGAAAACATAGGTGCCGTTCATGAGTGTGTGCACGAGAATGGAAACAAATCAATTGCTCATCGAGCACAAGAATTGGGGCTTTCGCCGACCACAACTTGGCGAATTCTGCATCTGGACTTGAAGTTCCATGCTTACAAAATGGTGTTAACTCAAGAACTAAAGCTCAACGATCATAGGTTGCGCCGTGTATTCGCTGACTGGGCTATGGAGCAATTGGAAGCTGACCCGGATTTTTGTTGAAAAATCATCTTCAGTGACGAAGCCCACTTTTGGATGGATGGTTGTGTTAACAAACAAAATTGCCGCTATTGGAGCAATCACAATCCAATGTAGATTCAAGAAAGAACACTTCATCCCCAAAGATTAATGCGTGGTGTGGATTTTGGTATGGTGGAATCATTGGTCCATATTTTCTCCAAGATGATGATGGAGAAGCTGTAACTGTCAATGGAGAAAGTTACCGGGCTCTTATAAGGGACTATTTTTGGCCTCAATTGGATGGTATGGAGCTCAGAAACATCTGGTTCCAGCAAGATGGTGCCAAATGTCATACTGCTCTCAAAACAATCAATCTTCTGAGGGAGAAATTCAGAGGTTTCATCATTTCCCGTAATGGTGATGTTAACTGGCCCCCGAGGTCATGTGATTTAACGCCGTTGGATTACTTCTTGTGGGGCTATATTAAATCTCGAGTTTATGTCAACAAGCCAGAAACAGTAAATGATCTTTAGATTAACATCACGCGTGTTATTCGTGAAGTTGGACCTAATTTAAATTAGGTCAACCATATACGCACAACCCAACAAAGTTGCGGCGGTCACTTAACTGATGTTCTCTTCCACACGTAATGACATTAATTATGTTCCAAAATAAAATAATAAGTAAACCTCTATCGTTTATAGAACGGAACGTGTTTTATTTAAGTTCAAAGATAGGACACTCTTGTTGAAAGACCCTATAGTTCTCAAAATGTCTTCCATGAATGGTATCCTTTAATGGCACAAAAGAGCCAGGTTAGGGCTGTAGGGTGGATGGTATGTATTGTTCAACACAGTTTCCTGATGTGTTCAAAAGTACTCAAACTTGTGTGATGGCGAGCAATAATCATGTACATCAAAAACCTCCTGGGTTGTTATGCCAACGAAGCTAATGGAAGTGCTTCTTGAGTGCAGTTAATGCGTTTAACTATGCTTCTGAATTAATGTTACTCCCCTTTAGCACCAAATCAATGAGAATCACACCCCCACAATCCCTAAACACTGTGATTATAACCTTAGCATCTGAAGGAGTTACTTTTAATTGTTTCTTCTGTGGAGAGTAACAATGATGCGACGCTACTCTACTGATTGTCATTTTGTTTCGGGCTCGAAATGATGAACCTGTTTCCATCACCTGTCACAACTCGGGGAAAAAAAGGCCTTCACTCAGCTTCCAAACTTTGCAACAAATCAAAAGAAATGACTTTTCTTTGAAATTTATGTTGCACTCTAAGACAATACGGAATCCACCCTGCACACACGTTTTTAGTATCCAAGAGCATAGAATAATTGAAGGGTCATGGGGAAAAAAGCTTTCAGTCCACCAAAACTAGACATTCATATTCTGATGCTTTTGTGTAGCTCAGTACCATCAGCTTCAACCATGAAACACACCATGGGCAAAAAGGAAAAAAATGCCACCAACAAAAGAAGAATGTACCTATCGACAAACTACTTTGTACGAGACCCCAATCCCAATCTCTTGTATGAAAAACAAGGAACTGGAGTCTTTAACAAGGCTTTGCATTACAGCTAAGAGCTTTTACAACAATTTGATGTAGGATGGACTGAGAGCAACAAGCAACATGAAGAGTTATACTGGGACTTCAACAACAATGATGACTAAAGGTAATTATTTTTCTGCACCACAACCAATGTCACCTACTTTTACCCGATTTCACATAAATATTATTATTATTATTAATAATAATAATAATAATAATAATAATAATAATAATAATAATAATAATAATAATAATAAATATCAGCATTATGCAACTTATACACTACAACTGTGAGTTTCGTTTCACAATCCTGCTCAAACGACAAGGTTGAGACTAAGAGAAATTTTTTTCCACACTCATTTTTATTATTACTTATATAAAATAGTTTTTGTTTAGTTCTATAAACATGTACCATGATATAATATTAAATTCAGGTTTATAGCAGTGTAATTAAACTGTAGTTTTAAAGAGAAACTTTCTTTTTAGTCTCCTGAAACCTTTTCATGAATGGACTGAAAATGTTTTTCCCCTGACCCTTCAATTCCATCCACCTTTCCTTGGCTGACAGTAACAGTGGCAAATGCAGGGTTGTAAAATGTCATCCTCTCAAATGATAACATCAGCATGTTGCAACAAGTCAAGCACGACAGCTGTGGAGGGTCTTCCTGACTGCAGCAAATCCTGAAGTTCTGCCTTTTGATGCCCTCACCCTCTGTGCCTAGTGACCAACTGTACTCCTCTCCAGTGAAGATGCTCCATGCACATTACACTAATGTTTGTTAATAGTTTTTTCTCCACAATGAGAAATGCAATGACTGCACATTGTTTGCAATAGATATAAGTCTCAGATGCCATATTAATTCTTTGTGGTCAGAATGCTAGCATAACTGCTAGTGTCCTATGGTGAGGTAAACACAGTTAGCAACTGAGCATTTGCAGCTAGATCTAAGCTTTGCACAATTATCAACAGATGTCAGCAGTATTCAAGGATGCCATTCATAGCCAGTTAAAATATGTTTGTGTGGATTCCCAGCCTCCAGTTTATGAGGTTGTACATGTGCATGTGAGTAGATCTGCTTATTATGACTATTTTTATTACGAGTTTTCTGCAAGATATGCTAAGATGCCATCGAAACAAACACTGGCAGATAGTGAAATAATGTCAATGAAGTTTGTGACGATTCTTTTCACTTTGAGTTATTTGGCTCAGAATAAGGTTATATATAGGGTCATTATATTTGGTAAACCACTCACAGCCTCTCTCTCCTTCACTATTCCCTTGCCATTTGCCGGGAATATGAACTGCTGATTCGTGCTAGAAAGTACATTGGTGTGATGTCTCACATGTGTTGCTGTGTCAGGTCCAGTCAGATAGGTGTATCTTTCGATATGGTAGACATGGCATGTCACTTTTCTGTGGAAGAACGCGTGTTTATTTGCAAAATTTATTTTAAACCTGTGTACAACAGAAATTTGTTACAAAGTTTCCAAATTGTGCCACCTGCAAGAAAAACTATACATACAATCGGCAATACATTTGAACATTTGGGTTCCATGTTAGACAAGAAACATTCTAGGGGAAGATAAGTTTTAAATGAAAATGAACTAGATGAAATTGGTGCCAGTTTACAAAAGATCACCTTGAAAAATCTCTAATAAATTAGCTCAACAGGTGTATGCCACATGTCTATCTATCTCTACACAAGTGCAAGCTTCGACACCAAATGATTCCAGTGAGTGAGTGAATTAATTACTGCAATTTATTTTTCAGGTTTGTAGAATGTAGTTTCATTGACACACAGGTTTTCTTTTCTCTGATGAATCATGGTTTCACCTACATAATTGGACACATGAACACTTGCAACAGTTGATATTGGGCTTCAGAAAAACCTGTGCTATTGCACGACCTCACTATGACCTCAAAATTGGAGTGTGGTGTACGTTAAGTGCTAGAAGAATAATAGGTTCTATTTTCTATAATGGAACAATTAATGTAGAGTGACATCAGAGACTTAATTCTGACACTATTTTTCAAGCACTTGACAGAAGAAAAATCATATGGTTGGCTCCAGCAAGATTCTGCAACAGCACATATGACTGTCGAATCATTAAATCCAATCAATGAAGTGTTTGCTGACAGAATTATTAGTGCTGACTTGTGGCCCCCTCACTCTCCTGAACTAATGAGTTGTGATTTTTATTTATGGGGTTCTTTGAAAGATAGTGTGTATCATTACAATCCTCATATACTACAGGAACTTAAAGAGATAACATTGTGCAAGAACTCACAAGAACTCCTGCTAGTGAGCTTAGGCAAGTGAGTGACAATATTTTTACATGGTATGATGCTTATCTGAGGGAAAGAGGTGAACATTTCCAGCGTCTACTATAAGGTAAGGATTTTTAGTGCGCGTCTACCAGCATCATTTCACTGGCAACTCCCGGCTCACTCGCACAGTGTAGAGAGCCCACAAGTGGGTTACCATATAATGATGCTATAGAAGTTGCTCCGCAGCAAGTTGGGTGCAACAACTTAAGTGACTTGACTGACAACGGTGACAAGTGCCTGAATTTGTAGGGGTTGCATGCTGTTACCAGAACTTCAATTAACATGCTCATTTCAATCCAGATTAATGCTTCCAACTTTATCACACAAAGAAAACCTACTTAGAGGAACTTGTGACTGTGTAATATCCATGTATATAGCTTTCAGCACACAGTTTTTGTACCCAGCATCAAGTAAGGTATGATCTCTTACATTTACACCTAAAGCTGCCCTAGTGAAAGGAAAATTAGCCATGAAAGCAGTCAGAACATGCTTATACTAAATGCCCACATTATTGATAAATTGTTCCATAGAAAGATGGGGAATGGCAAAAGGGTGGCAAAACATTGACATAGCGCACAGGTTTTGTAGAGAGGTTTAGGCTTGCCAAAATGTTCACCTAGAGTAAGTTTGGCTGAACTAGGAAGAGTAGGGAGGAAGGGTGTAATAGTCGAGAGAATTTTGAAATACTGTTACAGATGTCTGCAATTAGATGATAATGCACTAAAAGAAAGTATAAAATATCCATATCAAATATGGTTTGGGGAGGTGAAGAAATTGGGATGGGAGAAGTTGGGCAATGGGGTGAAACAAATTGCAATGGATTCTGGAAGGAAGTGAGGCAGCGGGTTGAGGATATAGAGAAACAGGAGATATGGGCTAGTTTTGAGGATAAACGCTCATTGGAACTACATAGAAAAATTAAAAAGAACTGGGGTAGAGATAAATACATGGATCATTCCAACAAAGTGAGAAGGATGGGCTACACTTAGATGTGAACAGGTGTACTACTGCTTAAGGGGACAAGGTACTCTGAAATGGTCAAAAATCACATTTTTTGTTTTAGGCACAATAAAATCTCTATTATTTCCAGTTTCAGAAAATATATACTTTTTGGGGGTTAAAAGGTTTTTAAGACATTTAAATACCATTTAAATGCTAGTTCTGCATTCCTTTAAAGCTGTCATGCTTTTTAGAACATTTTTATATCTTTCAACAACGCACGACTATATCATGCCCAGCGAGCAGTTTAGCAATCAACAAAAGAGGCCAGGACCAAGAGAAGGCAATCAGAAAAGCTGAAGCAATTCAGGAATGAAGGTGCAGATGATTATGACCCTGGAATGTACTGAAGTGCGTCAGAATTTTAATGTTCAAACTTTAAATTTAGTTTTCTCAAAACAACAATTTTGGATACTTATGTACCTTTTTCTCAAAGTATGAGAGGTTGAGAGCTGAAATTTTCAGTACATGTATACAACACAAAGTTAAACTTTCTGAACCATAGTCATAATTTTATAATATATATTAGTGATATTAAGAAAGCAACAACATTGCAAATTTTCCACATTTTTACTTTTTTGACTTTGCAAATAATTTTTTTTCAGTTTCTAGTGAACTAATATACATAACTAAATAATTGAGGTCCAGAAGATAGCTGATTATACTACGAACAAGCATGCAAAAGTGTGATTCTCTGTTGCAGAGCAGTATCAGAGAAAAAGGTACATGAATTCACATGTTTTAAGAGTAAATTTTATTATTTTTCTGCTGAATGAAATAATTTTTACGGACTCAACTGCATAACCTACTAATGCAAACAACCACTTGAAATAATTGTCATGGTTTATAGAATAATTCATAAAAATTTCAGGAAAAACCATTGAGAACTTTAAGAGCAGTGGTAATTTAACACACTTAAGGTGTAATTTCCATGTGTTCAGACTACCTTATCCCCTTAAAACATTAAGGCCAAACTTGACAGAAGGATGCATTATGTGTGGGAAATAGAGGACATTTATCACTGCCTAATTGAATGCGAAATGGTTAAAAGGTGGAAGGACAGTATTTGGAATGAGAAATGGAATAAATTACCAAAAGATGTAATAGTGATTAAAATGTTAGTGGGTAATAGAAGAGAAGAAATTAGCAGGATGAGGGAATTCCCAGGAAGAATGAGGGATAAATGGGCAAGGACCTCAAAGAAGGAGCAATAAAGAGAAGACAATTATAATAATGACAATAATTTGTTATAGAGGCACTACTTCTTAATACAACCAGGGGATTAAAATATGTGGGGCCTAATTTACAGTGTTAAACTCTTAAATATATATCATTTATTAGGGATGAGACCGTGATATCAACACCTTGATACTCGGTAGTATTGAAGTATGTCTAATACTTTGAGATAAGCCTTTGATACTTTTTCAATACTTTTAAGTTCTTAAGTTGAAAGTTGTTGCGTTTAACTTTATGCTATATAAGGAATTAAATGAATTGACACTTCACATTGTTGCCTTGCACGTGTCCCCAGAGTTGCTGGATTATAGTTCTAGATAAACCTTGACTGTGTTTCCTATGGGTGAATGAATGCAACTTTCCATAGACTCTTGTGTCTAAATGAAAACATGCAAAAAAACAATGGGGGAAAGAGTAGAGGTACTCATGTAACATGCAGCATTAAATGCTTTGTGAACGAAGCTGATTTAGCTGATGCACTAATTCTGCAATAGCATGGCTTGATGACTCACCCTCAGCTATATCATTTACCTACTCCAATAACCAAAATCTATGAAACCAGAAGAAACAAATCAGAACTTAAGACACGAGATAAAACAGCACAAGGAAATATTTGTTCTTTCCTTCCATCTGTTAGTTTGTGTTTATTCAAGTCAAACTCAGGTCACAAGCGTAGCTTACAAGTAAACCGTAAGACTAATTTTCATAATATGGATAGAAAATCCCTTAAAAGAAAGTTTTCAGGACAAAATATAGTTTACATAAAAAGTGAAGCAAAGAAATTTATTATTATTATTATTATTTTATTATTATTACTATTATTATCATCATTAGCCTTGCCTAACAATAGGGGTTATATAAGCCGTGGCATTATCAAGATAAAGGAATTGCTGCCAATTGGAGAATGTCAAACAGCAACAATTTCAGAATTGGTTACAGTATTTATACACAGAAAACTACTAAGAACATAATTCAGTGAACAAGCTTTACAGTTTTTTATAAAGTGAGTATCGAGTATCGTGCTAAAAAATCAGTATCAGTATCAAGAAATAGTGGTCGTCCCATTACTATTATTTATCAAGGATGTATTTTATGTAAGGAAAAAAAGAAATGAAATAAATATCTATCTAAATATCTACATTTACATAATATTGGTTATAATGCACATGAACAAGCATGAATAGCATTAATATTTTCAATTTTAGAGCAAGTTTTAAGCTGTGCTAAATCTGGCCCAAACTAAGCCCACATATTATATGCTTCCTACGGCTATGCCACCTGTAGAACAAAAACTGTGCATATACCATGGGAAACTTCACATAATTCATTCCCAAAGTATTGTTTTCTCAACAATGTTTTTGACTGGAAAAAACAAAGTGGGGCATTATTTATTAGGCGACCCTTGTAGTTAAAAATATGGGATATCTAGGTATATGCCCCCATTATGACAGAGAAAGAAAGAAATACACAAAAAGGAGAGAGAAAGTAATAACTCACTTATCTGCCACCACTCTTGCTTTCAGTAGTGCTGCAGTATAACAAATTGTAGCTGATTTTGGTAAGCTGATATCATCATACTTAGCAAGTACTGCCTGAACATCTGCATAAGCTTGCATTTCTAGTAATGCTTCAATTAAGTTCTCGTGGATGTTTAAAACATTCATGATGGGTGGAACCTCTTTGGTTAGCTGCAACAGAAACAATTCAATGTATATTTTAAGAAAAATAATCTTTAGTAGAAATGAATCGATGTTAAGCACTCATATTGCTCCACTTACCAAATTACTGGCAGGATAGGTTTCAAGAACGTATTCTCTCCCTGGTCGATTAACCAGTGATTTCCTATCTCCTTCTTCTTCCCTGGATATCTGTAGAATCATCTGGTTTGGGGTTGAATTTAGAGATTAAACTATTATCTGCTGGAATTTCAAAGTTCATAATTCAATGTTTGATATACATTCTTTCCCTAAGTTTAGTTCTACAGGGTTACACATTGATTTTAGAGCTTGACTTTCTGTTCTACATTGTGATTTATCAAGAAGTGATTCCCTACAGTTGTTTTATCTAACTGTTTGCATTTGATATTTCTGATGTGTTCTTTTAGTGTTGTGCTTATGTTTCTCTTGGTTTTTCCAATGTATGCATTGTTGCAATCTAAATGGTCTATTTTATATATGCCTGGTTTCTTTTCTGAAGAGACTGTGTCTATGTGTTCCAATTTCAGCATGTTTTTTTAGTTGTATTCACTTTGTGAGGCTTTATTGAACTCTTTTAAAGATCTTTTGGAATTTATGAAATGTCCAGGGGTGGTATGTGAACTTAAATTTAGGTTTATCTTTATCTGGAGATTAGTGCAGTTATAAAAGACTTTTAGAGAGTTGAACATGGGGGGGGGGGGGGACTGAATTAAAAACATGCTAGAATCAGATAGAATCGTTTCAGAAAAGAAACCGGGTGTACATAAAAAAACACATAAAAAAAACCAAGAGAAATGTAAGTGCAAGATTGAGGAACACTTCAGAAATATCAGATACAAACAGATAAATCAACCATAGCTAATCACAATGTAGAATAGCCACTAAAATTGGTGCAAAACCCCAGAGAACTGAACTAATGAGAAAGAACATCAAAAGTTTCCCGCCGGTAGTTTGGTAAGTAGAACAATATAAGTGCTTAACGCTGATTATTTTCCATAATTTAATAATAAACAATGTTTAGTGAAAGCTTGATGTTATACTAAAATAGAACAATAAACAACACCTTTGCTGTAGTCAAGCAAATGAACCATTGATTTATATGACTTAACGTGTTATTGTCTATTGCTCACATAATTTCTTTGCAGCATTAGCATTGTTCCAAAAACATTTTCTTTTCAGTTTTGATTTCAAGAGTGACAGGATAGCTTACTTGTTTCTTTGAATAGTAACAATGAAATATGATTCCCAAAGAGAATAGCCAACTCTTTTTATACAATGTGATCTAAGAGTCATTGGTTGTTTTAAGTCTTTACAGATTTTATTCTACGACATGTTCATGTGTCCGTACATGTAAAGTCAATGTTTATTAAGTAGTACCAAAGCGACAGCTATGAACTGCACTGATGAGCACAAGTGATTAGATAAGGCCTATCTATTCCTGCAATCCATTCAAGTAAATAGCAATTCAACATTTATAATAGAATTGAGTTTTTATTTGTGATAACTATTATGGTTCTTAGCGTCCCATTCTATATTGGGCATGAAAGACCTGAACTTTTGCTCAGAGGCCTCTTTATCAGGCTTGAGGTTCTTTTATGTGCTGTAAATCTATGACATGGGACCACCGGCTTTACTTCCCTTCCGAAGGAAGCCATGCTAAGGAGTTTTATGCCCGAAACAATCCATTGACCTCTGCCAGGATTGAACCTGCAACCTCGGAAACTAGAGGGTAGCATGGTACCCTTAGACCACAGAGGACAACATCCAACATTTATGGAAACATACAAGTACATCCTTGTCTGACTGAATCTTACTTTTTGGAGGAAAGCATTAATTTATCAACAAAATGCAACAGCTTTATTCATGGGACAGTCTTAAGCTATGACCATTACTATGATCTACATTATGTTCTACACTTGAGATTGTACATTTGTTAAGGCTGGCTCACAAAAACTGAGACTAGTGACCAAAATGAGAATGACAAAGTTAAAATACATTTACTATAATGCAAACGTTTACAATTAACAGGAAGTTTTCCCGAATCCTGGGAACTGGAAAGAAGACTTGGTCAAATTTTAACTTTCTCGCTCTTTTCCCAGGCACGGCATATTAAATCCACATTGTGCATATTACACTCTTTGCTGCAGAAATTATTCAAGGCAGCCATGAAACAAAACAGCCGCTAGAGCTCTCTCTAGCCACAAGCTGAGAAAATGAAACTGGAAGAAATTCTAGCAAATGTGCGTATTGACCACAGATCCTGACTCCTTCAGATTCAATGAGTGTTGGTTCTTCTAGCAGTCATCTATGATTGTATATATGCAAGTTAAAACTGGCTATTGCCTCAAAAAACTACAAAGAACAGCAAAAAAAAACTGGTAGAAATTAACAAACAACCAACTTCAATGTGCACTATTAACAAAGGAATGAAGCTTGGAACGACTAGAGGAATCAGAAATATTAATGGTTCTGCATTAGGAAATGTTTACTCTATCAAATTTTACATTGGCTAACCTGCATGTTGGGTGAATTGGAAGCAGGTGAAAAAATTATTGGTCACTTCCAAACAAATAACATCCCAATCAACTTTCCCATTTGCTATCAATATGGGTCATAAATATGTACTCCCATTCTCATTATCGGGCAATTCTGAACCAAAATGTTTTATGCAATTTTATTTCCCATTCTCATTTCTGCTCTGGTTTCTGTTCTCAAGTTATAGGGCGGCGTGCACCATGTTGGAGTAAACTGCTTGGGAAGTAACGTTTACTAAAGAAATCCCCACCACGGAAGTAGGTTACTACGGGAGCAATTTACTCCAGAAGTAACATTGGAGACCTCAATTACAATTTACTCTTTTAGTTATGACTATGGAAGTAAGAGCTCATTACTCCCGGAGGTATTGTTTTGTTTGCATGATTTACTTGATGCGATCATGAATAAAGTTATTTGCAATAGGAAAAGAGGAGAAATGTCAGCGAAAGAGATAAATGTTTGTTGGTAGAGATAAAGAAAATCCATTAAACAATATGAGTGTAAAAAAGTGTTATAAAGATGCTGGAAGAGAAATGCTGGAAAGTCGTGATTGACGAATTTAATAATTCGAGCAACAGAAAACATACTGAAGAGCAGCTTAAAATTCTGGAAACAATGTTTCTAATCTTCATTTTGCATCACAGATCACTTGCGCATTGATGGAGAAACACCCTTTCTGATTTCGGAAAAGTTCACCATATTCATGGATGGGCACAAAATAGTAGCATGCATGCAGTCAATTCCACACACAATGTGTGGGAAATCTATAAAAGTGAAGAAGAATTGCCTTTTATTTTCTGAACACTCGTGTATATTTGTGTGTGTAGGTAGTACCTTGCTCTTAACCTCAAAAGCGCTCTAACGCAATGAAATACACGACAAGCAGACGCGTGGTGAACGTTTATTTATAAGATTGCCTGTAATACCGGGATTACAATGAACTTTACTTAACGTGACATGAAAATGCTGGTAAACTAAAGATACAATTGACATGCACTTAACGTAATGGGAATTACTCTTGATTGATACCTTTTTTATTACTTTGAGCTAGTGCCGATTGGTTCTAATTACCATGTGAAATCAAACTTGGCATAACAACATTGCCAAACATTTAAGTTACATTGCGTTAAGTCAATTCTAAAAAACTCCATTTAATACAGTGTAATACTGTCACATTAATTACATTCACCGTAATACCAGCTCAAGCATCTGAACTATCCCAGTATACTGCATAACAATAATTGCAGTTTGGATTATAGAGCTGAATTTGTGAATGAGTTTTGTTGAAATGTTCTCCAAGCAGGTTCAAAATGTATGTACAAGATTATTTCCTAATACCGAAATGTTCATTGAACTTTTTCTCTCTATATATAAGCATCATATGGTTCTCGCATACCAGTATCAAATTCCCGTTGTTTTTTCCGTCGAGATCAATGTAACCTAAGTAATCACTGTTTTCTTCGAGATAATCAATGTAATCTAAGTAATCCATGAACACGTGAAAAATATCTTCCTTCAAATACAATATGGTATTCTAGTTCAATCACAGGTTAGTTACTCCATCCATGTTGCAAGCGTAAATTCTAACCTATATTTGTGCTCTATTTAATTCCATAGTAACATACTACATGATGGTGTTCCCTGACATTTACTTCTGCGGTAATTTAATCTGGGAGTATCTGAAAGGAGTGAAATTCTTAGAGAGTAGTTTACTCTCATATGGAAGTCGCCGAGTGTTGAGTTGAATAGTAGTTTACTACGAAAGTAGAGCTTACTCCAAGTTGGTGCACGCCACCCATAGTGAACCAGTCTTTAATCTTCTCTAATGGTTAATAATTAACCGTGTAAGGGCTGGTTGTGCAAGCTTGGAATAAACCTCTGTTAGATGCTATTCTTTGGTTAGGCAGTAAATTGTATTGTAAAGTGCCAGAGCCTATCAATGATATAACCACTGAATAAGTTAGCCATTGTACATTTTTACAGCAAATGCATCCTCAAATATTTTGCAAATGAATGTACACTCTTCCTCCTGACATGCTTTAATTGTCAAAATGTTTAGTTCAAAATGAAGTGAACAAAAATTATTTCACTAATAATGTATTCTGTAATTTCATCCAGGAAAGTTTTGTTGAAACAAAATCAATACCATTTTTTACAATGTCATAAAAGCGATAGTAATAATTCTGTTGAGAGTTTAATTTAGCTTCTGTTTTAATCAGTGCAGATTTTCTAGAAGAAAGTTAAGTAACATTCAGTGAGGTACTTGTTATAGTTGTAATGTAGGTGTATCCGAAATTATGATTGAGCATTTGAAAAATATAGAACTTTTGTTTTCCTGCTTTATTAAATATTTGATCCACTTGCTTTTATACTCTGTGCCTAATTTTATGTCTCGGATTTAAATCCTATCATTTAATACTTTAAATCATGTGGATATATTTTTTAGTAGATTTTAAAACTCTTTGAGTTGATTATCTTTCATTTAAGAATTTTCACATTTTTTTAGTATATATGAATTGCTTTGTGTGATTAAAAGAGAAAAATTCTTATGTAAATAACCTTTTTTTTGCTTATGGTTAAAAGACTGCAGCCAAGAAAAAAATTCTGAAGCAGAATACTGTAATTTGTACACAAAATTGTATTTCACATAAAAATCCATTTCTTGGCAATATTTTTATGTAAATAAACATTTTAAATAGACAATTTGTTGGGTTTTTTTTTGTTCAGCTTTTGAATTCAATAAAAACTCTTTCATTTTTAACATTAATGAAAACGCAATTTTATTCACAAATGCATTGCATCATGAGTGACCTTGACTGCACATGCTGGCTCGCAATCTCACAGCGGAAACCCTATTGATATTGATGATGATGATGATGATGATGATGATGATGGCTGACATAATGCACATTACACTAATATTTTTCATTCACTCATTGCCCTTGTCTTGTTTAATACTGACAGTTTATACAATACCGGTATAGTACGAGGCCTGATCAATAAAGACTGAGACTGATTTTTTTTCCCAGATATTTATTACCCCATTTCAATGTTGACATGATCTTTTTCAAAGTAGTCCCCTCCTAACTGAATGCACTTTTTAGAGCGTCTCTGCCAGTCCTCGAACACATGATGCAGGCCATTCTTTGTCAGGTCTTTGAGAATCGCCTCACTTTTCTTTAGCACTGCTTCAGTGCTCTCAAATCGAATGCACCGGAGCTTTGCTTTTAGTAATGGGAATAAAAAGAAATCACAGGGGGTAAGACCGGGGCTTTAAGGTGGATGCGGCACACAGGTAATGTTGAATTTAGCCAAAAATTCCTGGACTTAATTTGCGACGTGAGGCCGCGCGTTGTGATGAAGTCGCCACCCATTCCGATGATGTTCTGGATGTTTCCTTGTAATGTGCTTCCTCAGTGTAGTCAATACTGACGTGTAGTAGCTGCTGTAACAGTAGTGTGACGGGGGGGAACTGCATGCTGGTAAATCATTCCATTCCGAAACACCGGGCCCACCTTGCTTAGCACAGAGGACTCGCCCATCTTTGAAGTCCTTGAACCACCTAAACACCGTTGCACGAGGTAGTGCATCTTCACCGTATGCTTGCTTCAGCTTTTCGAAAGTTTCAAGGCTGTATGATTTAAACAAAAATAAAATTTTATTGCGCTGTATTTCTCCTCTCGTGTCACCTCCATTTTGTGGTATGCGAAATTCAAGTAGGGTCAACAATATAGCATTACTACCAACCTACCGTTACGAGAGTGATATCGCTTATGGACATTATACATGAAACCCTGCTCTTTTCAAGTATTCGTGGTAGAGACATAAAACTATCAAGGAAACTACAGAAAAAAATTAGTCTCAGTCTTTATTGATCAGCCCTCGTACTATTCGCCAACGGAGAGAAAGTCCCTGACAGAAATGTGCTATCCTTATCTGTTTGGAAACAGTATGACAAGGACAGTGAATGTGTGACGGAGAACGCATGCTACGCAAGGAGTAAAGCTATTCAATAGGCTGTAACTGAGCTGTCGTGCATGTCATAAATAAGAGTATAATAAGCAAGTGGCATGGTTCGGACAGTGTCCAATCAGCAATTTCCCCCCTTCACTTCATTCCGTAGGGACTTTCTTTGCTGTGGAAGACAGTAAGTGAAGTGATTGGTGATATACTGCCAAAAATGAAGTCTTATTTGTTCTCATTTGCAACAATATGCTGCTGAATTTAGTGGAATCTTCACAAGTGATGGAAAAATTCTATTCTGTCAAAAATGTGGGACATCAGTAAATGCAGATCAGCGATCTCAAGTCTTGCAGGTAGTGAACATAGAACGGCTGATTCACATACAATCCCTAGGCAGGTTCTTACAAGTGAAACAGCTTCCTCTTCACATACCCCAATTTTTCAAAAAGTTCCGAATATTGTGCAATTTAAGCAAAACTTTTTTTCACGTGATATTCCTTGATATAAATTGAAAAGTCTAGAGCTCAGAAATTTTCATACAAAATACGAAATTCTGATACACTAGAAGAATCAACATTAAGAAAATTGTATATCCCCGCATGTTATGAAGAAATATTAGGCAAGATCAGAACAGAATGTGAAAATAAAAAAATCTGGGTAAGCATTGATGAATCATGGATTCTAATGGTGGGAAAGTGGGAAACATTGTAGTATATGTGCTAGAAAATAATTAAATAATTTCCAAGCTGTGTTTTGTAATAGCATGTAGAGAAATATCAGCATTGAACCATGAAACAATGGCTCACTTATTCAATGAATATCTGTAGTTATTATGGTCGAATGGAGGTGAAATTCGATGTTTTACTCTTGTCTTGTTCAATACAGATTTCCGTCATTGCTCCAGATGCACTTCAGCCTTGAGCTTATTGTGTTAAAGCCAATTCCTTATGCCTGCACCCTTTACCAAGGAATACAGTCTCAAAACAGATATGGTTTCAAATTCTTTTGGCTCTAAAAACGTTTTCTTAAAAGCAAGGCCTCGCAGGAGCATATAATGTGTTGGGTTGTTTCAGTCTCTTTCTTGCACAATCTGCAATCTAAGTTACCCTGAAACAGTCCCATCGTGTTAAGATGCTTTTTCACAGGAGCATGTCCTGTGAGAAATGCAATAATTGTTCTCAGTTGAAGTCTGTTACATTTAACCCTTTGCGACGCATAGCGTAGTAAAGCGTAGTGAAATGATAAACGACCTGCTGCGCATAGCGTAGTAGAACGTAGTAAATGTGTTTATCGTTTCATATAGGTTCTGCTTATGCTGACCTCAGCTTTTAGGAGCTGTGTTGATGTAAACGTACTCCTGCTGCATTGTTCCAGCGATTTCGCAAGCCAGAATGTAATACCAAACCATAAATGGCTCTGTTTACAGCAGGGTGCAGTTGTGTAAGTAAGCAGTTTCCTGTCGCATTTATAGCCATATCAGTACCATGGAGGCTGTTCCAAGTACATCACGGTCTAGAAAACGTTGTAGTGAAAAGGTATTGGTAACAGACGAGGAAATACTTGCAGCAGTTTACGAGGAATTAGATCGCGAAAGTAGCTCTGACGAATCTTGGTTCGGTGAGTTAGTGCAAGACAGTGATAAGGAACAAAGTGACAGTGAGAGTGCTGAGAGACAGGCAGTAGAACAGGGGGCTAAAGCTGGTGAAAGACAAATTAAAACAAAAGCAGTACCGGCACAGTGGACCTCTAATTTGACTTTCAATAAGTTAGAAACATTTTCATCCCCTACAGGTGCAAATCATTCTATTCCTACAGGAAGTCCAGAAATAGATTATCTTGAACTTTTTATAGATTCCAACTTTTGCGGAATAATCGCGGAGGAAACCAACAGATATGCAGCTCAGATTCAAGCTAAAAAGGCGGATCCAAAATGGGAAGTTACAAATTCAAGGGAGATACAGGTTTATTTAGGTATTTTGATATATATGGGGATGATGCATTTACCTGAAACCAGAGATTACTTTTTGGGGGATTTTTGCATTTGTCCAATTGTAAGACAAGCAATGACGTTGCTCCACTTTCAAAAGATATCGCAGTACCTACACCTTAATGACGAATCTGCAAGGCCACGATTAGGGGTAGATTCTTGCGATTATCTGTATAAAGTACGACCTGCTTTAGACATAATCAAAAAGTTTGCGAGTGTCTACAAACCAAATCGTGAACTTTCTGTTGACGAAGCAATGATAGGCTTCAAACGACGCGTCTTTCTAAACCAATATATGCCTGCTAAATGTACAAAATGGGGGGTAAAGGCATGAGGTATTGCAGACAGTAAAAGTGGGTATTTATTGAAATGTAAAATCTATCTGGGAAAAAAGGAGGCGAGAAACAGCGATCTTCTACTTGGGGAACAGGTTGTTTTAGACATGTGTTAAAAATATACTGGGTTTTGGCATCACATATATTTTGATAATTTTTTTTACTTCGAGGCAGCTAATGAAATTACTTTTGGACAGTAAAATGTATGCGTGTGGTACAACTCGTGCTAGAAGGAAAGACTGGCCAAAACAACTGAAATTGAAAAGGGGCTAATCTCGCAAACTGCAACATGAAGGCGTAACTGCGGTTGTTTGGCATGATAACAGGGACGTTCTTTATTATCTACAAACTCGTAATATGGCAGGGATTGATCTGGCAGACCAAAGGAGGGAGTATTACGGTGTCGGCCGACCCTAAAAAAAGGGTGGAAATATCTGTTCAATTTTGTAGTGAATGTTGCTATCGTTAATAGTTTTATTATATACGACATTTCGAACAGACCTACTTCTACAGCTCATGGCAATAGGCTTCTTTACTACAGGCAAAACTTAGTGCAACAGTTAATCGCAGACTTCACGTCGCGTAAGCGAGCGGGATTTCAGCGTAGCCTACCTTCTGCTACTCCTGCACCAAGTTCTCTTCACACCCTCGTCAAAATTCAAGGCCGGGGGAAATCGTGTGCTCAGTGCATAGTGAAGAAAAGGAAAACACCATCAGGTCGTGGCATACAGTCACAACACAAGTGCAAACAGTGTGACATTGCGTTGTGCAGAATTGGGTGCTTCCTCAATTATCATGAGGCAAAGGGGGTGGAAATTCAAAACTAATACAAGGGTGTACATACGCAACCATTAATAATCTTAAGTGTATACATAACATTTGTATGGTGCAAGAGAATAGTCTAGCTAACATTTTATGGACATGTTGCAATATCTTCACTGCAATAATGGCAGGGATGTAAACATTTTAAGGGTGAGTACCATAATAATTTTGCAGAAATTATTGCATTTATTTTACTTAAGTATAGCAGATTTTATTCCGGTTTTTAATACCCTAAAGTAACGAATTCCATTGCCATTAATATTGCGGAGTTATAAAGATGCATTGCAAAGGGGTGCATGTACGAGTGTACACGTATATAAGTGTTGTTTGTCTACAAAGGGGTTGATGTTTGCAGTTTTAAATTATTGAAATAATATTTAATCTTATTTACTTCAAACCAATTTTAAATGAGTTATTAATTAATCAATTTCATTTAGCTACTAAAACATATAATTAGGCGTGTATATAGGCCACTTTTAGTTTAACATCTGTAGTAGCAGCTCAGAATTTAAATGGACACAATTCTGCTTGGAGAACAACTAGCTAATACTCTATGCGCAGCAAAGGGTTAAATAAGCTTTCAGCTCTTTTCCTACATGGTTTTCTAATAAATAGTTTATCATGTTCGTTTCCTGGATTTTAAGTCAGGTTTTATGATGTTCTACTTTGGACCAGTTCTTAATAGCCTCTCTTACTAAACCTTGAGTTCCTAGAGCCAGCTCTGGCCCAATAAATTGTGAAGTTCATCAACTTTTTCATTTCCCTATGTTTTACTCTTACTTATGGATGCTACTCTGTATATGAAGAAAGTAGCAGAAAGCCTATCTGTAAGGTTCCCAAACATGATATATGCAACTTGTACTCATGTATAATATATCCTAAAATGGACAAATTAATTTCAAATGGGAAAAAAGTGTTTGTGAAAGTGCCAACATGAATCAATTTGTTCAGAGGCAAAAAATCCAGGTCTTTCATTTACACCTACACCCACAGTTACTCGTTGGGGGACATGGTTAGAAGTAGTAGTTTATTATACAAACAGTTTTAAAAATTTTAAATCACTGATAGACGAAAGAAATAAGGATGATGCTCATCAACTGAAATTCTTTAGAATTTACGGCAGTAAATTAGCACATGAATTTACTTCACAATTATCTGCAAATTTGAGTTTTTTGTGTAACTCTAAAAAAATTCTAAAAATTATCAACCAACTTGTTAACTGAGACAATTAATGAGGGGCATATCATTGAGAAAGGAATTAATTCACTCAAAGGTCCCAAAGTGGAAGCTATTCAACAGAAATTTAGAAGGTGCTCAAAAAATGATCGATTTCATACCATGTGTAAAATTATCAAAGTTTTGAAAGAACAAGTAGACATTGGTAAAATTGAAAATTTGTGTGCCAGTGGCATTCCTTGGAAGAAATATGCAAGGATGTTGAATGGTCCTTCTCCTGGCATTGTGCATGGTTTTGAGACAACTGACATTAGTTTGTGATGGAAAACTTCGATAAGTTTTCATAGTTCGCTGCAGCAGCAAACTGTTTTAACACACCATTGTCTCAACATGACTGGTGAGCAATTTTTAACATATGAGGGCTGTAAAGAAAGTAGTGGCAACATGGTCCCCACATTCACAGGAGAGCGGGTATGAGCCAAAGGATGTGGGAGCGATCAGGTGACTAGTGTCGATGTGTGGTGTGCATTGGTCGGGCTGCCAGTTGAGAGTGTGTTGTTGCTGTGTAGCGTTGAAGTGAACAGTGTCAAGTGCACCGCTCTAAAGCATGTTTACCAAAGGCGATCAGCGTTCGTGGATTAAAATCGAGGTTGCCCGTGGCAAAAATGCATCGGCATGTTATCGAGGATTACGTGAAGCCTGTGGCGGGAATGCATTGCCGTACAGGACAGTTGCACAATGGGTCAAGGCATTTCGTGCACATAAAAAGTAAAATATTTTCAACCTTTCAGCACATAAAAATCTGTTCTCTAGCAATAAGCATTTTAAGAAAACTCAATTGCCACAGCTAAACGTATGTGTTCAACCTATCTGCCACAAAAACGTGGCTGAAAATCTGATGGTTTTGAACTACATTTTTTGATTATCTGAGGAAAATTGAATACAATATTGCATGTGGAGAGAAAAAAAAATCCTTTAAAAACCTTGTGCAAATGAGAAAAAAAGTCTTTTACATAGTTTTTTGCTCTATATTAAAGTTTCAGGTTATGTTTTTGTGTGCGTGTGGAACATTTTGTAACAGCAGAAAATTGCATTTCAAAAGATTGAAAACATTTTTGTCCAAGGTGGTTGTCCCTAGGATCTTCAAACTGTGTTGCACTTGCATGCATAATTGCTGCATTTTCACAAAATTTCATACCAATATCTTTTCGTTTGCCCAAGTTTAGATTTTCATGTATGCTTCTCCTTTAGAGGGTGGTGCTGTCAGAAAAAATAATACTGAGCAAAAACTATTAATTTTGTGTAAAATAATCAATTAGGATCATACAGCTTTTCTTCAAGACCTAACATTATTAAAATACAAGTTGTTTAAAGCAGCTTTTAAACCGATATACTTCAGCTATCTGTAGTCAGATATCTTCTTTTCAGAAATACGGCAACTGGGATAACAATTGATGGGCATCCAGTGTGCAATAGTTTTCATGTGCAGTGAAGCTCCTCACGGTTTCAGAATGCATAAATGCTCCATAGGTTGGTAAAATGTGTTCTTTTTGATATTCATTAATTTTTCCCATCAAGATATACTTATTTTGCACCTTAAAGGTACAGGGGTAGTCTTTCCCCCACCCCATTAAGTGTATGATGCTCGTTCTTACTGCACATGTAACCACAAGTGGTGACACTGATGATACATGAAATGATAATTTGGGAAGAAAATATTCCAGGCCCAAGTTTCAGGTACCTCTCTGTCATTTGCCAGTTATGAGGACTGAGGAAAACCTGAAAGAAACCTCAGTCGGGGAAGACAGTCCTGGTAGGAGTGGGATTAAGTCTTCTACCTGTTAATCTTGAGGGCTCAAATTTAAATATTAGTTGAGCGAGTTACCAGAAAAGGGTGTAATTCTTTTTTTGTGGGGGTGTCTCTTATCCTGAAAAGACATATCAAGTAACTCTAGGCTCTGTAAATTTAGGTTTGATTTTAGCATTAATTTTATCTATGAGCCCAGGACATTAACCTTCCAAAAACGGAACCATTTCAAAATTTTTCTAAGAGCATTTTAATGGTACATAGTTCATCTAGTGTGCTCCCAGTAAACCAGCAAAGTTATTACTGTCTTCTACAAACTTAAGTTAACAAGCATATTTACGAATATTGAGCTGTGATCAGGGTTTATTATGTCTATTTAATTATTTTTCCTTAAGCATGCAAGGAATATCCCTCTTACAGACTAATAATATAGAGCCTTCATTTGATCATGTGGCTGGCATAACAGGAATTTTCTTGGCACCAGGAAGCACACTGTTTGCTGGCAGAGTTGGATATTTATACCCCTGAATTCCAGCGCATACATTTCTCATGCAAATTATAACTACAATAACCACATAACTTCATCATAGAGGATGTTAGAAATTATGTCCTTGTGACGCCACACTTCTCTTACACTTTAGAAGAAAATTTGTAACAACACTCAATTCTTCATGGCCATATAAATAAAACCATGCTTAATACTAAAAGAAATTAAATGTGGGTCAACAGAGCGACCATTAACATTATCCAACACCCAATTGCAGAAATTAACTCTACACCCATTATCACATGGTTGCATTTGCTGAACTACATATTTTATAGGGTTTAATTTTAAAAGTTTGGTGGCATTGCATGCCTGAGGTTTGAAAAATTATTCCAGATACCTGTGCAAGCTTACTGAGAAATTTCTTTGGATTTTGTTCCAACCTTTCTCTGATGTGATCAGCTTTTTCTCAGCAAGAACAAAGCAATTTACTTTCAGTTTCTTATCAAGAATAGATCCTGTTTCCCCAAGTCCACTCACAAGATTACAAACTGTTTCTGTGTGAGCACATGAACAGCAGGAAATCTGTCTATAAGTCACTGTCCTACTTCTCTACAAGAGTTTGTTGTCACATAGGAATCATAAATGAAGATTTTGTGTGCTAAAGTATACAGTGGAGGGGCAACAGAACCAGTTACAAACAACAGAGTGCAAAGCAAACAATTCCCCATAAAATGGCTGCACATCAAAACAAAGGCTCTGTGTTTTACTTTACTTTGTTATGCTATAAATGGCACTTATGTAATGAAAATAGGGAAATCCCTAAGATATACAAAACATGAATAAAGAAGCAGTGATTATTTAAAAAGTAGATTTGTAAGAAATAAATTGGCCTGATGACACAAACCAGAAGATAAGATACTCACATCACGAAACATTTTCACAGCTTCCTTGAGCTTCCCCAGTTTTCTTGCACACATTGCCAGTCTTCTTTTTATGTATATTAGCACATTAGTGTCCCTCCCTATAAACAAGATTATGGTACAATTTAGACTACAACTGCAAAAACAGTATAGCTGCTACTAAACTGCTTTTACAATGGACATTGCCATTTTGCAAATTATACAATTGTCCATTGTAAAAAGAACACCATATACAGTAAGTATAATAAGATATTAATGAAACATTAATTACTACACAGCAAAATCCTGAAATCTGTGTTTTCCAGTGATGTATGTTACTATTCCTATTTTATTCTAGGTTTATTCTGTTTCTATAATTATTACCATTTCCCTTAATGTACATACTCCTCTTTTGACAATTTCGATTTACACTGTTGATTTATTTTAATTTTATTTGAAGTTTGTCTAATGAAATAGCAACTGATGGTGTAATGTGCAATTTCATGCATCTGGTTCGTTTGTTTGGTTATTGTAGTGCTGCAATATATACAAGTTGAGTTTCTTTCAGAAAATGGATAAAATTCAATGTCATTCAGTGATTAAACGCTTCATATTAAAACAGCCATGCTCATAAGGTGCATCTGCACTTAAGTAATACAATTGAGGAAGAGCAAGGGGGTATCAAATGGCACATGTGCTAGCTATGTTTCTGACATCCCAATGAGCTGTTGCTGCTTCAATATGGACACATTTCAGGTGAATACAGAATAGCAAACTAGAAGTTGGAGAAGACTATACATTCAAAAGACACTTCTTTCAGATGACCTTTACAATCTAGAAAAGGTATTCAAAGACATACTTCTAAGTACAGTGCGGTCGTTTTAAGGTGAGACCACAGACTGGCTACGAGGGACACTATTTATATTTTGAGTCTTGGCAACCCTGAATGTTGTAGGTGGCATCTGACGTATCCAATAGAAAGTCTGACATTTTTTACCATAAACTACTTCAAACATTTTGTCAATAGAGCGTCGTTTGTTTTGTTTACAGTAACTTGAAAATTGTGCGTCAACAAAAACATGGAATTAATTCGTGAAAATGTTCGTGCGATGATTTATTATGACTTTCGATGTGGATTATCAAGACAAGAGTGCATCGATCAACTAACTTCCACATATGGCAACGAAGCTCCATCCTTTGCCACTGTGAAACGCTGGTATAACAAATTTAATCGTGGCCGCCATTCGCTCAATGATGAAGTTCGTGAAGGTCGTCCAAAATCAGTTGTTGTGCCAGAAAACATTGATGCTGTGCAAACACTAATAATGAAAGATCGTCATGCGACATATTGTGAGATTGAGGCAACCCTAGGCATTAGTTCCACCAGCATATATAAAATATTGCATGTTTATTTAGCCGTGAAAAAGGTTTGCTCTCGTTGGATCCCAAATAATTTGACGCAATCTCAAAAAGATGCTCGTGTCGATTGGTGTACAAAAATGCTCAAGAAATACAATGGCAGTGCCTCAAAAGACGTATATAAGATTTTAACAGGTGACGAATCATGGATCTAAACGTATGAGCCAGAACGTAAACAGCAATTGACTGTATGGGTGTTTCAAGATGAAGCAAATCTAACAAAAGTTGTTCACACTCGAAGTACTTCAAAGCAAATGTCGCCTGCTTTTTCAGCAAAACTGGCCATGTGGCAACAGTGCCTTTAGAGAAACGTAAAACAGTCATAGGCGAATGGTATACAACCATTTGTTTGCCAGAAGTCTTCGTGAAGTAAGTAAAACCAACAACAACCGTAAGATCGTTCTTCATCAAGACTGTGCGAGCACGCGCACATCTCTTCTAACAGCAGAGTATTTGAAGGCTCAAAAATTCGAATTGATGGGACATCCGCCATACAGTCCTGATTTGGCACCCAATGACTTCTTTTTGTTCCCGAACATCAAAAATAAATTGCGTGGACAACGATTTTCGTTGGCAGAAGAAGCCATTAATGCCTTCAAAAACCATGTTTTGGAGGTGTCTCAAGAAGACTGGAATAAATGCTTTGACAAATGGTTCAAACGGATGCAAAAGTGTATTGATCATAAAGGAGAATATTTTGAAAAACAATAAAGCAGTTTTCAATCAGAAATTACTTTTTTTTTTAAATTATTAGGCTCAAAATATAAATAGTGCCCCTCATATATGCATAGCATGCTGTACTGCAGTGACCTCGGTAGGTTTCCAATGTGCAACTGGCAGCACATGATGCAATCAAGGTTATCTTTATCAGCTGTACTTCAGTCGCTGCTTTGTGTTTGTGCTGTAAAGTGTTGTGCATCTCAAAGGTGAAAGTTTATTCAAGACATCTGAGTTGTCTGTGATTTGCTTAAGAGTGCTAATGACTTGTTATTAGTTCACTGCATGCCTGCCAACAAATTCACGTTTGAACAATGAATTTTTATGTACGACACATTATGTAAAAACTGAATCATGTAGATAGGCGTGTAGACAATTTTGGGAGACATTTCCTGGTATTCCAGTTCCAGGTAGAGAAGCTGTTAAGAGGTCTGGTTGGTAAGTTTAAGACAACAGGATCAATAAATACTAATTTGCTTTGCTTAAGAGTGTCATTAATGTCTTGTTATTAGTCCACTGCAATCCCAGCCGACTAATTCACGCCTGAACAACAAATTTTTGTGTACAAAACATATATAAAAGCAAATCATGTGGACAGGTGTGTAGACAATCAGAGAAATTTCCTGGTATTCCAGTACCAGGTAGAGAAACTGTTAGACGTCTGGTTAATAAGTTTAGGGCAGCGGGATCTCTAAACCTAAGAAGCAAAAACGAGATGTTCTAACAAAGAAAAAAGTTGATGAAGTTGGTGCATCTATCTGTGGGGAACTCTAAAAGATAAAGTTTATACGAACAATCCTCACACAATAGACAAACTTCAGGGCAATATAAAAACAGGAATTATGAACATTACACAAGAAGAACTTATGTGAATGGAAATTTCATCCAAAGATGCCCGGAATGTCTTCATGCAGAAGGACACCACTTATAACAAGGTTAGTACTCATAATACTGCATGTTACTGAGTAAGTAATGCAAGAGTTATGGAAAGAGAAAACTCCAGTTTATAATAGTGTGCAAAGCACACATATGTGCGATCCATGGCCTCACCATAACACAACCACACTGTACAATCTTTGCAATTGGATTTTCAATATTTGTGTCCCCATTTTGAATCAACATAGCCACAGTTCCATCAGAGTTCCAGATGGAGTTAAGAGACCTTAAATGTAAGTTTTCTCAAGGAAAAGTTCAAAACAAGCAACATAGTTATATTCTACCAATATGCATCACTAGACCGCTTTCCATGCTTACATGGAATATGCTTGGTACGGTGTACCAATGTGAGCAAATTTTCTCTGCTCTGAAAATGTGCAAAACCAGCTACAGATTACAATTAAGTAACAGTCATTTGAAGGTAGTACTTCAGCTCCATTCAAGTAGCTCCACTGTTCCAGATATTTCACGCCTCATTGTATAGACAAAAAAAGCAATAAAATTCTGTATATTTATTTAACCAAAAATTTTGCATAAATGTTATTTCTATTTATATAAAAACAATAAAATATGACGTTTTGCTCCGCCTGTGCAACTCTTTTTTGCAGTTTCCATGCATGTAAATATTGAGTTATTTGCTGAATATACTGCATATATAATAATATTATTCAGATGTAACATGTTATTTAATAAATTTCTTTTGGCACTTGCAATAGCGCACTAATTTATTTTAAAACAGAAAGTACACTTCAAGGACTAAAACGAATTATGTGATTGTGTCTGCTACTGTGCTCAATCCTTCATATGCCCCCATTCAGTCGCCACATGCACCCTAGCTTGGGATAAGGCCTCCGGGCAGCTCTCTTAAGCGTGGCTGTATTAAAAGATTTAACACCAACCAAAATAGACAAAAATTGATTCAACTTAGAAGATTTTTCTCCATCATTTTCTACAGTGACAAAATGTAGCCACACTTCCTTTCTGATACAATCAACATTCTGGACATCCAGTTACCACAACTTCCACAGCAGGAGTGGCCTAACAGCCAGGTCCCGGATGCATCAGCAGGCGGTGGATAGCCGACACCTGATCAGTGGCATTGGTTAACAACTGACACGCTGAATCAGGCCTGTCTCTAAATAATGAATAGGAGACCACAAACCAACTCCCCAACCCTAAGGTGTTATGTGATACGTGCCAATGGAGTGCCTGGCACATAGGTAGATGGTCACAAACAGAGCCTCTGAAATACCTGACAACCTCTCAGAATATATAGTCTTACCCAGGCATGTGGGGCTCTTTCTGGGCAGACCTGAGTTATCCCTAGCTAATCGTCGGAACTATTGAAGTTCAAATAAACTGGAGGGATCTGTATTAGGGGACCCTGAGAGAATTAAAGCTGAAGTTGAGGCGCCCATATCCTTGAAAGAGGACTTTGTCGCCGAGACCAAGGAAAGGGATACAGAAACTTCAACTCCCAGAAATGTGAGAAGCAGGCCATGAACCTATAATCAGATGCCCCCTTAAGGGACACCATATTATTTATAAAGGAAAGTGCGGAGGCTGGGGCCCCAGTAGGAAACCCGAACCTGCGAGATATATCATGGGTGGCAGGAACTGCAAATCCCAAAGATGTGGAGATACAGACCCTGAGAAAGATACACAGTTTGATATTTTAGAGGAATTGACCATAGTGGTCAGCACCCTAAAACTGAAGCCTAGTATACAGTGGAGCAGAGAAGAGGAGAAGAAGGGCTAAGTGACTGGCTAGGAATGCGGAATAAGCAAGCATCTCTAATCATAGGGACCTTACAGAAGCTGTGACAGGATGAAGCCAGGCCCCTCTGGAACCTCCAAAAGAGGTCCAAACACTCAATAGGGGTTTCTGGACTGGAAGGGGGATTATATCCCTCAGATAACCCATCAGAGGACCTGGGAATCTTAGGAGAACCAGTCCCAATGGGAAAGTGTTTAAATGGGGCAGGGTAAGCCGAGATGATTTTGTTCATTCACGACAACCCGCCACACAGTATAACTGCCTCGAAGAGCTCTTAAGTAACGTAAACGAGGTATGCAATAGATGTTGCCATGATGCAGGATCCCTGGCTTCGACGGGGCCGCATCATGGGACTGAATATTAAAAGTTTTACTATTTTCAGCGCTTCATCTGAGGTAAAGCCTAGAGCATGTGTCATTACTAGACTCAGTAATACCTGGGCCCTGCCAGGATTTCTTTCTAAAGACCTGGCAGCAGTCCCAGTGAGGTATGAGAAGGGCAGAATGCCACGTTAGTTGGTAATCTGCTCAGCCTAAGTCCCATATGACTCCGAGGAGCCGCCGCCACCTTCTCCTCAGGAGTTCAAAGACCTTGTGATTTATTGCAAGGATAGAAACCTCAACTTGCTGATTGGCTGTGACTTCAACGCCCATCATAGCACTTGGGGCAGCATGGACATCAATGGTAGAGGGTAGAAACTGCTCGAGTACAGCTTGTGTAATACATTGTGACAGTCCCACACTCCTGAGAAAAAGATGTGCAATAGCACTGACCAGCCCACTTGCAAAATAAGAGAGGTGGGGGTCAGTGTCCCACCTGCTGTGAGTGTGGTAATTACTTCCAGAGCAATTTCGATCGCTGTTTGTTAGTGCATAATCTTTCTTTCTTTCCTTGTATTGCATAAGACATGTTGCCCATTCAGAGTAAACTTAGTGGCAAAGTGTTACATTCCCAAAGCAGGGAAATCATAAGTAATGTGTACACGTATTTTAAAAATATATGCCAAAGTAATGCCAATGCCCTACCAGGCAATAATGTAGTACAGCTAGTAGCAGAAGCCACAGGTGCTTCAGAAAGTAGTGTATAGCGAATTGTTAGGGAAGAGAAAACAATTGATTCTGGCGTGTCCACCTCATTTTCCACCTCTCATAAAGAAAGGCCAAGAAAATCACGATATCAGCTTTGGACAGCTTTAATGAGGCAGTAGTCTGCAGAACCGTAAAGACTTTTATGTAACAGAAAAGGAGAGGCCTTCTTTAAGAAAAGTACATGCTAAGTTGCAAAATTCAATCAATTTCAAAAGATCCATGTCAACATTGCGCAAAATCCTCCTAAAACTAGGATTTCGGTGGTGTAAAACGAAAAACAAGCGCAAAATCTTGATCAAGCACCATGACATACGAGACATGCGTATAAATTATCTAAGGCAGATCACTAAATTTTGCAGCGAGGGCCGACCCATTGTATACATGGATGAAACCTACATTCATTCATCACATACCACCCCACATTCCTGGAGTGATAATTCCTTAGAAGGTTTATTTTGCCCAGTCTCAAGAGGTTAAAGGCTAATAATAATCCATGCAGGTGGAGAGCAGGTTTTATCTCTAATATTTATGTCCATTTTAAGTCCCACCAAAGAACAGGAGATTACCATAGTGAAATGAACTTCATTAACTATGAGAAATGGCTAAAAGAGAGATTAATACCCAATCTATCTCCAAATTCAGTTCTGGTAATCGATAATGCTCCCTACCATAACGTGCAATTAAATAAGGCTCCTTCATCTAATTCAAAAAGAGACACTATGATTTCCTGGCTACAGGCTCACCTTCCAGAAG
Organism: Deroplatys truncata; assembly: GCA_030765065.1. Classification (NCBI taxonomy): domain Eukaryota; kingdom Metazoa; phylum Arthropoda; class Insecta; order Mantodea; family Mantidae; genus Deroplatys; species Deroplatys truncata. Next base: position 680,380,881 of record CM060990.1, read on the forward strand.
AAGAATTCCTTAACACAGATTTCCCTTCCCTCCACAAACCTGAAATATACAATCTCAAAAAACATCTAAAACCCAAGCATCGTAGATATAAGATAGATAGTCTGTTGGAAGAGTGCAACCAGTGTATAAAGACTTCCCCCATACCATCCAGAGCTCAATCCAATTGAGCTTATCTGGGCTACCATAAAGAATTGGGTTGCGGACAAAAACGTAACATTCAAAATGGATGATGATGTGGGACTCTGACCAATGAAAAATTCGCATCCATCACTGCAAAGGAATGGCAAGACCGTTGCAGGCATGTAAGAGATATTGAACAGAAATATATGAAAAATGAGGGACTCTTGGATAAAGGACAAGAAATAATTATTCATTTGGGCAACGATAGTGAGGAAAGTGAAAGTGAAAAATCCGGTGATGGTGACGAGTCTGATTATGAAGATGAAGCTGTACAACACACACGGAAGTCATTCTCTGATATTTCTGGAGTGTCCCCATTGCCCTTGGATGAGGGTGATTAATGCCGAATTCAATTGCAGGTAAGCTTACACAGTTATTTACAATGTGTTGTGTATGTGACTGCCTACGAGTTCTGATATCACTTATAGTCCCTTGCTCGCCTACCACTCTCACCACTTCTCCTCATTTCACCTCTCTTGCTCATGGAGTGTCATGATGTATTACACGAGCTGTACCTCAGGTCTAAAGATCTCAATCAAGGAGATGTTCCGACCTTTATTAATTCTCAAAAGGAGGAGGTCCTAGACTTGTCACTGGTGTCCTTTGGGATACTAGAGGATATTAAGGGCTGGAGGGTTTGTTCTGACCACAGACATATACGATTAAGCCTGAGGGAAAAGGAAAGGACCACCTGTACAGGAACCCAAGGAGGACCAATTGGGACTCCTTTCAAAGGGACATGGTAGACAGGCTGAGGAAAGGACCCCAGACTAAGCTAAGAAATGCGGAGGACTTGGAGGGTTACGTGGGGTTTCTCACTAATACTCTGGTGTCCTCCTTCAAAAGAAATTGCCTCCTCATACATAAGGTTCAGGCCAAAGATAAATTCAGGTGAAATTCCTTTTTAAGTTCAATCAGGAAAAAAGACATGAAGGCTATACAATGCACATAAGGCCAATAAGTGTCAGGAAACTTGGAACTCCTATAAGGAGTACCAAAGAATATACAAAAATGAAATCAAAAAGGCTTCCGAGGAATCTTGGAGGCTCTTCTGTGATAATATACAGAAGCAGTCAAGTGCTGCTCACCTGCAGAAATTACTGGTCTCTGGAGCTAGGACCAGGCTGGCCTCAATAGAACACCTCCAGTGCTATGGTTCAGTCGGAGGGGGAGACTTTGAGGCTGTTGCTTGAGACCCATTTCCCGGAGACTTGCATTACAAATCAAGAACCAAACTCCGGTAGAGAATGCTGGCTTTCGCAGGAAGGCTCGGCAGTGGCCACCGAGGTTGTTACTTTTAAAAACTAAAATGGGCTATTTATACTTTTGAGCCCTATAAAAGTGTAGGTGTGAATGGATCTTCCCGGCTCTCCTTCAAGAGGTCTGGGAGATCGTTTCATCCCACTTAGTGTGAATATTCAGGGCCTGTCTGGCTATGAGGCATGTTTTTCGCCTCTGAAAATAGGCCAAAGTGATGTTTATACCTAATCTGGGTAGGCCTAGGGATTTTCGTCCTATCAATCTAACATTCTTTTCATTAAAGGGCCTAGAAAGATTGGTAGATAGATTTTTGAGGGATGGGGTATTGGTGTACAGACCCATACATCCTCATCAGTATGCATACTGACCAGGTAAATCCCTGGATACAGCACTTCCATTAGCTTGTGGTGAGGCTGGAGAGGTCGCTGGTTTGTGAAGAACTTGCCATGGCAGTTTTCCTGGACATCAAAGGTGCCTTTAATAATATGACTTTAGGCACCATTCGGAAATGTCTAGAGAGCAGGGGAGTCAGTCCAGTTGTAACGGACTGGATTATGACCTTCTTGGAAGGCCGGCAGACTATGGCGACTCTGGGGAGTGTCCGTGAGGGCAACAGTGCCCCAAGATTGCCCACAAGGGGGAGTTCTGCATCATCTGGCAGTAGATGTATTGCTGGATAGCCTAAACAGGGGAGGATTTCATGCTCAAGGCTATGCTGATGACATATGCCTTGTAGCAAGTGGAAAATTCCTGAGCACTGTTTCGGAGCTCATACAGGCTTTAGAGGAATGGTGCAGAGAAACAGACTTGTCCATTAACCTGGACAAGACTGAAATAATGACCTTCACAAGGAGGAGGAGGCTGCCTAGTTTGGTAGAGTCGCACCTGTTTTGAGAAGAAGCTGAAGTTTTCCGGAGCGGTCAAGTATCCAGGAGTTATTCTGGAAGCTGAGCTGAGCTGGAAAAAACATAGATTATAAAGTTAAGAAGGCCTACAATGCCTTGTGGCCTGTCGAAGATCAATAGGATTGAGGTGGGGCCCGAGACCCAAGGTGGTCAAAAGGTTTTACACCTCGGTTATTAGACCACCAGTAACTTATGTGGCGCTGGTCTGGTGGCCTGCCTCTTTGGTGAAGGTAGTGGCTGCTAGGCTGGATTCGCTGCAAAGATTGGCATGTATGATGATAACAGGAGCGGTGCGCACGACTCATCAGTCTGCCTTAGAGATTTCGGTGGACCTACCCCTCTACGCTTGTTTGTGGAGGAGGTAGCTAGGATGAGTGCACACCACCTCTGGACTGTAGGGGGGTGGTGTTTTAAGCTACCCCACAAAGGGCACTCACTGATTCTTTCTGGATTGCAGGAGAAGTGTCCTATAACCTAGATGATCAGGGATTTGATGGGGACTAGGTATAACCTTCTGTGGTAATACCTTCCAGGGAGGAGTGGGACCCAGAGACCAGGCCTGTCCCAAAGGCTGGGGGGCAGAACATTGTTCACGAACAGTTCCCGCCTCGGAGGCAGGATGGAGTCTGGGGCCTATGGCCCTCGAATCAGGCTTGTCATTCCCCTTGGGCAATTTGCCAAAGTTTTCCAGGCTGAGGTCTTTGCAATCTTAGTCTGTGCTATGCATAATTACACTATGCCACTTGGACAAGCGCATCTGCTCGGATAGTATGGCAGCTTTGAAAGCCCTTAGGGCGATTAAAACCACATCCAGACTGATGAGGCAATGCCAAAGGTTGTTGGGTAGATTATGTATCAGCTGCTTGGTTATACTTCTTTGGATACCAGGGCATACTGGTATTAGAGACAATGAGATGGCAGACGCTCTAGCGAAAAGGTGGTGGTGGTGGTGTGGAGTTTAAGGGCCCGTCGACAGCTAGGTCATTTGGGCCCAAAGAAAAATATAATGACAGATAAAACTGAAAATGGTCGACCTAAAAACTCAGTAGAAGAGACTAAAAACGAAATAGCCGTAAGACCAGAAATGGAGCTAAAAAAGAATAAAATCCAGGACTAAAAGCATCGGTAAAATGGAATAAAATCTAGGCTAAAAACACAAAACTAAAAGGCAAGTTACACCTGTGGAAAAAACCCAATTTTGGTGACGAACCGCAGCAGCTGCCTTACTGCCACTGGGTCATCGCCTAAAACTAAGGGCAGCGTAAAACCCAGGCCATAAAACTGACGATCACGGGCGTATTTCGGACAATCAAACAGTACATGGGACACCGTAAGCGGCACAGCACACGTCGAACAGACAGGGGCCGGGGCACCACGCAGAAGATAACCGTGTGTGGCGCGCGTATGCCCGATTCTTAGGCGGGTCAGAACTACTTCCGACCGCCGTGATCCCCAACAGGAAGTGGACCAGGGTTGTACGGTGTCCTTGATTGTCCGGAGTTGAGTACCAGCCAGAGACTCCCATGAGAGCTGCCAAACTAAAAACAGAGGACGAGAGAAGTACCGCCGAACATCCGTAGAAGGCACAGTTAAGGTGGAAAACTCCGGCAAACGGCATGCGGCCTTAGCAGCTGCATCCGCCTCCTCATTGCCAGGAATACCCACATGGCCTGGAGCCCATGTAAAAACAAACTGGTATCCACGATAGATCAACTGAGATAAAAGCGTTTGGATCTTTAAAATCAAGGAGGAGGAGCCGATAAACTGTTGCAGGCCCTGGATGGCGCTCAGAGAGTCGGAGCAAATAATAAAACGGCCAGGGACAAATGTGGAGATAAAAAGCAAGAAAGAGAAGATGGCAAACAGCTCGGCCGTAAAAACCGAACTGGCGTCTGGAAGGCGAAATTTGTGAGCCCCACCGTCATAGATAAAACCGCACCCTGTGCTACCATTCACTCGGGAACCGTCAGTAAATACCGGGGAATAGTCCCGGTAACGGTCTAGAATCGCGGAGAAGAGCTGGCGAAACACTGGCTGCGGGGTAGCGACCTTGGTATTACCCGAAAAGGGGATGAGGGCTTGATTTCATAGGGCCCGAGCCCTTTTGCAAAGTGTCTGCTAGAATTATCAAGTATGAGATTACCCAGCTCACGGTAAGGGCTCATCTCAAGGTCTGGAGTAAGCAAACCACTGTCAGGCAGGCCCACGATTCTATATCTGGGCGTGACCGGAGAGCGAGTGATTTCCTCCTGAATTTATCTAGAGTTAAGTTCAGAGGGGTTGTGAGCTATCTTACGAGCCACAATACTTTGTGCAGACATTTATACATAATGAGTCTTGTACAGGGCCCTTTATGTAGGAAATGTGTGAGGGACTTTGAGATTTCACAGGAATATAAAGGGTCTTTCAACAAGAGTGTCCTATCTTTAACATGTGATAGCTCCCGTTGTTATTGAGTTACAGCAGTCATTTTTTTCATGTGGTTACAGTTGTTATTGACAAATAGCCATGGAACGTTATAGCATTCAGCAACACGTAGAAATTGTGAAAATTTATTATCAAAATGGATCATCTGTTTGCCAAACCTTCCATGTATTGCGTGAAGTTTACGGTGTGCATAATCATCCCTGCGAGACAACGATTTGGCATTTGATCGATAAATTTCAAAGAAGTGGTTCTGTCAGCGATCAAAGAATGCCTGTACGTAATCAATGTAAGCGCTCCAATGAAAACATAGACGCCGTTCGTGAGAGTGTACGCAAAAACGGAAACAAATCAACTGCTTGTCGAGCGCAAGAATTGGGGCTTTCGCCAACCACAACTTGGCGAATTCTGCATCTGGACTTGAAGTTTCACACTTACAAAATGGTGTTAACTCAAGAACTAAAGTCCAATGACCATAGGTTGTGCCGTGTATTCGCTGACTGGGCTATGGAGCAATTGGAAGCCGACCCGGATTTTTGTCGAAAAATCATCTTCAGTGACGAAGCCCACTTTTGGATGGATGGTTGTGTTAACAAACAAAATTGCCGCTATTGGAGCAATCAAAATCCAATGCAGATTCAAGAATGACCACTTCATCCCCAAAAGGTTACTGTGTGGTGTGGATTTTGGTATGGTGGAATTATTGCTCCATATTTTTTCCAAGATGAAGATGGAGAAGCTCTAACTGTCAATAGAGAAAGATACCGGGCTCTTATAAGGGACTATTTTTGGCCTCAATTGGATGGTATGGATCTCAGAAACATCTGGTTCCAACAAGATGATGCCACATGTCATACTGCTCTCGAAACAATCGATCTTTTGAAGGAGAAGTTCAGAGGTTTCATCATTTCCCATGGTGGTGATGTTAAACTGGCCCCCGAGGTCATGTGATTTAATGCCGTTGGATTACTTCTTGTGGGGTTATGTTAAATCTTGAGTTTATGTCAACAAGCCAGAAACAGTAAATGATCTTATGAATAACATCACGCGTGTTATTCATTAAGTTGGACCTAATTTACGTTCTTCTGTCATTGAAAATTGGGACAACCGTATACGTGCAACCCAACGAAGTCGCGGCGGTCACTTAACTGATGTTCTCTTCCACGCGTAATGACATTAATTAATGTTTCAAAATAAAAAAAAGAAGTAAACCTCTATCATTTATAGAACGTGTTTTATTTAAGTTCAAAGATAGGACACTCTTGTTGAAAGACCCTATACTATGCGAATGCAAAAGTTTCGCTGTGCATAGATATGTATCTTAGGGTCCTTCTTTTTGGAACCTGAGAATATAAAAAAAGTCAGATAACAAGGACGTGGTGCGTTTTAATCGGACCATTGAACTAGAGTAATGCCAGAATATGAGGCACAATGGGCTCTTCAGCCTGTGTGCATGGTTTTTTTTTTAGGGGCCACTCATTTATAATCATCATCACTACGACTGAAGAAAACATCCCAAAAATCTGCAATCCCATGTTAAATGACATGATTCAAGGTATAAGAACTTGCCGATATTGCCAATATCTCATTAGATCATGACTAACATTTTGCATGAGCATCTGCACATGAGACAGCTCACAGAGTGATGGGTGCTGCATTTGTTAACCGTCAATCAGAACCACATTCCAATGAACACCTCACAGGAGTGCTTGGACATAATTAGATGCAACTCAACCAGCTTTTTTACAATGTTACATCACTGTTGACGAAACATGGATTCACCACGGTATACCAGAGATAAAGTAGCAGTTCAAACAATACGTGCAAGAGGGTGAAAACTTTCAAAAGAAGGCCAGAATTTTCCAACATGAAAGGTGATGGTCACTGTTTTCTGAGATTCCTGGGTGTGGTGTTGGTAGACTACTTCAAAAAGGACAAAACCATCAATGGAGACTACCATGCACCTCTGCTGGAGCAGTTGAAGAATGCTATTAAGACCAAAATTCTGCATTTGTTACAGAAGAACATTCTTTTCCACCAAGACAATGCAACGACGCATACTTCTTTAAATGTAGACTTTTGCTTGAATTGCTACCGCATGCACTATATTCACCAGATTTGGGGCTCCCAGTGGTTTTTTTTTTCCTCTTCCCAATTCCAGGAATGCTCACTGGAAAGAGACTTACTCCAGATGTGGAGAATATAAGTCACACAAACTGTTATTTTGAAGATTTGGAAACTCTTTTTTTCCTGAAGCTATAAAAAGGTTTACAGTATTGTTGATCCAAGTGTATACAGCTGAAAGGTGACAATGTTGAAAAATAAGAAAAGATTTGGTTACAAACCTTGTGTTTTCTTTCTCAGGCCATGAACTTTCCGAACAATCCTCAGCATTATACAACAAGAATAAAGGTAATATAATAAATGAAGTACAGCAATATCAACAGAGTTGCTCAAATTGTGATCCTTATCATCAATGCACACACATCAGCACAGAAATGAGTCCTGAAATCTGTTGAGCATTTTATGCTGCTGCAGACTTGTGAGCAACACCTCTTCGAATCTATTGGTGATGAATACACCATAGTCTGAAGTTGACCCCAGAAAAAGAAATCCTTTATTTAGGCCCAGAGAACTAGGTGGCGAGTGAATGGTAGGGCTGCCTCTTCCAATCCAGGGATTGGGGAGGACTCGATTTAGATCCTGTTATATGTTTATAGCATAATACACAGGAGTTACATCATGCTGGGAATGCAGTTCAGCACATCAAGTGGCATTTCTTCCAAAAGAAGCTGGCAATATATACTTCAGAAATGTTACACGAGTATCACCAAACTGTCAAGAAGGTATGGCCCAACAATGTGATTAGAAACAATGCCAGCCCATTTGTACTTTTTTTGTATTTGTATTTTATTTTGTCCTTAGAAACATATACATGTTATTGGACACATCAATTGATTATATACAATACTTACATAAAAACGTATTAGTTACATTATATAACAATGCTTCGCAATAAATATAAAGCTTAACAATAAACATATTCAATAATGAAAATAACTTATAACTAAGTGCATGTATTTGGCCCACAGAACACGTTTTATTACAATATTATTTTTCTAAATATTCATCTACCAAATAAAAGCAGTTTTCATGTAAGTATCTTTTTAATTTATTCTTAAAATGTTTTGGTGACTTAATTTGTTTAATTAGATTCGGTAGTTTGTTGTACATAATGATTCCTTTGTAATTAAAGCTTCCCTCATATAAAGTTGTCTGGTGTGATTGAATTGTGAGTCTGTCTTTATTGCGAGTATGATGGTGATGCATGTCTACATTTGTTTGAAACTGATTCATGTTATACTCGGCGCCAATCGAGAAGGTGATTGACAGTTACCAACCACGTGGCAGAAAGCTTTAAATGAATGGGAGGGGATGAATATGTCACAGCGGTTGTCATAGAAACCATTAGAAGGACCAATTAGAACTAAGACGTTTCCATAGCAACAATAGACGCAAATGCCTTGTTGCGATATCGTAACACGTGATTGGCATGACGTGCCAGGCGAGCGACCGTTGCAGTAAACATGAACTGCAGGCTTATCTTCTGCTGTCGCTGCAGTTATAAACAATGTCCTCCTTTTAGCCCCACCTTGCTTATGTTTTTGTATCAGTTTAGAGTTTGCCTGCGTACTGAAAAGTTCTTTTGCATCGTCCTATTTGTATGGTATATGTGTGTTACGTGTGTTTGAGTCTGTGTATTTGTGCATGCGTGTGTTGTGTCAGCATTTATAATTGTGTTAACACGTTTAATGGATGTTTAATAATGTCCAAAAATAGTGACAAAGATAGCGCAGCCAAACGAAAAACTGAGCGCACTCGGGAACCGAATACAACTGTATTTGGTAAAGGTATCCCAATTAAAGGACAGGCATGGGAAATAATATGCTCCGTGAGAGAATATTTCGAAGAGGAGAAAATAATTCAGTGGCTTGTTCGCCTCAATATACCGATGAAGGAGGGACTGAAGATGTCGATGGCATTGCTGCAGAACATGGTCACAAAATAGTTAGGCTTCCCCCTTATCATTGTCATTTTAACTCGACTGAATTAATTTGGGGTGAAATAAAGGTTTATGTTGGGCGAAACAATAAAGGTTTCACTGTGTCGTCAGTAATAAAGCTTACAGAAGAGGCACTAACAGCAGTAAAAGCTGAAAACTGGAAAAAAAAAAAAAAAAAAAAAAAAGCAGTGACTCATAAAAAGTGCGTAATAAGTGCAGCTTGGGAAAATGAAGGAGTTTTGGAAGAAACTATATAACAGCTTGTCATTTCCGTGGGGAATTCTAGCAGCTCTTCAGATGATGATGACAGCGGTGGCAACATTGTCTATCAAACGAGCAGCAGCAGCAGCGATGCAAGCAATTAAGAAATCTGCATTTTTTCCATTAGAATAAGCATCAATATTTCACAGGTATGTCTCTTCTGTTAACGCAGATTTTTACACTGATATATTATTCTTGCATTTTCTATCCTCTGCATGTAGATTCATTATTTTACAATTGTCTTCGTATACGAATATAAGTAATACCAGCTCTATAATGCAGGCGCAACCCAGTCGCCTTCGACACAGTTCTAACACACTCTCCACGTGGCCATGATGAGCGGCAACGTCGCCTCTCTCTCTGCGCGAAATGTCAATCACCTTCTTGATTGGCGCCGAGTATAGATTGAACATACCACAATATTTCATATATATACATTGAAAACAACGGTAGAATGTGCAGTTTTTTAAATATTGACCTACAGCTGCTTGTTGATGGCTTCCCTGCCATGAGCCTTAGTACTTGCTTTTGAAGTTCAAAAATATCTGTACTCTTTGCCGAGTTTCCCCAAAACATGACCCCATATGATAGAAACGAGTGAAAATATGCATAGTACAGTACCCTCCGAGATTCCAAACTTAATTTTCCAACTACTGTTCTAATAGCAAACAAATGTTGCTCAGCTTTTGCTTCAGAAGATCAGTGTGCAAATGCCAATTCACATGCTCATCTATATGTATTCCAAGAAATTTTGTGGAATATGAACAGATAATAGCTTTATTCCCAAGCTGTACTGTATGTTTGTCTAATTTGCTATTTTTTTGCATGGTGAAACAGCATTGCCACTCTTTTGTCTTCATTCACTATGAGTTTATTATTTTCAAACCACTCTAAGATGTGGTTGAATGTGCTGGTAGTATTTTTTTATTTTATTTAAACTGCTGTTGGTGGCTCTTCAGCACAGTGGCACAGGGAATCCCTGTGGTACTAATACGTAGTTATTCTTGGTGTTCAGAATCAGCCCATCCCTGGTAAACATGGCCCCATCATTGAACAACATGAAAAAACATCCTGATGGCTGCTTTAAGACCTATTCACAAAACTGCAGACATAAATTAACTACAGAGTTAGACTTGCACACTTTGCAGATGGAAGGGAGAAAGCTACTCCTCATGCAGAACTTGCCATATACTGGTGTGGTTTGTACCCATGTACGCACTATAGCATGGGTGCTAATTGATGGTTCCTCTTCCGGTGAATACAGAATGTTCTCTTGAAACAATGTGTAAATCTTGTACCACGGTCTGCTTTATTCAGCACCAAAGATCCATGTTCTTGCAAATGCGAATCCATAGATTCAAAAGTAGTTTTATGTGGATGCAATCTACTGGGATACCTTTCTTTCAAATCCACGCAGCTATTAAAAGCATCTTTTGCTTCCCCAATCACAACATACATTACAGTAAGCTCAGAAAAAGTGTAATTTTGCTCCATTTTAGCCGAGTATTTAGTTGCTTTAATATAGTGCTGTTGTGTGCTGAAGACAAAATGAAAATGTGACATGCATGACTCCACTTTGTTAAAGAAACCAACCACCATTACCAGGTGGTGCTGTTAATGTCCTGCAGCAGTGTCCAGGACTCCTACTGGTGCAGTAGTATACATTAATGCTACCACATTCTCAGCACCTCTTTATAGGAGTTGCAGCACTTCGTGTTATTGCTTGGTACCAAATGGAATGGATTTGTTGCCCAGCTATCTGTTAAGATTTCCAAATTTATCCCATGACACACTAGGATTTACAGGTTATTTATGGCATTGAATTTGATTTCCCTGGTCTAAGCTCATACTTTTTTTAACTGCTGTTTAATGCCTGTTTTTACTGTATATGGCACCAGGGGCAGTGGACAATGAAGATATATGAAATGAAATAATTGGGAAGGAAATATTTCAGGCCTAAGTTTAAGGTACCTCCCATGCATTTGCCAGTTTTGAGGACTGAGGAAAACTTGGAAAACACCTCAGTGAGGGAGAATGGTCCTGGCAAGATAGGCTCATATTGATAGAAGATAAGGGTTGTTACATGTTAAGTAACCACTGTATTCCCTTAAGTACTCATATCATATAAGTGTAGCCTAGTAAAGACCATAAAGTCTTCAACCTTGCAGACTATTATTAGATTTAAGAAGGCGCAGCAGTAAGCAAAACCTTGTGCACACACATGGTATGGTGCTTTACCAATTTAATGGATGAGCATAATATTATTCCCATGAAGAAAAAGAAAGAAAGAAAAAATATATATATATCTGTGTTATATTCATATGACTTTCTCCACCCTCTATCATTTATTAGTAGGTATACAAATTATTCTTACAAAAGTTTATTTTCTTATCTACTTCATTTTAATTGAGACAAACCTTCCAAGAAATAGCTGCATTGCACATTTTGTTATACATACAAAGGATATACTGATAATCAAATGTTTTAGAACTGGACACTGCTCTTAAAATTCCATACTCTTTCCATGAAATTGTGAGATACAATTGAAAATTGACAGGACTAAAAGAATGGCCAAGTATTGAACAATTCAAACCATTAATAAGGGGTATCTTGGTAATGGCTGATGCCACAAAAAAGTTATTTGAAATAAACTGTGGTTTTAAACATATCTACCTTTCTTCTGTAGTACGTTTTTGTCTATTGCTTAACATTTACCATTATACAAGATTATATAAAATTCTTACACATGAAGAGGACTTCAAACACTATTTCCAGAAAATTCAAGATATACATTTCATTTGTCATGTAAATATATTTACTATAAGGTATTTTAATCAAAATTGTTACAGCCATTCTTTTAGAAAATCAAAAATTTTGAAAAATGTTCCATGTAAAGGCTAGTTTGGAGTGGGAGGATTTTCTTGAAAATCTTCATGTCACATCTTTGGAAGGTACTGAACTTAAATACCAAGTTTGGTGTTGATTCAATTTTTTGTTTTTGAATTATTCTGTTCACAAGCACACGCATGGACCTTTGTATAAAAATGATCTTTTTTATATTCAGGGGGTCTCAAAACATGTACAGTAGAATCTTGTTAGTATGTTTTTGCAGGGAGCTAAGGATTTGGACCTCATAGCCAGGAAAACGTGTTATCGAAAATGCAAAATCTGCAATTTAAGAACATAGTTATGTAATAAAATCTAATAATTACTACGTCTCCATGGGCAAATGAAATCAATTTTGAGTAGAATTTCATACTGAATATGATCCGTGTTTCCATGTTAAATTTAATATGTATTCAAATGGATTTGGATACACAAAGCCTGAGAATAAATAATTCAAGCTTTTATGTTGGTCAACTTGGATTTTTGAGGTTATGTATGTTTTTGAGAAAATAATTTGCGAATTATGGAAGCGACTATAGTGGCTTTGCTGTGTGTTTTATTACACATGTGATAATTTCCGCTAAAAAAGAAAACAAAATAATGAGCGTGCATCGTGTTACGACTACAACAGACAAATGTATCTTGGGGTATTCAATACGATTTGAATACGGTAGGTGTTTCCATGCAACAAATTTCGTTCCGATCCTCTTCTGATCCTATTTTCCTAGAGGAAAGTTTTGTTTTAGCATTTTTCCCTTCTTTAAAAGCAGTTTCAATCAATTTAAGTTTGCTAACAATTGCGTTTAAGGTTGACGGAGGAATGTTTAACTTCCGCACTATATCCACATGTTTCATATTTGGATTGTGATCTATTTCAAGGATTTTCAGTTTTTCACTGTTGATTATTTACTACACTTTCTTTTTTTTCATTCCAAATGAAAAGTTAAAATACAATCTACGTATGTTTGGTCAACACTCAACAGTAGAAACTATCGTTGGCATTAACCACGCCAAGGTAAAGCATTCTCTATTCCGCCCACACAAATCATGTCACACAAATATTTACATACATGCATGTGATTGGCTGCCGGTATCTACCCCGTGACCGACGATTGACCAAAGTAGCAAATGAGGATGTCAAACTTTGAACGTGTTAAGCGCCTACTCCCACTGGACCGATCAAGGATTCCCCAAAACAATGTATGAGGACGTCAAGCTTCAAACGTAGTAAGCGGGACCAGGAAAACATGCTAAGCAAACGTTATTTACTACATTTGGTGATTTGGTACCGGGACTTTTATAATTCAACGTAATGCACGGGAAAATGTGTTAATGAGAAACGTGCTAACAAGATTCCACTGTATTTCCAGTGAAATCTCGATATCAATTTTTGAGTAAAATGCAATACCTACTATGTGCGAGATAGAGAAAGTAAAAATGTATCCATATCCAGTCAAAAATTTGAGTTCATGTGTTTACATTTTGTACCGCTTGCAGTTTCTGCCTAGCTAACTGAAAAGTAAAAGAAAGGTTGTTGGAAATATTCTCCCACCTGATAAAACAGGGAAAAAAAAAAAAAATAAAACTGAAATAGCAGTAAATGTGGTACACAATACAGATGGAAAGAAAAAACAAAACAATGAAGTTAAACATAACAATTAATGGGAAACACAGTGAAGTAGTTAAAATATTAATACAATTCTAGTGGCAACACACACTAACTTCACTCTTTCAAGATAATTACCTTGAACACGTTTCGAAGACACCTTGTCTTCATCATCAGCTAAGAGCCACTAACAAGTCTGTCGGTTCCGGTGTAGAGGTCGCCGTTGGGCTTCCTGACGTTGACTTCATTTTCGGCTTGATGTATTTAAAGATGAGATCCTTTTCTGGAGGGAAACTGAAATTCATTAGATGGCTTTTGTTTTTTTGTATGAGGAGTTTTTCCCATATCGTCAATTCTATTGGATTTTGCATCAAATTGATTAGGTTTATTTCATTATGGATGTTGTGGTTTGAATTCCAGAAATGATATGCGATGGCAGCTCCAAAACATCATAGAAGTAGCCTACAAAAATGGCTTTCAAAAAGAATTAGTATACCAGAAAATCCAAAAATTTAAAAAAGATAAAGAAAGAAAGGAAGTTACCACACTACAAAAAATTAACAGAAGACAATAGTTTTGAAAAGTTCACATTTCATCCTTGGGCATATAAAAAATTCCAAAAGATATTCAAGCAGTGGAACATCAAACTAGCACCCATCAATAAACATAGTTTAAATAACATATTAAGAGCAAACACAAAAGATAAAATTCCCAGAACTAAAATGCAAGGCATTTACCAGATAAATTGTAGTGATTGCAAACTTAAATATATAGGCAAAACAAAAAGGAACATAGGGGTGAGACTGAAAGAACAGTTTAGAAATATAAGACACAAAGAAACTGAAAAATCTGCCATCGTATATCATTTCTGGAATTCAAACCACAACATCCATAATGAAATAAAGCTAATCAAGTCGATCCAAAATCCAATAGAATTGACGATATGGGAAAAACTCCTCATACAAAAAAACAAAAGCCATCTAATGAATTTCAATTTCCCTCCAGAATAGGATCTCATCTTATATACATCAAGCCGAAAATGACGTCAATGTCAGGAAGCCCAACGGCGACCTCTACACCGGAACCGACAGACTCGTTAGTGGCTCTTATCTGATGATGAAGACAAGGTGTCTCCGAAAGGCGTACAAGGTAATTATCTTGAAAGAGTGAAGTTAGAGTGTGTTGCCACTAGAATCTTATTAATGAAGTTAAAATCAATAGCTTACTGTGAAGGGCCTCCATCAATGTGCCCTGATGCTGTGTTTGTTGTGATTTTCTGTAGTTCATCTCTGCTGCCCTCAGAGCCTGTTTTAGTATTTTCTCCACTTCAAGAATACTTGTTGCCTCCTCTTCTGCCAACAGAATATAAGCTGGTGCACAATCAGGATTTTTATCGAGTGCTTCATGAGCAGCTTTTATCCTTGCAACAGGATTACGTTCTCTCCAAGCTGTCTGCATAACTGCAAAAATAGCAACATATTTTGTTAACTAGTGAGAAGAGTCTTTGCTATATAATTTTTCACACTTATGCCTACAGAGATTAATCACACTTAGCAAAAAGAATGAGATGCACTATATGTTTTTTTAGCATTCTGCAGGAGAAAACTTTATTACATAACTTATTATAACTAAGCGTCAGATTTTATTTATTTTTTTCTCATTCTCATTTATTATCTGTCGATTAAAATTACAAAATAATTCATGACATCGCCAGTACAAACAAAAAGAAACAATAAAAGATACAATATATACAAACATAATAATCACATATTAATAAACTCATTTATGGAACAAAAACAACCTTGAATACAATATTTTTTCAGTTCCTTTTTGAATTCATTTAAATTATTTATGTTTTTATTACATGTAGGTAATTTATTATAAAAAGTGCATGCAGTAACAGCAGGTTTAGTTTTGAATAGCTGGATTCTATGAGATCTGACATTAAAGTTTGTGATGGTAGATTGAGTCACACGTTTTGACACTCACCTTCACTAATTAAATGTTGTATAAAACAGAAACGTTTTCGAGGGCATTCATCCTCATCGTCAGCGACTAAAGGTCTCTTTCTCCCGTATGCTCGTCCTTTTAACACGTTCACAGGCAGGATTTCAAAATTAATGACATTGTTGCATTTTTGATAATGTGTATTTTTTCCCAGATGTTCAATTCTAATGGTGTGGTGAGGAGTTTTAGCAATTTTATACTTTGACCAATGTTGTGGTTTTCTGTCCAAAAATGGTGTGATACAGCAGATTTCTCTATTTGTTTTAGTTTTATGTTCCTTTGGTGTTCCTTAAGTCTGGTTTCCAAGTTTCTTTTTGTTTTTCCTATGTAGTATTTCTGACATTCATCACAATTAATCTGGTAAATTCTGGATTTTAATGTGTTTGGGATGGTATTTTTGAGACATACCACCCTTGGGCCTTCAGAAAATTTGAACGAATCTTCAATAAATTTAACATAAGACTAGCTCCACAAAACAAATTCAGCCTTTAGAACTTGCTAAACACACCTCTCACTGTATCACACCATTTTTGGACAGAAAACCACAACATTAGCCAAAGTATAAAATTGTTAAAACCCCTCACCACACCAATAGAATTGAACATCTGGGGAAAAAAAACACACATCATCAAAAAAGGCAATGTCATTAATTTTGAAATCCCGCATGTGAATAGTGTGTTAAAACTTTGTGCCTCCAACACCAGATGGCAACAGGTTCAGAATCTGCAGGAAGAGGAAGAAGAGCATAGGGAGAAAGAGGCCTTTAGTTACCCAGTTGCTGACGAGAACGAATGCCCTCAAAAACGTTTCTGTTTTATACAACATTTAATTAGTGAAGGCGAGTGTTAAAAAGTGTGACTCAATCTACCATCATGAAGAATACTTCACGGTTAATAGTGCTTCTGTTTTCAATCTTTAATGAAAGTTTGTATTACCTCTTGTGAAATGATTATGAATTTGATTATTAACTGTTTCACAATTTACATTATGTTTTAAATACATAACTTCATGTATATTATATAAAGAGTATAAGATAAGAATATTTAATTTTACAAAACTATCCCTACAAGATTGTTGTGGTTTTAAACCCATCATTACCCTACTGATCTTTTTGGTAGAAGAAAAAGTCTTAGTATACTTATTAGCACAGTGACTGCAGACAGTTATTCCATAGGACAAATGTGGATAAATTAAACCATAATAAATGTTCATTAGTATATTTAAATCCACAACTTTTGCCATTCTTTTTAGAAGAAAAATACTAGAGCTTACCTTATTACAAATTTTGTCAATTTGTATATCCCAAGTGAGATGTTTGTCAAGCATAATTCCAAGAAAGTTTGTAAAATGAACCTTGTTAATATCTTCATTATTAACATTAAATTTTAGCTGAATATCATTTCTGTTTTGAGACAGCTGTATATTCATAAAACCTTTTTCTTTGTATTAATATGTAATTTATTTAAATTAAAAAACTGCGCAATTTCAATAATGTTTTGATTAGTGGTAGTCACAAGTTTTTGACAGCTGTTGCTAGTGTTAACAATAGATGTGTCATCAGCATAAACAATAATTTTTCCATCTCTTATAGTTATATCATTCATATAAATAATAAATAGAAGGGGACCAAGAACAGAACCCTGCGGAACACCATATTTAACATCTGGCATCTTGGAGTAATATGTATTGATTTGCTGACCACATTCATGTGTTATTTTAACTTGCTGCGTTCTATCATATAAATAGGACCTTATTAATCAGAGTGGAATTCCACATATACCATACTGCTCAAGTTTAGTTAATAAAATATCATGGTCAATACAATCAAAGGCCTTACTTAAATCTAAAAATATGCAATTATTTAATTATCCCTTATCTAAACTGTCAATGAGGTATTCAACTATTTCAATTATATTTGATTCTATACACTGTACAATAGTGTTAGAATAAATCAGTTTGTAAAATTACAAACATCTACAAATTATTATACCACTCATAATACTAAACTTTTTCTGGGGGTGGAATACAATCATAATTACAGTTGTTACAATTTTGGTTATCAAAAATCCTGTATAGAATACAATGCTTTATTTGCAAACATGATTTTAAGAGCTCTATTAAAAGTTTTCCTGATAATTATTTTATTCCTTTTGGTAGCTTATTATAGAATTTTATGCATATGATATATGCATTTTTTTCACACTTGAATTTACTTACTCTATTTCTATAATAATCGCCCTTGTTTCTGATATCCTAGTGATATGTTTTGTATTGGTTTGCATTTTGCTTTTGTCTAGTTAGTAATGTGATCTTATACACATATATGGAGTAGACTGTCATTACACTATTATTAATAAAGGAGTTGTTATACAATTCCCTTTGCTTTAGCTTAAAAATATGTCTGATTGCCCTTTTCTGAAGCTTAAGTATATGATTCATATATATATATATATATATATATATATTTTTTTTTTTTTACTGCAGTCCCATAATTTGACACCACCAACAAATAAGGGTAGATAAGCCCATAATATATATTTATCAGTGCTTTACTGTTAAAATGCTTCGCCAGTCTCTTAAGTATACAGCAACTTTTAGAAATTGTTTTGCAAGTTTAATCAACCTGTTAATTAATTTTGAAGATTTAGAAGCTAGTAACAGTGATGTGTCATAATTTAAAATGGCGCACCTAGAGCACAAACAGAAGATTACTTAAAAGTAACAAAATTATGTCTGGACCAGAATTTCTTTTCATTCCATAACAAAATCTTTAAACAAACCACAGGCCTAACTATGGGAAACCCTCTTTCACCATTTTTAGCAGAACTATATATGAGCCATTTTGAATGTCATATTACTAAAATCTTTCCCACATCTATTCAAAACCTGGTATAGGTACGTAGATGATATTTTTGCTATTGTTCCAAAAAACTTTCAGAAGATGCTTTGGAATTATTGAATTTACAAAAAAGATCTATTAAATTCACAATAGAAAAAGAAGAAAATGGTCAATTACCTTACCTAGACATCAGGATCATCAGAAATAATGCACACAACAAACTAACGTTTGGCATTTACAGAAAACCAACTCACAGAGAAAATTATATTAAAAACAATAGCTACAATACTACAAGCCACAAACATCCAATTTTAAATAGTATTACAAACAGGTTAGTACATATACCACTGGAGAAAGAGGAATACCAGAAAGAATACCTACACATTATCCACATAGCCACTATGAATGGATACCAGAAAAAAAACAATAGATAAGAAGATCAAAAAGTTTGAAAGACAGAAATACATCCAACAAATGACTACTTTACTCAGACAACAAAAACCACAAGCATATAGGAAATTCACTTATCACCCTTGGACACATCATAAATTTCAAAGGATTTTCAAGAAATACAACATCACCCTGTCTCCAAAGAATAACCAAAATATACAGAAACTACTATGCGACAGAACAAAAGATCCTATCCCCAACGATAAATCAGTTGGTATATATCAAATTGTTTGTAATGACTGTAACCCGGTATACATAGGAAGAACCAAAAGAAATCTTCACATAAGACTTAAAGAGCATATAACATGCATTTACCAAAAGCAGCCAGATAAATCAGCAGTAGCACATCATCTCTGGTCTTCAAACCATGATATCACTCCAAACATAAAACTCTTAAAACCGATCAACAGCAGCAATGAATTGGACATCTGGGAAAAAATACATATCATCAAACACAGGAATCGCCTAATGAATTTCGAACTGCCATCACCCAGCAGCCTTTGGAGGTTCATCAGTCCAGCGCCAGAGAACACCACTAGCCACACACATTCCCCAGACAATAACCGGCAAACTCAGTTGAAAACATGCTGACGATGGGAGCAAACCGTCTCCCAAAACACGTTCAAGTGATGTAGTGATGATCACATTTTAGTGATGTAGTTTAACAACCTTCAACTCTCTTTATTTTTAATCAACCTGTTCTTCCCATTTTAGTTTATTATCTGGGTATATGCCCAACAATTAACTTATTTGGCTTCTTCTATCTGGACATAGCAATTTCTACCAAATTGTGATTTTCAGTATAATGTCTCTTATTCATAAACTCCATTATTTGTAATTTGAAAAACGAATTGGAATTAACACTGTGAAGTAATGTAATAATTCAAAAAAATCACACACTGAGTTGGCTAAGATACTATATACTCCACATACTTCAATTTATTCTCAACGCATTTCGCCTTCACTTGAAGGCATTGACAAGAAGTTGTTGACTAGCTGGAACACTGGTGGTCATGTGGATGTTGTTTCCCTGGGGAGTAAACATCTGGGCAGAGATTCAATGAGGCTGAGTACTGGGATGATCACCACAAAATATGGAAAAGAACCCAACTACTAAAACTGGTCTACATGAAGTATGAATTAAATATCTGGTAAAAGATTTACATGAAGTTTAAAACAACCCATTATTCAGCCTCATTTAATCCCTGACAGATGTCTCCTCCCCAGAGAAACAACATCCGACTACCAGTACTCCAACCAGTCTACAATTTGTTAATAATACCTTCAGGTGAAGGCAGAATGCGTTAAGAA
This sequence comes from Deroplatys truncata, assembly GCA_030765065.1. Classification (NCBI taxonomy): domain Eukaryota; kingdom Metazoa; phylum Arthropoda; class Insecta; order Mantodea; family Mantidae; genus Deroplatys; species Deroplatys truncata. The sequence goes on from CM060990.1 coordinate 680,401,073, forward strand.
TAAATTCAAGGTATGTGAAGTATACTGAGTCTTAGTTGATTCGTGTTTAATTTTTTGAATCCATTATGTGTCTTGGATGGATTTACTAGAAGATTATTGTTACTAAAGTACATACTATTCTCAATTCTTTCATACAAATTCCTAATATCAATGTCTCAGTTACAACGGTAGTGTCATCTCCATATGATGTTATTTGTCCATTGCTAACCAATGGTATGTAATTTACATATATTATGAATAAAAGGGGACCCATAACCAATTGCTGTGGAACTCCACTTTTAACAATTTGAGCTCTTGATGTATAGGTTTTACAGGTGTAACACTTGTATTTATTGGGTTTTAATACTCTATAGTGTTACAATGTTTACTTGTGATGTACCTGTAGTGACTTCTTCATAATGGCTTTCACTTGTGCTGTTTTTACTTTCACTTATTTTTACCTTGTACTGGACAGTTACTGGTAACTGTGTGGAGGAAGAAGCCAACTGGAAAATGTTTGACTTTAACACAACAATGTACTCGACCCATTACCAAAATGCTGTTTAACATATTTATATATTTTAAATTTCAAAGAATATATAATTTTTACATGTATAATTAATGTGCTTTTAAGTTAAGTAACAAATCTTTAAACATTTATAAAACTGGAAGTTACAATAATTATTTCTTGCATGCTGAACTTCTTGACTTGCTTTATAATAATTTTGAACCATGATTTCATAATGTTCGTACTATGTCTTTATCCTTTTAGATGAAATGCACTTTCTTACATACAAATATTTTAACCTCTTGCATTTGTTTAACATGGTTCAATTATTAGCACTGATTTGATGAATAAACTTCACATTTCACATATATATCCATTCTGAGTCGCGAAATAACGCGACATTAGTTCTATATCGCGAAAACGCGAAGTAACACCGTTATGAAAAAAATGTGCAAAATAACCCGAAATTTTCCTCTCTCTCTCTCCCCCTTTTTTTTTTTGGCGTTTGTCTCTCCTTTTCACATAAACAATCAGATATTTGGCTTATCAATCATTTACGGATACGTGTATTGTCATTCGCTACGGCCATGCTGCATGGCACAGAACACCAAACTGCACTGTGATTTAACCAGAGCTTCGGCAAACATCGGTACTGCTTCGACTACCCCGTCCCCTTCACTCTTCACCTATCGCATGCACAACAAAAGGAATGCCATGTTTATCGGAACTCGGCAACACCGCATCAGTGACGGATTTCTCATTTCACTCAAATTATTCTTTGGATTTAAATGACAATACTACCTGCAATTCTTCTCTAATGCCGTATTTTAACGATTCGTGCTTGCATCGCCCCATTTCATGCCGGCTGGAAAAGACTGTCGCAAAAATATCGTTAAATAATGCATGAACTTCTAAGTCTGATTCAAGTCAATTCTGACAGTACACAGCCTCTTCTACCAATCACTGTCTCCGTTTCCTGTACCCCTCGCACGAAAATTGTTGCTGTCTCGCAACGTTGCCATAATGTGAACGCATGTCTAGGTATATTTTGTGTCCGCTATACTGAAAGATTCGTTTGGAGTCAAGTTATATTCTTTAAATTACGTTACAATTTAGCGCAAGGAGTCTGTTTACCTTCTGCTCTGAAAAAGAAAAGGAATTATGCCGATGGAGCCACGTTTCAAATTAAGCTAGCGCATGCACAATTCAGCTGACGGTGGAGTTGGCAACGTGCCGTTCGTGCGCCGTACAGACAGCATGTGCAAAACGTTGCCAGGTCAGTTTAGTTTTGCGGCACGCGGGAATTCAAACCGATTCCACAGTAGTATTTCAATGCGGTCTCAAAATATAATAAACTGCCAGGCATCTTTCCTTCTTGAACGCTGCAAGGACACCATTTGCCTTATTGAAGTGCTTGAGGGATCTAAATATCCATTTGTTCATAAACTATATAGCAAACTTAAAGATATATCAAATGGCTTCACAATAGTAGCTGAGGGCTTGTTTGGAGAGAAAACTTCAAGTCTTCTTCAGAGACTGCCAACCCTCAAGAAGTCTTATGTTATCAGTCAGTTCAAGCAATTGGGCATAAAGTCAGTTACCAAGCTGAATTCCTTAATGTCAGCTGATGATATTCATTCTGCAGGTAAATTGTTTGATGTACGAAAAATAGTATCAAATGAGACATCTACTGATATAACTATAGAAAAAGCAAGAAGAATGTTACCTTTTCTGCAAGACTTGCCAGAGAAGACATTCAAGGAGGGATATGCTGCTCTGAATAACATAGTGTGTGAGAAATTAGATGATACTGCTGAAGTGAACATATGGATTTACTTTCTGGACTTCAATGTGACCACTTGTGTTTCAGTGAGAAGTGTATGAAACTATTGTGGGTACCCATGTCCAATGTGGACAGTGAAAGACTTTTCTCTGCATATGGGAGCATCATGACAAACTTAAGAACAAATCTTAAGCCAGAGAACACCGAACTTATGGTGGCTTTGTCTCTAACAAAGTAAATCAGTCGAAATGTATACTATGTAAATATTTTCATGCTCCTCTTTTTTAAGTTACATGTAAGGTGCCCTTTGTTCCATAGTAAAATAGTTTAAACTATGTTTTTGTTTTTTCCCTTTTTTTTTTGCACGAGATAACACCATTAAGCAGTTTTATTTACCGCCCAAAACACCGCTCACTATAATATTTTTGCACCGATATTACATTATTTTATTTACCGACAATGTGGGGTCCCTACTTATATGGCATCCGCCACATGGCTGACCAAGCACTAGAATTGCCTCCAAGTTGTGACGTAGTCCTATCCCCTATTCTTGGTTCCCCTCACGTAGAAGATTCTAAAACTTCCACCAAGAGTAGTCACGTTAGCCACAATCCCCTCTCTCGTCTCTTCGCCTATACTTCATATTATGAAACGAGAGTTTGGCCAGGAAATACATTACTTTAGCCAATTTTAATGCTGCTTTTTACAGCAGGTCCGATTTTAACACACTTGTAATGAAGTATTCTTACAAACTCCTGCCCTCCAAACTTTAATGCACTTCTCAAGTAGAAGATTATTTAGGCAAAGGCTTGGATGACACTGAACTGAGAATTTTATTTTGTTAGTTGGGATCCCTTATTTCCTCCAGTACAAATGACAAATAGAAAACCAATGATACCATTTACTTTTTTCTTCCTTAACCTGGGTTTATCTGTCCACCTTTAAATTTTATCAACAATATATGTATTTAATATAATGTATTTACTGCACAATACCCTTGAATGAAAGGTAATATTTTACACTCATACCATGTATGACTTTTACAATAAAATAATTTAAAACTACACTAAAATGACTTAAAATTGTACACATTAAAATGCTTAAAATAAACCTACAATTCACAAGAGAGTATTAGGTTTTTAACTGTGATACGTGGGCTCTAACAAGCTTTGGACAATCACTGGCTCTGAGCAACACCGAAACAGGTGTGATAAATTTCACAATCTGAAATGGATCCAGCATATCTTGCGAGCTAGTTTTGCAGTAAAAATTTTGGCTTGCCCTGCTCAGAGGATTATTTCTAAGGTATACAGTATCTCCAGATTTAAATTTGGGTCCTATCCTCCCCATGTCCTAGTATTTCCCATGTCTTGCCCTGGCCTTCAAAAGATTATGGACTCTAGTCCATAGCACCTTTATATCCTTATGTCTTTTAAGTGCCATAAATTGGCCAACAGAGAATTAGGCAAAAAAGAAAACATGAGGTTGAACGGACACACCCCCATGAGCCTCATGCTGAGCGGAGTTAAAGGCATATTGTAGCCAATGCAGATTAGTATCCCACCTCGAGTGATCTTCCGAATGGTATGCAATTTCTATTAACTCTTTTGCTCAAGGAGGGTTTGGGATAATACGGAATTGTTGTAACATGGGCAATACCTGCTTGAAAACAAAATGTAAAATAGCTCACAATTATCTGTTATAATGGTTTCAGGTATTCCAAAACATGCTGTTGCTTTCAAATAATGCAGTATAGTTACTGTGTTTGCATCTTGTGTGGCATACGACCACACGTATTTCGTAAAAGCACCCAAAATAACCAACACAAAACGATTTCCCTCCCGACTAAGTGGGAACGGCTCAATATAGTCGAGAAACCATTTTTGCATCGGCCTTTTGGCCACCTGCAAAGCCAACAACCCCAACTTCATGTTCTGAGTAGGCTTACTTTGCTTGCAAATATCACATATGGATAAGCATATCCTTATATCTCCATCCATGCCTTTCCATATGAATCTTTCTTGCATCTTGTGTTGAGTCTTATATAATCCTAAATGTGCCCCACATAGCCCCTGAATGATAAAATTGGAATATCAAGGGGATGAAATTCCTGGGGACTACCACCTTAAGTTTTTTAAATTTATCAGGGCAGCAAAGAACTCCCTTTTGTAGTTTATATAGCCCGCATTCCTTTACCTGCAAAAGATCCTGAATTACTGGTAATATATCCAGGCCTTCCTTCTGATGTATAGCTAGATCGTCATATGCTAAAGAGCATAATTGCAACACACCCAAAACCGGGGGGAAGGGGGGGACATTTCATTCTGTGGATCTAAAGGATTTTGTTCTTCCGCATACATGCAAGACAATGCATTGGCAAAACAATAACTCTCCCTTCTAATGTGCTGGACCTTACATTTAAAAGCTAAAATTTTTAAAGCTCACCTAGCAAGACACAGATTTTTTGACAGCACCCACATTAGTACTTGGTTATTCATAGAAGATTCTAAAACTTCCACCAAGAGTAGTCATGTGAGCCACAATCCCCTCTCTCGTCTCTTCGCCTATTCTTCACATTATGAAATGAGAGTTTGGCCAGGAAATACATTAACTTAGCCATTTTTAATACTGTTTTTGCGGTGGGTCCGATTTTAACACATTTGTAACGAAGTATCATTACACAGGAATTCTCTATGCAGAAATTAATTTTTGTGCACTGTTCTCTATTACTTAGACAGGATTTTAATAATTATACGGCCACAACCCTTATACCACACATCTAATTTACCCAACAATTTCTCGTGTTCATCATGTCAAATGCTTTCAGAAGATCTAGGAATACTCCTACCAAGATATTACCTTTATCCACCATTATATACACTGTATTTAGAAATTCAATAATGGCTGTTATTGTGGATAAGCCTTTTCTGAATTCATATTGAGATTTTTATATAATGTTTGTCTAAAAAGTTCACAAATCTATCATATAATACTGTTTATAGATTTTGTTAAAAGTTGGTGGTAACGAAATTGGTCAGGAGTTGGATACACCACTTTTATCCCCCTTTTTATAGATAGGAATAATCTGTGATTTCTTAAGACAAGAGGGATATACTCCCTTTCCAATTTTTGATTTGTTAGTTTGTTAACATTTGTATCATTAAAGGACCACTCTGCTTTATAAGCCATGGTGAAATATCATCCCACCCACTACTATGTTTAGGTTTCATTTTTTTTATTATACAGTGGAATCTCGTTAGCATGTTCCTCATTAACACATTTTCCCGTGTATTACATTCAATTATAAAAGTCCCGGTACCAAATCACCAAATGTAATAAATAATGTTTGCTTAGTGCGTTTTCCCGGTCCCGCTTACTACATTTGAAGTTTGACGTCCTCATTCACTGTTTTGGCCAATCCTTGATCGGTCCAGTGGGAGAAGGCACTTAACACGTTCAAAGTTCGACGTCCTCATTGGCTACTTTGGTCAATCCTCGGTCACGGGGTGGATACCGGCAGCCAATCACATGCATGTATGTAAATATTTGTGTGACACGATTTGTGTGGGCGGGATAGAGAATGCTTTACCTTGGCGTGGTAAACGCCAACGATAGTTTCTACTGCTGAGTGTTGACCAAACATACATAGATTGTATTTTAACTTATCATTTGCAATGAAAAAAAGAAAGTGTAGTAAATAACCAATAGTGAAAAACTGAAAATCCTTGAAATAGATCACAATCCAAATATGAAACATGTGTATATGGTGCAGAAGTTAAACATTCCTCTGTCAACCTTAAACGCAATTGTTAGCAAACCTAAATTGATTGAAACTGCTTTTAAAGAAGGGAAAAATGCTAAAACAAAACTTTCCTCTTGGAAAATAGGATCAGAAGAGGATCAGAACGAAATTTGTTGCATGGAAACACTTACTGTATTCAAATCGTACTGAATACGCCAAAGATACATTCGCCTATTGTACTCTTAACATAATGCATGCTCATAATTTTTTTTTTCTTTTTTAGCGGAAATTGTTATCACATGTGTAGTAAAACGCACAGCAAAGCCACTCTTGTCACTTCCATATTCGCAATTTATTTTCTCAAAAACATTCATAACCTCAAAAATCCAAGTTGACCAACATAAAAGCTTGAATTATTTATTCTCAGGCTTTGTGTTCGAAATCCATTTGAACACATATTGAATTCAACACGGATTGTACTCAAAATCGATTTCAATTACCCATGGAGATGTAGTAATTATTAGATTTTATTATATAACTATGTTCTTAAATTGCATATTTTGCATTTTCGTTAACACATTTTCCCGCCTATGACGTCCAAATCCTTAGGTCTGTGCAAAAACGTGCTAACGAGATTCTACTGTATTTACAATCTCTGTTTCATCAGTTGGTCTAAGGAATTGTTTTATCAGTTACTGTTTACGTTTCTAATCTTGTCCTACACACAGCTTGTGTGAAAGAACAACCAATTACTGTTGATTAACGTAATAGTTGGTTAAACTACAAAGGCCAGGACTTAAAAGTACTTACGACATTGTAAGTCATCATTGGGGTATGTAATCTCAAAATGAATTTGAGATCTCCAAGTGGTTAACTGTCAGGGGACCTGGGTTCGATCCCTGGTACTGCCGTGGGGATTTTTCCTCCATTTGGAGGTATGGTACGGAGTGCACTCAGCTTCGTTAGGTCCCTGAGGGGCCAATTGAGGAGCTACATGATGGAAAAATAGCAACCCTGGTTCAGAAGACTGCCTTAACCAGCTGGGAAGATCCAGGGTGCTGACCACATCCCACCCTCCAGTGCTGTCCCTGTCCAATGGCGCCTGTAGTGGGCAGAGGTGGAGGATGCAGCGGTTGGGGCAGTAGGCTTTGGTCCACTTCTGGGCCAGCATGCCATGGGTTTGACTTGATAGTGGTTTACCAGGAAATATGCAAGTCAGTTGGGGAATTTACTGTTGTGCCAGCATATTGCCATGGTAGCTCAGTTGGTAACAGCGATCAGACGGAAACCAGAAGATCCTTGGTTCAAATCCCGGCTATGGCATTGAATTTTTCAATCTAATCCTACCTTTCCAACCTTGTCCTACACATGGCTTGCATGAAAGAACAATTAATTACCACTGAAGAACTTTCCATTTTTATTTGCTTTTGGGGATTCCCTACACTGCTAACACTTACACCCTCAATTTATCATATTAATATAGTTTGATTTCTTTACAAAAGTACGTTAAAAATGGTAACACAATTTTTTTCCCTTGCCAATGCAAAAGGATTTCCCCCTGCAAGTATAAGTTCCAACATACAAACAGATTCTAGCAGTATGCAACCTTTTCTTAAAACTCGCATACTTTCAGTCATCAGTGAGTAAAGTCAATTAACAACAACCTGTGATAATCTAATCAAAGTGTGCGTGCCTTCTGTTACACAAGTCAAGTTTAAACTTGAGAACTAGCCTCCACCATTTCACAACAGTGGGGCAAAATGAGCCAATGCCTCCACTTCCTTGTTTCGTGGATGGGCTTGCAATAAATACAATTTTTTTTATGATTTTTCAAACATATGAAGACAAGCTACTGTTTTACAAATAGAGCTAATTTTTATTACAATAAGCAGTTATGCATCCAGCAACCAATAAGAAGATATTTGAACATGCTTTTGTTTGCATATGGCATAAAATCAGGGAAAAGTGCCTGCAGAAGTGTTTAATACTGTGGTTTAATTAAGTGCTTCACAGTATTGTGCCAATTAAAAGGGTTAATTTCAAGGATACCATTAATTTTACTTTAGCTCTGTAATGTACAATAATGTTTAATTTTTTCATCCTTTATTTAGGAAAGTGTAAGCCCTTAGTTATTTGCTTGTTTAAAGGTGTCATTATTTTAACTCATTAATAGAAAAGTAGGCAACGCCATGGCCGAGTGGTTAGATCCCTCACCTCCCACCGAGGTAGCCTGGGTTCAATCCCAGGCATCTGCATGTGGGATTTGTGGTGGACAAAGCAGCATCTGGGCAGGTTTTCTCTGGTTTCCCCCACCAATTCCTCCATCATAACCTTTGTCATCCATTTTGCCTTCATTTCATATTGCCTACTTCCTCACTCTCATACCTGGTATGGGACAATCCCCTGTTCTGAGTTCTCCTTTCTCTGATTCAATGTTCATCTGCTCCTTAACAGGCCTCTAACCTAGAGGTGTAAACCCAAAATATGGCGAGGATAAGCCGGCTAAGTAAGTAATAGAAAAGTATATTTTATTTTCCATATGCTTCGTTAATGAAAATCTGCAGCCTTTCAATTCTCATAGTCTTTAATTAGGGAAAATTAGGGAATTTTATTAATACTTGCACATCAGCAACATTCATGCCTGACATGCATACAAACATTTCAATTTCTTTTACTTAGCCATGGCCAGTGCAGCAGTTTACATCTGATGACAGCATTTTGGCCTCCAAGCACAAGCTAGCTGTGTAGGCTGCTCCTGCATATGTGAGGAATTATATTACTTTGCTGCATTGTCATTTACAATTGCCAGAAAAAAACTTTTTTGATAAATAACCTACAGAAACAAAACAGCACTTTTCACCCTTTAATCCGTATTTATTAAGCCGCTTGTGCACGATCAAATTTTTGTTAAATTCAATACTTTACAAGACTTTTCAAGAGTTGTCATAACTTCATAACTTTTCTTGTCAAATTGCTCCCAATACTTTTAAAGTCTTGAAAACAAATAAGGACATGCTCTAAACAGTCACAGATTTCACAATGATTTGCTGGCTTTGGCCAATGAAATGCGAGTATTCACAGTGTGTCACGAAATCTGCAACACGGCTAAAGCGAAAAGTAAACAAAAATGGCTACCCGGCCAAGGTATGTCGTATGCGAACTGATTAGGTTATACATAAGCTGGTCATGTCTGTACATCGAGGGCTCCGTGGATTACCACAAGATGGAGCAGATGAAGGTGATTATGAAGAAATAATTGCCAGGCAGTTTTCCGAACTAAGTATACATTAATGCAATGTTATACAGTGCAGTTAACCTATCGGTTGGTGTTATTTTCATTGTATTTCACACTCGTAATGTGATTTCATTGGATATAATACGCGAAGTGCTACATATTACTAGTAAAGAACAATATTTCATTGCGAATTGTTATACTGTGACACAAATACTAAATTGCTTTGCACGGATAAATTATCAATGTGTACTGAAGGGTTTCAGTTTGGCGAAGAGACAACTTGTAAATACACATTTTTGACATTGTCAAGTCTTGCCAGGTCTTGCCAAGTCTCTTCCAATCTTGTCACATATTGAAAAATATTTCACAATTTTTCTTGTAAACTCTTGAAATGAAAAAAAAGTTTGAACGTGTACAAGGGGCTTTAGCCATTTTTTTCTGGCTGGAGAGGTACCTCCACTCTGAATAGGTCCTCCTTTCCTGTTAATGTGCATATCTGAATGTCAGATGACTAAACTTTCTTCTTCAACAGATTACCCTCCTCTTTAGGAGACTTACATCCCCAAAGATGCCTTGGGTCAGTACCCTGTCGAGTAGCAAGCAAACTCTGGATCATAGCATATCCAGGACAGGTGATCAGCCATGCCTGTATGGTGGCAAGGAAGAAGGAAATGAAATGTAATGATGAAAAGGATGATAGGAAAATTCACAGATCAAATTATCCAACACAGCATTTGCCTAGCAACCAAGGAAAACCGGAAAAAAAAAAAAAAAAAAAACTTCGGTCAGATTGATCAGCCCCAAGGGTTTGAACTTGGGACCACCTGAATGTGAGTTGCACATGTTACTATGGCGCTACCTCCTCACTCGGTTTGACAAAAATTACAATGTCCCAAAATTTGCATTTTACTTCCATTTACAATACCTTTTGGTGGTACCCTGAAAAATATAAAAGATGAGATAGATTTCTGGCATATACATGCAACACTCTCCGAGACAAACTACTAGAGCAAGGAGAACCCATTATTCCTGTCAATGACTAAGTGAAGAAAGTGCAATGCAATCTAAAATATCTACATATGACAATCTGCCAAAGCAGTAAGCAAATAATCTAGATCTGCAGAAAAATGAAGATCAGAGTATAATATGCACAATTTCAAGGATTCTATGAGGTGAAGATACTGACACCAATACAGTAGATTTTTCACGAAGACATAATGTAAACTTTTTTTACTATTATTATATAAATTAATTATACTTTTAATTGACCTTAGCCTGGTCTTGGCAAGTTTTTAATATAGAATGAACTGAAAAATTCAACACCACACCCGGGATTTGAACACGGTTCTCCCGCTCTCCATTTGGTTGCTCATCTTGAGTGAGATGCCTTAGAGGTCTGTCTGGGAAACAATTTGAGTCAATTGGGGAATTTAATGTCCCACCGGCATGTTGTCACAGTAGCTCAATGGTTAGAGCAACCGCACGGAGAGCGGGAGAACCATGTTCAAATCCCGGCTGTGGCATTTAATTTTTCATATCTATATCATAATGTAAAGTTCAACTTTGCGCTTCCAGCATTAGCTGATGTGGAAAGGAGCTTCTCATCGTACAAAAATATCCTGGCACATAATCTTATATCCCCGCCGCTGTATCTTTGCTCTTGACAGTTCGTGTGGCTTTGCGTAAGGTTGGCTACATTGTGGTTGCGACGTTGCCAGAGTGGCTAGTAAACAACAGCAGCTGATTGTTCTCCTTTCTATCATGTCTAAGCTGCATACAAAAAGTGTACGTAAGCAGCGAACGTCAATGAATAATAACTATTTTGTATTATTATTGTTAATTGAAAATAAGCAATATAAGCAGCTTTGGTATGGTCGGATACTCCTTTCTATGATAATACGCATAAATGTGTCTACGTATGGCGTCTAATTGGAAAGCATCAAGATTTGTGACTGGACGAGGCTGCTTTCTTTTCTTCCCTGGAGTTGATAGAAATACCTGTTGCATTCCAGATGGTTCAGGAATTTTGTCCTCTTTCTCTTGGAGTTTCACTCCCTTGTGAATAACAGTTCTCGTGCTTAGTCTAAGAGCTGCTGCAGTTCATTGTACGGCTTTATCAGCAGGAATAGAGGGATTGCCATGAAGCTTCACGTACTCCTTTTCCTGTTCAAAGAATTCCCGGGTTCTCCTTAATAGTTCCAATGCCTGACTATTAAGTGGCACACCTCGGCGCAAAGGATTTTCACTTTGTGAATCATCACTCGGCGATCGGCATTGTTTTTCAGACATTGTCGCACTTAAGTTTTGTTTAAATAAATAATATGAATGAAATATATATATATATATATAAATATATAAAATAGATAAATATATATAAATATATATATATATATATATGTATAAACGAACAATAAAAAACTATCAAACAATAACCACAAATATAAATAACAACGAACAATATGTAGCTTGCAAAGAACAACTCGACGCTCGTGCTAGAGATTCACAAACTGAAGCAAGTGGTTGGGAATAGTTATATCCGGCAACAGAGCCGATTCTAGTTCCGGTTCCGCTTTGTCATCGACCATCCGGAATGCTGCCTTGTGATTGGTTTAGGAAGTCAAACGGTTGAAGCTTTTCATCTGTTTTTTTGCAAGTGTACCAACTTAAACTCAAGCTGTCAAGTGCAACGTTACAGCGGCGGGGGTATAGTTCTTTCACAATGGATAATCATGATTGTCTACTGTAATTCAGAATAGGATAAGCTTTCAAACATCTTACATATACTACATTACAAATCCTTGTTACTCACCACAATTAAAATGTATAAACATACTTTCATATTCTGCTTTTCCACAATCTCCTTCACAAGTGAAAAACGTCTGATGATCCTGGGCAGAGAGATTCATGTCATAATATGTCAGTGGTTCTTTGTTGGTCGCCCAGTAAAAGCGCTGATATTCTGCACCTCGGAACAAATTCAACGGGTTCCGCCACACCTTGCATTCTGTAAAACATTAAAAATAATTTTGATACTATGCTCAAAACCAGCGATTCTGTTTAATGCTTGACTATTAAGAAAAGCCATTTTAACATTTCCTGCAATATTTCAACAGCAAATTTTAGGAATTATCATTTATTTAATTAATTAGAGTTCATAAAAAGTAAAATGAGGCAGACAAAATGCAATTTAAGCAAAAGTGTGAAGCCAATAAATAAAATATGTGATTTAATAGCAACATTAACTTGATTTGCATCTTTATTTAAACTTCTGATGTTCTTAGAACCCAAAAAGCTTGGTTTTGCCTCTTTTAAGAAATGTTGGAATTCTTGAAGGCCATTTCACTGACTAGTTTTCAAAGCACTCTATTTGCTGCCAAACTTAGTACTTGGTCCTCTTGCCTTTGCAACCAGCAAGAATATGGCAGCCAAAGGCCAACAATCAAACTGAAAATGTGAGTACCCTCAATAGGTTTCCCTGACTGGCTGGGTCAAGGCACAATGAATGAAAATGAGGGCTGTCAGCAGTGTTGCCTTCTAACTACAAGCAGCTAAATTATTTGATGAAAGGCTTTTGTTTCATTTTTAACATTTAATGAAGATAATTCTGGTGAATTTTAAGGCATCAGCTTTCATTTTCTGTCCCCTCTCTCGCTCTCTCTCTCTCTCATTTTCTCTATTCCTCCCTTCATGTTCTTTCCCAAAAGCTCAGGATAACTTCACAGAACTGAGCTAATGAAAAAAAACATGTTCTTGCCACCTGTGGTGCCATATATATGTAGTAAGAACATGGGAGTGAAAAACTATGGAGGAGAGAGAGAAAAAAAGTTTCGAACATCCAATTATGAACTTTAAACTATAATCTGCTGGATATTCAATCTATAAATTCACCAGCCTTACAACAGATACCCAGGGAAGAAGATCGGGGAGTCGCAGGTTTATATACCAGCAGTCAAAAATAGAGACAATAGGCCCATAAAACATGCCCTGCCAGTAATTTGGTAATTGGAGCAATATGAACACTTAACATTGATTAATTTCCCATAATTTAGTAATTTTGGTATTTTTATCTGCCTCCCTTAGTTCACAAAAATATTTGTTTTATTGTACCTCTCTGTCAAACCATCATCTCTGTCACCTTGTCTGCAAAATGATGTTCGAGTATTGTCCTTGAATTAACTGATACCTTTACTACATGTACAATGGATACCAGTGAAACTCATTTTTTTTAAATCAATAAAGGTTGAGTCAAAAACACCCATAAAAATTCATATATGACTTTAATTAAATAATAGGAATGAAAACAAAATGCTGTAAATGTTATACAATTATTACAGGTCAACTTTCTCATCGTGAAAAGGTAGAAATGCAGAGGAGAAGGTAGTGCAGGGGCGGGGGATGGCTGGCAGTATTCCCCTTGCATGGAACACTCACTCACTTGAAACTGTGGTGATGTCACCTTATCTCACATTGTGTACAAGCCTGCTGCTCTGTTGCTACTGACCCAAAACCCTCTTGGACTTGCCCAACTACTGCATATACAAATAAGCATGTCACAGCGAAAAATTAACCTGTACTTTACTAGAAGTAAGCCAGATTCTATTGTTTTAAATGCCACACCACCTTTTTATGCAATTACCACCAAAGTAACACTACGAAGCTATTAAAAATACAGTACAAAAAACAGTATAATATGATCCTGTGCTTTCTTGGCCTAAAGAGTGAGAATGTGCAAACTGGAAGTGGATTTAAAATTCTACAGAAATGCCAAGGTGCCAACTGCATAATGACACTTTGAGATCAAAATTATTTGTAACGGTTTACAAGTGATGCTGCCTTCTCTGTGTGCTACAATGTAAGACTCTGCTTACTTGAATCCATCATAGTACAAATTTACATTGGCTAGAGTCATTCCTATTGTTGCTAACCTGTTAAGTCCATGCAAGAAGTATTATACATATCTGTAAAGTACAGTATTTCTGAAATGCTTCACTCAATTTTTAAATTCTCCCTTGTTTTTGTAAAACTCTTGCCCCAACAGGTACTGTATTGCACAAGCAGACCATTTCAATCCTTCCGGTGTTCTAGCAGGCCATACAACACTCATTTACCGGGGATAACTGATAGCTCCCTCTTATGAAGAAAATCATTGTCACACATGCTGTACCAGATGGCCAACCATTCAGTGTCAGTCTAACATATTGTTGAAAACATGCAAGTTGCAAATCTGTTCATAATGGTGAGTTAGTGTTAAGCAACACACAATGTGATTTTTAACTGTGGGGGGGGGGGATTTAAAACAGATAGTGTATTACACTATCCATACACTCCTGAAGAACTTAAGAATAAAATCAGGTGAGTGCACAGTGAAACACAGATAGAGGGTTGCAGAAGGCGTTTTAGAATTTTCTAGGCCATTATGATCTTTGTATCCAAAAATGGACATCACTTGCAACACATTTTGACTTGGTCCAGTTTTCACTGTCACTTTACTATGCGATCTAGTTCAATTTTCCCTGTCATTACACTTTTCTTTATGACGTCATGTAATGAAATATGCATGAAGCAGCCCTTTCTTCGGTCTGCTTAACTTGCTGATGAGTCAAACGCAAGACATCTCTAATCTCTAACAGAAGCAGCACTCACTGTACATCACAAACACACTTGCAGAACCGCACTTAATGTTGCATTAGAAACATGCTCACCAACGCACTCACAGGAATGCTAGCTTATATAGCCACTGGAAGTTTCCACAGAACATTCTGGAATGTCCTGGAGATGGAGAGAAGGGAAATAATCAGAAGATTCTAGTTATCTGTCAAAAGTGCTTCTGGTATTTACACTGGACAAGAGCGGTACTGCATCTATTTGTTTATACAACTGCCCGGCACCAACCTACCAATAAGTTTGGGTGATAGCGGCTGCATCACAATATGCTTTGATATAAGCCAAGATTAGCGCTTGCATCTCCCCAGTAAACATGCACCATACAGCCTGCTAGAATGCATTGTACTATAACACGTTTTCCACTTAAAATAAAGAGAAAAGTAGTCACAAAATAAATAACAAAATTAGAATGTTCTGTTTCTCTCAGTCTTTGGGGACTCACGCATACAAATTTTCAAATCAGTATTCTTTTAAAGACATTATATGAAGAAAGAATGTGTGTGCAAACTCCTTGTGTTTAAGAGTACTACAAAATTATGTGAAATAGACGGTGTTCCAGTTTTAACAGTTATGCTCCCTTCCAGTAACACCAAAAAATACATACATAGCAATACCATTTTTAATTCCCAGTATGTAATTATTTCCCACATACTTAAGGGGATAAGGTACTCTGAAATGGTCAAAAATCACATTTTTTGTTTTAGGGAACCAATAAAATCTCTATTATTTCCAGTTTCAGAAAATACAGTGGAATCTCGTTAGTACGTTCCTCATTAACAGTTTTCCCATTTATTACGTTGAATTATAAAAGTCCCGGTACCAAATCGCCAAATGTAATAAATAACGCTTGCTTAGTGTATTTTCCCGGTCCCGCTTACTACATTTGAAGTTTTACGTCCTCATACGCTATTTTGGCGAGTCCTTAATTGGTCCAGTGGGAGTAGGCGCTTGACACGTTCAAAGTTTGACATCCTCATTTGCTACTTTGGTCAATCCTCAGTCATGGGGTGGATACCGGCAGCCAATCACATGCATGTATGTAAATATCTGTGTGACACGATTTGTATGGGCGGAATAGAGAATGCTTTACCTTGGCGTGGTTAATGCCAACGATAGTTTCTACTGTTGAGTGTTGACCAAACATACGTAGATTGTATTTTAACTTTTCATTTGCAATGAAAAAAAAGAAAGTGTAGTAAATAACCAACAGTGAAAAACTGAAAATCCTTGAAGTAGATCACAATCCAAATATGAAACATGTGGATATAGTGCGGAAGTTAAACATTCCTTCATCAACCTTAAACGCAATTGTTAGCAAACCTAAATTGATTGAAACTGCTTTTAAAGAAGGGAAAAATTGCTAAGACAAAACTTTCCTCTTGGAAAATAGGATCAGAAGAGGATCGGAACAGCATTTGTTGCATGGAAACACCTACCGTATTCAAATCGTATTGAATACGCCAAAGATACATTTGTCTGTTGTACTCGTAACACGATGCATGCTCATAATCTTGTTTTCTTTTTTAGCGGAAATTATCACATGTGTAATAAAACACACAGCAAAGCCACTATTGTCGCTTCCGTAATTCACAATTTATTTTTCAAAAACGTTCATAACCTAAAAAATCCAAGTTGACCAACATAAAAGCTGAATTATTTATTCTCGGGCTTTGTGTATCCAAATCCATTTGAACACATATTGAATTTAACACGGAAACACGGCTGGTGTTCAGTATGAAATTGTACTCAAAATCGATTTCTATTGCCCATGTAGACGTACTATTTATTAGATTTTATTACATAACTATGTTCTTAAATTGCAGATTTTGCATTTTCGTTAACACATTTTCCCGCATATGACGTCCAAATCCTTAGGTCCCTGCAAAAACGTACTAACAAGATTCTGCTGTATACACTTTTGGGGGGTTAAGAGGTTTTTAAGGATTTAAATACCATTTAAATGCTAGTTTGCATTCCTTTAAAGCTGTCATGCAATGCTCCTTATTACATCTTTGTATTTTTCAACAACGAACGACTATATCGTGTCCAGCGAGCAGTTCAGCAATTAACAAAAGAGGCCAGGACCAAGAGAAGGCAATCAGAAAAGCTGCAGTAATCCAGAAATGAAGGTGTAGATGATTATGACCCTGGGATGTACTGAAGTGTGTCAGAATTTTAACATTCAAACTTTAAATTCAGTTTTCTCAAAACAACATTTTTGGATACTTATGTACCTTTTTCTCAGAAAGTATGAAAGGTAGAGAGCTGAAATTTTCAGTACATGTATACAACACAAGTTAAACTTTCTGAACCACAATCATAATTTTATAACATATATTAGTGATATTAAGAAAGCAACAATGTTGCAAATATTCCACATTTTTACTTTGCAACTAATTTTTTTTTCAATTTCTAATGAACTGATATACATAACTAAATAATTGAGGTTCAGAAGATAGCTGATTATACTAAGAACAAGCATACAAAAGTGTGATTCTGTATTGGAAGTAGTATCAGAGAAAAAGGTACATGAATTCACATGTTTTAAGAGTAATTTTATTATTTTTCTGCTGAATGAAATACTTTTTACAGACTCAACTGCATAAGCTATGAATGCAACCAACCACTTGAAATAATTATCATGATCTATAGAGTAATTCATAAAAATTTCAGGAAAAACCATCGAGAACTTTAAGAGCAGTGGTAATTTAACTCACTTAATGTTAATTTCCATGTGTTCAGACTACCTTGTCCCCTTAAAGGTAAATCAAATTCTTCCTTTACAGATATTTATATACGGTGCTTTTAACTATGTGTGCTCTGCAGGAGACTGGAAATTAAATTTTTATATGGTAAGTAAGACAGGTCTGTCTGAATGCATGATGTGAACCTTTACTTACAGCAATGACCCAAAACTGGCACAAAGTACAACATTCTCTACAACAATTTGAATAAATTTTCTCAAAAATATTTGCAATATATTAGTAGCACCATCAGCATGTGAATACATTTAAGATAAGATAAGGTTAGAGCACTACCTGTTAATTGGTATATGGTACATTAAAACTCTTAAAGCTTGTTTACAATAACCTGAGATTGGGAAACAAAACAGCATACTACATTTTGTTCACAATACCCTGGAAATGAGAACAGGAAAGCATATTGATGGTCATATCATTAGTTAAGTGGAAAGTCGATTTTGCACCCTGGAACATCATTCTTTTTGTAACTGACAAATGATATCTTTCACCTGCTTCGAATTTGGCCAATACAATGCGGGTCAGGTAACTTCAAAATTCATTGAAGTAAACATTATCTAAATGTAGATCCATTACCATTTCAGATTCTTCTATTATACCACAAATTAATATATAGTACCAAGCGTCATTCCTTTATTAATAGTCTACATTGAAGTTATTTATTGATCTGTATTGTTCTTTGTTAATTTCTAACGGTTTGTTTAGTTTTGTACCTTTTGCAATTGTTTTTATGAGGTACATAATAGCCCGTTTTGAGTTGCATATTAAACTACAGATGATGCATTCGCTAGAAGAACCAATGCTCAATAGATCTGAGGGATTCAAGATGCACATTTGCTGGAATTTCCTAGCTTGTGACTAGAGAGTGCACTAGCAGCTGTTTCATGTCAGTCGCCTTCAATAATTTGTGCAATTGAAATTAAATTAAACTGAGTTTTATTTATGGACACACTTTAACTGCCATGTTTCTTAGCGTCCCATTCTATAATGGGCTTGAAAGACCAGGAATTTTGCTGAGAGGCCTCTTTATCAGGCTTGAGGTTCTGTTATGTACCATAAATCTAAGACACAGTATCACCGGCTTAATTTGCCTTCCAAAGGTAGCCATGCTAAGGATTTTTAAGCCAAAAAAAAAAATCCATTGCTCTCCTCCAGGTTTGAACCCATGACCTTGGGAACTAGAGGCTAACATGGTACCACTAGACCACGGAGAACAACAATTTGTATAGTGAAGAGACCAATATGCACAAAATGGATCTAATATACCATCCCTGGAAATGAGAACGTTAAAATTAAAGCAAGTCTTCGTTCCCATTTTCAGAACACTTTCCTGTTAATTGTGAACGCTCACTGTATAATACATGTATTTTCCCTTTGTTGTTCTTGTTTCCGTTCTCGGTTATTGTGAATCAACCTTTATCCTAAACTGATATTGATTGATTAAAGGAGATATGACTTTAGTTGTAACCAGTTTTAACCAAAAATCACAAAATATTTGCCAATAAGATAGTTCTACCTTAGCATCTGCTACACTATAAACAAAGCCTTCATTTTATGCCAAGAACACAACCACCTTATATGTGTATCGCCCAAGAGAGCAGTGATCTTGGTATTATACCACAGCGAAGGAGTGCACGATGTGTCAAGGGTATGTTTATCAGCTGAGAGCTCCCTCAGTCATTGCTTTGTCTTTTTGTGTTGTGAAGTGTTTCAACAATATGTATGTTGTGTGCGATTTCCTTAGGAATGTTATTCTCTTATTAGTCCAAGGAAATGTCTGTCAACAAATTCATGCTTGAACAGCATACTTTTATGTATGATACATATGTAAAAACTGAATCATGTAAACAGGTGTGTAGACAATTTCAGCAGCAGTTTCCTGGCTATCTAGTTCCGGGTAGACACACTGCGAGATGTCTGGTCAATAAATTTAGAACAGCAGGATCGCTAAACACTACAAAATAAGGTTTACAGGAACAAACCCCACACCATAGACGAGATTAAGGCAATGTAAAAGTAGAAATTACGAAAATTATACAAGAACTTATGCGTGTGAATGGTAATTTCATCCAATGATAACGTCTTCATGCAGATGGACACCATTTTCAACAATACTTAGTACTCATTACATATATGTTAGTAACACTCGTGAGTAAGTAATGCAGGAGTTACGGAAAGGAAAACCCTGCAGTATAGTAGACTGTGCGCGGAGCAACCATTCACGTGATCTGCGACCTTAGCATAAAACGAAGGCACTGTATTTCTAGAGCTACTTATAGTAAACATCAACATTTAAACTAATGTTTACTAAATAAAACTGGTGTTAGTAAATTTTCAGTTTTAACGGTAAAACATATATACAGCAGTTTACTCCTGCTTCATGCTGTTAAAAAGTGGGATTTATCAAAAAAAAAAAAACTTGAGTATGTTACACAAAAACTGAAAATGAACATATTTTGTATATTAAAGATTAAAAACAGAAGCGTTATTAACAGTGAAGTATTCATCATGATTTAGATTGAGTCACACTTTTTTACACTCACCTTCACTAATTAAAGTTACATGAAACACGAAACGTTTTCGAGGGCATTCGTCCTCATCGTCAGCGACTGGGTGACTAAGGGTCGCTTTCTCCCATGTCCTCTTCTTCCTCATCCTGCGAATTCTGACCCTGTTGCCATCTGGTGTTGGGGGCACAAAGTTTTAACACATTGCTTACAGGCGGGATTTCAAAATTAATGACGTTGTTGCTGTTTTTGACAATGTGTATTTTTTCCCAGATGTTCAATTCTATTGGTGTGGTGAGGGGTTTTAACAACTTTATACTTTGGCCAATGTTGTGGTTTTCAGTCCAAAAATGGTGTGATACAGCGGATTTCTCTATTTGTTTTAGTTTTTAAAATCCGAAATTTACCAGATCAGTTGTGAGGATTGTGAGAAATACTACATAGGAAAAACTAAAAGAAACTTGGAAACCAGACTTAAGGAACACCAAAGAAACATAAAACTAAAACAAATAGAGAAATACGCTGTATCACACCATTTTTGGACTGAAAACCACAACATTGGCCAAAGTATAAAGTTGTTAAAACCCCTCACCACACCAATAGAATTGAACATCTGGGAAAAAATACACATCGTCAAAAACAGCAACAACGTCATTAATTTTGAAATCCCGCCTGTAAGCAATGTGTTAAAACTTTGTGCCCCCAACACCAGATGGCAACAGGGTCAGAATTCGCAGGATGAGGAAGAAGAGGACATGGGAGAAAGCGACCCTTAGTCACCCAGTCGCTGACGATGAGGACGAATGCCCTCGAAAACGTTTCCTGTTTCATGTAACTTTAATTAGTGAAGGTGAGTGTAAAGAAGTGTGACTCAATCTAAATCATATTTTGTATAGTTCAAGCCCAGATTTACCGCAGCTTTTCAAACATATAACTTGCTGCAGATCTACAATATCCAATTTTAATATAAATATGATGGCATTTCTTCTGTATTTACAAATAATGGATTACTTAATATAAATACAGTAAAATCTCGTTAGTACGTTTTTGCGGGGACCCAAGGATTTGGACGTCATAGACGGGAAAACGTGTTAACGAAAATACATAATCTGCAACTTAAGAACATATTTATGTAATAAAATCTAATAATACATCTTACCTCAAAAACGGATGTGAAATATAGACACTATTTACATTGGTTTGAAATACATATCGATAGTCGATTGCTTTGTTGGTTTTAATGCCAAAATTTTACTGTCCATCTTGTTTAGTAAAGTCATTACATCATCATCAACTTCGAAACTCCACACATATCGCTTCACTATGTCCATTGCCTGCATCGCTTCTGACACTGTAGGTACTGGCTCAGGATCTGGTTCATCGTCACTTTCGTCTCCCACTGACGCTTCATCTTTCACTTGTTCTTCAAGTATTTCATCTATTGTCGCTGTTTCACACACTGGAATTTCATTGTCAATGTTTACATAGTTTTCGAAAGACACGCCGGCATCATCTGCTATTTGGCGCCATTCTTCACTCTCGGAAAACTCGTCTTCCTGCGTAATTGCATCACCAAGAACTCGGCAAAAACCAGCTTTATTAAAGCAGTTCCTAATGGTATCTTGCGTCACACAATCCCAAGCAGTTCTAATAAAATGCATGGCATCTAAGACGCTGATTTTTCTTGTCGATTTCAGTGCAGCCAACCTTCTCTGTACCAGCCTCTTACGATACGCATGTTTCATGCACCGAATTATGCCTTGATCTAAAGGTTGTAGCTTACTCGTGCAGTTTGCTGGGAAGAAAATGATCTTTATGTTTCTTAAATTTGAAACAGTTGGTGGATGAGCAGCACACTGATCAATAAACAGTGCAATTTTCCTGCTTCTTATGCCCAGTCTTGCGTCCCATGCTCGTAAGAAATTTTCAAAGACGGCAGAAGTTATCCAGGCTTTTGTGTTGGAAGTGTACTTACATGGAAAAGATCGCATATTCTTAAAACATCACGGATTGTGTGCTTTTCCAATAACCAGTGGTACCAATTTCTCCATTCCGCTTTCGTTACAGCACAACAAAACTGTAATGCTCTCCTTTTTAAGTTTCCCACCGTGGCACTAGTGCTCTTAAAATCCAGGTTTTTGTCTGGCAAAAGATGGAAAAATAGTCCTGTTTCATTTGCATTATACACATCGTTGGGGCTATAGTCTTTCAAAATTGACGGGAGCGTTGTATTTTTCCACATTTCTATGTTTTCACACAGTGTAGCGTCATTATCTACGGCAGCAGCCTCACCTCGCAAACATCTGTAGACTAAGCCATGTCGATTCTTAAACCTTTCAATCCAGCCATTGGACGCTTTGAAATCATCCAGTCCCATCTTCTGTGCTAAATGTGTTGCCTGAGCTCGAACCACAGTACCGTCTATTGGCACATTTGAAGCTCTAGCTTGTGTAAACCACTTTAGCAGAACATCTTCTAATTCTGGAAACTGGCCAGGGCGATTACGTTTTCTTTTAGCATTTTTTCCTTCTTCAAAAGCAGTTTCAATTAGTTTACATTTGCTAACAATTGTGTTTAAGGTTGACGGAGGAATGTTTAACTTCCGCGCTATATCCACACGTTTCATATTTGGATTGCGATCTACTTCCTCAAGGATTTTCAGTTTTCACTGTTGGTTATTTGCCGCACTTTCTTTTTCTCCATTGCGAACAAAAAGTTAAAATACTATTATGTTTCGTCAACACTCAACAGCATAAACTAACCACACCAAGCCAATTGTTAAACTAAAGCGTCACCGCAGAACACCAAAGAGCGTCACTAAAGCATCCCCCCCCCACACACACACACAAAACGCGTCCCACAAATACGTACATGCATGGTATTGGCTGCCGGTTCCACCCCGCCTGGTTTGACCAAAGTAGCGAATGAGAACGTCTAACTTTGAATGTAGTAAATCTACTCCCGCTGGACCGTTACTTTTATGTTCTCAAAAATGACTAATACCGACCAAGCATTGGCCAAAATAGCGAATGAGGGCGTCAAACTTCGAACATAGTAAGCGGGAGCGAGAAAACGTACTAAACGAACGTTATTAATGCATTTGATGCATTTTGTGCTGGGACTTTTATAATTCAATGCAATACATGGGAAAACATGTTAATGAGGAACGTGCTAACGAGATTCCACTGTAATTTCAAGTCCATTCCCTTTGTATCATGAAATGTCTTCAAATTTGGAACACAGGTTCTCCAACAAAACAATTTTGCTGTTGAGTTCCGCTGTTCAGTAAAACCTACACAGTACATGACACAAGATGTCTTTTTTATCCCCACCCTGAATAACCTTACGAAATAAAGAGACATACCTGGAACTGTCTGTTGATTTATTGCTGCTGAATTTGTACTTGTGGTCACACTGCTAATTTCATTTGTAGTATCTCCACCTCCAATCCAAGGACTGATGTGATTGAGAGATACTTGCTCAATGAAGGACGTACCATACTTACGAAAATACCACCACTCAAAAATCTGTAGAGGAAAAATTAAAACTTGGTTACAGAGGGCTTTTTTACAATTCATAAAATACTTTTTCGCTGCACTTTTCTGTAAAAGTTTTATCAGTCTGTCACAAATATTAATTTGTGTAACTGAGGAACTTTCTGGAAGCAGGTCATATTGCAGAACTTTGATAGATGACAATATTTAATTGCACCTTTCTGTATTCAAAACCATATTTGAGCCTAAAAACTATGCTCTCTTTACAATATATAAAACAAGTTGTTTAAATCATTCCGGTTTAGCATGTTAGTGCAGCCATAGAAGTGTACCATCAATTGTATAACAGCAGTAGTGTGGTCGATGTACTAGTCAAAACAAGCAGTCAAGGCCTCAACTTCAAAGAGGACTACAAAACAAATTATCTGTGAGCGGGAATACAAGTATTTTTGCAGAAGCAATGAAATTTTTAAGAACTGTCTGTTAATACCTGCAGGAGAGCTCTGACCTTTTTTTAGTAAATTCCTTCAAAGCTATTAGTTTGTCTCATACAACAGTAGTAGATAGAATATACGGAATGTCTCCTAATAGTTACAGTCCAGAGGAGCAATTGCCTTACAAACTTAAAACTTTAATGTTTTATTTATTAGCTCTGAATTAAATTACTGGAAAGACATGGCACAACCATTTTCCAATTTTCCAACCCATTTTCCAAAGGGGAATTAATTCTGGATTTAATCCATTCAAAGACCTCTTCTATATAGCATCTTTAAATTATTGCAAGTGGAGAAAATATAAACTAGGTTTAAAATTTTTGGCTTCCACTGAAAATGTCTCTATTGTGACAAATGGAGCGCCCTCAAAAATAGAATGGGAAAAGCCTTGTGAGTAAACTGAGAAAATACCCGATAGCAAATGACTTTCTCCAGAAAATGTTTGTGTTCTAGTGCATAATTCATGGTGAGACGCTATTACTCCATGGCTTCTGGAGGCAATATGCTGAAGCACTTTTTGACCTGCATAAACATATAAAAACATTTTTAAAAATGTAAAAACCAAACATTCCAAAAGTGTCTAGCAATGAATGTATATGTGAACTAGCATTCTTGATAGACTTGATACTATACTGAAATAATTTGAATGTTAGTTTACAAGAAAAGACAAATTTGATAATTAATCCTATAGATCAAGTGAAAGCATTCATGGTTAAGCTTACATTGCAGGACTGTCAAATTCAACTAGGGGAGTTGTCCCACTTAGAAGGCCTGCAGTTACGAGTGGTAAAAATAATAGACAGATGTAATCTTCTAAACATAAAACTGCTAGAAGACTATAAATAATCATTGTTCCACACAAGCTGTGTGTAGCCTAAAACTGTAAAGGTACAACCAGACTGAAACATTCAATGCCATAGGTGGAAAATGAACCATTAATCTTCAGCTTTCCGTGCCATTACTCTAACCAACTGAGCTACCATGGCAACATGCTGGCACAACATTAAACACTGGTACACAATAACTGAGAACAGCAACCAGAATGAGATAGACAAAGTTAAAATACATGTGTTGTAATGTGTGCATTCACAATTAACGGGAAAGAAGACTTCGCCAAGGTTTAACTTTCTAGTTCTCAGTTCCTGACACAACATATTAGATCCATATTGAGCATATTAGACTCTTCACTGTAGAAATTATTCAAGGCAACCACATGAAACAGCCACTACAAAATAAATGTTAACAAGCAAAAGAAAATAGATGAATATAAAGGAGACGCTGAGGAAAAAAGTGAGTACACACATTTTTGTTGAATATAATTACATTGTAAGTATACCTGCATATTAATTACACCAACAACCAAATTCTGATGTTTCAATTAGTCCTCAACAGTTTAATAATTATTACATTCAGCTACCTGATAAAATTCATTAACGATTAATAGAAATATTTCATATATTGTCAATATACAACCCATTGACATTAGACCTCATATGTAAAGAAGTGATTGATAGCCTAAGTAAGGCTATTTTATCACTGAAAAATTCTAAAAGTAAAGATTATTACGATACGTCATATAATTTAGTGAAGGTAATGTGTGCATATATTTTATATCCTCTTACTGTGTGAATTAATTATTGTTTTGTAACAGAGAATTTTCAGAAACATTACAAGTTCCCAAGGTCATTCCACTTTATAAGCAAGGCCAAATAGAATGATCCTTCCAAATACAGGCCTATTTCTCTGGTGCCTATATTTTCAAAAGTGAATGAAAGTGTTATGAAGACAGATTTGTGAATATTTAGAAAAGGATGGCTCGTTTCGGTGAATCGATTCAGTTTTAAGGGTGACTGTAAAACTACTAAAGCTGTCAGTAATTTAGTAAGCTTTATTTTGAATGCTTTTGAGAACCATGAATCTGTAGGTGCCATATTTTGTGACCATACAACATGTTTAAAACTACTTTTAAAGACTTTACTTACCAACTTTATGAAAGATGCTGAAACTGGCCACCGCCATTGTCCATACATTTTTGGTACCTCTTTAGAAAACTGTTAATCACTCGCCGTAGTTCACGTTGAGAAATGCTGGCAATTTCCTGACAGATATTTTGTTTTAATTCTTCCAGGATGTGTGGGTTTGTCTTGTACACTTTATATTTCAAGTCACCCCAGTGATAGAAATTGCAGAGGGTTAGGTCAGGGGACTGAGGGGGCCACAAATCTCTACTAATAATTCTGTCCTCAAACACACTTTCAATTGTTCTCATTGAAATATTGGCCGTATGAGCTGTTGCAGAGTCTTGTTGAAAAAAGGCAAAATCACGTTTCATGTCTGTTAATTCTCTAAAACAGGGGGCAAAATTGTATTCACATATGCACGGGCTTCAATTATTGACTCGAAAAAAGTTGGCTCTAAAGAGGTGTCAAAAATGTATGGACGATGGTGACCAGTTTCAGCATCTCCTCATAAAGTTGGTAAGTAAAGCTTTAAATGTAGTTTTAAAAATGTTGTATCGTGTCATCCGCGCCTTTCTATGATAGCGGCAGACGGCAACGAGCGCCAAGGATGCAGACAGGAAAAACACTGAGCAGCCGGTTCGTAGTTTTTTGGCTCTCTCTGTAGATGGACACCTAGTTGGCTACTGATGGCAGTACAACCAACACTGAATTAGGAGATCCCCTTCCAGATGCCAGTGGACATACAGCTGACAATGGACACAAGACATCTTTGAAACATGTTCATAGTGAAAACTTAGTGAGTGATACTAAAGTGTTGTCAATCTACTCACAATTTCAATTATATGAATGTTCATTTGCTTGACTAAATTCTCGGCTGAAATGAACAAAATGAATATGACATTATTTAAATTAAAAGATATCAAACAAAGGAGTCATACTTGCATATCTCTCTCTCCCTCACCCCACACACTCCGGATTTTATGTTTGCCTATGCCAAAAGATTCCAAGATTATATTGTAAAGCCAAATACAACAGGTACCAGAAGCTGCAAGTTATGGCATCACGTAAAACAAAAAGGTACTTGACAATCATTAATTGCATTTTGGCAGACCTGGGTTTGCAACCCTAGTTTCCAAGGAATGGCTTACTTCCAACTGGTACTTTTGCTGATTTCAAAAGCTTGTTACCATGTGGCCAGGAAATACCAATTACCAACCAAGATTGCATCAATAATATTTGTATATGATTAAACTCCATTGCTTAAGTTTAAGGATGAACGAAGATCACCACCCCTTTGTTGTTGCCATTATGAGCACTGATACAAATAAATTTCTAGTAACTTTTAATCAGTATATTTGCTTATTTTCTTCCTGTAGCCTACCTGAACAAAGGGTACTGATAAATTTCTAAAAAGATAAATACAAGAAACGTGTGTAAGATTACTTGAAGGTGATTATAGAAATTAAATTAAAAAGCGAAAACAAAAGTGCCAAAGAAGAGCAAATATGCAATTAAGTCATGGATTTTATAGTTTCTCAAACTTGCAATTTAGCCATTTATGCAAAAATTTCAAATTTTGAAAAAGCTGTAATGCAAAGATTATTTTAAGCTCAGAACTTCTAAAAGCAAGCTTGTAAAAAGAAACTGAGGCTATTTAAAAAGCCAGGTGGGTGGTATTTAAATTCTTGTTAGGTCCTTTAATAAGAGCAGATCACAAAATATGTTTTTATGAAAAACGTTTAATGCCATCAAAGTCAAAAGCTTTGTTTTGCCAAAAATCACATATTTTGAACATTGTTCCTTAAGGGAAGTAGTCAAAACTGTGATTAAAACCGACACAAATTAATTAGAGCAGCAGACAGATACAATCAAAAAAGGAGAATAAGAGGGATTTAAGCATTTATAAATCTCCTACTACATAAGATATAGGCAATATAAATTGCTAAAACATTAGACAAAAGAATACTAAGAGTTTTTAATTCACTCGCTTTCTTTTAGGACTTTTTAATGAGCAAAAATAGTTGGAAATGCCAAACCAGAATTGAAAAAACTGAAATTCTAATTCCAACAGGAATTTGAACCATACTTTTTTGGCCTTTAATGCCAATTAAATTAAAGAGCTATGCAATGATCTCCTTTCCTGATATAGTTAAGAACCTCTGTGATCCTATTCTGTACATTCTTAAGATAAAAGTTATAAAAAGGGGACTCAAATTCTTATTTGCACATTGGTTAAATTTTAGTGCAATCTTTTTAAAAATACTTTCAGCAGAAAATATTAGATGTCAACTTGTCCCAAAAATAACGATCATTACTGATGCTTATGTAATTTTCAGTTTAAAAGATAACTATTCTTGTTCTGTATTTTAATGGCTTAATACTTTTAATAATTCATTATAAAATCTCATGGTATAACTAACAAAAAAGAATTTTCCACCTACCAATATTAGCCCTGAGATCAAAGAAGAAGTTCCAGTAAGAGCCACATAAAATTTTGGTGTCAGGGTGCTCAGAAACATAGTTGCTGAAACACAGAAAAGCCCATTCACATTAGTATGCATTAGTTTTGCCACAAAGATTTACAAATTTTTCTAAATTGATTTTTAACAGCATATCACAAAATCTTCATTTGATTTGCTTTAACACCTACAACACACTCCTGGACATGTTGTAACTGATTAAGATTACAGTTTGACCATTGCAATTATATATCAATATAAGCATGATTGTGCCCATGGAAAAGAAATAGCACATCAATAAATGAACTGCACATTTATGTTCAGATGTGTTCAAGATATGAACATGTCACGAGTTAGCAGTCATGGTTCATCACAGAAGATTTTTTTGTAGAGTAAAAAGAAATAAGATGTACTTTGGTATTACTTTCACAATCTCTCAATGGAAAAAAAATTCAATGAATATGATTCATTAAAATAAGTTTATAATAATATCAAGGAGCTCAATACATAACTCAACACAATCCTATTTTTCAACATTTCTAAACCCAGTTATACTTCCTATATTTCAGTTATAAAATGGGTTTAAAAAGAGTTTCAGTCACCCCAACTAAATAAATCAACTGCATATAGCATTATTAAAAATAACAACAGCACTAACAGCACATTTTTCATTTATGTTCAACTTCAAGTTGATGATGCTACACAAGGTGCATTGACTTGTACAGTTATGCTCTTGGCCAATGGCTAACCACAAAAACTGTGTTTCTTAAAAATTGTTTTTACTGTAGCACAAAATTAAATATGTATTTTCTTATTGACCTAGCAATTTAAGTTTGCAGAAATAAGTTTACTCACAGTCCCACATGTTTAGGGAACACCACCCCTATAACTACAACCTCTGGGAGATGATTCAATATGGCTGCCTCATGTATTGATCTAGAGAGAGAGCTACAGAGAGCCACCCAGTAGCACACACACAAACTAGGTCCATTCAACCTACACCAGTCACTTTCTCATATTTACAGGCCTAACTATTCCACATGTACATAAACTGTGTAAAAATTATCTCTCTTTTAAGTGATAAATACTGTAAGCAAAGTTGTGAAAATAAAAGGAAACCCAACTCAAAACAGTTAACTTAGAAAGAGATAATTACACTGTGAATTATGGTAAAAAAAAAAAAATACACCTCCTAAATCCATACTGGTTCATTTATCCAATGAGTGTACCTAAATAGCCTTGTTTTCTCTTATAATGCAAACTGCCACCATTCTCCTCTCCTTTTAGGGCTAATGGTTCTCAAATACAGAAGAATATTAATCACCATATATAACCAATGGATATATTACACTAATTGACTGGATTATACACATACAGAATGGAGAACATTTGCAATTATCAAGACAGGTGATGAAATTAATGGCAAACCATAAAAAGTGACAGTGGCGATTCTACAAGCAAACAATCCTTTTCTTTATTTTTCAACACACTTAGCAAGCAGAAAATTGAGACCAATTAAAATGCTGGAGTTATTGTCTTTCGCTTTTGATGACCCATGAAGTATCTTAATTTTAGGTTAGAGTAAACTTGACAGAGCAGCAACATCCATTGGTTCATTTAAACCATAAGCATAGTACTAATTTGTGGCTATCCACTTTTAATTTCGAAATATGTAAGTTATACATTTAAAATAATGTAAAATAAAACAAATTATTTGGGACGATTCCTCTTTGAAAGGCTTCTTTCTATGTTTTCAAACTCTAAGCTAATTTTACTTCTCTCAATTCATTTTCATACTTGCCAACATCCAGAAATCGAAACAGAGCATAATAATTTTGCAACGACATGAAATTTAGAATACATAAAACATACAATGCAGTAAATGTACAAAAATTACAATTAAAATAAATGGGAATTCCATTTTATAAGAATGCTTGAAGACCTTGTAGTACTGCTTCTTTCTGTCACATATGCTGGAATTCTTCCTGGTACCACAGAAAAACACTCATTAAAGCAAAGAACAACTTCTTAAGCTATACACAGATTTCAAATTCATATTTTGCACTCTTTAACATGAACTATAAACAAAAACTGTCACAAAAATGGGAAACATCCTGCAGCCATAGAATGTGAATAAAATAAACACTTACGTCAGGGAGTTGACTTTACAAATTTGTGTTGTCCATTACTGAATGTTTATGCTCATTTACTGCTGGTTACTAAAATACACTAGTGGTGTAAATAAATTTTGAATCTGCAGACTTTGCATTTTGTTGCAGCACAGTAAAGGTTGACCACGACTGTGATACACAAAGACAAGCTATGGCATATCACAGCACTGCATACCAATTACCATGGTACACTCAATAGGTTATCTTAAGTTGCAATATAACGCAATGCTTTGTCATTTCCCAGTGAAAATCATCATTTATAAAGTTCCCTATGATCTATGTCCTTTGGGGGATACCTCATTCCACCAAGTGCTGACTAGACCCATTTCTGAGGTGGAGGCACCCAGTGGGCGGAATCCAGTGTCTCTGATGGTAGTGTGGTGATGAGGGGACCTACAGCTTTTACCATGGACTCCTAACCATGTTGGGTCTTGGGGATACTTCAAAAGAGCAAGTCACAGCTGAAGGCGTGGATATAGGGCCGACTTAAAATCACCACCCCAGAGCTGGGAATCGGACCTTGGACCCTTGGTATGACAGCCAGAAACGAAACCACTGTGCTGTACTGGCACCCCCCCGGTCAAAATCTGTAACATCTTTGAATCTGTGCACAAAGCCAAAAAATCGTATATAGGCCTCACTTCTCACATGTTATGGCAAGCCATAAAAGCTGGCGAGAATGTGATTGTAATATAGTTATGCTCACCTTTGACTTGTTTTAAAGCCAAAATAATGTTTATGCATATACCGCCACAGCAGAACATTTGCTCAATTCTTTGATAACTTTCTTTCTGGCATATTTTCCCCATTGTCTGCTGGCACCTCTGCAGAAGAAACTCCACCAGTAATACTCAAACTATGAAGTGATTGCGACCACAAAGTGTGGAAACTAATATTCTATGTTAAATAATAACATAATGTATATGGATAAAATGCCAGAGATGGAGGTGAAATGGTTGCAAAGGGTATAACTCGGTGGTCGAAGCTCGAACGTTATATGGTATTGAAAATGGGTGGGATGTTGTGGACTTCATACACAGGGCGTTTTGCAAGGAAGTTCTGGGATTGACAATAGCAACAGCTAATGAGGTTGCTCAAAATGAAATGGGAAGAGTAACAAGGAAAGGATTGATTATGGAGAGAGCTTTGAAATACTGGTATAGGATCCTGAATTTAGATGACAATAACCTGTTAAAACAATGTTTAAAATACCAAGAAACAAGTCTACAAAATACAGGTTGGATAAGTGACTTAATAACTTAGAAAATATCGACTTGGGGAATATTCGGGGAAAAAGAGAAACAAATAATAAAGGTTTTTGGTAAGGCTTAAGAAGGAGGTATGAAGATATTGAGATACAAAAACTGTTTAGTCAACTAACAGACGAGGTCACTAGTATTTTGAGAAAGGTATATAAATCACATCAATAAAGAAGAGGGGGGATAGCATGGCTAGGAGCAGGAGTGTGAAGGTTAAAAGGTCAACAAAATGGTTATTCACAAGGTGAATGCCTATTATGTGGGGGAAAAGAAGATCTACAACCCATACTATTTGAATGTTGGGGAAACTCAGGTTTGGAGAAACGTAAGTCTATGATTAAGAATGAATAAGAAAGTTGACATAAAATCTTTTTAGATAAAAACTCTAAGAAAATACAAAAGTATTTAGAAAAAGTAAAAAATAAATGAAAATGGACTGTTACAAGAGAAAAATAACAATAATTTATGAGTATATAAAAAATGTATGAGACAATGTATACTGTAGATTGTAATAAAAGATGAGTTGCCCAACAGTGGCCAAGGCCAATTTCAGTGGGCAGTCCAATACATGTAATGTCTTAGTACTTTAATAAATTATTATTATTATTATAATATAATTCTGAAACACAAATGACTCGCCAGTCTTCTACAATATGAAACTACTTGATGCCAAATTATACATCACGAAGTAGAGAAGAATTCAAGCAGTATCCAGCAAATGGCAACATAAAGAAAACCTATTCTATATCCTGTTTTGTTTAAATAAATACTGCTGAGACAGTGCAGTGAATAAATATTTGCATATATATTTATTTATTTTAGTTGAAATATTTATTGAACAAATGTTTATTACAATTTATATTCATAATTTAAACACAAAGCTTTAAAAATCTGGTCAGGTTGATTTATAGGATCACAGTCAGATTAAAGTTTATAAGCACAAAATAAGCTTCGAAGCATTTATAGTTCCATGAAAGCAGAGGGCGTCATATATACAGAGTGAGCCAAAAGACTCCGAACTGCCTACATGGTGTTTTTTTGTCTGCCTCTTCAGCGCTCGTTGCCGTCTGCTGCTATCATAGAAAGGCGTGGATGAAACCATGTAACATTTTTAAAACTACTTTTAAAGGCTTTACTTACCAACTTTATGAAAGGAGATGCTGAAACTGGTGTCGTCCATACATTTTTGGCACCTCTTTAGGAAACTATCCATCACTTGCCGTAGTTCACACTGAGAAATTTCCTGGCAGATATTTTGTTTTAATTCTTCCACGGTGTGTGGGTTTGTCTTATACACTTTATGTTTTAAGTTACCCCAGAGGGGTATTTTATGAACAATATTACTGGCTGTGCAGTGTTTTTCCACTGGGCATGTGGAAATATGATAAAAACACAATGCACTGCTGCTATAAACAAAGTCACGCTGGTGTGGTTTTGCTGTGCAGTGTGAAGTGCAGTTTTGAGTTGACGGTGATGAGATGTAGTTCAGTTATTACGAGTTATTTATTATTTTGTCCTGTACTTAGTCACAAACTATATTATAGCTCAGTATATGTTTTCTACTGCACAGCATGTATTTATTTGATTCGTATGTTAACTCGGTCAGCTCGCCAAGTGAAAGTGCGATTTGCAGAAAGATTTCCAGGTGTAAAAGTTCCAGGCCGTACAACAATCCATGAACTTTACAGTAAATTTCAGGCCACAGGAAGTGTTCAGGCTAAGAAATCAAAAAGACGCATTCTGTTTTTACCGAAGATACATTAGATGACATCGGTCATCATTTGGAAAATTCCACCCAAAAATTCCATGATGGATAGTTTCCTAAAGAGGTGCCAAAAATGTATGGACAACGACAGTGGCCAGTTTCAGCATTTCCTTTCATAAAGTTGGTAAGTAAAGGTTTAAAAGTAGTTTTAAAAATGTTGTATGGTTTCATCCGTGCCTTTCTGTTATAGCGGCAGACAGCAATGAGTACAGAGGACACGGACAGTAAAAACACTGTGCAGGCAGTTCGGAGTCTTTTGGCTCACCCTATAGTAAGAATCCTAGGGTTACACTACTGTGCAGTCCAAACCTTCACTATCACAAGAACCAATACGGTGCAAACGCAATGTATTAAATTTCACTCCTTGGTAGAATGTTCCATGTTTGTGTAAAATGCTTGAGCACAGCCTATGACTGAAAGAACTGAACAGCAGTATTACACAGAATTTAACTCACAACTGAGGTACCTACAACCCTTGATTACTCATATTGTTTTCCTTATGGTCTGCCAAAACTTAATTGCTTCAACCTGTAGTAAGTTACGGTTATACATACCCACCTACCTGACGTTCTATATATCCTTCTTTACCTGTTGAAGGGTTGCTTCAAAGAATGAATAGCTTTTGTGCTAAGGAAAGTTTCCTAAACTGGGAGCTTTGAATAACTGTTTTAGCAATTTGCAACATGTCCCGGAGCAGGCATTATTTTGTGAAAATCACATGCATTTTGGTTCATTAATTGTGAAAAATGGCCAATTGAAAACATAAAAAACAATTTATGCCAGCAACGTACTTATTGCTGTTATAAGCATAACTATAACAAAATCTCCATTTAAACTTAATGAAAGCTAACTATAAATTAATAAGACATAAAATTTGAAGCACTGGGTGTAAAAATTATTCTTTTTTTGTACTTGTTCAGCAGAAAATCACCTAGCTATTAGATGTTTTTCTACAATAAGAAATACACATGCACATACATGATGTGTTTCAAGTTTTACGAGCTACAAGCTGTACTGTCCGTACAAGGCAATGTTGCACCTCTGGTATTTGCTAGTGCCGAATTAGTGGACACACCTCAAATATTAGGAGGATTGGACTCAGTAATAATATGCACTCCCATATGCCTACTAACATCTCCACTTGCCTCTCTACATGCACAGTAAATGGTTAGTTTATAACATTTCATCAGTTCCAAGTAGTAATACTGTAACTTCAGTTTTCTCAGGTATGGGGTCATTAAATGCATAACATAGTGATCTTGTGTTTCCTCTGACAAGTCAGAAAATATACATTAGTAACTAAAAATGCTTAGTTACCATGGTGTTATTGTACTGCTTTACTAAATCCAGAGGTTCAAACTTAAAATATGGTCCATCTCATAAATCTTCGCTTTTGAGCTACAATATTGCTCTTAGGACAATTAGTTTGTCAGAATTTGACAAACTAAACAAAATGGTTTTCTTCCCAGTTTAGCATAACAAAAAAGTAATTAGGATGCTGTGCCATGGGCTAGAGCATGGAGCTACAATTCCCAGCTACGGAATGCACGCGTGTTTGATCCCATCGATATGGGGAGGGGCAGATTTTACATCCTGGTTATAGGACCGCTGCCCACTCAGCATCATGAGGAAAGTGAGGAGCTACGAAGGGCAGCAGCCCTGGACTCGTGAGCAAACTTTTCGGCTGGGGGATGCATGATGCTGGTCTCTGGCATGTGTAAGTGCGCACAAGGCCAGCAGTTGGGTTGCCAAGCCCCAGGCCCTTTGCAAACACCACAGGATTTGGTTTCTACAATTACCTGAGGAATATTTTAAGCAATTACAATTAAAAATTGCTTTCCCAAAAGTAATTAGTAAGATTGCAAGTACAATTATTAAACATAGTCTTAAGGAAACCATAATTTCTTTTTTCTTTATCACTTATATACGGTAAGTATTGGGTGATGGGGTGTATGTATGTGTGTTTTTTAATAGCGTTTATCACCTATTATTAACTACATATGGCACCACAAGCAGTGGACACTGGTGATACTTGAAATGAAATGATAGTTGGGAAGGGAACATTCCAGGCCTAAGTGTAGGGTACCTTGCTGGCATTTGCCAGTTGTGTGGACTGAGGAAAATCTGGAAAAATTCTCAGTTAGCGAGGATGGTCCTGGTGGGATTTGAACAGCAGACCTTATGTTCCAAGTCTGTGCCTTAACGACCTCGGTTCTCAGCTACCCGTGTCAATCCATATGTGTGTGTGTGTGACAGAGCAAGAAGAGAGATGGACGCAGAGGTTGATACTATCTACCACACAATGGAGCAATGATATTTGGCTACATCAATTGTTTAGTTGCCCAAGCCTATCCCTCACTGTTGTAGGTGTACTTAGTTACCACCAATATAAGCTATGTTGTTGTCAGTAATCCTTAGGCTTCATTTCACTTTTACATTAATTGTTGCGACAATCCTATACTCACCCGACACAAACAAGGGACTATCCCAGCCAATGTATCTGCTCACCGTATTGTCCACAATTCTTTAAATCCCAATGAGTAAACCACAACATAATTTTTATATACATTTTGCAAGTGCGGAGCTCCAATATTATCAAACCCTCGATGCGCTGTATACTGACAGATCACTAGAATATTACAGCTACTACAACATAAGAATTACTATTTTATTTCAAGAAGTGAATTATGAATAAAAATTATGTTTTATAAAAGGTAACAATTATAAGTAAAATTGATGACTGTTACAGTAATTTGATTACTTTTACTAAATTACGGTAATGTTGCTGCCAGCCTCTCCCTGTCCCACGTCACGTCGCTAAACCATACCAACGTTGTAACGTTGAAAAATGCAAGAGGGATGTGTTGGTTGGCAAGAAGGTGAGACTGTCAAGAGTTCCATTTTCTTCCGGAGGGGAATCTAAGTGACGTATGAAGGGAGGTAGTGTTTACGGAAAGGTCCAGAAGTGGAACTGAAACGGATCATAGAAAATGCAAATAAGAACGTGCAGTTAAAAGGGAGCGTACTATGTGGAACACACCCATTACTTAGCGTGCATTTCCATGGTACACGCATTAGCTTAAGTTCATTTCATTAGAAAAGTCCTAATTCCGTTACGAAATGTATTAATTTACCTATTGGGGAATTGTGCGAGGTTATGTGGTACGTAACTTAGCTAAAGGTTATTTCATCAAAATATGAAGAGGCCCTCATTGATTCTGCAACTGTACTGCTCAATCTTACATCGAGTTATTTTTTATGGAATTAAGGAATGTAATGCAAATGCAAATGACCCTATTAAATAATAGCTGGTGTATAGCTAACAGTCAATGCATATGGCAGTAAAAGTCGTAATTAAAGTGAATAATAATCGTAACTTTAAAAAAATCCAACCAGATCTTCATGTGATTAAGCAGCCAATTAAAGTGTGGATATAAACGAAAGTAAATAATACATATTGGTAATAATAGTAAACAAATAATAATCGTAACTTTAAGGATAACTGTTAGTCCAACCAGGTCTACTTGCTCTTTTATGATGCAAATGGT
Source organism: Deroplatys truncata (assembly GCA_030765065.1). NCBI lineage: Eukaryota > Metazoa > Arthropoda > Insecta > Mantodea > Mantidae > Deroplatys > Deroplatys truncata. Next base: position 680,438,401 of record CM060990.1, read on the forward strand.
AGCCTTAAAAAGGCTGCTATTGCATATGTTTGGTTAAAGAAACCGCACAATCGTAAACTCATCCCAGTTGGCCATTTTGAACAGCAATGACTTTTCCCGCCGCTTTCTCCCTCTCGGCAGCAACACTACTGCCAACAACACTCGTATTCTGCAGTAGTGCTACTCGCGTATTTTTAGCAATTTTTTAAGAATGTGGGTTGGCAGCATACGGTGACGTAGGACAGGGAGAGGCTGGCAGCAACATTACCTAAATTACTCCCCTTTCCTGCTTATTATGTAGTGGTGTTATTAAATTAAAATATTTGACTGAATTTTATTAGGCAGCATGATTATTTAAACGTTTAATTGATGGTCTTTGAGACCATTGCTGTCATTGATTATTGTAAATTACATATTTTGCCCCAAAATTATTATTGCAAACTTGTCAACTTCCTTAAATTAAAAACCATTGACACATTTCCTTGTCCATCAAAGCATAATAATTTTGCAATGACATGAAATTTAGAATGCGTAATAAAGCGCTCAGTGGAGTAAATGTACAAAAATTACATGTTATATAAATCACAGCACTAAAATAAGATAAAAATATTAACTACTTTTTTTGAAGCAGAAAACAACTGGTATATATACATGCTGCAGATTATAGACATCAAGTTTGTTAAGTCAGCACTTTTCACGAAACTAACCAAACTATTAATCTGGAGGTATTGTTTGCCACTATCATCCTACATTATACAACATAGAGGTACATTTAAGGCTAAGGTAGCGGATGTGGGAAATTCTAGGCTTTCTACTGTAGCTTTGTTAAGTCTTGCCAGAAAGTCTTTTACTGAAATCTTGTTCATAGCATACAGTAGTGCTGCTGCATTTCAATTGAGAAATTGATTCCAATGTTTTATTAGACATCAGCAACCTGAAGTCAGTTCTATTCTTTCTCACAAGACTGAAAACATGTTCACATTCAGCATTACTGTGAGGAATAGGTAATTAACATTGCCAACTTTGATGTTGGAAAGTTAGAATCAGAGTGAAAAATTCAATGCAACAGCCAGGATTTACACCACAGAAAAAGGTCAGATTATTTTCCAACCTTGTTCTACACACAGCTTGTGTGAAAGAACAACTATGACAGATACAATATTTGACAGTGGGTGGTGGGAGGAGCTGGTTATCATGAAATCCAATGAGAGTCTTGCCCAGCCTTGCAGCATTGTACAGCTCAGATGCTATGAAAGCATGCTGTAAAGCCAGTGATACAAATATAATTTGTGCCCACAAAATTTAATTGCACTCCACGAAAGACAATAACCTGTTCGTGAAGACCATTTTATTATGAAGCTTGCAATCTAAAAACCAACTTCTTACGTTAACTGGTTGCAAAGATATGGATGTGCATTGAACTCCTCTTTTGACAAGGGACTCTGCTAACTCCCTTTGTGCCTAAAATTAAATTGAGTTTTATTTATAGATGCTCTTTAACTGGCGTGGTCCTTAGCGTCCCATTTTATATTGGGCATGAGACTGCTCAGAGGCCTCTTTATCAGGCTTGAGGTTATTTTACATGCCGTAAATCTACGACACAGGACCACCGGCTTTACTTCCCTTCCAAAGGAAGCCATGCCTCAAAAAATCCATCACCCTCCGCCGGGTTTGAACCCACGACCTCGGGAACTAGAGGCTAGCATGGTAACCACTACACCACAGAGGACAACCCCTTTGTGCCTGTTTTATTTATCGTGTCAGCATGTGATTAATAACAGATGCCAGAAACAGCATGAGGAAGCGATAAAGAAGGAAAAGGCCTCCAAGATGCTTATGTTATGGTTACAGTAAAATTTTGCTTTTGCGTTAGAGGAGATAATTTCAATTCCTGTAATTCTATTATAGTGATTATGTTATTTTATTGGTGTTTAGTCAAAATGTCACTCAACAAACAAGGTATCAGTAGTGAAAGTCAACCAATAATACATAAACGGGAAGTGTTGTGTCAGCAAAGTGGGAATATAATTTATATGTTTTCTTTCTTCTTTTTGCTTGGTCTGCACGAGATTTGTATTACTGTCATTAAGGTATGAATTTCAAATTACTTTACTTGTGAACTTAGCTATGCCAACTTTTTTTTTGTCATCCTCCGTGGACTAGTGGTACCGTGCTAGCCTCTAGTTCCCAAGGTCGTGGGTTCAAACCCGGCAAAGGGTGATGGATTTTTTTCGGGCGTAAAAATCCTTAGCATAGCTTCCTTCCGAACGGAAGTAAAGCCAGTGGTCCCGTGTCATAGATTTACAGCACGTAAAAGAACCTCAAGCCTTATAAAGAGGCCTCTGGGCAAAATTACCGATCTTCACGCCCAATATAGAATGGGACGCCGAGGACCATAGCAGTTAAAGAGCGTCCATAAATAAAACTCAATTTTACCAAGTTTTTTTGCTAGAGTACTACAGTAATTACCTATAAATCGTTTTCATTTCGTCTTATTACTGTGTGTAACTTCGCTCTGCCCTTTAGTGTGACAACATTGCACTTCTCCCATAGTGGTCAGCTACCAGCCACCTTTAAATTTTGTGTCTGCCACAATTAATATTGACTGGCTTAATAGTTAACTATGAAATCCAGCACTTAAATTACTTACGACATTGTAAGTGGCCATTGGGGTATGTCATCTCAAAATGAATTTGAGATCTACTTGTGGTTTACCAGTTAGAATGTGAGTCAGTTGGGGAATTTAATGTTATGCCGGCATGTTGCCATGGTAGCTCAGTTGGTTATAGCAACCACACAGAAAGCGGAAGAAACCAGCTCAGATTCCGGCTATGGCATTGAATTTTTCAGTCTTGTCCTACACACAGCTTGTGTGAAAGAACAATTAACTAATCATTGACATTACTTTATCATATTTTTATATTCCATTTACATTTAACCCATGAATACAAGCTAATCTTGCCCAGTTGTTACCTTCTCCACAGAGCAGGATGGCTCAGGCATCTGAGGTTCATATATGGTTTAATTCCTGTTAGACAGGCCACCCCGACTTTGGGTTTTTTCCTGTCCCTTATTTCCTTTCAGGGGTTGCAGGCCTATCAGGATGGTTGGTGATACCTGTGGTGCATGTGCCGTAAAGACAGAACTATTTCTTCACTGGCAAGAAACCTTCTGCCTGAAGCTGTTCATCTGTTGTTTCAGATAGGAGAGGGCATCAAAGAGGCATCTGGGGATGCTCTATCTAGAAACAATAGGGACTCCAATGTGCCGCCCCTGTACTCTCTCACCTCATCACTTCCTACCAGACGTTTCCACTTCTTAACCACGCTTCCAATGAAGTGATCAGAATGCACATTTTACCCTCTTATCTGACTTTAAAATATGAGAGAATTCCATTTTTGTAAGAAGCGTTGAAGACATGGTAGTACACACATGCTGAAATTTTTCCTGACCACAAATAAATATGTATTAAATAGTAACAAAGAACAGCATTTTCTAGGCTATACACAGATGTCTAGTACATAGTTTACGCTTCATAGCATGAACAGCAAACAAAAACTGAAGGTTTATCATGGATGAGAACTGGGGCAAGAGAACCAAGAACATGTGTTTGTTCATTTGGCCCCACTGTAAGCAACACTCAAGGACATTGAACACATCATACAATTATGAAATATGGAGTATAATAACATACCCAACAAGAACAACTTTTTTTTAACTAATAACATACTCAACACCAAAAACAACCCCCCCCCCCAATCATGCATTATCTGAGGGATGAAAATTTGTAAACCCTTACCATTTCAAGAGTATACTTCTCAACATGCATTTCAGTAGCACTACAATAACAAATATGCGAGTAAGTGTAAATCACCATCACATGCAATCAACCCTATGTAGTAAATATTCACCTGTTGCACAACATTTTAAAAGTTCCTCCATAGTATATGGGAAGCAAGTACATAAGAAAGACTTTAAATCATTCTTGAAGATTTTAGGTTGATTAGGATTGCCTAATACTTTTAGGTAGCGTGGAAGATTGTAAATTAGGATATACTTCAGTATCAGGGTCCAGGGCACAATCATTATATGTGAAGCTAATCGTTGCTATTTATTGAGGGCCCTAAGCCACAAACCGCAGCCAAGGGATTTTTTTTAGCAGCAGTGCAGTGGAGCAAAGGCTGCAACTGCGAGGCAACGACAGGGCATAGCCATAGGATCGGTGCAACTAAAACTCAAATGATTCATGTTAATCAATATTCTTCCCTTTGGACATTATTCTGTACGCGGGTAGCAGGATTATTCCATATGTGGGTAGGAGGTATGAAATTTTAACAAACTTATGGAATCAGGGTTTTTTAATATGCATTCCGCTGCTAAAATTGTAACATCGAGGGCCCTAAGTCACAAGGCGTAGCCGAGGGACTAAGGACCCTCAGCCTCAAAGCGTAGTCGAGGGATGTTTTTAAAAGGAGAGGAGTGGAACAGCTGCGAGGAAGAATGAGAGAAAGAAGAATAAGATAAATTAAGAATCAGAGAAGTGGAAAGGAATATAATAAGAGCTAACCAAAATCCAAGGGGCCAGGGTGCCAGGCCAAGGCAGCCCGTAAAAGAAAGAAAAATTGTTTCGCTCAAGCACATGCAGTGGGAACTGCCAACCTAAATGAAAATGTGAAATCCCCTAAAAATGCAATGTGCTGTTACTACTAATTCTTCTTCTTCTTTGTTTGTTTCCACTGAAAAAACGCAACGCATTGATAGTAAGAAAGACTATCCACCAAAATTGTAATTTTTGTATTGTTTTTGTGAAATTTTGTTATAATATGTTATTTCCATTACATAAAGAAGTTCCTTTACTGTAACCGTGGTAGATAGTTAATGCAAGCTTACATAAATAAAATAAATAATAAAAAAAACCTAACCTAAGGCTAACCTTCCATGAATTCAGAAACGTAAGCTTATATAAAAAAACTTAACCTAACCTCCCATGAACCAGAAACCTAAGCTTAGGAATGCACGCTCGCTTTGCTCGCATGCTTTGATGTAACCACTGGTAAGGCTAAATTGTCATACTGTTGCCCTCGTTTGTGTCACTTCTGCCCGCATTAGGTCTTTCTTTTGCCCACCTAAATTAGGAATAAGGAAGTGAAAAAGCAATGAAATTACCTACCTTAGGAGTGATTTTAGAACATGATGTGGTCTCTCCAATATCTAGTACCCACCCGTTATAAGTGTTTTATTTATATAGGCAAATAGCGTTAGGAAGAAAACAAACGTAGCCATTTTTCCATGCAAAGTGGGTACTGCCAACCTAAATAATCAGAGAAATGCACTAAATATGCGATGTGCTGTTGTTTTGTGAACGTGAATCATTGGAGTTTTAGACGCGCAGATCCCTGGGCTACGCTCTGTCGTCGCTTCGCAGTTGCGGCCTATTGGCCGCAACTTGGTGCACTCCTCTCCTTCTAAAAAACATCCCTCGGCTACGCTTTGAGGCTGAGGGCCCTCAATCTCTCGGCTACGCTTTGAGGCTGAGTATCTTACCGGCTTCGGTGGCATTATTCATATGTTGGCAGCATTACGTTAGAGCAGCGTAAGACCTAATGCGGGCAAAAGTGACACAAACGAGGGAAACAGTATGACATTTTACCCAGAAATTGAAATAAGGTTATATATATATATATATATAAGTAAATCAGAAACCTAAGCTTATATAAAAAAAACGGCTAAATTGTCATACTGTTTCCCCGCATTTATACGTGAAGTAAACTGAGGATTCACGAAAGTAATTACCTTACTTGTTGAAGTAGTTGTATATGAAGTCGGTGGTGAATAAATCTAAGGTTGGAACGCGAATTGTTTGTGCATTACTGAAATAGTGTAATTAGCAAAGTTACTAGAGTGAATGCGGTCATCTTCACGGTAAGACTGCTGCAGATTCGGAAGTGCCAACTGCAGTACGAATTAGGTAATCCGCTAAGTGAAGAAGGTGTTGGTATGCTGGTTGTTGTTAATTTCACAGCCGCTTAAAATAAGAGCGCGAATGATTCAGAGTCAGCTGAGAATACAGAAGAGAAGAAAATGGCTTGCAGAGGGTGTCAAATATGCAAGCGGAATTGGTAGGCTTTTAATTGTTCAAAAAAATGTTCCGTGCAAGGGGTAATCTTGCGTGGGAGGATTTCATTGAAAACCTTTGTGTCGCATCTCTGAGAGATACATAACCAAAATACCAAGTTTCGTGTTTATCCGACTGTTCGTTTCCGAGTTATGCTGCTCACAGATGGACATGTTTCCCATTTTTTTCTTTTTAATGTTTAACAAAATGTTCAGTGCAAAGGGTAATCGGGGGTGGGAGGATGTCATTGAAAACCTTTGTGCCGCATCTCTGGGAGATACATAACCAAAATACCAAGTTTCGTGTTTATCCGACTGTTCGTTTCCGAGTTATGCTGCTCACAGATGGACATGTTTCCCAAGATAAATGGCTGACGTTTACGTTTCGTGAATTCAGATACATAAGGTTATACACCAAAAAACCCCAAAGGGAGTAAGTTGGGGATGTATCTGTGCGATTGGCGGCATTAATTTTTCTGATGTTGGTTGCATTGCGTTGAAGTCAGAGAATGACAGACAGTGCCATCTGTTGTATTTCTAAGGTACAACCGCAGTCGCTAATGCGGGCAAAAGTGACACAAACGAGGGAAACAGTATGACAATTTACCCAAAACAACTAACCTAAACCTAACCTTCCGTGAATTCAGAAACGTAAGCTTATATAAGAGGCTACCCATATAAGATCCCTCGGCTACGTCCTGTGGTCGTTTCCGCAGTTACGGCGCTTTGGTGGCATTAATTATTCATATGTTGCCAGCGAGCAGAATGTCGAATAAATAATCTATTCTATGCAATACATATGTGGTTATATTACAAAAACAATGTATATATGTATGCATGTACAAAAATGCAAGCATTTATGAAAGATAGACGGCAGCGAATAAACAGCACGGTACAAATTACTTAATGCAATACAGAAAGGCTAATCAGTATAACCGAACGGATATGAATGCAAATTGCCAAAGAAAAGAATTAGCAATTATTTAAATAAAATTTAAATAAACTCGATCCGACGAGTTTTGCCTAATGCCTCAGTTCATTCTGAAAAGGCAAAGTGGTGATTAAATAAACCCACTTGATCATCAGTGAATGCCACTGTATTTATGATATCGTCCCGGTTTACTACATAGCATTTTTAAATGTGAACGCTGATCAGTACTCTCGGATTACCTCAATGTGTCAGTTTTCAACATGGGTGTTCATTAAATAATATCCTCACCGAGATTAAAAACAAAACACAAACACACACACAAACTATATAAACAAGGTGACCATTTACCCATGCCAATATTTTCACTTATTTTCAGTGGTCCACGGAGGTAGTAAATCACAAACAACACTAGCAGAAACCAAAATGCCCACAAATATGTCCACGACCATACAATCCAAAACTTTAATCTTCTCAAAAACCACAAAACCATCCTATTTATACGTTGATTACCAACGCGTAACACACGCGCTGCCACTCTTATTCTACATCCCCTCTCCAACATTTAGAGAAGCTCAACGTTGCCAACCTCCGACAGTGAGAATCTGCTACCACAAATTCATATTCTACTATTTATAGTGTCATTCCACTACATTTTTTAATCATAGACACTTGCAATAAAGTCTAATGTAATTGTAATTTCAACCGTGGACTCGCTTCAAAAACAGCATGAAGGATGTGACAGAGATTTCATAAAGGACACCATGTCACGTTAATCCTGTGTATGCGCTCCCTCCGACCAAATACAGTTTGCTATAAACTTGTAAAGTGCTAACTTGATCTAGCAACCGCCGAGATGCTTATGGCAACTTTGCTGTCATTGGCTACGGCTGGCAACCCCGTAAATACACAAATGAACTAGTTATTGATTAGTTGATTACCAAAGCCGTTTCAAAGGAACGTTCCTTCCTTTGGTATACTCGCTGCCAAAGAAGAAAGAGATTGACATTTCTCGGAGAGACAGAGAGAGAGAGAGAGAGAGAGAGAGAGAGAGAGAGAGAGAAAGGCGACGTTGCCACTTAACGCTACAACGCAGAGAGTGCGTTAGAATTGTGTACAAAGGTAACTGGGTCGGATCTGGATTGTAAGGAGGGTATTATTTATATCAACTATAAAATAATGAATCTGTATGCAAAGGATACAGCATGCAAGAACATATCAGTGTAAAGATCTGCGTTAACAAGAGAAACATACCTGTGAAATATTGATACTTACCCTAATGGGAAAATGCCGCTGATTATCTCACAGAGCATATTATTTCCGGTGCTTGTCCTTGATACCTTACCAAATACATTTTATTCGCTTACCGAGCACGCTCAGTATTCGTTTGGTTCGCTGCCCTGTCATTATTTTTTTGGATATTGTTAAATATACAGGCTGAGCCAAAAAACTAGGAACCGGCTGCGCGGTGATTTTCCTGTCCGCGTCCTTGGAGCTCGTTGTCGTCTGCCGCTATCATAGAAAGGCGCGGATGAAACCATAAAACATTTTTAAAACTACTATTAAAGGCTTTACTTACCAACTTTATGAAAGCAAATGCTGAAACTGCCCACCGTCGTTGTCCATGCATTTTTGGCACCTCTTTAGGAAACTATCCATCATGGATAGTGACGGATAGTTTCCTAAAGAAACTAAAATGACGCTCCTATATATGTTATATACAATCTTATCCTTCTCAGACTAATTAGGATATGGTTATTGGAGGATGAATTGTTCAATCCCCAAATTTTGAACTTGGATTTATTGTTGGTCATTACAGTGTGATACACAATTGAACCATGTCATGCATACATTATACATTACTAACATACAAGGTAATTTATGTGCCATATATTGTACCGTATCTTGCATTATATCAATATACAACAAATACAGATAATAAATTATATAGAGTACACAAAATGTATAAACCTAAAATACTGGATATACAGCGTCACATATTAAAACTAAAATGTAGGGTAAACTATTTTAATTACGCATTATAGAAGAATAAAAAACACATGAATATATACAAATTATACATAATAAATTACAAGTGATGTACAAATTGATATTACAATACAAAACGTAGTATTTACAGGTTTGAGGTTACCATGTAGGTATGTGGAAGTTAGATTAACAATGTAGGATTTAAATATTCATCCACGCTATAAAACACTTCATTTATTACATAGTTTTTAAGACAGTTCTTAAATTTTTTATAATTTACAAAAGCTTGCATGTGTTGAGGCAGTGCATTGTAAAGCATTGCACCCATATAAATAGGCACCTTTTCTGATAGATGTAATCTGATTCTAGGGAGATTTAGTGATAGATTTCCTCTTGTATTATGGATGTGGATATCTGACATGATTTCCATTGGAAATTTGTACCTCAATAAGTATAAAATTGTTCTGTAAATAAAAAGGCTTGGTAATGTAAAACCTTTTGTGCTCTAAATGTGCTTTTGAAAAATTCATTGTACTTTTGACTCCCAAGATACCTAATAGTTTTTTTCTGGAATACGAAGACTTTCTGAAGATTTTGTTTTGATGTATCCCCCATAATTCAATCCCATATGAAAGGAGAGCGTGAATAAACCCAAAACAGATAATTCTAACTGTAGAGGTAGGGACAGAGTTTGTCAAACATCTGAGAACATAGAGATTTTTACTAACTTTGGCTACTATTTGTCAATTTGTGAGCTGTAGGAAAACTTACTGTCTAGAGTATACCCTAGTAATTTGGATTCGTCTACACTTTTTACTACCTCAGTCTCAATGGTCAATTGTGGTGGATGGTTTATGGCTTTGAATCCAAAGGTTATCATTTCACATTTTGTAGGGTTCACACTTAAGTTTGAGTTTTGGAAACATTCAACTATATTTTTATCTGCATCATTTAGATACGTTTTCAGCATTAAATTGTTCGTATCTCTTATAGTGATAGTTGTGTCGTCTGCATATTGGACAACCTTTATATCATCTGAAACACATTTTTCAATATCATGCAAGAAAAGAAGAAACAAAAAGGGACCGAGAATAGATCCCTGAGGGCCTCCCTGAGCTATATTTTCTGGACTGGAGGTAACTTCGGATGAACTATTAGTAACTTTAATAATTTGTTTCCTGTTTGTCATATATGATTTTATAACCCAAAACTCCTAATGCCAAGCATATTTAATTTTTCCATTAAAGTAGTCGTATCGATGCAATCAAAAGCTTTTTGTAGATCCAAAAGTACGCTAATTGAAGAATAGTTTAGATCAGTGTGTCTTACAGTCTCTTCTATGGAGTCAGCAATGGCCGTTATGGTTGATTTATTTTTTACAAATCCATTTTGTACGATGTGCAGTAAACTGAACTCCTAAAGATGTTTCATAATTCTGTTGTAAAGTATGCTTTCAAAGATTTTGGAGAGAACTGGTGAGATTTATATTGGTCTATAATTATTCATGTTCCGTCTGTTACCTTTTTTGCATATCGGTATAACAGGATATTTTTAAATTATCTAGGAATATACCTATTGCTAGGCAAGAGTTTATTATGTCAGCAAGAGGTTATGCAATTTCAGAAGTACATATTTTCAGTAGTGTCATTGGAATTCCATCCAAACCTACACAAGTTTTTGATTTTGACCTTTTAATCATATTAGCAATCTCCACGTTATGAGTGGGATAAAGGTAGATACTTGAGTCCATTTTTGAGTTTTGGGGTATATTCTTTGTGGCACTGGTTTCAGATTTCTTTTTTGTTTAAGTTAATGTTCCTTCCCATTGAGACAAAGTGTTTATTAAAGACTTCAGCAATCTCTGTTTCCTTGGTAATTAAGCTTTCGTTACTTTTTTCACTTCATTCTATAAAAAGCATTTCGGGTATGGATTGAGGATTGCAGAATCCATTTATGATTTGCTAACTAAGCTCACTAATATTTTCGGACTCAAGGATCTGATTACTAATGAAGTTTCGTTTGGCTATAGCTATGGTCTGGTCTTATGTGGCTTTTAGCTTCTTCAGTTCAATACTAATGGATTCAGATTTACTGTGCTTAATTTTCTCTGTAGCTAACTTAATGAGAATACGCAGTTTTTTTATGTCGGTGGTTATCCAATTAAAATGCTCTCTTTTTCTGGAGTTCTAATTTCTAGCGTAGACAAGTGGACAGCAAGCATTTGCATAGTAGCTTAAACGTTATAGAATATGCTAAGCTTATTATTTGGATCTTGTGCTTGATACACCGTTTCCCAATTTTCCTCCTATAGAATGCAACCTAGATTTTTTAGGTTATGTTTACTAAATGAGTGGTAACATTTGATATGCATAGCTTTCTGTTTTTCTTTTTGTGTATACAGAGCAGTTCTTAATGTGATTTGCTGTGCTGTATGGTCGGATAGACATGAATTTAACACATTTACATTACATGCATTTTCAGAAATATTTGTTATGATTTTATCTATTCCAGGGCTTCATTTGATAGTGATTCTTGTCGGCTCATTTATAGAAGGTTTTACATTGAATTAATTTAGGATATTTATTTACCTGGTCTTATTTCGCGAATTTCGAAGTTAGTTAATATTTATATCCCCCACTATTACTAACTTCGATGCACAATTTTGAAGAGTTTGATCTAATAATAAAGACATGTTTTCCAGAAATATGTTCATATTGCCATTAGGTTGTCTGTATATTACAATGATAATTATCTGACTGAAACTTAATTTAACGCCTGCTATTTCTATATGACCTTCTATGTTGGATTTTTCTAGACTTAGTTCACTGATATTTTCTCTGAAATTACTTCTCACAAATATGCCAACCCCCCTATATTTTGGTCTTCCGACAAATTTAGCTGCCACGTTCATATGTGAAATGAAATTATTGCCTATTTCATGGTCATTTAATCCGTGTTCATTTAGAATAGGAATATCAGGTAGTGTTTCACTTACCAACATATATCAATTTTGTTTATCAGCATTTGTATCTTTTGATGGATACGTTTCATAGAGCAATCTCCCAGAGAGTGTGCAGAAAAGCTACCTAGTCTTTTGGTTGTGAAATGGCATCATTGTTTTTACTAATTGTTACTACACTTTGTACCAGTCCTTGATTTTCACTACTAATTTTCTGTTTAGACATGTTATCTGTAACTTGTAGGTCATGTCCTGATTGTGAAGTGAGATTGATATCAGCAGATCCTACTGCATCTACATATGCCTGATACATAATATTACCTAACATTTCTTTACGATATGAGTGTAAGTGCAAATTATGTCTCGTGTGCATATAACTCATTTGTAGATACCAGTACTAGTTTTACATGTTTAAAACTTTTGATAGAGAGAGCCATGTTAATGTTTACCACATTCACAACTTTATGCATTGGAGAGTGTTTCCTGAAGTCGTATCTTAGCGGGAGATCCACTAACACTACATTTGTGTGGGACAACTTAGGCAATAATTTATAAAGGCACTCGCCTACAATTTCGGGATTTCCAGTGCTAATTTCGTTCCTTCCATCAATTATCACTACACTGTCCTTTTTGGTAAAGATTAGAGTACTAGCACAGATTGATCAGTAACACTAATAATACCTGCACCGGGTTTGATGATGGCTTTTGTTTCCGGGCTATTTCGCTTCTTGCAGACACTTGCAGCTACACGTCTGCCATGGCTATCTCCGAAGATCAACATTCTTCCAGCCTCTTTTTTGAAGTTCTATAACGGTACCTAATGGAGGGTTTCCCTGCATCTTCTATTTTTGAAGAATATGATATCTCATTTCTTCTGTCTTTTGTAGCGTCGTTCGTCAGAAGCTCTTACCTATTTTGCGTAGATATGTATGTATGTATGTATGTATGTATGTGTATGTATGTATTTATTTATTCTGCAATTGGGTACTTCCCGGTGGCAGAATTACACCGTACAAAATTTACATCACCATGACTAGCTTACAATAATAATAATAAACAAGGCTAACAGTACAAAATGATTAATTTTAAATATTAACAAAGCTTTTAAAAACCCTAATTACTGAACCATTTATAATTTACTTAACTATTCACAATTACTTAACTATTCACCATTTACTTCACTATTCACAATTTACTTAACTATTCACAATTTACTTAACTATTCTCAATTTACTTAACTATCTACAAAGTTCTTAACAATTTACAAAGTAAGTAACTATTTTCGAGGTACTTAACTATTTACAATTGGTCCTTATACTTAGTTACCAGTATTTTCAACCTGGTAGTGTCAACTTTAATAGTATAGTTTGTGAAATGAGTACACTAGTTAATTAACCAACATTTATTCTGCTAATATTATTTCTGAACTGCTTTAAGGTCAGAGGACAGCCCTGAAAGGCTGCTACAGGCAATTCATTCCATTCCTCAATGGTTCTATTAACAAAAGAAAATTTTCCCACGTCGGTTCTGCACTTTCGGTGTTTGTTTTTCTTTGTGTAGGCTTCCTTGTATAGGGCACCGTTTTCCATTCATTATATGTGAAGTTTTTTCCTTCTTGGAATTTGAGGTTATATGGCTTAGGCGCTTTACCTTGTAGGGCTTGGTTTTCCTCTTTGAGTCGAGCAATATCGCGATTCAAATGTCTATTATTTTCCTTAGACTCAGCAGTTCATTTAGGATGCCACTCACATTTAAATCCCGCTAGTTAAAACCGATGGTTTTTAATAATATGTGCTTAAAAGTGACAGCCTCATGTCGTGGCTTTATTAGCATGTAAAATAACTCCTGCGGGACAAATTCCGGCACACCGGCGCCGCTGATGTGATTCTGTCATTTGGCAGCGTCTTTAACGAAGTATTAAGAAAACAGCTTACACGCTTAAACACAGATAAGGTTGGGAAACGAGCAAAAATAAACTCTTCGCGTTCCACTTACGCATTTATGTTCTTATTCTGACATCTGAGTAAATATTATTATAGAATGTAGGAACTAGAAACATGTTCACGAAACACAGTCTTATCGATGTGTAAGTATATGTGATACATACCGGTGCACCGTATAATGTAAATCAAAAACGGCTTCCTGTAACTGAAAGGAATAATATAATAATCATTAATATAGTTTGATTTACGCTCGCTTTGATAGACGCGTTTTGTTTCTGAATTGCACCAATGCATAGGATTTCGTACGTGCTCAAAAATATATGCAGGAAACTGAAGAAACAAGAAATTATATGCAGAAAATTTTGGTTTATATGGTCGTTTTTTTACATGATATTTTTTGGGTAAATTGTAAAATTAAACCTGTCGTGCGAAGCGTGCTTATTACGAAAACATCACCTGTCGCCCTTCCAAACTTGCAAATCACGAGCATCCACTGCTTTCTTTGTACATTTTAAGGACTTAGGTAATATGTTACAATAATGGGCCCCTGTAACAGATAGATCTTTCATTATAGATTTAGTATTTCATGTGGTTTTATGGAGATCTTGATTATGTCTAGTGTCATGATAGTGCATTTCGTCGTTCCTGATATATGTATTTAATCTTGGGTGGGAAAGTAATATAATTACGTGTAGGTATAATGACTAGACCGTAAACAACTTCTTAGTTTTAAAAATGTCCCTACAACTTTCTTTGCCTTTTAATTTATACATTCTTAACACGCTTTATAACGGTTGAAAAGAAAGCAATTTGACATAAACACCAACAAAACCAAAATCATTAAATTCAGGAGTGGAGGCAACATTGCCAAGATAGACGACTTCCACTGCGGAAACGATAATTTAGAGCTGTTAAGTTCTTACTAGTACCTAGGATTAAAACTCCAAGTCAGGGGGAAAACGTTCACGAAGCATATACGAGAAAGATACACAGCAGCCATAAAAGCCATTTATGACATTAGGAACATCGAAAAATTATCTCTTGACAGGGTACTGAGACTATTACACATTAAAATTGCCCCGGTAGCATGCTATGAAGTCACCAAAATTTGAACCCACCTTACACACGCAAATCTAAGCAGACTGGAGAGAGTGAAAGCAACTTACCTATGCAGAGCCCTTGACTATTCCGAACAATCACTATACTCGTCTATCTCTAGACCGATACAGACTTCTTCATCAAGGAGGTAGCAATAAAGGGCAATCTATTGCATACACCAGCATACGAAGCCCACATCAGAAAATGAGAAGAAAAGTCACTGGCAGTAGATCAAAGCTTTCATCATACGCCAGCCAAAAATTCAGAAGAATGGAAAGAAACATAAATCCAACTCCGACACGTGTATACAAGAACGGCAGCACACGACTTTCACTTCAGAATCTGCAACCAAAGAGAATTTCACCAGAGTAGTACTAGTACAGCTATTGCCCGCCAATCAAAATCGAGTATTCTGTTCACGTGACCCACTTTTATCCATTCGCACAAGGCCTCTTTAACCGGCGGCCTGAATTTAAACCGCGTTGATTGCAAAAAACACGTTGTGGTCGAAGGCCGGCTGCCCGGACCGGACAGCATTGAGCACGTGATCCCCTATGCCATCGCCCCGCCGTTCCCCCTAATTAACCACACACAAGACCGCATCAACTGGCGGGTTACATTTAATCACCTTTGATTGAACAAATTAGCGGCGATTAGTTATTACCGGGGCGTTGCCGGGCCAGGGCCTGCCCCGGCGTGGCTCCACCCCAATCCCTCTCTTCCCTACCTAACGTGGAATTCTGATGATGTAGGAATAATTAAAGGCAGGTTGGAAATAAATGCTTCGTATGATGATGATAATGGCCATGATGATATTGTAGATTAAGAGCTCTAAACACCTAAGGTCATCAGCGCCCTTACAACGTATAAAATTTAAAATCCAGAAACTAAATTAGGGGCACAAACCCGCTTAGTCCAAAACAATAAAAACAACATATCAAAGTCTAAAAACCAGCACACTGAAAATATGGTAAATGAAACAATAAAAGGTTAAACTACGTTGGCAGCGGCATCCGTAGACTCGTTGCCAGAGACGCCTACATGACTCGGAATCCACACGAAGGAGACGCTGATGCCAGAAACACCGAGCGAGTGGAGGGGAGCATGTATGCGCTGTACCAGTGGGTGGTAATTGTACAGCGCGTTAATACTCTGAAGGGCGCTCAGAGAGTCTGCGCAAAGAACACAGCGCCGTAAGTCGTGCCGCTGGATGTATAAAAGTGACTGATAAATACTAAAATGTTCGGCGGTAAAAATCGAACATTGCCCCGGTAAACGAAGGGTAAAACTATATTGACCAAAACTAAAGGCACCCCTACTCCAACATCAGTCTTAGACCCATCAGTATATATAATCAAAGTCCGGAATTGCGCCTGAAGATCTAAAAACGCTGATCTAAGGACTGAAGAAGGGGTCTCATTCTTCGGCATCGACGTTAACCCAAGGTGACAGTGGTCCTCAGCGCGCAACCAAGGAGGAAACCACGTTTCTCCCTGGGAAGGGTCGGCGCTGGCGTAACGTCCAAATGCCTAAGAAGCTGTCGAAATCTAACCCCTGGAGGGAGCAATGCAGAGGAGCTAACTAAATATTGCCGATCAAGTGAATCCTCAAAAAATAACTCGCAGGACGGGTGGTCAGGCAAGCTGGAGAGTCAACATGCATAGCTGCACAAAAGCAGCTCACGCCTGAAGCACAGCAGGGGCTCTGCAGCTTCAGCATAGAGATTGGGTACAGGGCTGGTTGGAAAGGCCTCTATAGCGACCCTTATGCCACGATGGGGAATGGCATTCAAGCGACGTAACACAGATGCACGCGCCGATGAATAGACAATGCACCTGTATTTAAGCTTGGATCGGACCAAAGAGCGATAAAGACGCGGAAGGACGGTCCAATCAGCTCCCCAGGATGCGCCACTTAATACACGTAAAAGATTAAGAGAACGGTCACACTTTGCTTTTAAAAACGAAATGTGCGAGGTACAGCTCAGCTTTCGATCAAAGATCAACTCCAAAATTTTCGCCTCGTCCGCAAATGGTAGACTATCCCGCCTAAGATGGAGAGATGGCGAAGGGAAAGCCTTCCGGCGCCAGAAATTGACACAGACGGGTTTCTCGGCGAAGAAACTAAAGCCGTTGACGTTACTCCAGGAGTAGAGACGGTCGATACAGCTCTGGAGACGGCGTTCGAGCAGACAGGTACGCCGTGAACTGCAATAAATAGAAAAATCGTCAACGAAAAGGGACGATGAAATACCAGGTGGAACACACTCAACAATGGGGTTAATAGCAATCGCAAAAAGTGTGACACTGAGTACAGAACACTACGGTACACCGTTCTCTTAAATAAAACGACTGGATAAAACCGAGCCCACACGTACACGAAAGACACGATCCATCATAAACTCCCGAAGAAATATGGGAAGACGATCGCGTATATTCCATGTGCGGAGTGTACGAAAAACGTCGCCCCTCCAACAAGTGTCATAAGCTTTCTCCAGGTCAAAAAAACACAGCCAATGTTTGACACTTTCTCAGAAATCCCTTCATAATATGCGTCGACAGAGATACATGATGGTCGACGGTAGAGCGATGGCGACGAAACCGGCACTGAGCTTTCACCAGAAGGTTCTGAGACTCAAGCCACCATGTCAACCGCCCGTTGATCATGCACTCCATCACCTTGCACATACAAATGGTGAGGGAGATACGTCGGTAGCTGGTAGGTAGTTGGCGATCCTTCCCCTGGCTTAAGTATAGGGACGATGGTGGCTTTGCACCAAACTGAAGGAAACACGCCGAACTGCCAAATACGGTTATAGACCTGCAAGAGAAAGAGTTTACTGTCAGCTGAAAGGTTCCTCAATATCAGGACATGAATGGCGTCCAGCCCAGAAGCGGAGTGCCTAGAAAAATGGAGAGCGTGATTCAGCTCCATCATCATGAAAAGTTCATTATAACACTCCTGATTAGGAGACCGAAAATTATAGGTCTCGAAATCCAGCCGGTGTTTCAGAGTTGGAAAGCCGGCGGAATAATGGTCAGAACCGGAAACTGCCTCAAAGGCAGCACACAGAGTGTTGGAAATGGCAGCCGGATCCACTATGATGGCATTGGGAACCTGAGAGCCAGACACAGTACAATGCGACACTTTACCGGAGAAGCGCCGAAGTTTATCCCAAACAACAGAGGAAAGCGTGAAACGATTAAAAGCCTCGACAAAACGAGTCCAGGACGCCTTCTTGCTGTCTTGAACAATGCGACGAGCCCTGGCGCGCGATTGTTTAAAAGTAACCAAATTATCAAGTGTAAGGTGTCGCCCAAACACACAGTTCTACGTGCACGAACGGCGACAGTCCTCGGTCCACCACGGAACAGGAATACGCCGAGGGTGGGAGGGTGAACGGGGAATTGTGCGTTCGGCGGCAGATAGAATCGTAGAGGTAAGGTGCTGCACCATTTGGTAAACGCCAGTGAAGCCCTGGTCCTCAAAACACACGAGGCTGGAATACAGTCTCCAGGCGGCTATATTGGAATTGCCAGGTAGGTGCTCTGGAATGCTAGACGTGGTGAGACAGAAGAGAAACGATGCAAGGTTAATGATCGCTGGAGTGGGTGTTAGCGCCGACGTTCCACTGTTGGCCACAAGCAAGCTGGATGGAGCAAACGGCAAGGTCCAAGTGAGAGAATATACCAGAAGAATCAGAAAGAAAAGTAGGCTCAGCTATATTGAGGATGGAGAGGTTGAGCTGAGCAAAAATGTCGGAAAGAAGCGTTCCCCTTGTACAAGCCCTTGGCGAACCCCACAGGGGCTGATAAGCATTAAAATCTCCCAACAGAAGAAATGGTGTTGAGAGAGCGGACAGGAGATCTCGAATGTCCGCGTGAGCGAGGGTAGACGATGGAGGTGAATACACAGCGCAAACGGAAAAGAAAAAGCCGGGAAAGTGAAGGGTAACGGCAACAGCTTGCAAGTCGGACGTAAGCGTGAGAGTCTTAAAATGAATGTCGTTACGCACTAATATCATGACACCTCTATGAGCAGAAGTACCCTCATCCGGTTCAAGGTCGTAGCGAACCGGAGTATACCCTCGGAGCTCAAAAGGGTCGTGAGGGCGTAGCTTGGTCTCCTGCAAACACACGGCCATAGGCGAATGGGAACGCAATAAAAGTTGCTGTTCTGCCCTATGCGATCGTACACCACGTAAATTCCAGGTCAGGACAGCCATGAATAAAAGGGATAAACTTCCTAATTAAAATGGCGGTTCAAAATAACTTTCTGCTTAACCTTGGCACTCGGACATTTGTTATGCAGTTGGTCAGACTCCATAGGCTCCTCGAAGGGAGGGCCACGCGCTCAGTGCCAGAAACGGATTCAAGCACCGAGAATCGGTTTTGGGTGGCAATGGGTGAAGGGTGCCGCTGAGCGTGGCTTGTCCCAGGAGCATCCTGAGACTGCGATCTCCGACGAGGAGAAGGTGATCTCTTCTTACCGCGCGCACGCGGAGGGTCTTTTAGAAAATCTTCCTTACGAAGTTTCTGCTTGGATTTCTTCTCAGTGGCTTGATATTTCAGTACCTAAGGAGCAGCTTTAGATGGCTTGGATAAGTGTGCCAGAGATGGACGGCCGGATGGTAGTGGTGGATAATGCAGTCATGGTCCAGGTCTGAGTTTCGGCATCCTTCCGGAGTACTGACGAGGCAACAACAGAGCTGAATGTACCCGATCGCAGGTGCGCAGGTTGGCGCGTATGGTAACGCCTCCGGGCTTCAGCGAAGGAGAGTTTCTCCTTTACCCGGATCTATGGAATCGCCTTCTCGTCCAAGTACCGCGGACAGTCGGCAAATAACGCAGAATGAGACCCTTTGCAATTAACGCAGACGGGGCTGATGAGCAGGTACCATCGTCTGAGGGCTGGAGGCACAGATGGAAACGGCATTCTTACTAGAGACTTGCGTACGCTCAAAACGCTGGCATTTGAAACAACGCAGAGGTCTCGGAATATAGGGCCATGCCGCAATGCGTTCGTACACTGCTGAAATACTCGTGGGCAGATCGACGCCATCGAAAGTTATAAACAGGATACGAGTGGGTACCAACACTTCGTCGCGTTTAGCCTGCACTTGATGAAGCGCTGTCACCTCTTGATCACAAAGATAGTCGACAAGTTCATCGTTCGACATACCATCGAGGCTATGGGTGGTAACGACGCCTCGACAGGAATTCAAGGTGCGGGGCTTCTCAAAACGGATGGGATAACCGTGGAGAAGGGTGGCGCGCAACAAGGTCTTACTTTGTTGATCGGAATTGCTCTGAACCAACAATGAACCGTTTCGATGTCGAGTGCAGGTATGAACCGAACCAGCAATAGAGTCAATGCCCTTCTGGATAATAAAAGGGTTCACCTTCTCAAAAGCTTATACATCCTCTGTTCGCGTAATGACTAAGTAACAACCAGATATCTGTTACAATTACTTTTCGGCGCTTGTTGTTAGAAATGAAGAAAGAGGGCTCCATAGCGAACGAAATTTTCCACCGTTGCAACCGTCTACGACCTCGGGCTCTGACTTCGGGGGCGTTAATCCGGCTTGGGTGAGTGGCCTATCCATATCAGTCTCACTCCAGGGTCACACCTCCCAGAACATAGACAGAGCGACCCAATGGTCGTGGGGAGTCAGCAGCTCATGCAATGACCCTCAGCGGGGCTGCAGTTGAACAGTGGATACGAACACACACCCTACATGACGACCCCGGGTGGTGGGGATGATGCCATTACCCACTCACCCAGCTGCGTACCCAGTGCGCAGGTATCCGTCAGACTGTGTCCACGGAGGATTAAAATAAATAAAATTAGAAAATAAACAACAAAGGGTGTGGGCGTTTCGCACGCAAGTTAGGCCGGCGAGAAGGAAAAGAGATATGTGAATGGTCGTGGTGCGAATTGTTCGTAAATAGACTAGAGAAGAAAGAAACGATGGCGTGGGGCGGCATGGAACGAAATGCAAAGAACGCACGAGAGCCTACCTTGTGTCCCCCGGTTACGAGGACGAACCCAGTTCGACTGGACGAGGGTGGAGGGATGACGATGGCGATGATTGGCTCGGGACCCGGGTGCGCCAAACCCGTACTCACATAATGTGAATCCCTGGGGGAGGCAGGTTGGGAAGTGTAAATAATAATAATAATAATAATAATAATAATAATAATAATAATAATAATAATTATAATAATAACGCAATTGAAAAGTACAACGCATGACAAGTTTTCACGTCTAACTTAGAAGGAACTGGAATGATGTAGGAAAAAAGTATGGGAATGCTGTAAATAAATGGTGTGAAATATAAAAGATGTGGAGTTGCTTCCTTATTCCGCAAATGCCCTACTTTTACAACGAAATGTATACAGGGCTAAGGAGACATGCATACACATTTGATTTTATCAGCTAGACAAATGCAACAGTGTTACAAGCGAAACGACAACATTGCAACTACAACAAAACTGTTCTCAAAGAGTTACTGTGTACTAGTTAATGTGAATAATGGTTTATTACATAAGGCATGCCACATACTCGTATCACATATAAGGTCTTTGTTAGAATCTTCGTCCATTACTTTAAAATACTCTTTTTGACACCAATCATCAGGGTTTAAACGGTTCCTAGGATGATAACATATATTTGGTGTTATAAAGCTGCAAAACAATATTATGTTAAAACGCGGTTCTAAAGGCATAAATTGTTCCATAGAAACATCAGCATTACCTAAAATTGAAAGAAAGGCTTGATATGTGGTGTTTGCATTTATATAACAGTGCGTATCTTAAAAAAAACACCATATACGCTGCCATTGATTTTAATGCCTGCGGGCGGGTACAAATCATGTTTTTATAGAACAAAGGCAAGTGTTGATATTTTGGATCCATTATCTTTCCAAAGCGAGAATATTCTCATTGTTTCTATAAAAATAAACCAGATGTGATATGTTTTGCACTAATTTCATAACACTGTAATAGCAATGAGAATATTTCATCAGTGATGAATCCAGATATAATTTACTAAATCTAATCAACAATTATTCGGTGAAATGGTAGACACCGATGGATCAAATATTGTGACATATTTTTATTGTGACATCAACAGTATCAAACCTTACTTTAAATTCTTGAAATAAATTACCTTACCTATATACACTATGTAAGAGTGTGAAATTGAAACAGTCATGGGTGAAATTTTCAGTACCTTCAGGAAACCAAAACGCAAAGCTGCCTGGCAATAACAAGTCATAGCTCTGGGCTACATATAAATCAATACAGTTTAAAAATAAATTTGGAAGCATTCCTATTAGAAATAATAAATATGACCCAAAGATTCCGGCAACTACATTATGCCCATTTTGTTCAGAGAGCAAGCATTGAATTAATGGCAAATGTCTTATAGGTCTGAATTCGCCAATCCAGATAACAGCGCCAGAAGCTTTAATTACTTTTTCGTGAAATCGTGTTAGTCTGTTTGTCAAACCAAACATAATTATTACATTCACTAGATCCAAAATCTTTAGTATTTCATACAATTTCTCTTCAAATGCTAATTTGCTTTAATCTTGGAATGCAATTTTTTCCCAAGATAATTCGGGCTATTTTCTGCCCCCTTTGAAGCTTAAAACACTTATTAGAATGATTGCTGAATAGAATAATTATACAATGCAACAAATTGCATGTGATGTGTGATGTACTGCAATGATGTACAAGGCTGGTTGTGACAGTTCAACATTTCGTATGCGCCAGGTAACTGGAGACTGTTTATTGACTCATCTAAAAGGAACCTGAAGGAGTTCTGCTGCACAATGGTAACATGTGTGCCTCAATACCTGTCGGCTTTTATCTGCACCTGAAGGAAACATATGATAACATTAAGGCGCTTCTTACTACCATTCATTCTGAGGATCACAATTGAATGGTGTGTAGTGATTTGAAAGCGTTGGTCATGGTTGTAGGACAACAATAGGGATATACCAAGTTCCCCTGTTTCATATGTGAATGGTACAGTCGGCTCGTGACAAACATTGGGAGCAAAAAAGTGGCCCCGAAGGGTGGAATTGGTTCCAAGGGACAAAAATATCAAGTGTGACCCACCAGTGGAAAGAGCACCTCTGCACATCAAACAGGGCATAATTAAGCAGTTTGTCAAGGAATTACCTAAGTGTGGCAACTGTTTCAAAATCTATGTTACAAGTTCCCCAACCTGTCAGATGCTAATTTGAAAGAGGGAGTGTTCACTGGTCCCGATATTCGGAAACTAATCTAGATGAAGATTTCCTTTTTTTCATTGAATGCCGTGGAGCGAGAAGCCTAGACTGCCTTTAAGTGTGTGGTTCAAAACTTCTTGGAAAACAATCGTAGCCCAGAGTATATCGACATGGTTGAGAACATGCTGACGAAATTAAAAATGCTGGGATGCTCAACGAGTTTGAAGTTACATTTTTTTAAATTCGCACCTTGACTTTTTTCCCTCCAAACCTGGGTGCTGTAAGTGAGGAACAGGGTGAATGATTCCACCAGGATATTAAAGACATGGAACGACGATACCAGGAAACTTGGAATGTTCGAATGATGGGCGACCATCCTGTGGGTGATAGATGCTTTGATTGTCGTTTTCGAATTCAGGAGGTCGAAATACATAACGAAAACCTACATTTTCGAAAAAAAAGCTTTTTCGCTGTTACATTGTGTTATTACGTTTTCTCTAATCAGAATCTCTCACCCCCCCCCCCCCGCCGCCAACGAATAAGGAATTAAACAGTGCTAATCCTGATCTTCTGGCAATTCTTCCGTAGTACCAAACAGAGATTTCAAAAGCTGTGTCAGTTCTCACTGCCTTAACACTGTTAGGTTTTAAAGTATATGTGAATGCAGAATGCAAGTCTAATCCAACACTGTATGGAGTTGCACGAGACAGTGTAAGCGTATTTTCTGTAGGTTTAGTGAAATATACAATCGGTGATATTTCTGAGAAGAATACAATTTTTAAAACATCCCTCCGAAGCTACCAAAGACAAATTGTAAGCCGCTGTAGCAAATGTTTCAAGGTATGTAACTTTGGCAATTAGCTTTCCATTATTTATTTTCTCAACTTCTGAATCAGAAAACGCATCTGTGTATTTTCTAGGTAAACGTGCAGTGAAAGGTAGAACTTTGTCACTTTTTTTAATGTTAGCAATACATTATTTCCTTACTTTGTTAAAACCTTTTCTGATTTAATTATTGTATATTGAGAGTTAATTTTCAAGTCCTTTATGCTAATTGACTTCTGGTTACCAAGTATTTCAAATTTCCTTGCTAGCTCCATTATCTGCAAAAGAATGGCTTGTCTAAATATTTTGTTTTAAGGGTAAAACTAATGCAATTAAAGACATTGAACAAGTTATGCTTAGCCAGATGAGTCTTTCTGGTATTCTGGTGGTTTCTGCATTACTAGGCATATTTGATTGCATCTTTTATAGTTAGGCTGACCTTCAGATTATGTATTATAAAGGCGCTCTGCTATAAAAAGATGCGATTCTTCTAGGAAAATTACCACTTTTTCACGTGTTTTAGGAGAACTTTCGTCGCAGTTTCATCCACAATGTAAATAAAGCTTTTAAATCTCTAAAATAATACATATTTTGTAAGCATTATATTAAAAAACATTATCTTTTTTGTACAATATGGAAAACATAGCATCTTAAACCACGAAAGAAACAAATATCCTTAGTTTAAATCCCAAGGTCTTCGTTATCTTACCAAAATACATTCCCTTCCAAAAAATAAAAATACTATAAATTATTTTGAAAATACTTTGCTTGAATTAATAAATAAAGCATTAGGAAAATCTAATCCAAGCGAAATGGTGGGTGTTAGAATTAAAATCATGTTAATGTTCAGGACCGTGTTATAGGCATTAGTTTTCGACGTAAGGACCAACATTCCTTAGAGGTTATTATGTCAGTTTGATAAAAGCTTGTCAAAGCAATGTTAACTTTATGGCCACAGATAAATTGACACTAGAGATTGATAACGTTAAAATGTCTGTCGGAAATTGTAGAACTTTAAAATCTAAAGGAAAGGAAATATCTTATTTTGCGCACTTGAAGAAAAGTATTGTTAATCTGAACCAAAAGTTTTAGTGCCTGACGCAAGCGCTAATAATAGGTATGGTTTATGTAACGGGAAATTCCGGCTCTAAAGCATATAGGGTAAACCCAGGGTAAATGAAATTATGAGAGAAGCACGTGATGATTTGAGTGGCGATGGAGGTATTCCGGAACTAATTCAATTTCAAAAATATCTATCTGAATATCGCATTTTTGTTTGTTCGTGTTTAAACTGTGAAAATATAGTTTATGACGGTAAAACAAATTTTGGTAAAATATTAAACCTCTTGTACGAATAAAAGAATAATAATTACAATGTTATTATCAATCTTGCGGCAGCCATGGTTCAGAGGCACATTTGCGAGGGCTGTAACAAGGGATTCTCTGCAAACGGAATGCTTACACATAGAGGTAAACAGAGTTGTACGGGTTGTACTAACGCACCCCCTTGTGCAATGACAGGATTTTGCATTAATTGTGACGATTATCACAGGCACGAAGTAAATAGTGTTACTAAAATCATAGAAAAACTAAGCTTGGTAATAAAACTGTTTGCGAAAAGAAACGTGCTTGTAATTTTTGTAATAAGACGTCAATGTCCAATTACCAATGCGACAGATTTTATTTGTAAAAACAGTAAGAATAGCTAAATGCCTGGACAAGTTTGCTACATGTCTACTCTAAGTCCAAATATACCTTCCTCTAAAAAAGTTATGTTTGTTTTTTACTATATAGAGTGCACGCAATGAACTCCTTAAGAGAAAATGGTTTCATATACCTTCCCAATCTGTTATGCCTAGAACGACTTTGCTTTTTCTGTGAAAATGATCCAAACATGGACGCTGAATGTTCTAACTGTGGGCGACGCAAATATTCGTTTTGGGATGATCCTATTAAGGAATTTATGGAATACTTGAGAAAGGATAGACCTTCTTGCTATAAAATTATCGCTATAGCTCACAACGCTAGGGCGTATGATTTACAATTTATTTTATATTATGTTATAAAAGCAGAATGGATTCCTGATCTAATAATAGATGGAACAAAAATATTATGCATGAAAATGCAAAATTTGGTTTCCCTGGACAGTTTAAATTCTTTACCCACGAGTCTAAGAGACTTTCCTAAAGCATTTTGAGGGACTTCGTTTTCCAAGGGTTATTGCCTTCAATTTTTTAACGTACCAGAACATTTGGATTTCATTGCACCATACCCCGAATGGGCCGAATATAATGGGCGCGATTAAATGACAGAAAGCGAACGAAAGGAATTTTTAAACTGGTGCAATACCCAGAAAGAAACAATATTTAACAACAAACAAGAATTGGAAAAATACTGTTTCTGTTGTAAAACAAGCTTGTTGTATCTTTAGAAATTCATTTATGCAAATTGATAAAATTGAGGTCTCTTAAGAGTTCATTACAATTGCTTCCGTATGTAATAGGGTATTAAGAAATAAGAAATGATAGGTTTAATTCCCCATGGGGGTTATAGAAAGGCAGACAAACAATGTAAGAAACCCTTAATATGGTTCATTTTTGTAATGATGGATAGGACATTGAAATTAAACATGCAAGAAACGGCAGAGAAGTTCCTCTGTCAGAGCTTACCCACTTTAAGGTTGACGGATTTTGTGAGCAGACTAGGGAAGTCTATAGCTTTATGGGGTGTTATTTCCATGGTCATATTTGCTTTCCAAAGAGGGATGTTCCCAAATCGGATGCAACGAAGCGTTAGAGGACAGATATAACGCTAGCATTTTTAAATAAAGACGGTGTTAATAAATGTCCCGGTTTAGCTCCGAAAACATCATATCACCCCATTCTACGCTATCGTCGTCAGAGGCTAATGTTTATTCTTTGTCGTGCTTACGGCGAAATTGAGGAACAAGACGCGTGCACTCACAGTGACCAAGAGCGTGAAATCAGCGGTACCAGGTTGGGTGTTGAAGTGAGAAAGGCTATTGAAAGGAGTCACAAAGTGTATCAAATTTACGAATTTTACGAATATAAGGTGGAGCAATATGATCCCGTGCAAGCGAGGGAAGGTTGTTTGTAGGGTATATAGATACTGTTTTGCTGATGGCGGAAGCCAGTGGATATCCCGCTTGGGTTAAGACCGAAAAAGTAATATATATACATACATACATACCATGTGAGTCAGCTGCCCCTAGGTATTCGTATCTATGCAACCCGCATTTGATATTATAATGTGAAAACATTGACCCTTTTAGCAAACCAACTGTTATTGTAGCTCTGCCCTTCTATTCGATATGTACGCAACCACCACTAATGATTAAAGGCCTGAATGAGCCAATGAGTTGCGAAAGGCTTAAAAGAATACGGCTCTTCGTGGATATAATGCTTGCAAGGAGGTAGAGGTATGTTCTCCTGAAGAACAGAACAGAATGAGTGGGTTCTGGCCGAGTGAATTAGCTGACGGAATGTGGTGAAGCAACGGTTGGCTTCGGGGTTCGAATCTAATATTTACATAAAATCATTTTGGTCTTTGTTTCTTTCCCCTTGTGTTTATTTCCTATATTTTAGTATACCAATTTATTTATTTTTGTTATTGGCTCTCCTGTGAGCCAAAGACACAAGAATTACAATCAGATAATAATTTTGGATCATGTTTACCCTTATAATCTGTGCCGTATCTGATGTAAATATGTTACGTAGTTAGCTTTCATTCCTTTGAGCTCATGTTGATGCTATTAAATCTAACAGTTTTTGTTTCATGTTTAAACCTTATGTTTTACTTCCTCTACTAACAAAGGAGCTGTAAATGTGCTAAGTGCACGGGTAAACAGAATAATAAATTGTTAAAGAGCGTGCATTTCACCAACATAGTAAATGTTTAAAATAACTACCCCCTTCATCAATGCACATTTGAGTGCGTTGTCGGAAAGACCCTCTTGCATGCTGTAACCGGCGCGGCGTAATCTGCCTGCATTCTTCACGTATGAGTGACCGTAGATGATTTGGGCTTTACGGTTCTTGAGCGCAGACACGTTCCTTTAAACGATTTCACAGAAAGAAATCCAGTGGGGTGAGATCAGGTGATCTGGGGGGCCATGTAATTGGGACCCCTCGGCCAATCCATTTTTTGCGGATATGTTCTATGTGATTCCTTACAATTAGTGACCAGTGTGGTGGAGCTCTATATCACTCGCGCTTGAAAGTCGCGTCCGTGGAGAGCCTGGTGTAGTTTTAGATGGTACGTGTGATATTTAAGCGCATCACTGAGGACCGACTTAGACTTATGCTCAAATCCTGTGCTATGACCCTTGAACTGGTATGTGGATTCTTTTCTATTGCGTTTCACACAGCGTCTTCATTGCCTCCAGAGGTTAGTGGAGAATCGCCAGCAGCTGGTGCTCTTCCAAATCATCCTGTTTCACGAAACCGTTTCTTCGAAAAGTGTCTGCAGTAGGTGCCCTCTTTCCCGCAAACCGTTCTTCATACAGGCGCTTTGCTGACTGTGCACTACATCTTGTTTCTCCATAGATTAACAGCAAACATACTCGTTTGTATACGTTATGACAGCAGCCGTGTCTCGTAGAAAGGTTTCAAATACTCAGTAGAAAATGGAGTCTTTATTCACGCCAAGCACTGACGCAGGCGCAAATAGCTAAAGCCACCTTGCATGTGTGAAGTGCTTTAAACTTGGTTGAATGGATCAAGCTTAATACCGAGCAGAATAAAATACCTACTACGAAGTATAAATTATCCACTTGTCAGTGGAAAACATGGCGATTATTCTATTTTGTACACACTTATAAAGTTATCAGAAAGGTTCTTTGTATATAATATCAATTTATAGGCCCAAAGAGATAAAACAAATTGTAATAAAAAGCTTGAACTTTATACGAAGGATATGAATCTGAACTGAAGTGCACAGTGGTCAACCAACCATGTTAATATCATTCGGCCAATGTTACCTTGCTAGCTGGGGCTCTTATGCGAATAAATAATTGCAGAACTCAGACCCACTTCGAATGTTTACTCGCATTTTGCAGCCTTATACGGTGTTTGGAGTTCGTTTTGATAATTTTAACTCAAATAAACAAACTGCATCAGCCATTTCAATTACTGTATGAACTAAAATATGCCATAGTTTGTGTCAGAAGCGAAATTATCTACTAATACTTAGTATTTTTGAACAAGGCTGTACAACGAACCTTTGCTGGCTGACGGCTTAAACCCAATTGGTCGCACTGCTTATATCTGCCATTTTGTTTTAAATAGTTTTGTCAACCGATACAGTGGCTTTTTCAAAGGTGTATATGAATGTATGCTAAAGAATAAAAGTTTGTAAAATCAGCTAACAGTTGTACTGCAGCTCGCAGTGTCAGGGTGGGATGCCTTTGGAATCGACATACATGGCGATTCCATTCTGTCCCGTAAAACACTTATGCACTGATTTATGTATCCCTCCTCTAGAAAATGATATGCAAATCAGCCATTAGAAGACATTCAAGAAAGGCGTAAGTCACACATGTCGCTTAGCACGTTGCATAAATTCAAGAAAAAATAGGGGCAGCTGACTCACCTGATATATATTAACTATTTTTTCAAAAGTGAGGAAATACTTTTGGATAGGGGTGTAGTTTCTAAAAATCTCGGAGCCAGATCCATTTCAAAACTTTGTTTAAAGAGCTTCTGGGGCAAATTGGCCGAAAATAATAATAGATCGCGCACCAAGATGATAAATGATCCGGAAGAGCTGTACGAAATGTTATCAACCCCTGGTATTCAAGTGTAAAGATTAATATTTTCCGGAGATAAAATTGTTTGGTTGTCTTGGCGTTATTTTGAGGAAGAAGTGCCTTTCCCATCACATACTAATGAAGTTTTGGGCGCCTATGTGACAACAGGAGCGAGACTTAAACTCTACTCCTATTTAGAGCGTTTAGACAGATCAGTGCTCTACGGGGATACCGATTGCATATTTTACTTGATTAAGAAAGGTAAGCCAAATCTTGTTATGTGCGGGGACAGCTTGGGTGACATTACCGATTAACTGGCGGATTATGGGTCGGGACCCTACATTTCCGAACTTGTATCTGGAGGTCCCAAAAATTATGCCTATAAAATTCAATGACCTGAAAATATTACAAAGGCAGTTACCGAAGTTCGGGGATAACCTGAATTACTCTTCAGTGCAAGTTATTAATTTTGAATCCAAAAAAATATGATTTCAACTAATGTTACATCTAACACTATGGTTAGAACGGAAAAGAAAACAAAACGCAAGCGAGGAGCACCGGTAATATTGTGACGTATGCAGAGATTATAGAACATACGTCTCTCTTGTCACCGGGATTCGAGAGGGCAGTTAGTTCGGAGTAGGGAGAGTTAGGAATCTTAGGGAGGGGATAGCGTCCCCGACGCTTCAGGAAGTGTCGTTTGAGACGAAGAGTCAGTGGGTGACCTTAGAGCAGCTAGGACGTGAAACTGCATTCTCCGTGCCAGGCGGGCATGATGGCCTCGCCCGACAGACAAGGACTTAACGTGAGGTAATATATCATCTTTTATCCAATAAACCAGTTGCCATCTATCCCTTTAGAGTCTTATTTATGGTAAAGTAAACTCCCGCCTTCCTATATTGAGCCATGTAGTGTTTCCCTTGCCGGCATTTCATATTATTTTTGTGTTTTACTTAGCTGCGTCCCTCGTCGTAGCCTCGCCGTGTAATAAGTTTTATTAATTTCCCGATACCTCTGCAAGCGAGTTGCCCCATTAGTTAGAGCATATAAGAGGCTACGACAATTGTTGGTGAGGCGCCGAGTATTGGTGGAGAGCCGGGCATAATTGAATTTGTTTTGAGATTTTAAGTACAAAAATTTTTTTTTCTTCCCTGTGAATGTAACGGTTTTGGTCCTCCACGTGGTGGCAAAAATGTAAATCTGTTTCTGGTTTAAACGGTAAGGATTTCAGGACTACAATTAGTGACTTTTGTATTCTAAATTCTTGTTCTGTTTGTTTAAAACCCCGAGTTGAAATTTTAATTTTTAGTTCATTTTTGTATTATTTTCCATTGTCTGTCGGCGTGATGCTAAAACTCCTGACTCCATTTTCCCCTTACTTTGGCTTTATTTCTACTAAATTATATTACTGTGCAAAGTTGTTCCTGCTGGTTGTTTTGAAGTATATATTTTTGGGAATTGTGAAAAGATTGAGAGATATTTGCAATTTTGAAAATGTGCTCGTCACGTGTTGGTGATGTGGGTGAGGATACTGTTTTCTGTGCTTATTAGCAGTGGTTCTGGAAGCTTGTAACATTATATTGCATTGACTGTGACTTCCAGCTTTTTACTATACTTTTGTGGTGCATTTTTCGTGTAACTTTTATGTACGCACGTGTGTTATGTAATTTCTGCGTGGTCATGCATTTCATCACTAATTCTAGCTTGTGAAGCCAGTTTTTATCAGCACGTGTTCTGTGCGTTTATTTGCGTGCGTATATCAGGTCAGATGCATCTGTTTTAAAGAAAAAAAAGAGAAGGAATTTTTTTGTGCATCGTACATTGCTACGTACAAATTGCAAGTGTGTATTCTGCTCTTTTTGAGATAATGTCAGCGTTGGTCACAGTAGGTGTGACGTGGTTTTTTTTAACTTCCAGTTCGAGTTTTCTAACTGAAGATATCACTTTGTTCTTTTTTTTCTTCCATGTGTTCATTCTGTTTAAAATCTTGGTTTGGTGTCCAAGTGGCTTGCGTGTCATGCCTGTGTAAACAATCTGCTGGTATAATTTTCTGATATTTCGCCGTGGGCGCTTAATTGTAATACTCCTGGTATTGGTTTTTATCTGGTTATGTTCTGATACTGCTACTTACATTCATGTGATGCTATAAGTGCTTAATTTGGTGTAATCTGTATTTGTGATTTTTCATATTCTGTTCATTTACTGGTCGTGTTTATCGTTTGTGCTGCAATCATGCCTAAGCGACGTACTACGCAGAAATCTGATGTGGTTATTGCTCCAGTTAGCGCGCATAGTGAAGTAGAATCTATGTCCAGTACTAGTACGCCTGTTGTTAATCAGTTATTACCAGTGATGCCTAATCCGCCCGTGCCGGTGAGCACGATGCAGTCAGCTGTGTGTCGCCCGGTCATTGAACCCTCTAACTTTGAGAATTCCAGTAAGTCGTCGGCATATGAATTTCTGCAGAATTTTGAAATGGTCGCTACTACTGCTAATGGCTGGTCTGAAGAAATGATAATGATGATAATTTTGCTTCACCGTTGCCAAGTTTGTTTATTTAGTTACGCAATGCATATTTTTGGGGAAAAATGTTTCACAATTACTCATGTAAGTAAAAGTTTCAGGAGCTACTACCAGCCTTGCCAGTATCATCACCTAATTAGGTTTAATGTGACTTCAATATGGACCAGTACGATGTGGATGTTGATGAATCAGCTATATGTGTGTTACCAGATTTTGGAAAATTGTACTGGAAGTTTGTGGTAAAAAGAATAAGAAAAAGAAAAAACATAACCTGTAAGTATGTGTACATTATGTGAGTGCTAAAGTTTGGACGAATGAAACAGTTTCACGACTCACACAGGTATGCTAAATTTTTATTGTTTCACTGACTGATGCTTAATTAAGCGTTGCTTTTCAGAAATAGTGTGCTATGAATGTCTCTGCTAAATTAAAAGTGTATTATTATTTTGGTGTAACTAAAATTTTGAATTATGTTTTGGGAATTGCAAATCATTTGTTTTGTTGTGTTATGCTGCAGCAATGTGTTTGGGTACCGTGTGCTTAATTGAACTTTTATTTTCAGGAATGTTCTGTGACAGTATTGTTTTGAGTAATGATGTGATTTTGTTTTGTTGCATTCGATGTGATTTGATTTGATTTGATTTTGGGTTTCATTATGATGCTGTGATCCTTTATTTGCAGAAAATTGTTGCATGAATAGTGTGTGTATGTGTGTGTGTATATTTGAGGTTATGTGATATATGTGAGATTTGCCTTGGTGGAAGTGCCAAAGTGTAACCCCAATGTCGTAGTGTGAGCTTATGTGAGATATATGAGTTGATATTTGCCTCGGTGGATGTGCGTAAGAGTAACCCGACGGTGGTAAAGAGAGGAGAAGAGATGAGATGATGTCAGCTTCGGTGGAAGTGCCAAAGTGTAACCCCGATAGTTGAAGTGTAAATGTGTTGATTTTTCAGGAGGGCTATATGTACCTGGAAAGTTGATTTGATGTGATGACTTGAGAGATTTTGCTTATTGGTGTTGCTGCAACGTGCCCAGTATAGCGTGTGTGATGTATTCACACGAGAGATTAAATGTATGGAAGTGACTGTAATGAGAATAATTTTTTTCTGTTTATGCAACAAGTTTATTACCATCTTAGATAGCAAGTTTTAATACCACCTGTTTTCCAGCTTAATTTTGATTCGGAGGATGTGGATGCAACAGTATAATATCATGTTATTTGTGTCATTACTGAAATGTTAATGTGCTTTCTTTAAGGTTATGCCTATGTTAGATATTTATTTTACTTTGCAGCATGTTAAATGAGACATGTCAGTGAAGATGTTTTGTTTTCACAGTAATTACGGTCCATGAGAAAATTGAAAGTTGAGATAAAGATGATCATGACTGAAGTAATGATGATGACTGAAGTAATGATGTTGATTGAAATATTGATGATGATGATGATGATGATTATGATTGAGATTGAGATGATGATAATAATGAGATGAGGAAGATAGTAATGTAGAGGAGAAATTGTATTAGTGACAGTAGAATATGACTATCGTAATTGAAAGCATGTTACGTGGAGTAGTTTGAGGATGTACTGTGGATCTATTTTGTAGTTTGTAGTAATGCATACAGTAGTTTTCAGTAGCTAGTTAAGTGAGTGTTGTGCATAATTTGGGCCATGGTTAGTATGAATGCTTCCATTTCATTGTCATGTGTGAATGTCTTCTAAGTGCACTTATTTTCTTTTGTTAGTGGTACCAGCTGGTCATTAAGAATTAATATTGGGATCCCAAATATGTTTTTCTCTGTCATGTTATTGTATGAAAAAGTCAATGTTACTGATATAATGTTAATGTATTCTGATTCTGTTCTAATGTTCTATTTGGATTGTGAAGCATTGTGTGTTAAATTTTGGATGGCAACCCCCTATAAAATTTAGTTCTTAAGTCAATATGTAGTCATTTTTTTCTCTCTTTGCCCCATGTTAAAAGCATTTTCAGTGCAATCCTTTTAAACATTTGAAATACTTGATTGTACATGACATACAGTTTTTTATGTGTGATTGTTTGTTAGAGCACCCTTTCTATTGTTTTGTGGTTTTGTTGTAGTTATTTTGCTGATGGCGGAGCTCGAGCGGATAAGCTGAGCACCCCCAATTGTCACACCAGATGTTCTAGAGACACCACAGGAGAGCTGTCGGGCAGCCACTACACTGCCGTGGCATAAGGAGCCACTATTTTGGGGGAGGCAGTCCAAGCCAGCGACTGCCCACCCCCGTTGTCATCTCCAACGACCTGCAGAATTAACAACATAACAGCCAGCATTATTCGTCGTTGTGGGTACACTACAAACTTACCCACAAACAGTTCCATCGGACCATCAATCTCAGGTGCAGTGTAGTGTGCGTGTGACAGAGGCAGCGTGGTGTGTGTGCGTGTGCGGGGTGCTCGAGCATAAGTGCTCAATTAACATATGATCCGTAAAGACTCGAGACTCTTAAATAGGCCAACAAGAAATAAATTTATATTATTCTGTCTTATTTGGGTGTTCATCACACATGTTTCATTTTTTGTTTTGTATGTCATTTTTGTCCGTATAATTGTCTTTCTGTAGTATTTGCCTTATGTCGACGGGGGCGTCGTTCTCGGTGGCCAGGGGGAGATGTGACGTATGCAGAGATTATAGAACATACGTCTCTCTGGTCATCGGGATTCGAGAGGGCAGTTAGTTCGGAGTAGGGAGAGTTAGGAATCTTAGGGAGGGGATAACGTCCCCGACGCTTCAGGAAGTGTCGTTTGAGACGAAGAGTCAGTGGGTGACCTTAGAGCAGCTAGGACGTGAAACTGCCTTCTCCGTGCCAGGCGGGCATGATGGCCTCGCCCGACAGACAAGGACTTAACGTGAGGTAATATATCATCTTTTATCCAATAAACCAGTTGCCATCTATCCCTTTAGAGTCTTATTTATGGTAAAGTAAACTCCCTCCTTCCTATATTGAGTCATGTAGTGTTTCCATTGCCGGCATTTCATATTATTTTTGTGTTTTACTTAGCTGCGTCCCTCGTCGTAGCCTCGCCGTGTAATAAGTTTTATTAATTTCCCGATACCTCTGCAAGCGAGTTGCCCCATCAGTTCGAGCATATAAGAAGAGGCTACGACAGTATCGGAAACAGAGAATAACATTTATAGGATATGTTTTCATAAGAGGCGACGTCTAGTAGGCACTTACGCTTCTCTGCCATTCTGTTATGGTTGACGACGTCGCCCGTATAAATAGAGCCGCCCAGAGAGCATCCACTCATTATTAACTCCAAGCAGCTGTAAATAGAGTCGGTCAGAGTGCATCGCTCATCATGGACTCTCAAGTGTGGAAAATAGTGTTAAAATACCTCAATCAGAGGCAACTGCAGGTCCTGCGATAATTGGCGTCTCTTCCTGCCGAGGTTTTGGATCATATCCTTCAGAAGACATTGATCGGTTATGGAACAAACTACCTCAGCACCTAAGATTGAATAATTTTCGCAGATGCACAAAGCATTGGAACAATTGATCACGTACGCAAATTACGGGCCACCACCAATGCTTTTCTGGTGTCATGAGTGTAAGGCCTCCTCTAATAAAATTTCAGGATTTATTAACCATAATTATTAGTGGCAGTTCACCACTAATAGTTCAGGATCCGGAAAAACTATTTTTTGTGTTAATCTGATTAAAAATCTAAAAAAAATGTGTTCAGCGTGATCAAATTTAGTGATATTGTGTGGTGTTATAGTGAAAATTCGGATATTCCTTTCGAGTTGACTGGAGTAAAATTTCCTATAGGTGTGCCCGAATTTAACAATATAAAAGGACAACAAAGATTAATTATCTTAGACGATCTTCTAAATTCCGCTTATTGTAAAGATGTTTGTGATTTATTTACCAAGGGAAGCCACCATAGAAGCACAATTGTTATTTAAGTACTCAAAATTTCTTTCATCAGGGACGACACTGTAGGGACATTTCTTTAAATGTCAAGTATCTGGTTGTATTAAAAAACGTTAGGGACAAGAATCAAGTAACGCATCTGACTAGACAGGTGTATTCCGAAGATTGGAAAGATCTCTTTGAGGCATACATGGACGCAACCGAAAAGCCACATGACTATCTTCTTTTCCATCCATGCCAGGAAACAAACGAGTTACTTAGGTTTAGAACTAATATATTTCCCTATGGTGATCCTACGACAGTCGATGTGCCTTTTAAAAAGAATGAGCAAGCGCATAAAGTCGAATTATCATCTGTTTCACGTGCTTCATAAAGCCAAATCTAAACTACGAAATGTCATATTACAGTCGGCTGACAAGGAGTTAGATAATTGTTCGAAAAGGAAACTCGAGAAATGCAAAAATTCTTTTGGAGGACTGGTTAATGAAAAGGAACAAGGTTCCGCTAAAAGAAAATATATAATACAAAAGGGAGGGGCTTTGATACCTTTGCTGTCAGCTGTCCTTGCGGGATTAACAAATTTCATTAAATCCTAAATGTTGCAAAAGTTATCATTGGTTTCCCCAGAATATTTAAATGCTTACGCATGCAAGAGAAAGAAAAGGAGAGTTACGAATATAAGTAGTAAATATCCATACGAGGAATGTTTTAAAAGAAGATCAAAGCTATCGCCATCGCCGTCGTTGCAGTTGCCACTCTCAGCGCCTTTAACGTCACCAAAGCCGTAGCCGCCGCCATCGCCTGTCCGGAAAAAGTTAGTTTTCTCCTCCTCCTCCTTCGACGACGAAGAGGAGGAGGTGGTGGTGGTTTTTCGAAAGCAGTGCCCAACCAAGGATAGTCATTTTAAGAAACGAAGAGAAACAGGAGGTTGAAAACATGACATAAGGAATTTCGGTTAATTTTCGGGTCCCAATTTGGCCCTATATTTACATACTTCCAGGGCTACTGACAGTGTTTTCGGCATTTATAGAGATAAAGGAGGAAACTTTAAAATTGGAGACTCTATGATCAAAATAGAAAACAATGACCTTTATATTAAAGTTGCACATTTTTAAAGTGCGAAGGGACTTTGGGAGCTATTAACGAGAGAAGAACGTTAATATGTCTGCTGTATCTCCATCAGATATCAATAAATATAAGCAAATACTTTTATTAACGAATGACCATTTGCAAAATAACGAACCTTTTAATCATATCAAATCCAAAAGGAGATAGAAGCACACGGAAATAATAGCGAAATTATTTCCTTCAAAGACTATTGAGGCCGATAAGTGGACCACATATAAATCAAATGTATAAGAAACATTTTTATGATCCGTCAAAACCTGATGTCTTTTCCACATTTTCAAAATCTCCAAAGGTCTTAACAAAAAGAAAAGAGGAAGGCTTGAAGACTAGCTTTTACAGCAAGATAACTACACTTTGCATAAACGAATTAGAAAACGATTTCAGAGAAATTGTTATACTGTAAACAACATTTATGACATCTGGGAAATTGATTTGGCAGACTTTCAGAATATAGCCAACCGAAACGACGGGACCAAATATGTTTTAGCTTGCGTGGATTGTTTCTCTAGTTACTCGTACGTAGAACCATTAAAATTAAAGAGTAACTCTGTCATAGCTGTGGCTTTTACTAACATTTTGACTACTGTCAGACCTCTATCCGTGAGAACCGATAAGGGAAAATAATTATAGGGTTGAATTTTCAAAACTGTTAAAACGAGAAGGTGTCGAACATCAGGTATGTTTAATTCCGGACGTCAAATGCGCCACGGTTGAACGCTTCAGTCGCACTTTGAAGACCAAACGTTTTAAATATTTCACACACACAAGAACTCTTAGCGATACATGGATGTGCTGGGTGAATTTGTCGAAGTTTACAATAGCACAATTCACTCGTCCATAGGTATGGCACCTTCAGATGTTAATCCTAGGATATTCTTCAAGTATGGAAGAAATTAAAAGAAGATCGGGACAGAGTGAGATAGACCTGTTAAATTTACACCAGGATCAAACGGTTAGGATAGGTAAAGAAAATATGAAGTTTTCCAAAGGTTTCGAACAAAATTATTCCACTGAAATTTTCAAAGTTACTAAAGTAATTAAACATTCACCTCAACCGATCTACGAATTGGAAGATCCCAACGAAACTCCCATCAAAGGCCAATTCTATAGCTATGAACTCACACCCGTTAAACTTACCAAAAATACGGTATTTACCAATAATACTGTATAGATAAAATATTGAAGACCCGAGTGTTTAGGGGCATTAAACAATTTCTCATCAGGTGGAAAGGATACGGCCCCGAGTTTGATAGCTGGATTAGTGCTGAAAATCTGAATGGATGAGTGCTCGTCACGCTCTTGAGCGATGCTGGTGCTAATTTGCACCAGATAAATCCCTGGCAACTTTTAGGAATGGTTTAGCGCATTCGGTTAATTTAGAACGCTATAAATGGGCAGTTGGTTTAGCCGAATTATCGTACTCTTGTGGTTATGAGTCCTTGGAACAAAACATTTTAAATTAAACTGGCGAACTAAACAAAAATGCAATTATAACCGGAGCAGGAAGTACTGTATTTGATAAAAATGTGTTTATTGGCTTCAAGCATCTATATACAAACACAAAGGATCTCGTTAAGACGAGATTTAAAAGAGCTTTTACTGACCGAGTTTCAGGGATATCTCATGCCCCATCAAAAAAAGATATCGGACTTGGAAGCCTCTGAGAAATAATGGGTTCCTACACATAGGGTAGCGATAAGCGAAACCAGTAAGGCAAACAGCATTCATATGACTTTTCCAAAAAAACAAAAAAAAACGGAAGTTGTGTTTGACGAAAAGATTTATTTCCAACTAGAATATACTAAGGCTTGGGTGACTTTTAAACACAATAAAAATTCTCTACCTAATTTAGATAATTTATAAGCTTGCCAATAAGACCATGTTTGTTGAGGTAAGCAACAACATGAAAACTCTATTTCTCAGATCTCACTGAAAACAGACTTTGAATTCGTTTACGATACGGAACACATATTTGTCTACTGTCGTAAAATAGATCCTCATTTTATAGGCGACGCTTACGTTCGCTGTTTAAGAGTAATTCAATCTCCATCCTTCTCTAGTCAGCACGCTTTTAAACAAAATATACTACGTTCCTGTGGAAAACATTTCTTTCAAACTACTGCCATAGAACTAACAACCAAATTTGGCACCTTAGCTAGATTTAGCAGTAGCATAAAACCAACAGTGTTGGTATTACACTTTAAAAATTACTGTTTTATTTCAGGTATTACTCTACAAGATTTTAATGATTTTTTTATTTTGGAGGACAAAATCGTTGCAAATGAATGGGCCGTGACAACCGTGAGCGAACCACCGCAAGTCATTTTTCATGATTTGCAAGCATCAACATGCTCCTGGGACTCGCTTACTGTAAAAGCGCAGAAAACCAATTATTGCTTAATAAGTAGGTCTCACGGTATTACTTGGGAGGACATTGGGTATCAAATGCGAATAGAGACAATGTCCAATGGTGTTTATTTTGTTAAAGGAAATTCTCCAAAAAGTGTATTTTCCTGTTTACCACCTTAGATATTGAGGATTTGGGGTGGAATAGCAAACTAAAGCTTACTTCCACTTGTAATCCTCATCGACGCGGCAAACACTGCACTCCGTCACCAGCGTTGTTATCGCCGAATGGGTGTGGAACAACAGTTGGGAATTTAATATTTTTTTAACTTGAGCACTCATGAATGATACATTTATCAATGGATCCTCTGACAGCTTACTATATAAACCAGAGTGGAGGACGTCTTGGGCAACTCACGGGGACCATGTACGGGGAGTCCTTACGTGAAACAAGGGCAAGGATTGGGCAGTTTTCTAGGAGGCCTCTTTAGAATCGCTAAACCCATTCTCTTTTCCGGAGCTAAGTCTCTCAGAAGGACAGCCCTCGCTACGGGAGCCAACATTCTTAGCGTTATAGTCACCGAACAATCAAATACCAAAATCAAAGACATTATGGCGAATAGAATCATGGAATCTACAAAAGACATTGCCGGCAGACTTCAACGAGGCATAGGTAAAACGAAAATACGCAAAAACATTAGGAAAGCAGTTTAAAATTCGAAAGGAACGACTTTTTGCTTAAATACACTTACCTACAGGACTTTCTATGCTGATCTTTGAGGGGCAACATTATGATTGTCGGAATTTGATATTGTTACAAAGAAACCGCTTAATCGGAGGTTAAAGGAAATTTCCAAATTGTATACACGCCAATTGCACCCATAGATCATTTGTTTTGGAATATGTTGTTCCAAAAGACAACGAGCACTACATAGATTAAAGGTTCTATTTAACTGTTACAGGCAAATTCACGAAACTTGAGGAAACAGACTTGGTAGACGAAAAAATTAAAGGTATTAACACATTATTAAATTCATTTTTGAGTCAATTAAGCGTATCTCTAATGGAGTTTCCATCACCCCTTCCGAGGATTTGTATTAAGTGCGCCAAAGAAAATCTCACTGCTCTCCCGTCTATGTCACATCATGTATCGTTGTACGTGGCCTTGCAAAACGATGGCCATTTAATTGGTTGCTTTAGGCTACGGTGCAAGTGTGTGCCACTCCTTCTGCTAAATAGTTACACCAATAACCACAAGAAAGGTTACAAAATGGGTAGAAACGAAATATATGTTTACACTCTAGATCATATTGGCTACGAGAGAAAGAGGTAGAGCGAGTGCATTTAGTTAGTCATACAGACCTCTTATTGTGATTGGTAGGCCATACCTTATTGGTTAGTGCAGGACACGCATTTGGAAGGGTTAAAAGCTAAGGGGAAAACTTGATGAGCGCCCAGGTTAGCGAAATGTAGAATGTGTAGTGTAAGAAGATTTTCAGGGGGTGCGAATTAAAGCTTGAAGGGCACAACAGGATTATAGACAAAAACATAACCCAATTTTATTACAATAATGTGTATGTCATATTCGGTAAACGATATAAATATACATATTTATCTTAGTTTCTAAACATGACCAGTGAGTTATAATAAAAGTGTAATTTGCATTTAGTAAACGAATATCATCATCTGTGGGTGTTTTATGGGGAGTGCCCTTTTTCTGACGAGTATGTAGACCGTCTTCCCCACTTTCCTGGGATATTTTATCCAGTAATTTACTATAAAGACATTCTTATGAACTGCCGTTACAATTGTTGTAACAGTGCGACCAACCTCACACATACCCACGATACGTCCACAAGTAATTTCGCTAGAATACGGCATGACTGGTTCTGAGACAATAAACATATTTTGGTTTCAATAACACCAGAAAAAGCGAAGGCATCAACCTCCCCACTTTTCCCCCTTATTGCTGTGTTATCAAGCCACCACGCTCTGCGATAGGTAAAGTGAAGGACACACCTCAAAGACCCCAGAAAAGGATACAAAATCCGCCGAAGATTTTATTTGGTGCAGTTTGTACCATTATAGAAGTTATCCGGAAACCGTGTGAACTTATGGTCATGATGCCGCCAAGAGTCATTTCACAAATGGTTCTTTATATATAGACAACGCCCTTCACGCACTTAAGGGAAGTAATGTAGGAAAGAACGGAACCTTGGCTGCCGGAGACTCAAACTTGGGTTAGAAGGAACAATGGGAAAGAAGCAATACTTCCAAAATCACAGTCATGTACGGTAAATAGCATGATGATCTGTTTAACGCTTCCATGCTTCTTCTTCCTGGAGTAATCGTCCATGTAAAACTAACAAAATCCAAGGAAACGTTCTGTTTGCTTAGCAAACCTATGGATCCAAAAATAAAATAATAATAATAATAATAATAATAATAATAATAATAATAATAATAATAATCTCACCTCCTAGATGCGACATTAAATGTCAGAAAAATTAACGCCTCTCCTATGATTATACAAGCTCATTTACAAGCATTGCTGAACGCTAGTGCATTATACAATTTCATTCGCGTGGATGTCAGGTCTTTTACCTTCGGCCCAGGTCAGAGTAGCATATCCATCGACAGTGCCGTGTTGAGACCCACTCTTACAGAATCTTGTTCGAAATGACCAAAAATACCAATTTTGCCAGAACGTTTGATTCAAATCCGTTTGAATTTCAACATTTTAAATTGTCAATTTTGCCATCTGGTTAATAGTCAACAAGTACCTTCGGAAGGACATTCCATAGACACAAGCCACGAGAGGGGCTCCACTTTGGCATACCAAACACTCTTTACCGGTATCAGGAACCCATCACATAAACAACGGGATTCAAATCGCGTATGACATGCATATTAAAGGACATTTCTTACTTCTCTTTTATTTAACTCCCGACAGCTCCGCATCGGAAGGTCATGGTAGCCTGCCCACCAGCGGTAACATCAGTAGATAAGTTCTCGGTTTAAGCAATGGATTAACGCTAATCCTTCCGCCAGGTGGCGTTGGTGTCGCGTCAATCCGCCTTAATCCGTGGTTGGCGGTAAATTCGAAACGCCACGGTGACTAGCGGTGAAGATTATTGATAATCCGATTTGCTTAATCCGGGGACTCTTTTTTATTTATTTTTATTAAATAGGATACCAAGAGATTTACAATTGCGGTTATATTAGTGGTAAAATGAGTACACACAAGAAGCACTAAATACACATATGGATGATATATTGGATTATAAACTATGAATACTGTGAAAAAGAAGCAAAAAATACACATATGAATGGAATAAGAAATAGGTAGAAATTATGAATTGGATTAATAAAATCACATGGATATATGCACTGTTTAAGTCTGGGATGCATTGTCACACATGTTTACGCACTCACGCACGAGGATAACCTTTAAAAATGTGGGCGGTGGATGTTGAAACCTGATACGTTCTTCTTCAACGCTGCTGTCGATGCGAAACACGTGTCTATGACGGAGAGTTTGGGTGATGGGCAGGTGAGAGAATTTGTCGCTGAGATGGTCTGTGGGAGCGGCTATGTGGATGGGTATGATGAAGTCTCTGTCGAAGCTGATGGCGTGGCAACTTGTAGCGGTGAGTTCGCTGCAGAGTGCGGATTTTGCGTTGTTGTTGAGGTAGATGATGCAGGTGGCATCTTCTTGGAAAATGTTAATTTTGTTAGGAACACAGTTTACGCGAATAACATCGGTACGATCTATGAATAGTTTGATGGTGACGGTCTTGACGTCGCCGAAGAATGTGGTACAGGATGAGATGATGCGGACACTGGAGGGAAATGCTCCTTGAAGGGAATGAAGATGAGTTTGAG
The DNA here is from genome assembly GCA_030765065.1 of Deroplatys truncata. NCBI lineage: Eukaryota > Metazoa > Arthropoda > Insecta > Mantodea > Mantidae > Deroplatys > Deroplatys truncata. Next base: position 680,482,045 of record CM060990.1, read on the forward strand.
GGTGAGGTTGTCGCCGACGAAAATTGCGTCGGTTTCGCAGGTCATTATGCGGAGGTGAACTGTACGACGTAACGTTTGAATCCGCTTCGCAGTTTCTCTTCGCCTTTGTAGATGATGTAGAACGGGTTGGAATTTAGGTTTTTGATGAGTTCGGGAGTGGCGTTTCCAAATCTGGAAGGGAGGAAAACCTCGGTATCGTCGTATAGTTTGACGACGGTTTTGGTTCTGTATACGGTGTCAATGGACCTGACGCTCTGTACATGGTATGGTACGTTTTCGCGTAGCGATGAGACGCTGAGTATGTCGCAGCTCTTGGAAATTCCTCAAGTGGCAAAGGGCGTCCATTTTGGCAGAAGTGGCAGTGTTTAACAAACGGAGCTGGACCAACGAAATGGACGCGTTGCGTTGGCAGGTTGTAATGCTGGCTGAACTTTCCGTAGGGAGCACACACTTCCTTGGCGTCAATGGAAAGCTGATGCGAAACGACGTTTACGTCGTATGGAGGGTAACGAGTGAAGATGGTGTTACCGTTTTGCAGGAGCACTTGTCGTTCTTGGGGCAGGAGCACCTCAAGGCGTTTTCCGTTATCGAGAATATTTAACAAAACGGCGAAGCACCCGAAGGTCAAGAATTATTTCTGCCATCGTATTCGTGGAGAAACTCTTGGATCTGCCGGTTAAGTTGAGCGAGGTCTTCGTAGAAACCCATGTAGCACCGCTGGCACAGGTAAGTGAGACATGCACGGAGTTAGCAGGTGCACATCGGATGGAAGCAGGAGGAGGAGTGGACTACGGCACAGGGATCTGCTGACATGTCACGTTGACAGCTGAGCACAAACTGTGTGCTAAATGTGGACGGCTATACTTATTTGAAGCCTACATCCGTAGGAAATGGTAATGAGTGGGGAAAAGGGGAGGGAGATATTAGGAAAGTCTACATCCGCAGGAAGGTGTGAGGATGTTAATTGGCAGGAAGGGAGATATGGAAAAACCGACATCCTGAGGAAGCGATAATGAGTGTGGGAAAGGAAGTGAGCAGCGAGATAATAGGAAAGCGGACATCCGTAGTAAGTGGTGAGATTGTTAATTGGCAGGAAGGGAGATGTTGAAAAGAGCGGTTGGAGAAGCCATATGCACAGGAAGCGATAATCGGAGGATTTGAATTGGAAGGAAATAACGGGAGATTGGAAAACACCCAAGCTCACCACCAAACGTTTTTGCGATAGGTGATTCTGCCTTTGTGATCTTCTTCCACGATAGTTCTGTTTTCATGGGCGCTGAACTTCTACTTGCGTGTATAAGATCGGGTAAAATATAGGGTAGTACATTGCCCAAATGTACCGTTAAGCAACTACCGAAGTACATACGGCTTTGGTATATAATTTCCTGCATATTAGGTACGGAAATGTACTGTTCGAAGAAAATTATATATAGTCCCCTTGTGGCAACAAATTGGAAGCATTTATGGAACGATTGGTGCTCTTTTTCTACACGATTTGTGTTGCAGGAAGCCCATAAATGAGATTTGAAATGGATATTGTTGAAACTGATGTTGGAAAACACGAAATGAATTTGGCTCTCGCAGCTGTGAACTTTGACGGACACAGGTTTGCCGTCGTAGGTATGATAGTTGAAACGGAGTGCATAAAGAGCATTTTTTTAGGATGTCCCCTTGCTTCGTAATTTTTAAACACCCTGGTTCCCTCGCAGTACATGTAGACGTAGGTTCTGTATCCCATGCTGGAGCTGATGATGAGAGGCGACTGAGAGTTGGACGGTTATGGTTGAGGGATGTTTTGGATGAGGGAGGTTTTAGGAAATGTTCTATTTCCAGGAAGGTTCGAAAATTAGCGCACCGGATATACTTGGTGAACTAGGTAAAGTTTGTGTAATCGAAAGGGACGTTGGAAGCATGAAGGAGGTCTCGCGGTATGCCAAGATTTGGTTTTGCACGTCCATTTCTTCTTTCCTTTTATGATACAAGATGTCGGTAATGATTCGCTGCAGGCTATGCAGTTCGTCCCATTCTTGTGGGGTCAGGGAGATGCTGCTGCCTTGCAGGTCTTTGAAGACGATGTTTAGCTTACCGAATGCGCAGCTGAAAAGGGTCGAAATGCACTCGCAGAACTGATATTCTTATAGACGTCCCTCGGAGTGGTGAAGGCAGCGATTAATGATAGACTTCGCTTCGGCGGGTTGTTCTATTCTGTCGAACTGAGGACAATGGCGTTGCGTTTTCCGCATTTTACAACGGTCACCACTAGCTGCTGTGGAGGATCCATCTCTCTCTCTCCCTTTGCAGCGTACACATGTGTATTGTGAAACTCAGTAAAAGTTATCTTCTTCTAGAATATTAATAAAAATTAAAACATAAACCACAGGTTTTATAGCACTTAAAATTATGTTTATTCCATAACGCTGTTAGGTAATAAATGGTTTCACATGGTAGTCAGAAAACCACAACAAAAGAACCAGCATTATTTCTCTTTTATACAGTACCAAAGCTTCGAGAGCAGCTTCGCAGACAGAGATCTGTGAAAGGGGAAGAACTTTGTAGGTGCTTTTTAACGTGAGTTTCTTTCTTCAGTTTCCTTTCACTGCACTCTACGAGAAATTGGAATAGAGTGCGTTTGGCTACGTGGTAGGGACATAGGACGTAGCAGATGGAAGATAATTCAGAGGCGACCGCATAATATTGACAGATAAAATTTGGAATACAGTGTGCAGATAAAATGTCACTAATTTACAGTGTCAAATAGCACGGGATTACGGGAGGACATGCCATTTGGACTACATGAGAATAAAGACGCTGTTTAGCGTGACCAGGCAACGAATTAATTGATGACACCGTGGTCAGAATATACCCACTCTGTGAAGGGAAAACATGGATGCATATTCTGGCAGTGTGCAGAGAACCAGAATTATTAAGAAAGCAATATTTACCACCACAGTTTCTGAATTCCAGTTTGGGAATGAAGGCTTGCTTGGATGTAATGTCAGACACTGGGTGTCATTTACTGGAGTCAGTTTTAGTTAAGATTCGGCAAAGAAGGTTAATTGCCATGGAGAATGGAAGAGGGGGAAGGCAAATAAGAGTGAGGGTTTTACTGTTCTTAAGGGTCAGAACACTGTATATATATTTAAAGCCACGTTTGTAATTTTATTTCACTTTATGCATTTTTATTCTTCATTTTTCTCTCCATTATGTTAGAATAGATTAGGACGAGAAGCAGAGGGGGACTTAGCAGCTTGGCCTATACAGATCTTTTGTACCTAGGCCCCTGACGGGGCGCCCCCGGGAGGGAAGGATGAGGTGAGATGAGACAGAGGGCGGCCGGGCCAGGAGGCGCGACAAGCAGAGGGCAGGGTCCCTACCATTTACAGATTTTAACTTCCCGGGTGGTGACTGGTGCAGCCGGCTCCACTCCCGCTGTGTGAGCTTACACATTCCCTGGGGTTCCGGGACCCGGAGACCGCTCGCAGTCCGGGGGACGAAGGTTTGTTCAGAGCACCCTTTTCCCCTGACATGCACACGCCGAACCTCTCGCCGATACTTGCAACCCTGAAAGAAACGAAGCAAATGAAAGGTGAAGAGAAATGGGAATGGAGATAAAAGGAAGGGACAAGAAATTCGGGGGATGGAATGATCTTTCCCAGTATTCGTCTGGCGACCCGGGGAAAACCTTAAAAAATACCCATGGGTTAGGAAGATCGTTCACGGGTGGCGAACCCACGTCCTCCAGAATGCGGGCCAGAGCCGTTACCGCCTGAGCCATCCCGCCCCGTCTCTATTGTGTTAGTATGCAGTAACCAAATGTAGATATTTAGTACTGCACTCACAATTGAGATGCCTCCGCGGTAACACGTGAGGCTCACATTCGATAGGACCTGGTTCGATCTCCACCCACTCTGATCTTGGGTTTTTCGTGGCTTTCACACATCAGTAGGCGAGTGTTGGCATGGTTTCTCATCTACCACTATTTTCTTTCCATCGCTTCCCTTTCATTCCGTTTCCTTCTCATGTTTCATATGTGGTTCTAAGTTTCGTGGCGTATGCTCGAATTCTTGCTCAAAGGAAAGAGCACTCCGTGTACACCAGAGGGCTGCTTGGTTAACGGGTTGTTCATTGGTCTCTCTAGACCTATCTGATAGTGCGATGGGTCTTCGAGCCTACAACTGTTAAAGGTTTCAGCAGGTATCTGTGGCCTGTAGCCTCCTGTATTTGAATACCCTATAGCACTGTGCTCTTACTGTAAGATTCCAGGGACAGGAAAAGCATGTACGGTGCAAGTGCACTCTCAAACTGCTTAACACTAAAAGTCTTTCCGCTACTTATTCTCCGGTGACTCCCGTGAGCCTCCTCTCTTCCTCTCAACACCCACTCTCCGCTGGTGTTCACTGGATCAACGAAATCTACCATTATGGTGCGCAGAAGTCGTTTTAGCTATTACCGTTATCAAGACTTTGGAACTAGAGCGTAGTTAGCTACTGTACGTTAATAATCGGAACGATATAACTTTTTAAATACCTGTTCATATTATCGAAATTTATAACAAGCATTTGTTGGAAATAGCGTGCTTATAAAATGTCAGTATGTAATATTTATATGTGTTACACATAATTCATTAATAAGCAAGTTGTTTCGATGTTTGGATTCTTGCGCTACTGCAAGGAAAAGCAACTAAGAGGACATATTGCCTATTCTTAAGCGCGAGTTCACGATGTTATACATCAAAATAGCCATTTTCGTCTGAAAAAGTAATAGATACACACATAAACAATATTTTAGAAATGCTCGCTTTTTTCTCTGATGTAGACACTATACACGTAAATGATGATGAGATGCGGTTTAAGGGCGCTAAACAGCTGAGGTCATCAGCGCCCTTACAAAGTATAAAATTTAAAATCCAAAAATAAAAGACAGGTAAAAAACAGCATAGTTAAAAACGGGACACAAACCCGCGATGTCCAAAGAGCTAAAAAACAAAACATCAAGTTCTAAAAACCAACAGACTAAAAACATGGTCAATAAAAGTGTAAAACGTGTCAAGAGCTGTAGAATACGAGGGACATGATTGTCACATGTCCGCCGGGGAGAAGAGACCCAGTATAACAATAGAAAATCTCAAACCTAAACGACGCTCAGCGCAGCAAATGCGCCGATTAAAATCACTGTCGCTTATAAAACTTAAAAGCAATTCTACAGCACGTGCGTCGTCTGTCAAAACGTTGGGTATGCCAACAGGCAGGTCCACACGAACGCGCAACGGAGCTAAAACTTGAAACTGTTAAAATGTGACGCACCGTTAACGCCGCATCACACTGCACACAGTGGTGCGGGGTCACCATTGAGTATGTATCTGTGACTAAAAACGCAATGTCCGATTCGTAAACGAGTTAAAAGTACCTTTTCCCGACGAGAAGAACGAGAAGAGGTAACCCAGACTAACGGAGGAGGTTTAACCTCCCGCAGATTGTTCCCCGGAGGGCCGTCCACTCATCGCTCCAAAGCGAGAGATTGCGGCGACGTAAAATAATACACAAATCTGACGAGGGAACAACACAGATAAAACCTCTGGGTGATAATATCGCCGATTTGGCAGCGGCGTCCGCAGAATCGTTCCCTGAGATGCCCACATGACCTGGAATCCACACGAAGGAGACGCTGATGCCGGAAGCACCAAGCGAGTGGAGCAGGTCATGAATGCGCTGTACGACCGGGTGGTAACTGTAAAGCGCGCTAATACTTTGAAGAGCACTCAGGGATTCTGATCAAATAAAGCAGTGCCGTAAGTCTTGCGGCTGGACGTATAAAAGTGACTGATAAATACAAAAACGTTCGGGCGTAAAAATCGAACATTGCTCGGGTAAACGAAAGGTAAAACTATGTTCACCAAAAACAAAGGCACACCCTACTTCAATAACAGTCTTAGACCCATCACTATATAAAATGACATTCCCCGAATTGCGACTGCAGTTCTAAAAACGCTGATCTAAAGACTGAAGAAGGGGTCTCATTCTTCGGCATCCGTTAACCCAAGGTGACAGTGGGCCTCAGCGCGCAACCATGGAGGAAAAGGCGTTTCCCCCTGGGAAGGGCCGGCGCTGGCGTAACGTCCAAATGCCGGAGAAGCTGTCAGAATCGAACCCCTGGAGGGAGCAATGCCGAGGAGCTAATTAACTATTGCCGTTCAAGCAACTCCTCGAAAAATAACTCGAAGTACGGGTGGTCAGGCAAGCTTGAGAGTCGACAGGCATAGCTGCACAAAAGCATCTCGCGCCGGAAGGACAGCGGAGGCTCTGCAGCTTCAGTGTATAGATTAGGTACAGGGCTGGTTGGAAAGGCCCCTGTAGCGACTCTTATGCCATGATGGTGAATGGCATTTAATCGACATAACACAGATGGACGTGCCGACGAATAGACAATGCACGCGTAATCAAGCTTGGATCGGACCAAAGAGCGATAAAGATGCAGGATGGTCCGATCAACTCCCCAGGATGTGCCGTTAAAACAAGTAAAAGATTAACAGAACGGTCACACTTTGCTTTTAAAAAGGAAATGTGCGAAGTCCAGCTCAGCTTTCTATCGAAGATCAATCCCAAAAATTTCGCCTCGTCTACAAACGGAAGTATCCCCGGCCCAAGATGGAGAGAGGGCGGAGGGAAAGCCTTCCGTCGCCAGAAATTAATACAGACGGATTTCACGGCGGAAAAATTAAAGCCGTTGGCGTTACTCCAGGCCTAGAGACGGTCGATACAGCTCTGGCGACGGCGTTCGAGCAGACAGGTCCTCCGTGAACTACAAAAAATGACAAAATCGCCAACGAAAAGGGACGATAAAGTGCCAGGTGGAATACAATCAACAATGGGGTTGATAGCTATCACAAAAAGCGTGACACTGAGTACAGAGAACTGCGGTACTCCATTATCTTGAATAAAACGACTAGATAAAACCGAGCCCACACGTACACGAAAGACGCGGTCCGTCATAAACTCCCTAAGAAATATGGGAAGACAACCGCGGAGATTCCATGCGTGAAGTATACGTAAAATGCCGGCCCTCCAACAAGTGTCATAAGCTTTCTTCAGGTCAAAAAACACAGCCACTGTTTGACACTTTCTCAAAAATCCGTTCATAATATGCGTCGACAGAGACACCAGATGGTCGACGGTAGAGCGATGGCGACGAAATCCGCACTGAGCGTTCGCTAGAAGTTTCTGAGACTCAAGCCACCATGTCAACCGCCCTTGCAAATGCAACTGGTGAGGGAGATAGGGCGGTAGCTGGAAGTTAGTTGGCGATCCTTCCCAGGCTTAAGGATAGGGACGATGGTGGCTTCGCGCCAAACGGAAGGAAAAAGGCCGTCTTGCCATATACGGTTATAGACCCGTAAGAGAAAGAGTTTACTATCGCCTGAAAGGTTCTTTAGCATCAGAACATGAACGCCGTCCGGCCCAGGAGCGGAGTGCCTAGAGAAATGGAGAGCGTGCTCAAGTTTCATTATAACACTCGGTATTACCAGACCGAAAATTATAGGTCTCCGAATCCAGCCGGTCTTTTAGATTGCGAAAGCCGGCGGAATAATGGGCAGAATTGGAAACCGCCTCAAAAGCAGCACCTAGAGTGTTAGCAATGGCAGCCGGATTCACTATGGTGGCATTGGAAACCTGAAGGCAGACACAGTACAATATGACACTTTTACCGGAGAAGCGACGAAGTTTATCCCAAGCAACAGAGGAAGGAGTGAAGCGATTAAAAGACTCGACAAAACGAGTCCACGACGCCTTCTTGCTATCCAGAATAATGCGACTAACCCTGGCGCGTGATTGCTTAAAAGTAACCAAATTATCAAGTGTAGGGTGTTGCCGAAACACCCTAAGTGCAGTTCTACGGGCAAGAACGGCAACCCGACACTCCTCGTTCCACTAAGGAACAGGAATCCGTCGAGGGTGAGAGGACGAACGGGGAATGGTACGTTCGGCGGCAGATAGCATCTTAGAGGTAAGCTGCTGCACCATTTGGTTAACGTCAGAGAAGGGCTGGTCCTGAAAACATACGAGGCTGGAATGCAATCTCCAGTCGGCTTTAGTGAATATCCAGGTAGGTGCTCTGGAACGCTGGACGTGGTGAGACAGAAGAGAAACGATGCAGGGGTAATGGTCGCTGGAGTAGGTGTCAGCGACGACGTTCCACTGCAGACGACAAGCAAGCTGGATGGAGCAAACAACAAGGTCCAAGTGAGAGAATGTACCAGAAGAATCACACAGAAAGGTAGGTTCACCCGTATTTAGCATGGAGAGGCTGAAATGATAAAAAAATGTCGGAAAGAAGAGTTTCCCTCTCACAAGCCCTTTGCGAAACCCACAGGGGGTGATGGGCATTAAAATCTCCCAACAGAAGAAATGGTGTTGGAAGAGCGGACAAGAGATCACGAATGTCCGCGTTAGCGAGGTGAGACGATGGAGGTGAATACACAGAGTAAACAGAAAAGAAAAAGCCAAGTAACCGTAGTTTAACGGCAACAGCTTGCAAGTCGGACGCAAGAGTGAGAATTTGAAAATGAACGTCGTTATGCACTAATAACATGACACCTCCATGAGCAGGAGTACCCTTCTCCGGTTCAAGATCGTAGCGAACCGGAGTATACCCTCGGAGATCAAAAGGATCGTGAGGGAAAGCTTAGACTCCTGCTAACACACAATTATAGGTGAATGGGAACGCAATAAAAGTTGCATTTCCGCCCTATGCGGTCGCACACCACGTAAATTCCATGTCAAGATAGCCATGAATAAAAGGGATAAACTTCTTACTTAGAATGGCGGCTCAAAATCACTTTTTGCTTAACCTAGGCGCTCGGGCTTTTTGTATGGAGTTGGTCAGAATCCATAGGCTCCTCGAAGGGAGGGCCCACGCGCTCAGTGCCAGAAACCGATTCAAGCGCCGAGGATCGGTTCTGGGTGGCAACGGGTGAAGGGGGCCGCTGAGCGCGGCTTGTCCCAGAAGCGTCCTGGGACTGTGACCTCCGAGGAGGAGAAGAAGGTGAACTTTTCTTACCGCGCGCACGCGGAGGGTCTTTTAGATAATCTTCCCTTCGAAATTTCTGCTTCGATTTCTTCTCGGTGCCTTGTGACTTCATAACCTTTGGACCAGCTTTAGATGGCTTTATAACAGTGGCTTGAATGGACGGCCGGATGGTAGTGGCGGTCAGTGCAGTCATGGTCCAGGTTTGACTCTCTGCATCCTTCTGGGGTACTGGCGAGGCAACAACAGAACTGAATGATCCTGATCGCAGGAGCGTAGGTTGGCGCGCATGGTAACGCCTCCAGGCTTTCGCGAAGGAGAGTTTCTCCTTTACCCGGATCTACTGGATAGCCTTCTCGTCCAAATGCCGCGAACAGTCGGCAAATGAAGCAGAATGAGACCCTTTGCAATTAATGCAGACGGGGGCTGTTAAACAGTTACCTTCGTTTGAGAGCTGCCTACATGTTGCACAGATGTTAACAGCACTCTTACATGAGACTTTCGTATGCCCAAAACGTTGGCATTTGAAAGAACGCAGAGGTCTAGGAATATAGGGCCTCACCGCAATACGTTCGTACCCTGCTGTAATGCTCGTGGGCAGATCGACGCCATCAAATGTTAGAAAAAGTGTACGAGTGGGCACCAACACTCCGTCGCGTTTGGCATGCACTCGATGCACTGCTGTCACCTTTTGATCTGATAGATATTCGACTAGGTCCTCGTCCGATATACCATCGAGGCTATGCGTGGTGACGACGCCTCGACAGGAATTCAAGGTGCGGTGCTTTTCAACACGGATGGGATAACCTTGGAGAAGCGTAGCGCGCAACAAGGTCTTACTTTGCTGATCGGACTTTGTTTGTACTAATAAGGAACCATTGCGAAGACGAGTGCAGGACTGAACCGGACCAGCAATAGAATCAATGCCTTTCTGACTGAAAACAGGGTTCACCTTCTCGAAAGATTGTCCTTCCTCAGTTCGCGTAATGACTAAGTAACAACCAGAAGACGGTGGTGCTACTTCTGTTACCAAAACTTTTCGGCGCTTATTTGAAATAATGGAGAAAGGGGGCACCATAGTGAAAGAAATCCTCCACCATTGCACCCGTCTCCGACCTCGAGCTCTGACTTCCCGGGCGTTACCCCGGCTTGGGTGATTGGCCTATCTATACCTATCTCACCCCAGGGTCACACCTCCCAGAACATAGACAGAGGGACCCAATCGCCCTCAGAAGTCAGCAGCTCATGCAATGGCCCCCCGCGAGACTTCAGTTGAACAGCGGATACGAACACATACCCTACATGACGACCCCGGGTGGTGGGGATGACGCCATTACCCACTCACCCAGTTGCGCACCCAGTGCGTCAGGCTGTGTCCAAGGTGGATTAAAATAAAATGTAAAAGAAACTAAAAGTGTGTGGGCCCACGCAAGGTAGGCCGGCGAGGAATAAAAACGATGTGTTAATCAATAGACGTGGGCGAAATGTGCGTAAATAGAACAGAAGTAAGAAACGATGGCGAGGGGCGTCATGTAATAAAATGCACAGAACGCACGAGAGCCTAGTTTGAGTCCCGCGGTCACGAGGGCGAACCCACCTCGACCGGACGAGGGTGGAAGGATGATGATGGCGATGAAAGGCTCAAGAACCCCCGGGTACGCCGAACCCGTACTCACATAAGGTGAGCTCCTGGGGGGATGCACGTAAACGCCTGTTATTTATCGAAAATACAAAACTATCAAAAATAGTTAATTTTATTATATGTGTAGTCAATTTCTCAACATAAAGGTAAATTACACCAGTAGTTGAGGAAACTTTTCGGACAGAAGCATCTTCAAGGTCAGAGAATTTGATAGGGGGGGTCCGTCTCCAACAACTTTGATTTGTCAAGCCCAGACAATTTGCTGTAGGGGTCCGTTTGGGAAATTAGTGATGGGATGCAAGGTCGGACAGTTTGCATGTTTGAGGTAGATGAGTTTGCACTCCCGTGTACCGGAAGGGGTAGGCACGCCTACCTGTGGTGGCCGCAGCTGAGTGGGCTGTGGGCTCTACCCCGCCCGGTTTCGCTGGTGGGTGTGGGTACTCCGCCACGCTGTTGCGCTGTTGGGGCGCACCTCCGCTAGGGGAATGTGAGACAGTTTGGAAGCGCGGAGCAAGGTGGGACAGTTTGGAAGGGAGGGAGAGATCGGAAAGTTTGGTAGCGAGATGGGGCTGTTTGCATGGGGTTGCGCAGCCCCTAGGTTGGCAACCGTACCTATGCCGAGTGCAGCTACGTGGGCGCTGCTGCCCTCTTCGTTTTTGTGGCGGGTGTGAGTACCCCCGCCCCGCTGTAGCGGGTGTGGGTTACGCCCCCGGGGCGCACTGCCGCTGGTTGGAAGGTGGGACAATTTGGTAGCGCGGAGCAAGGTCAGACAGTTTGGAAGGGAGTGCTAGTTCGGACACTTTGGTAGCGAGGTGCGAGATGGGACAGTTTGGAAGGGCGGAGTAAGGTCAGACATTTTGGAAGCGATTGCAAGGTCGGACAGTTTAGAAGCGAGGCACGAGAACGGACAGATTTGTAGCGATGTGGGACAGTTTTGCCGCTGGGGGCACTACAAGGTTTTAAATTTAGAGGATTAATATGGAAAGGGAATGGGATAAATGAATATGTATGAGACGAGAATTTCAGATGTTTTTATTGAATCGAAAAACTGATATACACATAAAGTCATTTAGGAGGTAAAATTTTACACATGACGCAGTCGGAGACGAAGGGTGTGGGCCGTCTATGCGGTCCCTCTTAACCGTTTGGTTCCAATGCTCGGAGCACCTTTTAAATGGTGAGAAAGCATCTCTGGAAAATGCATGTCCAAGGATTGCCATACTTGGTCGACATCTGTAGGCGGATATAGGGAAAGGAATCGGTGTCCAGATATAGCAACGGCGGGCCGCTCCACGTGCGATAGTTGTGCTAACTGTCGATAGCATTGCAAGTATTTGAATAATGTGTCTGATATAGCTGAAAATGATGAAATTAGGTAACGTGAGAAAATAATTTGTTACATGCTGGATTGGAACCTCCCTTGGTATAAACCTGTTTTATGAGTAGATGCTTTAGCCAACGGACCAATGAAACTGGAAACGAGTGCATATACTTTAAGGCACACGGAGAACGGAGCTTACCTTGATGGAGAGACGAAGGAAACAAACGAGAAAAGGAAAGGATGTAAGGAGAGAGGGGAATATAAAGCTGGAGAAGATGTATGGGATTGGTCGAAATAAGGAAGACGGGGATTGGACGAAACGAGATAGGAAGATGGGAGTGGGGGCGTTTTGGGTATGAAAATTAAAAAAGTATTACAAGGGACGAGGACGGCACGATGGAGGCGATTTTGTTTTTAGCGCTGTTTGGAGGGACTGTGGTAGGAGAGGATAGTTGCGTGAGTTTCGGAAGGTGTGGGTTTGCGGTAAACGATGTTACAGGAGAATTAAAGAATGCGACATTGTGCAAAAAGAACCACGAGTTAACGACAAACTGCACGTGTAAGTATGAAAAAAGGGTAGAATGTAGATACAATGCGACGATCATGAACATGGAAGGTTTGAGAAACGCGTATAGGTGCATGAAACCCGTAACGAGATGCGATGATGGGAAACGCTGCGGTTTTTTATATATGGAATCGGAGGGGTGGGGCAGATGGAATGCCCGGAAGGATACGTAACGAGCGAAATATGCGAATGTGTAAAATGTGGAAAGAAGGGGGAGAGATGTACGAACAATTACGGTTCCCCGGTGAAGATGTACACGGGGCGAACGTTACCGAATTTGTGGAAGTTTTGGACTGCAGTTTTATGCTGGATACATTAAATTTACCGGAAGGGTTGGACTTGGATTTGAAGTTGACGCCGGAGGAAAGCGAACTGATTTTGGCCCATAGCATAATGAATGAGGTGAACAGTTACCTGACGGAAACTTCTATGTATTTATCTGCAGAATACGGCAGCCGAGAGTGGAATTTGGAGATAGGAGGAAGTAAGATGGTGGGTAGAGCAGAAAGAGGATTGAGAGGGGTGCGGAGGGACATTTGAAAGTGACTTCGGAATGCGAAACAAGCGGAGCAGGAGGGCGGACGTCTATCGATAAATTGAGTAAGGAGGCGGCGGATAGGTGCAAGAAAAGCACTAATCGGTTGAAGCAGAAGATGATAATGGAGTGTAAAGACAGGAGCAAAATGCTGAATAGGGAGTTGGATGCTGCCACTAAGAATAAACAAGATAGGGAAGAAGATTTGCGAAAGGAGCAAGAAGCGTTAATAAGGGTAACTAAGGAGCTGGGGTTGAAAAAGGAAAATGTGACGAGTAAGCACTGTTTGGTGGCGAAGATAAAGTTGAACGTGGGAAAGACGCTGGAAGAATTTGAGGGACTGAAGGGTCTGATAACGAAACTTGGAATAGCTTACAGCGGGAACGATAGAAAGGCGGAATACCCAAACTACGCCTAATCTTACGACATGACGGATGAAGGAGATGGAACGGAAAAGGAGGAAGAGAAGGGGGAGGAAATAGATTTGAAATACATCACAAATTAAGGTAAGTAAAAAGATGATTCACTAATTGAGGTAGATTTTTGAAAGAACTTACTGATATAAACATGTGTTTGTGCATTTTGATACGAATACATTGCTTTGGTTAAGAGTGTTTATTTGTGTATGTTTTTGCTCAAATTAGAATGGGATACATTGACTTGGTCAAAAAAGATAGATATAGCACAATCTAACAGAGTATATAAAACGAATAGATTAACATTTTCCAACAATACAATACACGTAAGGTGGAACATCATGGCTAAAATTCACGTCAATAAAAATGACAAACGAGAAAGCATTGACTAGACCGTTTACGAAGGTTTGAACTGCTTTTTTTTTCAAATTAGCGCATTTTAACAATTTTTTACTTAATTTTTTGGAAAATAATTCATAATTTTTATATAGAAAATAACCCACAGAACCTCCAATTCGTTGACCAACAAGTTGAGGTTTTTGCACACCTCTTTTAATTTACGCATATTTTTCCACTATTCTTACTACATTTTGTTTTGGAAAAAAAGCAATTCACATTAGGTTTTTTCTCCTTACTTTGTTTGACAGCGGTTGGCATCCATCCTGATTAAATTAAGGGGTCGGCTGGAAAGACGATGATGTTGTCGGAATCGATTGCGTTCGAACCCTTCTAGGGGAGGGTTTGAGCGCCATCATCTCTTTCCTTTTCCTTAGCGCCTTCCACTTATTTCTCACACGGAGGTAGAAATTTGTGATTCGCTCCACCTCGTTCTCCAACGTTAATTTTAATTCTGCATTCCTTTTATGCAATTGATCCGTCATACCGGACAACCTAACGACTTCCTTTTCCAGGTGGGAGATGTAGGTCTCTCTGGTCGTGTACATGTAGAAGCTTTTGAAATCCTGGACCTGCTTCCAGGGCGTTGCAGATGCCGAAGATTCGCAAGCTCTCAGCAGCCTGTGCAGCTCGCGCTGGAACTCGAGATTGTTCTCGTACCACTCCAGTTGCTGCTGCTCGAACGCCATAGTGTAACTGACGGATATGAAAGATGGTGGCAAAACTGGAAATGTTCAAAGGGGATTCGAAAGCCAGAGACTTGAGGGAAGCGAGCGAAGGATTGCAGATGATGCACGCACAGTCGCGGAGATTTTGTTTGCGGTGATGGCAAGAAACTTTATAAACGTAAATTTTGGAAGGGGAGCAAAGGGCGCGAGGATCGCGAAAGAAGTACATTCTCAAACTGCCACGCGTATCGAGTAGACACACGACGCTAAACGTTTGCAAGGGATCTTTAAAATACATGTTAACGGAAACCAAAAGATCGCACTATGCGAGAGAATGGGAGCATCTTCGCAGATACCCAATGCCACGAACACGGAGCGAATTAAAAAGGGTGCCACACCGGGACATTGCATCATGCACACGTGCCTGTGCAATAGCGTGTCTAACACGAATGTAAAGGAGACGTCGCGGTGGATGAAGGAAGCGCGAGTATCGATGTACCAATCGTCGTTGGAATCGACGATGAAAAAATTGAGTAAAGACTCACGATGGAGAAAATTTGGAGATCATGATGTAGAAAATAGGTATCGGAGGCGTTCCAGATGGTGTCATGGGGTTGCACAGCTGTGTGCAAAAATCGCAGGAAATGACCGTGAGTACATCGTTTTCGACGAAATAGGAATAAATTTTAATCAAATGGCTCCAGAAGGAGGGAAACCAGAGTGTGGAATAAGACTCCAATTGCGAAAAGCTGGGAAATAAGAATCCAATAGCGAAAAGGTATGAAATCGACGGAGGAATGAGGTTAATTTCCATGTTTTCGGAAACAGGGAGGCGTGGGCAGAAAAGGGGGAGACAGAAGGAAGCGACGAATGCCATGATCTTTAAAAAAAGAGTAATAAATATTACGATAAATTTTTATTTCAATATGGATAAAAAATTCCAAACTAGGGAGTGCGATAAAAAGAATAGGAGATTGTACATAGAGGCGTTACAAAGCGAACAATGCACTCTCGCAAAATTGGACGGGTGTGCTGCACGGTGCGCATATTGCATTTGACGTGCACATCGCAATTTGGACAAAGACCAGAAGGGGTGTAAGATCTGACAGGATTTTGCGCATTTTAACGCGCAGTATCGATGGAAGGCATCTGAAAAAAGGAAAAAGAGAAAAAAACCTTACGTCTAAAATGGATCGAAAAGGCTAGCCACTGTAAAACGGACAGGAGTTAACCGAGCTGCGGTCGAGAGCGACATAGCGTAGCCATCCGCATAGGGTTGCACGAAGCCTCGAGCAATTGACTCTTATACAATGCGTGAGCTTGAAATCGCGGCTTTTTTTTGACGCGACCGGCAGTGTCTCCGCAATTTGGACAAGACGGGGGAGGAGAGTTTATAGAACGTCGCGCGCTGCAAACCAGGACATAACAGTAATGACCTTCTGTTGCGTGGCAGGGGCCGACGAGATCATCGCAGGCGACGGGCATCTAAAACGGAAGGGAAAAAAAGCATAACAACAGGGTTGGAGGTGAAGTTTTTAAAACAAACGTTTACGAAAAAAACGGACAGAAATCGGTCCATCCGTGTTTTGCAGATATGTAAAATAACCAAGCATATAAACAAGCATGACAATGCGGGTAATGTATTCTTCTGCAACTTGACATTAAACAATGTGCGTATTGAATACCATGGGCGGCAGATACCCGCATTCGGTACATATCGAGGAAGGAGTATTCATTGGATTTTGAGCAAAGCAAAACGTCACGTCGCACTCATGGCACTTTAATGCATAACAGGGACTGTCGTGATGATTAGACTCGGACATCTGAAAGAAAAAAGAAAAACGCTGGAACGTCATGATCGGATGTTTTCAAAAACTTAATTTAGATGCAGCGGTACGATTCCGTCGCAATGGTCGTCGTACCACTTCAAGATGTCGTATCTCAAATAGGGGGTGCCTCTCGAAAAAGGACTGCAACGATCGTGGACTTAGGTTTGCGCGTGATAATACCACAAGGGACACTTTGTGGTGCACAAAACGTTATCGGATTGATCAGCGCGACCAAATAACTATCTATACAATAATTCATTAGTTTGATCGGAAAACAATCTATAAAATACAATTTGGAAAGAGCAAATATGTTCGACGAGAGGGTGAAATTCGGTGGAGGAACAAAATAATCTAAAGCATTTAACTTTTCGCTTCCACAAAGGCAAGTGGAGATCGATGGGTCCCCTTATAGTGTCTTCGATTCGAAATTCCAACGGAAATTTACATTCCAGGCATGTAATGTCTGGGTAGTAAACACCGGGTTGTTGGAACCTTCTGTCGACGTAATATTTAACGTTATGAATATAAAAATTGCAAATAATATCGGTCCAAGGGTAAATACGAATATCGGCAGGTTTACCGGTAACCATGGGTTTGAACGCATTGACAGCACATATCGAGGATTCACATAAAGGACATGTGACGGTGTAACAAGGAAAACACTGTTCGCCTCGAACGACACATTCATCTGAAAAACGCGTACGAATGGGCAAACAATAAAATGCGTCACCGAAGAGTCGTGGAGTTTCTTTTTTACTTTAAACTATTGGAAAATTATTTTGAAATACTTACGATGAAGTAGCACCATACGAAAGAGGCGGAGGCAGCAGTACAGCTGGAAATGAACGAGTATCGGCGATGCAGGATGCGAAAGTTTTTGCCGGATGGCGAAGATCGCACACTGTAGGGTAAAAAAAGCTAAGATTGCGCATGTTAAGGTATATTTTAAAACAACAGCTGTATGATACTTTGAAAACTTAAAAAAAGCTATCCAAAAATGTATCATTACATGTCTGAGGTTGGCCGAGAGAAACCAACGGCTCCCAGTAGCAGAAAACTCGGAGGAAGAATGACAGAAAAAGATGCGAAGATTTTCAGCTGTAGAAGAAAGAAAAAAAGAACGACAGGAAACCATTTGTTTCGTGCCAATGACGTTTTATCGCTCGAAGCGAAAAAAAGTTGGAATAAATGAGTAAAGTTTTTGTACTTACACCAATGCTTCGGTTCTCGCACCTTCGTTAAGCTGAGCACAACAGAGGTGAATGCATGGATGGAGCGGGCAGTATTTATACTTAAAAATGGAAGCGCGTTGCCTCACGACGGTCGTTAAACGAGGAAGTTAAGCGTTCCAGTTTTAGCAAGTGCATGGTTTTAGATAAGCAAGAAAACATGACTTTTCGACGGTCGTGACTCGTGCGAAGCCGGAAAAAGTTATGCGACTCTAGCGACGCTGTTCATGAAGTGCGATAAGCAATGTTCACGATCGCTACTCGTGCAAACGCGGAAGAAAACACGGTCACGATCGTTACTGTGCTAACGCGTAAGAAGACACGGTCACGAGTGTCACGATCATCACTCATGCGAACGCGGAAGATAAGCGTTCTATTTCTTAGCGAGGCGGTCAATGGCTTGCGATAAAATAACGTAGTGCACGACTATGCATCCTCCATGCAGTTGTTCGTTTTTAACAGAAAATGAAACTGGCAATCGAGTCAAATGGCGTGACCAACGTGAGGCGACGGTATACTTAGGAGTGTGCCGGAGAAGTTTGGTCTTTGCAGCCTTTCACCGCAGAGCGGTGGGTAAGAGAAAAAAGGTAACGTGATAATGATCTCGAATATCTATATGTGTGTTGTTTTTCTTTAAAGGCGAATGCCGAGGTAGTGAAAATAACTAGAACAAGGGGGGAGACGATCTATCTGGTTATTACTTCACCAACGAGCACGATATTCTCGTTCCCAGGAATGCAATATCTTACGACGACGATGGCGGCTTTGCGGAACGTAGCGAGCCTCTTTTCGATATTTTGCAGCATGGGCAGAGAACGGTGAAAAAGTTGTTTTCGGGGTATACCGAAACGGACATAGTGGTGAGACCCATGTTCGAACATGCCAATCCTGTTTGAGGAAGTGTTAAAGTTCGCGAACGAAAATTTATGGGAAAATTCGCCCGGATGGTTAGGTATGTCCCCTTAGAATATGGAGAAGACCCGAAAACGCGTTTAGCATTAGCAATTTGGAATAAGTGAATCCCGAGGTGATCATGCATTCCTACGAACGGGCCATGCAGAGCAACGAGGAGTTTTTGATTAACGTCCGTTAAAAATCACTTGCGTTTGGACGAAGCAGGTTGCGGGTTCGTGCTTTAATCCATGCACCCTGTGCGAGGGGAACAAGGGCATCATACGCATTCAAAATGCAGAACACCTGTGCCTGCCAAGGACCATAGCGGTGTGCAAAGATAAGGCCGACGGCGATAACGAGTACCTCTCGGTGAGGCGCAGCGAACATAAACAGAAGCAAATAGCGTTAAACTTGTGCAACGGCATAGCGAACAAAGATTTGGCATTCTCGCTGGAAGAAGTCAAAGCATTCGAAAAGAAATTAAAAGAGTACCGTTTCACGTTTGGCGTTTTGTACGAGACCGCTGGCACCTCCAAAAAACATAGATCTACTTTATTACGAGGGACACTTTAACGCCATCGTAATACTGCATACTTGCTTTAGATTCAAAACCTATTGTCGGCAATGCGATACGCCCTTTTATACTAAGAGGGAGAATCATAAGTGCGATGAGAAGTGCATCAAGTGTCATCGCGAACCTCACGGCCACTTCGATGTGTAGGTGCAGTGTGGGAGATGTTATAGGGATTTTAACGGACTGGAATGCTACGATCTGAGGAAGGGCGGGATCTATATCAAGACCGAGTCCATATGCGACGTGGAGAAGTTTTGCCTTTCGTGCAACAAGCAATGCAACACCGAGTACAGGAAGGTGCCTCATCGGTGCGGCGAAAAATATTGTAGAAACTAAAATTCACGTGGATGCAAACCACATGTGTTTCATTCAGACATACACCAACCCCAAGTTGAAGAGAAATCCATTTATTTTCATGTTTGTCGATTTCGAATGGACTAAAAATACGTCGTATCGCGAAGGCGATGGGGTTACGGAACACGTGCCCAACCTGTGCGTGTTGTATCAGGGGTGCTCGTTGTGCATCAACGAACGCCTCGACATCGCGAATTGCCACCAATGTGGGGGAAAAGAGCGGGTGTACGATAGGGATTGCATGAAGCAAGTTTTGGAACACGCCGCCCAAACCAGGTTTAAACCTTAGGATGTGATTATCGTGCCTCATAATTTGAGAGGGTATGACGGGCAATTTCTTCTGAGGTGTATCGTGAAGGCTTTAAAATGGAATCCGGAACTCGTCAGGAGCGGGATGCAAATTTACAAAATAACGTTTCTATACTCCTCAACTTCATTCCCATGCCGCTATCGCGCTTTTCTAAGACGTTCGCACTACGCGAATGCAAAGGATATTTCCCTATCTGCTCAATACGGAGAAAAACCGAGGCTACGTGGGGCCAATGCCGGAGCAAATGTACTTCTGTCCGGACGCAATGGGCGCGGTCGAACGCGAAGCTTTCGAACTGTGGCATCGGGTAAAGGTCTCTTCAGGATTCGTATTTCACATGAAGGAGGAAATGACGGCGTATTGCAAGATGGACGTTCGCCTATTGAGCATGGGCGTTTCAAACTTTCGAAAAAATGTTTCGTCAAAGACAACGGCATCGATCTCTATAGGGAGTCCGTCACGATATCAAGCGCGTGCATGAAAGTTTACAGAAAAAGACTCATGCCGAAAGACGTCATTCCCATCATTCCTCACGGCGGGTAGCGATTGGCCGAGGCCCAATCGCGCATCGCGTGCCTCTGATTATCGTGGTTGGAGCATTTGCAAAACGCTGTCATCCGTTACGCTATAGAGGCAGAGATTAAAATCGTGGGTTTTAAAGTGGACGGATGGGACGGCGATAGAAAGGTCTACTTTTTTACGGGTATTTCTACCACGGCTATCACAAGTGCTTTCCTAATAGACATTCCGCCAAATATGACAACGGCGGGGAAACCAAGGGATCGCGCTACGAGACCACGGAGAGGATCACCAAAGCTATTCGAGATGCGAGGTGTAGGAGATATGGGAGTGCGCATTCAGAAGCATGATGAAAAACGATGGCGCGCTTGCGCTGTTCGAAAAGACTCGCGAGGCGAAATTTCCCAAGCTCTTGAATCCTAGAGAAGCCTTTTTTGGCGGGTGCACGAATTGCACCAAAGTGTACCGCGAGATATTTTATTACAACGTTTGCAGCCTTTACACGTATGTGAACAAAACCAAGGCTTACCCGTTCGGTCACCCCAAGATACACGGGGATCACTTCCCCAACCTGGTGTGCATCGAAGGCGGGCTGGTAAATTCCACGATTTTACCCTGTACAGATCTGTATCACCACATACTGCCCTCGAGAATCAACGGCAAGCTGATGTTTCTTTTATGCCGCACGTGTGCATAAACGGAAGTGACCGAAGAATGTGACCACGAGGAGCGTGATAGATGTTTGACGGGCACTTGGTTCATAGATAGGTGAAGGAGGCCGTCGAGAAGAGATACAGAATCTTGAAGGTGTACGAAATTTGGTAGTACGACATGGCTCGCTACGATCGAGACGCCGGAAAAAAGGGATTGTTCGAGGATACGTGAATTTCTTTCTAAACATGAAGACGGAGACCTTGGGCTGGACGAAGCACTGCACACGGAGCGGTCGAGAACGCGCTACGTCGACGATTTCTTGGAAAGGGAGAGCGTTCTATTGGATTTCGAAGGCATGGAGGTGTGTCCTGGCAAGCGGGAAATATGTAAATTGATGCTTAATTCATTTTGGGGAAGGTACGGGCAGCACGAAAACCTACCCTCGTGCGAAGTCGTCAAGTATTACTCTAGATTAATCGAATTGCTAAATAACTCGGAAATCAAGATTCGGTCGTACATGCCCGTTTCCGACCAAGTCATATATGTGGTGTGGCAGTACGACGAATGCACCCCCAAAATAAACCTTACCACAAACTTGGTCATTGCGGTCTACACCACGGTGCACGGTGCTTGGAACTGTATTCCTATCTCGATAAACTCGGAGACCGCCATAGTTACTTCGACACGGATTCCGTCATAGCGACCTACAAAAAGGGGGAGTAGATTCCGCCCACCAGCGCATTTTTGGGGGACATGACCGACGAGCTGGAAAAATTTGGCGAGCACGCCTACATATGCAAATTCGCTTCCTACGGTCCCAAGAGTTACTGTTTTGAAGTGATGTGTTACGGCGAGGACCAAGTTTGCGTAATGTGTAAAATCAAGGGTATCACGCTCAATTCGGTTAACCTTTAAATCAACACCATCGTGTTGCGCGACTTCGTATTGAACGATCATCGCAAAATGGTCACCTTGAAGGGAAAGCAAATAAGCAGAAAAAGTTATGAAAGGTCACCACCGCCCCGTATACCAAAACCTTTCGCATGGTGGTGAGCAAGCGGGTTTTGCAGCACGATTTGGATTCCTACCCGTACGGATATAAAAGCCGCCAATGTGACAAAGCACCTTTTATTCATTTTTCACAGAAGAGAGCCGGAAGACCAGGAACCTGCGATTCCTAAAAGGCTTAAATCCGGTTCCGGGATCGATTCCTAAAGCGCGTGCATCTGCCAAAATAAGCGGGAGAGGAGGGAGAGCTTTGCGAAAATGGTTGGAATTTTGGAAAAGAAATAAAATCCGGCACCGTCACACCCCCTTCGAAGCTTAGGCGTAGGGTGCTGAATAGAAATCTTGCTTCGTGGCGCAAACTGCTTTCCGATGCGGGATAGGGTACCGCTGGCGGCAAGGTGCCAATGGGGGCGTTGCACAGAAACGTGGATGCGTGGCGCAGTTTGCTTTCCGATGCAGGGCAGGTCGACGAATCGGCACCCCACGAGCGGGTCAAACCTGCAGTGGCAGAAAATGCGTCGCTAGGGGAAGTGGTGCACGACAGGGGCAGATTTAAGCCGGTTCACCCCAGAAGGGTTGTGGATATGCGGGGTGCGACGCTGGAATAAGAGGTGCACGACAGGGGTAGGTTCAAAACGGTATTTCCCGGCAGGGTGGTGGACATGTGCGAGGCGTCGCTGGGAGTATTGGTGCCTAATAGAGGATCATTTAAGCGGTTAAATCCGGGAAGGGCAGTGCACATGCATGATGTATCGCTGGGGGAAGTGGCGGCGAACAGGGGAAGGCTTAAGCGGGCGAACATAGGAAGAGACGTGTACATGCAGGAAGCGGTCGATGTTGCACCGGCAGTCGCAAGGAGGATGTTTCGAAATGTGCTTTTCCGAGCACGATACAAGTGGCCGAACCACCCATGCGGGAAATCTACCTTCCTGACACGCCTTCTTGCCAACGCGAACTACATATTCGATAAACCCATCAAGCGCGCCGTGTGGTGCCACCCGCAGGAATATCCGCCTGTTTTAGCAAGCGCCTTTAGCTACTGCAGTTTCAACGAGTACTCCTACGCAGGTATATCTCCCTTAAATTTATTGACGATTTGATATGGGAATCGCTTTCCACAGACTTGTCGAAATTTTTCACCAGAGGATTCGCACCATCGAAACTTCGGAGTCATTTACATTTTGTAAATCTGGTTTCCTCACGGCATGAAGTTTCGCAAAATCTCTCTCAATGCCAATTACACAGTCGTCTTAGAAACAGAAGAGATAAGATGCAGATCGAGAGATTGTCCCAGCAGATGGGACCCCGAAACTCTAAATTACTATCGGAGGCCTTTAAAGCGCCCACGCGAACGCCCCACGGGCACCTGGTCTTGGGCTGCACGCTGTATACGCCCGACGCTAGAGAACCGGTGTTTTGCCCGGAGAAATGGCTTCCCGCATCGTGCAGGTATAGATATGGCTGTGCCTGACGGTTCGTTGCCCATTATGGAACCAAAAATACGTAAGGTATCATCTCCTCTGATAGTGAGGCAATCCGACAACCACATCGCTCTCAGCAAGGCTAGACCGAAGTTGCGCAAAAAGATCTTGAAAGAAGAGAAACCGGAAACTATCAAGGCTATTTCGGAATGCGTGTTTAACGTTTGAAGGGAAGGGTGCCCATCTCTTCCGGCACCAGAAAGGTTTTAAAAAGGCACAAAACGTGCTGGAGACGTCTAGTCGATAAGAAGCTGTCGTTAAAGAGAAAGTGAAAGATCCTCATTCAGAAAGGCGGACTTTTAACCGCGTTTCTATTTCCCATTTCTGGTTCCATCGTTAGCGCCATCGTTTCCAAGTTAGTGTAAACATGAAGCATGCGAAGAAGATCGTAATGTATCGCTCCGAACCCGAGAGCACCAAGAGGTTGCACGTCATCGATAATGCCATCACGCACATCTCCGAGATATCTCGAGGATCATGAATGCGGAAAGGTCGTACGAGGAAAAGAGGAACATTTTAAAACATAAGTTAGGCAACTATTACGATCTTCTGTCGACGCTAAGGCCGACGTCGCCGCAAACTCATCTATCAGCAATACTGGATCAGTTTCACGAGGAACTGTTAAAGAAACTAACCCATTTGGTGAAGAAAAAGCTTCTCTTTCACCAGGATAATGCACCCGCACACACAAGTCAGCCATTGCCATCGCAAAATTTGTGGAATTGGAATACGAATTGCTAACTCACCTACCATATTCTCCAGATTTGGCTCCGAGCGACTTCTTCCTCTTCGCAAACCTGAAAAATTGGCTTGCTGGGAAAATTAACGTCCAGTGAACGCATCATGGCAGAAACAATCTCATATTTTACAGGCTTCGAAAAATCATATTTTGGGAAGAGTTAAAAAATTGGAGAAACGTTGGACATGTGTTGAATTGAAAGGAGACTATGGTGAGAAAAAATTGATTTTTTGAAAAAAATACCCTAGACAGACAGACGTCAAATTGAGTGCCCCACAGTAGTGGCACCGTGGCGGAGCAGTGCATCCTACTTTCGTGTGCCCGTAAAGGCAACAGCGTCGGCAGGGCGGTGTCCAGGTAGAGCGGCTGGGCTCGATCTTCAGGTATTTGCCCAAGAAGTGAAGGCCGTGAGAGAGCAGTGTCGCAATGTGCCTTGTTCCTGAAGGCAAGGCGCACTAGCGGTGTAGGGCCCTTTCGTGACTGCATTCTGGTGGCCTTCAGAGCTGAGGGCCAGAGTTATTG
Source organism: Deroplatys truncata (assembly GCA_030765065.1). Taxonomy (NCBI): domain Eukaryota; kingdom Metazoa; phylum Arthropoda; class Insecta; order Mantodea; family Mantidae; genus Deroplatys; species Deroplatys truncata. Next base: position 680,506,722 of record CM060990.1, read on the forward strand.
GACGGAACTCAGAAGAACGTGTGTCGGTAGCTGCTGGTGAACGCCAACAACCACAGCGCTAAAATTACCAAAGCGCTGGGTTTGGCTCTCTCCAGGTGAAGCAGCGTCGAGAGGGGCTCTGTCGTCAGGGACTTCAGAGTGATGCGAGGAGTCTAGTCCTCGCAGAGAAGTGTTTTCCGGTGCCGGAGAATCAGGCGTTGGCGGTAGGCTGGCTGTACCAGCTGTGACGGTGCTTTGCCGTTGCCGATTCGGCTTCGTCGGCAGAAGTTTCTACTGCTGCTGCTGCAGCTCTGCGTTGCTTTATTCTAGCCATGGCGAGAAGAGCTCCTATCTGCTCGAAGGCTCGAGGCGAAGTCGTCAACGCTAGACTACTAATGTCACAATATTTATACCTAACCAGCGACGGATACGATCTGTCTACATTCTCTCTAATGGTCGAGCTCTGGCCAATCAGGTGACTACTGTAGCTTCATTGCTACAGCAAACATATTTAATTTCACTCTGGATCACGGCAGATTTCCACCTTCTTGGAAAGAAGCCAACATCCTGCTGTTCCCGAAAGAAAATAAAAATCTGGCTTTACCCATCAATTATAGGCCAATTGGCCTGCTGAACACAAACACAATATACTAATACCCGAACAACTACAACCCTACAACTACTAAGAATGACGGAGGAAATCACTAAAGCATATAACACGAACAAATCAACAGGCGCCCTCTATCTAGACATTGAACGCGCTTTCGATAAACTTTGGCACGCTAGACTTCTCAGAAAACTTAAGCAATACGATTTCCCAGATTCTACTATGGTCCTTATTAGGGATCACCTCTATGATCGACGCTTTCAGAACTTCTTTGAGGAAGCAGTCTCAAGTACCAAAGCCGGGGTATCACAAGGAAGTCTCTTGGGGCCGATATTGTTCAACCTGTAAAAAAATGACATGCCTAAACTAGTAAGAACGAGCAAGTATATGTATGCGGATGATCGTAACGCAGCCTACTCAACCTCGAATCATACACTTACGCCTGCGAAATGCACTAAACACACCGGAACCTTGGTTCGCCAAGTGGACAATTACAGTCAATCCCAGAAAAACACAGTCAATAATATTCACAAAAAGATTACAGCACAGGAAATGTAAAACAATCTTCAGCCGCTAAAGTACCAAGCCGAAAGAATCGAATAGACTGACCAAGTGACCTACTTAGGTCTAACTATGGATCAAGGCCTACGCTGGAATAAACATATTGCTAAGGTCAGAGCCAAGGCCAATGGTCAGCTAAATAGACTTTTACCTGTACTCAACACAAACAGCCAACTTAAACTAAACATGGGACTTACCCTATACAAAACATTACGCCAATCTTTACCTATGCAGCCCCGGTTTGGAAATACGCTGCAAAAACGCATATAAACAAGCTACAGACGTTCCAGAATAGGATAATCCGAATAATAACTAAACCGCCGGTTGCACCAGCCTATCTCTTACACCAAGAGCTAAAACTGCACACAATTGAAGAATTCAACAAGACCCAAAGTTTCAACCTTTACAAGCGCAAGGAAAAGAACATGAACGGTCTAATACAAGATTTAGGCACATACAAAACCAACCAAAACAAACATAAAAGACAGCTGTCTCTATTTGACAGAACCTTTGGTCTGGGGGAACCCGAATGGAATACCTAGACAACCTTGTAATACTACCGTAAAACACTACCCATGCCTAGGTTACATGTGACCAATAGTAGCCCTGGAAGTCCTTGCTGTCTGAGCCAAGGCGGCCCTCGGGGACGAGGGCCCCCCGCGAGTGGCACCGGCTCGCTCCTGCATCTGTAGGCAGGCAGCCCGCCGTGTGTGCACTCCATGCGACCAGACTTGATAAAGGACACGCGTAAGGGAAAACGTAAATTGACGATGGCAAACGGCGAGAAATACAAACGATTACCAAACTAAATGATTAAAATCAAACAAAATTGTCATGTACACTCACGACGCCATAAGACGGAGCACAGGAATCCTTAATATTATCATCACAACACTTTTCTTGCAAAGACGAAGCTGCACGGCTGAAGCTAAGTACTATCACATATTTCAAGTCTCACTCACATTGAACATCGTATATATATCAAAATACAAAATACACTTTTAATATGTACATATATATGTTTATTTATATATATGCATGCGTAGTTTAGTTTGTTCTTGGGAAGAAGCCACTGGTCAAACTGTCTGACTCGTGTACAGGTACCTCACTTGTAACGCACAACACGCACCTCACTAGAAGACGCTGCGCCTAGGCGAGGTCAAGACGTTAAAGCAACTCCCCGAATGTCCCAAACAAACACCCCAAATCCGCCAGGGCGTTATCGGGGTCTTGACCATGGTTACGTCCTGACTCCTCACCCTCACCTGACCTAGGCCCTAGTGGCCGGCCAACACACCCGCTCCTTGAATCCGCAGGTGCAATAGCAGTACTGCTGCACTATACCTGAATCCCCTCCGGTGGAGGAGATTTTAGTGGGTATGCCATTACTGGAGATACCCACACTCTCAGCCCCGACTCTCATTGGGGCTGGGGTAATGACTAAATAATTTTCTCCTTCACTCGAAAAAAACATACCTTCAGTTCCCCTGAGGATGGCAGCAGAGTTAGTCGCTGAAAGCTTGGGCAGTTATCCATATTTTACCTGCCTGCTGGCCCGAGAAACTATCGTCAATAACCAACGCCGGGAAAGCATCAAATCTTTAATTAACAAACCAATCTACTTGTTTCCTTTATGTTTTCCCTGTACCTTTGTCTGGCTCAGGGTAGCCAAGTTGGCGGAATTTCCGCTAAATTTGACGGATTTTACACTGCATTTAGCGGTCAGCATTTTTAACGGATTTATGGACTGTTGTCTACAGTAATATTTTTCTGTTTAATGCAATGTTTTAATTATATAATTAGAAACCAGATTTTGTGAGAAAAAGTTCTAGATGGAACTACAAGTTAATCTCCCCTCTTCCCACACACCCATTTCCATCTAAGTGATGAAACTGCACATTGCACAATACCACATGAAACATGACATCTCCATGTACCAACATGACCTGCGTGGAATATGTTTATATGTAATGAGATAAACGCATTCACGTGACTATCGCAATATGAGTCGGTCAAAGTTATAACGCTGTGAAAGATAACGTAAAATGTTATTGCTTTACGGTGTTATCGCTTATGTCCAACCTTGCTGTATGTATTCTAAAATACCATTATCTATACCTACTTTCCTCTCCCCACTTCCACAAACCACGAAAGTCCGTAAGACCAGAATATAACAAATGAATCAGTGCTGCTTTGGTTTCTGTCTCCCCCCTGCTTCCATATCATTAAGTGTTTATTGCACGTGGGTGATGTTTAATAGTCAATTTCGATATAGTGTTTCCCCTGCTTCAACAGAACAATCTTTCCTGCTTTTCTGTTCTTTGCTGTTAGTATTACATTTACAAGTTAGCTTTGACCGAAGTTTAGCTCTCGCGTCATTACAGTGTATAGTGCTAAACTGTTGATCTCTATGGTACGGTTGGCCTTGGTGTAATTGGTGGTTTTCTTTATTTTGTTATTGGTTGCGTCAAAATGTCAAAAAAGGGACAAAAAACACGCCCAAAAGTTTAGAAAAGAATGGCTTAGCTACAAGCAATTGAAAGACTAGCTTGTTGAGATTCCCGCCGAACCTGCTAGTGCGCGATGTCGATTTCGCCAGTGCAATTTAAATTCGCGGCTGTCGGATGTATTGAATCATTAAAAAAGCCAAAGGCATGTAAAAGCTGAAGCGCCATTTTGTTTACAGGGACAGTTAAAATTGGATTTACACGTAGTTAGGCATACCCACCAATGAAGTTTCTGTTGCAGAAGCGGCATTAAGTTTATTTGTTGCTAACCATTGCGCAATTACATCTGTGAATCACCTCTGCAGTATCTCAAAAAGGTGTTTTAAGGCTGCTGACCATGTCTCTCGGATGCATTTGCACAGTAGTAATGTAGTGGTGGTGTGATTAAAAATATTCTTTACCCACACTTCAAGCCCAGTCTGAAAAAAGATATAGGAGACGGATATTTCAATGCTCTTTTACACGAATTTTGGAACATTATCGTCAGAAAATTCTTAGCTGCGTGTGTGATATACTATTCTGGAGGCCAAGGTCGCATTGTTCCTACAATGCGTATCCAGAAAGTAAGTTTCCCGATTTTATTTCCTTTAAAGTAAAGGTATTTAGTCAGGAAAATTGCGCATGCGTAACATATCTATGACGTATCAATCATATGCCGGCCGGACAGGTCCAGCCTGTAACACGGCAGCAGTGGCCCGAAATGGCTGCTCTTATTCGTTCTCCCGCCGCCTGAGAGGTTCGGTCAGTGATAAAGTTTCTTACTGCACAAAACATAGCGCCGATCGAAATTCATCGTCAGCTCTGTCAGGTCCCTTACGGACCTAACATCATGGGCAAATAGAAGGTGCGTCGCTGGTGTAGGCAGTTTTCCGAAGGTCGTCAAAGTGCCCAAGATGAAGACCGCAGTGGGCGACAGTCTCTCATCAATTATGACCTTGATGAACTGCCAGCTAGTGCTGCAGCGCATCGTGGAGAACTGACGCTTCACGATTACCGAGCTCAGCAGCCATTTTCCGTAAATATCGCGCTCTTTGTTGCATGAAATTGTCATTCAGCACCTGCTGTTCAGGAAATTGTGTGCCAGGTGGGTGCCGAAAAACCTGACAACCAAGCACAAAACGAAACACTTTGGAGCAGCACTGACATTTCTGCAGCGGTATCATGATGACGGCGACGAGTTCCTCGAGAGGTTCGCCACGGGCGGTGAGACGTGGATTTCGCACTTTATCCTGGAAACCAAGCAGCAGTCAATGCGTTGGCTTCACAGTGGATCTCCGGTCAAGACGAAATTCAAACAGGCTGTGTCGGTGCAGAAAGTGATGTGCACGGTGTTCTGGGTCAGGAAGGGCATTCTGCTCATTGACTCCCTGCCCAGATGTGAAACACTGCGGAAATTGCGACGTGCCATTCAAAACAAGAGGCGTGGAATGCTTATTGCAGGTGTTGTGCTGCTCCATGACAATGCTCGCCCACATACGGCTCGGCGCACAGCAAATGTTCTGCAGGAGTTCGGCTGGGAGCTGTTTGATCATCCACCATACAGTCCTGATCTTTCTCCCAGCGATTTCCATCTTTTCCTGCACCTCAAGAAATTCCTGTTCTCCGGTCAGCGTTTTGACGACGAAGAGCTGAAGACAACTGTCACGCGCTCGTTCGATTCACAGGCGGCAGATTTCTACGACACAGGAATACAAAAGTTGATCCCACGATATGTAAAGTGTCTGAATTCTTGTGGTGACTGTCGAAAAGTAGCTCAAACATTGCTGTACCTGTCGTCAATAAAGTTTTTCATGTAGCTATGTTTTCTTTGTTTAAAACAATAGGGAACTTACTTTCTGGGCGAGCCTCGTACATTCTTGGGAATGGTAGATTTATAAGGCAACGCAGTAGGAATAACCAATTGTTTGAAATCTTTGCTTAATGAGATTGGTTTGAACATTCTTTTAATGCGCGTTTTGGCTAATGACAATACAGCAGTTATGGTAAGCAACAATAATGGTATGTATCAGAATTTGAAAAGAGAAGTCCCTCATCTTGTCTTAATTCCTTGTGTCTGTCATTCTGTGCAGCTGGCGGTATCTTCTGCGGCAGCTGAAGCTTTGCACCTAAATTTGGAGTTCTTGTTGTCCGAAACGTATTCTGGGTTTTCCAAGTCTTCGTCTCGTAAAATTGCTTACAGAAAGTTATTCAATGCAATAAGTGAAGGAGCTACTCCATTAAAAATGGTTCAGAAGTGCAACACACGTTGGATGTCTATTTTAGAAGCTGTCTTCCGTATTCTGTCTTAGTGGCATGAACTAAAATCGCACTTTGAAATCGCAGCACTTGATGAGAAGTGCTATACTGCTCATCTTCTTTATAATATGTACAGTGATGACAAACAAAATTTACCTTGCCTTACTGAAACCTAATTTGGAAGAATGTCAGTTGGTTAATAAGGCATTTAAGTAAAATTTTGCAGACCAATCAGGCTTCCAAACGATGTTTTACTAATGAGCGGGCTCGTTAAGAGAATTGTTGTACCAGGGTACAGAGATGATCTTTTAACAGCTGATGTTCGTAAACATAAGTCGCCGAGAATATGCTTAGGTCATGAAGTCGAACTTTTACTGCAAACAAAATTTCATCTGAGGTTGAGAATGTCATAAGGAAAAGGTGTGAACATTTTCTTGCTTCCCTTGCTTCTGAGCTGCGGCGCCGCTTGCCCCAGTATGTGAAGGTTTTGCAAAAGTGTGCTTAAATGCTCCAAGAAAATGCTTGCGAGTGATAAAAGAACCGATAGTATCGTTGGCCAAGGAAATGGGCTTGTCTGACAGTACAGTAACCAAAATTGACTTGCAGTGGTCGAAGCTCACTACCGTGCAGTGGAAGGAAAAATACACAATACTGCGGCGTTCTGGAATGAAGTTAGGTCATATAAGGATGCCAGAGACTTAAATCCTTTCCAAGAGCTTTTGGATCTGTCTACAAAGCTTCTGATTTTACCCTGATCTAATGCAGACGTGGAAAGGGCATTTAGTCAGTTGAACTTGATAAAAACATCAAGGCGCAACAGACTAACTACTGTAATGGTGAACGCCATAATTAAATAAGAGCTTGTCTTAATCGTCTGGGTAAGTGCTGCCATGATTACGAGCTGCCAGAGAATGTTCTCCGAGAAATCGGCACCATGAGAGCATATGCCACAGATATTTCTCCACCCGCCCCCAGTACTTTAGAAGACACAGTATAGCAAGATGAGGAGGAAATTGAAATGCTGTGTCTTGAACTATATTAATATGGTGAGTGGGATCTAAACCTTTTAATAATAATAATAATAATAATAATAATAATAATAATAATTAACCATGATGATGGCGAAGCAAATTCTTTATAAGTTATCAGTAGATTGAAAATTTAATTTTAAGGGGGCAAACAACAATAACCATTTAGCGGATTTTAACTTCAGTTTAACGGAATAAATTTGTCTGAGTTGCCAACACTGGTCTAGCTACCAATAGAGCACAACACATGTTAATGTTTCAGTGTACCTAAGTTTAATGTAGCTTTTTAAAATGTAAATAAATCGCACATTTGAAACAAAAGGCTACAAAGCTATGAGAGAACGTAGACTTTCACGGCCGGAGTCAGTATAACAGGAAATTATTTCCGGGCTGTTTTGCCATGGTCTGTTGGAGATAGATGTTCCAGGCGTTTCGTCTACAACTACGGTAGACATCTTCAGTGGCACTGTCGAAGTCTTCTAGGAGAAGTTTGCGTTGCGTCTGAAATGCCGGAACTCGAACTCCGGTCTGGTAGGCTCGTGGTGCGCCTAAGTGATTTTTCTATGCACCTACCCTTGGAAGGGCTTAACCATAGGGATGGTGGAACTATTGTAGGGTGGTGTTTTGGTTTTGATGTTGTGGGTGTGATGGGAGGTAGCGCTATGTTTTCATAGGCTCCTCAACGGCTGCCATTTCAGGAGCAGCGCCAGTGCTCTTCTCCACTGCTGTTTGTTCTTCCTTAATGGATTGTGGTTTATTTGATTTTGATTGACCACTCCCATGGGGAGGGGAGTACTTAGTGAGGAAGGTTTGTGATGTTGGCAGGTTTATGTTCGTGCTGCTATATTTATACTAAGAGGGCTCTCCGCTAATTGGTCCGTATGCCGGTCGGCTGGTGGGAGGGTCCCAGCTGTCTCAAAGGTGTTGCTCTCTTCTGATTCGCTCGCTTTGTTTTCTCGTGTTATATGACGTTTCTTGCCTTGAATGACTGGATGCTAGTTATTGTCGAACTTTAGAGGCTCTTCTTTCTCATTAAAATTGTTTCGATGGCTTTACGTTGTAGTCGGGCACGGTAATGTGTCATGGATGAAAGAATGTTGGTGTCCTGGAACTTAATGTTGTGCTCGTCCTCCGCTTCAATGGCGTGTTTGGCGACTGTAGACTTTCCTGTTTGGCCCAAGCGGCAGCTTCTTTTGTGTTCGGTAAGTCTGGTGTTGACACTGCGCTGTGGTTCCAATGTAAACCGATCCGCAAGAACACGGAATACGGTATACACCTGCTGATGACAGATGTTCCCGAGGATCTTTAGCTGAGAGTAGTAAATTATTTAATTGTTTGGTAGGCTTGAAAATAGTCTTGACGTTATGTCGTTGTAGTATGTGATCAATGTGGTCAGTGACAGTTTTGAAGTATGGCAGAAAGACTGCCCTTGTTTTTCGGTTGATCTGTCTTCTGAGCGGCAGGATGAAGTCTGGCGGGGCGGCAAGCTCTTTTTACTTCTCGGGTTGAATAACCATTCGATAATAATGCTCGTTCCAGGTTACAAAGTTCTTGTTGCAACAATTGTGGTTCACAAATGCGAGAAGCGCGATTTACGAGAGTTTTTATAATGGCCCGTTTTTGTCTGGGATGATGGTTTGAGCCTTTGTTCAGACAGCAGTCAGTGTGAGTGGGCTTGTGGTAGAAAGTGTGCCCAAGTGTACCGTCTGCTTTTTTGCTAACCAAAACGTCCAGGAATGCCAGCTATTCATCCTTCTCCTCCTCCATGGTAAACTGGATGCGGGGATTGATGTTGATGTGTAGGAGGAAGTCCAGAAAGGCTTACTTTCCGTGGGTCCATATAACGAAGGTGTCATCCACGTAGCGGAATCAGACTGTAGGTTTAAGTGGAGCTGTGTCTAGGGCTGTAGACTCAAAGGATTCCATGAAAAAGTTGGCAACTACTGGGCTCAGAGGGCTTCCCATGTCCACACCGTCTATTTGTTCGTAGAACGTATAGTTCCACTGAAAGTATGTCGTGAGAACATGTTGAAAGTGCAATTATGTCGTCTGGAAAGACGTGTTTCAGCTGTATGAGTGCCTCTTGTATTGGAACCATGGTGAAGAGTGAGACGACGACGAAGCTGAGAAGAAAGTCGTTAGGCTGCAAGGTAAGATTCTGTAGCTTCTGGATGAAAAGAGTGGAATCTTTAAAGAAGGAGTCCGTTGAACCGACGTGGGGTTGTAGCAAGCAGACTAGATGTTTGGCTATGGTAAGTGGGAGATCCAATTCCGCTGACAATGGGCTTCAGAGGCACTTCTTGGTTTATGGATCTTGGGTAGGCCGTATAGTCTAGGAGGCTGAGATTCCGATCTAGTGATGCGACGTTTATCTTCTGTTGTCAAGGAAGAATTCTTGATAGGAAGGTTAGTTTTACGTAAAATACGAGTTGTGTGATCGCGTTTACCATGGAGGAGGAAAAGGATGGATAGCTGGCATTCCTGGACGTTTTGGTCAGCAAAAAGCAGACGGTACACTTGGGCACACTGTCTACCGCAGGCCCACTCACACTGACCGCTATCTGAACAAAGACTCAAACCATCATCCTAGACAAAATCGGGCTATTATCAAAACTCTCGTAAATCGCGCTTCTCGTATTTGTGAACCACAATTGTTGCAACAAGAACTTTGTAACCTGGAACGAGCATTATCGAATGGTTATTCAACCCGAGAAGTAAAAAGAGCTTGCAGCCCCGCCAGATTTGATCCTGCCGCTCAGAAGACATATCAACCGAAAAACAAGGACAGTCTTACTGTCATACTTAAAAAATGTCACTGACAGCATTGATCACATACTACAACGACATAACGTTAAGACTATCTTCAAGTCTATCAAACAATTAAATAGTCTAGTACGCTCAGCTAAAGATCCTGGGGAACCTCTGTCATCAGCAGGTGTATACCGTATTCCGTGTTCTTGCGGATCGGTTTACATCGGAACCACACAGCGCAGTGTCAACACCAGACTTACCGAACAAAAAGAAGCTGCCGCTTGGGCCAAAAGGGAAAGTCTGCAGTCGCCAAACATGCCATTGAAGCGGAGGGTGAACACATCATTAAGTTCCAGAACAACAACAACATTCTTTAATCCATGACATATTTCCATGCCCTACTACAACGTGAAGCCATCAAAATATATAAGCATCCCAACAATTTAATAAGAAAGAAGAGACTCTAAAGCTCAACAATAACTGTCATCCAGTCTTTTTTTTTCGAGTGGAGGAGAAAATGATTTAATCACTTACCCCAGCCCCGATGGGAGTCGAGACTGAGAGTGTGGGACTCACCAATAGTCGGCATACCCACTAAAAACTCCTCCACCGGACGGAAAATGGAAGAAGGAAAAAGAAGGAAGTAAGGTGTGAAACTGTGGCTGTACCGCATATTGCACCAGCGCAGTCAAAGGTACGGATATGTTGGCCGGCCACTAGGGCCTAAGCCAGGTGAAGGTATGGTGCCAGGACGCAAGCATGACCGAGGCTCTACTTGCGCCCTTGGGAATTCAGGGCGAGAGGTAAAGGAAAGTAAGGAGAGATAGTGTGTTGGCTGGCAAGTTCCCAGGATGCCGCCGCTGTAGTTGAGTGCAATGCTGTTTAGTACCGTCTGGGGTGACTAACGCGACCTCTGGGAGATGCGTCAGGCCAGTCCGGTGGGTCGGCGTCTGCTTGCTGAAGCTTCCTAAAGAAGCGGAGTTCATCTTTGACGATGTCTCGTATAGCCACGGTGAGAGTGAGCATGTGACTATTGAATTCTCGTCTTGACAGGGCGTCCTGAACATCTGGTTTGGAGTAGTGGTTGGCTTCTGTCTGGAGCTCTCGAAGCCCAGCTATTGAAGCCTGAATGGCTCCAAGTCGCGTGGGTCGGTCGTCGCTCCCATAATCGGCGTCGTCGTCCGGTTCGACGAGATGTTCCTCGATGCGTTCCAGCTTACGGTGGGCCGATGCGAGCATCCCGTCGTCTTGTTGTAGTTGCGTGATCTGCCTTGAGAGGGTGCTGGTCGCTCTGGTCGAGGTCCGCTGCTTGGCCTCCACGGCCGCAAGGCGCGTGTTGGTTGCACGGCGTAACTCAGTCAGGCGAGTGGTGATGTCCTGTAGTGTTGCCTGCATGGCAGACGTGTCTTGAAGTTCTTCTGTTGCTTGGTGTTTTGCCCATACACGGGGCGTCGTCGGCGGGGGCAGTTCGGTGGTCGTCCGTAACGTAGTAGTCTCGGTCGGTTGGCTGCTCCGGGGGTACAGGGGGCACTGGGCCTGCCCTGTGAAGTGCGTATGCCCGGAGCAGGTGGCGCAGAATCGGCGACGTCGGCGAAGGTCGTGGGCGGTGCAGTTCGCTGTGAGGCAAGCTGCCCCGCAGTAATGGCACCGAGGTGCAGCGACGCATGCCTGCGCTGTGTGCCCGAAGACGCAACAGCGTCGGCAGGGTACCGGGCGTTGGCTCCTGCTGGCCTCGATGCGCAAGCGCTGCCCCAGCAGAGGCAGGCTTGACCCCAAGGCCGCCTGAGCGTCCGAGGCGGAACCCAGGTGGAGGCGAACCAGCGGTGTTGGCCCTCGTTTTGAGGAAATTCGGGATGCCCGAATTGCCGAGCGCCAGTGGTGTCTTGCGGCATCCAGCACGAAGTGTACTGGCAGGTCCCTCGGTACTCCACAGATGACCACACTGTGGCGGCCATCTGCCGGAGGGTGCGTCGGCGGTGACATCGGGCTCACCAAGGGTGGTAAGCCGGCGGTAGTCGGTGGCGTCGTGCAGCCCTGGGAAACAGAGCCGGAGGCAACAGGTTCCGGCGTTGCAATGCTGCGACCGGGCGAAGCAGCAGCAGAAGCGTAGCTGCGCCCAGTCAGCGGTGTCGGCGAAGCAGCTTTCCCGGCGGATGCCGGTGGAGCTCCCGGCGAGTCGGCGGGGTCTGCGGCCGGAGTCGGCTGGAGAGCGCTGAGCTCCTCAGCGGTGGCCGGAGAAGCAGCAGCGGAAGCTTCAGCGGCGAGGCGTTTCCTTCTCTTCCCCATTTCGGCGATCTCGGCGAGTGTAGAGTTGTTACCTCAGCGGAGTCTCGAAGCGAAGTCCCATCCAGTCATTCAAGGCAAGAAACGTCATATAACACGAGAAAACAAAGCGAGCGAATCAGAAGAGAGCAACACCTTGAGGCAGCTGGGCCCCTCCAACCAGCCGACCGGCACACGGACCAATCAGCGGAGAGCCCTCTTAGTATAAATATAGCAGCATGAACAGCTTCGAGCTCTCGCCGAGTCAAGATGGGTAGGAAGAAGACCGTCAAGACCACCGCAGCCTCCTTGCCTCCTCCTCGAGAGGAAGGCACTACCAGCTCCACCGCCGACGAAGAACAACTTCCAGCCTCTCCGCCGCCGATACCACCGATCGAAGCGCCCAGCGCCATCTCTCCAGCCAGCACAGCCAGCCACACACCGCTGACCAGCGTGCCTGCACGCTTCTCCGCTGTTGTCCGGGGAGTGCACCGTCACCTTCCGGACAGTTTATTGCTCACCGCCGCCCAGCGCTTCTGGCCGTCTGCGGCCAAGGCGACTAGGATTAAGAACGACAGGGGTCCCACACCGCTGGTCCGTCTATCCTTCATGGAGGAGGAAGACTACTCGGCAGCCCTTCACGCAGGAATGCCCTTATTAGGGCAAACCCTAGTGATTGAGGCCAGCCGCAGTGCGCGACCAACTCCATGCCGCCGCTGCTGCCTGTACGGGCACACCGCCGCGTCTTGTGACGCCGCACCCCGCTGCCACTACTGCGGCAATGGGATCAACACCTCTGAATGCAGGGCACACGACCTGAGACACCGCCGCCGCTTCTGCGCCTCCTGTGGGGGCAAGGGGCACTACACTGGCCAGGCCGTCTGCCCACTCTACCCTCGTAGAGCCACGCCGCAATCCTCAGAGACACCGCAGAACCACACACCTACGACGCCGAACATCACTTCATCCAGCGACTCGTCACAGATCCAGGAACAGCTAGTAGCCACGAACCAACTCCTCCAGCAGCACACTACAACCAACACAACCATCATCGACGCCATCCAGGACCTCCACGCTGAGATGCTAAACCTTTCCAGCAGGCTGACTACCCTGGAAGAGCAGATCAGCGCGAAGTTTAATGGAATCGCCGACATCATAGACGAATGCCATGACGTTACCAAGAAGCGCCTGACCAATAACATGAACAGCCACTTCAACGAACGACAAGAATGCTTAAAACTAATAGACAGACGAACCGAGGACATGCAAGCCAACTCTAAACATCAATATGAGAAGATTTTCAACGCCATGAAGACACAATTCGACGATCTTATCACACGCATCAACGAGACCAGACTGGAAACCCGAACTCAGATCGACAGGCTGCACCAACCACCTCATCCAGTACACCATCATCAACAACGTGCCAACTCCCGGAGGTAACAGGCCCGGGATTGGAGCCAGCATCTCCTGTTAATTCACTAACGTTACAGGTCCCTGTCAGGGCCATCGCCATGGCAGTTACCTGACCACCACAGCGGAGAATTCCGCCAATTTAAGTATTCGCCCACAATCAGCGGGTTTGCTTCGGCGGTACCAGCCACCATGTTTACCACTATGTCCCAATAAATTGCGCCATCACAGCATTACATCCTTCTTTTCCTTCTCCTTTCTTCCTTTCTATACCTATATTCATACTCTTGTTTTTCCTTCAGACCTTTATTCCTGTTTTCCCAAAAAAAAAAAAAAAAAAAAAGCCGGCGCGCAAAATGTGCCAAATGAAAATCCCCCTCTCCGAGGAAATGTGCTCGAGCAAGTGCAGCAAAAGTAAGGCGCGGAAAGACAAGCCGGGTGACAATTCCAATCACAACCTGGAGCAGATCATTACAATAAATGAAGCTAATGTACAAAGCACTTGCCAGCTCAAAGTAGTACTAATAGAGAGAGAGAGCAGCGAGAAAGACTGCTCCTCCGGTAGCGACAACAGATGAGCTACTGGATGAAATGAATATGAGCAACAACAGCACCTTAGCTGACATAAATGCAACGGCTACCGTCGCCCAAGAAACGACCCAAAGCAGCCAATCACAAGGGGCGGAGCCATCGGGTCGAACCGATTGACTTCCTCACCCGTAAGAGAAGCAATCTTTCTAAAGTTTTTGTTGCAGACTAATGCTCCAAGAGCCTGCACTTCATCACAGCTGAATTTGATAAAAGAAATACAGACCACAGCAGCACTGCTGCCAATTTCGTCAACAACTTCCATGTTTTTCATATCACTACATTGGAAGACTATAACAATTTTGTAAACCACTGCCGCAATGAAAAGGTGCCGTTTCATATAACCGCTCAGCCGGAGGAACGGCAATACAGGGCAGTCATTAAAGGCCTGTACTCAAACATGCATGAAACCGAGCTTCAACAGGCCCTCATGGAACTAGGTCTGGAAATCAACAGTCTCCAAATTCTACTCTAAGAGAACTAGAAGCTTTGTACCCATCTTCATGGTCGAAATGCCAAATGAGATTAGCTCGACAGCTATAAAACAACTGACCGACATAGCACATTGTCGTGTCAAAATAGAGGACTACCAACCACCCAACAGCCCTGTCCAGTGCGGGCGGTGTCTCATATTTCGACACCTCACCAGAAATTACGCAGCACCACACATCTGTAGCAAATGTACACGAAATAATCTAGCACGAAAGTGCCAAAGTAGCACATGGCGCTGTGCCTTATGCAATTCAAATCAACACGGCGCCAGGTGGCACGGTTGCCCTGTATACCAAAAAATCGCATACCCAAGCAGACCAGGGCAACAGAGACCGCCCAGACAATGGATCCTGCTACAACTCAGAACGGGACATATGCCCAAGTTACGAATGGCCAAGCGCCACAAAGAAGCGGAAGTAGGCCCACTGCACAACCACCCAGGCCGCTCCCAAGCAGACATGCCAGCGTGACCACGCAACAGGCGCCAAAGTCAGCTGAGACACCAAGAGCTGTAACTCCGCCTCCTAACATAATGCGCGCCAATAATGCATCAGAAGAACTAGTGGTGCAACCCATCACCCCACAGATCCCACGGCCATGCCAGACAGAGATGACACACGATGAGCACTTTAAACAAGACAGTAGTGGCTCGACAGTATTAAATTTCGAAGGGCCAGCTAAATGGTTTCTCGTCCACCTGGGAATCCGCAGCACACTGGAAGGCTATAAGACAATGCTAGATGCCTATGGCGCCCTCTTTAGAAATTTTAAATTCAAGGTCAAAGAGGCAACAAATAAAAAACAATTCATAGATTTGCTTGCTAAATTCACAATCCGTCGCACATAATCCCGCGCGTAAACGCTCCAACTACCCCCCTCACACATCCAAACACACAATGGCCACCAACAGTAACCCTGCAAACCAAACACAAAAATCCTTCTCTGGAACACCCGGGGAGCAAGTGCCCAGACTACCTTAACTAAAGCATTACCTATATAATAATAATAATAATAATAATAATAATAATAATAATAATAATAATAATATAACCATTGCCCTCCTGACAGAAACCTTCCTAAAGAGCAAATCCCGCTTCACAATCCCAGGCTATAAAACCTACCGCACCGACAGACAGGATGAAAGAGCGGGAGGGGGCACAGCTATAGCAATACAGTCTAGTGCGGAAAACTCGCAGAAACACATTCCCCAACTAAACACAATGGAAGCAGATCACATGGCAGTGCAAATCGACATTGAAGAAGCACAAACCACAGCAACCGCGCAGGGACTTTAATGCGACAAACTGGGAAACATTCGTCCAATGGCTTGACACGAAGCTGCCGCCGCCGGCAACCCTGCACAGCCAGCATGAAACTGATCCAATGGCTGCGAAATTCGAAGGTGCCATACAAACGGCCATTGATGCTGCAGTCCCATTCCGGATGCCCCTTGGGCACGAAATAACATACCCACCGGAAGTCATAGAGCTCATACGCGAACGCGACCACGAGAGGTGCAAGTGGCAGCGAACACGAAACATATTACACCGGGTTAACATGGCTACACTCAACAGCAACATCAGAACACTCCTGAACAATCAGGAGCGGAGCCAATGGGAATAAAGCTGACTCAGCTTCATCCCGGCGGCCAGGATGTCTGGCAGCTAACCCGACACCTTCTTAAAGAGCCGCTCAACATACCGCCGCTGCGCAAGGCGGACGGCAGCGCACACGTGGTAACCAAAGAAGACAAGGCCAATACCCTGGTTGATGTACTTAAGCAGGCATGCACGCCGAATGATGGCCCAGTGGACCAGGCAACCTACAGGAACTAGAAAACGAATAACGAACGCACTAACGGCCCTGACGCACAACCGCACAAAGAAAACAAATTCGAGCGAACTCCGATGGATTATACGCCACCTACACGATCGCAAAGCACCGGGGCCGGACCAGATACCAAATTTAGTACTCCAGCATCTCACACAGAAGGCCCTGACACACTTAACCGAGATCTGCAACTACTGCCTCCAGGGCGGCTACTTCTCGGAGAGCTGGTAGAACGCCCAGGTTCTAATGTTTCCAAAACCGGGCAAAGATTGGGCAGATCGAAGCAGCTACAGGCCCATTAGCCTTCTGAAGACAACCGGCAAAGTGGCCGAAAAGGTGATACTTAAGCGAATCAATGCTCACATTGCAAAACACAACATACTGATAAACGAACAATTTGGCTTCCGAGCACAGCACTCCAGCACGCTATAGCTAACCAGAACAGTCGAGCATATTACACACGGATACAATGAAAAGAAGTCCACCAGGATTACTTTTCTGGACGCTCAACGCGCCTTCGACACAGTATGCCTCCCGGGCCTTATATACAAACTAAAAAACCTGAACTTTCATGATACACTAGTGAAACTTGTTGCCCACTACCTGACCAGGAGAACCTTTGCTGTTTCCATACACGACGCAACATCTCCTAATCGCCCACTAAGAGCTGGAGTACCTCAAGGAAGTCTGCTTGGACCGGTACTCTTTAACCCGTATATCAATGATATCCCTAAAACACCTAACACACAGCTGTCTATTTATGCAGACGACACAGCGATCGCGGCTCAATTCTGGAAGCCAGAGATGATAACACGCAGGCTACAGACAGCCCTTTCTGAACTAGAACCGTGGCTGACCAAATGACGCATAAAGGTGAACCCCGGAAAATTCCAAGCGGTACTATTCACTCGGAGATTGAAACACACCAATCGTACTCCACCACTTAAACTCTATGGTAACATCAACTGGACTGACAAGATCAAGTACCTAGGCGTGACACTTGCTCAAAACTCACTTTCTCCGAGCACGTGACCACAGTCAAACGTAAAGCAAATGCTCAGCTCAGCCGCCTATACCCAGTATTGAACTGCCAAACAGCCCTCAGCATACCTATGGGTATAGTCTTATACAAAACACTCATAAGACTTGTCTTTACATGCGCGGCCCCCGCATGGGGACATTGCGCGAAAATGCATCTGCAGAAGCTTCAACTACTGCAAAACAAGGTACTTAGAATAATAGCGAAACTGCCCAGAACAGTCCCGTTGGACTTACTGCATAAAGACCTGCGCATGCACACCGTCGAGGAATTCATCAAAAATCTATCATACAACATTTACAGAACAACTGAAAACCACCGCAACCCCCTGATTCAACAAATCGGAACGTACGACATTACCGGTGATACAAACGCCCTCTCTCGCTCTTCGACAGAAAAATCCCACTCAACAAGCATGACACAGGATGAAATCCACCAACACCTCACCAGCCTAGTTCCCATCTAACCACATCCCCAATGTCCAAGGCTCGGGACGCTAACTCCCCTCATGACGACGCAACAGGCACACACAAGGACATGACCATGGCCAGTACATCAAACAGTTTAGTATAAAAGTGCAATTAGAAAAAAAAATAGATGTAGTAATAATAATATAGACTTATACCCTTCAGCAGCTTGTACATAACCTTGTAAATAGCCTGTACATAACAGAAATTCCCATTTTATTGTAAATATGTTCCAGGACAAACGGCACTGCCGAGGACAAGACAGTCAACTGCCTCTCCAGCTGAAACCAGGACGCACGGTACGGTATCACCTCAATTTTTACCTTGCATGAACCTCGCCCACAATCCTGCCTGCTGTATGAAAACCACTACTAACACCTAGGTCCTGGCCTGGTCTTGCAAAGGCCAGCACCTAGCCCCTCTCTGTCTGCCTACCCCTTTGTAGGTAGGCGATCTTTCTTAATTACCACCCACTAATATCACGTTTGCTTCGGCGGTACCTGACTCCACTAACCACCTCCCCATCCATCCTAGTAGAGTAGCTAGTGCATGGTAGGGGAGGCGATGTAGATCCAGATCCATTTCGGATGATCGCCACCATATGCGGCGGAGGCGGGGCCGAAAAAAAAGAAAGAAAAAGAAAAGAAGAAAAAAAGCTTCAGACGCAACGCAACCTTTTCCTAGAAGACTTCGACAGCGCCACTGAAGATATCCACCGTAGTTGTAGACGAAACGTCTGGAACATCTATCTCCAGCACACTACGGCAAAACAGCCCGGAAATAACTTCCAGTTATATTTCAAAGTTATGTTCTGCAGGGATTTCCGGGTTGCATCTGCGCCGAGTAGTTGCAATTGATATGAACTCGGTTGCTTATATCAGTATTCTTATACATAACATTCTAGAATATTTCTTAAAATTCTATGTGCAGAACTCTACTCAATAAAAAAACTAAAAGAAAAAATCTGATGCATTCACATGACTTTCTCTACTCTCTATCGTTTATTAGAGGGTATACAAATTATTCTTACTAAAGCTTATTTTTTTTATATCTACTTCATTTAAATTGAGATAGACCTTTGCAGAAATAGCTGTATTACACATTTCGTTATAGATACAAAGGAAATAGCGATAGCCAAATACTTAAGAATTGGACGCTATGTTGGCCTTAAAATTCCATACTCTTTCCATGTCATCCCGAGAAACAACTGAATGTTGACAGAACTTGTCGTAAATCTACGACACGGGACCACCGCCTTTACTTCCCTTCCGAAGGAAGCCATGCTAAGGATTTTACGCCTCCCCCACAAAAGTTACATCGCCCTCCGCAGGGTTTGAACACGCGACCTCGGGAACTAGATGCTAGCATGGTACCCCTAGACCACGGAGGACGGCAATGTCCAAGTAAGAAACGATTCGAACCATTAATAATGGATATCTCAGAAATGGCTTGTGCCACAAAAGTTATTTGAAATAAATTGTGTTTTAAAGAGATTGTACATTTTTTGTACAGTACGTTTTCATCTATCGCTTTACGTTTACCAGTTATACAAGATTATACAAAATCCCTTCCGAGTGAAGAGAACTTCACAGGCTATTCCCATAAAATTAAGATATACATTCTATTGGTCATGTAAATATCTTTCTTACTGGGTGTTTTAACCAAAATCGTTGCAGCCATTTTTTAGAAAAATAAAAAAAATCGCAAAAATGTTCCATGTAACAGGTAGTTGGGAGTGGAGGGGATTTTCTTTAAAATCTTCGTATCGTATCTTTGGAAGATACTTAACTTGAATAACAAGTTTGGTATTTATCACATTTAAAAATACAGGTGGCATTTTTTCACAAGGAGAAACATCTTTTTCCAAAAAATTGTGTTCAGGGGTCTCAAAACACATATTTCCGGTGAAATCTCAACATCGAGTTTAGGTGGAATACAGTACTTCCCCAACGTACCATACACAGTCAAGAAAGAAAAAAGAATGCTGTGTGGTAACTTGGTTCCCTCTGTGGCTTTTTGTATGCTGCAAATTTTGGCACCTCCACTCCCAGAACAATAGAATGCGACTATAAATACAATAAAACCTTGTGTCCATGATCATGGTGTGCTCAGAATACGTTTAGCATTAGTTTGCGCCGTTTAAATGGATTTTTGTAAGTGTTTGCAAGTAACGTGTGCATTTAAAAGCTTTATTTGTGATCTTATTTTCTCACATTTTTGCAGCTTTAAAATATTCATGGTACAATTTTGGTTCAGTTTCTCAAATTTTTAGCATCTGTTCTTTGAAGGTGGTTAAGGAAATCTTAAGCGTAATTTTTATATCAAGCATAGCTTTGGATTTAGGGTTTTAATAATTTAATACATTAAGTGTTTTTAAAAAAATAAGTGCAACATACTGCATTTAAGAAAACCTTTAATGTTACACAGAATTTAATCTTTGGCTGTACAGAAGCATTCTAGGATTAATATCAAAATTTTAAATAAATTAAACTTTATTTTTGAAAACTATTTTCTTGGAAAGTTAGGTATAGAGAGGATCATGAGAATTAGTTTTATGCTATAATTATGTTGAACAATCTGTTATATAATTTTCAGATAAATTCGGTTTAAAGTTGTATAAATCAGAAATCTGAGTACCGAGTACCCTTAAGAACATAAAGTGTTACTGATTAGAGGAAAACACTTAAAAGCAACACATTATATAAGCCTAACCTCTCAGCCAGTTGGGCTCTTAAATAATTATTATTAAGAGAGCTCAATTGGAATAAATTTGCTACAGGTATAAATAAAGTTGGAATCATTAATATTTATACAGCTTTCAGCTTCCTTTAGGAATATTTTAAGTTATGAAACCTACATTTTTATCACACTGAAGTTTAGCTAATGCTGCTCCTGATCTTTTCAACATTCACTATTGTTTCTTATTTAAGTACATACCTGTATATCTTCTTGTGCAAGCATTTAGAGTAAATACATTTAAAATATTGACTATTATTTGGAAGTAGATTTAATAAATATGATTAATTTTACAGAAATTATGAATTTGAATCTGAAAAAATTAGCAAAGACAGAAGAAACCATCAGCAAAAAGTTAATGATATGAGCATTAGTGCAATTTAAACATTGTAGTGCTTAAAACAGGCTGTAAAACGCTGAAGTCCTAAAACAATAATCTTTACGTGATGTGCATCCAGACTCAAATTGAGACAAACTAAATACTTTTGTCTCATGAAACACTAGTTGCCAAAAAGAAAGACATCATTGATCATTGTTTGAAGTAGTCCTAAAAGATCCATTATAAACCTATAAATATATACACATGATAGTACAGTAACCGAAAATTTTCAGGTTATATCCTATGTTGGATGAATATTTAATACACAAAAGCCAGAAATGGCATTCTAAAAACTTCCTTTGTGTGTGTGTGTGTGTGTGTCTGTTGGTCCCCCCTTTTCACACAAGAATGACCAAACCAATTTATATGCAACTTAGTATTACCACATACCTTAAGTGCCACTTAGAAAACAGGCTATATGACATCTTGATTACTTTCTCCAAAGGGGGAGTTATAATCGATTGCAAAATGAAAACCTCAAAATAATAAACTCAAATAGAATTTGTAACCATAGTACTTCTACCAGGTTTTGTGATTAACAAAAGTTTGATAGGATGAATACCTATAACAGTTTTTGTTACTATTATGTGTGCATGTAAATTGACTACCACAAGGAGCAGTATAGTTCCGATCATATAACAAGCATAAGGTAGACGCACAAATCTGCATACTATTAAATCGTTCAATTTTTATTACCATTGCAGAAAAAGCAATTTTATTACAGATTCCCTATAAATCACACGATATGTCACAGAGAAGAGAGAGGAGTTTGAAGGTGGAGAGTGGAGAGAAAAAAAAAGACAAGCAGAAAGAGGATGTGATAATGTGGGAAAACAGAGGGGGAGAGAGGTGGAAATGTAAGGAGAATGATAGAGAGAGGGAGAAAGGTAGAAACAGTGGGAGGGAGACAAAGAAGAATATCCACATTCAATGCAATAATGTATGTAGAGCTGTGGATTATGCTATTATATCATGAATTTCTGACTGCAACTTCCTGTAAACCTGTAGTTTAGAATATTCCCCTTAATTCTCCAGAAGTTTAACATATGCTCACACTTAGGAAATTTGTAATCAGTGGTGCCATGTTAAGATACAATGAGACTGTAATTAGCAACTTTGTAAATAATAAACCTGTTCTTTGAAATTTCATAGACTAAATGCAAGTAAATAAAAAATTACTGCAGAAACTTTGAACCCTCTAGCTTGGAGTGTTTTTGAAAATCACATTTTAATTAGCAGAATGCAAACATTGTAAGGCATTCATTTGCTTTCAGAACTAATGATTATTGTAACAATGACATTCTCTGAAGCATTAATGGAGTCGATGCTATTAGATTCAGAGGTATTTTACAGGATAACGAATAAAACAAAATACAAGCATTGGGTTCTGGAAATAAATTTGGGAGTGGATATGCAAATTAATCAGAGAAAGGAACATACTTTATGCCAAAAAACTGAGTATGAAATGCATGGCTTACACATAGCGATATGAAGATGGTGTTCAGAGATTTGGAAATGCCGATGAGCGCTTACAGATCTTTCACATATTGAAAGATATTAGGTTATAAATGTATAATTGTTAAAGGGACATTTATAAAACAAAACTAAAAAGTCTAACATATTTAGTCTTCTCTCATAAACTTGGTTACTATTGCCACTTAAATCGCAGTGTTTTCATGTTAATATCTACTACATCTTTATAGCAGATATATCCACTTCCAAATCTGTATGAGGAACAATAAAATATATAAGGCAGCAAGGCATCATATTTGAGCTTCAAATACTGCTAATGAGGTTTAGACAATAAGGAAGCCTCAATCCAAATAATTATATCAGGGAATGCACCACTGAAATTAGGTGAAATTCTCAGAAATATGGACATATTTTGCATCCAGAAAGGCATTCAAAGACAATATTTTCATAATCCATTTTCACTTATAATGTTCTGGATATTCAGCTTAGTATACAACATAAAACTCTGGAGCATTTTCATTTTAGAATTGGACTTTTAGAAAACTACTTTTTCTGTTCACTTTTGCTCGTTGAAAGCTTTCCACAAAATGAATTTTTAACCAATTCCTCTGAACTTTTTTATGTATATTCTTGAAATTGAAACAATTAAGACGTTAATGTTAATATTTTGTGTTCCAAAGGACTTTTGAGATACTGATTTTTAAAATAAAATGGAGCTGTAAAAACTACATTTCTAATGATGCCTTTTTAAAAATTTTTTTAACTGAAACTAGTGCAAAAATTATATGACAATTTTGGATTCTGTGATCAGATAAATGAAGCAGGTTTAAAAGAAACATTTGTTTTGAAATTTCCCCATGTAAAACTTCCGGTTAGGACTGTAAACATCATTTTTAAGCTTGTTAACCCTCCCCCCCAAAAAAAATTAAACTTAAAACCGTTAAGGATTACTTATGATCAACTATAAATTCAATTTTCAGCTAAAGTGACTGAAAACCATAGAAAACAGCATTTGCAGTGATGTATTCCCTTAATTTATGTATCATGGTATATTTTCTTTGTATTTTAAACTGACGTGTCCTATAACATATGTATTATGCTTTTATGGATGAAATAAATACAATACAATACAATTACAGGGAATACGATAGTTAAATGCTTTGGATGCTATATGCTGGCCTAAACATTCTACTCTCTTTCCATGACCATGAGAAACAAGTGAACGTATGGAATAATTCGAACAGACATCTCAGAAATGCCTGGTGCCACAAAAACAGTTATTTGAAATAAATTGTTTTTTTTTAAAGAAATCTAGATTTTTTGTGTAGTACATTTTCGTCTATTATTAGTGTTTATCAGTTATACAAGATTATACAAAATTCCTCCTGAATGAAGACATCGCTGACTATTCCCAGAAAATTCAAGATATGCATTTTATTTGTGATGTAAATATCTTTTAATATATGGCATTTTAATAAAAATCGTTATCCATTTTTTATCAAATCAAATATTTCGAAAATTGTCCCATGTAAAGAATAGTTTGGAGTGAGAGGCTTTTCTGGAAAGCTTATGTTGGAAGGTAATGAAGTTAAAATACCAAGTTTGGCATTTTTCCAAGATTTCGTTTTCGAGCTATGCAGTACACAGACACAAAGATGGACCTTTTCCTAAAAATGCTTTTTTAGATTCAGGGGGGCTCATAACACGTACTTCCAGTGAAATCTTGGTATCAAATTTTTGGGTGGAATGTAGAGAAAGTAAAAAATGACAAGATTGTCAGCTAAGCCCCTACTGTTTCTTATTAGGATATGTATACATTCAAAACACCAACTTGAGATTTATTTGGTACTCAACTTTCACGTTTGAGTTAAAAACCTAAAATGTGGTTCTTCTTTCTGAATATCCCAGTATTTAATAATGTGTGAAAACAGTATCATAAATAAACAAGTATTTCCTCGCCATTTATACGAAAACTAGTATTTTGTATTTGAACCCGTTTAATTCGTTGCTAACTATAAAATGAAAATCAAAATTACAGTTACAATGGCAAATATGATGAAAACATGTTGTCAAAACACTTGTTTATATTACTGGCTGCAGTATTCTGCTAAGAAGACTTAAAATGTAATGCGTGATTTTCAAGCATAGAATATTTTCTTCTGCATCTGGGAGAAAACCAATGTATTAGATTTTTTTCTTTCCTACCTATAGCCCTACCAATCTTCTCTTGAAGTTAGTGCACTAATATTCCTTCACCCTGTATATACTTTTTAGCAGTCATATTATTGTTATTCATTTATATGCTTAGGTACATACATTATGCTTAGGATCATAAATTATTTACCGTTAAGATTTGTCAATTAAATAAAGCAAGCTTATTACATTACTTAGGTTTACATTTCCACAAGAGCTAATATATTACAGTTTCTCCAGCACAAAACCTTCTTCTTCCTAAAAACTGACTTTTTAATTTACACTCAACTCTGAAAAATTAAATTAAATTGAGTTTTATTTATGGACACTCTTTAAACTACTATGGTTCTTAGCATCCCATTCTATATTGGGTGTGAAAGACCATTAATTTTGTGCAGAGGCCTCTTTATCAGGCTTGAGGTTCCTTTACGTGCCGTAAATCTATGACACGGGACCACCGGTTTTACTTCCCTTCCAATGGAAGCCATGCTAAGGATTTTTATGCCTGAAAAAATCCATCACCCTCCGCCAGGTTTGAACCCGCAACCTTGGGAACTAGAGGCTAGCACGGTACCACTACACCACAGAGGACATCTCTTCCTCCTGCGAACCTTATGGTGCATCCTGAAATATGGTTTATTTCTGCTACAATTCAACCACCTTCCTATACAAATACTTTTTAGAAAGTGCCAGAAACGCTGTAGCAATAAAAGCAATTCAGGAAATACCTATGTAACATGGTATGTGTATGCTTCGGGCATTACTGAGAATTTAATATGCAATATTTTTGGGTGGATAAGCTTGCTAAACCTGGCACATCCCATACCTTCATGCTCTCTCACATTCTGTGTTGTCAAATCCAAAGTACCAGTTTTATCATCCTGTTCGACATTTCAATAACTTTAACTGGAGGTCTTTTATGCAGAACTGTGTTTCGCTGAATTACAATTGGCACACTAAGTGCCTTTTCCGTTGTGCATATAGACATGTGTACACACAAAGGAGTTTGTGACGTTTCTGTTTTAAATTATTTCCTATTATTCTTTTGTATCTGAAATCAGGTTAAAAGCTATTAACCAGTATTTCAGTGTTACCTTTATTTATGAAGATTTTACCCATACTGACAGTCCCAGAGGCACTGACCGAGAGAGGTGGCTCTGTGGTTAAGTAAGTTACTCACATTTGGGAGGTCAAGGTTCGATCCTCGGTGACCGCCCACTCTGACCCATGTGTTTCCCCAGATAGGCAGGTAAATGCTGGTGTGGTTCATCTTCTACCATGACTCTCGTGCCTTTAATTTCCTGTGCCCACCATCTTCCTTCTTATCTGTTTCAGGTTTTTAGAACCAGGTGACGTGTTCAGTTGCAGCTGGGCGAGCTGTGCACTCTGTGAAGGCTTCTTCCTGACATCATTCCAGGGACAACTCATTAGGACCTACCTCTGGGTGCTTTAAGGCAGGCGCTCCTTCAGGGTTCTCCCTGGAACTCAGTGCCTATGGCTGGGCCCGGGCAGCAGTGGATGCATTCAATCTGAAAATGTTGGACTCCATCCATGCTTGCACCCATCGTCATCTGGATATAATCAACCTTTCTGTCTCTCCCCTCATCCTTCCCTCCCAGGGGTCATGGTGCAATTACAAAGTGGATGGCCTGCATGCAGTGCGGTGCTCTGCCCTAGTTTTAGGAGCCCCTCCATTTGTCAGTACCTTTACCTAAACACTGCGGTAGCAAGAGAGCTCTTCTTGGTTTGCCAGTAGCAACATGGGATTTCTCTCATGCTTGGTCTGATACAGTGTGCACTCAGCCTAGCAGAGTCTGTGCGATTCATCATGACTAAGCCTGGAGGTTTGGACAGGAGAACATTAAATAGTGGCGGTGGCAGGTTACAAGGTACTAAGCTATGGCATTTTTGTCCTCTACTGCTACTCCTCTACTGCTCTACACATGACAGAATTGATGGTGTAGTGTACTTTCATTCCCCTCTCGGTTGTAAATAACTCACTACAGGTGGTTCACGATGCAGATAACTTATTTACTGTCAACTAAATGAAGTGTATGGTGATAGAGTAATGAAAGAAATTTGAAAAAGTTGTTTTAAATGTTCAACATTGGACAAACAAATGTGCATGACAAAATTCAACCTGCACATTCGCCACTCATCACAGATGGTTTGAAGAATCAAGTGAACAACAAAATCATACAAGACAGACATGTAACACTATATGAGTTAGATTTGTTTCCTGAACATTTCTTGCTCTTTGCTTGGTGAAATTATGTCCGAACATCTTGGATTCATAAACTGGTGGCAGCAACTACAGCACGTGAATTCTAAAGCCCTTAGACTGACAAATGCTTAAATAATAGAGGTGATTATGTGGAGAAATAAAGTAAGCTTCAGTTTAGTAGGTGACATGTTTTTGTTAATAAAATATTTTTTTCTGATTATATTAAATCGAAACCATCATTACTTACCAATGACCCTCATATGTGCTGAGCAAGCGAGTGGCTATGGCTAAAAATGTAAATTATTATGGCAATTTTCACCTTCCAATCTTCTGTTAAACATTTAATAAATGATACTAAGAGCTTTAAACATGCCATAAAGGAAACTAAAATTGACATAAATACTGGTAACAATGTTTATGTCCAAGATATGACCACCTGATGCTGAGTGGATCAGAAATAACCGCAGCCATGAGGCATTTCCATAGTCTGTTATTCAGTCACTGTTGCAACATCGTTTTCTCAGCATAAGATATGATTTGTATGAAACAAAGTCTGCCAAATTGTGGCAAAATGAGGCACTTGAAGAAGAAACTGAATCAACAAAAACTATAGATTAGCTGCTGTTCTATCATATACTTCAATTAATAATCATCCCATGGCACTACAGCCCATGAAGGGCCTAGACCTGCCAAAACGACTGCTGGCCTCGCACCCACATACACATGGCAGAGATCCATGAAGGGCCTAGACCTGCCAACCTGGCTTCACACCCACATACACATGGCAGAGATCCATGAAGGGCCTAGACCTGCCAACCTGGCTGCTGGCTTCACACCCACATACACATGGCAGAGATCCATGAAGGGCCTAGACCTGCCAACCTGGCTTCACACCCACATACACATGGCAGAGATCCATGAAGGGCCTAGACCTGGCTGCTGGCTTCACACCCACATACACATGGCAGAGATCCATGAAGGGCCTAGACCTGCCAACCTGGCTGCTGGCCTCGCACCCACATACACATGGCAGAGATCCATGAAGGGCCTAGACCTGCCAACCTGGCTGCTGGCTTCACACCCACATATGCACGGCAGAGGTAAGCGATCATTCAACCAGTACAGGGAGGTGATGTAGCCAGCATCACACATCCCCCAGCCAGAATCTTAGCCTCTGTGGCTGGGCATATACTTCAATTAGTCTTGCCTTAATCATTTCTTATGCAACGAATAGTGCATGATGTTTTCTGCTTAAATAAGCATCCCTAGACTAAAAATTATGATTATTTTCATTTCTCTATGTACACAGAATTACATTCCAAGAGGATGACGTCTACATTCCTTTCAATCGGTAGACAGTATAAAAGTAACTCTTAAAGTAATACTCAAACAAATGTCAATAACTGCTAGTTTTACACATGAAATCATTAATAATCCTGACATTTATCCGTTTATAGGTACGAAAATACGTAATATGCATGAGTAATAAATTTGTTTACACACTCTACCAATTCACAGGCAGATACCCAATATGTACTCATATAAATATATCATCTTCCTATCTAATATACGTAAATGTAAAAACAATAAACACAAACAGTTTCCAACTAGATACCAGTGAATATGCTATGCGCAGTCGAGTGCGCAGAAAGGTGGTGAAGCTTCTGCTTCCCTCGAGTATTTTTATTTAATGTTGGCAGAAACTCCTTATCAACTGTGTTCCACTCTAGCTCTGGGTGAGTTAATCTCTTATTGGTTGAATTCAAGTCCAAAGCACATGTATTAGCCTATGAAGGAAGATCAGGACTAGGTGAGTGGTGAAAGGGAAGGAGTATGGAAACGTTTTACCTGAGTGGCTGAAACGCATTCTTCGCAACGATGGTCCATACCAGCCCTTGTACGAGTCTGTCTCGTATTAGTTTGATGTCAAACATCTGGCACTCAAGCATTAATCTATGAACACATTCGGTTTCAGGCTCAGGAGCACAGGAAAAAGAGTAAAGCAAACATTATGTGGAGTGATAGAATCACGTAAGAGGTGGGGGCTGGGAGTGGCACAGGCAGTTTAGAATTTCCTTACCAACATAAACCACTGAGCATTATATCAGCAGGATTCCATGCACTCGAGTGTAGTAGGATCTGGAGATTATTTATATCAAGTTGATTTTTGTCACTGATATGGGAAAAGTTTATGTTGTGACTTATTTCCTTAGAATCTGTTCGAAAAAAGATAATTGCTCATTTTCAAATGCTGAGCATAGAGCACTTAAGTAGGCTTAATTTTGGAAAATTAAACAGTGACTTTTGTATAAAATATATATTCTAATCAGCTCTGCCTTTTGCCTGTAGGAAGCTGTTGTTTGTCTTTTATGTCACCTAGTTATAAAAATTTTTATTAGAATGCACAAGTCTTCACAGTCTATTAAAGCAATTCCCCATTCCAGTATCTTAAACTTATGCTTTCAACAAATGTATTATGGCCAACTTGTCAAAACAAAAAAAATTACATAAATTATTCCAATTAAAGCAATGGCCATCTTCAGAAAACAAAACAAAAAAAAAATAATAAATTATTCCAATTAAAGGAATGTTTGGAGTGGGGAGATTTCCTGAAAATTTCACCTTGCATTCTTAAAAGGACCTAACTTACTATGGAATATATATTAATTAATTTGATTTTTTGTCTAAGATTTACGTTGCCCATGGAAAGACAGATTGACTTTCTAACAAGCACAAGCATAAAGAGATTTTTTCTAAAAACATTTATTTTTCAGGTGACCATTACAATTTAAATGTCTGTTGAAATGATACAGATATTTTTGTTTCAACGCAATATACATACTGTTAGGCAAGTGGCAGAGAAAGTAATAAATGTCTACAGGTAAAGCAAAAATTTTCGTGACACTGAGAAGCACTAAAGTGGACTTCGGTCCTACACTCAAATGTAGCCAGGAATGATGCATGTGAATTAAATTAGAAATGGAATCCAAGTTATCTAAGTGGACATGTTGAAAGCAAGGTTCTGTAGTTGCGTTAAACATTTATGACATTCCATGACAGTCAGATAAGTGTTAATTCAATCTTTGGCATGAAATAAATGCCTTCCCTTAGAACTGCAGAAGCAACTTTCCAAATATTACTGCGAGGTGAGCTAATAACAATGTACTTCAGTGCATAGTAACATCCGCAGGAATTAACATTTACAAGGCAGTGGATATAACTTGTTGACATGGTGTTACGTGGCCAAGAATCGTGGACATGTTAAGATGAATTTCACAATATTAAGATAAAATTCAACATACTGATTATGATATGGTTTCTATGAATTTTGCACCTACCTACAATGTATACTGTTATGCATAAAACGTGAACCATAATGGAATGCAGCTGATTACGTTGGTGATGAGCAGACATAGGAATTATAAGCACTGAAGCCAGGACAGAAGGAAATAAAGTTGAACTGCCATTGTGCTACAGGCAGGGAGGTCTCGGATAACAAACCACCCCAACCCTTGTCTTTAGACATTAGCAGACACTACTCTGAATACTTTTTACCTGCCTGTCAGTGCCCCTTGGCCTGTTGTTTTGCAGTCTTTGATTTGAGTGCAGACAAATTGAACTCAGTTGCTTAAGAATTCCTATGCCTGGCAATGATAAAATATAGGTCCACCCTCTGCCAGTATGAACTAATCTGCTCCCTGAGCATAATTTCTAGCCACTGGATTGGCAGGAAACTTTCACTCCCCATAACAAATTGTCGAAGAGTAACGTTATACACTATAAGATCTCGCTAGCGGAGTATCACTAAGGAAATGCTTCATTGAATTCAGATGTAAAATAAAACATAATAAAAACTTAGAAGTAAACACAAAAAACTTTGTCTTCATCTCCATGTTGATGAAAGCTCTCATATAAATGTCATAGGTGTCCTTCAGTTTAACAACACACACAAATAATTCTTCATGCCTTTTATGCCGTATTGGTCTAGTGTTTCCTTTTGTAACAACTGTAATGAAACTCTTTCATAGAGATGATATCCAAACCAACCCTTCATTTTGCATCGATTATAACATCATTCATTGGCTCGTTTTTGTTTCTTTGGATTGTTTTTCGGGTAGGTCGCACAGAGAACTAATACTGGCTCGGTGGAGTCAAACACGCTGGTTACCTGAAGGTGGTAACTTTACGGAGGGAAAAACACTATTGCAATCTGGGGGAATGGATCACTTTTCATGCATGTTAGTACACAAACTTTTTATGAAAGTATAATTAAAATTACCTTAGTATCATGTTCCTATTTTCACCATGTCAAACTAAAACACCAGATGGGTTTCTGCAGTGACTTTACCTCGTAGAGTATAACCACAGTAGAGAAAGTCATATAGGTATAAAAATTTCTGCCTTAATTCTTAAGATAATTAAAAAAAAATGTCATTAAATCAATGCACATGTCAAGCAGACCTTGGGTATCTAATCTGCATAAATAAATGACCAAGTAATAAAAGACTTATTGGCCTGAACGCAGAGCTTGTAGCATTTATTTATTTTTAAAAATAAAAACATTTGAAAGATATTCTAAAATTACTCGATGGGCGTACAGAATGTTCTAGAAGAATTAAATACATAAAATGTAAGCTTTAGTTATTAAATTGGTATTGACAGCTGATATATAACGCTCATTAAAATATTCAGTATTTTTTCCGTAGTTTTCCTTCTCCTTAAACATGGCCATAATTTTAACTTTTCCTACATTTGATACCCTTTTGAATTTCATGCCCAAATTAGTATTTTCTATGCAATTCTCATGATTATGGTTTCAATTTGAATGAAGAATACACCATTTGGGAAATTTAACATTGTATTACACTTTTATTTACATCACCGTCAAACTACAGTGTTTTTCCTTCATACTGTGGCCACTGCACAGCAGCTCAGGCTCCAGCTGAAGCACTTAAATTGTGACAGTGGCTGTGGCCCAGAGTTATCGAGAGGTCAACACCAGGCAGTTGGAATAAACTATGATAACTGCTGCTTGCCAACGTAAACATCAGGCACACTATCGGCAGATATCTAGAACCTTCTGGAAGCTGCTTCTTCTCCCTCCAGAAAGTGTGTTAAAATAGTTTTAAAATGTTCGAGAAACTTGTGGAAGATTCCACTGATTATATAAGCAAGCGCTCTTGCAGGAGTCAGCCAGTGAGTTGAGTTGCATCGGTCAGTTGGTGAGCAGGTTTCCCATGTGACATCAAGAGTGACTCTCCGAGCAAGTTGGTGATGGATCTTGTGACGTGCAGTGAGTGCTACTGGGGAACACCGGGTTGTGGAGGTCTTGTGTTTGACTCCAAGTGAAGCGAACTGTCCAGTGTGAAGAGGCTACACCACGAAGGAAGTGAAACGACAGAACTGAACTATTTCACCTTAATGAAGTGAACTCCCAGTAAAGTTGAACTAGATAAGAACTTAGAACAGTGACAGTGAAAACTAAGAGAAGTTACAGTTGAAAAACTGGACAAAGTCACAATATCCTCTCAACAGTCTAACGTTCTCATATTTAGTGACAATTACAATGATAAGCACATACCTTGTCATAAGAATGTTGGAAATGTAATCCTCCTCTTTCCACATATTTCTGGCATCTTTTCAGAAATTTTCATTCACTCTGGAGAGTTCAATAACCAAAATTGAGTGAATTTCTCACCTGTTTTCTTTTAGTTCTTTCCAATGTATTATGGGGTGCTTATTATTATTGTAACTATAACCATGAGGACGTGAGGGGGTTGCGGGGATATAACTGTTTCCGCAGGAGTCCGAACTGTGGCAGCCAATGTGAGAGCTGCCATGTTCAGGCCACAGTGTGAAGGAAAAGCAGTGCATTTCACCGCGTTGAAGTTACCTAACTTTTACTAACTCTTCTCCCAGTTAAATTTACTCTGTTAATTTCAATATTATCTCTTGATGGATTACCATGTTTCTTAAGATTTCTCCCAAAAAGTATTACAATTCAAACATTCTATTTCAATTTCAACACATTGCTAAAATGTTGTAGCAATGCGAACAACATTGTGAAATAGCCAACGGTACTTTGCACTTTAGTCAATAATTCCAAAGCAATCCTAACCAATTGGACCTCTCTCTCTCTCTCTCTCTCTCTCTCTCTCTCTCTCTCTCTCTCTCTCTCTCTCTCTCTCTCTCTCTAAGCGTACTTGTCGCTCCTGACTTTTGTGGATGTCATTTGCAATATGCATGCAACACTACCCGACTATATGTAGTTTACATTCGATCCTTACAGCTTGGGTGTTGCTGTGTGTACAGATTACATTCCTCGAATTTGAAAGGTATGGGAAAAAAATTTACCTGAAATATGTGTGTAGTTTACCTCCACCTAACAACCCTGCCCCCCCCAAAAAAAATGTGAAGCACATACATAAAAGTTTTGTACTAAACTATAGAGTTAACATAGTATATTATTTTGGTGTCAAATTAATGCACTAGTATATACTAGTCTGCCAGAATAGGAATGCACTTGGAGGATGCCACTGTTTTTGCTGACATGCCTAATGTCATCAAGATCTAGAGAGGAAAGAGGAGCAAGGCGATAGGGGAATGTACAGCTGCACAATGAAAACAGCACTACATTTGCAGCCTCAGCGTCACTAGTAAGTGCAACTCGGAACTACAGACATTTTCTTTATGTGTCTGATACCCCGCCCATTTGTTCCATAACTGTTTAGTTCCTCTTCCCACCAAACACACTGATATCATGCCCGGCTAGTACATTTACTTTTGGGAACCCAAACAAATGAACTGCAGTCATTTTCTACCTAGTCTAAGAAGTTTTCTTTTATGCCATATTCATTATGTTCTTCTTGGAGATTTATGAGAAAAAAGACAAAGTGACACTGAAAGATATCCTGCATCCAAATGTCTGGTTGCAATGCAGTAGAATCCATCTTCTGTGCCATAAATTTTCCTTTTCTATTTTTGGTGTAAAGGAAAATCTGCTATAGCTGCTAGTTTCACCTGAACAATATACAGTGTGTCAAAACAAAACTGACAGCAAACGATAAAAGAGACATAAGTGATACATAACACACTACCCGAAACAATTCCACATTCCTCATGTATCCCTTATACAGTATACTGACATGTGTAGCAGAGGGTGTTAAGGTGCAGGCTCGTGAATGGGAAACCTACGGTTCAAATCCTGCCAGGACCTCCTCCCTGACTGAGGATTTTCCAAGTTATCCTCAGTCCTCATAACTGGCAAATGCTGAGGAGGTACCATAAATGTAAGCCTGGAACACTCTCTTTTCAAATTTTCTTTCCCAATTTCACTTATCACAGTATCACCACCTGTGGTGACCGTATGTAGCATGAGCCAGTGTTACACAAATTAAAAAAAATTTATATAGTATGCAGACTATTCACAGAAAAAAATGAAAGCAATCCTTTTAACCAATTTACATTAATCACAATGAATATTTGTTTAGAAACAATTTAAAATTTGGCAATAAGCACTTCAATACACACAAAATGCGGTTAACTGTTAGTATTCATACCACAAGTCAATTACTGTTAGTTATGAGCTCCTATTGGAAAATGAATAATCACACATTTTCAAATGTGTTATATAGATGCAGCAACAAAGTAAACTTCAATGTGCTAAAATTGAAACCTATACCAATGAATATTTTGGAAACGGCTAATGCTAAAGAAAAATATCATTTTACTTTAATTTGCTCTCTAAATTTTCTGTACACTGTTTGTCTACTTCTTCTTGTTTCTCAGAGTATAAAATTCTAACAAGCATGAAGGAGACATGACAGGCTATTTACAGAAAATTCAAGGTGTATATTTTACACTTCATTCCAAAATCTTGAATATTATTTTAATAACAGTCAGCAGGACCTGTTTTGAGAAACTAAAAAGCAACAAATATTTTTCACATAATTTTGGGAGGTGGAGTACTTTTATAAAAAAAATTATCATATTCCATTTTGAAATTCTGTATTTATCCTACTTTTCGTTTATGGGTTATGTTGTCCACAAACACATTGAGCATACACACACAAGCGCATTAGTACTGAAATTTTTACTGTATTTACTCAGGGAATATCAAAACATGTATTTTTCATAAATTCTCAATACCAATTTATGGGAAGAGTGCAATACTTCCTCTACCTAAAATAAAGTTTCAGTAAATATGTAGTAAACGAGCCATTTGCGGGATAGATGGGAGACAGTTTCTCATTAACATTTAAATCTAAATGAGTTTTATTTTCAACTGTTTTAAGTAATGCTTATTTTAAGTTTAACAATCCATCCCATTTCCCAAATTGTCAAAGTCTAAGATGTTTTCCCTGACTCTTGCTTGATATTGCAATAACAAGTTTGACACCAAGTAAACTGCATTAATGTTTTGGTGTTACTTTGCTATTTCTATACACTTTTTATTCAAATACACATAGATGTGTAGAGTTTTGGCAATAAAACTCAGATCTTAGTTTTTAAAAGCAGTTTTACTTCACTTCCTACCAAACAGGTGGCACCATGGTAACGTGTGAGACTCCCATTCAGGAGGTCCCAGGTTCGATCCCCAGCAACCGCCCATTCTGACCCATGGAATTTTCGTGGTTTCCCCAGCTAGACAGAGGTATGTTGGGGTGGTTCACCTTCTACCACAACTCTCCTGACCCCATTATCTTCCTTGTTATCTGTTTCAGGGTTGTAGGATCAGACGACAGTGCTCAGCAGGTTCTGGCTGTGCACTGTGTGGAAGTTTCTTCCTGATGTCATCCAGGGACTGCTTGGCTGGAACCGACCTATGGGTGCTTTCAGGTGGGAGCTCCTTTGGGGGACCCTTGGAGGTTTGGGGCCCAATAAAGTGGACTCGAGTGGTGTTGGAGGTGTTTAATCTGGAAACATTGGGATCCCATCTGTGCTTGCAACCGTTGTCATCCAAATCTGGTTACCCTTTGGCTCTCTACCTCATCCCTCCCTCTCAAATGTTACAGAGAAGTTCAAGGGACCAACTGATCTGCATGTGGTGCTCTAACCCAGTTTCAGGGGCCACCGTCCATTCGTCTGCATCTTTACCTTTTACTTCACTTCCTAACAAATTAGTTAGCTGCTTTAAAATCTAATTTAACAGCTTATGGATATCATGTAATATTTTGTTTTTCTTCTTTTTTGCATTTAATGCCCTTTCTTACTACATATGCCACCACAAGCAGTAGACATTATTAAAAAATTGGGAAAGGAAATTTAAGAAGGAAACATTCCAGCCATAAGTTTAGGGTACCTCCCCTCCTGGCAGAATTTGTTAGCTTTCCAATCATGAGTCTGTACCTTAACGATCTTTGCTACCTGTGTTGGTACAAAATATTGTCTTTGCCTGTGCCAGCACATGCTAAGAACAATAATTTTGAGATTTACCCACATAATTATACGACAAACTAGCGCTAGTAAGCTTTGTTGAAACTAAAAGCGTGGACTGGAGTGACCTGGTCTGTAATTTCAAGTTTAACGATACAGAGCATAATGCCTTGGCACGTGTCCCCTGGGTACAGACAGTGGGTAAGAATTATGCCATAGTAGGCATGTTTCGCTTCACAAACAGAATAAGATATATATCACACAGTGATATAAATGCATTATTTTTATGCACCTATTACCTCTTGCAATGTTGAAAGGATTTCTCATGATATAGCTTTTGTTTAAAGTGAGAGACAGAGAATGTTCACTTTCAACAATCTCTGCATGTACATTATTGTCCACTGCAATGTACAGACTATGCAGTATTCACTTTACATATATGTAAAATATGGTGTTTTATAACAGAATAAAAACATTAACAGTCATGTACAGTATGGTATATGCCTTCTTTTGATATGACCTGTACAAGCACTGCAGACACATGCCCACTTTTACATCTGGACTCGCCCTCTCTTCAACATAAACAGACCACAGTAAAAGGTAAGTTAACCTCATAAAAATGGTCACTGATCCACCTCTAGTTATAAGTACGTTAAGATAAAACTTAATTGCAGCTCTATAATTTTTAACCTCTTATATTACATTCAATATTTTGAATTTCTGTACAGATTAAAAATCAGAGAACTGCAACGATGCTAGATTAACAACTTAATTTGTATTAACCCCTTCATGCTTCTGAAAGGCGTGCCCATGTTTGATTTTCGATTGGAACATGTAACCAAGATAGATTTTCCCAGAGATCTCCCTTATCCTGAAAACATAGACAGGTAACCTGAGTCACCAAATGCACCATAATTAATCATTCATTCCATTCATCACTTTTGGTATCTTAAAATAATAAAACTCAGCATTAAAACATCCTCTCCTAAACAGTGATGTTTTAGCACAGACATAAAGATCAACAGCAGAGGAGCACTTAGGGATCTTTCTGAAAACTGACGCTTTCAATTTGGTAAATCTGAATCATCAAACGTTAGGCAAACAGTTTCACACAGCTTAGGTCATTGTTTCATTATGTCTGATGAAGCTGTAAATTTAGCCTTTTTATAAAAAGGAGAAGAGAAGCAGGCAGAATGGCTAAGGTGGCAACATCTGTGGCCTGCTTTCAGGAGGTTCCATGTTCAAACCCTTGGGGCCAACCAATCTGACAAGATTTTTTTGCGGCTTTCCTTGATCACTAGGCAAATGCTGGGTTGGATAATTTGTTCTGCAAATTTTCCCATCATCCCTACATTTCATTTCTTTCTTCACCGCCATACCAGGCATTGGTCTAATCAACCATGCTGGATATGCTAAGACGTTTGTTTGGTCCTCAACAGGCTACTGACCAAGGCATTGGCCTTTTTTTTTCTTTCTTTTTTTTTAAATTTATGGACGCTTGAACTACTATGGTTCTTAGTGTCCCATTCTATATTGGGAGTGAAAGGCCATAAACTTTGCTCAGAGGCCCCTATCAGGCTTGAGGTTATTTTATGCATCATAAATCTACAACACAGGACCACTGGCTTTACTTCCCTTCTGAAGAAAGCCAAGCTAAGGATTTTTATGCCTGAAAAAAATCCATCGCCCTCTACCGGGGTTTGCAAGTCCTACAAAGAGGATAATCTGTTAAAGAAGAAGCAGAAAACAAAGCTTATCTATATAGGTATATCTGATACTTCAAGCATTATTTAAATTACTGGCAAGTGTATACGTGTAATAAGAAGATTTAAAGGATTAATGAAATGCACATGTGTAATTCTACATTACCAAACATTCAATTCTCCACGTTTCTACTTCACAAGTTCAATTAGGAAATAACAGATCTGTGTATTTTGTATACACAGTGAGCGAGTTGAAAGTAATACTGATTTATTGCAATAGAGATATAAGAAGTTGTTCACCGAGTTTTAGAATTGAAATAGGTTTGCCAAAATCAGATCATTGCCTCTTGCTTTACAGTGATCTCATGCCTGATAAGAAGCATCCTAAAGGAACGCAAAGCACTTACCACTTACTGCCACTGGAAGATAAGTGTAGTATCACAAGCACATCTAGATCGTGTAAGTCACTGTGTGCCATCAGATGATTTACAACTTTTTCAGTTATTTGAAATAACCAGCTACAAAGGTAACAGCACTTTCTTCCACTCTTTACGGAAACTGAGCTCTGCTATAAATGCATCTTAAATTAAAGTAGATTGCCAATATTCATGAAAGCAAAGTGGGATTCACACTACTGTCCATTCCAAACCAGAGTTCCCTCTGATGTAAACAGAAGCACGTGTTTCTGCTTGTCACGAACCCAAGAACACACGCTTATGCCCAAGTAAATAGTTCCTTAATACATGTATTGTATTATGAAATATTAGAGGAGGAAAGGTATAGAACTGCAAATTTTATTGCGGTTATCATAAGAATTCGTCGTTAAAGGCAATGGATATATACTAGCTGTTAAGAGATTACAAAATATGATTTTCGTCTGCTGTTGCGCTAACGCCGGGAGCATCTTGCTTGTTAATACCATCCGTATGCATGACTGGCACTCTCTTACATATACAAGAAATGCAGCAACGAATTCCCAGAGGCACTATCTGAGTACCGAATAAACACTTTGCGTAACACAGGAAATATGCTAAGCAAACAGTCATTCATAATACGCAGACACACATATGCTCGGCTCAGGTCAAATCTTGTGATTTAGTCAGTTGGCATTTGAGTTCACATGGCAGAGGAAGGTGCGTGTAGTGCGAATAAACTGTTCAAACACAAAAGAGGGAAACGGTTAAAAAGTGGCGAAAAACAAACAGCTCTTCATATATTAAACTCACTATTACAAAAATACTACACACTTGCATTAGTGTATATTACGAAACTAATATAGGATTTTACAGGCGTTTCAGTGAGAAGTGTAACCAAAGAGAATATTATCACACATAACAGAACATAGAAGAGGAGAATCAAATGTGGGAATTTGTTTTGTGTGCAACACTGCTGTGGAATTGTGGATAAGCTTGTCATTATGTTGGAGAGTAGTTCTGATTCCGATATGGCAGCTGAATCATCTTCGGAGGCTTCGAATTTAGGTGTTGCATCTTTGCCCGAGGATTATGATTAATGTAAGTAAAATGTTCATTTTCGCATACTTATAAAATAGATTGTCACCTCAGGTTGCATTTTGAACTATGATTTGCAACACAGGACGCACTTTTACAGATTTAAATAGTGTTCAACAAGAACATGAGAGGGGTACAAGCAGCCATTAGGGGTGGGGATTGTGAACTACTTTCATGCAGATAATACAAAGAGCTTGTTTTCAGTGAAAGGCACTCTGGTTTGGAATGGACAGTAGTGAGTTTGCAATTCTCTGCCACACTGCAACATTGTTCCATTAGCTCCTTAACTTATACCAATTGTGTCATGGGCAGCAGCTGTACCATGTGGTTCCCAGTCAGGAAGCCTAGGGGAGTTCAATAGAAATTATATACTAAGAGATTACTAAGTTTGAAATAATATACACATCAGTTTCAATTCAACATACTGTTCTGGAATACTGTGACTGTTGAAAGTTAAATCGGGTCACTAAACCACATGGAAAATACTCGTTAAACAGCAATCAGAATAAATTTAAATTTATATTGGATTTATTTTGAGAATGAATTTATTACTTAGAATAGTTAAGCATTTTGAAATATTCGTTAAACAGCAATCAGAATAAATTTAAATTTATATTGGATTTATTTTGAGAATGAATTTATTACTTAAGAATAGTTAAGCATTTTGAAATATTCATGAGATTTGAGCTATTAAAATCATTTGAATTCGCAAGAGATTCAAATAGTTTTAACATTAAAATTTCTTCTTCTCCAACTCTTCTAGGATTGGGCGAGGACTCCTGTTCCAGCCTGATGCACCATGCCATGGTAGAGTAGGTCTACTTAACATCTCAGTAGCCAGTAGGTGTACCTGTATTCTTCTAGTAGAATATATTATCCATTATATAATAATACATATAGATAATTCAAATGCATATAAATTAATGTAAATAAATATGTAATGTAAACAAATATACATTATCCATATTTAATAGGTAACTTCTTTTCCTGTAATCAACAATTCTGCTTTCCTTCAACAAAAATATACTGAATGTTTTGTATATTCTCATTTTTAATTCAGTATGATTTAGAACAACCTCTCACTGTTCGGAGTAATTTCATCTCTGCTACTTGAAAATGATTATCTTTATTTGCTATTGTCCGTATTTCAGAACCATACAATTAAGGAATAGTTATTGCATTGAAGAATTTTAACACAATATCTCTTCGATTTTGTCTTCTTAATGTGTGTGTTTTATATACTCCAAAATAAATTTATTTTGTTATTTATCTTTTTCATGGTTATTTCTATAAGCATTATTACAATCCCGATGTTTTATGACCTGCAGTAGTGTTTTATTCCTCAAAACAAACATTGACAATTTTAAACTGTTATAATTATTCGAATAATACTAATTCCTATTAGTCTAACTATACCAAAATTTAAAGTATTTCAAAAGTGTATATGAAGTGCTCAAACAGGACTATACTAATACCACATTTAGATACACAGTATTCACACATTCACTGCTATTTGCAAAATTATTTGGCTTTGTACAGATGAAATAACATTCTAAATTAGAATATTTGTAGCTAATCTCATGCTAAATCTTTCTGGTGCACACTATCAAAAGATAACATTTTCATTATCAAGACTGCAGGAGAGAATGGTGGCTTTGAGAGGACATAGGTGGCACAGATGCATAAGTTCTTCAAAAATGTGTAACAATGTCTCTTTGTCTTCAGTCAAACGTTGGGTCTGGAGTTTCCTACTGGTGCCTAACAAAGGTGTGTGTAGATGGTTAAGAATACTCCAACCTATTGAAAAGTAACAGCGATTTTTAAACTCCCCTAGTTAAAACTGCCCTTTATAAGCTATGCATTTCTTGCTCCTCCATAAGCTTATTATGCCTTTAAAAATGCTAATAAATGTGAGCGATGTACAGTTTCAGTATTTGCATTACAATCATTAAACAACTGTAACAAAAACTAGAAGTATGGCTGAATCAAGAATGAACATTGAAACTTGTAAAAATAATCAATGTATTAACAAACTTTATTTGAAGTCGCTGCTTTCTAAGTTTTGGTTTGAGGAGAGGTAAAAATGAACATGCATCTAAATTAATTCACTCATACGAATTGATACATACATTTTGAAAAAATCCCCTCTAACCCTTAGCAATGGTTTTTTTTTAAATCATGTTTTCCTATTGTAATTTTATTACTGAAGCAATTAATGGGTACACATATGTTCCATATATTAAAAATAGAAATAAATTCCAAGGACACATTTTTAAGAGACAACTAAAAGAATATATACTGAATAACCTAGGTAAACTATGAAAATTTATATGCATTTGAATTAATATCTATATGTAATATTATAATTGAAGTGCTTTTGGATTTACCACTTCCAGGTTAGGAACCACTAGAATAGAATGTAAACCAAAATAAGTTTATTATAAAATATTCAGTAAGTTGAACATTAAAGAAATCATATTTATTCCAGTATACGAATAGCATGCAACATTCAATTATCTGCACTATTTAGATGTAAAATACACATCTTAGAAGCATTCCATTGTTCAAATGTATGTTTGACAACACAAATAAGAACCTTTTTCTAAAAGTTTCCACTGGATGATTCAAGGAACCTCAAATCGTCAATTGCAATTGAAATCTCAATGTCAAATCTTGGGTCGAATGAAATACTTCCTTAGCCTTAAGTAGCTATGCGGCAGAGAGCAAAAATGCCTCCATTATGCAACACACAATGGTTTCCTAGCGTATTAGTGTTTTGGTAAAAACTAACATTCTGAACTCTCAAAAGTTTATTTCATAACATAGGCACACCTTTTCATGTAGCATTTGTCACTGTGTTATGCCTTTTAAGTTTGGACCCTTCTTTCAAATTGCACATCTGAGCATGCCTACGATGCTGACCAAGTCTTACCTGGTCTTAATCATCCATTCCATTCATCACTTTTGGTGTCTTAGTAATAAAACTCAGCATTAAAGCATCCTTTCCTAAACAATGCTGTTTTAGCACAGACAAAGATCAA
Organism: Deroplatys truncata; assembly: GCA_030765065.1. Taxonomy (NCBI): domain Eukaryota; kingdom Metazoa; phylum Arthropoda; class Insecta; order Mantodea; family Mantidae; genus Deroplatys; species Deroplatys truncata. The sequence goes on from CM060990.1 coordinate 680,549,116, forward strand.
CAGCAGAGGAGAACTAGGGTATCTTTCTGAAAACTTGACGCTTTCAATTTGGTAAATCTGAATCATCAAACGTTAGGCAAACAGTTTCACACAGCCTAGGCCATTGTTTCATTATGTCTGATGAAGCTGTAAATTTAGCTTTTTTATAAAAAGGAGAAGAGAAGCAGGTAGGATGGCAAAGGTGGTAACATCTGTGGCCCCTGGGGTCAACCAATCTGACAAGATTTTTTGCGGCTTTCCTTGATCACTAGACAAATGCTGGGTTGGCTAATTTGTTCTGCAAATTTTCCCATCATCCCTTTCATCACTACATTTCATTTCTTTCTTCACCGCCATACCAGGCATTGGTCTGATCACCCATCCTGGATATGCCACCACCTTGTTGGGTTTTCAACAGGCTACTGAACAAGGCATTGGCCCCTTTCTTTTTTAAATTTATGGACGCTTGAACTACTATGGTTCTTAGTGTTCCATTCTATATTGGGAGTGAAAGGCCATAAACTTTGCTCAGAGGCCTCTATCAGGCTTGAGGTTATTTTATGCGTCATAAATCTACAACACAGGACCACTGGCTTTACTTCCCTTCTGAAGAAAGCCAAGCTAAGGATTTTTATGCCTGAAAAAAATCCATCGCCGTCTACCGGGGTTTGCAAGTCCTACAAAGAGGATAATCTGTTAAAGAAGAAGCAGAAAACAAAGCTTATCTATATAGGTATATCTGATACTTCAAGCATTATTTAAATTACTGGCAAGTGTATACGTGTAATAAGAAGATTTAAAGGATTAATGAAATGCACATGTGTAATTCTGCATTGCCAAACATTCATTTCTCCACGTTTCTAATTCACAAATTCAATTAGGAAATAACAGATCTGTATATTTTGTATACACAGTGAGCGAGTTGAAAGCAGAACTGATTTATTGCAATAGAGATATAAGAAGTTGTTCACCGAGTTTTAGAACTGAAATAGGTTTGCCAAAATCAGATCATTGCCTCTTGCTTTATAGTGATCTCATGCCTGATAAGAAGCATCCTAAAGGAGCGCAAAACACTTACCACTTACTGCGACTGGAAGATAAGTGTAGTATCACAAGCACATCTAGATCGTGTAAGTCACTGTGTGCCATCAGATGATTTACAACTTTTTCAGTTATTTGAAATAACCAGCTACAAAGGTAACAGCATTTACTTCCACTCTTTACGGAAACTGAGCTCTGCTATAAATGCATCTTAAATTAAAGTAGATTGCCAATATTCATGAAAGCAAAGTGGGATTCACACTACTGTCCATTCCAAACCAGAGTTCCCTCTGATGTAAACAGAAGCACGTGTTTCTGCTTGTCACGAACCCAAGAACACACGCTTATGCCAACGTAAATAGTTCCTTAATACATGTATTGTATTATGAAATATTAGAGGAGGAAAGGTATAGAACTGCAAATTTTATTGCGGTTATCATAAGAACTCGTCGTTAAAAGCAATGGATATATACTAGCTGTTAAGAGATTACAAAATATGATTTTAGTCTGCTGTTGCGCTAACGCCGGGAGCATCTTGCTTGTTAATACCATCCGTATGCATGACTGGCACTCTCTTACATATACAAGAAATGCAGCAACGAATTCCCAGAGGCACTATCTGAGTACCGAATAAACACTTTGCGTAACACAGGAAATATGCTAAGCGAACAGTCATTCATAATACACAGGCACACATATGCTCGGCTCAGGTCAAATCTTGTGATTTAGTCAGTTGGCATTTGAGTTCACATGGCAGAGGAAGGTGCGTGTAGTGCAAATAAACTGTTCAAACACAAAAGAGGGAAACGGTTAAAAAGTGGCGAAAAACAAACAGCTCTTCATATATTAAACTCACTATTACTAAAATACCACACACTTGCATTAGTGTATATTACGAAACTAATATAGGATTTTACAGGCGTTTCAGTGAGAAGTGTAACCAAAGAGAATATTATCACACATAACAAAACATAGAAGAGGAGAATCAAATGTGGGAATTTGTTTTGTGTGCGACACTGCTGTGGAATTGTGGATAAGCTTGTCATTATGTTGGAGAGTAGTTCTGATTCCGATATGGCAGCTGAATCATCTTCGGAGGCTTCGGATTTAGGTGTTGCATCTTTGCCCGAGGATTATGATTAATGTAAGTGAAATGTTCATTTTCGCATACTTATAAAATAGATTGTCACCTCAGGTTGCATTTTGAACTATGTTTTGCACACAGGACGCATTTTTATAGATTTAAATAGTGTTCAACAAGAACATGAGGGGGGTACAAGCAGCCATTAGGGGTGGGGATTGTGAACTACTTTCACGCAGATAATACAAAGAGCTTGTTTTCAGTGAAAGGCACTCTGGTTTGGAATGGACAGTAGTGAGTTTGCAATTCTCTGCCACACTGCAACATTGTTCCATTAGCTCCTTAACTTATACCAACTGTGTCATGGGCAGCAGCTGTACCATGTGGTTCCCAGTCAGGAAGCCTAGGGGAGTTCAATAGAAATTATATACTAAGAGATTACTAAGTTTGAAATAATATACACATCAGTTTCAATTCAACATACTGTTCTGGAATACTGTGACTGTTGAAAGTTAAATCGGGTCACTAAACCACATGGAAAATACTCGTTAAACAGCAATCAGAATAAATTTAAATTTATATTGGATTTATTTTGAGAATGAATTTATTACTTAGAATAGTTAAGCATTTTGAAATATTCGTTAAACAGCAATCAGAATAAATTTAAATTTATATTGGATTTATTTTGAGAATGAATTTATTACTTAAGAATAGTTAAGCATTTTGAAATATTCATGAGATTTGAGCTATTCAAATCATTTGAATTCGCAAGAGATTCAAATAGTTTTAACACTAAAATTTCTTCTTCTCCAAATCTTCTAGGATTGGGCGAGGACTCCTGTTCCAGCCTGATGCACCATGCCATGGTAGAGTAGGTCTACTTAACATCTCAGTAGCCAGTAGGTGTACCTGTATTCTTCTAGTAGAATATATTATCCATTATATAAGATTACATATAGATAATTCAAATGCATATAAATTAATGTAAATAAATATGTAATGTAAAGAAATATACATTATCCATATTTAATAGGTAACTTCTTTTCCTGTAATCAACAATTCTGCTTTCCTTCAACAAAAATATACTGAATGTTTTGTATATTCTCATTTTTAATTCAGTATGATTTAGAACAACCTCTCACTGTTCGGAGTAATTTCATCTCTGCTACTTGAAAATAATTATCTTTATTTGCTATTGTCCGTATTTCAGAACCATACAATTAAGGAATAGTTATTTCATTGAAGAATTTTAACACAATATCTCTTCGATTTTGTCTTCTTAATGTGTGTGTTTTATATACTCCAAAATAAATTTATTTTGTTATTTATTTTTTTCATGGTTACTTCTATAAGCATTATTACAATCCCGATGTTTTATGACCTGCAGTAGTGTTTTATTCCTCAAAACAACATTGACAATTTTAAACTGTTATAATTATTCGAATAATACTAATTCCTATTAGTCTAACTATACCAAAATTTAAAGTATTTCAAAAGTGTATATGAAGTGTTCAAACAGGACTATACTAATACCACATTTAGATACACAGTATTCACACCTTCACTGCTATTTGCAAAATTATTTGGCTTTGTACAGATGAAATAACATTCTAAATTAGAATATTTATAGCTAATCTCATGCTAAATCTTTCTGGTGCACACTATCAAAAGATAACATTTTCATTATCAAGACTGCAGGAGAGAATGGTGGCTTTGAGAGGACATAGGTGGTACAGATGCATAAATTCTTCAAAAATGTGTAACAATGTCTCTATTTGTCATCAGTCAAACGTTGGTGTCTGGAGTTTCCTACTGGTGCCTAACAAAGGTGTGTGTAGATGGTTAAGAATACTCCAACCTATTGAAAAGTAACAGCGATTTTTAAACTCCCCTAGTTAAAACTGCCCTTTATAAGCTCTGCATTTCTTGCTCCCCCATAAGCATATTATGCCTTTAAAAATGCTAATAAATGTGAGTGATGTACAGTTTCAATATTTGCATTACAGTCATTAAACAATGTGGCAGTATTTTATATCACAACAATGTAAATGCCAGAGTGATTGTAGTGTAAATAAGCATTATTGTATGACATTGATTTGAGATGTTTGTTAATTATAAGCATTGTTAGGGAAATAAGTTTACACGGCCTCACTGAAACTGACAATAAGAGCAGGTAACAATGAGCGAGGGGGTGAGTTGCTTAGTAATTAGAAGAGGCAAGCAAATGACGTCAGATTAGCACGCTTTTCTTAGAAATGGAGGGAGTATTTTCCCTAGAGCATATATGTTCGTAATTTTGATTGGATATAAAAATAGACGCTCTTTTAACCAATAGCAGTTCTGTTATAATCTTTAGGCATATCGGGGTGAGGGAGTATAAAAAGCTAAAGCCAGAGACAGATTTCGTTCAGTCCAACAGAAGGATTAGCGGGTAATATGTCGTTCAGTACAATAGAATAATACAAAGGTTATACGTCGCACAGTTTAAGAGAATCGTTCCGCGTTATACGTGTCGCAATTCTACAAAATCTCTCGCGTTGTAAAGTTAGTTATAAATGTGAAATACGCGCATTAATAATGTGCAACAAATAAGTGATTATAGAAAATATAACAGTTTCAGTCTGGCGTGTATCAAGAGTCAGTATGTGAAATTAACTAATTGTGACGGTAATAAAAGTGTAAAAACAAATTCTTTTATCACTGTTATCTTTCAGTAATAAATCCTTTCCGTTTATACACCCTGTTTAAGAGATTTGCTCGACTGAATAATAATAATAATAATAATAATAATAATAATAATAATAATAATAATAATAATAGCTAGCCGGAGGACAAAGAACTCAATATTAAAAATTGTAAAACAATAACAGGCGCCCAGCAATAAGATAACACGAAGTGATCGCGACAAATTGGCTCCCATATGTGGGGCAGATAAACAGGAAGCATCTTCCAACTACCAACAAATATTCTACTTCAACAATTGTAACAAAAACTAGAAGTATGGCTGAATCAAGAATGAACATTGAAACTTGTAAAAATAATCAATGTATTAACAAACTTTACCTGAAGCTGCTGCTTTCTAAGTTTTGGTTTGAGGAGAGGTAAAAATGAACATGCATCTAAATTAATTCACTCATACGAATTGATATACACATTTTGAAAAAATCCCCTTTAATTCTTAGCAATGTTTTTTTTTATCCTGTTTTCCTATTGTAATTTCATTATTGAAGCAATTAATGGGTACACATATGTTCAATATATTAAAAATAGAAATAAAATCCAAGGACGCATTTTTAAGAGACAACTAAAAGAATATATACTGAATAACCTAGATAAACTATGAAAATTTATATGCATTTGAATTAATATGTATATGTAATATTATAATTGAAGTGTTTTTGGATTTACCACTTCCAGGTTGGGAACCACTGGAATAGAATGTGAACCAAAATAAGTTTATTATAAAATATTCAGTAAGTTGAACATTAAAGAAATCATATTTATTCCAGTGTACGAATAGCATGCCACATTCAATTATCTGAACTATTTAGATGTAAAATACACATTTTAGTAGCATTCCATTGTTCAAATGTATGTTTGACAACACAAATAAGAACCTTTTTCTAAAAGTTTCCACTGGATGATTCAAGGAACCTCAAATCGTTCAATTTCAATTGAAATCTCAATGTCAAATCTTGGGTCGAATGAAATACTTCCTTGGCCTTAAGTAGCTATGCGGCAGAGAGCAAAAATGCCTCCATTATGCAACACACAATGGTTTCCTAGCGTATTAGTGTTTTGGTAAAAACTAACATTCTGAACTCTCAAAAGTTTATTTCAAAACATAGGCACACCTTTTCATGTAGCATTTGTCACTGTGTTATGCCTTTTAAGTTTGGACCCTTCTTACAAATTGCACATCTGAGCATGCCTACGATGCTGACCAAGTCTTACCTGGTCTTAATCATCCATTCCATTCATCACTTTTGGTGTCTTAGTGATAAACTCAGCATTAAAGCATCCTTTCCTAAACAATGCTGTTTCAGCACAGACAAAGATCAACAGCAGAGGAGCACTTAGGGTATCTTTCTGAAAACTGATGCTTTCAATTTGGTAAATCTGAATCATCAAACGTTAGGCAAACAGTTTCACACAGCCTAGGCCATTGTTTCATTATGTCTCATGAAGCTGTAAATTTAGCTTTTTTATAAAAAGGAGAAGAGAAGCAGGTAGGATGGCAAAGGTGGTAACATCTGTGGCCCCTGGGGTCAACCAATCTGACAAGATTTTTTGCGGCTTTCCTTGATCACTAGACAAATGCTGGGTTGGATAATTTGTTCTGCAAATTTTCCCATCATCCCTTTCATCACTACATTTCATTTCTTTCTTCACCGCCATACCAGGCATTGGTCTGATCACCCATCCTGGATATGCTAAGACCTTGTTTGGTTCTCAACAGGCTACTGACCAAGGCATTGGCCCATTTCTTTTTTAAATTTATGGACGCTTGAGCTACTATGGTTCTTAGTGTTCCATTCTATATTGGGAGTGAAAGGCCATAAACTTTGCTCAGAGGTCTCTATCAGGCTTGAGGTTACTTTATGCATCATAAATCTACAACACAGGACCACTGGCTTTACTTCCCTTCTGAAGAAAGCCATGCTAAGGATTTTTATGCCTGAAAAAAATCCATCGCCCTCTACCGGGGTTTGCAAGTCCTACAAAGAGGATAATCTGTTAAAGAAGAAGCAGAAAACAAAGCTTATCTATATAGGTATATCTGATACTTCAAGCATTATTTAAATTACTGGCAAGTGTATACGTGTAATAAGAAGATTTAAAGGATTAATGAAATGCACATGTGTAATTCTACATTACCAAACATTCAATTCTCCACGTTTCTACTTCACAAGTTCAATTAGGAAATAACAGATCTGTGTATTTTGTATACACAGTGAGCGAGTTGAAAGTAATACCGATTTATTGCAATAGAGACATAAGAAGTTGTTCAGCGAGTTTTAGAACTGAAATAGGTTTGCCATAATCAGATCATTGCCTCTTGCTTTATAGTGATCTTATGCCTGATAAGAAGCATCCTAAAGGAGCGCAAAGCACTTACCACTTACTGCCACTGGAAGATAAGTGTAGTATCACAAGCACATCTAGATTGTGTAAGTCACTGTGTGCCATCAGATGATTTACAACTTTTTCAGTTATTTGAAATAAGCAGCTAAAAAGATAACGGCATTTACTTCCACTCTTTACGGAAACTGAGCACTGCTATAAATGCATCTTAAATCAAAGTAGATTGCCAATATGCATGAAAGCAAAGTGTGATTCACACTACTGTCCATTCCAAACCAGAGTTCCCTCTGATGTAAACAGAAGCACGTGTTTCTGCTTGTCACGAACCCAAGAACACACGCTTATGCCAACGTAAATAGTTCCTTAATACATGTATTGTATTATTAAATATTAGAGCAGGAAAGGTATAGAACTGCAAATTTTATTGCGGTTATCATAAGAACTCGTCGTTAAAGGCAATGGATATATACTAGCTATTAAGAGATTACAAAATATGATTTTAGTCTGCTGTTGCGCTAATGCCGGGAGCATCTTGCTTGTTAATACCATCCGTATGCATGACTGGCACTCTCTTACATATAGAAGAAATGCAGCAACGAATTCCCAGAGGCACTATCTGAGTACCGAATAAACACTTTGCGTAACACAGGAAATATGCTAAGCGAACAGTCATTCATAATGCGCAGGCACACATATGCTCGGCTCAGGTCAAATCTTGTGATTTAGTCAGTTGGCATTTGAGTTCACATGGCAGAGGAAGGTGCGTGTAGTGCGAATAAACTGTTCAACCACAAAAGCGGGAAACAGTTAAAAAGTGGCGAAAAATAAACAGCTCTTCATATATTAAACTCACTATTACAAAAATACCACACACTTGCATTAGTGTATATTACGAAACTAATATAGGATTTTACAGGCGTTTCAGTGAGAAGTGTAACCAAAGAGAATATTATCACACATAACAGAACATAGAAGAGGAGAATCAAATGTGGGAATTTGTTTTGTGTGCGACACTGCTGTGGAATTGTGGATAAGCTTGTCATTATGTTGGAGAGTAGTTCCGATTTCGATATGGCAGCTGAATTGTCATCAGAGGATTCGGATTTAGGTGTTGCATCTTTGCCCGAGGATTATGATTAATATAAGTAAAATGTTCATTTTCGCATACTTATAAAATAGATTGTCACCTCAGGTTGCATTTTGAACTATGATTCGCACACAGGACGCATTTTTATAGATTTAAAGAGCGTTCAACAAGAACGTGAGAGGGGTACAAGCAGCCATTAGGGGTGGGGATTGTGAACTACTTTAACGCGGATAATACAAAGAGCTTGTTTTCAGTGAAAGGCACTCTGGTTTGGAATGGACAGTAGTGAGTTTGCGATTTCCCTCCCACACTGCAAAATGGTTCCATTGGCTCCTTAACTTATACCAACTGTGTCATGGGCAGCAGCTGTACCATGTGGTTCCCAGTCAGGAAGCCTAGGGGAGTTCAATAGAAATTATATACTAAGAGATTACTAAGTTTGAAATAATATACACATCAGTTTCAATTCAACATACTGTTCTGGAATACTGTGACTGTTGAAAGTTAAATCGGGTCACTAAACCACATGGAAAATACTCGTTAAACAGCAATCAGAATAAATTTAAATTTATATTGGATTTATTTTGAGAATGAATTTATTACTTAGAATAGTTAAGCATTTTGAAATATTCGTTAAACAGCAATCAGAATAAATTTAAATTTATATTGGATTTATTTTGAGAATGAATTTATTACTTAAGAATAGTTAAGCATTTTGAAATATTCATGAGATTTGAGCTATTCATTTCATTTGAATTCGCAAGAGATTCAAATAGTTTTAACATTAAAATTTCTTCTTCTCCAACTCTTCTAGGATTGGGCGAGGACTCCTGTTCCAGCCTGATGCACCATGCCATGGTAGAGTAGGTCTACTTAACATCTCAGTAGCCAGTAGGTGTACTGTATTCTTCTAGTAGAATATATTATCCATTATATAATAATACATATAGATAATTCAAATGCATATAAATTAATGTAAATAAATATGTAATGTAAACAAATATACATTATCCATATTTAATAGGTAACTTCTTTTCCTGTAATCAACAATTCTGCTTTCCTTCAACAAAAATATACTGAATGTTTTGTATATTCTCATTTTTAATTCAGTATGATTTAGAACAACCTCTCACTGTTCGGAGTAATTTCATCTCTGCTACTTGAAAATGATTATCTTTATTTGCTATTGTCCGTATTTCAGAACCATACAATTAAGGAATAGTTATTGCATTGAAGAATTTTAACACAATATCTCTTCGATTTTGTCTTCTTAATGTGTGTGTTTTATATACTCCAAAATAAATTTATTTTGTTATTTATCTTTTTCATGGTTATTTCTATAAGCATTATTACAATCCCGATGTTTTATGACCTGCAGTAGTGTTTTATTCCTCAAAACAAACATTGACAATTTTAAACTGTTATAATTATTCGAATAATACTAATTCCTATTAGTCTAACTATACCAAAATTTAAAGTATTTCAAAAGTGTATATGAAGTGTTCAAACAGGACTATACTAATACCACATTTAGATACACAGTATTCACACATTCACTGCTATTTGCAAAATTATTTGGCTTTGTAAAGATGAAATAACAATCTAAATTAGAATATTTATAGCTAATCTCATGCTAAATCTTTCTGGTGCACACTATCAAAAGATAACATTTTCATTATCAAGACTGCAGGAGAGAATGGTGGCTTTGAGAGGACATAGGTGGCACAGATGCATAAGTTCTTCAAAAATGTGTAACAATGTCTCTTTGTCTTCAGTCAAACGTTGGGTCTGGAGTTTCCTACTGGTGCCTAACAAAGGTGTGTGTAGATGGTTAAGAATACTCCAACCTATTGAAAAGTAACAGCGATTTTTAAACTCCCCTAGTTAAAACTGCCCTTTATAAGCTATGCATTTCTTGCTCCTCCATAAGCTTATTATGCCTTTAAAAATGCTAATAAATGTGAGCGATGTACAGTTTCAGTATTTGCATTACAATCATTAAACAACTGTAACAAAAACTAGAAGTATGGCTGAATCAAGAATGAACATTGAAACTTGTAAAAATAATCAATGTATTAACAAACTTTATTTGAAGTCGCTGCTTTCTAAGTTTTGGTTTGAGGAGAGGTAAAAATGAACAGGCATCTAAATTAATTCACTCATACGAATTGATACATACATTTTGAAAAAATCCCCTCTAACCCTTAGCAATGGTTTTTTTTTTAAATCATGTTTTCCTATTGTAATTTTATTACTGAAGCAATTAATGGGTACACATATGTTCCATATATTAAAAATAGAAATAAAATCCAAGGACACATTTTTAAGAGACAACTAAAAGAATATATACTGAATAACCTAGGTAAACTATGAAAATTTATATGCATTTGAATTAATATCTATATGTAATATTATAATTGAAGTGCTTTTGGATTTACCACTTCCAGGTTAGGAACCACTAGAATAGAATGTAAACCAAAATAAGTTTATTATAAAATATTCAGTAAGTTGAACATTAAAGAAATCATATTTATTCCAGTATACGAATAGCATGCAACATTCAATTATCTGCACTATTTAGATGTAAAATACACATCTTAGAAGCATTCCATTGTTCAAATGTATGTTTGACAACACAAATAAGAACCTTTTTCTAAAAGTTTCCACTGGATGATTCAAGGAACCTCAAATCGTCAATTGCAATTGAAATCTCAATGTCAAATCTTGGGTCGAATGAAATACTTCCTTAGCCTTAAGTAGCTATGCGGCAGAGAGCAAAAATGCCTCCATTATGCAACACACAATGGTTTCCTAGCGTATTAGTGTTTTGGTAAAAACTAACATTCTGAACTCTCAAAAGTTTATTTCATAACATAGGCACACCTTTTCATGTAGCATTTGTCACTGTGTTATGGCTTTTAAGTTTGGACCCTTCTTTCAAATTGCACATCTGAGCATGCCTACGATGCTGACCAAGTCTTACCTGGTCTTAATCATCCATTCCATTCATCACTTTTGGTGTCTTAGTAATAAAACTCAGCATTAAAGCATCCTTTCCTAAACAATGCTGTTTTAGCACAGACAAAGATCAACAGCAGAGGAGAACTAGGGTATCTTTCTGAAAACTTGACGCTTTCAATTTGGTAAATCTGAATCATCAAACGTTAGGCAAACAGTTTCACACAGCCTAGGCCATTGTTTCATTGTCTGATGAAGCTGTAAATTTAGCTTTTTTATAAAAAGGAGAAGAGAAGCAGGTAGGATGGCAAAGGTGGTAACATCTGTGGCCCCTGGGGTCAACCAATCTGACAAGATTTTTTGCGGCTTTCCTTGATCACTAGACAAATGCTGGGTTGGCTAATTTGTTCTGCAAATTTTCCCATCATCCCTTTCATCACTACATTTCATTTCTTTCTTCACCGCCATACCAGGCATTGGTCTGATCACCCATCCTGGATATGCTACCACCTTGTTGGGTTCTCAACAGGCTACTGAGGAAGGCATTGGCCCCTTTCTTTTTTAAATTTATGGACGCTTGAACTACTATGCTTCTTAGTGTTCCATTCTATATTGGGAGTGAAAGGCCATAAACTTTGCTAAGAGGCCTCTATCAGGCTTGAGGTTATTTTATGCGTCATAAATCTACAACACAGGACCACTGGCTTTACTTCCCTTCTGAAGAAAGCCAAGCTAAGGATTTTTATGCCTGAAAAAAATCCATCGCCGTCTACCGGGGTTTGCAAGTCCTACAAAGAGGATAATCTGTTAAAGAAGAAGCAGAAAACAAAGCTTATCTATATAGGTATATCTGATACTTCAAGCATTATTTAAATTACTGGCAAGTGTATACGTGTAATAAGAAGATTTAAAGGATTAATGAAATGCACATGTGTAATTCTGCATTGCCAAACATTCATATCTCCACGTTTCTAATTCACAAATTCAATTAGGAAATAACAGATCTGTATATTTTGTATACACAGTGAGCGAGTTGAAAGCAGAACTGATTTATTGCAATAGAGATATAAGAAGTTGTTCACCGAGTTTTAGAACTGAAATAGGTTTGCCAAAATCAGATCATTGCCTCTTGCTTTATAGTGATCTCATGCCTGATAAGAAGCATCCTAAAGGAGCGCAAAACACTTACCACTTACTGCGACTGGAAGATAAGTGTAGTATCACAAGCACATCTAGATCGTGTAAGTCACTGTGTGCCATCAGATGATTTACAACTTTTTCAGTTATTTGAAATAACCAGCTACAAAGGTAACAGCATTTACTTCCACTCTTTACGGAAACTGAGCTCTGCTATAAATGCATCTTAAATTAAAGTAGATTGCCAATATTCATGAAAGCAAAGTGGGATTCACACTACTGTCCATTCCAAACCAGAGTTCCCTCTGATGTAAACAGAAGCACGTGTTTCTGCTTGTCACGAACCCAAGAACACACGCTTATGCCAACGTAAATAGTTCCTTAATACATGTATTGTATTATGAAATATTAGAGGAGGAAAGGTATAGAACTGCAAATTTTATTGCGGGTATCATAAGAACTCGTCGTTAAAAGCAATGGATATATACTAGCTGTTAAGAGATTACAAAATATGATTTTCGTCTGCTGTTGCGCTAACGCCGGGAGCATCTTGCTTGTTAATACCATCCGTATGCATGACTGGCACTCTCTTACATATACAAGAAATGCAGCAACGAATTCCCAGAGGCACTATCTGAGTACCGAATAAACACTTTGCGTAACACAGGAAATATGCTAAGCGAACAGTCATTCATAATACACAGGCACACATATGCTCGGCTCAGGTCAAATCTTGTGATTTAGTCAGTTGGCATTTGAGTTCACATGGCAGAGGAAGGTGCGTGTAGTGCGAATAAACTGTTCAAACACAAAAGAGGGAAACGGTTAAAAAGTGGCGAAAAACAAACAGCTCTTCATATATTAAACTCACTATTACTAAAATACCACACACTTGCATTAGTGTATATTACGAAACTAATATAGGATTTTACAGGCGTTTCAGTGAGAAGTGTAACCAAAGAGAATATTATCACACATAACAAAACATAGAAGAGGAGAATCAAATGTGGGAATTTGTTTTGTGTGCAACACTGCTGTGGAATTGTGGATAAGCTTGTCATTATGTTGGAGAGTAGTTCTGATTCCGATATGGCAGCTGAATCATCTTCGGAGGCTTCGGATTTAGGTGTTGCATCTTTGCCCGAGGATTATGATTAATGTAAGTAAAATGTTCATTTTCGCATACTTATAAAATAGATTGTCACCTCAGGTTGCATTTTGAACTATGTTTTGCACACAGGACGCATTTTTATAGATTTAAATAGTGTTCAACAAAAACGTGAGAGGGGTACAAGCAGCCATTAGGGGTGGGGATTGTGAACTACTTTAACGCGGATAATACAAAGAGCTTGTTTTCAGTGAAAGGCACTCTGGTTTGGAATGGACAGTAGTGAGTTTGCGATTTCCCTCCCACACTGCAAAATGGTTCCATTGGCTCCTTAACTTATACCAACTGTGTCATGGGCAGCAGCTGTACCATGTGGTTCCCAGTCAGGAAGCCTAGGGGAGTTCAATAGAAATTATATACTAAGAGATTACTAAGTTTGAAATAATATACACATCAGTTTCAATTCAACATACTGTTCTGGAATACTGTGACTGTTGAAAGTTAAATCGGGTCACTAAACCACATGGAAAATACTCGTTAAACAGCAATCAGAATAAATTTAAATTTATATTGGATTTATTTTGAGAATGAATTTATTACTTAGAATAGTTAAGCATTTTGAAATATTCGTTAAACAGCAATCAGAATAAATTTAAATTTATATTGGATTTATTTTGAGAATGAATTTATTACTTAAGAATAGTTAAGCATTTTGAAATATTCATGAGATTTGAGCTATTCATTTCATTTGAATTCGCAAGAGATTCAAATAGTTTTAACATTAAAATTTCTTCTTCTCCAACTCTTCTAGGATTGGGCGAGGACTCCTGTTCCAGCCTGATGCACCATGCCATGGTAGAGTAGGTCTACTTAACATCTCAGTAGCCAGTAGGTGTACTGTATTCTTCTAGTAGAATATATTATCCATTATATAATAATACATATAGATAATTCAAATGCATATAAATTAATGTAAATAAATATGTAATGTAAAGAAATATACATTATCCATATTTAATAGGTAACTTCTTTTCCTGTAATCAACAATTTTGCTTTCCTTCAACAAAAATATACTCAATGTTTTGTATATCCTCATTTTTAATTCAGTATGATTTAGAACAACCTCTCACTGTTTGGAGTAATTTCATCTCTGCTACTTGAAAATAATTATCTTTATTTGCTATTGTCCATATTTTCAGAACCATACAATTAAGGAATAGTTATTGCATTGAAGAATTTTAACACAATATCTCTTCGATTTTGTCTTCTTAATGTGTGTGTTTTATATACTCCAAAATAAATTTACTTTGTTATTTATTTTTTTCATGGTTATTTCTATAAGCATTATTACAATCCCTATGTTTTATGACCTGCGGTAGTGTTTTATTCCTCAAAACAAACATTGACAATTTTAAACTGTTAAAATTATTCGAATAATACTAATTCCTATTAGTCTAACTATACCAAAATTTAAAGTATTTCAAAAGTATATATGAAGTGTTCAAATAGGACTATACTAATACCACATTTAGATACACAGTATTCACACATTCACTGCTATTTGCAAAATTATCTGGCTTTTTAGGGATGAAATAACATTCTAAATTAGAATATTTATAGCTAATCTCATGCCAAATCTTTCTGGTGCACAAAAGATAACATTTTCATTATCAAGACTGCAGGAGAGATGGTGGCTTTGAGAGGACATAGGTGGTACAGATGCATAAATTCTTCAAAAATGTGTAACAATGTCTCTATTTGTCTTCAGTCAAACGTTGGTGTCTGGAGTTGCCTAACAAAGGTGTGTGTAGATGGTTAAGAATACTCCAACCTATTGAAAAGTAACAGCGATTTTTAAACTCCCCTAGTTAAAACTGCCCTTTATAAGCTCTGCATTTCTTGCTCCCCCATAAGCATATTATGCCTTTAAAAATGCTAATAAATGTGAGTGATGTACAGTTTCAATATTTGCATTACAGTCATTAAACAATGTGGCAGTATTTTATATCACAACAATGTAAATGCCAGAGTGATTGTAGTGTAAATAAGCATTATTGTATGACATTGATTTGAGATGTTTGTTAATTATAAGCATTGTTAGGGAAATAAGTTTACACGGCCTCACTGAAACTGACAATAAGAGCAGGTAACAATGAGCGAGGGGGTGAGTTGCTTAGTAATTAGAAGAGGCAAGCAAATGACGTCAGATTAGCGCGCTTTTCTTAGAAATGGAGGGAGTATTTTCCCTAGAGCATATATGTTCGTAATTTTGATTGGATATAAAAATAGACGCTCTTTTAACCAATAGCAGTTCTGTTATAATCTTTAGGCATATCGGGGTGAGGGAGTATAAAAAGCTAAAGCCAGAGACAGATTTCGTTCAGTCCAACAGAAGGATTAGCGGGTAATATGTCGTTCAGTACAATAGAATAATACAAAGTTTATACGTCGCACAGTTTAAGAGAATCGTTCCGCGTTATACGTGTCGCAATTCTACAAAATCTCTCGCGTTGTAAAGTTAGTTATAAATGTGAAATACGCGCATTAATAATGTGCAACAAATAAGTGATTATAGAAAATATAACAGTTTCAGTCTGGCGTGTATCAAGAGTCAGTATGTGAAATTAACTAATTGTGACGGTAATAAAAGTGTAAAAACAAATTCTTTTATCACTGTTATCTTTCAGTAATAAATCCTTTCCGTTTATACACCCTGTTTAAGAGATTTGCTCGACTGAATAATAATAATAATAATAATAATAATAATAATAATAATAATAGCTAGCCGGAGGACAAAGAACTCAATATTAAAAATTGTAAAACAATAACAGGCGCCCAGCAATAAGATAACACGAAGTGATCGCGACAAATTGGCTCCCATATGTGGGGCAGATAAACAGGAAGCATCTTCCAACTACCAACAAATATTCTACTTCAACAATTGTAACAAAAACTAGAAGTATGGCTGAATCAAGAATGAACATTGAAACTTGTAAAAATAATCAATGTATTAACAAACTTTACCTGAAGCTGCTGCTTTCTAAGTTTTGGTTTGAGGAGAGGTAAAAATGAACATGCATCTAAATTAATTCACTCATACGAATTGATATACACATTTTGAAAAAATCCCCTTTAATTCTTAGCAATGTTTTTTTTTATCCTGTTTTCCTATTGTAATTTCATTATTGAAGCAATTAATGGGTACACATATGTTCAATATATTAAAAATAGAAATAAAATCCAAGGACGCATTTTTAAGAGACAACTAAAAGAATATATACTGAATAACCTAGATAAAATATGAAAATTTATATGCATTTGAATTAATATGTATATGTAATATTATAATTGAAGTGTTTTTGGATTTACCACTTCCAGGTTGGGAACCACTGGAATAGAATGTGAACCAAAATAAGTTTATTATAAAATATTCAGTAAGTTGAACATTAAAGAAATCATATTTATTCCAGTGTACGAATAGCATGCCACATTCAATTATCTGAACTATTTAGATGTAAAATACACATTTTAGTAGCATTCCATTGTTCAAATGTATGTTTGACAACACAAATAAGAACCTTTTTCTAAAAGTTTCCACTGGATGATTCAAGGAACCTCAAATCGTTCAATTTCAATTGAAATCTCAATGTCAAATCTTGGGTCGAATGAAATACTTCCTTGGCCTTAAGTAGCTATGCGGCAGAGAGCAAAAATGCCTCCATTATGCAACACACAATGGTTTCCTAGCGTATTAGTGTTTTGGTAAAAACTAACATTCTGAACTCTCAAAAGTTTATTTCAAAACATAGGCACACCTTTTCATGTAGCATTTGTCACTGTGTTATGCCTTTTAAGTTTGGACCCTTCTTACAAATTGCACATCTGAGCATGCCTACGATGCTGACCAAGTCTTACCTGGTCTTAATCATCCATTCCATTCATCACTTTTGGTGTCTTAGTGATAAACTCAGCATTAAAGCATCCTTTCCTAAACAATGCTGTTTTAGCACAGACAAAGATCAACAGCAGAGGAGCACTTAGGGTATCTTTCTGAAAACTGATGCTTTCAATTTGGTAAATCTGAATCATCAAACGTTAGGCAAACAGTTTCACACAGCCTAGGCCATTGTTTCATTATGTCTGATGAAGCTGTAAATTTAGCTTTTTTATAAAAAGGAGAAGAGAAGCAGGTAGGATGGCAAAGGTGGTAACATCTGTGGCCCCTGGGGTCAACCAATCTGACAAGATTTTTTGCGGCTTTCCTTGATCACTAGACAAATGCTGGGTTGGATAATTTGTTCTGCAAATTTTCCCATCATCCCTTTCATCACTACATTTCATTTCTTTCTTCACCGCCATACCAGGCATTGGTCTGATCACCCATCCTGGATATGCTAAGACCTTGTTTGGTTCTCAACAGGCTACTGACCAAGGCATTGGCCCATTTCTTTTTTAAATTTATGGACGCTTGAGCTACTATGGTTCTTAGTGTTCCATTCTATATTGGGAGTGAAAGGCCATAAACTTTGCTCAGAGGTCTCTATCAGGCTTGAGGTTACTTTATGCATCATAAATCTACAACACAGGACCACTGGCTTTACTTCCCTTCTGAAGAAAGCCATGCTAAGGATTTTTATGCCTGAAAAAAATCCATCGCCCTCTACCGGGGTTTGCAAGTCCTACAAAGAGGATAATCTGTTAAAGAAGAAGCAGAAAACAAAGCTTATCTATATAGGTATATCTGATACTTCAAGCATTATTTAAATTACTGGCAAGTGTATACGTGTAATAAGAAGATTTAAAGGATTAATGAAATGCACATGTGTAATTCTACATTACCAAACATTCAATTCTCCACGTTTCTACTTCACAAGTTCAATTAGGAAATAACAGATCTGTGTATTTTGTATACACAGTGAGCGAGTTGAAAGTAATACCGATTTATTGCAATAGAGACATAAGAAGTTGTTCAGCGAGTTTTAGAACTGAAATAGGTTTGCCATAATCAGATCATTGCCTCTTGCTTTATAGTGATCTTATGCCTGATAAGAAGCATCCTAAAGGAGCGCAAAGCACTTACCACTTACTGCCACTGGAAGATAAGTGTAGTATCACAAGCACATCTAGATTGTGTAAGTCACTGTGTGCCATCAGATGATTTACAACTTTTTCAGTTATTTGAAATAAGCAGCTAAAAAGATAACGGCATTTACTTCCACTCTTTACGGAAACTGAGCACTGCTATAAATGCATCTTAAATCAAAGTAGATTGCCAATATGCATGAAAGCAAAGTGTGATTCACACTACTGTCCATTCCAAACCAGAGTTCCCTCTGATGTAAACAGAAGCACGTGTTTCTGCTTGTCACGAACCCAAGAACACACGCTTATGCCAACGTAAATAGTTCCTTAATACATGTATTGTATTATTAAATATTAGAGCAGGAAAGGTATAGAACTGCAAATTTTATTGCGGTTATCATAAGAACTCGTCGTTAAAGGCAATGGATATATACTAGCTATTAAGAGATTACAAAATATGATTTTAGTCTGCTGTTGCGCTAATGCCGGGAGCATCTTGCTTGTTAATACCAACCGTATGCATGACTGCCACTCTCTTACATATAGAAGAAATGCAGCAACGAATTCCCAGAGGCACTATCTGAGTACCGAATAAACACTTTGCGTAACACAGGAAATATGCTAAGCGAACAGTCATTCATAATGCGCAGGCACACATATGCTCGGCTCAGGTCAAATCTTGTGATTTAGTCAGTTGGCATTTGAGTTCACATGGCAGAGGAAGGTGCGTGTAGTGCGAATAAACTGTTCAACCACAAAAGCGGGAAACGGTTAAAAAGTGGCGAAAAATAAACAGCTCTTCATATATTAAACTCACTATTACAAAAATACCACACACTTGCATTAGTGTATATTACGAAACTAATATAGGATTTTACAGGCGTTTCAGTGAGAAGTGTAACCAAAGAGAATATTATCACACATAACAGAACATAGAAGAGGAGAATCAAATGTGGGAATTTGTTGTGTGCGACACTGCTGTGGAATTGTGGATAAGCTTGTCATTATGTTGGAGAGTAGTTCCGATTTCGATATGGCAGCTGAATTGTCATCAGAGGATTCGGATTTAGGTGTTGCATCTTTGCCCGAGGATTATGATTAATATAAGTAAAATGTTCATTTTCGCATACTTATAAAATAGATTGTCACCTCAGGTTGCATTTTGAACTATGATTCGCACACAGGACGCATTTTTATAGATTTAAAGAGCGTTCAACAAGAACGTGAGAGGGGTACAAGCAGCCATTAGGGGTGGGGATTGTGAACTACTTTAACGCGGATAATACAAAGAGCTTGTTTTCAGTGAAAGGCACTCTGGTTTGGAATGGACAGTAGTGAGTTTGCGATTTCCCTCCCACACTGCAAAATGGTTCCATTGGCTCCTTAACTTATACCAACTGTGTCATGGGCAGCAGCTGTACCATGTGGTTCCCAGTCAGGAAGCCTAGGGGAGTTCAATAGAAATTATATACTAAGAGATTACTAAGTTTGAAATAATATACACATCAGTTTCAATTCAACATACTGTTCTGGAATACTGTGACTGTTGAAACTTAAATCGGGTCACTAAACCACATGGAAATAATAGTTAAAAAGCAATCAGAATAAATTTATATTGGATTTATTTTGAGAATGAATTTATTACTTAAGAATAGTTAAGCATTTTGAAATATTCACGAGATTTGAGCTATTCAAATCATTTGAATTCGTAAGAGATTCAAATAGTTTTAACATTAAAATTTCTTCTTCTCCAACTTCTAGGATTGGGCGAGGACTCCTGTTCCAGCCTGATGCACCATGCCATGGTAGAGTAAGTCTACTTAACATCTCAGTAGCCAGTAAGTGTACCTGTATTCTTCTAGTAGAATATATTACCCATTATATAATATTACATATAGATAATTCAAATGCATATAAATTAATGTAAATAAATATGTAATGTAAAGAAATATACATTATCCATATTTAATAGGTAACTTCTTTTCCTGTAATCAACAATTTTGCTTTCCTTCAACAAAAATATACTCAATGTTTTGTATATCCTCATTTTTAATTCAGTATGATTTAGAACAACCTCTCACTGTTTGGAGTAATTTCATCTCTGCTACTTGAAAATGATTATCTTTATTTGCTATTGTCCGTATTTCAGAACCATACAATTAAGGAATAGTTATTGCATTGAAGAATTTTAACACAGTATCTCTTCAATTTTGTCTTCTTAATGTGTGTGTTTTATATACTCCAAAATAAATTTACTTTGTTATTTATTTTTTTCATGGTTATTTCTATAAGCATTATTACAATCCCGATGTTTTATGACCTGCAGTGGTGTTTTATTCCTCAAAACAAACATTGACAATTTAATCTGTTATAATTATTCGAATAATACTAATTCCTATTAGTCTAACTATACCAAAATTTAAAGTATTTCAAAAGTGTATATGAAGTGTTCAAATAGGACTATACTAATATCACATTTACACAGTATTCACACATTCACTGCTATTTACAAAATTATCTGGCTTTGTAGGGATGAAATAACATTCTAAATTAGAATATTTATAGCTAATCTCATGCTAAATCTTTCTGGTGTACACTATCAAAAGATAACATTTTCATTATCAAGACTGCAGGAGAGATTGGTGGCTTTGAGGGGACATAGGTGGTACAGATGCATAAATTCTTCAAAAATGTGTAACAATGTCTCTTTGTCTTCAGTCAAACGTTGGTGTCTGGAGTTTCCTACTGGTGCCTAACAAAGGTGTGTGTAGATGGTTAAGAATACTCCAACCTATTGGAAAGTAACAGCGATTTTTAAACTCCCCTAGTTAAAACTGCCCTTTATAAGCTCTGCATTTCTTGCTCCCCCATAAGCTTATTATGCCTTTAAAAATGCTAATAAATGTGAGCGATGTACAGTTTCAATATTTGCATTACAATCATTAAACAACTGTAACAAAAACTAGAAGTATGGCTGAATCAAGAATGAACATTGAAACTTGTAAAAATAATCAATGTATTAACAAACTTTATTTGAAGTCGCTGCTTTGTAAGTTTTGGTTTGAGGAGATGTAAAAATGAACATGCATCTAAATTAATTCACTCATACGAATTGATATATACATTTTGAAAAAATGCCCTCTAACCCTTAGCAATGGTTTTTTTTTAAATCATGTTTTCCTATTGTAATTTCATTACTGAAGCAATTAATGGGTACACATATGTTCCATATATTAAAAATAGAAATGAAATCCAAAGACACATTTTTAAGAGATAACTAAAAGAATATATACTGAATAACCTAGGTAAACTATGAAAATTTATATGCATTTGAATTAATATCTATATGTAACATTATAATTGAAGTGTTTTTCGATTTACCACTTCCACTGGAATAGAATGTGAACCAAAATAAGTTTATTATAAAATATTCAGTAAGTTGAACATTTAAAGAAATCCTATTTATTCCAGTGTACGAATAGCATGCCACTTTCAATTATCTGAACTATTTAGATGTAAAATACACATTTTAGTAGCATTCCATTGTTCAAATGTATGTTTGACAACACAAATAAGAACCTTTTTCTAAAAGTTTCCACTGGATGATTCAAGGAAGCTCAAATCGTTCAATTTCAATTGAAATCTCAATGTCAAATCTTGGGTCGAATGAAATACTTCCTTAGCCTTAAGTAGCTATGCGGCAGAGAGCAAAAATGCCTCCATTATGCAACACACAATGGTTTCCTAGCGTATTAGTGTTTTGGTAAAAACTAACATTCTGAACTCTCAAAAGTTTATTTCAAAACATAGGCACACCTTTTCATGTAGCATTTGTGACTGCGTTATGCCTTTTAAGTTTGGACCCTTCTTTCAAATTGCACATCTGAGCATGCCTACAATGCTGATCAAGCCTTACCTGGAGTGACATGATTAAACGTGAATTTTGCTGCTGCACTGGTGACACAGAAGCAGTGAAAAAAATAGAAAAAAAGTCTGATTTGTTACATTCGCATGACTTTCTCATCCTTTATTGTTTATGTGGGTATGAAAACTATTCTTATGAAGCTTATTTTTCTATTTACTTCATTAAAATCAAGATAAACATATGCAAAAATAGCTACATTACACATTTCATTGTAGATGCAAAGGGAATAGCCATAGTCCAATGTTTAAGAACTAGATACTATATACTGGCTTAAAATTCCATAGTGTTTCTATGCATTCAGAGAAACAACTGAAAATCGACAGGAAAAGATTGACAAAGTATTGAATAACTCGAACCATTAGTAAAATTTCGTGGAAATGGCTTATGCCACAATAAAGTTATTTGAAGTAAATTGTTAGTTTTAAACAGATCTATATTTTTGGTGTAGTACGTTTTCATCTATTGCATAACATTTACCAGTTATGTAAGATTATACAAAAGTCCTTTTAAATGAAGAGGACTTCACAGAATATTCCCAGAAAATTCAAGATATACGTTTTATTTGTCATGTAAATATCTTTAATGTATGGCATTTTAATCAAAATTGTTAGAGCCATTTTTGAGAAAATTAAAAACTTCAAAAAACGTTCAATGTAAAGGGTAGTTGGGGATAGAGGGATTTCCTTGAAAATCCTTGTATCACATCTTTTGAAGATACTGAACTTGATTACTAAGTTTGGTATTCACCTGTCTTTTTCTTTTTGAATTGTGTTGTTCACAGACACACACAGCCTTTTTTAAAAATGCTTTTTACTTGCTCGAGCCTTGCTAACTGCAGACATTCAATCTTTGCTAAGCAATCCTGCCATTTCTGCACAATTTAAGAGAGTTTTCAGCTATGTGTCTTAAGCTCATTGGCCATAAAAACACAACCCAACATTTCAAAAAACTTGTTACAAGTTATCCTATACTAAAACTTCGTTCTTTCTGATGAAGATTAATAAAATGAATGCACACTATGATACACTACAATGCTACTCTTTCTGCATAGCACTGAGAAAGTGAGTCCTGCTTGGCAAGCTATTAGCAAGGTATTAGCCAGCAAAATCACTTTTACGTAACACCTTGGTTCATTTGCATGGATTTCTCAACTACAGTAACAATAATATGCTATCATTGTCATAGAAGACGTTGAAAATTATATTGACCATAATTTTCAAATTTTTTTTAATAAATGCTGCAATCTCTTAAGTCCAAGGACCACCAGCCCATGCTCTTAACACAGATGGCAACTTCAGGCATCAGAGTACAAAAATAATGGCACTATGGTATTTCATTAGATGGATACTAATATACCAAATGAAAGCTCCAATTGTGAATTCTAGTTTTTATTGTTTACTAAATTCAAACACAAATGCCTATACAAGGCTTTTAACTACATCAAAACACAAATGCCTATACAAGGCTTTTAACTACATTGAAACACAAATGCCTATACAAGGCTTTTATCTAACATTCATAAAAGTTGTGTCAAGTACTTGTAAATATTTTTAACAATAGGAAGGACTCTTTCATTCTAACAATCATTCACAGCCCTATAATAATGAACATAAAATTCCTTTGAAAAGGTATAGTTATATAGTTTAGATAAACATTGTGGTACTGCAGTTTTCTAAAGATTCTGCCCATTTTGCATCATCTGTCGCCTAAAAGTTTATTCTGCCATGCAACATACCACCGCCTTTGTGTAGAATGAAATTTGGAGACCTCCTGGAGAAGGACTAGATGCCTTTGTCTAAGGACTACTTTTATCACTGCAGTCTGCGTCATTGTCGTCTTCACTGTGTGACGTGTCAGAATCATCAGACACATTGTCCGGAAAATGGAGAATACAAAACCTAAAAAAATTCAAATATATTTTCACAATATGAACACTAGGCTGATATTGCGATTTTAGCCTGCACAGAATACAGTAAATACATGAGAAAGAAATTAAGAGATTCTACAATTACGTGCCACAACATACCCTTAGTCTAATCTGACTAGACCTTAAAACTTTCATGATAAGGAAGCAGGAAATAAGATGACACTTCATATAACTGTGTTTATAGCATGCAATTAGATTTGTTTTACAATACACATATCTCTGTTAACATTTTTAAAGGTTGGCTTGAAGATTTGTGTTTATAGCAATTCTTTCATATTTGACTGCTTTCTTATCAATAAGATGATAAAGACAATTACAGTTTAAGTGTTTAGTTGTTTGATATTTTATGTTCATAGTATGAGATTTGCATCCATTACTTGCATGTGCATATAATTAGGGTTGCCAACTTTCCCATATAACCCAGATTATCCTGTATTTGAAGCCCCTTGCAAACTATCTCCTGGCTCCCTTATCTGCCTGCTCTTAGAACAATTTTATCCCTTATTCTTATGCCATGCAAAGAGCTTTGTTTCAAACTTTTAATCTTACTGCCTATCATAATAATATGAAATGCAACAAATCACAACGAAAATGTATCTTATAAATATTACTCTTTGATTTCTGAAGATACCTATTCTCTTTGGTGTGTACTGAGCGAGCTGTAGTGCTACTGCGTGTTTTGCATCGTTTCTTTTTGTTCATGGCCAGGAGCCATAATCTGGTGCTGAGTGAGCAGTTTTGGAAGAACCTCCTGTCATGTCACTTTGTTTCCTGATTCCTGTTAATGCTGTATTATTTATCAGGAATAGGACATGTTTAGTTTATCATATTCCATTTACATGAACATTAGCAATGATGAAGTTGAAAGTGCTAAAACAACATCAAGGAAGAGCCTAAATATTTAAGCACACATCTTTCCAAATGGGAAGGTTTACACTCTTGGTTCCGTCCAGTAAATTATAATATAAAGCAAACTGTTCCATCTGCAAGGGCAAATTTAGCATTGCACATGGTGGCAACAATGACTGTACAGCACATGAACACTGCAGGTAAGAACATTATATAAATTAAATCAGAAATAACACTAGTCTCCAATATTTTAATACATTGAACATGCCAATAAAATATTATTGATCACTCGCTATTTTTCGATTTTGGAAGTAATACTTAAAGAGTACGAGGGTGGTTTGATAAGTTCTCGGAATCACCACGACAGGTCAGCACTAGCGCAACGAGTTGTTCACGTGATATTCATTGGACTGTCATCTATACACACGTGCCACGTCAGTGCTCTTGAAAGAAAGCTGTGGTGGTGATGTGGCTCGGTTGTTCCCACGTAGTGATTGGCAAAGATGGGGGAAAAAAAAAAAAAAAAAAAAAAAAAAAAAAAAAAAAAAAAAAAAAAAAAATCGAGATTTGAGCAGTGACTAAGTACTTCGTAAAGAAAGGTATGAAAGCAAAGGACATTCATGCAGACTTCCAAAATACACTGGGGGACTCTGCTCCTTCATATTCAACTGTTGCCAAGTGGACAAATGAATTTAAATTTGGTCAGGAGAGCTTATATGATGATCCGCGCAGTGGTCGACCAATATGTTACTACTCTAGAAATCATTGCAAAAGTGCACAAAATGGTCATGGAGGATCCCCGATTGAAAGTGCATGAAATTGCTCATGCTGGTCAGATGTCATCTGAAAGGGTATATCACATTTTAACTGAAGAATTAAAGATAAAATACTTATCTACGAGATGGGTGCCGCGACTCTTGACGCTGGATCAAAAACGCATGAGAATGGAAATATCGGAACAAGGTTTGGCCCATTTTAGGAGAAACAAACAAGATTTTTTGCACCGGTTTGTGACCACAGATGAAACTTGGGTGCACTACTATACTCCAGAGACAAAACAACAGTCAAAGCAGTGGAAACATGCTGATTCTCCATCACCAAAGAAAGCAAAGACTATTCATTCGGTTGGAAAGGTCATGGCATCAGTATTCTGGGATGTGAAGGGGATTCTGTTTGTAGATTATCTCCCCACTGGGCAAACAATTACTAGAGAATACTATCATAACCTTCTGGACAAATTGCAACAAATGATACGCGGAAAAAGGCCAGGTTTAGCAAGGAAGAAAGTCATCTTCCATCAAGACAATGCACGCCTGCACACATGTACTGTCACCATGGCAAAATTACACGAACTAGGGTTTGAATTGTTGCCACATTCACCTTATTCACCTGATATGGCTCCATCAGACTTCCATCTCTTCCCACAACTGAAAATTTTTCTTGGTGGACGGAGATTCACTTTAAATGAATTGATTGACAACCATTTTGCAGGCCTGAAGGAATCTCATTTTCGAGATGGGATCAAGGCACTGGAACATCGTTGGACCAAGTGCATTAATCTACAAGGAGACTACATTGAAAAATAAAAAAAGTTTCAGTGATGTAAGTACTTTTTTTCTATTCTGTTCCAAGAACTTATCAAACCATCCTCATATAATGTGACTGTCTAGTTTTTCAACTATCACTGTCGCTGTTTTGTTTTTATCTAGTTCAACTTCACTGTCACTTCACCAAGTTCAATTCTCCATCACTCCACTTCCTTTGTGATGTAGCTTTTTCCACACGGTTCACTCGCTGGGGATCGAACACAAGACTTCCTCAATCGTTCCAAAGTAGCACTCACTGCACGTCACAGCAGTCATCACCAACTCGCTTGTAGAACTACACTTGATATCGCACCAGAAGTGCACTCGCTCCATTCACTGACTGACTGCTCTTGCTAGAATAGAAGCTCACTTATATAGCTAATGGAAATTTCCACAAGGTTCTCGAACGTTTAAGGAGAAACATCCAGAAGATTCTGGTTATCTAGTGATAGTGCTTCCAGTGTTTATGCTGGCGAGCACTATTTATCATTGTTTATCTCCGACTGCCTGGCACCAACCTCTTGATAACCTTAGGTTATAGCTGCTGCATTACAATAAATTAGATTTTTAAAGAGTCTATTCTGGACTTTGAGCACGTGGTATTTCTTGGTTTCCATTATTTTACCACCTTCCAATTAAATTCTTTACAATTTATTCTAGGTCACAAAAGCAAAGACAAGTGGCCATGTGCACCATCCTCATTAAACCAACCCTTCAGGGACCTTCAGCTTACAGTGGTAAGAACCTTAAACAGCACATAGTGGTGCACCAGTTTAGGTGATCGTGGTTACCTGGCAGGCATTCACCTTGGTTCAGCGCACCGTTCATTGCAGGTAAACTCTACTGAACGCACCCAGATGTACATCATGTAGTCTGCTTTTCACTTGTTCTACTTCTTTGTTGAAAAGCATGCATGTAATTCAGCGTGCAATGGCGGAAAGCAAAAGCAGACCCAAGTTTCTCTATTATGTTATTAAATTTAACGTGCAATTCTTAAGATAGAAAGTACAGAAATATAGGCAACAACTGTAAGATGGACACGTGGGAAAAGGTGGCCTTACAACTGATTAGAACAATGTGCTGAACTTTACAGACTTTTTTTTCTTCTTTCTTTCTTTCTTTCCTTCCACACTGACTAAATTCCAGTTAGCTTAGTCGATATTCACTTACTGAAAGACAGGCAGAAAATAGAGAGAAAAAAATATATTATTCCCAAACAAGATTTGAACCCGAAACCTCTAAAATAGTAGGCGTACACACTACCCCCACACCACGGTGAAGACTTCAAATTTACGACTTCGGCACTGTCCTCTTCAGGTTATCGGATTCCTATAGCTGTGCAATTTAAGTATACAATATTCTTGAAAATGTACTAATTACACTAATTACCTCCATTACTCCCCTTATTTCTGCCTTGTTCTTAGAACTACGCTTCAACTGATATAATTATGATATGCAACGCCGTGATTGTGTGGATTTTCGTTACGCCTTGGGTCAGGATATTTAAGGCACCCGTCGCAAAAAGAAAATGAAATAAAATAAAGTAAAAGGTCTTAAGCATTAAAAATTACAAAGTACATTAAAGTAACTTTATCAGGATGTATTCATCGGCGAAAATGGAGTGTATCTATTTGCGGGAAATTCTAACCTATACTGTTCCGTCATCTTAACATTTCAGCACAAGTAAAGTTGGAAATAATCAGCGAAAACCGGCTGTTTATGGCCGGTCAGATTTAACCGTAGTAAAATCTTCTATAAACTTTTACCGGCGTCAACGCACCACAAATGACCGTTCACTGCGGTAAAGTCCATATTTTACCACCATAAACTCTTGATCAAGAATGGTGCACACGGCCGAAGGACATGAAAAACCTCCTTCAAGGTTACCAGTTTGCTCATTTTGCCCAACCCACATGCAAATTGTAGGGAAGGAAAAGCTATTGTTGGTGAGCTTGCGTTGGTAAACCATACATTGAAACACAACCTCAGTTACAATATAATAGACTGTTCCATGAAACTCAATGGATATAATCAGCGACTCAGATTTTTCTGAAAAAATGTGTTGACAAACAAAGGCTCAAGTGCTAGTGAAAAATCTGTTAGGTCCTAGAGATGTAAATTACCTTTTAGAAGTGTTACATGATCCCAAAAATCTAGTATGTTTTTTGCATTAGCAACAGATGCTTCCAATCACAATAGTAGGAAAATGTTCCCAGTTGTAGTAAGGAATTTGGTCCTTTCAATGGAATTGAGATCAAGTTGTTAAGACTTCATTGAAGAGGCTAATAAAACTGCAAAGACACCCATGATTCATTGATGAATACACTTAAGTCACATAACTTAATGTTAACAACATATCTTCATACCGTACTGATGGTGCTAATGTCAATTATGGCAGGCATTGTTCTGTAATGAAGCTGTCTAATGATCATGATACGATTCTCAAAGTCAACTGCTCAAATCACATCCTTCACAATGCAATAAAACATGCATGTATTCTTTAGATGTAGATACTGAAGTGTTGGTAAGGAAGTATTAATTTGTAAGCTATGAATGGTCTGATATCCTTTGACTTGTACCAACTAGATGGATCTCTTACACCAGATGTAGAATGGATCTTAAAAAATTGGGTTCCCACTAAGAGTTATTTTAGTAATATAAATGATTGACCAATGGCATTAAAAAACATTTCAATGATAAAAATCAAGAAATGGAAGTCATTGTTGAAGCTTGCCTTAGCTTTTTTGTACATATTGGGGGCGTCTTCATTCAGGTATCAAAACAACTGGAGAATTCTGATCTCAGTATTATGGAATCCCAGGAAGCTTTAGTTATTAATTAATAAATAAATAAAGTTCAACAAAGAAAAGTAATCAGTTACTTTGGTACTGGAACCCATAAAATTTTAGGCACTTTCTTGAATAAAAATTAAAAGCTGTAAAAATAACTTGATTAAATTCTATAATTCCTTGTCCTCTTATTTGGTTAAGAATTGTGGTGGAAGTGTTTACTACTTCTGTCTTGAAAGAGAAATAGAATTCGTGGAATTAATTATTCTTTCACACAAGCCATGTGTTGGACAGGGTTGGAAAGGTAGAATCAGATGACTGAAAAATTCAATGCTATAGCCAGGATTTGAACCACGGATCTCCCGGTATCGTCCGGTTGCTCTAACTACTGAGCTACAATGGCAACTTGCCGGCACATTAAATTCCCCAGCTGATTCGCATTTTACCCGGTAAACCACAAGGAGATCTCAAATTGTATTGAGATGTCATACCCCAATGGCGACTTACAATCTTTGTAAGTACTTAAGTCCCGGGCTTTTAGTTTCAACCACCTAGGTCAATTAATGGAATGTGGAGTCAGCTGGAGAATTTAATGGCGCGCCAGCATGTTGCCATGGTAGCTCAGTGGTTAGAGCAACCGGACGGAGACCGGGAGATCCGTGGTTCAAATCCTGGCTATGGCATTGAATTTTTCAGTCATCTGAGAAATAGAATTCATTGATTTGCAGAAAGCTAAACTGTATGTATATAGATGATTTGTACAAAGAATTTTGTTGTTCTAGGGAAGCATTAAAATGTGCAGTGTCTTTGGAAAGTAATGCTAACCAGAAATGGATGTCAGTGTTTACAAATTTAAAATCTAATAATTTGAATCTTCCAAATTTGAAGAAATTCTGTTCTAAGCATACCAGGTAGTAATGCTCATAGAGAAACAGTATTTTCTCTCATGAACAATAAATGGACAGATATTCAAAATAGGAGTAGCAGCACAAATCTCATAAATGCTGTCATGAAGCCAAATCAAAGTGTCAAAGCACAATGAGGTTGACATTTAAGTTTGTTGTCAAAGCTTAGAATAAGGTTTTTCCTTACTAAATCTAGTATAACCCATTTGTCAACTTTTTATGAAAGTTTGACGCTTGCTTAATCTCCCTTATTTTCTTGAAATTAAGTTGGCAACCCTACATATAGTTCATACTTGTGATATGAATGCAATTCAATCTCTAAGATTATTCACTGGTATGAAAAAAGTGTTAACTCTCACAGCAAATAATGCTACTGAAATTTAATACTGCAATTATGTCTAATGCTGGAATTTAGGTATTTTTTGTATGCATATATCCAGACAAGAATACAAGTACTTCAGATGCAAATTCAAATCTCAGTTGGGATAAGCCTTTCTTCTGAGGTTTTCCCTTACCCTTACGCTATACGACCCTGGACCCATTTGATCATCACTTAATCTTTCACTCACCATCCAATATGATCTACCTGGTTAAAGAAAGTTTAATTTAATAATAATAATAAAAAAATAATAAGAACAACAATTTTCAAGGGCTCTTGTTTATGCATTTTACCTTGTTTGGTTTAAGTATCACTGCAGCATATCTTAGGATTTGCAACACTTGAACTTCCACAAATCCAACTTTTTTCTGATTTCAACAAAATACATTGTCATGATTACTTAACAGAGCATTATGTTCATATTTAGTGACTTTTCACTCATTCACTAAATTCAACAGCTTAACTTTTAATAGAATGCCTTGACTGTACAAATGCAATTGCCTTAGCTGATGGTAGATGCTGTTTATAGCAGAGGAGTTGGAAATAATCTTCTGAGTAGAGACTGGATATTAGGCAAAATGCCTATGCTTTATTATTACAGATATCATAAAAATGACAATGCAATTCAAATCATGATATTAGAGTTGTATACAGCAAAGATAATTTTGCTTTTTTTGTGTGTGTGTTTAATGCCTATAAACAGTAGAATGTCTGACTTCCATAACTTCTCCCCCGACAGTCTTTGCAAGTATGTTATTTTATAACTCCAATGTGCTTGTATTCTAATACACAGCCTTTGTAAATACTTATTAATTTATGAATTCAAATTATATACACATGAATACAAATGTTCTCTCTTCATAATATTATTATAGTATAGATTTTGGCTGATAAGGAAACAAGAAATACATCAGCAAATAGTCACGAACACTGAAGTAGTTATGTGTACTCTGATGCAATTGTCTCCCAGCATCTCCCCCCCCCCCTCCATGTTAGTACATTACTTTTATTCTCATGCAACCTTTATGTTTCTACAAGGTTTATCAGTCTTTCATAGTCATCATGAGTTAAGTTTTGAGCCCTGCTCCACTTCATCACTTCCATTTCATTCTAAAATGACAAAAGAAACCACATGAAAACACCATCTTTCATTTGTTTGTTGTCTGCTTTGCATGGCAATTTTCACTTGTTTTCTAGTTCATGAATTCCCTAATGGTGGCAATTTCATCAAATTTAGGCATACCCAACACGTCACATCACAGGTTATCCTATAGGAAGCCATGTGATTGTAAAACAAAAGCAATGATTGTCGGGAGGAAAAGTTTATTTAGAGAGCAACTATAAGCAAGCTTATCAGGACATTGTAGAACCAGCCCTCAAAAAATACAAATACAATATTAAAAAATATAATACTTGTTTTTTTTTCATGGACACTCTTTAACTATTATGGTTCTTAGCTCCCATTATATATTGGGTGTGAAAGACTGGCAATTTTCTCAGAGGCCTCTTTATCAGGCTTGAGGTTCTTTTACGTGCCGTAAAGCTAGAACATGGGACCACATGCTTTACATCCCTTCTGAAGGAAGCCATGCTAAGGACTTTTATGCCCGAAAAATTCCATCGCACTCCGCTGGGTTTGAACTTGCGACCTTGGGAACCAGAGGCTAGCATGGTACCCCATGACCAAGGAGAACCAAAAAAAAAAGTAAAGAAAAGTAAATTGAGATATATAAAAAGTTGTATAAATGGGAAAACATTCTGAGATACGCAAGTTTCGGCTTTATTTTAGTTATAATGCTGCCCAGAACATACAATTGCCAATACTTAAATATTGAGATTTTCTCGCTACATTCACCCAACTAGTGCAGATATTACTATCATGACACCAATTCATAGTGTACCAAAAAACATCTTAAGGTGCCTTCATTAGTAACTTGGCAATACTAAATTGGAAACTAGCAAAAATTCATAATTTAATTATGAAGTACTGCTGGTACACACACACATTTTGCCTCATGCATGAAAGAAACTGATTTAGACTTACTTGGCCTTCTGGTTTTCATCCATTCTCTCCCAGTCATTTAGCAGATACTTTTTAATGGCTTTCTCACTTAGGTTAGGATGATCAGAAGCAACCCGATCTCGGAATTTTTTCAGATAAACTCTGGCTCCTCTTTTATCCTCAGTTGTGGTGAACCTCTTCTTATAGTACTTTTTCTTTACTACTGGACTGGCCATAGCTGGTTTAGTATCTGTACTCTTGCCTGGTTTATTCAAATCAGCTGGTGGGCTTGCATCAGATTCCTGCACAATTTAAACATGAAATATTTATTAATATAATACATATCTACATCTAAAATAGATACTTCTTAGCAGTGCTCTTCTCTGTGGGAAACACTGGAGGGTAGAACCCTTAAGCTTTTGTGAATCCAAAGAACGTTACTAAAATGATCTGTCACATTAACTGATGTCAGCATGGCCTACTGATTACCTTACAATTTCCTCACTTTCTATCTTTGATTGTGTATTAGCATGGTTGTTAAATGCTAACAAGTTGTATTCTGATTCTCTTTACTGTAGGATTAATGTTTCAGAACTTGGCAACTTGCTAGTTATTCTTCTGGCAAATATCAATTAGAGCGGTTAATTTGGAGAAATGAAGGCAAGATGCTGCTCCATTAGAGAGGTGATTTGTCAGTGCATTGAGTATCTTGTTTTTCATTACAGTTTCCATCCTATACCATAATACAAGAAATAAATCTAAACTGCACATTACAGGTCATAAAAGAACCCTATTTAATAACAGTTTATTAACCTGTTGAATGCCATTATAATATAAACTCCCCACATATTTAAAAAAAGTTAAAACCCTAACAGTCTTCAAAAAAGATTTAAAATAATTCCTAATACAGGGTTGTTTTTTTTTCAGTGGTAGAATATCTAGAAATGAATTAATTTATAAGCTTTCTTATGGAAATTAAGGTACCTACTTGTGTAATAAATTAGAATTTCTGTATTTGTGTATTACATCTAATTACACCTGTTATTTTTGTACTAATAATTTTATTGTTGAAATGAAGCCAATATTTCTGCATTGAAATCAAACGGTGAATAAATTTGAGTATAGACTACAAAGAAGATAGGGTCTAAAGGTAGAACGAAATTGACAAATAATGTAAGCAAATAGATGGCAGGTCATCAATACACGGAAAACCAGGAGTTGCATGTATTGAGACTGTAGATTAGCATAGGCAAGCATCCATGGAATGAATTTATAGCGTAAATAGCCTGATACTTTCAAATGTTGTTATAGTCTAAAATACATGTAATTGTGAGCATTAAGAAACAAATATTTATTAATTCAGTCATAATATAAGGGTCATTCAAATGAAACCCGGTCACTTGTGTGAAGTAACGTTAATGATTTTATTAACTCAAAAATAGTTGCCAAAACTGTTGGCACATTTATCCCATTGCGACACTAGCCGGTCGATTCCATCTTTGAAGAAGCTAGTAGGCTGCTGTCGGATCCAGGCCTGGACCCATTCACACACTTCGTCATCCATTGTGAATCGATGTCCGCGAATAGCTTGTTTTTAGAGGTCTATAAACATGAAAGTCACACGGTGAAAGGTCTGGACTGTACAGTGGATGTTCCAGCGTTTCCCACAGAAACTGCTGCAATGTCTTCTTCACCGCATTGGCAGTGTGTGGGCGGGCATTATCATGCAGGAGAATAACGCCATTGGACAACATGCCTGGGCATTGATGGTGGTTCGCCGTTCCAGAAACTCAACAAGCAGTGGGCCCTTGTGGTCAAAAAAGGACATCATGACCTTACCAGAACTGGTGCACGGCCTTTGATTTCTTTGGAGGTGGTGAAGTCGCATGTTTCCACTGCTTGCTCTGATGCTTGCTTTCCTGTTCAAAATGGTGACACCATGTTTCATCACCAGTGACAATATGCGACAGAAAGCCATATTCCTCCTCATGACAACATTGCAGATGACTCAAAGACAGCGCCATTCGAGTATTGTGCTGTTCGGCGGTCAGTTGGTGGGGAACCCACTGCACACAAACTTTTCAAAATTTCAAGTGCTGATGCATTATGGTGTGAATGGAGCAACTGATGGATCTAGTCCACGGTGATTCTGCGGTTGCCCAAGACTAAAGCATTCACTTCCGCAATCATTTCAGGTGTGATGACACGATGAGCCTGTCCAGGACGAGCATCGTCTTCCAGTAACTCGCACCCATCAAGGAATCTTTTGCGCCATTCCACCACGCTTGAGCGACACAGACTGTACTCACCATACATAGCCTTCAACCCGCCGATACATTTAACGGCCTCCAACTCCCTCTGCCGCTAAAAATCTCACCACTCCTCATTGTTCCTGCTTACTCGCCTTCATGTTCAGTAGTGGACGATAACTTGTGTGATAACTTCGGCATGAAACCATACTGTTGCTATGCAATGTCAAACGTTGCGCATGCTGCAGTCACTCTACCAATAGATGGTGCCACCATACGTGTAATGCAAAGTTAGACGCACTGACCAGGTTTCATTTGAATGCCCCTCATAGATATAAGCTTTCAATATGCACTTGCACATTTTGTTGTAGGTATAAGAAGAATGCAATAGACTAAAGCTAGTTACATTTTTAAAGAGTATTTTGCCATGTGAAGGTTTTGGAATTCCATGCTCTCTGCACGACCACGAGAAAAAAAAGATGCTACATTCACACGACTTTCTCTACTGTGTTGTTTATTAGTGGGTATACAAA
The DNA here is from genome assembly GCA_030765065.1 of Deroplatys truncata. Lineage (NCBI taxonomy): Eukaryota > Metazoa > Arthropoda > Insecta > Mantodea > Mantidae > Deroplatys > Deroplatys truncata. The sequence continues at coordinate 680,584,818 of CM060990.1, forward strand.
TTATTCTTACAAAAGTTTATTTTTGTATCTACTTCATTTTAATCAAAATAAACCTTTCTGGAAATAGCTGCACTACACATTTCATTTTAGATATAAAGGGAATAGTGATAGTCAAATGTTTTAGAATTGGGCGCTATATGCTGGCCTCAAAATTCCATACTCTTTCAATGACATCATGAAAAACACCAACAACAAAAATAAAATAAATCTGTAATATATCATCCTGACATCTGGTTGCCTAAACTAGACACATTATATTCCAAATTTGTTTAATAATCAATATTTATTACATAATATTCTGTGGCGCAAAGGGTTGTGGGTTTGAATCCCGGCACGCACATGAGTTCCCATACTGGGTATAAGGGACAGCACAAAAGACCTCAAATGGTCGAGGCACAAGGGTTTCTGAATCCTCCATCCCTAAAACTACACTACTATTATATCATTTACTTCCATTCATAGTTTTACAGATATATTCTTAACCTAGTAAACTAAAATAATGAATAATTATGGCATCTATTCTCCTTTAATTCTAGCCTAATATAAACTTTTAACTAATGGTATCCAGAATATTAGATACTACTGAGGCAGTATTTTAATGCCTAAATAATATTAATTGTATTTTTATTATAATTAAATTCAATAACAGCCCACCTTGGAAACAATATGTATATAATTATTATTTAAATTGAATGCAAGTCATTGGAAATACTTATTTTTTTATTGTAAAATGTATTTATTAATGTTATGTAAATGTTTATATACTCTAATAGTGCAAAAACTGTGAGAATAATATGTTTTAGGTTGTTAATAATGAGGTAATAATGTAATTTTTGTGACAATAATGTGTCTGGAGTTTTGAAAAGTACTGCTTATGAAATGATTGGTAATGATGTATTTTCGCTTACAGTTTGGAATTAGCCAATCAACAGTAACGAAAAGTTTTAGTTTGAATACTTAAATTCTATTGGACTAGAATTAGCCAATGAGAGATTGGCATTACAGAAGCTTTAAGGTTTTTACCGTTAGGATTAGTCAGTCGCGGGCATGATGTTATAGGGAGCAGATGTAAAAGTCGTGGACATGATGTGATAGCGTGTAGATGCCAAAAGTTGTGTTCTCCGCTAGTAAATACATTAAGAATATGCAAAGTGCTCACAGTTTTTCTTTTATAAAGTGTTGTGTTTTATAAATGTGCAAGTATAAAGAAATAAAAAGTGAAATTTAAAAGTAAATTCTGTGACGTCTTTAATTTTTGTCATATCACGACCTGAACAAGAACCTTATGTTTCTATAGTTCGACTGAAGCAGCCGAGGCAAATTTAAATAATATTACGTAAAACAAGCATCATCTTCACTACTATGAAGTTTGGCGTCCCAAGCATCAACCAACTTCAAAGTGTATCTTCATTATGTAAGGCTAAAAATGCTTCTTCAAAGTGACGCACATACGTGGGGGCTTCTCTACATCTCACAATACAACTTTCTCAAACTGGCATCCCTCAACGTGGAGCTAAATAATTACATAACACACTTTTTCAAAACTATGTAATAATATTACATAACCTTAAAACTTCTGCAAAGTGGTGTACAACTGTGGGCCAAACTCCTCCAAACAACTACGTAACCTATAAACCATCGCACTGCTAACCAACATCCCCCTTAACCTAAGCGTGCATTTAGATAATTCATTTAATCTTTTACTTCACCTTAATTTCGCTTAAATATTCTAACTGGTTCGTTAATAATTACAACTTAAAACTGACAGGACTTTAAAAGAATGGCTAAGTAGTGAACACTTCAAACCATTAATAACGGAATCCCGGAAAAGTTATTTGAAATAAATTGTGTGTTTTAAAAAGATCTACTTTTTTTTTGTGCAGGACACTTCTATCATTTAACATTTAACAGTTATACAAGATTATTCAAAATTACTTCTGATTCAAGAAGACTTCAAAGCCTATTCCAAGAACTTTTTTAGAAGACCAAACATTTTGAAAAATCTTCCATGTAAACGGTAGTTTGGAATGGGGGGGGGGGGATTTTCTTGAAAATCTTCGTGACTCATCTTTGGAAAATACTGAACCTAAATACAAGCTTGGTATTTACAACTTTTCGTTTTTGAGTTATGCTGTTCACAGACACACACATACATACATAAATAAATTTCTAAAAATGCTTTCTTTTTTATTCAAGGGACCTCAAAACATGTTTTTCTGGTAAATCCCAGTATTAAATTTTTTATTGGAATGCAATACCTTCTCTACCCACTAAAGATTAAAAATGAATGACTTATTTTTCAAACCAAAACAAGGAATACCTCAGAAATGATTCACTATACAAAATTTTGTACTTGAAATAAATTGTATACTTTAACGAGATCTACATCTTTTGTGTAGTAAAATTGTGTCTATCTCTTATGGTTTACCAATTATACCAAAGACATTCAGGATGAAGAGGACTTCAGAGGCTATTTCCAAAAAATTCAAGATATACATTTGTCATGAAAATATCTTAAAACATATGGAACCACTTGCGTAAGCAATGTTTAGATCTAGACATTGTTTAACTCATTGCATAAATTGCATCCAGTTTTAGAAACTGCATAACAGGTGGTTTAGACAGTGTTTAACCTTAAACATCAATATTATTTTACATAAGGTGTGGAGCGAGAGAAGATAAATAAGATGGAGATTATACAATTTTTTGATATTGTTGCATCCAGAGAGGAAAAGAAGGGTGATAAGACTGCCCTTAGATGATTTGAATCCCTTATAGCAATTTCAGCGTAATTTATAATCCCTCCTCCCGGGTAAATATATACAAGTTGGTTTCTTAAGCCCCTTGTACACGATCAAATTTTTATCAAATTCAATACTTTACAAGACGTTTCGAGAGTTGTCGCAACTTTACAACTTTTGTCAAATTGCTTCCAATACTTTTAAACTCTTTGAAAGTGTTAAAAACAAATAAGGACATGCTCTAAATGATCAAAGATTTGACAATGATTTGATGGCCTTAGCCAATGAAATGCGAGTGTTTACAGTGCATCACGAAATCTGCAACATGGCAGAAGGCGAAAATTAAACAAAAATGGCTACCCAGCCAAGGCATGTCATATGCGAACTGATTAGGTTATACATAAGCTGGTCATGTCCGCATGTCTAGGACTATGTGGATTACCACAAGATGAAACAGATAAGGCTTATGAAGAAATAATTGCCAGGCAGATTTCTGAACTAAGTATACATTAGTGCAATGTTATAGAGTGTGGTTAACATATCAGTTGGTGTTATTTCCATTGTATTCCATAATCTTAATGTGATTTCATTGGATATAATATATGAAAGTGCTACATAATATTAGTAGAGAACAGTATTTCATTGCAAACTGTTATACCATGACGCAAATAATAAATTGCTTTGTGCGTGATAAGTTACTTATTAATGTGTTCTGAAGGGTTTCAGTTTGAAAAAAGACAACTTGTAAATACACAATTATAACATTGTCAAGTCTTGTCCAATCTTGTCACATATTGAAAAATGTTTGACCAATTTTCTTGTAAACTGTTGAATTGAAAGAAAAGTTTGATTGTGTACAAAGGGCTTTATATGTGCAGAATTTTAATAGGGAAAATATGTGCCCAAGCTTTTTTCTATGTAATAAGCCAGAGATTATCTAGCCTCATTTTTAATGATGTTTCATGCAGTAAAAGCAAATCTAATGTGGAGTTAATTCATTAATTTACTCTGCTATTTGAACTAGTGGTCCTATTTAAAACATTTGAATTGAATTTTAGGACATTAAGTGCTGTATTCAGGTGTAATAATGCATTGCTGCATCTGTTGAAGCAAGTGTGTATTACTGCACATATAGTTTGTTCATTTGTTCCCAGTGTTAAGGCTGGTTCACAACCAACGAGAACGGTAACCAGAACGAGAACGTTGAAATACATGTATTCAAATGGGAATGTTCACAACCGATGGGAAGCCTTCCTGGGCTCCGGGAACGGGAAAGAAGAGTTGCCCAACTTTTAACTTTCTCGTTCTCATTCCCGGGCACGGCATATGAGATCCCTATTGTGCATATTAAACTCTTCACTCTAGAGGTTATTCTAAGCGGCCGTGACGTGAAACAGCCACTAGTGCTCTCTATAGCCGCAAGCTGGAAACATGAAACTGGAAGGAATCAGTAGTAAATGTGCTTCCTAACCTCATCCCGACACCCGCAAATCTAATCAGCGTTGGTTCCTCTGGTGAAGGGATCATTTGTAGTTTGTTTATATGCAACTCAAAACTGGCTATTACCTAAAAAACAATGGCAAAAGCTACAAAGAACAGCTAAAACCGGTGGAAATGAAAAAAGAACAATAAACAATTTTAATGTATGCCATTAAATAAAGGAATGGAAGTTTGGCATAAGTAAGGGATCGGAAATGTAATGAATATGCATTTAGTTAATGTTTACTCTATCGAATTTTGATGTTGGCTTGGTTAATTGGAAGTAGGTGAAAAAATGTCATTGGTCAGTTACAAACAAATGAAATCCCCATGCGCTTAATCGACTTTCACTTTGTGACCGATATGCATTCCCGTTCTTGTTTCCATTCTGGTTACTGTTACCGGGTGGTTGTGAACCAGCCTTTAGGATTGAAGTGAAAATAGTTTAGATCTAGGGTACTTTGTGTGATGAGCTTCAAGAATATTTCTTATGCACATCCATAAATATATAAACATTACTAAAAAATATTTGGAACATGCTAATGTAATGACATGTTTAATAACACATTTTGATAACCCAGACATTTAAGTGAATATACCTGAATGTACGACAAAGGATAAGTAATGAGATGCTTAAGTTAATGCCAGAATCATCAGCAGCCAGAATGCTGAAGATGCATTGTAGCAGTTCATCAAATTGACTGTGCTTACTACCAAGCCTTGATTTTCGTGCATTTGCATTTTATCATCACACAACCAAATTCATATAACTTTTTCAGATTCAATAAAGCAACGCCCACCTCTGTTGTGTGGGGGTAGCATGTCTGCCTCACATTCAAGAGGTGCCGAGTTTGAATCTTGGCCAGGGTGAGTTACCTGGGTAAGGTTTTCCATGGTTTCTCCCTCATCCTGAGAAGATGAATGTCAGGTAATTCTAAGCAATGGATCCTGGGCTCATCTAAGCATCATTTCAATGATTTTGTTCATTCATTGTCCGATACGACGTACCAGGTTAAAGAACGTTAAACTTAAAAAAATAAATAATTAAATAAAGCAACTGCTGCAGTGATTTGGAATTATTTTCACAGATTACCAATTATACCACAATCAAATTTGTGGCTTGTCACTGTAGATTACACTTTTAAATTTTCTAAAGTATACGCTATAATGTTGTTTTAAATTTTTAAATGATTATTTTTAAAGCAAACAATGTTTGGTAATCTATCTCAAACTCTTAATGTTTCCAAAAGAGTTTCTCTTACAGTAGTGCCATAATCTTCTACTCGCTTAGGCATTTTGCTTTCTGCACCACTGGCAGAAAAAAGACAGAAATTTCCCAAACCTTTCTTCCACTACTTCCGAAAACAACTACGCAGTGTAGTGTCCAAATATGAAAGCTTCAAATTATGTGTTGCCACATTCCCTTTTGGGGTATATGGCGCTTTACACACTGCTTAGCTAAACACTGTCTATACATGGATTTACACAATGTTTAAACCATGTTTAACCGAACAGGTTTTTAAGTCAATAAACACCGCTTCATTTTTGCAAGTGGTTCATGGTATTTTAATAAAAATCGTTAAGAGCCACTTTGAACACATGCACCTTTTTCTAAAAATGTTTTTTTTGTTTTTGCGTTAAGAGGATCTCAAAATTTTCAATGACTTCTTGGTATCAAGTTTTTCAAATTTTTGGGTAGAACACAATACAACTTACTGTAAGTACGGTAGAGAAAGTAAAATTAACTTCAGCATATAACATTAGCTTTTTTCATTTCTTATGCGCTTGTGAAATTGACGAAATGGAACCCACTTGTATTCCCATACAAAATTACAAAAAGTGCCATCTATATGTACATTAGGTATGAGTTTATAGACATTCAGAAAATACTATTCAACAGCAATATTAATTTGAGAATTAAAAAAAAATTTATTAAAATAAAAGAAACAGCATTTCATGATAGGCAGCTGTACACGCATAACCGAAATATTAAAATAAAGCAAGCAGCATTTCATGATAAGGCAACTCATACATGTGTAAGAATTGAAACAACTGTTTCAGTTACAAAGTAGTTAGTAGATCTTAAAATATACAGAGCAGTCCGTCAGCGCCCTGGCCGGGAATTGCACGGCAGTCTTGTGCGACACGTCTGAATGAACTCAAGGCCACGGACTCTTCCACTTATTGGACATGTGGCAGTGGGCTTCAGTCAGCTGTTATTGCTTCTTGTGTATAGACACGTGTGTATTTGTGTGCAATTGAATTATAGGATTATTACAACCCAGAAATGGTACTCAAATTTTCGCTTGAACAAAGACTTTTTATGTATGACACGTATGTGAAAACCGACTCATGTAGACAGGTGTGTAGGCAATTTCATGATAAATTTCCTGGTGTTCCAATTCCAAGTAGAGAAACAGATATCTAGTGAATAAAGTGAAGAGAACGGGATTATTTAATGCTGTAAAAAGAAACAAAGGGTTCTAACGGAAGAAAAACTTGATGAATTGGCAAAGCATTTGAACGGTCTCTGAATGAATCTTTATGTGTAGCACAACAAGTCAGTGTTTCAAAAACCTCAGTACATAGGTCTACGAAACTGTTGAAATTAAAACCATACAGAGTGACTATTGTCCATCAATTACAACCGCGTGATGATAAAGCCTGCATAAAGTTCTGTAACTGGACGTTACAAAATATTGCTGGCAGTACTGTTGACCCACATCTAATAATTTTTTCAGATGAGGCATGGTTTCATTTGACTGGCCATGTTGCTTCACAAAACAATAGGTATTGGTGTACTGAACATCCAAATTTAATTCACGGGGTTCCTTTACATGATGAAAAAATTGGTGTATGATGTGCTGTAATAGCTGAATGGATAATAGGCCCCATATTTTACGATACTGTAAATTCTGATGGGTACCACAGAAATATTCTCGCGCCATTTTTTGCAATGTTGACAGATAATGAGAAGGAATATGGCTATTTTCAACAAGATTCTGCCACAGCTCATACTGTGGAGGCTTCCTTGGAAGACATCAAGAATGTCTTTGACGACAGAATAATCTCTAAAGGGTTATGGCCGGCTCGATCGCTGGATCTTACTGTGTGACTTTTATGTGTGGAACTTTCTAAAAAAGAGTCTATAGGAATAACCCTCGCACCATAGATGATCTTAAAAACAATATAAGAACAGAAATTAGGGAAATTACGTAACAAGAACTTGCATGTGAATTTCATCAGAAGGTGCATAGAATGTTTATCTGCCGAAGGACACCACTTTCAACACCGACTGTGAAAAAGGTTAGTACTGATAAAATAAAAAGTAATTATGTTTGTTCAATAGGTAACCAATATATCGTAATATGGTATCAGTATCAATAATAAGAATAATAAACAGATACACTGAATATAGCGTGGGGAACACGCATCGCAACTACCGGCCAGATGGCTGAGGGACCGCACTCTAGCATTAAGAAACTAGGCCACCATTTACCCAAAGAAGGCATCAGACAAACAATTTTTTTTAAAAATGGTAGACTGATCTGATATGCTTAAATTAATTAAAAATACAACTTCTCAGCAAAACCAAACATACCTGTTTTATTTTAACACTGGTGGATTCACGACGAGTGTATTTTCTTTTCTTTCTAGGTGTTTCAGTTTCCTGAGAATCACGTGACTTCTGTGCAGCAGTTTTTTTCCCATCAGTTGTTGCAATTGGAAATTTCCTTGTAAAGTCTTGTATGCGTCTAGTCCTGCAAGAAGTTCACGGGGTTATGTTAAATGGGTTCTTAAACACATTCACATGCAAAGAATACTATTTTACAGAGTAACAAGCATTACCTGGGTTTCCTAAGAGCGAATACTGCTTCTCGTACAGCTTCATTCCAGACTGTTCTAACTGCGTGTCGCACATTGAATGCAGACACAAGTTTCTTGTCCTTCTTTTTTAGCTATGAACACAAAATATTTTTATTGGTTTCATATTACATAGAATGATTCCAAATTTCAGCTAAAAGTTCAGTTCATTCTGCAGTTCCTAAGCTAGTAGTAGAAGAGGAAGATAGTGTTTTCTGCATCCTTCTGATTCGAAGAGAATAACATAACAACAATGAGTGCTGACATAAAGGGTCTTTCAACAAGTGTCCTATCTTTAACATGTGATACCTGCGTTGTTATAGAGTTACAGCAGTCATTTTTTCATGCAGTTATAGTTGTTATTGACAAAAGCCATGGAACATTACAGCATTCAGAAACGTGTAGAAATTGTGAAAATTTATTATCAAAATGAATCATCTGTTCACCAAACCTTCCCTGTATTGCGTGAAGTTTACGGTGTGCATAATCGTCCCTGTGAAAGAACGATTTGGCATTTGATCGATAAATTTGAAAGAGGTGGTTGTGTCAGCAATCAAAGAACGCCTGTACGTAATTGACGTAAGCGCTCCAATGAAAACATAGGCACCATTTGCGAGTGTGTACGCGAGAATGGAAACAAATCAATTGCTCGTCGAGCGCAAGAATTGGGTCTTTTGCCAACCACAACTTGGTAAATTCTGCATCTGGACTTGAGGTTTCATGCTTACAAAATGGTGTTAGTCAAGAACTAAAGCCCAATGACCATAGGTTGCGCCGTGTATTCGCTGACTGGGCTATGGAGCAATTGGAAGCTGACCCAGATTTTTGTCAAAAAATCATCTTCAACAACGAAGCCCACTTTTGGATGGATGGTTGTGTTAAACAAAATTGCGGCTATTGGAGCAATCACAAACCAATGCAGATTCAAGAAGTACCACTTCATCCCCAAAAGGTTACTGTGTGGTGTGGATTTTGGTATGGTGGAATCATTGGTCTACATTTTTTCCAAGATGAAGATGGAGAAGCTCTGTCAATGGAGAAAGATAAGGGCTCTTATAAGGGACTATTTTTGGCCTCAATTGGATGGTATGGATCTCAGAAACATCTGGTTCCAGCAAGATGGTGCCACATGTCATACTGCTCTCGAAACAATCGATCTTTTGAAGGAAAGTTCAGAGGTTTCATCATTTCCTGTGGTGGCGATGTTAACTGGCCCCCGAGGTCATGTGATTTAATTTAACACTGTTGGATTACCTCTTGTGGGGTTATGTTAAATCTTGAGTTTATGTCAACAAACCAGAAACATTAAATGATCTTATGAATAACATCACGCGTGTTATTCGTGAAGTTGGACCTAATTTACGTTCTTCTGTCATTGAAAATTGGGTCAACCATATATGCGCAACCCAACGAAGTCGTGGCGGTCACTTAACTGATGTTCTCTTCCACACGTAACGACATTATGTTCCAAAATAAAAAAAGAAATAAACCTCTATCATTTATAGAACATGTTTTATTTAAGTTCAAAGATAGGACACTCTTGTTGAAAGACCATATATTTGGCCATCCATGTACTTCTGTAATTTCACATTTTATTGTATAATATTTCAGTCTAAAAGTGAAGCCTCATTTTACCTTATAACTGTGCAGTTTTATAGTGAGAATACTATTAGTGCAAGTATAAACTACCTACAAGAAGCAATGTTGTTATGCAGATTGCATTTATGAAAATATAAGAAAGCCTCAATTTCACTTTGCTGTCAAAGATGTACTTCATCATTAGTTCCCTTTTATTTTTACTCTCAATTTAATTGCTTTTCTAACAGCCTTGCTATAAAGTGAGAATGCTGCATATGTTTTAGGTGAAAGCTAACCAACCATTCACATAACCTTTCTTTGAGAAGTGCATGCAAGCAACAGCATTGCAGTAGTTTTGAACATAAAATTTATCGACAATTTATCATAAATTACTGTGAAAGCAGTCTTCTACATAGTTCCTAACTGAAGCAAACTAAAACTCCTCCTTTATGTACTATTTTGCCCGTGAGCGAAGGTAAAACACAAAAGCCATAAATTGCACAAAATGCATAAGAGTAAGAACTAACTTTTAAGTTAATAAACAATAAATTTAATGGTTATTAAGCACACAAAGAAGAACTCAAAGAAGATAACATAAGGCAACCTTAACATTTTCCACATAATAAATGACAATAAAAGTAATTTAGTATTTTTGGGAATATTCTGGGAGGTAGCATTAAATTCCTCACCAATCTTTTACCATGCCTCCCTTTTTCACTGTGAAAACATTGCCTGCATTCTACAATGTCTTTGTATCTCAGTACAAACTCTTAGTTGGTTTCTATCCTGCTCACTGAAGTATTTTCCTTTTGTCATGTTTTCGATCTATTATAACTAGGGCCTGGATTTTTAGGTTTTAACCTATATTTTTCCTCGCTATTTATTAACACATTTGAAGATATATATTCGTTTCACACTCCCTGGAGCAGAATGTGTGAATTTCATTACACCTAAAAAAACCTAAATGAGGGGTTGACACCTAAAATAACCTAAATAGCTGTTTTCCCTTTTACAAAATGAAGAATGCTACTTTCGGATTGAAACTCAATGTAACATTATTTCCAGCATTTATAGCCAGTGGATAGTTCAAGTTACTACAGTTAAATGCAGCACATATGACGTGGTGACACCTGGATGCAGCTGATAGAAGATCAGGAGGAGCGTAACCTGCATAACGGGTTCACCTCCAATCATTCACCGAGAGTACTTTTCTAATGTAATTGTTGTATATTGAAACAAGGCCTAAATCACGTTTATTGAAAAAGTGGATTGCTGCAGATCCACACTTCACTTTTGTTAGTGACAGACGGTGCTGCCTACATGTTATGTGCTCGGCCAATGGCTGCACTGCCTTGCGAAGGAGATTAGAAGCCACTTTGATGACATGAACAGCCTGATATCTTTCGTCAAGAAGGTTTTCTTAAAAGCCCCAACACATGTACAATTGTTCAAAGAGAAAGTACCAGCAACCCCTCTTCCACCGGAGCCGATACTTACCTCCTGGGGATCTTGGCTGTCTGCTGCCATTTACTATACTGAGCACTTAAGACATTAAAAATGTTGTCAATGAATTGGATGAAACAGAAGCTTCCTGCATTGCCAAGGCTAAGAAATCACAAGTACCCCACTCTTGCTGCTTCCCTTGTGTATATTGACACATTTTTGTTTTATACCAGAAGCTACTCTCCGGTTGGAAAGTACATCTTTGCCACTGAAAGATGCTCTAGATATCATTGGCAACGTTTCCAGTAAAGATATACCTGGACAGTGGGAGTTGCATGTACTTCAAAGTTGCAGGAGATTCTTCAAGGAAATCCTGGTTTTGAAGATATGAAAATCATCTATTCAGTATTGCAGGGAGAAAAGTATACAGGAGAACTACCCCTAGAACCTGCTACACTGGCATTTATATTCTATGCACCAATGACGTCATGTTCTGTTGAAAGAATCTTTTCTACATACAAGAATGTGTTACGTGATAATAGGAAATTGTTTATACCAGAAAATTTGAGAATGTAACTATCTATGGCAAGCCAAAAAATAAATCTTACAACCAAGTATCAGAAAAGCAAAATTATTGATACCTGTATTAATCCACGAAGCAAAACATATATATACTACTATTTTAATCAAGAAAAACCTAAAACACATATTTTAAGCATATAAGAAACCTAAAATGAAGGTTTATTCCACCTAAAAATCTGGGCCCTAATTATAACTATAAACTAATAATACTAACTCTAACCAAATTTACTATCTACTTGGTTTTAAATTAAACTAAAGCTGCTGTGAACAAAACTACAACGAAAATGGAAATGAAACTGGCATGTGATCACCTGCATGCTCGTTTACACATTCTTTCATGCATCCAAGTGACTATGATACAGCCGAACCATGCTGCCATATGTGCTTCAGAAATAAGAAAGTGCTTAGTGTTGAGCATTTAAGTATCATCTATGCATATCAAATGGTAATAAGCACTTCCTTATCAAAATAGAATACTTATAGCTTAAGCATTTCCTTTTCATAAAAGCAACGACTGTGAATTCAGCCTTTAAACCTAATGGCACAATTGTATACACTGGGCTAACGAAAACCCAAACATCTTTGAAGAAATGGCTCTCAGTCTTCCAAGAGTAGCAGTATGATATGGTGTGGTCGTCTTCCAGAGGGATAATTGGGCTATACCTTTTCAAAGGGACTATCATGGGTCAGATCTAGCTGCAAATGTTAGAAACCACAATTCATCTTAATGACCTCTGTGAGAATGAAAATGGGTTTTACTTTCAACAAGACGGGGCTCTATCTCACTTTCATATTCAATGTGAGGAATTTTCTTAATCGCACATTCAATCAAAGATGGATAGGACGAAGAGGAAGTGCTACGGAGTTCCTGCCTTGATCTCTGGATTTAACTTCTACAGACTTCTACCTTTGGGGAACTTTAAAGAATATAGTGTACACCACAAACACTGCAGAAACTGAGAGTTCAGATTGAACATTCCTATAATGATATTCCATTGGCAAAAATCCAGGCAGTATGCTGCTCTGTTCTAAGTCATTGTTGGGAGTGTACTGTGGCAGAATGGAGACATGTTGAACATGTATGGGTTTAAGGAATACAACACAACAAAAATTTTATTTCTGTCTCATTTCGTTGCTGAGAAATAGTGTTTCAAAGAGTGTATACATCAATTTGAGACACATCTTGTTAAGTCCATGATTATTCGTTGTCGAGTATGACTCCCAGATATATTGCTTCACTGGTTTTAGACAGTTCAGTGTTGTTACGAGGGCAGATCGAAAAGTAATGCACAATAATTTTTTTCTCCCTTGGTATTGCAGCTGGAATGTTGCAATTTCACACAGATATAGTTTGAAGTTTTCACTACAGAGGGTATGTTTTGTTTCATGTGTGGCTCTAGTGAGAGAAGCATGAACTATGCAACAAAGATGGCATGCCTTGTTACTGTCGTCCACATGTGAAGAGCAGAGAGGTGTGGTTCGATATTTGTGGGCCAAAGGGCAAAAACCGAGTGATGTTCACAGGGACATGCATGGCATGTATGGGGATGATTGTATGGACCGTAGCAATGTCTCCAGGTGGTGTGTATTCTTCCTAGAGGGCAGTGTGAACCTTAGTGATTTGTCACGCTCCGGGAGGCCGGTAACAGCTGCAACCCCACAGAATGTCAGAGGCATTGAGGCGGCAATTTTGAACGACCGGCGTGTGCAACTGTGAACCTTATCGCAACAGTTCAACATTTCCTATGGTGCAGTGTACGATATTGTTCACGACACGTTGAAATTTCGTAAAGTTAGTGCTCACTGGTGCCTAAGAAACTGACAGACAACCTCAAGGGCCAGAAATAATGACGAGCTTGAATCACCTAACGTGGTACAGAAAGGCATGACTTTCTGAAAGGAATTGTCACTGGTGATGAGTCGTGGGCATACCACTATACGCCCGAAACCAAGCAGGCAAGTATGGAGTGGAAACATGTTGGTTCCCCAGTGAAGAAAAGATTCCGAATGACTCAATCTGCTAGGAATGTGCTTGTGACGGTGTTCTGGGATATGTATGGTGTTGTATTGGTGGACTTTGCCAAACACGGGACCACTGTGAATGCTGCAGCCTACATGAAAACTTTGGTGAAGTTGCATCGTGCCCTTCATGAATGCTGATGTCAAAATTCATCATGACAATGCTCGCCCCATGTTGCTGCTGTTCCGCAGAAAATCACCAAATTTGGTTGGGAGGTGCTCCAGATCCACCATACAATCCGGACCTTGCACCGTCGGACTTTCATCTGTTTGGTCCCATGAAGAAATTCCTGGACAGGCAATGCTTTGCGACAGATGCAGAAGTGAAATCAGCAGTCCGCAGATGGCTATACTCCAAGGAAACGTACTTCTACAAGCATTGAAACTCTTATCACAATGGGAGAAATGTGTTGTGAAACTTGGTGACTATGTCTAAAAGTAGGTAAAAGGTGCAAGTTCACTTGCAAGTTTTTTTTTTTCTTGCTGTTTTAAATATTAAACTTTTTTGTAAAAATATTGTGCATTATTTTTCGATTCGCCCTCGTATATTTTATATTTTGTTAGTGAGAAAATCTGGTATTGTATTTTCTTCACTGACTCACATTAGGTTTTCTGATCGCTATTTTTCTAACATTTTTTTACAATATTCACTGTTGGCTTTGAGTTTGTCGAGTTGATTTTTTGATAGACCAGATCACTATGTCATTTACGTATATATTACAAAGTAGTGCTTAAAACTACATCTTATGCAGTTCTGTGCATCTGCTTAAATTCTGAGCTGCATCATGTATTTTATTGCACAAAATCTTTGTGTTAAAAATTCTGATATCCAATTCAGCATACTGTTTTTAATACCAAAGGTTTGTATTTTCTCAATTTTCATCTGCAATTTGAATCACATGCCGACTTAAAATCTATAAACACTGCTAATGTGAGTTCTTTTGTGTCTTTAATATCCTGGCTTAATGATATAACTTGTAAACTTGAATAGTGTTTCCTGAAACCTGCTTGAAATGGAGATTTAAGTTTCTAAGAACCAAGTGAGTCATTTTGAAATCCTTTTTTCCATGACTCTCCCAATGTGAATGGTCATTGAAATTGGCCAGGTTATTGATGTATAAGCTGATTTATTACCTTTAAAAATTGGAACAGTTATCAGCTTTTTATATTCTGTTAGGAGATTTGTCCTTCACACAAAGTTACAGAATTCAATTCAAAAGAAATCAGGATGGATTTTATTAGGACCTGGAGATGGTTTTTTTTTTTTTTTTTTTTTTTTTTTTTGTTTAGTTTCTTGATTACTTCATTAAGTTCAGATACACTAAATTCTTAGGTAAATATGCGTTCAGTATTTTAGGGGTATGAAGTTACTTTTTGTTTATTACTTTGAATAAACCTTCCAAATTTTCTTGTTCTTTCTTTTTGTACGGTTTTGGTACCTGTATTTGGTTGTGTAGGTTTTGTTGAGAGGTATTCTATCTTTCGCTCATCTTCTAGTTTTTTATTGTTGTACATTGCATGTTTGTCATCAGTGTGTTGTTTCTCTGTACTGGAAATAAAGGTATATACTCATGTCCACATTTCCTATAATCTATTGTTTCAATAAATGTATTAAATGTATTTTTCTTTTGTCATAATTTCGTTTTTTACTTTGGTACATTTCTGTTTCCATTCTATCATATTCTGAGGTGTTCTACATTATTCTACTTTTCTTCTAGTGTGATATCTTTCTTTCTTTAAATTTTTATAACTCTTTGATCCAGAATGGCTTGTACCTATGCACTTTCCCTCAAGGGTACTGCTAAATGAACAATGTAAGAAAAGCACAATATGCATGCCAAGATAAAATACTCTAGAGGTAAGCTAGTCCCCTATCAGGCCCAGAGGGCCAGATATGTCTACGACGTATTCATAATAGTTAACAAGAAACATGTACAAGATGCTCTCAAATTATTGAATTTGCAAGACAGTAATATTAAATTTACCATAGAAACTGAATTGGATAACCAGCTCCCCTACCTGGACCTAAAAATAATGAACAACAGATTAACTTTTGGAATATACAGAAAAAACACCTATACGGATAACTATATAAAAAAAACAATAGTTACAACCCCCGATCACACAAAGTTGCAGTTTTTAACACTTTGACCCATAGATTAGTGAACATCCCCCTCAATGAAAAGGAATATAACTTAGAATACCAGAAATCTTAAAAACAGCTAGAAAAAATGGCTACAAAACAGTTATGGTGGATAGGTTAATCAAAAAATTCAAACAACAAAAATGATAAAAGAAAATACAACCCTCAAACCACAGAAACAAAATCCAACATACAAAAGTCACATTTCACCCATGGGCACATAACAAATTCAAGAAAATTTTCAATGATAGCAATGTGGCACTCATCCCCGAAAATAAATTCAGCATAAAATTCCTCATAAATGCAAACCAAAAAGAAAAACTGGCAGCTAATAAAAAATCCGGGATTTATAGAATAGATTGCAAGGATTGTGAACAAATCTATATTGGTCAAACTAAGCGAAACATAGAAACGAGGCTTAAGGAACATTTTCAAAACATCAAATACAGGGAAGGAGAAAAATTAGCAGTTGCAGCACATTTTTGGATACAGGGACATGAAATTGAGGACACAGTATCACTTACCAAGCCGGCACAAAAACCTACGGAATTCAACATTTGGGAGAAAATATTTCTTTGGAAATTTCGTCCAAGATTAATGAATTTCGACATCCCTATGGACAAAAATTTGATTACTAAACTTGTAGAACCACCACTAGTGAGACAAAGACATCTGTAACCATCAGAGGAAAGCCAACCAGTTGCAATCAGCTGACGATGAGGAAGTGATTCCTCAAAACTAGTTCTGAGGTAATGAACCTATTGTAGTGAAATTGTATATTTGCAACCACTTCTATATATTATAGTTGACATGACTTTGCAAGTTATTTATGAAAAAGGGAGCTGAGTACAAAGGTCAGTACATTTCATCAGAGAAGTAGGAGAACAGTGTTAAGAAGACCAAGTAATGGCAAAGGAGAGTAGTTGTTACATAAGATTTCTCCACAGAGAATACTGATACTTGAGTCACAACAGCTAGCAAGGAGACATCAGCTGATAGAGTAGAGTAGCATTGAGATCCATTGTTATATTTGTCACAACATACTCAAATCAATGCAAAGAGCATGAGTAGGGCCCAGATTTTTAGGTTTTAACCTATATTTTTCTTCGCTATTTAACACATTTCAAGATACATATTTGTTTCACACTTCCTGGAGCAGAATATGTGAATTTTATTACACCTAAAAAAACCTAAATGAGGGGTTGACACCTAAAATAACCTAAATAGCTGTTTTTCCTTTTTGGGAAATGAAGAATGTTATTTTTGGATTGAAACTCCTTGTAAAATTATTTCCACCACTTATAGCCAGCAGATAGTTCAAGTTACCACCGTTAAATGCAGCACATGTGACGTGATACCTGGATGAGCTGAGAAGGTCAGGAGAAGCATAACCTGCATAACGAGATTGCCTCCAATCGTTCACAGAGAGTACAACAGAGTACTTTTCTAATGTAATTGTTGTATAGTGAAACAATGCCTAAATCACATTTATTGAAAAAATGGATTGCTGCAGATCCACATTTCACTTTTTTTAGTGACAGAGTCCTTCAACCCGACCATGCTACATGTTGCATGCTTGGCCCACGGCTGCAAGGAGATTGGAAGCCACTTCGATGGCGTGAACAGCCTGATATCTTTGATCAAGAAGATTTTCTTAAAAGCCCCAACACATGTACAATTGTTCAAAGAGAAAGTACCAGCAACCCCTCTTCTACCTGAGCCAATACTTACCCGCTAGGGATCTTGGCTGTCTGCTGCCATTTATATGTCGAGCACTTAAAAGACATTAAAAATGTTGTCAATGAATTGGATGAAACAGAAGCTTCCTGCATTGCCAAGGCTAAGAAATCACTCGAGTACCCCACCCTTGCTGCTTCCCTTGTGTATATTAAAACACATTTTTGTTTTACACCAGGAGCTATCCTCCAGTTGGAAAGTAAAACTTTGCCACTAAAGATGCTCTAGATGTCATTGGCAATGTTTCCAGTAAAGAGATACCTGGACAGTGGGAGTTGCATGTTCTTCGAAGTTGCAGAAGATTCTTCAACGAAATCCTGGTTTTGAAGATATGAAAATCATCAATTCAGTATTGCAGGGAGAAAAGTACACAGGAAAACTACCCCTAGAACCTGCTGCACTGGCATTTATATTCTATGCTCCAATGACGTCATGTTCCATTGAAAGAACCTTTTCTACATACAAGAATGTGTTATGTGATAATAGGAAATTGTTTACGCCAGAAAATTTCGGAATGTATGTACCCATCTATGGCAAGCCAAAAATAAACCTTACAAATAAGTACCAGAAAAGCAAAATTATTGATACCTCTATTGATCCACGAAGCAAAACATAAAACAAAACAAAACACAAAAATTTATCAAGAAAAACCTATTTTAAACATATAAGATACCTAAAATGAAGGATTATTCCACCTAAAAATCCAAGCCCTAAGCATGAGTATGACAATTTGTGCTGCAGAGGATTAAGGGATGCCTGGTACTGAATTTGAAAGCAGAAAGAAGCTTAAGCACCTTGGATTCCAGATGGACTTTCTATAGCACAATGAGGCAAACTGGAGGAAATAAAGGAAGAATATTCCTTATCAGAATTTGTGATTGCTGGCAATCTTAATTGCAGAAAGATGCGATACAAGCAAGGACATTGGGCATAGGGGTGTGGTAACAAATGGCAACAATTAAGATACCAATGCTGGCTTGTGGGGGGGAAAGAGAATGTTGACATATATGGATGCTAGGGAGGGTATAAGGATGAGGAATGCACACATTTTGACAGGAATGGGAAGTTTAGTGGCTTATGCCTTAAACCAGTATGCCAGCAAAAGGTGTGATGGGAACTTTTACATACTCACTGTATTAATTGTAGAGTTTTATTTACAAAACTTTTTTAAATTGTTTCCTCATAGTTGCTAAATAGTAGCTTATTGGGCTATTTGTATTTCTTGCCTTTACCTCTGTGCTATACTACTTCATTGTTATCGCTCCAATATGTTCCGAGTAGTTTCTGTGTACTATTGCTATAGCACAGTTTTGCATATTGGTCTATTTTACTTCTTGCCTCTACCTCTGCTATACGGCTTCTTTGTTATGGTTGCCAATGTTCTGTGTAGCTTACAGCTTTTCCCCAGAACTGCAGGATTAGCAAAACTTTCCCCATCTTTTATTACTATATTTATATTGAGTCTTCACTCTGTTAGTGCTCCTTCAACTTTATTACTTTTTTCCCTACCGATTCTTGAATGCACTGTCAGCCTTTGCAGAGAGTGTCCAATGCCTTGCTGTTATTTGTTTCATTATAGCTGTACTCTGATGTAGTCCAAAAATTGATTTCTGGTCATCCTTAGCTTTATCAATCTATCACTAACAGTAGGATATTTAATTATTTTTTGAGGTGTATAAATTCCTTGTACGGAGTGTTGTGTACACTGGTACTAGTACAAATAGTGAAAACATTGAGCCCGAAAAAAAGAAACAAAAAAATAATAGTGCATTGGCAGTATAGCAATAATTATTTATCCTACGATTTTGTTTGGTGTGGAGATATAACATACACAATACTCGAGTGTATTGTTTGTGGTGAAAAACTCAGTAATGCTGCTATGGTTCCCAGTAAATTGAAGCATTTGTCAACATTCTTCTCTGTCTAGCAAAGATGTCAGTTGTTGGAACAAAAGAGTTATGTATTTTACTTAATCTAGAGAATGGCATATGTATATTGGAATTGTACCTTGTATTATGAGTATGGAAATTGCTTCTGAGATCATGGCTTGCAATATTTTTCTTTTAAAACATTAATATATCAAGAACATACATTGTACACAGTTACAATTCCTTCACTTATAAACAAAGGCCTACAGGAGGCATCAGGAAAACTTCTAGTAATTATTTTTAATGCTTTTTTTTTTTTTTGTAATACTAGTACCTCCTTTAAGCCAGCACTATTACCATACAATATAAGACCATACCTAATACTTTCAAAATAGGCGAAATACGCCTGTTTTATATAATATTTGGGTATCTTATTTATAAGATTCCGTAATAAATATATAACTATTGAGAACCGTTTACAAATATAATTTGTGTGAGCTTGCCATGTTAGCTTTTGGTCAAGATACATACCCAAAAGTTTTACTGGTTCTTCAGATGATACATTGCTTACACGCTTCTTAGTCTTATCATGATTTACTACAAGACCATTATTTGAATACCAAGTTTCAATTTCATTTATAACACTAATAGAAATGTTGTTCAACTCATCAAACTCTTTATGAGTAATCAAAAAAGTAGAATCGTCAGCATAAATAAAATACTTCAGTGTAAATGTCTACTCTCGATGGAAGTGGGTCTTAGCATGCAGGAAAGCTAGTTTTCCCTCTGCTAAAAAGAGGCTGGTAAAGTGACCTCCCAACAGCTGAAGGAGTGAGTGGAAATGCACACTAAGAGGGAGTAAAGCCAGGGAGCTTGCTGCATACTGACGGTCAAATGAATCGTTAAAAAACAAATTATAAAACAGATGTCTGGCAGGTTTGATAGTCTGAATGTGTAGCCATACAGAAGTATACATCACTAAGATAGCGGAGGTCAGCAGCTTTCACACACAAGCTGATAACTTGACTTGTGGGAAAGATGCTGATACTAGTCTGATAACACAATGACGAATACAATTTAGGCTGTGCTGAATATCAATGCAACTGTAATCAAGGTTGATTGCAGAAGGGAGCCTTAAAAGCATAGCCCAACTAGCTCTTCAGGATATGCCATTTAAAATGCTTAAAATATTAAGAGAATGTCCACACTTTGCTTTTAAGTAGAAGATATGAGAAGACCAGCTACGCTTTCTATCAAAATTCTAAACATTTAGTTTCATCTGCAAAAGTAATATCTGGCCCGAGAAGTGGAGAAAGTCATTTCTGTCATCAGAAATTCAAACATGACTTTTCTAAACAGAGAAGTTAAAGCCATTTTTGATACGCAATGTGTATTAGCAGTCAAGACACTGTGGAGTTGGTGTCCTAGAGATAAGTCCATCTGGAACTACAGTAAATGATGAAATCAAGTGCAAAGAATGAATACAAAACATCAGGTGAAACACACTCCACGATAGGACTGATGGCAACATTGAAAAGCGTAACATTGAGCATACCAACACTATGACAAGAACACTATCTGACCCAGGAGCTGAGTGCCTAGAGGGCTATAGGACCTACTCCAGCTCCTCCAGTAAAAAATGCATTGTAACACTCACAATTAAAACACCTAATAGAGCAGTGTTTCAATTAAGTTCTTAATGGAGTGAAAAGCCAGATGATAATTGATAAGCCTGGATACAGCCGTGAATGCCTTACCCAGCGACAACAGTATCATTCAGATTAATAATGGTGTCATTGGTTATCTTAAGGCTGGGTAATGTGGACTGTCACTTTGAAAGCCACACAATGAAGCTAATCCCATTCCACAGACCAAGTCGTGAAGCAATTAAGAGACACTGCAAAATGGGTCCAAGATACTTTCTTGCTAGCCTGAATTGTATGTTGGAGCCTGTTGCACATTTATTTACAACAAAGACCAGATTATCAAGCATAGGGTGGCACTGAAAAACCCAAAGTGCAGCTCTTGGTATACAAATAGTTGCCTGGCATTTGACAGTGCACCAAAGGAATGGTAAACATCTTGGAAGAACACTGGGGCGACACTCAGCTCCGAGATGGCTAAGAAGAAGGTACTAGTCGCCGCTCCTGCTAAGGCAGGAACCTCCTCTCCTCCGGCACCCACCGAGGAGAACCTGACACCAATGCCACAGCCCAGGGCCAATTATGCCTTGGCCGCCACCATTCAGTGCAGCTTCGCCACGACTGCCTATGCAGTCAGGTTCCTCATCAATGCCACACACCAGCAGTGATCTTCAGCCTTGAAGGCCGCTTGGATCTACAGAGCCCAGGGACCCACATTGCTCGTCAGGATCAAGTTTGCAGACCCTGGCGACCATTAAGCAGCCTTGAGGGCAGGCCTGCCCTTGTTAAGGGGGTGCTTATGCATCGAGGCCAGCCGAGTGGAACGCCAGGTGCCCTGCCAATGCTGCTGTGCCTACAGGCACGAGACATTCTGCACGGTGGAACCTAGGTGCCACTATTGTGGTGCTTCCAGCACCACATTTACGTGCAAGCAGCATGATCTACACCGTCGCCGCTACTGTGCAACCTGTAGAGGGTCATCTCACTACATCGGCCAAGCGCTCTGCCCCCTGCATCCTAGCAGGAGGACACCGCCAAAGCCGCCAGCACCTACATTGCAGCCAACGACAGCTCCACAGCCGCCGACACCAACACCGATCATCGCAGTCACTGAGGAAATCCAGGACCTACATGATGCCATTCAGGATCTTCACACGGAGTTCCTGAACAAAACTTTATAACTTCTGAAAGTGCACTGATGCACTTTTGTCGACACTCTGCTTTGCAACACTGTGTTTTGATTGGTTACTTTTGAGGAGACGAGAACCTTTTAGGTTAATTTTGTTCTTTTGTGATCTGTGGTTCGATACAAGTAGTGAAAATGAGTGAGAAAGCCAGATGTAGAGGCACAAAATTTTCACCGTATAAAAAAGAACTCATAATTGAGCTAGTAACGAAATACAAATTAATTATTGAGTGCAAAAAACCAGACGGTCTGAAGATAAAGGAGAAAGATGCTGCCTGGGAGAAAATACAACAGGAATATAACTGCAGTGCACATGTTTCTTGCAGGTCATCAAAAAAACTGACTATTTTATCTAAATTTAAAACAGGGCACTAAAAAGGCAAGATGTGAAGAACGTCTAGAAAGATTCAGAACTGGTAGTGTTGAATCCACAAAACTAAAGTTGATGAAAGCATTTTATCGCTCAGGATCAGGCAGACCCACATAGCAATCCTTACATTGTGATGCATTCTATTATGCTATGTACCAGCAGGTTATATATATTTTTGTTAATACATGCATTACTGTAATTCAAAATTAAGCTTTTTATTAGATATTAAAAAATGTTGAATTTTTTGTTACAGGAGAGGTTGCTCAGCCTGTCGAGCAAGAAGTTGAAGAGAAATTTCTGCCAATTATACAAGAGCTAAAAGTTATATTACATGCATATTTATCTTGTGAACATAATTGTGCTGGCAAATGAAATCTATGAAATTAAAAAATATGGTCGTTTGTGCAGGATGATGCTACCGAGGTTCAAGTGGAACCAACAGATGACACCATTTTGTTATTTGGAAGAAGCAGTGTCACAAATCTCAACACCAAAGGGCAAAGACGCCATAGGATATTTATTAGAACTGTGTGTTATCTTCATTAATTGTTTTTGTTAATTTCTACAATACATTTGAGTTATATTTGTTTACAGGCCGAAGATTCCAGTGCAGGAGCCAGCAGAGTTAAAGAGCCATCGCATGTACGAAAGGTTATTTCCTCCAATAGTTTCTTTGTTTCAGCACCTCTGCTTCCATGTGCAGCTAAGTTCTGGTAGGTCAAAGCACATCAGAACGAAACCAGGGAAAGTAACGGTGCTCTGTTGGCAAGTGTCCCACAAAATAAGGGAAGACTGCAACCTAGTAAGTAATTGGCTTTTGTGCACGAATGCCATATGTTTTCCACCGAACTATGGACAACTTTAAATAAATAGAAGCCATTTATCAATTTTACTTGGTCATGGACATGCATCAGTACAACTTGTGCTTTCTACTGCATGTGGTACTAGGCTTTTGGGAGCAGAATGTTCCTTCTAACTCCATAGGCCCTTCTGAAGGAAGGCTCTCATTATTTCTAGAAAAATCTGGTGTTACATTCACATGACTCTCTACCCTCTATTGTTTATTAGTGACTATGAAAATTACTCTTACGAAAATTTATATTTCTATCTACTCCATTTTAGTTGAAATAAACCTTTGCAGAAATATATGCTGGCCATATTCTTTCAATGCAGTTGTGAGAAAGAACTAAACGTCTATAGCACTTCAAAAGGACTAGATATTGAACAAATCATACCATTAATAGTGAATACCTCAGAAATAGCTGATACCACAAAAAAAAGTTATTTGAAATAAATTGTGTGTTTTAAAGAGATTTACATATTTTTGTCTATTGCTTAACTTTTACCAGTTATATAAGATTATACAAAATTCCTTCTGAATGAAGATGACTTCTCAGGCAATTCCCAGAAAATTGAACATATATATATATTATTTGCCATGTAAACATCTTTAATATGTGGTATTTTAATAAAAATCGTTAGCCATTTTTGAGAAAATAAGAAATTTAAAAAAATGTGCCATGTAAAGAATAGTTGTGGGAGGGATTTTCTTGAAAATCTTAATGTCACATCTTAACTTAAATACCAAGTTTGGTATTTACCTATCTTTTAGCTTTTGGGTTATGCTTTAACATATGCAAGCACACACACACAGCTTTTTCTAAAAATGCCTTCTTTTTGGATTCAGGGGACCTCAAAACTAGTATTTCTTTTATCATCTCGGCAGCAAATTTTTGGGTGGAATGCAATTCCTACTCTACCTATGTACATGTTAGAGACGGTAAAAATATAATAGTGCCTGAAAAGAGTTTCCTGTTGAGAGGGATAGAATAGAATTTTGCTGAATAAGATTGCTCCCTTTGGAATCATGGGAGTGGGATCTGAGGCGGTGAAGGAGAAGAGCTGTTAAATTAAGTTTGTCCACTTGTAGAGGCCTAAGAGTCTAAAGCCCCTTGTACACGATCACACTTTTTTTTCAATTCAAGAGTTTACAAGAAAACTGGTGAAATATTTTTCAATATGTGACAAGATTGGAAAAGACTTTGCAAGACTTGACAGAATCAAAAATGTGTATTTACAAGTTGTCTCTTCGCCAAACTGAAACCCTTCAGAACACATTGATGATTTATCACGCGCAAAGCAATTTAGTATTTGCGTCACAGTATAACAATTCGCAATGAAATATTGTTCTTTACTAATATTATGTAGCACTTTCACATATTATATCCAATGAAATCACATTACAAGTGTGGAATACAATGAAAATAACACCAACTGACAGGTTAACTACATTATATAACATTGCATTAATGTATACTTAGTTCGGAAAACAAACCTGGCAATTATTTCTTCATAATCGCCTTCATCTGCTCCATCTTGTGATAATCCGCGGAGCTCTCGATGTACAGACATGGCCAGCTTATGTATAACCTAATCACTTCGCATACGACATACCTTGGCCAGGTAGCCATTTTTGTTTACTTTTCGCTTTCAGCCATGTTGCAGATTTCGTGACGCACTGTGAATACTTGCATTTCATTGGGCAAAGCCATCGAATCTTTGTGAAATCTTTGACCGTTTAGGGCATGTCCTTATTTGCTTTCAAGACTTTCAAAGACCTTAAAAGTATTGGAAGCAATTTGACAAGAAAAGTTGTAAAGTTGTGACAACTCTTGAAAAGTCTTGTAAAGTATTGAATTTGACAAAAATTTGATCATGTACAAGCGGTTTAAGAAAGTAGACGTGTGTTGGGATTTTGAATCTCCACATTTCAGTACCAATAACAATAACCTTAAGTCTGGGCATATCCAAAGAAACTGGTCCTGGTGTGCTAGGAGTAACAACTGTGGTCGAGGCTAGAGGGCACATTTATCCACTTTGGTGTCAGGGTGGATGCCATTGAACTAAAGGTTTACAGAAAGCTAGAGAGCAACAGGATGTTTACAGGCTTCATTAAACACAAGTGTTCTTTCTTTCAATTTTGGAATGTCCGGAAGTAAAAAGGAGCACATTATCATGCAAATATGGAACACACCTTGCATTACCTGGAACCATAAAAGAGAGTAAATATTATATATGCTTAATCAAATCTGAAAGGATGTGGATTCTGATAAGCATGTGCTCTTCTTCCTCATTGCTACTGCTAGACTTGGTGAGGTTGATTACTATTTGACCAACAATGGCATCATGGA
This sequence comes from Deroplatys truncata, assembly GCA_030765065.1. Classification (NCBI taxonomy): domain Eukaryota; kingdom Metazoa; phylum Arthropoda; class Insecta; order Mantodea; family Mantidae; genus Deroplatys; species Deroplatys truncata. Next base: position 680,610,662 of record CM060990.1, read on the forward strand.
GCCGTCTGATTTCCTCTTCTTCCACCATATGGCATATAAATGACTTCCACTTATTTGGCATTGCAAGCTTTAAGCTGTCCTGAAGTAAGCCCCCAACTTCACTGAATTTAAGGTTCTGTTGTTCATAGCAACATGACCCTTCACAAGGTTCCACACTGATTCTATTGGATTCAAAACACAGTGGTACGGTAGGAGTCTACACTGTGTGGCACTATGTCCTCGCGATGAACAATAAAATTTGTCTTGCTTCTACGCACAAATTTATATCCGATCTATCAAATGGTGTGAAAGCTTGTCCTCTTGAAATTGGGCAAGTCAGGATCACTATTCACAAAAGCAAGCACTTAAGTTACTGTAGGCGACTCATTCCTTGTAAAAAAAGTAATGAACTTTACATCTCGCAGCACTTCTCACCAACTCATCACCTGCTTTTGTCTCTCATGCATTTTATCTGGTGTAGATAAATGACCTTTATGCACTATTTCACATTGAACAGGCTGACATACAGTAAATTCTGCAGTAAAACCTACTATTTCTTGAATAGTCGTGGTTGGGTATTTCTCAACATTTTGCAAATATGTTTAAAACGTTTTTCACCACTTCATAAGGTTTCCATTTGCAATATTTTACACACTCCATGGCAGATGCCATTTTGAACAAGTTGATGTTTTGCACATGCATTTCGTATCGCAGTTAAATGTGCTAACAATAATGAACTTGCATATTAATGTATTCCATTTATTCTTACTATTTGGCTAAGATCAAAGTGTAGTATCTTAGCAACTCAGGTAACGAGTCCAATAGAATATATTGATATACAATATCAGAATGACCTGATATATACAATATACAAACAAAACAATACACTAGATGAAATGAGAGCCATAGCAATAGCTATGGAAAATGAGAGATATCCAGAAAAAGAATGACTCCGAATATACACAGATGGATCCCTGATCAATAAAAAAAATGCTGGTGTAGTATACTATAAACACTTTGCACAGTATCTAACATTAGATGAAACATCAAACCACTATGATGGAGAATTAACAGCTATAAAAGCAGCATTACAGAGCATAGTCATCTTATCAGACTCAAAACCAGCCATAGACGGGATAGTAAATTACAATACTAAAACAACAAGAAATATTAAATAAGAAGCCTAATTAAAGAAGTTGAAACTAGAAATCATGTCGCTCTACAATGGATCCCAGCTCATGTCGGACTTTTGGGCAATGAACATGCTGATCAATTAACAAAGAAAGGTGGAATATAACAAATAAAACCTGCAGGACAAATAGAAATAAATAAACAAACAACATTTCAAAAGCCAGCAGAGATTTGATGAAGATAAATTAAAAGATAAACATTACAAGAATATTAAAGATAAGAGTTGATATACAAAAAATGCCAAGGAAAACTGCAGTGGCCTTATTTAGGATGGCAACTGGCCACGATTGCCTTGCAGAACACCTCTACAAGATACGATGCCTACCCAAACACAAGTGCACTCTCTGTGAAGATGTCATCCTGAACAAACAGCATCTCGCCAAATGCAAAGGCCTTAAAAGTGATAACTTACAGACTTTATATTGGGAAGCCAGAGGGAAAATGATGCAGATCAATTAATCTCCAGTGCCATTGGTGAACAACATTTATTCTTACTAGAAGCTTTTCAAGCTGTTTTTATAAATAATTCTTGTAGTTGTTTTAAATTTAATGCCATTTTGTAAATTAGTTAACAGATTATAATTTCATTCGTACCTATGGCATGGAAGTTGTGAGGCTCAATCAACCAATGAAGTGTTACTCAAACACGTGCTCTTATTTACATTGCAACTTAAACTAAAGCTGGGAAAGCTGTAGCATCATCAAAGTTTTACTCACACATTTTAAAGTTAAAACTACAGCTATAACTTAATACTTTAAGGCTAAAGGTAGTGCTAAAACTTAACACAAAGTTATAGCTTACTTTTTATTCACTTCACCTATCGTCATTAACCAATCACATTTTCTTTCTATTATTGTTAGGTATTAGCAGCATTGTCTGAAGACTGTAATCTATTGTTAGCTAAACTTTGAGTTCATTCTGGGTACAGTCTCTGCAATTGAAAATGTTGGACAGGAAAAGAAAAATTAATATGGGAATGGAAATGAAGTTGGATGCCTTAAAGAGACGGAACAAAGGGGAAAGTGTTAATAAAATTGTCTTAGATTTAGGTGTTGAACAAAATAACAGGGCAGCCCAAAGAGGTCCAAAATCAAGTTTTGGTATGTGAAAAGATCATGTACTGGTAGTTTAAAGGAAAAGTAAAGCATGAAAGTTGGGAAAAACAAGTGAGGTGCTTTATTTTTGTTTAGACTGTAAAGGAAAAAGGAACAAACACTTCACGTTGTTTCCCAATTTGCAAGAGAAAGCTTTCAAATTCTATGAAGCATTTCAAGGAGAGCCTGGATTTACTGCTAGTGTTAGCTAGCTTGACAGGTGGAAGTACCACTACAACATAAATAAAGTATTTGGGTGAAAATGTTAATAAATTCAAGAAAAAATTTCCACAGACTTATTGAAAAGGAAGGCCTATTTGGGGATCAAATTTACAACTGTGATGAGTCTGGTGTGAGTTTTCAAATGCTACCTTTGAAAATGCTTGCATCCAGGGAAGAAATATCAGCCCCAGGCTATAAAAGAAGTAAGGAGAGAGTTACAAACTTGGCATGTAACAACATTACAGGAAGCCATAAGCTCAATCTAGCACTCAGAGCATATTGAAAAATCCTCTGGTGTTTAAATGTAAAAAGGTGCACTATACCGCCGCCATTGAAATGTTGCACTTGACAAGTTGGTACACTCACGCAAAAAAAAAAAAAAAAAAAAAATGAAAAGCTTTAACAGTTAGACTTCCTAAACCAATCACAAGGCAGCATTTCGGTTGGTCTATGACAAAGCGGAAGCAGCTCTGTTGCCGGATGTAGCTATTTCCAATCACACATTTCAGTTTGTGAATCTCTAGCGTGTGTGTCGAGTTGTTCTTTCATTGTTATTTACATTTGTGGTTAATTTTGCTCGTTTATACATATATATTTATCTTTTTTTATATATATTTCATTCCTATTATTTATACAAGATTTGAAGTGCGACAATGTCTTAAAAACGATGCCGATCACCAAGTGATGATTCACGAAGTGAAAATCCTTTGCGTCGAGATGTGCCACTTAATAGTCAGGCATTGAAACTGTTAAGAAGGACCCGGGAATCCTTTGAGCAGTAGTATGTGAAGGTTTATGGACATTCCTCTATTCCTACTGATAAAGCCGCACAACGAACTGCAGCAGCTCTTGAACTAATCACGAGAACTGTTATTTACAAGGGAGTGAAATTCCAAGAGAAAGAGAACAAAATTCCTAAACCATCTGGAATGCAACATGAGTGAAAATAACTTTGTTATCGCAGCTTATAATTTGTTTTATTTCTCCTCATTGTAGCAGGCACATTTGCATTATTTTGTTCCTATATTGCCAAAAGTGCTAATTTATTCTACATACATTGCAATGTTTATGCAGAGTTATTTTCAATTAGCAATAATAATACGAAACAGTTATTATTCAATGAGGTTTGCTACTTATGTACACTTTTTGTATGCGGCTTAGACATGATAGAAAGGAGAACAATCAGCTGTTGTTTACTAACCACTCTGACAATGTTGCAACCACAATATAGCCAACGTTATGCGAAGCCACACGAACTGTCAAGTGCAAAGATTCAATGGCGGGGGTATAATGGGACTGACATCTGACACCTTCTATGATCTGCCTGTTTGGTACGAGTCAGTCAATTGCATGGATGAATGGATATATTTTTAAGGGTTGGTTTTATCAGCAGTTTGTCCTTTTAATATATGTTTTTAAAATGGAAAAATCTGCTAAGAGAACCACTTCTCATTCTCGACAATGCTTGTCCCATCATGATGTGGAACAGCTATGAGACAAATACATGAGACTTGTTTCTCCCTCATAACGCAACTTTAATACATCAATGGACCACAGCATTTTAGAAGCACTGAAGATAGATACTGACGTTAACTCTTGTCTTAGCCATGGAAAACAATCCATAAACTAAAATAGAAATGTTGAACATAGTAGGGTTCTGAATCTTGGAATGAAACTGAGCATATAAGCCTCATTTGTTCCTAGAGAAAGTTGCTGAACCATTCAGGAAATGAGTTTCAAGAATCAGAGAACAGACAGGAAACTGTAAAATAGTGGACTTATTGGAGAAAATTTCAGGCAGCAAAGAAGTTACTGATAGCGATGTTGGGAAATTGATGGAGCAGGATAAGCACTGTGAACCTTTAGGAGAAGGTGGAACAGTTATACTAGTAAAAGCGAATGAGGAAAAAAATGAGAATGAATGAGGACGGCGAAGAGACAGAAAACAAAGGAAAAATTAAAAATATGACTCACAGTGAAGGACTAAAGGTCACTGAAGGAATCCATTACTTGGAGGAGCAAGGTGCATCTTCTAATGGACACTTTGCTTACCCATCGCCTACATGACAAAACTGCATGAAGACAAGGGTACTAAGCACCACAAGCTTTTTTTTCTGAAAAGAACTGTCATTTCTTCAGTTTTGTATGCAAGTTTCTTTTCCTTTTTAACAATTATTTTAATGTATGTTGAACTTTTGTGTGTACTGTATTGTGCTACAACTTTCATTAGAGTAACAAGAAGTAAAATATTATGAGTGGTGAATAACCCACCCCTTATTCCATAAAACCCAACATTTTCATAGCTTGTCACCCTTTCAGTCCACAAAAAATGAAGTTTGTGGGACTACTGTATAAGTAGAACAAGGTGTATAAGGTGTATGAGGAATTTTACAACGCTCTAAATTCTGTTAAGACTAAATTATGTATCTATGGAAGGAACTCATGATAGACATTTCGGAAGAAAAGATAGTTTTGGCGATATGGGAATTTGCGTTAAAATGGGAACAGAGCAGAAATTGTAAGATGCAGTACAAGATGTGTAGGAGTATGCCAAGTTTGTATAAAGGGCTGTAATTCTCTGGAGAGTATGAAATGAGAAAACAAGAATGCTGTTAAGAGCATTTATGCAGAAAAATTTAGTTTAATTATAAGTTTTGGTATTGGTGGGTAGCCCTACAATTCTGTTCATTTAGGAATTATGCACAGATTGGAAGTACTGAGTTTTACAGATAGAACTGGATTTCCAGGAAAAGAATTTAAGGAATAGTGGATGGAGTTACAGTATACAAACTATATTATAGAAAATGGGCTGGGCGATATCTGGAGAATGGGAGAAAATAATGTGAATGGTTTTAGAAAAGAAGTTAGGAGATTCGAAGATATAGAAATACAAGACTTGTTTAGGAATATAGGGGATAAAAGATCACTAGAATCACATGTACAAATAAAAAATACATCGGAAAGAGATGGATATGTGGACAGACTGAATAAAGAACAAAGAGTATTGCTTGGGTTTGAGCGGGCGTGTGGAGGTTAAAAGGGATGAGAAAAGGTTTCCAACAGAACTTGTGTCCAATATGCGGAGGGAAGGAAGATTTGGAACATATAGTGTTTGAATGTAAAGGGACAGAGCCTTGGAGGAAAGAGTATTTAAGTGAGAAATTGTTTAAATTAGACAGAAAAGTAGCTTTAATTAAACTTTTTAGCAAAGACAACAAGAAGACAGGTGAATATTTAACTAAAGTTAGGAAGAAATGGTTGTGGTCCTTAAGAAGAGAAGAAAATGAGACTTGTAAAAATAAAAGTTTAGTAGCACTAATTCGAACACGGCACAGGTTTAAACCCTCATCATTATTGTTATTATTATTATTATTATTATTATTATTATTATTATTATTATTCATGAGCAATGTTATTAAGATTGGTATATAAATAACAATTAGCAACATTGTATCATTGTTAATATAATTATTACTATTATTTTGTAATTGTAGTACTAGATACAAGGAAAATTGAATTTGGAATATGGCTATGATAACAGCCTAGGCTGATGTTATCCATATTCTGTATATGGTGGCTTAGTACAAATAAATATATATACATACACACAGATAGAAAAGCTAAGGCCAGAGCATGCAGCCTTTATATATTTGCTTGATACTAAATAGCACAATTAATATATGCAATACCTCACTGAGAACCTTCTCTTTTAAATTATTCAGTGCCACTATCCCACGAAATGGAATGATAGATGATGCTGATACCCAGCTCCTTCGTCCATTATCAGCAAAAAACTGAACATGCAAGCTCCGCTTAACTGTTGTACCACGAAGAGCTGAAAAACAAGCAAAGGTAAACCATAAATTTTAATACTTGCATAAGAAAGTAACCAACATCAAATATGAGTCAATTTACCGAATCTGTTATACTTGTATATAAATTTATTCTCTATCTGCACACTTCCTGACCTTTTCTTTCTCTCCCCTCTTCCTCCCAATTATCTATCTAGTATAACCAATGTACCATATACAGTAAAACCTGCCTTCAACGGACCCCTTGTTAAACGGAAATATTTCATGGGACCATGAATTTTGCAGCGAAAAACACGCTAAATTCCCTTTATTAAGCGGAAACTGTCTTACACAGACAACGGAAATCAGGCACCCTATGAAAACCTGCATTGTCTGCTGTAAGTACGTGATGTTTAAGTTGAAACATGACCATTTTGCTGCTACCTGACCAGTCTAGGAGGAGGGTGCGCTAATGGCGGTCCAAATATTGAGAAGCCTGTCACACTCATCCTTCACTGCATAGTTAATAAGCATGGCTGATTGTCTTTTATTGTTGTCTCTTCCCTTTCCATTTCCTGTTCTAATGACTTGTCAGACAGCATAGAATACAGCTCTTAACAGTACACCTCTAAACTTACATAGGTGATGATTTAGTTAAACAGTAGTCACCATGGCTTTGAAAACAAGAGCTGTGCTAAATCTTAACAAGAGAGAAAGTGATTTATGCTAGTGAGCGTGATAAAGCAAATCATGAAGGTGTTCAACGTAGGCAAAACTCAAGTTTACAAGATTCTAAAGAAGAAAACAGAAATTTTGAAGCGGTGGGAAAATTGTGCTAATGGAAAAATAAAGAGAGAACTTAATAAAACTGAAAACCAGGACATTAATGAAATAGTGTGGAAGTGGTTTGTTAGTGTTAGTGATGGATAGTTTCCTAAAGAGGTGCCAAAAATGTATGGACAACGATGGTGGCCAGTTTTAGCGTTTCATTTCATAAAGTTGGTAAGTAAAGCCTTTAAAAGTAGTTTTAAAAATGTTGTATGGTTTCATCTACGCCTTTCTACAATAGCGGCAGATGGCAATGAGCGCTGAGGACGCGGACAGGAAAAACACAGCGCAGGCATGATTCATAGTTTTTTGGCTCACCTTGTACAAATCTAACCACCTTATATTCTTTGTCTTCTTTCTTCCACTTTTCATTTTTCTTCTATTTTGCCCCCTTTTACAAATACTGATTAACCTTAAAATTCCACATATTGCAGTGCTTATCTATTTGCTGCAGAGATTGCTTTAGTCCAATCGAGATGGATGCTACAGCCAAATCCTCTGCAAATAATAACCCAGGGATTGTCACATTATTTATTGCTGGCACAAAGTTATTACTCTTTTCTATTTCAGTTAATATATCATCAATAAAAAGATTGAATAACACTGGACTTAACTCTTGACGTAACCCCTTCTTTTAATTTATTTCTCTTGTTGCCATTCCCTCACACAGAATGTATTCTCCTTGTATAAGGTTTTAAAAACACTCACCATATGTTCACTTACTCCCTTGCTCAAAAGTTCACATCATAACAATTTTAAATCTATGTCGTCATACGCTTTTTCTAGGTCTACAAATGCCACATATAGTTTTCCTCTTTTTTCTTTTAGATATTTATCCAATATTGTTTTTAATATGCATATATTCTCCAAGTTCTTCTCCACCTATGAAACCCCATTTGAAATTCAGAAAGAATGTTATATCCCTATAACCCTATTTTGTAGCCTTTTGTTAAGATTCCTGTTAACATTTTTCCAACTTTCAATAGCAATGCAATACCTCTATAGTTATTGGGCTTATCCACTCCCCTTGACTTTATATATTGGGTGAATTATTGCTTTCCTCCAATATTTCAGTACATATACCTTTGCTTTAATTGAATTAAACAACCCTGTAAGTAGCTTGATTTCATTTACATCACATCACCATTCCTTAATAGGTTCCAATGGGATCCATTCCTGTTGCTTTATTCTTTTTCATTAATTTCACTTGTTTTACTACATCTCTCACTTTGTTGCCCAATATTTCTATGTAACTGATTCCAAATTCTTCCACGGTTTTGCCTTAATATCACAGTCCTCGCCAAATAGCATTTTAAAATATTCTATCCATTCTTCTGGATTGATATTGGGTTTTGTTACTTATTATAAGTTGGTTTTAACATTTTCCAGACTTAATATTGTTTTTATTTAATACCCTAATCAGCTCTCATTCTTTCTTCTCCACTCATATTTATTACCTCTAACAATATAAACATTTCTAGCAACTAAATACTCTTACTTTGCATCTTTGTCACACACCTCTCTCCATATTACCAATGTTTGTTTCACCACCATTTTTGCTACTTTACCTTCTTTATTGAACCACATATCAGCCCTTTTCTGCACTCTCTCCCCTTTCTCATCCTGTCTCCTACTCTTTGCATTAATGTAAAGTATTGGCTGCATTCTCTATTTTACAATTCTTTAGCATAAAACTAATCACTTGCTGACAGATTTGCCCATACTTAAAGAGTCTATCAGCTTAAAATTTACTGCTCTGTACCCCCTTCCATTTAAATCCTATACATATTGTGACTTTGTCCAGTTTTTCTACTGACAGTCCTCTAAGTTCTTGCTGTCACTGTTTTGTTTTTATTTAGTTCATCCTCAGTGGGAGTTCACTCTGTCACGTCACTTCACTTCATTCGTACCATAGCCCCTTCATGCTGCACAGTTCACTTCACTCCTCCACAACCCGTCGCAACAGCCGTCACCAACTCGCTCAGAGAATCACTCTTGATATTGCATAGGAACTAACCTGCCAACTCAATTCACACTGACTCAACTCCTGTGAGAGCGCTCGCTTATATAATCAGTGGAAGCTTTCCACAAGGTTCTAGAACTATTTCAATACAATTTCTGGAGGAGGGGGAAGAAGGTTTTAGTTATCTGCCGTCAGCATGCCCAATGTTTATGCTGGCAAGCAGCAGTTATCATTTACTCCAAACATCCGGCACCAATCTCCCGATAACCTAGGGTCATAGCCGCTGCATCACAATATACTGAGTGGCATCTTCTCTTTCCCCTGCAATGTCAGCTGCTTACTCCAATGGTATTTGTATATCCACTACCAATAAGAAGCGACTTATTACTTGAAATAAAGTTCAGCATCTTAAAATTACTTAATAAGTACCCCATGTTAACTGGCCATAATATATAGTTAAATTAAAATTAAATTGAGTTTTATTTATGGACGCTCTGTAACTACTATGGTCCTTAGCGTCCCATTCTATGTTGGGTATGAAAGACCTGTAATGTTACTCAGAGGCCTCTATCAGGCTTGAGGTTCTTTTACGTGCCGTAAATCTACGACACGGGACCACCGGCTTTACTTCCCTTCTGAAGGAAGCCATGCTAATGATTTTTACGCCCGAAAAACATTCATCGCCCTCTGCCGGGTTTGAACCTGCAACCTCGGGAACTAGAGGCTAGCATGGTAACCACTACACCACAGAGGACAACAATATATAGCCAATAATACTTAAGACCATTCTTATTAACAAAAGTACAATCTCTCACATCTACATCGTTCAAAATATCTACAGCATTCGCTTCACAAAATTCAACAAACCTTTCCTTCACCTTATCTACGCTATTGTTTTTGCTATGTCTGACAATACCCCTTTTAGTTACTGTTTTAATGTCCCGTAACATGTCACACTATATATTCACATCTCCCTCAACCATTCTGGTATTAAAATACCCCATTATTATTAACTCCATATTCTAGTATGGAGTAGGGAACAGTATGTTGATAAAACAGCAAGAGCAGGATTTGCATGGGTTAGGGCAGGGGAGGTGAACTTGAAAGGTCTGAGAAAAGAGATTGATTTGGAGAAATGCCCACTATGCCACTGTAAAGTTAAAGAGTGGCATATAGTTTTAGAGTGTGAAGAAGCAAAGTTGCTTAGAAAGAGGATAGAGAAGAAAGAATGGTTAAATTTACCAATAGAAATTCAAGCTAAAAGATTAGTAAATGTTAAATCTAGGAAAAATATAATACAAGTAGGAAACTTTTTGGGCAGAGTAAGACCAAAATGGATGAGGAAAATTAGTGTCAAATTACAGTAGTTTTTATTTGATATGTTGTAAGTAGGACCAAACTCGACCACCTCAAGGTTTGAGTTTGTAGGGTCCAAGGAAAGCAACTCAAGTTAGAGTTAGTATTGGAGATTAAATAAATTTATAATTGTACTTTTAGATTAGGGGGAATGCTGGCTACCAGTAGTTAAGTTGTTAGTTTTCTCTACATTTTATTTTATTGTTATTTTTAGAAGCTGGGTTAAGAATAAATTTGTAAAATTGTTGTAAATTTGTACAATTAATTGGGTTAATAATAAAATTACTTACTTTACCTCCATATTCCTGTATTTCTCTCTTAACCTCTATGACAATTTCTAATTGCTTCGCTAGGTTGGGATTATGGTACTGCGAGGAGACAGTGGTAAAGTCGTGTTTCAACAGACACTGGCATTCACACTCATTCAGCATGAATTTGTTTATATTCAGTATGTTATGCTGGAAGGAAATTAGTTTCTCCCTTCTGAACACATCTGTTGTGGGCTAGTGTCTGTTCTTTAAATTTAATTTTTTCTCTTGTTCCTACTTCTTATTTGATCGGGAAACCAAAGGAGGTAGAAAGTATTGCAAGAAAAAACTGCAGCTTTCATCAAAACATGTTTTTCATGGTGTTAATGTTCCTGAATTACTGTTGCACTTGGTTTTAATATCCCTTTATTTTAAACAATACAGTTTGAAATTTTAAGCAGCTCTTCCTTTTGTTCCTTATGCATCCATTAATATCAAAGCTAGCTTGTATGAAGCAGCTGTCATCTCAGCTTTTTGTATGCTTGTTGAATTCATGGAGGATTAAATTAAGAGGGTGGAATGACAAGTAATACCTCCACCTGCCTAACTTTGGTTTCAATAGCAATATTTTAATAAATCAAATGCAGAAATAATCCTTGGAATGTGCTCTTTAATTACATATATTCATTTTTCCACATAATCACCAGACAGTTGCATACACTTCTGTCAGCGAGAACAAGTTTTCTGAAACTGTCAAGGAAGAAGTCAACACACTGTTTCTGCATCCAGCCTCTCACAGTTCATTCAACTTCATCAGATGCATAGTGATGTCCCCGCAGATCTTTCATTACCGGCAAAAGATGGAAGTCAGATGGTGCCAAATCTGGACTGTATGGAGGATGCTGTATGATGGTGCGCTTCAGTCTCTGAAGCTCTGCTGTGGTGGCATTGTGCTGCAGGAAAACATTTCCCTTTTCTTTTCGGATCCTTGTCAGCCATTTCAAAGTTTGCAGCATTGTGATGTAATGGTCTGGATTGATTGTTGTTCCATGTTGCAGGAAATCAATATGGATACACCATCTGCATCCCAAAACACTGTTGCCATAATTTTTCCAGCTGAGGGCTGTGTCTTGAATTTCGTTTTCTGGGTTGAGTCTTTGTGTCGATACTTCATAAACTGATATTTCATCTCCGGGTCGTAGTGGTGTATTCACGTTTTGCCTCCCATCACAACTGCATCGCCTTCATTCTCGTACCCAAGAGGAGTTACTGGCAAATTTCAAGTCTATGCGCAATCATTTCAGGCATCAGCATCTGGAGTACCCATTGTGTACAGATCTTCCGATAGCAAGCAAAGCAATAAAGTGACCTACATGTTCTTGTGAAATGCTTGCAATTTCTGAGTGATACAACGATCGTCCCAAATCAGTCTCAAGTTTTTGCCCGTAAAAGTCGGTGGTTGCTATCATAGGACAACCAGCTCTGTCAAGCAAGTCAGATGTTCCCACCACACCTCTTAACGTACTGGCCCAATGATGCACAGTGCCCACATCAATACAACCACCACAAACAGATTGCATCCTCTGATGTATTTCCTTTGGGGTGACACCTTCTGCTGTCAAAAATTCAATGACAGCACGTTGCTTAACTCACATCAACTGACTGTCTTCGAAGAGTTGCATTCTTTATGCTGGAACACCACAACCATTCACTGCTAAGGATTCCCGCCAAATGGAACTGCAGTTTATTGAACAGTCCAATACCTGCCACATACCAGTGCTGCCATCTGAGTTACAAAGGTGGAGGCATTACTTTTCATTCAACCCTCATACATAAAAGGTAATGCAATCCCTATTATAAGCACAGACCCAAAATATAATACTGCCTTCTGATGGCCACAAAAGGAACTGTGTACAACCAATGCTCTTTATCAGCTAACCAGCGATTATAAAAAGAACCATCATAACTTTCAAATACCAAAGAAAACTCAATACAATATGTTATACTTCACTTTGTCCTAAACCACTTTTGTAGGAAGCATTTTGTTATGCTACTTAAAGTGCTTCAATTTAAATGCTACTTAAGCAGAAATGTAACAGAAACATTAAATTTCATGAAGGAATTAATTTCCCTTAGACAGAAAGCTAGTAATCCTTTGTAGTGTAATAGCTACCTCTAACACCCACAGCTGAGAGTTCAAACCCAGCAGAGGGCAATGGATATTTTCCAGCATAAAGCTCCTTTGGAAGGGAAATAAAGCTGTGTGATATTTGATTCACAGATAAAAGAACTTCATACCCTGAGAAAAGTATAGCCGAGCAAAATTTACTCGCCATTTCTTGTCCAGCATGCAATAGATCTGCTCTAGAGCCATCTGGAAGCCACTGAGCTAATCACTCATCCCTGCAGGTTCTGATGGCAGACATCAGGCATTAGAGCGCAATTGATTACAAAATACTTCAGTAGAGTTCATAGTTGGAGCAACAGAAATAAATTGAGTTTTATTTATGGACGCTCTTTAACTGCTGTGGTCCTTAGCTTCCCATTCTATACCTGGCATGGAACGTCAGTCGGTCAGTCAGAAAACTATGATAGATTGGATCAAATTCAAGTATAACACATTTTTCTATTTACATCTTATCATACACTCAGCTTTTATTTCAGACAAATACTTCAAAATAATAAAATCAACTAAATTGTTACATTAGCCGATGTACACATAGGGCAGAAAATGACAAACTATATTTTTGGAACTATACACTGTTTGCAACTTTATAAATATGTAAAACTTTTGAAAGTTTTCCATTTTTAATCACAATTATATATCAATTTATTTACAATATTTTTTTATTCCTTCAACATAGATGTTTAACATGAGTAATTAGTGAGTTCCTGTGAATGTTTTCTCCCACTATGTGCACACAATGTACTTAATGAAATACGTGTTTGAGGCACCACGATACAAAACCCACAAAGTCCATTTTAGCAAATTTTTGGGCTGAGTATGCATTTACGTGTGCAATAAAGAGTTATTTATTAATGTTTAAATAGGAACATCCAAAACCTGCTATCTTATATTACAATTATATGTTAAAATGTTCCCTTTAAGCAAAAACTGCCTAGCCTACTGACCTATGGCACGCAGATACTGGCTCTAGTTCCCGAGATCGCAGGTTCAAACCTGGCAGAGGGCAATGGATTTTTTTGGGGTATAAAAATCCTTAGCATAGCTTCCTTTGGAAGGGAAGTAAAGCCGGTGGTCCTGTGTCGTAGATTTATGGCAGGTAAAAGAACCTCACGCCTGATATAGAGGCCTCTGAGCAAAATTTCCAGTCTTTCATGCCCAATACAGAATGGGATGCTGAACCATAGCAGTTAAAGAGCATCCATAAATAAATAAATAATAATAATTAAAAAAACAGATAGCGCCAAGTCAATAAGAGCCAATCACAGTCACCATGCATTTCACATAACACAGATTGGCAGCTTTTTCTGCATAGCTTTAACATGTGTTACAGATATTAAGGGTCAGTACCAGAATATACAATTGCCTGTGAAGAGAATGTGTGCCTGACCTAAGAATTAAAGTATATATACGAGGGTCATCCAGAACCTAAGCCCTGATCGCATTCAGAGATGGCACCACCAGTCAGATAGGTATGCGCATGTGCATGAGTGGAGAGGAAGTATGTGGGAATAATGCAGTACAGTTTCAGTCTTGGACGGCAGTGGTTATTTGCACAGTTCAAGAAAATGGCCACTCCAATAGTCTTCCACCAACTGCATGACGTCTGGCTGCAGCATTGACACTCTTACAGTGATATGCAGAGAAAGGGGACGAGTTTCTCGATAATATTGTCACTGGGGATGAAACATGGGTTTCATATGCCACACCAGACACAAAGCAACAATCAATGCATTGGCGGCATAGTGGCTCACCTGTGAAGACCAAATTCAAGCAGACAATCTGTCAAAAAAATCATGTGCACTGTCTTCTGGGATTAACGTGGTGTCCTGCTGTACGAGTTTTTACCACGAGGGGAGACCATAAATGCTGATCAGTACTGTCAGATATTGCATAAACTGAGGAGAGCAATCCAGAACAAGAGGCATGGGATGTTGACAAGAGGCATTACACTATTGCATGACAATGCAAGGCCCCATACAGCCAATGCCACACGAAATGTGTTAAATCAGTTTGGATGGGAGATCAACCACCCACCCTACAGCCCCAACCTTGCCCCAAGTGATTTTTATCTCTTCCATCTCGTGAAGCGTTTTCTGGCAGGAAAACGTTTCCACAATGACACTGAGGTGCAGAACGAAATGACTTCGTGGCTCCGGACATTGGCAGCACACTCCTATGACTTGGGCATACAATCAATGGTACACCATTACGATAAATGCCTCAACAATGATGGTGACTATGTTGAAAAGTAGCCAGTGAATCTAAGTAAGTATTCTAATAAAGATCCCTTACTTAGTGATATCTGTGTTCTCTTTATCGCTCATCAGGACTTAGTTTCTGGATGACCCTTGTATGTATGAATGACACCTGGATCAAGAATAAAGCTGTCAAAAACTCTGTTATGGAGAATAATAAATTATTCATAAAGGATGTAGGAAAATGGAAGTTACATCATTGCTACGTGGGGCTGGCAGGAAGAAGATGGTTGAGTCAAAGAGGGGATTAGGAGCCGAGGCAGTGACATCAGATCAGAGTGATGTATGGACAACAGCGGGTAAAGTTAGGAAAGTGGCATCATCGAGGAGGGAGGGAGTTCAATCGCCACGTGATATGGTTGCGGGCAGGGCACAGAGGGGTGGTTTCAGAGTGGCAAATTGGTGGAATAAGAAAGCACCCAATGGGAGTTTACGGATTTTGGACAGAAACAAAGCGGGACCGTTAAAGGAGCCAACAGAAATAGATTTATGGAGTAGGAAAGTGTGCCATACGTATAGAAATAGTGCAGGCTCTGTAAGAAGTATGGGAAACAGAAGCAGTAATAATGGGGGAGTAAATAGAATAGGGAGGGAGAGTGACCATAGAATGAATAGAAGGGAATAAATTAGACAAAGTAAAGACAAGTGTATTGATAACCAAGTGATAGATTTATATGAAATCGTGGAGTGAATGATTTAGATATAAAGGACAGTAAACGCAGAGAGGGCTAGGAGGGAGAGGTACATTTCTTAATATGAATGAGCAAGTGTTGTTACGGACGATCAGTACGGGGTACAAATAAGCATTCTCTAAATTGCATCTAATAGTTCCCATTTCCTGCTGATAGTGAGTTTTAAAGACAACGGAGGAAGCAAGGGAAGGAGATGGGAAGGGGAGAACAGTAAGCAGTATAGTGAATTTAAATGAGAAACATTATCAATATGAACCTAACTGAACAACATGCTTTGTAAATGCGGAAGCTTGGGTACGATCGGCAAAAGGAGCCAGGGCTCAACGCTGATCATGCTCAAATGTATTGTATTAGCTCAACACTCAATAAAGATATCATATCATAAAGGATGTTCTTGAATTTTTAACTATAATTAAGTCTTATATCATTGTAATCAAAATAACTTGATTAAACAATCCCTTTATAATGCAGAATCTTGAATTGACAGTTTACTGGGGATATGAATACAAATGAGATGCATCTCGTAAGATGGATCGCAAGCTAGGTGAGAGATTAGAGTTACAAGTGAGATGAATCTCAGGATATAGATGAATAAAATTTATTTCTCGCAAATGCAATGCATCCTCTATGCTTGAAATGTAACTAAACGCTCTGGGTCTGGTATCTGCCAGCTCATATCACAGTTGTATAAACAAACAATGCCTAACAAGGGAAAGATTTTTCTTAAGTTCCATGCTGTCCCTCTGTCTTTTAAATTTCTTCAGGTTTAGTTTACTTCAAAGCCTTAGTAATGGAGGAAGAAAGTGTAAAGTTTCAGAGGTATTTCATCGCGAGAGATCATCACATTTCTGAAGTCTCAGCTTCCGGGAGTTCACATGAGGAAAACTGCTGCAATGTTTGTGCACATGACAAGGATCAGACTTATTAAACAGGGAGTTAACAGAGGCCCAAACGTCGTAATAGGTAACAGGTATGAAAAGACTTTCCCTATAGAAGCTGTCTTCCAAACAAACTTAAAATAAACTTTAATGATCGTTTTTAAATTGTGTGTTGTAAACTAGTGCACAGCAAATTAAATTTTGAAGTTAGTAAATTCTCACACAAGATATTTCAGTTATTTCTGCATATAACAGACTAGCTTGAATGTATGTTTTATAAGTCATCTAATTTGCAGATCTTCGAAAGTTCTCAAAATTGATTCTTTTATTCATAACATTATAAGAATTAATCAAAAGAATTACTTTGTTACTGGTGACATTTAAGTAAAAAACTGTACATCGTGATTACTTTTTAATACTTAGGATGTTTATCATTAGTGGAGCGCCATGAATAATATTGCAGCACATTTTCAAAATTTGTTACATAGAAGCTGTTCTTCCATAAAATCTTTTGGGAAACATCAAATTTTACTACTGAGATATTAAAAACTAATTATTAATTAGTGATGTTAATTATTTTAACAAATATGGGGAGTTTATTTTGCACATTTTTTACTTTCTCTACTACATACTCAAAAGTAAGTAGAGGAAATATTGTATTCCACCAAAAATTTGATGTCATGATTTCACTAGAAATACATGTTTTTGAGATCCCTTGAATCCCCCCCAAAAAGCACTTTTAAAAAAAGGTCTCCACATGTGTATCTGAGAACAGTATAACTAAAAAACGAAGAGTCCGATAAATACCAGACTGTATTTTCCAAAGACGCGACACAAAGATTTTCAAGAAAAACCCCATCCCAAACTACCCCTTACATAAAAAATTTTTATTTTCTCAAAAATGACTAATGATTTTGAGTAAAAAATTGAATATGAAAATAAACCAATGGAAGTGGTACACAGTGAAGTAAAATGATAACTTTTAAATATAACATTGAGTCAAAATTAACACTTAATGATTCACTAACTTTTACTTACATGTAGTAAACATGTTTCACATACGTTGTCTTCCCGGCAGAGGGCGCTGGATTTCTTGGGGCATAAAAATCCTTAGCATTGATTTCTTCGGAAGGCAAGTATAGCCAGTGGTTCCATGTCATAGATTTACGGCACGTAAAAGAATCTCAAGCCCGATAGGGGCCTCTATGCAAAATTTCCAGTCTATCACATCTAATATAGAATGGGACACTAGTAGTTTTGATTTGATGGATTTATTGTACAATTTGTTCTACAGTTTGGTTTACACTACATACAATGTATATTCGTATATCATTTTACCCCCACATCTATTGTACAATTTGTCTGGTTGGAAAGGTAGAATCAGGCGACTGAAAAATTCAATGCCATAGCCGGCTATGGCATAGAATTTTTCAGTCACCTGATTCTACCTTTCCAACAGTGTCCAACACACGGCTTGTGTGGAAAAACAATTAATTCCATTAATTGACCTAATAGTGGTTGTACTATGAAGTCTGGGACTTAAAGTACTTGCAATATTGTAAGTCGCTATTGGGGTATGTCTTCTCAATACAATTTGAGATCTCCTTGTGGTTTACCGGGAAAAACGCAAATCAGCTGGAGAATTTAGTGTTGTGCCAGCATGTTGCCATGGTAGCTCAGTGGTTAGAACAACCGGACGGAGACCGGGAGATCCGTGGTTCAAATCCCGGCTATGGCATTGAATTTTTCAGTCGCCTGATTCTACCTTTCCAACCCTGTCCAACACACGGCTTGTGTGGAAGAACAATTAATTCCATCAATTTGTCTGGTGCTTGTTTTCTTATTGGGCCACTCAGATTGCTTGGCTCCCTGGCCTTTTCACTCACTGAGTGGCCCTTGCTTCTCTTACTTTTCTATATCATTTTTTTCTTTCTTTACTTTCCTTAATATTCTCCCGTGTCCTTGATTTTGTTTCTTAGAACCTTTTATTGAGAACGTCATATCTTTAAGATTTCACCTTCCTTCATTTTCCTACATCTAACCAAATTTAGTCCAATTAATTCTTTGTAACCATTCCATACTTTTGGTCAATTTTCCTACTTCATCTCTAATTTCCCCGCTATTACTCAACCTTACTCCTAAATAGTTATCTTCTTCAACTACCTCCAGTTCTTGACCACCTAGATACCCTTTTTCTTCTTTCCTCCATTTATCACTTAGTACTTATTTATATTTACCTTAATTCGCCATTTCTCACACATTCTTGAGTTTCATTTATTGCTTTTGTAACCGTATTATCGATATGGCACCTACCATAAAATCGTCTGCATATAATGAACCTGAAAATGGAATCTCCTCATCTCTTATTACTGGACAATGCTAATTTCTTATCTTTACTCCTAATATAACATCTATGAATAGGTTAATAATTTTGAACTCAGTTTACATCCCTGTCTTAATCCTATTTTCTTATTGTGTGTCAATTTACTCCCTTTCCCTATTTGTTCTTTGTTTTATCCTGATACACAAATTTCTCCATTGCTTTTCTAAGTCTAGTACGCCTGGATACCGGGTCGACACTTTCCTCCCCTTGTACCATTACCCTCCCTTCTCTCAAGGAACACCTTAGTGAGACAAACTACATACACACAGAAAAACCAGCAGCAGCATACCATTTTTGGAACTCCAGCCACAACATTAAAAACAGCGCCATCATTTGAAACAAGTACAAAGACCAATAGAACTTGCAACTTGGGAGATTTTCTTGAAAAAATATGAGTCAACGGTAATGAATTTTGAAATTCCTGCTGAAGACAACACACTACATAGATTCATCTGATGTCCAGTAGGAGGGCCTCAAGATTCCAGAGAGAAAACATCTAACCATTCCGGGAGTCAAGGTAGCTGATGATGCAGATGACTGTGAAACACATGCACTATGTGTAAGTAAAAGTAAGTGAAGCATTAAGTGTTAATTTCAACTCGTTACTTTTAAAAATAATACTGTATGTTTACATTTTCATGACACGTGAAGTGTACATTTTGAATTTTCTAGGAATATCCTCTGAAGTACTCTTTATTCTGAATGTCTATTGCATAACTTTAAAACTGCATGAGATAGACAAGATCTTATTACACACACACACACACACACACAAAAAAAAAAAGATCTTGTTAAACCATGGCATGTACGTCAAATACATTTTTTTTGTGGAATTAACCATTTCCAAGATATTTCTTGTTGTTAAATTAAATTGAGCTTTATTTATGGACGCTCTTAAACTGCTGTGGTCCTTGCCGTCCCATTCTACATTGGGCGTGAAAGACCAGTAATTTTGCTCAGAGGCCTCTTTATTAGGCTTGAGGTTATTTTACAGGCCGTAAATCTACGACACGGAACCACTGGCTTTACTTCCCTTCCGAAGGAAGCCATGCTAAGGATTTTTATGCCCGAAAAAAAAATCCATCACCCTCTGCCAGATTTGAACCCGCGACCTTGGGATTCCTTATTATTGTTTTCAAATACTTAAAAAGTTTTCTGAATTGGGAAGTCATTATTTGCTTTTTTCCTCATGATCATGTAAAAAGAACAGAATTTCAAAGCTGTCAAAAAATGACCTGCTCTTAAAAGATTTGACTACTGCTTAAGCTTACTGTAATTCCCGAATACCCTTTTACCTACAAGGAATTATACAATAAAAGCATTTCGCATATGCTTATATTAATTAATGTGTATAAAATAAAAGCTTTTGTTATAATAGTTGTTTGAAGAATTGGGCAAGAGTCATGTGAAAGCAATACACCATATTTCTACAGCGGGGGGCCTCTGGAGTGACCTAACAGCCTGCAAGACCTTAAAGTTGGACCTTGAGTGGGTACTAAAAGCGTTGGCAGGTGGTGGATAGCCAGGACCTGACCGGCAGTGACAGTTGACTATTGACACACTGAGTCAGGTCTGCCTCTGAATAACAAATAAGAGACTGCAAACTAACTCCCTATCCCTATGGTGTTATGTGATCCATGCCAATGGGGTGCAAGGCACATGGAAAGACGTTGCTAACGGAGCCTCTGAGATACCCGAGGATCTCTCAGAGTATGTAGTCTTACCCAGGCATGTGGGGCTCTATCTGGACAAACCTAGTTATCCCTAGCAAATCATGGGAACTATAGTCGATACGAGGTCCATTAAACTGGAGGGTTCCTTATTAGGGGACCCTGAGAATACTAATACTAAAGTTATGCAGCTGTGCCCTCGAAAGAGGACCTTGCCACCTAGGCCAAGGTAAAGGAAGGATACAGGAACTGCTACTCCTGGAGATGTGGAGAAACATGTCCTGTACCTAAAGCCAGATGCCCCATTTAGGAATATCAAATTAACCAGTGCAGAAGCTGGGGCCTCAGTAAGGAACCTGCCCCACGAGTTGTATATCCCAAAAGGGGATCTGGGGATCTTAGGAGAACCGAACACTATGCAAAAGGGTTCAAGTGAGGCAGGACAAGCCAAGATGATTTTGTTCATTCAGGCTAACCTGCAACACAGTATTACTGCCTAGTTCTCTCGAGTAATGTAACAAGGTATGAAACAGATGTTGCCATGATACAAGAACCCTGCCTTCGACAGGGCCATATGATGGTCTAAATATTAAAGGTTGTATTATCTTCAGCGCCTTGTCTGAAGCAAAACCTAGAGCATGTGTCCTTACAAGACTCAGTAATACCTGGGCCCTGCCAGGATTTCTTACTAAAGATCTGGCAGCATTCCTAGTGAGGTATGAGGAGGGCGGAGTGCCAAATCAAGTGGTAGTCTGCTTGGCCTATTTCCCCTATGACTCCAAGGAGCCACCACCTCCTCAGGAGCTCAAAGACCTTGTGATTTATTGCAACGATAGAAACCTCAACCTGTTGATTGGTTGTGACGCCAATACCCAGCATAGTGTTTGGGGTAGCATGGACGTCAATAGTAGAGGAGAGAAGTTGCTCGAGTATCCGAGTTCTACAGAGCTCAAGATTGCAAACCAAGGGGACGTTCCTACCTTAATTATCAAAGGAAGGAGGTCCTAGATTTGTCACTACTGTCCTTTAGGATACTAGAGGGTATTAAGGACTGGAGAGTATGTTCGGAACCTTGCATGTCCGACCTAGACACACACACTTTGGTCTGGAGAGGAAAGGACCACCTGCACAGAAACCCTAGGAGGACCACTTGGGTCTCCTTTAGAAGGGACCTGGAAGGGGGGGCTGAGAAATGGACCGCAGATCAAGCTAAGAAATGCAAAGGACCTGGAGCATTACGTGGGATTCTTCACAAACACTGATGTCTTCCTATGAAAGAAACTGCCCCCTCATAAACACGGTTCGGGCTAAATATAAACTCAGATGGAATTCTTTTTAAAGTTCCATCAGGAAAAAGACACGAAGGCTATACAATAAAAGGGCCAACAAGTGTCGGGCAACTTGGAACTCCTACACGGAATCCTCAAAGAATTTACAAAAATAAATCAGGAAGGCCTCGAAGGAATCTTGCGAGGTTCTTCTGTGATATGTACAGAAGCAGCTGAACACCACTTGCCTGCAGAAACTGCTGGCCTCAATAGAGGATCCTTCCAGTGCTGTGACACAGTCTGTAGGGAAGACTTTGAGGCTGTTGCTTGGGACCCAGAGGCTTACATTACAAATCAAGAACCAAACTCGGGGGAGCTCACAAGTGGGAGCTTTGTCACCTACCCTGTGGTGTCTGGTGGTAGATGTACTGCTGGACAGCTGAGGGAATTCACGCTCAAGGTGATGCTGATATCATATACCTTGTAGCAGGTGGAAAACTCCCAAGTACTGTTTTGGAGCTCATACAGGGCTCCCTACAGGTTCTAGAGGAATGATGTAGTCTTGTCCATTAACCCGCACAGACTGAAATAATGATCTTCATAAGGACGAAGAGGCTGCTAGGTAGATAGAGCACCAACAGTTTGGGAAGCTTTCCAGAGCAGTCAAGTATCTTAGGAGTTATTCTGGATGCTGGGCTCAGCTGGAAAAAATATGTTGATTACAAAGTTAAGAAGGCCTACAATGCTTTGTGGGCCTGTCAGAGATCTGTAGGATTGAAGTGGGGCCTGAGACCCAAGGTGGTAAAGTGGCTATACCTTGATTATATGATCATCAGTAACTTACACAGCGCTGATTTGGTGGCCTGCCTCTCAAGTGAAGGTAGTGGCTGCAGGGCTGGATTTGCTGCAAAGATTGGCATGTATGATAACGGGTGGTGTGGACAACTCCTCGTCTGCCTTAGAAATTTTGGTGGATCTTCCTCCTCTGTGCTTGTTTGTGGAGGAGGTAACCAGGATGAAAATGCACTGCCTCTGGACTGTAGGAGGGAGGTGTTTCAAGCTACCCGACAAAGGGCACTCACTGATCCTTTCTGGATTACAGAAGTGTCCTATAACCCAGATGATCGGGGATTTGATGGGGACTGGGTATAACCAAGTCCACCCTATACTGTGGTAATAGCTTCCAGGGAGGAGTGGGACCCAGAGACCAGGTCTCCCAGAAGGCAGGGGGCAGGACGGGGCTGGGGCATATGCTTGTCATTCCCCTTGGGCAATTAGCCACCATTTTCCAGACTGAGGTCTATGCGATCTTAGTCTGTGCTATTCATATTTACACTATGCCATGTGGACGAGCAGATGTGTACATCTGCTCAGATAGTATGGCAGCTTTGAAAGCCCTTAGGGTGGTAACCACAACCAGACTGGCGTGGTAATCCCAGAGGATGTTGGATAAATTATGTACCAGCTGCCTGGTTACACTTCTTTGGGTTCCAGGGCATGCTGGTATTAAAGGAAATAAGGTGGCAGAAACTTTTGCAAAGAGGTGATCAGGGCTAGTTTTATTAGGCCTGAGTCCTTTTACACAGTGTTTACTATACTTGAATTAACGTTAACTTCTCAATTCTGACAGCTATCTCAGTGTGCTTTCCGCACATGTATGTGGGTCTGTTGTCATGACAACCAGGGCTGACCTTGAAGTAGCCAATCGCCTTTTAAGCCCCCTCCACACCCTTCACCAGAGCTCGGAGGAAGTGTTGCCACATGGCAAACGTTTTGATTTATCAGATACTTGCGTGATTTGTGTATCGTTGTAGTGTAGTGCGATATTTTAAAGCTTAAGCATGCAACTATTTAAATTGGTGAACCGTACAATTGCATATCAACATTATTGTTCAAGTCCTAAACGCGTAGCTGTAGTGTAGCGAATGACCAGTATTGTGGTGATTGTAATATTTTAAAATATATAACCTGTGCTGAAATTTGTGAGATTGGCAATGTCTGATCATGGACAAAAGTGTAGGGGAAGACCACGTACTCATTCCCCAAAGAAAAAATACGCTAAGCTTGGACAAGGTACTGCAATTCGCGGCCAAGCTCGTGAGATAGTATGTGCTTTAAGGGCATATTTCGAACTGGAAAGAGAAAACGGTGGACCAATGATTGATGTAAACAAATTCATAGATAGGACAGCTGCTGCGCTTAAAATAAGTAAACTGACTGTTGTCAATATAGGAAAAGAACAAGAAAGAAAAGAGGAATAAGCTGAGAAATCGCAGTCTGGATCTTCAAAAGTAATATTAGAAACCCCAGGAAAAACCCAACATCGTCAAAAATTATTACAAATCTAGGTGCCTTCCAAGTAGGTGCTATTCGTCGTCTTATGTAGTTATTATGAAAGAACACAATTACTTCACACTTTTAAATGCAAAGTTTGTCTTATCTAATTGAGAATTAAAATAAACAGTAAAAATAATAGCTTCAGAGTAAATATGGCACAAACTTGAATAATCTGCTATCTGAAAGTTTCGCAATAGTATTAAAAACATTTGACAAGCAGCGCATTTTGAAATTTTAGAAATATAATGAAAGCGAGCGGAAAAATCAGCTTTAAAGCTTTGTTATATATAGATAATATAATATTACGTACGGAGATTAAAGCATCACGCAAAGGAATTTAAAAGATACAAAATGGGAGACAAGTACTAGAATAAAATAATACAAGGTGAAAAGATATTAAAACTATTAATATTTAATATGCGCTTATTCTCACTTACCACGAAAATGAACATGAACATAATGCAATAGTTGACAGGCGTGTTGTACACTGTATCCTTAGAAGTGTATAGAGATGTTTAGCGAGTATATTAGAGTATTTTATTTCAAAATTACGTCATTTTGTTAGCTACAACGAAGAACTTTTATCTTTGTTTAGCTCCCCTCTCCTCTTCCACTCGACACGAACGACCGGCGGATGGACGAGCCGACAACACTGCATGTTTTACACGTGGCGTAGCTGAAACGCACATGGCAGAGAGTAACTGTCAGAATTGAGAAGTTACGTTGATTCAAGTATAGTAATGTCAAAAGTATGAGATAACCCAGCTTATGGCAAGGACTCATCTTGAGATCTAGAGTAAGTAAACCACTGCCAGGCAGCCCCATGGTCTAATATTGGGCGAGTTTCTCCTGAATTGGACTAGAGTTAAGCTCAGAGGGGTTGTGGGCTATCTTACGGGCCACAACACAATGTGCAGACATCTATGCATAATGGGTTTTACTCAAGACCCTTCATGTAGGAAATGTTGAGACTTTGAGACCTTACAGTAGATACTGTGCAAAGGATTTGCTGTGCATAGGTATGTATTCTTAGTGTCCTCCTTTTTGTAACCTGATGAGATAAGAAGGGCAGATTGAAAGCATGATGTCCGAGTTTATGATGGTTTACCAATGTAGAAAAAAACATTTATGAAGTATGGAGAGATTGTCTTGAATATGATTATAAAGATTTCTATTGGTTCAGGAAAGAAAACTTGGAATGGAGCGCTGTATCTGTTTCATCCATTAGCACCTTACTGTATTTGTTTATTTTCATTGAGATGTTTTATGTTTTCTTAACAAATTGAATCTAATTAGAAAGGTTTATGCACCAGACTTTTAAATATATAAATGAGTGGCGAAAGACAAACAGTACTTCATATATTCAACTCACTATTAGAAAAATACCCGACACTTGCATTAGTGCATATTATAAAACTAATATCCGATTTTACAGGCATTTTAACGAGAAGTGTAATCAAAGCATGCAGGGAGTATAAACAAACATAATAGAACATAGAAGAGGAGAATAAAATGTGGGAACTTGTTTTGTGTGCGACAGTGCTGTGGAATTGCGGATAAACTTGTCATTATTTTGGGGAGTAGTTCTGATTGCGGTATGGCAGCTGAGTCATCTTCGAAGGATTCGGATTTAGGTGTTGCACTTTTGTCCGAGGATTGTGATTAGCGCAAGTAAAATATTCATTTCCGCATACTTATAAAATCGATTGTTACCTCAGGTTGCATTTTGAACTTAGATTCTCAGCACCTTTTATAGATTGAAACAATGTTCAACAAGCACGTGAAAGGGGAACAAGCAGCCATTAGGGGTGGGGATTGCGAACTACTTCCGCGCAGATAATACAAAGAGTTTGTTTACAGCGAGAGAGACTCTAGTTTGGAATGGACAGTAGATCCCTTCCCTCTTGGCAGTGTTTAATTCCTGTTCTTACTGCATGACGACACAGGCAGTGGGCATGAAATAAAAATTGGAAAAGGAAATTCAGTAAGGAAACACTCCAAGCTTAAATTTAGGGTACCTCACTAGCATTTACCAGTTATGAGGACTGAGGAAAACCTCAAGTCAGGGAAGACGGTCCTGATGGGATTTGAACCACAAACCTCCTGTTCACAAGTTTGTGCCATAACCACCTCAGCTATCAGTGATGGTAGAACCCTTCACTAAACCACCTCTGGGTAAGCATGACAAAGTGTGTGTTCACTTTATTTTTGCAACATTTGCATAGTTTAGAGATACAATAGGCCATCCCTCTTGCACCTAGTGTTCAATTGCTAAGTGCATGTTTATACACATTATATATCAATGCAAAATTGGATATAACAATTTTGAATTCCAGTGGGTAGCTGCTACCAAAAATACATTCAAGCACTTAATCAAATTTCATTTATCTCTCTATAAGTTGTAAAGAATGTGTGCACATACAAACACACGCACACCAAAGTTGATGCTAAAGGAGAACTGAACTAAATTTTTGAAGACTTCTAACAAAGTATAAACAAATATGACCACATTGTTGAAAATTACATCATTCTACAGCTTCTGGTTTTCATTCTGGAAGCACTTTTATGTGTGATTCTCACCTCACAGTGACGTCATCAGGGTGGGAGCGCAGCACAGTGTTGACAACACTTTCTCGCAAATAATGGCTAGATGGTATCTTTAAAAAGGCATTATTTAATTAAAAAGGGCTAGATATAATTGGCATCTAAAACTACCCATATTTTCTTTGCAGAAGTTAAAACCCCATTAAGACATTCTAAATACCATAACTGATTAGATAATTCCATAATATTTAAATATTCTGAAAGGATTTTCTGCATTACTTTGGTCTTCACTGAAAAAGTTAAAAGTAACGGTTAACAGGCACTTCATATATATAGTCGTTTTTTGCAATTTTTGGATGGAATTGCTGCCAACGTGAATCATTGAGTTTTAGACGCGCAGATCCCTCGGCTACGCTACACTCCTCTCTTTCTAAACAACATCCCTCTGCTATGCTTTGTGGCTGAGGGTCCTCAAACCCTCAGCTACACCTTGAGGCTGAGGGCTCTCAATCGTGTTTTCAGCTATGTTGGAAATCAAATGTTTGCTTTGAAGACCAACGTTATGCAGGTTACCGACATTTTCAATGAAGACCAAAGTAATGCAGATTCACCTAAAACTGTAATGAAATATGGTATATTTTTGCTGAGCACCAACACTGTACATTAAATATATCTGATATTGAAATATAAAATTTACTGAAATTCTTTAGGTAAAATATGTAAAAACTGACCTATTCTGTGTGTCAAGAATCATACATTTTGAGCGCATACTTCAGAAAGTCGACCTTATGATTAGTACATATTTTGATGATGTGCCATGACTCATAATAGGAACATAATTCACCCTAACCTTTTGCATAGCTAAAGCGTAGATGAAATTATGCTACTTAGGCTAGATTTTGGCTAAGGGGTTTGTTAAATAGGCTAGATTTCAGGCTATAGGCATTTTATGATTTTATGTGGCCAAACACTACTGTAAAAATGCTATATTTAGCCATAAAACAGCTAAGTTGGCAACACTGGTGCAGCACACTACTAATTGTCACTTGTATTAGTTAGCCTTGCATTGCACTTAATTCCTGTTGTGATTGTAGACAGTTTTCCTTTCCTAGTGTCCTGTAAGGTGTAAGGTCAAGAATGCCTGCATGCAGTGCTTATGGTTGTGCAAATAATTCTGGCATAAAAAGAAGTATTGATTATTACTGATTCCCTGATAGATAAGAATCAGATAAGATAAAGACGATAAAAAGATAAGAATCTTTTGGTGTAAAGAGTTAATAACACTGCTATTTAAACCTTTTTCACTATAAGCTGAAAGGAGAAGTAAACAAAACCACGTGACAAGACAGCACCTCATTGGCTGGTGGACAAACTACAATCTTTCCCGCTTAGCATGTCCTCTCTTCCTCTACAAAAAAAAGTTCGGTTCAGATCGTAACATTTTGGTGGTTATTCTTGTGCAGAGAAATTTAAAACTCATTATTGTAACAGTTCAATTTATGGTACTAAATGTGTTTGCTTGATTCACCTATAACAAAATGAACTATTATAACAGAGGGTTTAAGAGGCTATGCGCAGGTAATGCAGTCCGTTTCCAGCTGAGAATCTTCTGTTACTGTGGAAAACAAACGCAGGAAACGGATAGAAGACAATTGTGTGAAATGCTTTTAACAAATTCTGCAAAAAGTACCCACCTTTAATCGACAATGAATATAGTAGGCCATTGTTTAGCAATAACACTAGTCTGCATGATATTGGATGACTGAAAACTAATAAAAGATTCTGTCTCACTTTTTTATGCAGATTTCAGAACTGCTTTTAGTTTTTTTCTATCAAATACAGTTTTTTCACAATTTCACTTAAAAAATGTAGAGTTGAGGCAGTAGATGAGTATTGTTGAAGGGAAATTTATCACTTCTTGGAGGGAAATTTCTCAATACAGACTTGTCAGTCTTTAGGTTGTTACACCTATAGATGCTGGTTGCTATTTGTAAATTAGGCATTGTTGTTAATATCAGAGGCTTGCATTACCAGTGCTATATCGTGATTGAAGTTATAAATACATTATGTCTACACGCAAGTGTGTGAGCAATCCAAATGTTTTCTGCTACATTTGTGGAAATCATACAGTGCTTCAGCAGAGAATTGATATAACAGACTTTGTAAAAAGAGTGTACCATGCTTATTTTAAAATGAAACTTGGTGACCAAGACAAGGCCTGCGCTCCAAAGACAGTTTGCCGCTATTGTGTTGATGGTTAAGATTGTGGATAAAAGGAAAGAAATCATGCATGCCATTTGCAATTCCTATGGTGTGGAGGGAGCCTAAAGACGACCGTAAAGACTGTTATTTCTGTTTAGTTAATGTTCAGGGGTGCAATTCGAAAAATAAGAAACACATTGTGTATCCAAGTATTCCTACAGCCATCAGGCCAGTTCCACACAGAGAAGATCTGCCTGCTCCTCCTCCTCCAGCTGTTTTAGAGAACTTGGAAGAAGATGTTGAAAGTGAACCTCATGCAATCACCAAAGATTCTGATGATGTCTACCGCCCTGAATACGACGTGACTCCACACTGTTCTCTCAGAGTGAACTAAATGATCTAGTACGTGATTTGAATTTGTCTAAGGAACCTGCAGAGTTACTAGGCTCCTGTCTTAAAAATAAGAATCTTCTGGAACCAGGAACACATTACTCATGGTACAAACACAGAGAACAAGAACTAGTTTCTTTTTTCTCACAGATCCAGTCCTTGGTTTACTGCAATAACAAACGAGTTAATGCACTTTTATGACATTGAACATGATCCTACTCAGTGGAGACTTTTTATAGATTCATCAAAGAGGAGCCTGAAAGGCGTGTTACTGCATAATGGGAATGAATTCCTGTCGCACATTCAGTTCAAATGAAAGACACAGTTGAAAACATGAAGATACTTTTAACAAGTATCCAATACGAGGAACAGAAATGACATATCTGCAGTGATTTCAAAGTTATCTGAATACTATTAGGACAACAAGCTGGGTTCACAAAAATGCTTTGCTTTCTGTGCGAATGGGACAGTCGGGCAAAGCAAAGACATTGGAGTGTGAAAGTATGGCCACAGAGGAGAAACCTGTTGCCTGGAACTAAAAACATCCTGCACGAACCGCTTGTAGAGAGACAAAAGATATTGCTTCCGCCACTATACATAAAATTGGGCATGATGAAGCAATTTGTAAGGGCTCTACCACAGGATGGACCCTGCTTCAAGTACCTTTGCAAGAAATTTCCCTTCATTACACAAGACAAATTAAAGGCTGGAATTTTGTTGGTCCTCAAATAAAGAAATTGATGAAGGATGAAGATTTTGAGAAGACAATAGGTTTGTTCCAACACACGGTTCTGAACGGGTTCGGAATTAATCCCAACACATGCTAATGCACATGCACCAGTCCGGTACGCTCACAGAACTAATTCGGAATTTTGTGTGGTTGGAACACTACTTGAACCGTTCGCGTTCTGTCACGGCCTTCTTCGTTGCACGGTCAATCAGAAGACGATCAAATATCTACGTTTACAGCGTTGATGAATGAAATCAAACTCCAAACATCGTAAGCGTTTCTTTCATACTGATTCCAGTCCTAATATTCAGGCAAAAATAAATCGCGTTCGTTTATCGGCTTAAAGCCATTGATACTGAGTTATTGCGAATAACAATTGTAATATATAGATATTATATTTAAACCAGAACCCGGAAAAAGTAATTTAACACAATTCCAATTTAACATTAGGTTTCCTGCTACAGAAGCTTCTAAACACAATGTTTAATTTAAAACTCCAATACTCTGAGACAATGACACCCCACATAAATTCTATTCCGAACGTAATGCAAATAATACAAAACTACATGGTACCAATGTATGCTTATGATCAGGGTTAGGATTTTTAGTTGCAAATTTCAGATGAAAAAAGGAAGGGAAAAGGTGCTCAAATAAGGTGAAAAAGGCACAATAAGGTGCTGGTTTATTTAAGGGGATGCACAACTGAAATTGCTATTTTCTAAACTATCCATTCAATTGGGCTGAAATTTTTATTTCTTTATATATAATTGTTTTGTGAATTATAGCCCAGTCTTAATAATTCTCGGAACTGCGCAGTTGAGGTTATTGTCGTCTCCACGTAAACAGATGACGTCTCTCACAGCAACAAACTCACATTCACGAACAGCAGGCTACTGATTCTGGTGGGATAGAATCACTCATTGTCAATTGCATTATTGCGGGCTACTTTATAGCAGTAAAGTGAAAGAAAGAGGTTTTCATCGAACACACAATTATTTTCCATTGTTGCGGGCGTACTTTCAATTCCCGCGCGGCGTTTACTGAAAGAGGTAGACTTACTATTCGCACGTACACAGCAAGCTGAGGAGACGTTAATTGAAAGTTAAAGAATAAATTGGAATGAAACTTAAAAGAAAAAAGGGGATTATGGGCACCGTTGGGGGGAAATGGTATAAAGGTGCCAAAAGGGGGTAAAGGTCCCAAAATAACGGAATAATGTTTAAATGGAAATAATCCTCTTCTTCGGAAGTCGATGCATCATTAAAAAGATCAGTCCAGTCACCTTCTAAATCACTCATTATTGTTATCTTTGAACGCTGTTTTGCTCCCTGGCTTTGTTAGACGTTTGTTCTTTTCCTCAAGTATGTCGCCATACTACTCAACAGCCAGCAACTGCTTACCAAACACCTTTGCTATTCCGTATTGAGAAATAAACACGCATGGAGGAATAAATTACATATTAAACTTTATTTTCTACTGAATACAGAGAGTATGTCACTTTTTCTATACTCTGTCAGGTTTGTTCCAAGCGATTAGAATCGATTCTGAATTGACTGAGTATGCGCTGTAGACCATACAATTTGCACATGTCTGGAATTTTCAGTTCCTACTCTTCATCCTGAACCGATTTCACTCGTTCCGAACTAGTTCCCAAATACGTTGGAACAGCAAACTGGAAATTCAGAATTGGTTCTGAACTGATTCTCTGTCGTGTTGGAACGCCACTTAGCTACTGCGCACACTCAGATAATTCGGAATCGATTCTGAATCATGTTGGAACAAACCTAATGAATGAGAGAGAAACAGAAGCATGGACCGCCTTCCGATCAGTTACTGAAAACTTCTTAGGCAATAACGAAGATCCTAATTACAAGGCCATTGTCGAAACAATGTTGGAAAATTTCAAGAAGATGGTTTGTAACATGAGTGTAAAGGTGCATTTTTTGCATTTACATATCGACTACTTTCCAGAAAATCTGGGATATTATAGTGAAGAGCAGGATGAACGTTTTCACCAAGATATTAAGGAAATGGAGAGGAGGTAGCAGGGGAGATGGAATGAAACTATGATGGCCGACTACTGTTGAATGTTGAGGGGGGACAGTCATCTTCAAGGATCTGCAAGGAAGTCAAAGAAGAGAAAGTTTGAAAAAAATTAAATGAAACACTTTGGCTTCTTGTTTTGTTAAAATGTAGTCATGAAATAAATTAGGGGAGTTCTTAAGAGTATTCTTAAAATGTTTCTTGAATAAAAACTTACCTTGTGTGAAATGGTATTTGAATACTTTTCTATGCTCATTAGTAAAATTGTCAAAACATTGCTTCTTATTTTGTGTAAAAAGCTGATGTGATAGAAAAAAAACGGAAGTTATTTCTGGAATCAGCATAAAAACTTGATTCAAGAACATCTACTTTTAAGAAATCATCTGACAAAAAGTTTGAAAATGCAGACTAGTGTAATTGAACTTCTTTGTTAGTGATGCAGAATTGTTGCTCGGATAGATTGGGTCGCGTTTGTTTTCTGTTGTGTTTTAACCTATAGTGCTAATTATTATTTAACTTCTCACATAAAAGATTAAAGCAAAGGTGGTATACTGATATTAGTCATTAAATGAATGAATTCTAAAGCCTGAAGTTAACAACAGTTTAATCCAGTACCTTTAATCACAGTTGCTGAACTGTACAGGTACAAGTTTTGTCTACTCTTAGTGTTATATGGCAAAATATAGGAATAAGACATACAATGTTTAAAAGCTAATCCCCAAGCTGCGCAATATACTGTATTCGCATTCTGTATAAAGCAATTTCCTCTCACAGGTACTTAGTTCCTGTCATACTCCACGGGGTGCTGCCATGTGCTCAGCGGAGTGATACATTTAAGTTTTGTTTTCTTCTCCTTTCAGCTTATAGTGAAAAAGGTATAATTTCAATCTTGCTGTATTTTTCACTCAAATGTTGCAGCTCTTCATTTGAACTCCATGAATTATGAGAGCTACAAACACTACTGGCAGAACCACAAACTAATCTGAGAAGGTAAGTAAGGTAGTTTGTTGCAATCACACACTGCCACTAGATGCTCAGTAACTCTCCAAAAGTCACTGTAACTTTTATACTTGTATCAAGAAATCAAGCACAGAGCGAAAACTCAGTTACCCATGTTAGAAAGAATATCTGAGGGTGACTAATTATTAAATGAAGTGTAATACATGATATCCTATCAAGCATAAGTAACACTTAAAGGTTTCTGTTACTGAAGGTGATAAGAGAATCAAAGTTGTTTTTCAACAAACATTAACAAACAACAGACTTTGTACCTCATCTAATCGGCAAGAGTTAGTTCGCACGGATTAAGATTCGATATGAGTACAGACCAAAGATGTTAATGAGGCCCTAAGTCACAAAGCGTAGCCGAGCAATGTTTTTAGAAGAGTAGCAAGTAACAACGGGACATAGCCATAGGATCTGCATGTCTAAATCTTGAATGATTTGCAGATTATTTATGGAATAGTTACCCAAACTACAAACACTGTTTGTTGCTGCACGTCACTCCTGAGCATTTTCACATCAATGTAACCATACAAACAGCTGCATAGTGCAGTTCTAAGAATAGGCGATTGAGCTTGGCCCATATTATATCAATTGTTTATATTCGTTTGTCATATATGGTTTGGATTACTTGGAGGATGGGAGAAGCAGTAAAGCTCCCCTACCCTACCATAAGAAGCAGGAGCAGCAGCGACAAGATACTGCCAAAACTAAACAATAAGTGACCCCCTGCTACAGGAAACCTGAGTGAGTTTTATAACATATCATTTAAATAGAACAGTTTTTGGGTAAATTGTCATACTGTTTCCCTCGTTTGTGTCACTTTTGCCCGATTTAGCGACTGCGGTTGTATCTTAAAAAGGTATAAAAATACAACAGATGGCACTGTGTCTCATACAGATGGCACTGTCTGTCGTTCTCTGACTTCAACGCAATGCAACCAACATCAGAAAAATTAATGCCGCCAATCGCACAGATACATCCCCAACTTATTCCCTTTGGGGTTTTTTGGTGTATAACCTTACGTATCTGAATTCACGGAACGTAAACGTCAGCCATTTATCTTGGGAAACATGTCCATCTGTGAGCAGCATAACTCGGAAACGAACAGTCGGATAAACACGAAACTTGGTATTTTGGTTATGTATCTCCCAGAGATGCGACACAAAGGTTTTCAATGACATCCTCCCACCCCAGATTACCCTTTGCACTGAACATTTTGTGAAACATTAAAAAGAAAAAAATGGGAAACATGTCCATCTGTGAACAGCATAACTCGGAAACGAACAGTCCGATAAACACGAAACTTGGTATTTTGGTTATGTATCTCCCAGAGATGCGACACAAAGGTTTTCAATGAAATCCTCCCACGCAAGATTACCCCTTGCACGGAACATTTTGTTGAACAATTAAAAGCCTACCAATTCCGCTTGCATATTTGACACCCTCTGCAAGCCATTTTCTTCTCTTCTGTATTCTCAGCTGACTCTGAATCATTCGCGCTCTTATTTTAAGCGGCTGTGAAATTAACAACAACAACCAGCATACCAACACCTTCTTCACTTAGCGGATTACCTAATTCGTACTGCAGTTGGCACTTCCGAATCTGCAGCAGTCTTACCGTGAAGATGACCGCGTTTACACTAGTAACTTTGCTAATTACACCATTTCAGTGATGCACAAACAATTCGCGTTCCAACCTTAGATTTATGCACCACCGACTTCATATACAACTACTTCCACAAGTAAGGTAATTACTTTCGTGAATCCTCAGTTTACTTCACGTATAAATGCGGGGAAACAGTATGACAATTTAGCCCAGTTTTTACTCGCCTACAAAAGTCTTTAGTGATACTGTGAAAGGTGCAAGAAAAAACCATTATCGGATAAACTTCGGTATTGGATTATGGCCAGTATAACACATGCATACACTGCACAACTTTCATCGATTTCAAAGCATCATTACATGTAATAAAGAACAAATAGCAAGATGCTTTATGTATTTTCATGAATATATGGCATATTTTGTCACTTTTGTTCCAAATTACTATCAGAAATCACATCACATGCATCTCACCAGTGGCATCATAGAAACGTTGGTTGCGTTGTCTTTCTGCTGCCAACATTTAAAATCCCAACATAGCTGAAAATGCGTTTGAGAGCCCCAAACTGCAAGGCATAGCTGAGGGATTTAGGTCCCTCAGCCTCAAAGCGTAGCAGAGGGATTTTTTAGGAGAGGAGTGGAGCAGTTGAGGCCACAGGGCATAGCCGAGGAATCTGCACGTCTAAAACTCAAATGCGACAATCTTCTCTACTTGTGGCCCGCACATCTACTCCAGTATCAGCCTCAAGGCGTAGCCGAGAGATTGAGGGCCCTCAGCCTCAAAGCGTAGCCGAGGGATGTTTTTTAGAAGGAGAGGAGTGTAGCAAGTTGCAACTGCGAAGCGACGACAGGGCGTAGCCGAGGGATCTGCGCGTCTAAAACTCCAATCATTCACGTTCAGCTACTTCGACGGGCCACAACTAAAACAACTTTGCCCTCAAATGATTCATGTTGGCAGCAATTACTTCCTAAAGTAGCCAAAACCCACCAAAAACGACTATGTAAGAATGGTCACATAACAGGGAGAGTGGGTGGGCATAACATTACCGCCAGAACAGCATCCACTACACCAAAATGTTCCTCATTAAACAAGGATTACTCTGGAGAGCCATAAACCCCTGATTTCATAAGTAAAAAGCCTCTATTTTGACTATAATCCAATACCAAAGTAGTACTCAATTATCCCATTTAGCACTACTTTCCAGCAAGCATGCAAAACTTTGCATATCAGTATTGCATCATGACACATACTAAGTAATGGAGCGCTAAAATGTGTATTGCAAGACGACTTAAGAAATTTAAGACAAAAATTCTATGTTCTTAGTCTACTTACATGTCTTTGTGAAATCTTTCTGATGTGGATCATATGATATGATGCATGGCCAATAGGGATGACCACCAAGTCTTGCCCAAGCAACGTCTCCAAGTGACCATCCACGGTCACTTCTGCCTTCGCCACGTGCTGCGGCTTCATCAAGATCGGACTCGTCTGTATCCTCCACGTTTATTTCTTCATCTTCATCTTCCCTGTTACTAGTACTGGATGCAATGAGTGAAGATTTATAATTATCATCTGATGGACCAACATCGAGACTCTGTTTATCCCCATTTACACTCTTTTTACTTGGTTTGCTCGATATCATTCTGGCTCTTTTAGAAGTTGAAGGACCTTCAAGTTGGAAGTCAAGATCATCGGAATTTTCAACATCCATTTTCTCACTTGCAGAGCGTTCATTTTTAGTAGCTTCAATATCTTCAGTATTCTTTCTTGGTTTTCCTCTCTTAATACCTGTGACAATCTTCTGTTGTAATGTACTGTTTGGCGAATCTTCATTGTTGGACTTGCTCGGCTCTGACTTTTTAACTGGGCTACTAGGCTTTGATGAGCCTGTGGCAGATAATTCTGTTTGTGGTCTTTTGCCAGAATTATTTTGTGGATTGCGTGCAAGAATGGCAACCTTCTGATCACTTGGAATTGAACCCTCACGACGCATGACCGGTTTACGAGATCTTCCATAGCGGCTTTTAATGGCAGTTTGTGAATCTTCTGGCTCAATTTCACTTCCAGTCATTGAACCACTGTTCTCAGAATTTTGTTTCTCCAAATTTGATAACTTTGGTGAAGTATTAGACACAAGCTTATTACGTTTCAACATTTTGCGTTTTGGCTTTAGCTTTATAGCGTCAGTTTTTCCATTGTCTGGATCAGCCATGTCTTCGTTTAACGAGAATTAGCCGCAGAAAGCCTATATAACAAAAACTATTTTTCAAAAATAAACCACCACTACTTTAGAAGAAGAAATAGCAACACAGCTATGTTTTACATTCAGTATGACTCTGCTAACACTCTTAAACACAATTAACAATAACTACAGCGGTTACTCCATATAGCGTCATTCCCCACTTCACTTTACGCGGGTTATTTTAAAACACTACTGCCAACCCATGGACAGGTCAGGCTCAACGACTTTAATTAGTTGGAGAGCGCGCTGCAATCGATCTTTGATGTACTAAGGCTGTGGTTGTAATTAGCGACCGCCATATTGATGGATAGTAAACAGCAAATATGTGGTTATTGCATAGAATGAGATAGCATACTCTAAAACGAAAATAGTGTGGTGTTCATTGCGTCGCATATGGGCACACTCGATTGCTTTTATGCTGTCACAGAACTTCGGAAGTCATTTTACCAAACTTCTTAGCGGGCGTGTATATACCAAAGAGGGGTGAGACTGTAACGTTCTGTCTTTGTTATTCGACCAAACAGTGGCGTGTGCTAACTATAGCTCACGCGATATATGCACATATTTCGGACGTGCATCGGGAAAGAATTATGGGTATGTGGCATGTGGGAAGCCAATTTGACATTTGAAGACATTGCTAGGGCAATTCATATAGCATTCGCATAGTTCGAAGGTGGATAAACGACTGGCAAGTAGAAGCGGCTGAGGGTGTTAAGGATCACAGAAAAAGAAACCGACGGCCAAATAAACCCAAAAGCATAGAATATGGCGCTCTTGTAGCAGCAGTAAGAGACAAGCCTTTTCCGAGCATGAAAGATACCGTTGCACAATTGGGCCCGCAAGTTGGTGTTAAACAACATCTCGGAGGCTCCACTTGGCACATATTCATTCATGGATTGCTGCACGGAAAGATTTCCTCGCCATAAACCATCGATAGCTGCGCATAGGATTCGCTCTGCAGGAGCTTACGACAACTCGACAAGCACGCCACACCACTATAGGGATGAACGAAATATGTTTTCTTCTGAACCAAAATAACCAAATAAAATGTTGGAGACCTGATGGTTCTCAAATGCTTCCAGAATTTTTGCAGGTGACTATAAAATCCGGACGCATCACACGTTCCCTCTTGGGGTGGATTAGCGCTGCTGAACCCGGTAGGTTCGTGGAGATGACGGATAACATGGACGCTCAGGAGTATGTGACTATCCGTAGGGATGTTCTTATCCCTAGTGTAAGGGCAGTCTATCCTGCAGATGAAATGCACTTATTCGTACTGTGCATGATATCAGTTCAATAAACAATTCCTACGTGGTACGGGACTTCTATGCCGAGCACCCCGATATTCTCGTTCTAGAATGGCCAGCTAAGTCATCAGATCTCAACATCATCGAAAATGTGTTTGCCAGGATGGTTCAAGTTTGGCAACCTCTAAAAGGACGAACCAGAGTCGCCCTCTCATAACAGTGTCATGAATATGAGAAAATTTAAGCGTGGAGATAGAGTTCCTCCAGCACCTAAGTGATTCAGTGTCTCGGCTGCTAAATCAGTATTGGGCCTATTATTAAAGTACTTTACAGTAAATTTCTCCTCTTTGAGAGTAAAAATTATCATTTACTTCAGTTTTACATTAGATTGTCATTGAAATGTTTTTCATGAGAAATTGTGGACAACATTGTTTTATTTAGTTGTATATTTAGATTGGACGGATGATTCCATTAATGCCTAGTAAATGTGTCCTCTTTAGGAGTAAAACGTATAATTTACTTCAGTTTTACATATGCTGCCATTAACAACACTTCTTCATGGAGAAATTCTGTAAAACCTTATTTTATATAGTTGCATATTTAAATTGGACAAATGATTCCACCAATGTCCGGCAAATGTGTCCTCTTTGGAGTAAAAGTATAATTTATTTCAGTTTTACAGTATATCACCACTAAAAGTACTTTTTCATGGACAAATTGCTCGAAACATTGTTTAACTTAGTTGTATATTTAGATTGGAAAGATGATTCCAAAAATTTCTAGTAACTGTCCCCCCTTTGGGAGTAAAGAGTAAAACGTGCTTCAGTTTTACATTTCGTTGCCATTAAAAATATGTTTACATGTTTACGTAGAGATATTGTGCAAAACGGGGTTTTAAGTAATTATATAAACAAGCATAGTTCTTATAAGTGATGCCGAGTAAAGGTATTGCTAAAAGTTGTATATTCGTAAGTGAAAAACCTAGAAGTTTGCACATAAAACATTACGCCACTGCATGTGCAAAAATGTAAACAGATACATAAACCCACTCCTTGTTATGCACACTCCATCTATGTAGGTGAGTAGATTGCCTCCAAAAGCTGCGGGGACAGCATAAAAGGAAGAGAGTGTACATTAATTCAAACAGTAGTTCATTGGCTTTTAATTATGAACAACATCAAGTTTTTATCAGAAAAATATTGAAGTTATTCCACTTTCTATTGACACCTGCATTTCCCTGATTTTTTCTGATGTAGTTAATGCATGGGTGGGAGTAAAAATGAGATGAATGCTTTAATGGTGGTTTATAGGCCTTTTGGACGTGGCAATGTATTAAAAGCATTTTAGGTGCAAAATATAGGGATATAGGATTTTCATAGTTCCACAAGCTTCGCCCATTAAAATAAGCAGAGATACCAATAGAGCACTAAACTCGTGTTGATTTCACTTAATATAATTCGGTTGCACGCAGCTTAAAAACAAACTGTGCCTCTTGACTTTTGCAAACGGGTGCATCTATCGCGTTTTGAAGAATGAAACCGCTATTCTTACTATCTACACACCACAGAGATTGACATTTGACAAATCTTATTTCACTAAACGATGCTTAAGGTGAATCTTTTATATGTACAGGTTAATTCAAAATGTTACACACAAACTTAAGGAGCTTACAGAGGGGTCGAAATACAACTTTGGTATGGACACTTGTGATCTACGAGGTGATCCAGGTTCGGTGCAAGCCTGGAAATATCAGGACGGCCAATAACATATTTTGCGCAAAATTTAAGTTAAGCAAAGATAACACTAGGTTAAAAATAAATACTTTCTTCTGCAGTACGACTAAAAATAGGTGACTTTTACTACTTTTGGTGCGCAGAATTCAAAAATTCATTCCGTTCTTCCGTAGTACATCTCGTTTTGGCAATATGAGAATTTTCAATGAAAACATAATTGTAAAATTTACAAAAACAGTACACACTCATATACAAATTTTAAATAAAATAAAGAATACTAATAATAGCATGAAATAGCTACTCGATTTGAGAATGTATGTTAATTATCTTGTGCACCCCTTTTTCTTTTCCTACGGAAATTCACTGTACGTGATTTTCTCGAGTATTCTCCTTTACGTTCGTCGCGTGCAAGACACCAGCAGTAATCGGCCATCATATGTACGTTCAAACGTCTCTGATAACATCAAAAAACATCTTTCAAGTCCTGGTGAAACCTTTCACCTTGCTCTTCAGTGACAGCTCCTAAATTCGACAAGATATGACTTGATGAAATTAAACTTCAACCTCACACTATAGCTAAACCATCTGAAATTTTCCATCATATTTCTGAAAATTTCTTTGTATTGAGGGTCTTTCACATTGCCCAGAAATTTCGTAACAATCTCTCTGAATTCATTCCACGCATCTTTTTCCATTTCATTCATAGAGCTGGTAAAACGAACACCTTTCATCAATTTCCTTATCTCTGGTCCTTCAAATATTCCACCTCTGATTTTAGACTGTGACGATGATGGAAATTTTATGCATAAGTACTGGAAGCAAGGGCAACCTTTATCAACTGCTTTCACTAATTGTTACGTCATGCCAAGTTTTATGTGTAATAGAGGGAGGAGAATTTTTTGATGATCAAACAAAAAGTACATTAGCAACACTTTTTATCCAGATTATTTCCTCTCAGGCCATAGGACAGTTTCCTAAAGTTTGTCCCTTGCCCTGCTGTCTCATTCGGAACGAAAACAAGGGAATTTTGTGTAACCTACCTATTGTCCTAGTAAAAGGCCAATGACCTTAAACTCACCACATATTTGCCACTCATAGTCGCGGTATACATAACTTTTTCAAAAACACGTTTCAGAGTTTCATAAGACCCTCTTAGATTCGTAGAATGCAAGCAGTATTGAAGCTAACTTGTTGCCATTATGAAGTAACACTGCGTTAAGACTTCATTTGGAAGAATCAACAAAAAGACGCCAGTTACTTTGCTCATATGCTTACCTGCCATACTGCTGAATCAGATTACGCACATCCACACAAAACACAAGTTGATCTGCTTCTGCGTAGTACTTATGGAACCGTGTTTCGCGATTCCTGTATCATTAAAATGTAACGCCAGATGATAACAAATTCTTCTTATGTAGTCTTGAGCCCAGTAATTTACTTTTTTGTTTTGTGAGGCCTAAATTTCTCCCTATATCATTTAACTCAAATTCATTAAACTGTTGTAGTGAATCGTCAAATTCTTCTGGATAAAAAACCAACTCATTGCCAGAAGTCACGGAGCTGCTTTCAGATTCACTAAAGTTTAGGTCTGCTGCTGGGTAGGTATGAGTAGTTCGGGTCCATGAGGAATAGGCCGTGTGGCTGAGTTCTGAATTCTATATTTATTTCCTGCCATATTTATTGTTGTAGCCAGCAACTTTGCATATGCAAAATTAACAATAGTCACGATGATTCTGCTGCTCTCTCCATATCATTGGTTTGGCAAACGCTATTGCCTTCCGTTTTCCCTCACATCTATAACGTAATCCCTCAACACAACAGTTACATGCAATATGAGGCCCCAACGATTTGTCCTGATCACCAACGTTCTCTTTGAAATATGAGTAACATAGTTTCTTTGTTTGTGTCTCTATTTTACGTACCTTCCCGCCAAAGACATAACACCCACAAATGTAACAAGACTTCTGAGGGCTATTTAGACACCATCTCCTCCTAATCCTGATGTAGTAGTCACACACGAACTTTTATTTTAGCACTACTCATATAGAAGATGAACGTGCGCATTGACACAAGTTTTCAGCTCAACTGAAGTGCAAATCTATGATAGCTGTAAATGTAAACATAAATACCTCACAAGAACACACACCTGACACGTAGAACAAAACTGATAAGTACTGGGAACATAAACATCTGGGTGATAAGGGAGAGCGGAAGTGAGCCGATTAGAAGGAAAATCAACAACAGATTTAGAATAACATAATGAAACGTAGCAGCAAGCTGCATAAGTTGAATGAATTTAGCACCATAGACATGTATGCACATATCAAAAAAGCTAGATGTGATACCCAAAAACGAACTTCATATTTGAAATCAGTGGGGCACTGATTTCCATTGAAATCACATATTCTCCTTTATACTGCAGAATCAATGTTAACCACTGTTAATGTTTAATCAACAAATCAGTGTTGCAACAGGTGTTCAAAATGGCGTCCACCATATTCAATACAGGCATAACATCGTCGTAGAAAATTCTGGCGCACTCTACCAAGTACATCATACATCATTTCCTGTGTACATCTGATAGTCATTCGTGAGCTCTAAGGCAAACAGGTTGTTTTCATTGCAGTACAGTAGGTGTCGGTAGTGTACTACAAGCACACGACGGCATTACCTTCAGCTTTCCGTTGGTCATTCGCGAACTCTAAAACAAGCAGGTTGTTTACATTACAGTACGGCAGATGGCGGTAGTCTACAGGTACATGAAGGCACTACCTTGAACTTTGCGTTTCGTCATTCATGACCTCCGAGACAAGCAGGTTGTTTGCATTACAGTATGCCAGGTGTCGGTAGTGTACTACAGGTATACGGCAGTATCACATTGAACTGTGGGCTGTCATACGTAAGCTCTAAGACCAGAACGTTGTTTGCATTGTAGTATATCAGGTATCAGTAGTGTACTACAGGTACACGGCGGCAGTTCCTTGAACTTTGCGTTTGTAATTTTCGTGAAATAGAATACACGTTGTCAGAACTCCGAGATACGCATTTCATGCATGACAGAGCCAATGTAATGCACACGAAGCTCAACGCCTGTACATCGCCCATTATCCAAACAGACGCCAACCACAGCCTAAAATATTTCAAAGCGTTCACCGCCGACTCCGGGAGACAGGTTCCTTACGACCACTGCAACATATGGGCAGGTCACGTA
This sequence comes from Deroplatys truncata, assembly GCA_030765065.1. Classification (NCBI taxonomy): domain Eukaryota; kingdom Metazoa; phylum Arthropoda; class Insecta; order Mantodea; family Mantidae; genus Deroplatys; species Deroplatys truncata. The sequence continues at coordinate 680,653,954 of CM060990.1, forward strand.
CGACTCGAACACTACCTGCGAAAGGACACTTGCTCACGTGGAAGAACAGGCATCTACTAGCACGCGTGCCATCGCTCATACCATGGAAGGTTCCCAAAGTGATGTTTGATAAGCCTTGCATGACAGCCAGCTGCACCCATAACATCCAAAGAGAGTTCATGGTTTGAGAGTGGATGACTTCACACGACGATTTCAATTTTGTGAATGGATTGTTGACCGTTGTGAGTACGAGCTCAATTTTTTAAACAACATGATATTCGTAGGTGAACCACAGTTCACCAAAGATGGGTTCCTTAATTGTCGTAACAGCCATGCCTGAGCGGGGCACAATCCCGAGGTGCATTCGAACACCACCACCAACATACGTTTGTAGTGAACGTAAAGGCCGTTATTACTGCTGATCACGTGATCGGTCCGTACCTCCTGCCACTACGTTTGAATGGGGGCATTACAGGATCTCCTTGCAATACGTTCTTCCAGAACTGTTGAGGATGTAGCACTTATCGTGCGTTGTCAGATGTGGATGCAATTAGACGGAGCACCAGCACACTTCTCCCTTCAAGTACGTAAAGTAAGAGATGCCACCAATACCGGGCATTGGATCGGAAGGGAGGGTCCAATGGCATGGCTACCTCGCTCCCCTGATCTTACGTCTCTTGATTTCTTTTTCTGGGACATAAGAAAATTCTCGTATACGAGATACCAGTTCCCGACCAAGAAACATTTCTCGCCAGGATACTTCTAGCATGTGGTGAGGTCCGTGCGTTGCATAATGACTTGGTATATTGCACCAGAATTTTCTACGACGGTGTGGTGCCGGTATTGACTGTGGTAGGCACCATTTTGAACACCTTTTTTAACACTGATTTGTTGATTAAACATTATAATTGTTAAAATAAATATTTGCACAGAATAACTTATTATCCGTCCTGACATTCCCAGTCTTGCACTGACCCGGGATCACCTACTAGCCCACAAGTTCCCATTTCAAAACTGTTTTATTTCGACACCTCTATAAACTAGTTCTTTAATTTGGTGCACAAACTTTTAATCACCCTGGATATATATCAACTTCATAAAATGTTCTATCTAAAAAAATAAGGGGAAAACGCTTCTGAAAATTTTCCAAAAAAAACAGTTCGGGAAAATAAAAGGGTATCAAACAATATGCGTACTAATTTATTGAAGTCCTTTGTTACTGAGCGTATGCGTGAAAATGCATGTCGAGATGTTGGAGATTCGGTTATAAGGTAACTGTATTACATGCAGGGAATATGATGACAGAAAGTTTGTTTACCATCCATCAACATGCTGGATAGCTACAGACGATAGCTCGCGTTCGGAATACCGGCTACATATCCATATGTATATAAGATTTGGTAAAGCTACTGCGTCAGAATATGTTGCATTATATTGTGACATTATCCACTTTTTTAAAAGTCACTTTTCTAAGTTCTCACTGTCATTGTTTTACTAGGAGTTCACGTTACTAATGTTACTTCACTAAGGCGGAATAGTTCAATACTCCGTCATTTCACTTCCTTTGTGATGTAGTCTGTAGCTATATTTACGGCTGATTACGCATACACAAAAGGAAAACTGTAATAATTATAACTTAGAAATTATTAATAACTAATTAACATACAATTTGTTAATTTCCCATAATTTTAAAACAGTCTGATTCAAAACTGCATCAATCGAAACCCTTGTAATATGTTTCAAGTTTCAATGCTATTGTTAAATAAATAAAGGCGTAATTGCCTAAGAAAAGCTGCAAGATTTAGAAAAAATAAGAATAGTTTCGTTTCAGACTGTCTATTATATTTTCCGAGCATGGGGCCATAAAAATTGAAAGCTTCTTTGTACTTCGAGGGGATGAGGCAAGTTGTAAGAGTAAACGGACGCTATGAGGCAACGGACATTTCTTAGTTAGACTTTGAATTTTCAATCAGGTAACAAACAAACGTAGAGGATAAGTATTCCAGCCAATAAAAAACAGTAATATGTAGTTACATGTACAAAATTTGGAGGCGAGCAGTGATGGATATATGTGAACGCGATCGTGGATTTCGGACAGTCTGCCTTGATTCTCCAGTAAGGAAACACGCACCACGATGAGTCAAAAAGAAAAGGATATAAGTTCCGAAATTTACAAAGTGCCGCACTACGGTTTTATCACAAAGTAATGCGGGTGGAATAATTATATAGCGTGCTACAGTGTTTGTTGAAATTATTTTATCCAAGATAATAAAAAAATTAACACACTGCAAGTACTTAATTCAAGATCGCGGGAATCAAAAGAATGACAATAGAGCGCCTTAGATAATAAAACATTAGCCGGAGCAAAACGTTCGTGGAAGGGTGAAGATGTTCTTATATAAGAAACGTACGGGGTGCAAAAAGTACAAGAATCTTGCGGGATTTCTGGCAGGACTACGCATTTTAGTGAGAAAGTGAAAACGTATTTTCTTCAAGAATAACATCCCAGTGTCACCACTGCCGCAATCCTACGCAGAAAATACCAGCAGGGAATTTCAGACCGATTCGCCGAAATTTGACCGTTAATGCGACGATGAAAAGTGCTTCCTGACTGATATCGGCAATCGCGAGTACTGCAGACTACACATAGAACGCAGAGGCGATAAAGATGCAGGTAAAATACCCACAAAGCAGTAGCGGAAGGAAAACGCTACTAGTCTCTTCATGCCGGACGGTTCGCTTCACACGGGAATCAAACACAATACCTCCACAATCCGTCGCTCCGCAGTTGCACCCGCTGCACGTCATAACAGTTGTCACTCACTCGCTTAAGGAGTCGCTCTTGATATCGCACCCGAAACGCACTCGCTACCTCGCTCGCACACAGACACAAAACCTCCGACTGCTCTGGCGAGCATTCTCGCTTAGTCAGTGGAATATTTCCACAAGGTTCTCGAGCGTTCTAGAGCTATTTCGACACATTTTCTGGAGAGAGGGGTAGAACAAGCTTCCAAAAGCTCCTAGATATCTGCCGATAGAGAGACCAGTGTTTAGGTTGGCTATCGGAGTTATAGTTGTTTACTCCGACCGCACGGCGCCGACCTCCCGATAACCTCGAGCCATGGCCGCTGCATCACACAGATCTCTCATCAGAGCTGGTCGTTTCGAGCAGCTCCACGATATGGCACAAGCCAATCAAGATGGACCGCCATCAGCTTTCGTCACGTTTGACGCCGAATGCGGCATACAATATCGCTGATGCAGATGGCTACCTTATACTGGTCGTCCTAGGAACGTTGCAGCTTCGGCGATCTCCCTTTAGTCCTCGTTGGACGGTAGAACCATATAAGATCACCGTCCTGGAATCCGGCTGTGTTCGCTAGATGGTTACACCACACTTTCATTCAGTCACTTGCCAGCTTCAGATGCTCCCTGGCCAGATGGTGAGTGTCTTCCAACCTATCCGACTTAATTCGTTGCGAGCTGTTCAGCATCACGAAGCGTGCCGAACAACACAGATCACAAGGTTGCCGTAACTCCGTCCGAATACAATGTTGGGCGGTACCATACCAGTGGGATCGTGTACTGATGCTCGATGGGCAAGGACAAATAATGGCACGTGCACATCCCAATCTCGTTGATGGCTAGATACGAGATACGACTTTCCGAAGGTGTTCCTAGACCATCTTAATATAACACACCACCATTCTGTCCGACTGTGGATGAAGGGGCGTGGTACGTATCTGGTGGATCCCGAGGCATAAGAAAAGTTCTCGCATATGTTTAGATTAAAAATTCGTCCCTTTGTCACCGTAAAGCTGCCGGAGAATCACGAACCCGCAAAACAAGTTGTCCACCAGTGCATTAGACACGGTCGAGGCCTCTTCATTTGGAATGCGTAAACCGCTGACCGCTTTTTGAAATAGTTCATAGGTAGCGATTTTCTCTTTCTGTCTTTGGTATATGTCCTGCCATGTCGATTGCAATACTTTTAAACGGCGCTCCGGCGTCGTATTGTTGCATCCGGCCCCACTTCTAGGCAAGGGCCCACGACTTACCACGCAGATGTCACATTTTTGGCACCACCTCTCCACGTCGCCACGTAGATGGAACCTATAAAACCGCCGACGGAGCTTCGTCAAGGCCTTATTTACACCCTGGTGCCTTCAGGTAGCACTGGCATGGGTTTCCTCCAGGTCTTCTTACACCTTGGCCCTCGGGAGCACCAAATGTTCCACCTTAGTTTTTTCATCCTGCGCACTCCCACGCTCTCTTCAATACACCGTTCGTGGTGACCTAGAAGTCCCACTGGGCCGAATAGCTCTTACAGATCGCGCCCCTTGTAGCGACGTCCGCCCACGCAGGTCGTTCACCACATTCTTTATTCGTCAGGATCAGCCCTATGTCTCAATCCACCAGCTTCTCGCTCCTCAAGTTCCTCAAGGGTTGCACACCGCGAACGAACTTATGGCTACAACATTCTTCTTCACTTCGACTTTCACACACTGTTTACAGTTTTCAATGCAAGGCCCTCGTTAAAGTTCGTCTACATTATAATGAAGCCTTCCTGCCAGGTACTCTGAGATAAAATTGTATTTTTGCAGATGTTGTTCCCAGCGGGCCATCTGTCCTTCCACATTACGAAAACCTAGAAGCCAAGTTAGGGCAAAATGTTCCATTCGGAGGTGGAACTCCTGTACGTAAAGGTATTTGTGTAAGTGCTTCAGGGTATCAAAAATAACCAGGAGCTCTCATCTTGCCACACATTAATTTCCTTCGGCCTTGGACAGTGTCCAACTAAAACAGGCCAGTACTCGCTCTTCTTCACCCTGCTCTTGCGACGTATATCCCCAATGCCAAACTCACTGGCATCCGTATCCACGATGAACTCTTTCCAGGGATTGGGTATCCTAGAAGCAGGGCCGTGCATAGGGCATTCTGCAGTTTCAGAAAAAACGTCTCGGCTTGGTTGCACCACTGGAGGGCTCGTCGTTCCTCTGTTAACTGTGTCAGCGCTTTTGGCGATGTTTGCATACCCGGGCAGAAATGTCCGGTAGTAAGTCCAGAGATGCAAGTACTGGCGCAATTCTTGTTATTTTCTTGGTCTGGACCACTCCTTAACAGCCTATAGCTTCTGTGGGTCCACAGTCACTCCACTGGGCCCTACGATGTGTCTTAGGTATTGCACTTCCCTTTTAAACAATTTACACTTCTGAGGATTCAACTTAATATTGGCCTGGCGAAGCAATTCGAACACCCTCCTCAAGTTGCTTAGATTATCCTCGAATGCCTTGCCTATAGTCATGATGTCGTCAAGGTAAAGGAGATAAGTGTCGTATGTGAGGCTTTCGCGTCAGAATACACCAGTTTCAGGAACGTTGCAGGGGCGCTGCAGAGTTCGAAAGGCATTGCCGTGAACTGCCACATACCATGTCCAGAAGAACAATCCATTTCTCCTTTTCATCGGGTGAAGTGTCACTTTCCAGTACCCCGACTTCAGGTCCAGGGTAGAAGACCACTCGACTCCCGCTAAGGTGTCTAGGGTGTCGTCGATCCGTGACAGCGAGAAGAAATCTTTCTTGGTAACGCCCTTTATCGTACGGTAGATAGTTCAGAAGCGCATATCTTTATCCTTCTTTTCCACCAGCACTACCGGTGATGACCACGGGCTATCGGATTCCTCTATTGTACCTCTGGTCTCCATCTACGCTATCCGGTTATTTATCTCCTTTTGTTTCGCTAGCGGGACACAGTAAGGCGGCTGTCTTCGGTCGAGTACTACCGTGATTAATGCAACGCATCACCATCGGTACGCCCATAATCATCTTCTGGTTAGCTGAAAAGGTCCTGGAATTCCGCAAACATGTTAAGGACTTTCTTCTTCTCATTCGTGACAGCTCCTTAGGCACCGCCTGGTCCATGTTACTCAGACAATTATCCAGTTTCTTGGTGTTCGGTTGGCCCTCTGTGTCTTTTGCCGCAGAAATTATGGAGGCAGCGGCTCTCACTTCCCCAAGACAGTTCTGCTAAGCAGCTCCTGGCCCCGTTTGGTGGCATTAAGGACCCTCACTGGATAGTCTCTCTAGCCCTCGCTACATAAACCCCATTTTACTCGAGTCCTCCGTCCACAAGCATGTTTCTCATCAAGGATTACCCTCCCCGCGCCATCACTATCCTCTCACTCCACGCTGGGACCTACCGTCGTTCGACAGCTAAGAGCTTCACCGGTTGCAACCTCTCCTTCGGATGGATCAACAGGATATCGTCGCGGCCCAGGTGCAATATGCTACGCCCGAGATCCACCTTGGAATCGAAGAGCCCAAGGACGTCAAGGCTCAGGATGTCATTCTCTATGATTGTTGTAATGAACACTCACATTTGTAGCCTGTTCCTGCCGAGGTTCAACTCCAGATATGCTTCCTCAGTCACTGGCAGAGTTTCATCCGAGGCGGTTCTAGGTCGTAGCGCCTAACCGGTACCCGGTTTGGTAGTCGCCGCACCAAATCGGCCCTGGCGATTGTTAGTGAGGCCCCTGTGTTCACCAGCACTCGGCAGGGACCGTCTCGGATTCACCCAAGCACTACCAGACTATCCTCGTCTATCCCAGCCAGGATATTCAAAGTTAAGCGAGGGGACGATGATCACGGTGGCGACGTACCCCTTTTCACGCTGGCCCTTCATAGTTTTTCTGATCCCGGTCTGGGGTACGCTCGCAGTTTCTCTTAGGTGTCCAGGCTCTCCGCAACTCCAGCACTTAAGTCTCTCGCTCTCAGTTCCACGACGGTTGGATTGTTGTGTTCGGCATCAGTAATCCCTACTCTCGATGGTCACGGCTTTGGCCGGTGGGTCTTTTTGCTGTTATCTCTGCTGCTTCATTGCGGAGGGCAAATCCAGGGCATCATTGATGTTACGCTGTTCCGCCGGGAGAAGCTGTTGTTGCACGTCCCGATCTCTCACCTCGCTGATGAATGCGTGGGCTGTTTCTCCGGAAATTAATCTTGTGGTAAATCATTCAGGGTCCGGTTCGCCAGTAGCTCCACCTCAATGGCGAATTCCAGTAGGGTGCCACCCGGTTTTTGCACACTTGCTTTCAGTTGGACTCTATAAGCAACGGCCAAGCGATATTCTGCATAGCGTCCCTCCTACAGTTTGATCAATTCCTCGGCCGAGCCACCAGCGGGAAGGATGCGAAAAGTTTCCGCTGCTTGACCTTTCAGGACAGCCAAACTTCGGGTCGTCCTCTCCGCCAGCATCCATCCATTATGGCTATCAATGCCCTCAAACTGTTGCTTACACCTCGGAGATTTTACTGTTTTTATATTAGCCGAACTCGTAATCGTGGATCCCTCTACTCCGTAGGCACGGATCTTAGCTTCTAGGTCGCGGAGCATTTACTCCACTACGGTGCCCACCATCCTCTTTCTTTCTTTTATCTGCTGGTCTAAAAGTTTGTCTTGGTGATTTAAGCGCTCTATTATAGTCTTACTTTCCTTCGTCTTAGGTCTAACAATTTATGCTGCTGATTTAGACACTCTTCCACGGCATAAATGTTTCCTTCAGTATCAGATTTATTTTCTTCTAATTCCTGTGCAATGTTGTCTTTAAGGTCTTTCACTGTTGCATTTATCTCAGATTTTACAGGGTCGATGTCATCACCGAAATCTGATTTTAGTTTTTCCATTTCGGTCTTCACTTCCCCTGCCAACTTGCCCATTACGGATTGCATTTTTTGTCTCCATCCTCTCCATTTAGAAATTTATATTCTTTATTTCACTCTCCATTTCTCCATTCCAAATTTCATCTCCTTCATTCCAGATTTCATTTCCTGTTTTACACCCTTTATTTCGTGTAATAATTGTTTATGTGTTCCTCCATCCTGGCTTTTGTGTCCCATTTCTGACACCACTGTGACTCTGTCCACTATTTTAAACATCTTTTTCTTAGTTTTCATTGGGAGTTCACTTCACTAAAATGAACCTGTTCCATACTCCATCACTTCACTTACTTAGTGACGTAGCCTCTTCACCCGGAAGGTTCATTTGGTTCGGGATGCGAACACAAGACCTCCACAACCTGCCGCTCGGCAGTAAGCACTCGTTGCACGTCACAACAGCAGTCAGGCATTCCTCCGGAGAATCGCTCTTGATGTCGCACCCCAAACGCATTCGCTAGCCCGCTCACTGACTCAACAACTTTGCTCTCTATCTTATAGTCAGTGGAACCTTTTCACAGAATTTTCGAACGTTCTAGAACTGCTTTGGTACAGTTTCTGCAGCGGGGGTAGAACAAACTTCCAGATGATTCTAGTTATCTGCTGTAAGCAAGCCCGGTGTTTACGTTGGCGAGCGGAGTTGTCGTTGTTTACTCCGACCGTCCGTCGCCGACCTTAAAATAACATTAGGCCATAGCTGCTGAGTCATCGTAGTTAATCAAAATCCGAGAGGTGGCTAAAGAGAAAGATTATAGCTTCATTTCAGTTTTCGTATCAAAACAAAATAAAGCCCTACAACATTTAGACTACAAAGGTAAAGCGATAGAAGGTAACTGCAATGCTCCAGAAGGGCAAAAAGAATAAATCTACGTGAAGAGTGCATCAGTCTCCACTGATTCCAGCAACACTGAAATAGAACGTGGTTAGGAGACCCACGTGCCCCACATAGAAACAGAAACCTATCAGGCAGGCGAATTAAGTATAAATAATCCGGTGTCTGAGCGACATTAAATAGAATACGAAAATGCTGCCTTAGGAAGTCTGGGTTTCTGAGTGAGAAGCGATCCAAATCGCGCCATTGTGTTCCTCGGCTACCATTTCAAACACATCGTTATGTAAGATAAATGGAGAAACATCACACGGAGGTACTGGAAATTCAGCATCTATTGTGAACGCGGTAGTCGCGTACCGAACAGCCTGGTTAATTCATTGCCGCGAATGCCGACACGACTGGGAACCCAAACCAAAACAATACGAACACACCGAGAAATAAGGCCTAACAATTTCTGGATCAAAATGTCTTAAATCATACAAGAAGTATCATGGTATGCCTTATGCTTAATATATGAATGTGATTTATTGTCACAGGACAAGGAATAATGCGACGGGTATATTTTATAAGTGATCAATTTATGCATGCGACGTGTCGCATTGTGTATTGCTGTGAAATCAGTACTGTCAGCCCGTTTCCATATTTGGTTCGATAGTTAGAATGGATCCCTGTGTGTTGTACCATTGCAACAAACTCTTAACTCGAAAATATATGTATATCTGATGTGATACATTCACGTGACTTTCTCTGCCCTCTACTGTTTGTTAGTGAGTATACAAATTATTCTTCGGAAGGTTTATTTTTCTATGTACTTCATTTTAATCAAGATAAACATTTGCAGAATTAGTTACATTCCACATTTCGTTAGGATATAAAGGGAACAGCGATAGTCAAATGTTGAAGAACTGGATGCTATATACTGGCCTTACAGTTCCACACTTAAAAGTACTGAGCAAATCGAACCATTACTAATGGATAGCTCCATAATGGTTGATGCCATAAAAATGATTTTAAATACATTATACGTTTTAGAAAGATCTATATTTTTTGTATAGTAGGTTTTCGTCTATTGCTCAACGTTTGCCAGGTATGCAAAACATACAAAGTTCCTTCTGTATGGAACGGATTATTCCCAGAAAATTCAAGATATTCATCTTGTCATGTAAATATCTTTAATATATGGTGTTTTAATCACAATCGTTAGAGCCTTTTTTGAGCAAATCAAGTTTTGAAAAGCGTTCTGTGTAAAGGGTAATGTGGGTTGGAGGACTTTCTTGAAAATCTTCGTGTCGCGTCCTTAAAATACGCTGAGCTTAAATACAAACTTTGGCTGATAACCAAGTTTTCGTTTTTGAGTTACGCTGTTCACGCAGACACAAACACACATACGCGCGCGCGAACGTCTTTCCAATAATCTGGTGTGTTAGATTCACATTACTTTCTCTACCCTCTATTATTTGTTAGTGAGTATACAAATTATTCTTATGAAAGTTTATTTTTCTGTCTAATTCATTTTAATCGAGATAAAGATTTGCTCGGATATCTACATTATGCATTTCGTTATGCATGTAAAGGGAGTTGCGATAGTCAGATGTGTTAGAACTGAACATTATACGCTGACCTTAACCTATTAGGACCCAAATTAAAAATTAACATTTGTAATGTCACTATAAACAAACTCAGATACACCAATTGAACATTAATAATGAACGCACAAAAAGCAACATAATCCGAATAAAAGTTACAGATCCCCCTATATTTAGGACTCTGGGTCAATATGTAGTCCCTAGCTTTCTTTATTGTACTTTTTTAAATTTATACATTGATTGAATTTTCTTATGACTTGAGAATAGGCTCGAAGCACACGACACAGAGACCCCTGTCACACTTCACACAAATAGTGGTCAGCTTTAATTTTTTGCAAAATCCACAACGCCATTGCTTTTCTGTTGGGTTCTTGGCAATGAAATGCCTTAGGTTGTCAAACCTGGGTCTTGTGAGGCATTTTAGTTATGATTGTGCTCCAGTTCTTGGTCTTGGTGTGGCATGGCTCTTCAGCATAAAAGTAGGCAATAAGGAATGTAACACAGAAAAGCTCATAAGCACAAAACATTATTCAGATTAGCATCCCCCAAATCCATTACTTCAAATGGTATCGAAGAATTCTGAACTGAGTAAGGCACAGTATTTTATCTTATATGTTGCTACAGTATAATACGGGTAATAACATGTAAGTAACATACTCTGTGCAAAATTCCAGAAGATCATAGGTTCCAAGTTCAGCAAAGGTGTATAATTTCCAGGAATCAACAACCATCGTGTCCAGGATGTTAGTATACAGTGCAAACCACCACTCCTTTCCTCGAATCTGCGTCCTGTAGGCAGACATCAAGGAATCAAATAGGTAAACCTAATATATAAATTTGTTGTATGACTTGATATACTCTGGAATTAGAACATTTGTCCTTAGAGTTTTGTTCGACGTTGTACTTCATTTTTTGAGTACAGAGAATCGAATTTGGTAACAACAGTTACCACTTTATTATCGTTTCATCGAGCAATTCCAATTTCATTGTTTGTGTCAAAACAGTATTTTCAAGTGTTCCTCCGTATTTATTCATCATGCCTGATGGCAACTTCAGTGTACATCTTGCTGCTCGATTTTCTTAAACCATCCTGGTCATGAAAAATCCTTTGTTTTTCATCGATGCAGCCAGACTGTAAGATGAAAGAAAGAGGTTATTCATATACAGTGCATGCTGATTTGGTTGTTCCATATCTGCAACTCTCGTTGATAGTGGATCGTTGCCTTGTAGTTCCCCTCCTGGTATGGTAAAATCTGAAAGGGATATCCATTATGACTACACATCATTCAAAGTTTACATCAAAGTTTACTGATTTCCTTTGCATGTAATTTTTTTGAGAATGTCCTCCAAAATATTTCACCATTCTTTCGTATATTTTTAATTTTTCACTGAAAACATCACATTTCCTAAGGGACTTGCTTACCAAATCGTATAATGGCCTCACGTCGTAGTATTTGCCTTCCATATCAATGTTATTATTGTCAATGAAATGAAAATACTTCTTTTATTTCTTGGAACCGTTCTTGGATATAGAATTAGCAAAAATTTGAATATTACAGTCAGGAGCTCTATTCTAAAACATTATCTCTCTAGGTAATGCGTGATACCCACTGATTAGCAGTATGCCAGTAAGTCGTATGAGATTTTCTTTAGATAACAAAAACAGGTGAGTGTTCTTATGTTGCCTATACAACAATGATTGTTATAATAGTTTCTCAAAAATAACATGTGTCATTGAGAAGAATGTGTCAGGAACAGATTTTCCTTCGATAAACTGTTAAAGGTCTCGTATTTTCTGAGGCAAAACAGCTTCCAGTATTTTAGAACACTCAGGGCTTTGACGTTTTATTTTTTCTCATTTTGGAGGTGGAAGAGAAGAGACATTGTTGACCACGGACGGACCATCTTCCCTTTGTAATATGACTTCTGCTGTACGTGTAATATGAGTTGGTTTGTCCGTAGTATGTTCAGGTAATTTGATTACGCCATTGTCAACATCCTCACAGTCTCTGCCAGCACCTGGTTGTGGTGGAATAATGGCAAGTGAAAGATGAAATTCATCATCTAAACATATATATGAATTGTTTTCATCTAAAACTGATTATAAGTAATCGTAAGCCACCTCTGGTGTCAGAAAGTCCCGGCAACAAAAATCAACAGTTTACACAAAAAGCTCCATATGTACCCAATATCCTATACATAGGACATGGAATATAAATGGCTATCTCTCAATAATATAGTGAAATTTGAACATCTCTTACTTCTGGAATATAAGGCAGGCCTCTCATAGTAAATATGTAGAGAAAAAGTTCCGTTTAAACTATTAAGAAACAAATACAATAATGCTGAATGTAGTTACAAGCAGACATGATGCTCTTCACAATGCAACCTCCTTAACAATGGTCTACTCCTTAAGTTTATAAGAATGTGTATGACAATTTTCTGTGACAATGTGTTCACCAGGACTCAAAGAAGCTAATAAATTGATTACAAGTTATAAGTACCAAAGCATTAGATACAAAGTGTCATATTTATAAGAGTGATCCTAAAGTATAAAGTTCAGGCTTTTATCAAATATGAATACGGAAGCTATATAGAATAAACTTTATTAGGAGTTCAATTTGGGATGTTCGTAATAAAATTACAAGGAACGTGACAAGAAGGAATTTCCTAAGGAGGCTCCTGAACACATGAACTTTGTATTGTTTATGGATGTGCATATACTCGTCTGTTCTTTTTTCTTTCTTCTTTCACTTTCTCTACCTATTGTTTAGTGGTGAAGAAAGGATTTATTGTATTTCACCCAAAACCCCGATACGAGATTTCACCAGAAATAAATATTTGAGGCACCTGAATCCATACAAAGCATATTTAGAAAAAGGTCCGCGCGCGCGTCAACAGCATACCTCAAAAACGAAACGTTTTTAAAAATAAAGCTTGGTATTTAAGTTCAGCAGCAAGGCTGCGACACGAAGATTTTCAAGAAAATCCCCCCCATCGCACACCACCTTTACATAGAACATTTTTCGAAAACTTTGATTTTCTCAAAAATGACTCTCACAATTTTGATTAAAATGCCACACATGGAAGATATTTATATGACAAAAGTATATAAAATTTCCTGGGAATAGCCTGTGAAGTCCTCTTCATCAGGAAGGAATTTTTATATTTTTGTATAACTTATAAGCATCAAGCGATATATGAAAACTTACTACACAAGAAATGTAGATCTCTTTAAAACACACAAATACTTCCAATAACTCCCCTCAGGGGCCTACTACGGTAGGTACGGGATTGGCGATCCCGTGGTCCCGAGCCACACTCTCGATTGGGTTCCTCTAAGAGGTGAGAGGACTTATGCCAAACGCATTCAACTGTGGTCCACAAGCGTGTTTGACCAACGTCTAGTTACCTCCATGAACACAATCTGACGGATACCGCTGCGCGGGACGTAGGACGGGAGTCGCAAGGGGTGACTGGATAATGCGTAACTCCCAGCCCTCGAGTATCATGTAGGACTGTGTTCGTATCCGCTGATAAAGGTCAGTCCCGGGGGGGCATTACATGTGTCCTGAAGGCGATTGGGTCCCTCTATCTATGTATTGGGACTTGAGACCCTAAGATGAGCAAGGTCCAGGCCAGGACTCTCGCCTAACCTGGGGTGGCGCCCAGGAAATAATCATGCCATCGGAGACATTTGTAATGGTTGAGGATCCAAGCGCTATGGATACAAAAAAAATTTAAAAACCCACCAAAGTAGTTGTTAAAGAAGTAGTCGAGTGTTATGGTCTTCGCTACTTAGTTATCAGTAGAACTGAGGAAGGAAGGAATTTCAGTACGGTTAGTCCATTCACCATACAAAAGGGTCTGGATAAAATTGCTGGTGCAGTAAAATCCTGTATTTAGAACTCGCAATGGCACGCTCCTGGTTGAAGCAAATTCAGCATCCCAGGCAGCGACTATATTGAAAGCTAACTTATTAGGAAGCTATCCAATTAGATTCGAGATGCACAAGACTTTGAACTCCTCGCGCGTGCTGTAAACACCCGTGCATTGGACGGTATGTCCAATGAGAAGATTCAAGAGAATCTAGAAGATCAAGGTGTGACATCATTATATCGGGTTCAACGGAAACAAGGAGGTGAATTTGAGCCTACTCGTATCCTGTTTCTTACCTTTGATTGGGTAGAACTACCTCAAAGGATTAAGGCAGTGTATGAAGCCATTGAAGTTAGGCCAAATATCCCCAACCCGCTCAGATGCTGTAAGTGCCAGTGCTTTAGTCATACAAGCGATTTCTGTTTCGGTGAAGCTACCTACGTTAACTGTGGAGAATTCTCACACGAGGGAGCATGTACATCAGCTCCAATATGCGTTAACTGCGGTGGTGAACACCCATCTAGTTCCCGAGAATAACCCCGTTTTACAGAGGAAAGGGCGATCCAGGAGATCCGGGTTAGGGAGAAGGTTTCCTTCTCGGAAGCCCGGAAACTGTGGCGTGTCCGCCAACCCTCTGTCCCAAAGCCCGGTACCTATAGCTCAGTTGCAACTAAACCGCTACCGAGTCGGAAAATCGCAACTCAAACCAGCGATGTTAACGGGGCCACAATTTCAGAAAAGATTCTCGTAGCCACATCACGTCAAAAGCCTATGAGATCCACATCTACAACTATATCTGCCAAGATCCTTTCAGTAAATTCAACAGCAAGACCATCGACTTCAAAAAATAAGATTGACAAGTCCATAACCTATAATGCACCACAACGAAAGCTCAAGACCACCTATAACCGAACTGACTTTCTGATGGAAAATGTAAAGTCTGTACCCGGAACATCCAAGGGAAAGAAAAGTCCACAAACATCTCCTTGGAGATCCTTTTCCTGAGGAATCTTCTGGGATGGACTCGGATCAGCGATGAACATCTTCGCTGATCTCAACTTCCAATCGGTTCGAGGTTCTCGAACCGAGGTTTTCTATTGCAAAGGGGTCCTCTCCCGTGGAGGAGATAGAGAAGAAGGATTCTGTCCATACTGCCAGAACAATAGTGAAAAAGAGGCGGGATAAATCCTCCGTTAAAGGTGTTAGCCCGACACCAAAGAAAAAGGGGAGATTCATTCGACCACCACTTTCCACAACGTAGTAAACTTCTACGATTAAGAAGATATCCCGTTATAAGTCTAATGGCTATCCTACAATGGAACATAGCTGGAATTAGAACACAACGACCAGAGCTTGAACTTTTGTTCAACAAGCATAAGCCTTTGGTCGTGTGTTTACTGGAGACTAAACTCCGTCCGCAAGACAGCTTTCAACTTAGACGATATATCCTAGCACAATGTGATCTAATACCGGAAGAGGGTATTCCTCGCACGAGGGCACTATGATGCTCATCAGTGATGATATATTTGTGGAATCTGTATCCATACAGTCTAACATCCAGTCAGAGGCTGTAAGGATAGACTTGCCATCCAGCCGATTTACATCTGTAACATTTATCTGCCTCCATCCGATGACCTCTCGCTCATGGATTTAGAAGATCTAGTCTCTCAGTTACCAACGCCTATTCTGTTGCTGGGAGACGTTAATGCCCATCACCCTCTTCGGGACTCACCATTGGCTTGTGCGAAAGGTAAATTAATTGCTAATTTTTGGACTATAATAACCTAGCTCTTCTGAACACCGGAGAGCCTACATTTTTCTCAGACTCCTACAACACCTTTTTCGCACCTTGATATAGCAGTTTGTTCACCACAGTTAGTAGTTTCCTTGGAATGGAATGTCATCTCTGATTTACACTCTAGTGACCACTTTCCATGTTTTTTAGTCTCTTAACACAAGGTATATATTCCTCACGCCTACCTAGATGGCGCTTATATCAAGCCAACTGGAATCTTTACTCCGAGTTGGCTGTGTTCAATTACAATATGCACGACTGCGTGGACCTTTTGGTCCAATATCTCACACAGAAGATTCTTTCTGCTGCTGAGCAAGCTATTCCACGGTCGACTGCCAATCCTCGTCGATTTCCAGTTCCTTGGTGGATGAAAGAGTCCTGAAATGCCATTCGTGCTCGCAGGCGTACTCTTTGGGTTTTCCAGCGTCGCTCTACACTGCATAACCTAATTGAATACAAGAAAATTCGTGCCCAGTCTAGATATATTATAAAGGGTAGCAAAAAGACATCCTAGAGCAAGTTTGTAGCTTCATTTAATTCACATACACCTTCCTCTGTCGTTTGGGATAAGTTAAGGCGTGTGGCCAGAAAATCGACCCACATGCCAATTGCCGGTCTTAAAATAGATGCAGAAGCTGTTGTTGATGAATATGATGTGGCTAACACATTTGGCTGTGATTTCACTCAAGTGTCTAGCTCAGATAACTATTCGCCCGAGTTCCTTCCTTTTAAGACTCAGGTTGAATCCCAAGGTTTCCTTTTTCGTTTAGGAAATCTTGAAGATTACAATCGCCTCTTCACCATGGCGGAGTTAGAACACGCTCTTTCATCTTCGCGACTATCATCAACAGGACCTGATCGTAGCCACGTACAAATGCTCCAACAGCTCTCTCTTGAAGGTAAGCCTTTCCTACTCGAGGTCTATAATCGTGTTTGGGTTGATGCCACTTTTCCAGAAAAGTGGCGGGAGGCCACTGTCATACCCATTTTGAAAGCTGGAAAGGACTGTCATCTCCCGTTTAGCTATTGTTCTATTTCCCTCACCAGTTGCGTTTATAAGGTGATGAAACGCATGATCAATGGACGGTTGGTATGGTGGTTGGAAACTCACAACCTTATGACCAACACCTATTACGGTTTTCGGAGGCGCCGTCAGCAGTGGACCACCTTGTGTCATTGTCGACACAGATCATAAACGGATTCATGAACATTGTCACACCGTTGCGATATTTTTTGACCTTGAGAAGGCTTATGATACGTATTGGCGAGCAGGGATACTACGTTCCCTACACGCCTGGAATGTACGTGGACGCTTACCACTGTTCATTCAGGAGTTTATGAAGGACCGCGTTTTCCGAATAAGGGTTGGCGAAGTTTTTTCGAGCCTCTTTGTTCAGATGAACGGAGTAGCTCAGGGATCGGTACTAAGCGTTACACTGTTTGCTATAACAATTAATTCTATCTCTGAATGTGTTCCTCCAGGGATATCGTCATGCTTATTCGTAGACGACTTTGCCGTTCATTGTACTTCTCTGCGTACGCCGTTTTTGGAACGCCGTATGCAGCAATGCTTGGATAATCTCCAAGATTGGCGTTCTAAAAACGGCTTTCTCAACTGAGAAGTCAATATGCGTGAAATTCTGGCGCCGTAGGAGACGATTACCGCTTTCATTCCGATTCGGTCCAGATTTACTACCATTCGCAGATTGGACGAGATTCCTGGGGTTGATGCTTGATACGAAACTTAGCTGGCCATCGCATATAGCACAGTTGAAAGCGCGATGTGACCATTCTCTGAATATCTTGCGGGTATTAAATGGCAGATCCTGGGGAGCGGATCGGACTATTTTCCTGCGACTGTATCGCGCACTGGTCCGATCAAAAATAGACTATGGGTGTATTATTTATTCCTCAGCACGACCATCTGTGCTGAGGAGGTTAGACGCAGTCCATAACCGGGGCTTTCGAGTGGCTATTGGTGCTTTTCACACTAACCCAGTTATGAGTCTTTACGCCGAACCTGCAGAACCTCCTCTGCGTTATCGGCGTTAAATGCTCTTGGGAAATTATGGCTGTGCGCTTAAATGTATGCCTCAACATCCAACGTTCACTTCGTTTTCTCACAATGCGCTGGACGATCGTTATAGAAATAGCTCCATTAATACAAAGTCTGCAGGTGTTCGTTTCCGGGAGCTTCTAAGAAAGCATGACATTGAAATGCCTAGTATGTTTGCTAAGGGGGAGAGGGTATCTCCCCCCTTGGTTATATGCGACACATCACGTAGATCTTGGGATGACGGTATACCGGAAGTCTACGATGCCTACGTTTAGTATCCACACCTGTTTGTTTAGAATTTCTGTCTGGTTACAGTGACCTAATTTTGATCTACACCGATGGATCTAAGAGCACCAACAGTGTTGGATGTGCTAATGTTCGTGGAGCCGAATCCTATACATTCGGTTTTCATGATAGCACATCCATTTATAGTGCAGAGCTGTATGCTATATATCGAGCCATTTTGCATGTGCGCCGTCGAAAATTGGGTGACCGTCATAGTTTGAGCGATTCCTTAAGTGCACTTCACAGCCTTCGTGAGCTGTACAACTACCACCCCATTGTTCAGCGAATCCAGGATGCCCTCCATGTTTTATACGCTTCTGGCGTTAATGTGGAGTGTTTTTGGATACCTGATCATGTTGGCTTGCCGGGGTATCAACTTGCGGATTTGGCAGCGAAGGCGGCAATCACAGAACCCAGTGTTACAATACCTCGAGTAAGTCGAAAGGCTTTAGGCTTGTTGTGCAGAGAGCGGTGCTGTCTTGCTGGCGCGAGGAGTGTTTAGCTCTCTGCGGAAATAAGCTCAGGGTACTGGGCATTCCATTAACCTGGGTAACTTCGTCTCGTCATGAGGAGGTGATTTTGGCTCGGTTGCGTATTGGTCACTTCAATTTTACGCACAGTTATCTTTTTAAGGGTGACCCTGCTCCTATTTGTCCGCTTTGTGGCGAAGATCTTTCGGTCCGTCACGTGTTGCTAGAGTGTATTGCTCTAGCACATCTTCGGGACTCTCTGCAACTGACGGATAGTCTTGCAGAGGTCTTAGCGGATGATAAGCAAGCGGTTGATAGGAATTTTAATTACTTGTCAAGAGTAAATTTCTAAATGCGGATTTAGTCATCTTATTAGCGGGTGTTTCACATTGATAAATTTAGTTTTATATATTTATATTTATGTATGACTTGTGCTATGTTTTATATTGATGTTTATCTCTGGCTTTTGCTATGATTTTATATTAATATTTTACTCTGGCTTTTGCTTTGATTTTTATATTCATGTTTATCTCTGGCCTTTGCCTTGATGTTTTGTACTGATCTTTGTCTCTGGCCTTTGCCATGAACCATATTATAAGGGCGCTAATGACCTAGCAGTTGAACGCCCTTAAACAAAACAAAACAAACCAAACTTCCAATAACTTTTTTGTGGCATCAGCCATTTCCGAGGTATCGTTATTAATGGTTCGAATTATTCAATACTTAGCCATTCTTTTAAAGTCCTGTCGATCTTCAATTGTTTCTTGGGATGTCATGGAAAGAGTATGGAATTTTAAGGTCAGCGTATAGCGCGTCCAGTTTTAAAACATGAGCATCGCTATTCCCTTTGTATCCTAACGAAATGTGTATGGAAGTACTTCTGCAAATGTTTATCTCGATTAAAATGAAGTGGGTAAAAAAATAAGCTTTCCGAAGAATGAGTTGTATACCCACTAATAAACGACAGAGGGCAGAGAAAGTCATGTGAATGTAGCACATTAGAATTTTATATATATTAGCTAAAGTCTACAGTTTTAACACGAGATGGAGATACAATTTCACTTGTAATAGGAGTTCCACGGGAGATTGGGATATCCTCTTTATTGGAATCAGAAACTACAACAGTATAAATAAACGGTTTTACATATTTGAAATGTGAGCTTCCATGGCAGAAATATGCTACCACGTTGATTATATACATTAGTATAATAAACGAAAACACATACCTAATTACCGAACATTTTCGAATCTCATTATAGAAATTACCCCCAATGAACTTATGTACAATCTCGTCCCCAGGGTCCCACTAAACGGCGGTCAAATATCTATTTTTTCGCCCCTGTGGGGCCCTTCGGCAACGCAGTTTAAACACTTTTTGTCTCTGAGTTCTAACCTTGACGCATATGAAAGGTGTCTTGGAATGCAACGCATGAATTCAAAAGTTTCTCTATACAGTACCCACTATTACACGTGCCTATTGTACAAATAGTTAACCTCAACTCTAAACAGGGTCGAATAAAATTTGGCATATTAACATTTTCTGTGGCTGCATATCATAACGGCTGTCACCCTTAATGTTCAAGAAATCCTCTATTTTTAATTGAAATCTTCAATAAGTGCATTAGAAACGCGTAAATTGGAGCTTAGGGAATCAATATCCCAAACATAGTTACACATCAGTCCTGAATGCAAGCAACAGTATCTTCTGCACGTAAGATTGGTATAAGGGCCACGGGGCTTTGGCATTCTATCAGTTCATTATACCAAAAGGTTAAACCCATAATTACACTGTGATGATAGCTGAGTATCGCTGCAAGGTTACCAGTCGAATCATCCTTCCAAGTAGATATAGCTTTGGAGGTGGAAGTCCATAGGTTTCACCGAGGCAACGGGTTAACCTTTATCTACAAAATGCAGGGAATGGAAGCATGAATGGACATATCTAGTTCGCAAAGTGTTAAAATCTAGATCGATCATTAGGGCAATTATAACATCAACAAAGCTCAGGTAAGTGGTTTGACTAATGAAAACAGTATGGGCTATGAGAGTTGCGAAATTGGAACAGATGAAAGTGGGGTACCGTGTGCTGTTCTATTGATACTTCCCATTGCAGCAACCAATATATATAACCTACATCTGCAAATGACAAGTACAAGTATTAGCACAGGTCTTCGACCGATTTCGGGGAATTGTTCTTGGGCAGCAGTTATTTATCTGACAGTTTCCTTTAACCACCATTATCATTTAGAGAACATTTACTATGTATCGCTGTTTTAAATATTTTACCTAACATGCAATGTAACCTTTTGTATAAGCCATCTTGGTGCAAGTATGACAATTTATCCTCCCTTGATAAAATGTCAATTTCTTAACGCTTTCCTGCCTGTATAATCCTCAATTCAATCAAGCCATAATATTTAGGAAAGAAAAATGTCACGCACACATTACAAACATACGGAATAGCCAACGAAATAAATCAAAAGCTTCGCAAAAGGAATCCATTTACAATTTTACGCAGTGGTAAGCAAACTGCCAACAGTTGGATAACGTCTCGATTAATGCTTAAGCAGGAAATTCCGTTGCAAGCGCGCCGTGTTGAACAAACTATCAAAGTGAGCATTGAAACTCATGTGTTCCATATCCGAGTAGTATTTTATCTCATCTGTGAACTACATGTGAAGGTTAACTTCGCTCATAACCCCAGTACGTAATTGTGTATGAAAGCGGCCTCTATACTACTAGCAGCGACGTGGGCGTGGCCCAAGTGAGTTGAGCGTTACCAACCGTAGACAAATCAACGCGTGTAATATAACAAACATTGTAACATTAAATTAGCGGTATATGAATGCATGAAGGGAATACAACATTGTGGGATGAAAATAGCCTTGCACAAATATTAAATTAGCGGTACACAGATGCATGAAGGAAATATAAAATTGTGGCATGAAATTAGCCTTGCACCAATGCATTAAGAAATGCAATTTTTCCATGGGAGTGGTACTTTAGATAAATACATGTATTTTGTTTTCTTCGCTTTTTCGGGGGTTGTGAGGTTTTCATGAATGCATTGTGGAACATTTAGTGTTTACCTACGTTTCATTTTTGAGTTATGCGCATTTAATAATAAGCATATATTTTTTCATTTTAATAATACACATATATTTCTTCTTTATAAAAATTGTCTTTTTATTCAGGGAAACTAAAAATATGTGTGTAGGATTTTAGCATCCAACTTTTGGTTATGTGATACTGGTATAAGTGTTAAGAAATTAACACAAAGGCCATTCAGGGAAAAGTTATTTTAAATACTTGGAAGGAAAGAAAGAACAAAGCTCATTAAGGCAAAACAGGAAGAGGTTTGGTATTAAGGAATTTTTTTGTTGTTTGTTATATTTTATGGAAGGCTAGTTATTGTACAAAGTGAACAAAATCTGCATGTTGATTCATACTTAAAGAAAATGCTTTAATTTCAGAGTAAATACGTTATTGTACATATAAAATTAAAGGTAAAAAGTTAATTTGCTTTCAACTCATTTTACAAAAAACCAATAGTAAAAATTAACACATGTGGACAAAACTTTGAATATTTACGCTTTGAGTGTCAGCGAAAATAGGATTCTGCAGAAGTTAGATAATGAAACCCTCTGAGAGTCTGTCATGTGTCGGAGACTCAAATTTATGTTTTATTTATAACATTTACTAACCCAATTCTAATAAATGCATGTTGCCATTGTAGCTAAATGGTAATCTCAAAAGCTCTACATGAAATACATAAATAAAATATAACATTTTTCAGTAAAGGGGGTTTTCACTCAAAATAGTATTTAAACATTAACAAGTTTAAAAATATCATGAGGCATTTGTTCAAAGTTTTATTTTTATTTCACTCCTCACACACAACGGATAAAAACAGGAAAAACATGGGGTGGGCTGATGCTATACACCACCACCACCACCACCACCACCATGACGGATGGCCTCTTTATATAAAAACCACTATAGCTCGCACTACATTGTGTGCAAGGGTTGGCAACTTGTCATGCTTATGGTGTGTTTTCCAATTGCACAATTGGTGACAGCCACTTAAGCCTAAACCGCTGCTACCAGTAGACAGGCTGCTTTCCTACAGCATTACCATCCCATTGTATTACAAGTGACATATTCTGCTTTGATAACATCTAGTGGATACATGTGATTCCAATGAAAACTTTTTTCTTTATAAGGACTTTCTGCATGAATTGGATTATGAATATTTAATTTTTTTTTAACTCCAGTTCTGACTTAACACACAGAATTAAACCCATCAGGAGAATGCATAAAATCATGACATACAAATTGCCAGTTTTAATTATATACAAGCGCAATATGCCACAGCAAAATGTCATTTTAAAGTGAGGAATATTTCAATTTATTGTCACATTTGAAGGTTCATTGGAAAGAATATGCTAAGTCACTGTATCAACACTTCACAGGTGAGCATTTTTTTTAACTTAAAAACACTATCACAACTTTATTCATTTATATTTATTAATTTTAGGCATACTATCCTGCAATAAAATATGGTATAAATGAATGAGTTAGTTCTCATTGAGTTATCTTAAACATTTTTGCTGTTATTTGACACACACTACCCTAACATGAACAAAGAAACTGAAAGGGCATGCTAAGTTTTGACTCTTGCTCATATGAATAAATTAATAATTACTATATCACTGTATTAAGAATTACTATGGTACAAATTAACAAAAGTATAAACACGAGAAAAGTTAATCTGTGCAGTTAAATGTGTCTTTTGCTCCCTCTCTTTCATCTACAGATGGGATAGACTGGAGAAGAAATGTACCTTTGAAACACAGAAGTATTAACACCTGCAAACCTGCATACTTTGCCCTGGGTATTAGCAATTGCTCTATTGGAGTATGTAATATATAACTATTATACAAGTCTCTTGTGTGCAGACAACAGGAGATAACATTTTTTTTAATTGAAGATCAAAATCATGTAAGGAATTTCTTTTTTCATAAGAAACATCTGGCATCAAGAATTCGGGTAAGTTACTTTTAGGTGGTCTTCAACAGTGATGGAAGTGATGTCTTATATTTCCTACAGATGTCACTCTATGTCATTCTCTAGCTCTAATGCAATGCTGGCAACATATGAATAACTAATGCTGCCAAAGCCGGTAAGATACTAGCCTCAAGGCGTAGCCAAGGGATTTGAGGGCCCTCAGCCTCAAAGTGTAGCCGAGGGATGTTTTTTTAGAAGGAGAGAAGTGTAGAAGTGGTGCCAGAGCATAGCCAAGGGATCTGCGTGTCTAAAACTCGAATGATTCACATTTGCAGAAATTTCTTATTTAGGTTGGCACTTCCCATTCAGCATTTGTTTTAACAGGAAGATGGCTACATTTGTTGTGTTTATATTGCAATTTTTCTATAAAAGTAAAACACCTAAACGGCCGGGCAGGGGGGTACCAGGTATTGACGAGATCACATCTACTTATAAACTCACCCTTAAGGTAATTTACTCCATTCCTTCTTGCTTTTTTCAGTGTTTTCAATGAAGACCACCTAAAAGCAAAATAGCCAAGAATTCATTCCTTGGAAACTCGGGCAGTTTTCTCCTCTTTTGTGATAATGGTATTGTTCCCATGTGCCATTGTAGGTGTTTCTGTAGCATACTAAATTCCTGTGACAACTTCAGACTTCAAATTTTCTGATAGGCGGAGTTGCGAAAGTCATCTTGGAGACATACTGCTTCCTCAAGAGTTCAGTTGTTCCTGATCAACTTCTATCACATCAGATGGCATAGATTTCTGTGTAGCACTTCTGAAGATTTCTGCCCAGTCAACAGGAAGTTCAGAATTAACTCTGTAGTTGATTATGCCACCCATATGACAATTAGCATGCTCTTTCCCACGTTGCAATTGACTTAGAATTTTCTTTCCCTGTACCCTACTTCTTTTTGCCTCCGTATGTAGTGACTCCGCGCAGGCTCTTTGCATTTCAGAAGTATTAGAAAGATATTATTATTATTATTATTATTATTATTATTATTATTATTATTATTATTATTACTTTTAAATCGGAAGACATAGTGAAAAGATTAAATAATATGTAGAAGTGGTTGCAAATATACAATTTCACTAAAATAGGTTCAGTACCTCAGAACTAGTTTCGAGGAATCACTTCCTCATCGTCAGCTGATTGCAACTGGTTGGCTTTCCTCTGATGGCTACAGACGTCTCTTTGTCCCTCTAGTGGTGGTTCTACAAGTTTAGTAATCAAATTTTGCCCATGGGGATGTCGAAATTCATTAACCTTGGACGAAACTTCCAAAGAAATATTTTCTCCCAAATGTTTAATTCCGTAGGAATCAGCAGTTGCAGCACATTTTTGGATACAGGGACATGAAATTGAGGATACAGTATCACGTATCAAGCAGGCACAAAAACCTATAGAATTAAACATTTGGGAGAAAATATTTCTTTGGAAATTTCATCCAAGGTTAATGAATTTCGACATCCTTATGGATAAAAATTTGATTACTAAACTTGTAGAACCACCACTAGAGGGACAAAGAGATGTCTGTAACCATCAGAGGAAAGCCAACCAGTTGCAATCAGCTGATGATGAAGTGATTCCTCGAAACTAGTTCTAAGGTATTGAACCTATTTTAGTGAAATTGTATATTTGCAACCACTTCTACATATTATATTAGAAAGATAGTTTACCCTGTAAGCTAACAGATGACATCAAAAGAAAAAAAAATTATGAAAAGTGACTAACGTATTCTTTTTGTGGTCCCTTAATTTGCATTTACATAAAATCAGCTTTTAATTTGGTAAAATGTTGACACGTTAATTGCAGACAAAATAATATGTGCATAAAAACAGCACAATGCATACATTTATCAATAACTGTATATTCCTATACTAATGTCTAGAGTAAAAATGACATCCTCCAATTACTCCTTAATACCATAGTAAACCTTTTTCATATTTTTTATTCCCATATAATGTGGGCTTTATTCCAATATTTTTAATCTAATTGTGGATATATTTTAGCATTTGGCATTGCGAGTATCATAGTTGTGCATCTGTTGACATGAAATATAATTATCAAGATAGTTAAATAGAATATACAGATACAATGACATAAAGATTAAATTTATTTTAATGATATTCTACATGATGTTCTATTGCCAGAAAATGTCATTATTTGCAATATATATATATATATATATATATATATATATATATATATATATATATATATATATATATATTTTGTGCGTGTGTTTTAAATACCTTTCATAAACAGTAGAATTTCCTCATATTATAATACCATAGGTGATTAATGACTGAAAGTAACTGAAACAGACAGTTATTTTTACATCTAAGGTAGTTATAGGGCTGTACAATAAAGAGCCAAAAAACTATGAACTGGCTGTGTGGTGTTTTCTCTGTCCGCGTCCTCGGCACTCATTGCCGTCTGCCACTATCACAGAAAGGCGTGGATGAAACAATACAACATTTTTAAAACTATTTTTAAAGGCTTTACTTACCAACTTTATGAAAGGAGATGCTGAAACTGGCCACTGTTGTTGTCCATACATTTTTGGCACCTCTTTAGGAAACTATCCATCACTCGCCGTAGTTCATGTTGAGAAATGCTGGCAATTTCCTGGCAGATATTTTGTTTTAATTCTTCCAGGGTGCGTGGGTTTGTCTTGTACACTTTGTTTTAAGTTACTCCAGAGATAGAAATCGCAGGGCCAATTTTTTTTCGAGTCAATAGTTGAAGCCCATACATACATGAATACAATTTTGCTCCCTGTTTTTAGAGAATTAACAGACAGGGAGCATGATTTTGCCTTTTTTCAAGACTCTGCAACAGCTCATACGACCAATATTTCGATAACAATTGAAACTGTTTGACAGAATTATTATTAGAGATTTGTGGCCTCCTCGGTCCCCCGATCTGTCGTCCTCCGTGGACTAGTGGTACTGTGCTAGCCTCTAGTTCCCGAGGTCGCGGGTTCAAACCCGGCGGAGGGCGATGGATTTTTTCGGGCGTAAAAATCCTTAGCACGGCTTCCTTCGGAAGGGAAGTAAAGCTGGTGGTCCTGTGCCGTAGATTTACGGCACGTAAAAGAACCTCAAGCCTGATAAGAGGCCCCTGAGCAAAATTTCCAGTCTTTCACGCCCAATATAGAATGGGACGCTAAGAACCATAGTAGTTAAAGAGCGTCCATAAATAAAACACAATTTCAATTTCGGTCCCCCGACCTAACCCCCTGGAATTTCTATTTCTGGGGTAACTTAAAACAAAGTGTACAAGACAAACCCACACACCCTAGAAGAATTAAAACAAAATATCCGCCAGGAAATTGCCAGCATTTCTCAACGTGAACTATGGCGAGTGATGGATAGTTTCTTAAAGAGGTGCCAAAAATGTGTGGACAACAATGGTGGCCAGTTTGAGCATCTCCTTTCGTAAAGTTGGTAAGTAAACCTTTAAAAGTAGTTCTAAAAATGTCATATGGTTTCATCCGTGCCTTTCTATGATAGCAGCAAATGGCAATAAGCTCCAAGGATGCGGACAGGAAAAGCACTGCGCAGCCGGTTCATAGTTTTTTGCTCTCCCTGTATGTTAAAACAGGCATTATTTAGTCTCCTAACTAAGTATTTAATATGGTCTTCCATTTAAGTTGGTTATTAACAAATAAACCAAGTAATTAAGCTGAATATACAGAAAACTTTGCAGCATTTACTGTTTTGAATCTTCAAACAAGATTCTTGGGATATCACCAACACTTCAGTTGATGTTAGTACTAAATTTAATAATTTCTTACTAATTTTCAACCAGCACTATGATGCACATTTCCCAATTAAAATAATTAAGAAATGGAATCATCAACACAACAAAAGTAACATTAGCATTCGAGCATCTTGGAGGGGAATGGAACTTCGCGGTGAACCAGTAATAATTTAAACATAGAGCATTATAGAAAGTTATAATATTAAGGTCAGAAAATAAAATTAAAACCTTATGGAGTGTGCTAAAAGGAGAAGCTGGGTATAATATGAGTAAAGATGAGCAGTTAATAGCATTATAGGTGAATAATAAAAATATACGTAATCCTAAACTGGTTGCCATTACTTTTAAGAAATTCTTTCTGAATGTAACTAGCTAACTTAAAATCTTTATACTGGAAATGCAAAAGATGTAATTAAGTTTCCTCAACTTTCCTTTTAAAATAAACCTTCTGAATGTGAACTGAATATCATCTCCCCATTTGAAATGAGCAGCATTATACACTCTTAAATCACAGAATTCAGCAGGCTATGATGAAATCATGGTTAAAGTTGTAAAGGCATGTTCCTGAATCATATGCGCACATTTAAGTTACTTGTGTAATGAGTCTTTAAAAAATAACATATTCACTTGCAGACTTAAATATTAAATTATTAAACCTGTGTACAAAAAGGAAGAGAAGTGCAAAGTGTCTTTAACTATACAACAATATCTCTTCTAACAATATTTTCTAAAATATTTGAGAGAGTAATCTATAACAGCTATAACAGTAGACTAGCATTAATAAAAGCACAACTGAACAAGACCCACTTTTAAGTGGTATGAAGTTATATAATAATTTACCAAGTACCATAAAAGACAAGCATGATGTAAATTTCAAAAAAAGAATTAAAGAAATATCAAATAAGAAATGTTTACATGGAGTAGAGAATTGCAGATAGTTGTGGCTATAGATTATAAGATCAGAATGTGTATCGTCTGAATTGAAATTTATGTATTTTGATTCTCGCTTTAATTGTTAATGTTGATGATGCTTGAAATATGTCTATGCGCAAATAAATAATAATACCTACTATTATTATTGTTATTGTTGTTGCTGCTGCTGGGAGTGGTTGCAGATCCTATTTCACATTTTCAGGCTACCCAATTCTAAAATTTTGTGAATACCCAAAATGTATACTCACAAGCCGCCACTGATTATAATCACCCGTACCTCCACCACACCACAGGTGAACTAAAATGTTAGACAACAGTAATATGTATTTTATTTCAGATATCAGCACTGCTTCTGAACTGTTAAGAGAAGAAAGAATGAGTGGCCTTGCTTGTAATTGGTGCTTTAAAGTAAAAGTAAGTGTTGAATTATACTCTGTAAACAGGAAAATGGGAAATATTAATTTTACAAGACCACTATAAAAACGATTAAGTGCTTTAAAAAAATGGGATTTACCTTGATGCATGTTATGATAACAATGAATGAGCAGCTGTGTCATTAGTTTTGAAATGCAATAATGATACAGTTTCCAGGTTACTGGAAATATGAATTTTGAAATTTTTGTCATACTGACTGTTCACGACAAGATGTTTGTTCACAGTAAGAAGATAATTGTTAGAAAACTATGATTTTCATAATGTGATTGACAATTTTGTTCATTCCTGAACCAAGAAAAGGGGGGAAAATATGCTACAAGTGGGACTTGAAGTATCATATGAGTAAAATTGTGCAAGAAGCATCCAAGGAGAGTACACAAACAAATGGGATAGCACAATTTGCAGGAGTGTGTAAAAAGGCTTTTACTGTATAATACATGAGGAGAGAATAAATGTTTTATGTTGTGGTAAAGTATTGATAGCCTAACAGTTTTATATAAAATTATTCAAAAACTAAAGCACACTTTTATGAAACTAATTCACCAGTAAATTTATTATTGCAGCACATAATCTTTCATGTTTTATTGAAATTGTATGCACTGACATTTTAATTGGATAGGGTACTAAGAGCCCCCATACTTGCTAACATTTACAGTTTGCCCGTAAAAAGGTGTAAAATGGAGGATTTTTACAAATTAATGACAATGGATGCCCCTTTTTCTTAACTTTTTTTGAGGGGGGGCTGTTTCAAAGTGCTGCAAATTTTCATCATGGACATGAGAAAACATTAATTTCTATTGCATTATATTGTAATATTTTTATGATAGTAATGTAAGACTTCTCACTAACTTGAAAATGCAGCCAGAATGTACTGCTAATAATACAGGATGTAACAAAAATGTACGGCACAAATTGCAGGACATATTCCTCACACATAGACGAAAATATGTTATATGAACATGTGTCTGAAAACGCTTTGTTTCCATGTTACAACTCATTTTCTCCAACTCATTAATCATGGGGAACACACACGAACAGACCGTTAGAATCATGGGGAACTTGCACTCTTGGTTGTGTTGTCATCATCGTAGGTGCACCGCCAGTGCTTTGTTTTACATGTCCCTGTTGCCATGCGACTTACGTCATTGCTTGTTTACATGTAACATCAACTATTCCACTGAGCAGTACGACCTTGGCAAGCACACAGTTTACTACGTACTAGTAGAGTTGATCACAGACTTGGCTCGCGCAATGGCAGTGTACACAAATGCAGAGATGGCAGATGCCTATTTGATGTATGGATTAGCAGATGGCAATGGCGCTGGTGCTCAACATTTGTACCGAGGGAGATTTCCAGGACGAAGGTGCCTGGGAACATGGGGCAATTCAGCCTGATACTCATGACCAGGAGAGGCCTAGAAGGACAAGGACACCGCAACAGGAGGCAGCAATTCTTCAGGCAGTTGACGATGACCCTAGTGTCAGTACAAGACAAGTAGCTGCCACAATGAACATTGACCACATTACTGTCTGGCGAGTGTTACACGAGGTCCGGCTGTATCCATACCATTTACAGCATGTGCAGGTACTATCAGCAGCTGATTTTCCTGCATGGGTACGCTTCTGTGAACGGTTTATGCAACAAAATGTCAACCCTAATTTTGGTGCAACAGAGCTGTTCACAGATGAGGCGTCGTTTTGAGATCAGATTGTAAATTATCACAATCAGCATGTATGGGCTGACGTCATTCCTCACGCAACTGTTTAAGCAAGTCATCAACAAAGATTTCCTGTCAATGTTTGGACCGGCATTGTTGGTGACTGTTTGGTGTGGTCTCACGTACTTCCACCCAGGCTCAACGGACAAAGTTACCATAATTTTGTAGAGAATGTACTACTTGATCTGTTAGCAGATGTGCCTTTAGCTGTGCGACAAAACATGTACTTCATGCACGATGGAGCACCTCCTCATTTTAATGTTAATATTCATTGGCTTCTAAATAACAGAGTCGGTGACAGATGGATAGGTAGAGATGGACTAATTGCCCGGCTTCCACACTCCCCAGACCTAAACCCAGTGGACTTTTATTTGTGGGGACATTCGAAAGCTCTTGTGTATCGAACCCCAGTACCAGATGTTCAGAGTCTCAGTGCCCATATTATGGAAGGCTGTGAAACCATATGCAATACTCCAGGGATACATCAGCACATCCGGGATTCACTATGACGGCGGGTTGATACATGTACCAATGCTCATGGAGGGCATATTGAATATCTCCTGTGAGAAAGAGTTGCATGTGGTATGCTGGTATGTTCTGTTCTTGTGTGTTTCTCATGATTAATGAGATGGAGAAAATGAGTTGTAACATGGTAACAAAGTGCTTCCAGATCCATGTTCATATAACATAATTTCTTTGTCTACATGTGAGGAATGTGTCCTGCAATTTGTGCCGTACATTTTTGTTACTCTCTGTATACAGTGCTATGATAGGCGAGAGCTTATCTGTGCATCTATCCTTCAATGTCCACCTTCACTGGGCTACATCAAAAAGCAATGCATGCATATTTTGTTTTGTGATATTTAAAATCTTATTGCATCACCAGTGGCCTCTGGTGATAACCAGCAGTAAGCAATGAGCAATAAATGGGCACGAATGTTTAGTATTGATTGAAGTGGATTGTAAAGTCAGCTCACTCTCGTAACTTATTTATCTTATTCACATTCTATGCATGCAGGATGTAAGTTTTACCTATCTTGTGACAGGTTTTTGTTAAAGTTCAGATATGAAGTGTAAAATAATAACTAGAAATCTGTGTGTAGCCTAGGAAGTGGTGTTATTTGCTTTAATACGTGTTTATTGTGGTACCTGTAAGAATTTCAGCATGTATGACAGAAAGGAGCATCACTACTAGGTCACCAAAGTTTCTCATAAAATGAAATTCCTGTTTATTTTATATGTAATTTTTGTGCATTTACTGCATTGAACATTTTATGCACTCTAAATTTCATGTCATCACAGAATTATTACACTTTGCTGGACAAGGTAAAGTTTTACGGTTTGAATTTCAGGAAGTTGGCAAGTATGGAGTCCATTTTTATTTGCATTAATTGGTAATTTTGAAACTAACACTCTGAAGCAATGTAATGATCAACACCTTTTTGGGTTGACTTTTGCATTCTTAAGTTTCACATACCTTAATTTTTTTGACATATTTCACCATCAATTGATGTTATCTTAAGAAGTTGGCTGTTAGTGTTTCTGGTGCTGTCCATGGTGGTTCTTTGGTAGGCATTTTGTGGGGATTTTACAAACTTCAGTATCATTTTGTATTCTGCAGGGATGTCAAAGTTTAAGCAAGTTTCAAGTAATTTTTTTAAATATATTCTGTTTTCTGTTTTGAAAAGTTGTGTTCCTTTATTAATTCCATAGTGTTTTTCCCAAAAATGCTGCCACTGTGGACTTGTCTATTTCCTTGATTATGTTTCAGAAATGCTCTTATAGTCGTTTTCCTATGTTACTTTTGTTTTCCAACTGTACCCTTTGGAGCTATCTGTTTTATAAATGCCTGGTTATTTCCTGGAGGTGCACTGTCTGTTTTAGAATGTTGAAATCATTGAGTTACTCCTGGGTGCTAGAGTGATATTAAATTCTTTAACTTTTTTTTTTTTTTTTAAATTTTTGGGTGTCCAATGGTGATTTATGAATTTTTAAAAACTGTTTTCTCCTTATTTAAGGATAGTACATGGTAATTTACTTTACTTCTCACCGTTTTTTGAATTTGCATATTTTTATCAAGACTAATTGTTTGACAAAGCCATTATCTTATGCTCTTTTTATTATTTCAGTGTATTCATTGTTGTATTCCTCTTTTTCTTTTTCCCCCCAGTTGGGATATTCATGATTCTGTGAGCTAGATCATTGATTATTGCATGTTTGTGTGGCCTTGGGTTGAAACTGTTCACTTTTATATAACGGGTCATCGAGAAATTGCTCCACATCTCTCATGTAACCAACATTCCCCTAGAGATGGGAATTCTGATGGAGCACTAGCTGCCATGAGCATATGGTTATAACGTCCCAGTAGTTAAGAACTCTGTTAAGTTCACATATGTCATTCATGAAAGGTAATGCAGCTAAATAATGTGAAGCTCACCTGTTTAAAGATGATGTTGAAAATGTTTACCATTTTATTTAAGACATTCACTTGCTTTAATTTATTTTGAAACACTGTAATTAAAGTATCTTTTGTTACAGATGTTGTATAGTCTGTAATTGCTGTTTTCAGCTCATCAATTGTTTTGGGATTGTCCTTGTAGACCAAAGCTTTAGGGGCTCCCCAAAGAAAATAATTGTGAGGGATCAGATCAGGAGACTGGCGTGGCTACAGACCTAGAGAAATTAGTTTTTCCCAAAACATTTCTAGTAACAGCTCCATAGATTGATTGATATATGAGCAGTGACATTGTCTTGTTGAAAAAATGCGCTGTTCACCTCATCTTCATTTAGCTGTGCAATAAATAGAAAAAGAGTATCCGAACAGTAAACATTGGAATTAACTGAGGTGTGGAAAAAAATATTGGCCCAATAATTTGCGAGCGAAAGATTGCACATCGTACTCCAATTTTCTCTGAATGCAAAGGGATTCCTGAATGGCATTAGGATTTTCAATATACCATATCCGTGTGTTTTATGAATTTAGGCATCCAGATAAGTGAAACTAAGCTTCATCAGAAAAACATGTCCTATCTAACATGTCAATTCCATGGCACACAATAAACCTCTGAAACCATTCACAGTACTGCACTCTTTTCCCATGATCTGTGTGTTTTAATTCATGGATGACGGTCACTTTATATGGATACAAACTCAGCTCTTTTTACACTGCTTTGTATGCAGAACTGTAAGAAATATCATATTGTTGGGCCAATTTGTTAATTGATTTCCGTGGATTTTTAAGCATTCTATCTGATATATCTGCCAGTTTTTCTTCTGATAAGACACTTGGTCTACCACTCCTTGCAGCATCCTGCATGGATCCATCTCCCAAAATGTATGAATTAAATCATGCACAGTATCTCGGTGCGGTAGTTTTGAGTTAGGAAGCTTAGCAACAAAATTCTGTTTCACTTTTCAGTGTAATTTCCACGTTCATAAAAATGTTTCCATTAGAAACACACATTCCTGTATAGAATACATTGTGTCGCCCTCACGCACATGTCAGTACTCAGAACACAATAACAGCTCATCTGCTGGCAGCCAGCAATTACGTGCAATAACATGCTGGAAACCATAACATTTGGTCGGAGTGGATTGGGGAAAATCTTAGGAGTACCAACCTTATCTCGAGCGGTAGGCACCAGCATGGTGCAGAGGAAGTTGTTGATGACCCGTTAGTTGTCCATGTATGAGCTTTTTTCTATAGATGCCAAAACTTTGTTTGCCATTTTGTTTCATAGTTTTTAAATCCAAAAATATGGCATGTTGTTTGATTCATTTTCCAGCATGAAATTTATGGTTTGTTCCTATAAGTCCAGTACGAGGCTGATAACTCCCAGGCCTCACACAGAGATGGCGCCACTAAGCCAGTAGATGGTAGCATCGTATAGTTTTACTCTAGACTAACTTGTATCCATAGTTACAGGTCAATAGCTTGTTTAGTTTTTGAATGACAGCATTTTAAACAAGACAACTTTAGAGTTTTCTGGAAAATGGAGGATTTGGAAAAACGAGCAGTGATTAAATACTTCCATTTGAAAGGCTTAACGCCTAAAGAAATCAAGGAGGAAATGGACAGTACATTGAAAGACTCTGCCCCTTCATATTCAATGATTAAAAGGTGGGTTTCAAAGTTTAAAATGGGACGTACGAGCACTAGTGATGAGCCTTGTTCTGGAAGTCACAACTCCAGAGATGATTGAAAAAATTCATCGTTTAGTACTGGAAGACCACAGGTTAGAATTGTTTGAGAAGCAGAGGCTGTAAACGTATCAAAAGAACGTGCAGGTAGTATTTTAAGTAATATTTTGGGCTTTCACAAGGTCTGTGTGAGGTGGGTGCTGCATTTTTTGTCACCTGATCAAAAGTTGCATAGAAAAACTGTTTCTGTTAAGAATGTGGAGCTCTACCGTAAAAATCCCAATGAATTTTTGAGACGGCTTATTACCATGGATGAAACTTGGATACATCACTACACTCCAGAAAGTAAATCAAGTCAAAACAGTGGATTGCACCAGGTGAACCAACTCCAAAAAAGGCAGTCAATTTTGTCAGCTAACAAGGTTATGGCGAGTGTTTTCTGGGATGCACAGGGAATTATTTTTATTGATTACTTGGAAAAGGGTGAAAGTATCACTGGTGACTACTACGCAAGCTTACTGCAACCTTTGAGTGAAGAGCTGAAAAGACAAAGACCTCATTTGGCCAAAAAAAAAAAAAAAATTCTTGTTTCATCACGACAATGCTCCGGCCCATCGTTCAGTCATTGCAATGGGGAATTTGTGAATTAAAGTTTGAATTGCTTGAACATCACGCTATTCGCCAGATCTAGCACCCAGTGACTACCACCTGTTCCCTAATTTCTTGGAGGACGAAGATTTCACAGCAACGAGGAGGCCATTGATGCAGTAAACAGCTATTTTGAGGACCTTGATAAATCACACTACAGAGATGGTTTAATTAAGTTAGAACACCGGTATGACAAATGTATTAACCTTTCTGGAGATAATGTTGAGAAATAAAAAAAAAAATTTTTTTTTTTAAATGTTGTTTTCATTGAGAGGCCCAGGACTTATCAGCCAACCCTCATATTAAACAAAAAGCCCACCATAGTGCAACACATTTTTGGGAAAAAACACCATGAAATTAAGAAAGCAACAGCTTTTCAAAACAGGAAAACAGAACTAAATACATGGAAGAAAATTTACATGAAGAAATACGAAATTCGCCTAATGAATTTCGATGTCTCTACAGAAGACATGATACTGAAGTGTGCAAAATCCCCACTAGATGCCTTCCAAAGGACCACTGGATAACACAGAAACTCTTGTCTGTCAACTACTTGCAGAAGATACATCAAATGATGCTTAAACATCTCCAAGAAGAATTAAGATATGTACAGAAAACTGAAACTTCAATTATTTCAGGACCCTCTGGATACCGGACCTGACACTGACATTCAAAATGGCGGCCGTATGTAGTGGGAATTTGGGAAATGCCTTAATCAGTTCTTGTCTATAAGTTATGACTTCTCCACAGTAAAATACAATTAATGTGGTGCAGTGACATGTCTTTTGTGTAGATATATGTTGTTGTGCACAAAAACGCTGTCTTTTAAGTAAACTAAATGCATTTTAACATTAAATGAAATATAACCTCAAACAACGTTCATGCAGTCTACAGTTTTGTATGCTATAACTTAACAGAATTTCTAAACTACAGCTACTTATTTAAATTACAAAGGACATAGTTTTATAAATTGCAAACACTGTAATACTTGCATGAAACAGAACTGTTGATATTGAGGTTGACACTGATTGAGTTCACTCAAAATTACGTGTCACTATTTACACTGTTAATCACACTGTACGTACACAATATTATATGCACAAAATATACACTGCATGGCACAAAATGGCATTGTTTACAGTAATTAGCTATTAAATTTAGAAGCTTTAGGGTTACTTTTGCTTTCATTGAACGCTTTTCATTTATAAGTTTGCAATAATTATTCAAAACTATACCAGTTAGCGACTTATAGCATCCTTTACTAGTTTTTGCAGAGAGTCCACACCGACAGATTGAAATATAACAAATAAGTAGTCTTAAACCAGCACTGCAAGTGAAGTAAATGAAATACATAACCTTAAACAGCATTGCAAAACAACAATCATGCAATCTACAGTATTACATGCAACAACGTAACAGCATAAATACGATGGCTGAATTAAAACAAACTGTCAGAAATGCACCATTCTGCAGTTTAACCACTTTCTTGGAACCGTTATAAAATAACCACCATAACAGAATTTATCCTTTCTTATAACTAAGTCGCAAACAACGATGTATGCATACAGGTGAATCCTTCGAAGGCGTAAAGTGTTTACGATTTATGAATATTAACCGTTTTCTTTTAAATCTTTATATTTTGGAAATATGAATGGCAATACTCCGGTATATGAGAATAACTGGGACTCGTTATACACATACACTCTCAAATACTCATAATTGTTTTATTGTATCTCACAAATATACATAATTTAATATACTTTATAACTCAAATTAACACTGAATATAGCATATTTTAAAATATTTATCACAATTATTTGCACCTCTATTCATTATAATCAAAGTTCGATTTACATCCGGAAACATAATGGCGTTGTAATGTTTTAGGTTAAGTATATTTACAACCAATATGTCCAAACTGTAACAATTTCTTTATTTCACCACAGTAACCGTGACACAAACTATATTCTCAAGTAGGTAAATTAAAAAATGTATAATTATACTTTACATTTAATGTAGCAATAATCTACATGTAATATATTAGTAAACATAAGTAACACTTGGAAAGCACACGGCAGTGAAAACGAATGACTGGGATTATTCCCGTTTCCCAAATTGCCCAAATAAAGGTTTTCAAACACTATTGCTTCGCTAATGTGATTACAAACTGCCGTAGTTACTAAAATACTATAAATCACAGGCACCGGAAACACAACACAGCAGTTGGCGAGTATAAACACGTC
This sequence comes from Deroplatys truncata, assembly GCA_030765065.1. Classification (NCBI taxonomy): domain Eukaryota; kingdom Metazoa; phylum Arthropoda; class Insecta; order Mantodea; family Mantidae; genus Deroplatys; species Deroplatys truncata. Next base: position 680,691,483 of record CM060990.1, read on the forward strand.
AGGGATCACCACCAACTACCGCCGCCATTTTTCTCAATCTTGAACCCAGTGTCAGGTCCGTTGTTTCTAGAGGGTCCTGATTATTTCCTGCTACTTCTATGAATTGACACTAGGTGTGCTACAGAGCCCTCATTTCAACATGGCCATATTATGGGAAATTGCTTGCCCTACACTGTTTCTAATCAATTTTGTTCCCTCTCTGTGTGCCAGCTAATCAGTTGTAGCAGAGTCTGTGCATACAGAGGTTGATACATTGTGAGGCCACATGTTTAGTCTTATATTATGCTGTCACTGTTATAATGCCAAAAACTTTATACTTTAGCACACAGAATCTTCATGTATGACTCCTATGTGCCAAAATCTTGTAGTGAAGTGAGACTGATTTATAGACAGATTCCCTGCTGTTCATGTGCTTCATAGAGAAACAGTTCATAATCTTGTGAACAGAATTTAGCAAAAGAAGGTCTATGTTTGATAAGAAATATAAAGTAAATTGCCATGTTTTTTTTTTTTAAACTTTAACTTTATTTGTACATTTTTGTACACAATCCTTTTTACAATATTCCACTTATAAACTAACTTAACCTATGTACAAATTTCCTTGCCAGCTATGCTGCTCCTTTTGCCTGGCACCCTGGCCTTCTGGCTCATCTGAGCATCCCTTGCTACCCTTAATCCCTATTGCCCATCCTCTCCCTCCTCTGTTTACCCTTGTACCTTTCTTATCTCTCTTACTTTTCTAATCCATTTCTCTTTTACTTTCTTTAAGAACTCCCCCATATTCTTATTTTTCTTTTCTTCTTTTCTCATTAACATTTTAGTTGCTACTATTTATCCATCCATTTTTTCCACTTTTCCTCCCATACTTCTTGTCTCCATTCTGCTAATTCTTTGCATTCTGTCATATAATGCTCTGTGCTTTCACTACCTCCGCATAATTCACAAATTCCATTTTTTCTGCCTCTTAGCCCTATCAGATACATTGATGCTGTTCTCATCCATGCAAACGCTTCTTTTTCTGCTCTATTACAATAATCCACATACCCTTCTCTTCCCCATTTCCTTTTTACTAATCTATAGAACCCTAGTGGTTTTTTATTCTTTAAGCTTCCCCAAATCTCTTGTCTTTTTATGTCCTCCACTCTGTTTCTTACTGTTATCCAGAAGCCGTTGCTATTTCTTTCTCCTGTTCTCCAAATACCTCCCATTCCTATCTTCTCCATAATTTTTTCTACCCCTGTCCACCAGCTATTTTTATTTTTCGTACTCTTTTGTTGTTCCATGCATATCTTTAAAATTTCCCCTTCATCTCTTCTGAGGCATCTAAACCAAAATTTCAATATCCTTTCCAGTATCACTCCCTTTCTTCTTGTTCTTCCTAATTCCACTAATGCTACTTCCCCTGGTGCTGATCTTGGTAACCCCAATAGCTCTTTACAAAACATTCTATAGCTCTGGTCTATTTTTCTGCTTAATTCAGACCCCCCCCCCCCAAATTTCTACTGCATATAGCATTCTTGCTTCTACCAATGCTTCATACATTCTTTCTATCCATTTAGTTGGCATATCTAATTTGTATTTGCACATCCTTACTCCTGTCATTGCTGCCTTTCCTTTAGCCATAACCTTCCTGCTATGTGCCACCCATTCACCATTACTGCTCATCCTCACCCCCAAATAATCCAACTCCTTGACAACTTCTAACTTTAAACCCCCATCTGCCATTTCTCTTCCTTTTTTAATTTATTTCCTCTTTAAATACCATAACTTTTGATTTATTTATATTTATTTTAATTCCCCATTCTTCGCAGAATTCATGTATTCCATTGATTGCTTTCTGAAGACCAATTACCGTTATAGCCCCGACCATAAGATCATCTGCGTATAGTAAACCTGGTATCTCTCTGTTTGCTATTATGGGGCTGTGCCATGTTTTTACAGAGGAACAACTTGACATTGGAGAAAATTTAGAATGAAGTCCAAAGAAATTTCTGATAAAGCTTGCACAGGAAAAACAAAAAAAATTCACGAATCTCAGTTTGGAATACCACTAAGCTTTTCAAGTTAAAAGCCTGTAAGATAACTGTAGTTCAGAAATTACAACCATGCAATAATCTGAATAGAGTTAATTTCTGCAATTGGATGTTGGATTATGTTACTTTTAATCATCACTATTCACCCACGTTTAATTTCTTTAGGGACAAAGCATGGTTTTATTTATATGGCCATGAAGAATTAATGAGTGTCAATGCAAATTTTCTTAAAAGTTGTGAGAGATGTATGGTGGCACAAGGACATAATTTCCAACCTCTTCTATGACAAATTTATATGGTTATTGTAGTAGTAATTTGCATGTGATATCTATGCATTTGAATTTAAGTGCTATGAATATCTGACTCTGCCACAAACTGCGTGCTTCCCAATGCCAAGAAAATTCCCAAACTTCATGTGCCCAAAGTAGCCTCTGTATATTCATTCTGTATGATGTCTTATACAAGGTGTATCTTTATTGGTGTCATATATTTGGGGGACATGTTCCTCACATCAAAACAGTAAAAAAAAGTTCATATGAACATGGGTCTGAAAATCATTTATTTCAGAGTTACAACACAAAATTGAAAGTTACAAAAATTGCTCGAAGTGGCGTTCTCTTGCTTTGATGCATACAGTAAGCCTGTGTTCCATGCTCTGGCGTACTCTGTTGAAAATTCCTGGTGTGTTTCGTATTTGGTCAAATCCAGTTTGGATACATCCTCTCAAAATATCAACATCAGGTATAGGAGTCGCATAAATCAAGGACTTCAAATGTCCCCAGATGAAAAAATCCATTGGATTTAAATCAGGCGATGGAGCAGGCCATACAGTGGGTCTCCCTTGACCAATCCATCTTTACGGAAATCGGTCATTCAAAAATTTATGAACTATCATACTGAAATGAGCTGGAGCACCATCATGTAAAAACCACGTTCGTTGGATGATGTCCAGAGGCACATTATCAATTAAGTGATGCAACTTATTTCTGGGAAACTGGAGATAGGTTTATTCATTCAGATGCGGAGGGAAGAAGTAGGGAATAATAAGGTGATCATGAATGAGTCTACCCAAAATGTTGAGAGAGAACCTTTGTTGATGGTTGTCCTGTTGTACTTCATTAGGATTTTCAAATGCCCAGTTATGAGTGTTATGAAAATTGAAGATGCCTTCGTGAGTAAAACCAGCCTCATCCGTAAATAAGATACTGGCTAGGAAATTGAAGAACACAGCGCACTGCTGTAACATGCATTGACAGAAACGTCTTCTTGGCTCAAAGTCCGCCTCATTTAATCCTTGCACACGTTGAAGGTGATACGGGTACAGAAGATTTTCATGCAGAATTCTCCTGATAGTCATATGACTAACTCTTTTCCTTACAGCCATATGTCTTGTGCTTTGTGATGGGTTTGCATCCACAGCACGAAGAACTCGTTCTTCAAGCTCAATGCCTTGTACCACTCATGGTCTCCCAACATCCCTAGTACTCCTCTCAAATGCGCCATTCTCTCTCAAGCGTTGGTGAATTCGTGCGAATGTTCTTGCATGGTAACGGCCTGTCAGGGTACCTTTCTGCATAAAGTTCACGTGCTCGTGCTGCATTGCCGTTTTCACGGCATATGTATAGTGCATATCCATCTGTTCACTCATGGAATACATCTTCTTTGATCTATAACAATGAAATGGTTAATTTTCAGACCCATATACATATGAACTTTTTTTACTGTTTTGATGTCAGGAACACGTCCCCCAAATATATGACACCAATAAAGATACTTCCTGTATTTGTATCTTATGTAAATTGTGTCATTGTATGCAGTAACAGGAAAGCAGGCATTACTGTCTGATTAAACGAGCCCATTCTGACAGCTCACTAACAGCTAGTAGACAGCTTTCCAGGCAGTTGTCATGGCAACGGTTCTGTCCAACAATCAGATGTCTCCATTCCCTGCATCCCTCGTCTAGAAACATTTCGTACTTCCTAGAGTTGCTAGACTAATCCAGCTTGTACATGTGCATTTTGCTGGTCTTGCATAGTAAAGAGTAAATTGTTTAGTGTTCAGTTTACTCTTATTATTCTTTTATTGTCACGTCACAAATTACTATGGAAAACAATAGGTAGTTTTAGAATCCACATTTTCACTGTTAAACATGTAATGAAATTACATTGAAGTTGTTTAAATTCCCGCATGGTGCAAAACTCAAACGATGGTTGAGCTGGCATTGTCTCGCACTTGCTCTCTAACTGTCAGAATGAATTTGTTTGTTTAATCAGACAGTTTAGCTGTTTACTTTTGTAATTTTTGTGGTTGCTGAGAAGAAAAATGACCAAGTGTTCTCTCTGCACATTGTTAGGTTAAATGTCATACCACATATGAAATGCTATATAGCACATGCATACTTAAAGCAACAGTGCACTTCACTGAATGTATGAGCAAGCAAATAGGCTCATTAGAAAGAAAGTGGAACATTTCCAATGAACCCCTGTTACCCTGCAACAGATAGGAATGTTAATTTACAGAATTTGTATAGTCCTTCATAATAATTATAAATTTAATATTTTTCTGGTGAAGTGTTTTGTTCAGATGTAATCTGAAGATGATGTTCAATAATTACAAGTCATGGCAACACTTGCAGATAAAAACTGCTTATGTGCATATACAACAATAAGCTGAAAATATCATTGTAGTCGCTGAATTTTCTAAACAGATGGTTATAATAGGCATTACAAAAGTTATTTAATGTAATATTCAGGGGTTCTTAAGGAAACAAAGTAAACCATATGACAGTGTACTTAGCTCTGAAATATGGTTCTTGCACACTGTGGATTTGGACATGAGTTGCAACATAATAATAATAATAATAATAATAATAATAATAATAATAATAATAATAATAATAATAATAATAATATAAAAAACCTGTTTATAATTTCATTGGTAATTTGTATTGCAGGTACCAAACGTTGTGGCAGTATCTCAGCTATACCATATTCGTAAAATGTAAGTAAAGTGCCACCTCCTCCTTTTTCTTCTTCTTCTTCTTCTTCTTTTCCTCTTCCTCCTTTCAGAGTAATTTCTTTATAGAATTTATACATAAGAGAAAATAAGATTCTATGCTAGATTTTTATAAAAATTGCATTTGCAGAGTGTAATCTTTAAATTCCTCTCATATACAGAATGGAAGGAGCACATTTAGGAGCATATAATATGTAGAAATCTTATTGAACAAAGGTTTTATAATATCATCATCATCATCAATCATCATCTTGACATAACACCAAGTTGCCACTTTGAGCAAAGCAAATCATGTGTAGAAAGTTGAAGTTTGGCACTTGTGATGTGCAGCCTGTCTATGTGCTACAAGAATGGGATTCTACACTCTCATGTGCACATTTTGTTCTAGGGCATTCCTATTCAGAATTCTGAAATTGATCCTCTTTTTAAGAATGATTTCTAAGAAAACAAGAGGAGGAGAAGAAAATTTTGATGCAATAAATTTGTTACATCAATCTTGGACTAATGGACATAGTAGTACTCAGTATCTATAGCTACGCCACTGTATCTCTGACCCTGACGTTTCATGAGGGTAAAGAAAGAGACAGGTATATATCAGAGTGGCCACCTTTAGCAATACTAGCACTGTGAATTTCCATACTGCTTATTCTCACTGCTAAATAATCAAACTTGTTTACTATTTGCAACTCTTCCCCTTCCACATAACACTTTTCTTCCTCCAATTTAAATACTATTATCTTTGACTTTTTAAAATTTATTCTTAAACCCGGTGGTGCCGTGGCCGAGTGGTTAGACCGCTCGCCTCCCACCGAGGCGGCCTGGGTTCAATCCCAGGGACCTGCATGTGGGATTGTGGTGGACGAAGTGGCGTCTGGGCAGGTTTTCTCCGGGTTCTCCGGTTTCCCCCGCCATTCATTCCACCAACTGCTCCATCATCACCTTTCCTTTCATCCATTTCACCCACATTTCGTTTCATCTACTTCCTTCATCCCATACCAGGCATCGGGCTGATCACCCATCCTGGATGTTCTGTCTGATCCATGAGTGTCTGCTCCTCGACGGGCCTCTGACCCCAGGCACCCGCTTGTAAGTCCTGGGGGGTGTAAGTCCTACATAAGAGGAGGGTAAACAGATAATGAATGAATGAATATTCTTAAACCCCATTTCTTGCAAAATGAATATATGATATGGAGCACTTTTGTTAGACCTCCTACTGAAATAGAATCTACCACTAAATAATCCGCAAAAAGTAATCCTGGAATTTCTCTATTATTTACTGTGGGTAAATATAAGTTATCCTTATTCAGCTCTTCCAAGATATCATCAATAAATAAGTTAAACAATATAGGGCTAAGTTTACAACCTTGCCTTAACCCCATATTACTATCAATTTTTCCCATAATTTCATCACCATGCAACCTAATATAAAACTTACTATTTATATATATAATGTTCTGTATTGCTCTAACGAATTTTAAGCTTAGTCCCTTACTTCTCAGTTTAATCCATAGTGCCTCTCTATCTATAGTATCAAATGCCTTCTCTAAGACAATAAATGCTGTATATACCCTACCTCTTTTAATACTTAAGTATTTATCTACAATTGACTTTATAATAAAAATATTGTCCACTCTTCTTCCTACCTTTTCTGAATCCCTTCTGAAATATTGATAGTTTATTTTCTTCCTCTGCCCAGTTCTGCAATCTAGTTGCTAAAATTCCTGAATAGATCTTTCCTAAGACTAACAGCAAACTAATACCCCTATAATAAATTGGATCTTTGACACTTCCTTTCCCTTTATAAATGGGTACAATTATACTTGCCCTCCATTTATGTGCTACCTTTCCTCCTTCAAATATAATTTTGAGGCAGTGTTTTTATCACTTAAATGATATCAGTCTAATTATATAATATAAAATATAATAACAGCCTGTCTTAAAAGCAATATGTGTATGTAATAATATGTAAAATGTATGTAACAGTCATTGTATTAATGCTTATATTATTATGTACATGTATAATAATGTTATGTGAATGTAATAAGTAATTTAACAATGTAGGAGCTGTGAGAATAGAAGCTGAAAGTTGCTAACATTGAGGTAACCTTGAGGCAATAATGAATTAGAAAGTTTAATAAAGGCTACTAGTAATTCTTGGAACAATAATGTAATATTTAAAACAGTTTATAAATAGCCAATCAACAACTAGAAAAAGCTTAAGTTAAATAAAAGTATTCTATTGGAGTAGGCTTAGCCAATCAGAGACTTAAAATAGGGAAAAAGTGCAAATTCAAGCGGCAGATGCTAGAAGATAGCATAACTGAGCAGTTTGTTCGCTCGGTACATGTAAGTGTGAGACATAAAAAATGCATTATGGCGTGAATAATATAAAGTTTACGTGTTAAAAAGTGCAATTAAACAATAATCTCACAGCTCTACAGTAGAGTATATCTGTGAAGTGTTATTTAATCTTGTGAAAGATTAATAAAACAAAGTTAAATACTATTATAATTTGTGTAAGCCTTCATTCTTTAGCTGCACTACCCCCTGCTAAGAGATACGTGTTTCTGCAAATTAATACTGGCACAGACGAGGCAAACATACATATATATTTAAAGAAACATTCAAATTACAAAGTTGATTTTTTTTAAAAGTGGGGCGAAGGCCACCGGAAAGTGAACGTGGGGCGAAAGGCACCGGAAAGTTTGTATTGTACATGGTTGCAACTACTTCAAGTTTTGGCTCCCCAACAGTGGCATTACAACCATCTTCAAAATTGTGCCCAAAGCATGGTGCTAATAACGTAAAAATAATCTACTTCAATATTCATCTGATTAACCAAGTATCTCGTTCCTATCTCTGTTCTCTATCCATTTTTTCCAAATTCCCCTGGTATACCATCAATCCCTGATGCTTTATTGTTTTTAAATCTTTTAGTTTCCTCCCAAACTTCCATTGCCGATATTTTCTTATCTAGGCTATCTATATATTCTATATCTAAAGATAATGGGATTAAGTTTGTTAATTTGGTCTGCTTACCTAATAGGTTTCTAAAGTAATTACACCATATTTGTGGCACAGTAACACTCCCCCTTTTATTCCTATTATACATTCCTCGAATTATTTGCCATACTCTACAGTTATCACTCTTATTTACTGCTTCAAGCAAATCCTTACGTAATCTCCCACCCCATTCCTTCTTATTTTACTTCAATTAAACATCTATAACTCCATTTCATTGTTAAATAATTTTTCCTTGAATCCTGATCCTCCTGTAGCTTCCATCTCTTTAATTCCTGTTCCACTCTCCTCTGAGCTTTAATACATTCCTCATCAAACCAACCCTTTCTTTCCATTTGCCAATCCCTCCTTTGTTTCATTTTACATCCTGCTTTTTTAACTATCCACTCCAATCTCCCAGTTACTTCCTCTGACTCTTTCCTTTGTAACAATACATTTATAGACTATCTTAGTTAACGTTAAATAGTTGTAATTGATGACCCCATTTTTGAGAATGCTATAGTAGGCAGAAACTTAACTTTATTACTGTACATTGTGTACCTCTCAGACAGGTGACTAAAGAACAGAAATAGTTTCCAGTTCCTTAGAATTCTATTTTAAAAATTATTAATAAATTAACTTTTTTAGCAATATGCTATCATTAACCTACCAGGTATACATATATACTACTAAAGTCTTTGGTTCCAGGAGTTCATCCCATATCTAGTTATATGCACGGACAATTTGAAAGTTCTGTGTTAATAACTTCCAGACATAATGGGACATATGTATTAAAAAATTAACTTTCGGGAAATTGCATTCAAAGATATGCATAATGAAAAAAAAGTTTTGCACCTTATATAGCTCAGAACAGTCCTGCATCATAAGAAGTACCTTCTGTTGCCTTGCATCTACTCTCCAGCTTCCTTTTTAACATTCTTGTGTTTGCCTTGCCCTTTTTGCATTGCGGATACTGATTTTTCTACATCTGTTAATTTTGCCGCATCAGTTCTTTGTAATATTATTACCATATGGGTGTTTAAGTACAGTATCTTCCAAAGATACAACATGAAAATGTTCAAGAACATCCCCCTACTCAAAACTACCCTTTATGTAGAAAATGTTTTTAATTTCATTATTATATGCTAAAAATATGTTTCTTTACATTGAAATCAGAAGACAAATTTTAATTTGATTATAATTGCTATTGGCAACTCTCACAGACTGATTTCGCTCTGGCTCCCAGATATATATAGAGGAGTTGAAAAGTATGTCATTTGGTATGAGTCAAACTGTTCTTTCTCTCTCTAGTTGATGATGGGGCAGGTAGAACTACCCAGCGTGAGATCTATTTTGTAACTTTTTTAAACATATTACTGTACCCACGTTTTTTTAACCAATATTGCATTATGAATTAGTAATTTTGGATCCACTTCTAATAAACCACAACAATGGTGCTGTAAATCTAGAATGCATTTCTATTCATTCAAAGATTACGTAAAAGGTGGGCGTGGAACCAAAGCCATGTTACATTTAAATAGCTCTATAGTGCTTATACATTCAGAACCTTGCTTACCAAGCAGACATCAAAATCTCAAAATCAGTCATAAACAGAAAAATAAATTTTTTGGACCCTAGCTGAGGTAAAGGTCCCCTTAATGTGGCCTCTGATGTTCTTCAAATGAACCTGAAGATTAGATAAGCTCCCAGCTTATCAAAATTTAATTACCAGTGTAACATTTTTTAGTACGTAATGTTTATTTTTCCAAAACATCTAATTCCTTATGTTTTTGGGAGGTTTCATTAAATGGCTTTTGTATGCATGGTATTTTCATCCAAAAATAGGATGTAACTGCCAGTTTTTCTATCTGTTTGTTTAATGTTTCACTAATGTTCATTGAAGTAGATGCAAATATTTCCTTTCATTTTATCCATGTGTCTTTAGCTCTAACTTATTGACTGCAAACCATGAATAAATGAATATGTCAAGTAAAAATTGCTATTTTGCCCCAATTTTGGCACTTACTCTTTTGATTTATACAGGGTGAGACATAATTCTAGGACATCCTGTTATTTTCAACATTGTGCTCATGTTCCTGACGTACCAGTAAAAGATGACCCCTAGCCCTTTCACCAATAATTCAGATATTTAATATTTCCTTTTGCTTCCTAAATAATAGCTTCTCCTGGACTTTGACTCACCCACATGTAGTGGTGGTGGTGGTGGTGTCCAGGATGTTGGCTCGAAGTTCACTGCTTCTCTTCTTCTTGTTGTCGTGGCCCTAAATTACCTATATTTACCTAGCTACTCATATCTTGGGTCAGATGAGAGTTTAATAAAGCCGCATATTAGTGCTTGTTAGGATTTATTTCAGTTGAATAAACAGCAATAATGAAATTACTAGCCCATTACATATTATATGTCTGGACCACTTTGCAAGTCCCAGAATTACATATTTTTCATCAACTCCGCACTACCTTGCCGAGATGTAATTTGGATCTACACCTAAGCACACAGACTCGCCCACACAGATCAACATGAAGTGGACCTCTTAAAGATCAGAATTGGAAGAACGTTTCTTGGAATTGTGTAGCTTTTATATTCTGCCAGACATGCTAATTTTCCCACTGTAATATATAATATATTTTCCCATTTGCTACTCTGTTTGGTGTCTTATGAAAATAAAATCATTCATGTATTTTTGGCCAAACTCGACTACTTTGGGAAATTCAATTTATCTATGTCTCTTTCTAATATTACCTATCTTACTCCAGTCATTATTTATCCTAATATCCTAACCCCCGTACCATTCACTCGATTATTTAGCCTAATCCTTGGAGATAGTTTTCCCAGCTACCTGTGTGGTCCGGTTGCTAATTAATTTTCTGTGTTAGCCTCCTGTACAAATTCTACACTTTACAATATCCAGTTCTGCATACATAATATTCTTATATTAATTATTTACATATTTATTTATCTGTTTTCTCATTCACTATCTTATTTTAATTATTCTCTCTTTTATTCCATCAGCATTTCCTACGTTGATGTTTTATCCTACAGTTATTCATATTTCCTCTAAGATTTTTCTTTTGTATAATTTCTTTGTATATAATGTGAAGTTTAACCCTACAGTGTCTTGGGACTTTTGACTTACTTTGTAGTATTCAAATGGGTGTGTGTAATCCAACATATTTCTTTTAATTCTTATCAACAGCTACTGAAAAATTATGCATATGCAGAATAGACAAAGAAAGCAGAGAGTAGTATACAATTAAAATGGACTATTACATAAGTAATCTACATGCTTATTGGAAAGTTACTATTTCTAAAACTATGGAAGGACAGTATACTAACATATCTATACTTGAAGGTAGACAAGATAGGAATTTACATATGTATAACACTTGATGTCTTTTGAAGCTGTGCTGGAAAAACAACCATGAAAGCTTGCTAGATTAAAATTATTTTTTTGGTTGACCACACTATAGTACGCTGATTACATATGATGTGATCTATAATGGCATCCATTATACTTCAGTTGCTCTTACTCGGCAGTGCATGTAGCTCACCCATACTTTTTAACCCCTTCAAAGCAGCAGTCTGCTGGTATCCATTCCCCAGATAAAGAATGAAATATGCGTATTTAAAATAAAATAAATTCTGTTCATTGTAATTTTAATATTGTAATAAATTGAGTTCATTTCCTTTGTTTCAATATTATTCAATATACATTACCTGCAAAAAATCAATAAATACAGCCTGGAGTCAACAGTACTGCCATCTGTTGCACTGCTTGCAATACTCAAGGTCTTGCCATCATGCTGCCAACATATTTGTATTTAATTACACACAATTAACAAGGTCAGATCTTTTTGTAAGAACTCAAAGTTTTGAAATTATAGTGTGGTGGACCAAAAACAGTCATATGCAACTTGACTATAATGGTAATTAAGATGCTCATATGAAAATTATGAAACGAGCTGTCACAGCTTAATTATTACTGTCCATTCCAAACCAGAGTGCTTCTGACTGTAAACAAACTCTTTGTATAATCCACGCGAAAGTAGTTCGCAATCCTGCACCTAATGGCTGCTTGTTCCTCTCTCACGTGCTTGCTACATATCACTTAAGTTGAACATTGTTTCAATCTATAAAAAGGCGCCCTGCATGAGAATCGTAGTTCCAAATGCAACCTGAAGTAACAATTGATTTTATAAGCATGCGAAAATGAACATTTTACTTACGTTAATCACAATCCTCAGGCAAAAGTGCAACACCCAAATCCGAATCCTCTGAAGATGACTCAGCTGCCATATTGATATCAGAACTATTCTCCAAGTTAATTACAAGCTTATCCACAACACTGTCGCACACAAAACAAGTTCCCACATTTGATTCTCCTCTTCTATTATGTCTGTTTATAGTCTGTGCGCGCTTTGGTTACACTTTTCACCGAAATGCATGTAAAATCGGATATTAGTTTCATAATATCCACTAATGCAAGTGTCATATTTTTTCTAATAATGAGTTGAATACATTAAGTATTGTTTGTTTTTCACCACTTTTTAACGGTTTCCCGCTGTTGTGTTTGAACAGTTTATTGGCACTTCATGCACCATCCTCTGCCATGAGAACTCAAATACCAACTGACTAAAGCACAAGATTTGACCTGAGCACACGTGTGCCTGTGTATTATGAATGACTTTGCATATCATATTTCCTGTGTTATGCAAAGTGTTTATTTGGTACTCAAATAGTACCTCTGGGAATTCATTGCTGCATTTCTCGTATATGCAAGAGAATGGCAGTCGTACATACAGTTGGTATTAACAAGCAAGATGCTCTCGGCATTAGCGCAACAGCAGACGAAAATCATATTTTGTAATCTCTTAACAGTTAGTATATATCCATTACCTTTAGCAATGAGTTCTTATTATAACCGCAATATTATGTGCAGTTCTATACCTTTCCTGCCCCAATGTTTCATGATACAATACATTTTTTAAGGAACTATTTACGTTGGCGTAAGAGTAGGTGCTTAGATTCGAGACAAGCAGAAGCACGTGCTTTTGTTTATGTTAGAGGGAACTCTGGTTTGGAATGGACAGTAGCATTATAGCCTTGTTGCATAATATACTATTATGCATGAATTGAACTTGCTAAAGATAGAACTGCAGTCATAAAGATTAGAGTTTTACTGAGAAACTAGTGTTCAAGAAGCTTCAATTTTATGTATGTCGCTATCATCATTATCATCATCGTCATCATGTTGTCCTCCGTGGACTAGTGGTACCGTGCTAGCCTCTAGTTCCCAAGGTCGCGGGTTCAAACCCAGCGGAGGGCAATGGATTTTTTTGGGCGTAAAAATCCTTAGCATGGCTTCCTTCGGAAGGGAAGTAAAGCCGGTGGTCCCGTGTCATAGATTTACGGCACGTAAAAGAACCTCAAGCCTGATAAAGAGGCCTCTGAGCAAAATTACCGGTCTTTCACGCCCAATATGGAATGGGACGCTAAGAACCATAGTAGTTAAAGAGCGTCCATAAATAAAACTCAATTTAAATTTAAATCATCATCATGCCTACCTCTGTGGTATGGGGGTAGCATGTCTGCCTCATAGCCAAGAGGTCCCGAGTTTGAATCTCGGTTAGGGTGAGTTACCTGGATAAGGTTTTTTTCTGGGGTTTTCTCTTATCCTGTAAAATGAATGTCAGAGAGCTTTAAGCTTCATTGATCCCAGGTTCATTTGAGCATTATTTCAGCCATTTCATTCATTCATTCATTCATTGTCCAATATGACCTAACCAGATAAAGGATGCTAAATTTAAATTTAAAAAATCATGATTATTATCATCATCATTGTAAGTAAGCATTAGAGAAAGTAAACAGAAAAAGCATGTCTATGATGGGCATCTACCTATATATACCAAGCAAGATGGCTCTGCAGTAACATGTCAGGCTTGCATTTGCAAGGTCCTGTGTTTGATTCCTGTTGGGATGTCTACTCTGTTATTTCTTTTTTTTCCTCCCCTTTAACTGGGTTGTTAATATTGGATGGAAATATTGTGTTACTATAATACTTTAATGGCTTGTTAAGTTTTTTTCTCTTAAAGTTAATTTGTCTGTTGCTTTAATTATTATGAAAGCCTTAATTTTCTTACAGATCCAGTCAGGATGATTATCAATTTATACAACATAGTAAAGTGCCAACAATGCACTTTCAAGCTTCCCTACCAAGGTTACCTATTCCTGAGCTAGAAAAGACATGTGAGCGATATTTGCAAGCTCAAATGCCTCTGCTAAACAGTGAACAGCTATCTCCTACCAAGAAAGCAGTTGCAGGTTTCAGAAATAATGATGGACCTTCTCTTCAGAAGGAATTGAAAGATTGGGATAAAAGGAACAGCCACACAAATTATATCTCTGAACCATGGTTTGATATGTATTTAAAGGACAGAATACCTCTTCCCATTAACTACAACCCTTTAGTAGTGTTTGTGAATGAGACAAAGCCTGGATATGGGTCTCAGTTGATAAGGGCAACAAATATGCTTATATCCTCACTAAGGTAAGTTAATAATTTTATTTGATCTAAACAATACTGTGTGCACACCAGAGACATGCAAAATGGTACGTGAGCTCTCTCTGACTGGCCAGCCAGTATAAGAAAGTGCAGTACAATTAGGAATGTTAAGCTAGAGGGGGAAGTATTTCTCTCACAATCTGTGTGCATAAAAAAACATTTGTGTGATATACATATGTAGCTTTTATTCCATGTGTGTTATCCTATTCCTAATTTATATTAACAGCTTATTTAAACAAATAATGGATGAGGATGGTATAGCGATAGGCTACGCTGATGATACCACGATTGTAGTTACAGGAAAAACAGAACTGGAGGTACAAAGAAGGGCAAATTCCTTACTCGAAAAAGTTAAGTCATTTAGCAAGCCTAGGAATGAAATTAAATACAAGTAAAACAGAATGGATGCAAATTAGTCAGAGCAATAAAAATCTGGTAAATATTAAGTTAGAAATAGGAAAAAAAGAAATTAAGCAGGTAAAGGAAACAAACTTTTTAGATTTAGTCATAGACAGTAATTTAAAATGGAAGGGACAGATTGAAAAAGTCACAAAAAAAATCAACACAGGTATATATGTATTAAGGCAAACAAATCAAATTTTGGATAAAAAAAAGTGCTATACAAGTATATTATGCATACATACACTCACATCTAAGTTATGGAGTCGTATTATGGGGCTCAGCGCAAAAAACATTGTTTCTAAGGCTATTCAGATTACAAAAAAAAGCAATACGATTAATATCAGGAATTCAAAGAACCGAAACATGCAGAAGTGCATTTAAAAAGCTAAAGATCCTAACACTACCCTCAATATATATATACGAATGTATTAAACTTACCATAAAAAGCTGTAATAAACAAAATAAAAATTGCCACATTCACGAGCACAACACTAGGACTAAAGATAACTACTTCAGAAATAGATACAGAGGTACTTTAAACAACAAATGCATAGAACAGAGTATTAAAGATATATATATAATCACCTACCACTACAAATAAAACAGTTAACAAATGAAAAGACAAAACTAAAGGCAACTAAGTCATATTTACTACAAAATTCATTCTACACAATAGATGAGTACAAAGAATTGAATATAAATGCTTTGTAAAATATGGTTGTGTTGCACTTCTCGTTGGTTTTATGCTAAATTTTTGTATAAATGTTAATGTATATAGATCTTGAACGATCCTTGTAAAATGTATTTACAATGGTGAAAATAAAACTATCAAACTATCACTAGGGAACGGATTTTTAGGTGCTAAAAAGTTAAATTTATTTATTTTTTATGCATTAAAAATCAAGAAAATATTTGTTAAGAAGTTCAAAATATTTACTAAAACACAAAAATATTTTCTTTCATTTTACATAATAGAAAAATTTGTAATAAAAAAGAACTGTTTTGATAACTCACCAGTGAAGGATTATTGATATCACACGTCAATTGTTGGAAATTCTTTGGAATTACAGTGGACAACACATGCCTTCTGTAAATTGTCCATTAGAAATCTCTGCCGATTGTCACGGAGCACTGCCCGGTATTGGGAGAAGTATCGTTCTACGTCACATGATGTCACCCTTAAATATTTCATAAGAGGTACGTCACTAGCACTTACATTCTCAATGTCTACATGATGGCCTTCTAGAACTTGGGCACATTGTCTCATAATTTGAAACTCTGTATTTTTTTTCAAACAATTTTCAAACAACCAATTTGAACTTGTTTTTTAAAGTTTGCATTTTTAAGCCTTCGAGTGAGTTGATTTTCATTTCTACATTAACGATTTCTTTAACACTTCCTATCAAGAGATTAGTTGCTGCTTCTAGTTTTTTAATGGAATCGCACAAGAAACTCAAATTAGCAGCAATATATGCCACGTCATTTGTTAAACAATTATCACTGAGCAGAGTTTGAACAATTTCTATAGATGAAGCATCATCTTTGTCCACTACATCCACAACCGATTTAAAGCTACCAAAATGTTCCGTATTGTACACCACTGCTGAAAACCAAGTGCCCCAGCGAGGAACAATTGATGGTGGTGGTAATGGAACATTGGGGTTTTTGTTTCTAGAGAGATCAACTCTCTTAGGGGCTTTAAAAAACACCTTCTTTCCATTGGATACCAATTTGTCCACATTGGGAAACAGTGACAGAACAGTTTCGCACACCCTATGTAGCGCATGCACATTGCAAGTCACATGTATCATTTTCGGATACCTGAACTTATGTGCTTCTGCGGATTATGGAACATGGGTTATGAAACATTAAAACAAGTGTACTATGCGTTCATTTACTCACACATAAAATATGGGATAACTCTATGGGGAAACATTACTGCAACAGAAGTAAAAAAAGGTTTTCAAGTTACAAAAAAACGCTATTTGAATAATTCGGAAAATAAATAGTAGGCATACATGCAGATTAAAGTTTAAAGAGTTTGGTATTTTAACTGTTCCATCCATATATATATATATATATATATATGAAACAATAAAAATTATTTTATAAGAAAAAGAACCAAAAAATCAGTGTATACATAAGTATAGTTTAAGACATAATGAGGATGATTTTTAGATCAGTATATAGGGGAACAGTAAACAACCATTGCAGTATAAGCAGGGGTAAAGAGCTTTATAACAAGTTAACCGTTGAAATAAAAAAAATCAGTAAAACAGAATATAAACTAAAAGAAATAAAAAGTTCTTAATAATGAATGCATTTTATAGTCTAGAAGAATTTTAAGTATTGGGATATGTAAAACCTGTATACAATAGAATCTCGTTAGTTTGTTTTTCAGGGACCTAAGGATTTGGACGTCACAGGCGGGAAAACGTGTTAACGAAAATACAAAATCTGCAATTTAAGAAGACAGTTATGTAATAAAATCTAATAATTACTACGTCTCCATGGGCAGTTGAAATAGATTTCAAGTACAATTTTATACTGAATACGATCCGTGTTTCCATGTTAAATTCAATATGTGTTCAAATGGATTTGGATATACAAAACCTGAGAATATATAATTCAAGCTTTTATGTTGGTCAACTTGGATTTTTGAGGTTATGAATGTTTTTGAGAAAATAAATTGCGAATTATGGAAGTGACAATAGTGGCTTTGCTGTGTGTGTATATATATATGATAACAATTTCCGCTAAAAAGGAAAACAAAATTATGTGCGTGCATCGTGTTACGAGTACAATAGACGATAGTAACTTTGGCGTATTCATTACGATTTGAATACGGTAGGTGTTTCCATGCAACAAATTTTGTTCCGATCCTTTTCTGATCCTATTTTCCAAGAGGAAAGTTTTGTTTTAGCATTTTTCCCTTCTTTAAATGCAGTTTAAATCAATTTAGGTTTGCTAACAATCGTGTTTAAGGTTGACGGAGGAATGTTTAACTTCCGCATTATATCCACATGTTTCATATTTGGATTGTGGTATACTTCAAGGATTTTCAGTTTTTCAGTGTAGGTTATTTACTACACTTTCTTTTTTTCATTGCAAATGAAAAGTTAAAATACAATCTACATATATTTGGTCAACACTCAACAGTAGAAACTATCGTTGGCGTTTACCACACCAAGGTAAAGCATTCTCTATCCCACCCACATAAATCGTGTCACACAAATACTTACATACATGCATGTGATTGGCTGCCGGTATCCACCCCGTGACCAAGGATTGACCAAAGTAGCAAATGGAGGACGTCAAACTTTGAACGTGTTAAGCGCCTACTCCCACTGGACTGGCCAAAACAGCGAATGAGGACATCAAAACCTCAAACGTAGTAAGCAGGATCGGGAAAACGCACTAAGCAAACGTTATTTATTACATTTGGTGATTTGGTACCGGGACTTTTATAATTCAACATAATAAATGAGAAAACGTGTTAATGAGGAACGTGCTAACGAGATTCCACTGTATATGTATATAAAATTGTTTTTGATATGTGTCCTTGAAATCTTGTATTTAAAGGATGAATAAAAGTATCTTATCTCTGAAAATATTTTATCCCCATTTATTCCACATTACTTGTACTCTGTATGGTCCTCAAAGAGTACCAGAAGTTATACAGGAGCAGTTTCCTAAAGTAAATAGCTTAATTTCTAGTACCAGGAAGGTTTTTGTAAAAGCCCATGTCTGAGTAAATGCTTATAGAGAAAAACTCCCAGAACTTCATTTCCCTCAGAACCAATCCTTAAGGCTGGTTCACAATAACCTGACAACGGTAACCAAACAGAAGCAAGAGCAGGAAGTAATAAAGCATACAAAATTTTGGTTCACAATAGCCTAGTAATGAGAATGGGGATGAATACCCATCATACTGATCACAAAGTGGAAAGTCAATTTTGTGCATTGGGATTTCATTTGTTTTTAACTAACCAATGATATTTTTTCACCTGCTTCCAATTCAGTCAACATGATGCAGGTTAGCCAATGTCAAAATTCAATAGAGTAAACATTATCTAAATGCAGATCATCACATTTCTGATTCCTGTAGTCGTACCAAGCTTTCATTCCTTTATTTAATAGCGTACATTAAAGTTGTTTGTTGTTTTTTGTTAATTTCTTCCAGTTTTTGCTGTTCTTTGTAGTTTTTACTATTGTTTTTGAGGCAGTAGCCAGTTTTAAGTTGCATATAAACCAATTGTAGATGATCCTTCACTAGAAGAACCAACACGTAATGGAAGTGAGAGTGTCAAGAGTTTAGGTTAGGATTACGTATGCTAGAATTTCTTTCAGTTTCATGTTTCCAGCTTACGACTAGAGAGAGAGCACTATTGGCTGTTTCATTCATGGTGGCCTAGAATAATCTTTAAAACTTGGCCAAATCTTCTTTCCTGTTCTTGGGGCCCGGGAAAATTTCCTGTCAATTGTGAATGCTCCCGTTAAAGTACATGTATTTCAACACTGTCGTTCTCATTATCATTCTCGGTTGTTGTGGAGCAGTCTTTATTTACTGGGACACATGGATAAGTGCTGCTCTGATTTATGCTGATAATTTCAATGCACTTAAAGAATTTGTTTGCAGTCTAAATCCAAGTGATGCTTTGTCAGTTCAAAATTCACAGAAGACTTTCAGAAGCAAAACATGCAGAGGAACCTGAATATAATAAAGGCACATTTTAAAACCTACCTCATGCAATACAAAAACTGGAAATGTGTGGTTTGCCCCTTCATGAGTACATATCAATCCTTGAGAAAGTGGAAAGTGAACTTAAAGTGTGCCCTTCTAAAATATGAAGAAACATTGTTGTTCACCAATGGCACTGGGGATTAATTGATCTGCATCATTTTCCCTCTGGCTTCCCAATATAAGTCTGTAAGTTATCACTTTTAAGGCTTTTGCATTTGGCAGATGTTTGTTCAGGATGGCATCTTCTTCACAGAGAGTGCACTTGGGTGTAGGTAGGCATCGTATCTTGTAGAGGTGTTCTGCGAGGCAATCGTGGCCAGTTGCCATCCTAAATAAGGCCACTGCAGTCTTGGCATTTTTTGTATATTAACTCTATCTTTAATATTCTTATAATCTTTATCCTTTAATTTATCTTCGTCATCAAGTCTCTGCTGTCTTTTGAAATGTTGTTTAATGTTATTTAATTATATGAAGAAATATTGAATGCAAGACTGTGCAGTGTATTGCAAAGAAATCCTGATTTTAATTGTTTTAGGCTTTTAACAAATATCACCATGGTGACAGTGAAGAACTTCCAAAGGAAATTTATCCAGAGCCTGTTAGTGCTCAAAAGTACTGTCCAATCATGCCTGTGTATGTTGAGAGGTCCTTTTCTGCATAAAAGTATATTTACTGATACACGTCATAAATTTATTCCTGAACATTTGGAAAATATTATGATGGTATACTGCAAATCAATTACAGCCTCCAGGAAGGCATATAACGAAAAAGATTTAATGTAGGTAGATCTGTATGTTATGTGCATATTAGCATATTTCAGTGCATATTTTTTAACTTTTAAAGCATATTTTAAAGATTTTGACAGCATAAATGCAAGCATATTGTAGATACCTTTAGTGCACATAACTCCGATGTCTAGTTATCACCTTACATATTCCATAGAAATAAATAAATAAATAAATAACAATAATAATAATAATAATAATAATAATAATAATACATTTATTGTCAATAGACTGAAATACAGTTTCTGACATTGTCAAATGATTACATATTTACGTAATTACAGGTTTATAATACAATTTATTCAAAATTACATACTACAGTTCGTCCATGGTATATACAGCCTTATTTATTAGGTAACTCTTAAGCCTAGTCTTATAACTATGTGCCGTGTTAGGTTGCTTTACAAAATCTGGCAGCTTATTATATAGGAATTGTTCCATTACTTTAGGATCCTTGTAACTAACTGTAATTCTAAAACCCTGTCTGAAGAAATCACTATTATGTCATGTATTGTAGTGGTGAATCATTGTTTCTCAAATTATCTTTTTTTAATTCATATATTATTACTTTATAAACATATAATGAAATTACTGTAAGAATTTGTTTATCTTTAAAAAATTTCCTGCACGAATCCCTATGATTTAATTGATATATTATTCTGATTGCCTTCTTCTGTAATTTCAGTAGTCTTTCAATGTTTGCTTTTGTACAACACCCCCAGATTTCTATCCCATACATTAAATGAGGAAAGATGACCCCATAATATATCATTTTTAATTCTCTTTCTTCTAGAATATTTGAGAAATACCTAAGTAAATACAATGACTTGCTAATTTTACCACAAATATGCTGAATGTGTTCTGACCATGTTAATTTTGGGTCAGTTATGATTCCCAGAAATTTATGTACATTTGTGCTAACTATATTATAATTTGGTAATTGTAGAGTATTATGCATATTGTTAGAATTCCTTAGATTAAATTGGATTAGTTTGGTCTTAGACATATTACATTTTAGATTGTTTTCCCTAAAAAATTTAAAAAGCGAGTTGATGTTTCTTGTCATTGTGTTAAGTAGTTCTTCGGTTGAAATATCCCAACATACAGTAGTTGTGTCATCGGCATATGAAATAACTTTACTTTTGAAATTGGCATCAGGTATCAGCATGCAGGCAATGTAATTGTTATTCTTGCCTTCATGCATATGGTCATATATAACTCAAGTCATTGCACAAGGTCAGTCGCACTGAAGCAGGAAAATAAACGTATTTCATGGGGATTTTTTTTATACCTATTAGGGGAATTTTCATTCTACCTTCCTTTCTAATTCACAGTCACTTGATTTTAGAGCAAAGAAATTAGAAACTCCAAAATAGGCAATGCATGAATCCAGAAGAAAACAAAACAAAACAAACAAAATCAAAAAGAAGTAAATATGGCAGGGATTGTTAAATATATTGTCATTGATATTGTTTATAAGATAAGCGTGAATTAAGTTTCTTTAAGATACAGAGAAATAATAGCGTTCCATTTTTTTTAATTTCAGCTGTATCAGCGAGAGTACAACTTAACCATAAAAGTCACCTCAAATGATGAGTGAATGAATGAAATACATGCCAAGTGAGCTAGAGACCTAAAGCACTAAAGCCACCCATTATTCATTCTAGGGACTGAGATAAAAGCATGATAAAAAACTCAGCAGAGGCAGTTTGAACCCAATTTTATTGGGAGTAGAACCAATCCATATAGCATGAGAGAATGTTTTCACCAGGTGATTAAAATAAAATATATTTTGTGATCCCCCCACCCTCCACTCTTACCCCTACATTTGACATCATTTGAATGCATTGCATAGCAAGTCCTTCATGTGTGTATGTTGCTGTGTATATATTTGCTCAAAAGTTTTTAAATGTAAGCTGACATTCATTTTCTGAGTTTTAGAAACTTAGCCTTTGGGTTTATTCAGAATATTTAACAATAGCTGTTTAGCTGTAAATTATGCATTACATAATTGAAGTATTATGGACTACTAATTGAATAATTTCTGAATAAGGAAATGTTTTAAAATTTAATGGATTATTTTAACAAATGTTAAAATTAAATGTCATTCATACCGACCATTGTGAGGCTTCTACCGTAATTTTGAGCAATATAAGTTATATCTGTTTTATTGTTTTCTTCACTTATCCAGTGCTTGACATTCAAGTAATATAAGGGCATCACTCTCTGAATTACTGCAGATAGAATATGTATGTGTGTGCAAACTTGCTTGCCAAAATTTTATACATTTCCTTATCCCCAGTAGTTGGAACTTAGTGACAAGCTACGAATAGTAGGTATTGAAATAATTCCTTTACTTATTCCAGATTCATGAGATCTTTGAGAGCTGGTATCCTTGAACCTGAAGTCTTCCACCTAAACCCCAAAAAGAGTGATACAGATTTATTTCGTACTGTAACAAAACTGTTACCATCATCCATTTCATGGTATGGAGCTTATCTTTTCAAGGTAATTATGTGGTTCATTTTCTTCTATAGTGAAATATTTATAAAAAGGATTTTAAACCTTTTCTATAACATTGAATGAATGAATCAATGGACAAATAAAAGAATTAAAATGAAAAGGAGTGATTATGTAACCAACAAAACATGTTTTCTGCATGAAAACGTGGTGTTTGAAACCTTAAGAGCTTATAGTTAACTCAGTCCTCATTTAATAAGAATAAAAGAATGTATGGAAAAGTGAATGGAGTGATGATTCTTATTAATCGTGATGAATGTTTATGGAGAAAAGGTTTCAGTTAGCATTAGATGCAGGAGCCTGAGACATTAGGTTATATGAATAAAAATTTGAACAATTCAAACCATTAATAACGGATAATGATTCAGCTAAATACATCCGAGACCAGAGAGAAGGAATGCAGATCGGAAGGAAGTCCAAAGAGCAATTGGAAATCGGAGAAGGATGGACACATGGAAGTTATGTCACTGCTACGTGGGGCTGGCGGGAAGAAGATGGTTGTGTCAGAGAGAAGATTGGGAGATGACGTAGTGAAAACGTCAGATCAGAGTGACGTAAGGGCAAAAGCTGGCGAAGCCAGGAAAATGATATCATTGAGGAGGGAGGAAGTTCAATCGCCACATGATATGGTCGTGGGCAGGGCAGAGGTGTGGTTTCAGAATGGCGAAATGGTGGAAGAAGAAAGCATTGTGTTGATACCCAATGGGAGTTTACGGGTTCTGGAGAGAAACAAAGCGGGACAGTCAAGGGAGCCAATAGGAATAGATTTATGGAGTAGGAAAGTGTGCCATACATATAGAAATAGAGCAGGCTCTGAGAGAAGTATGGCAATACGGAAGCAATAATAATGGGGGAGTTAATATTAGAATAGGGAGGGAGAGTGATTATAGAATGAATATGTTGTGGAAATGAAACATGATCTAGAAGTGAACAAATTAGACAAAGTAAAGACAAGTGTATTGATAAGCAAGTGATAGATTTATATGAAATCATGAAGTGAGTGATTTAGATATAAAGGACGGTAAACACGGAGAGGGCTAGGAGGGAGAGTTACATTTCTTAATATGAATGAGCAAATGTTGTTATGGCTGATCAACACAGGGTACACAATAAGTATTCTTTAAGGTATTAAATTTGCATCTAATAGTTGCCATTCCCGCTGGTAGTGGAGAATCAAAGACAATCGGAGGAAGCAAGGGAAGGAGATGGGAATGGGAGAAGAACACTAAGCAGTATAGTGACCTTAAATGAGAAACTGTTAGCGATATGAAGCTAACTCAACACACATGTTTTGTAAATGCAGAAGCTTGGGTATGATCAGCAATAGGAGCCAGGGCTCGATGCTGATCATGCCCAAATGTATTGTATTAGCTCAACACTCAATAAAGATATCATATCATATCAATAACGGATATCTCGGAAATGGCTGATGCCACAAAAAAAGTTGTTCACCAATGGTACTGGGGATTAATTGATCTGCATCATTTTCCCTCTGGCTTCCCAATATAAAGTCTGTAAGTTATTACTTTTAAGGCCTTTGCATTTGGCGAGATGTTGTTTGTTCAGGATGACATCTTCACAGAGAGTGCACTTGGGTGTAGGTAAGCATCGTATCTTGTAGAGCTGTTCTGCGAGTCAATTGTGGCCAGTTGCCATTCCTAAATAAGGCCACTGCAGTTTTCCTTGGCATTTTTTGTATATCAACTCTATCTTTAATATCCTTATAATCTTTATCTTTTAATTTATCTTCTTCATCAAGTCTCTGCTGTCTTTTGAAATGTTGTTTAATGTTATTTAATTGTTTATTTATTTCTATTTTTCCTACAGGTTTTATTTGTTGTATTGCACCTTTGGGAACAACGTAGTCCGCCTCCATGTGGTGTTCCCTGGGTAACGCTAAATGGACTACAACACAGGCATGCTTCCCGAGCCAAAAAAGTTAAAATGAGCACTTCTTAGTGCTATTTTGGAATGCCGGCGGAATTAATGAAAGTAAAAAAACTATGATAGACAAAAACAGTTATTTGAAATAAATTGTGTTTTAAAGATCTGCATTTTTTATGTAGTATGTTTTCATCTATTGCTTAACATTTACCAGTTATACAAGATATAAAATTTCTTCTGAATGAAGAGGACTTCGCAGGCTATTCACAGAAAATTTAAGATATACATTTATTTGTCATGTAAATATATTTAATATATGACATTTTAATCAAAATCATTAAGAGCCATTTTTCAGAAAATCAAAGATTATGAAAAATCTTCCATGTAAAGGGTAGTTTGGGGTTGGGGGATTTCCTTGAAAATCTTCATCTTACTTTTTTTTTGTTTTTAAGGGCGGCCCCACACCTGCCACCCCCGGTGACGATCATCTGCTAAGGCTACATCGTCTCCCCATGTACATGCTGTTAGTATCTAATAGCATGCATGGGGGTGCTTGGGTTAGTGAAAGGGATTCTAGAATTAGTTAGGATGGGTTCTGCTTGAGCACCCCGGTTAGTAGTGTTAGTAGTCATGCTGGCATGCAAGCATGTCAACGTGATTGCTGTGCGACACCCATGACACAATCTGAGTGGCGCCCAGTGAGATGTGTTAGTACAGAGGTTTGTTAGTATACATGCTGTGTACGAGGGAATGGCAGTGATGGTATGCAGTGGACGATGTGTGATGTGGGGCGGGGCTTACCACAGCATTACCGGTTAATCTCCTCCAGGTTCTATGCTGTGCGTACAGGTGTCAGATTGTTGTAGTTGATTCAGGTTTCCTTGGTCGTGTCTGTTGTTTATTGGCTGAGTGGTTCCTTGATGTTGGCTGAAACAAAGTAGCTGATAAGTTTCATTTGCATTATGGTGGTACTAGTCGGGCTAGATGAATTCTGGCATCTATGGCTGAAAGGTCAGGTTTTAGGTTGCGATTAAAGAGGGAGAGTGGGCTATTGTGTTTGTTGCAGTCAGTTTCATAGTGACCGAGATCGCGCACGAACGGGTTGCCGTTGCGGGGGAGGTGGGCATACAAGTTGAAGGCGAGGTGCTTAATGTATTCCTCTACCGTGTGTACTCGGAGTTCTGCGTGTAGTATGTTGGAAGGGGCGATCTTGGGTACTTCGGCGATAATGCAGAGGACCTTGTTCTGGAATCCTTGAAGTCTTTGGGTTTGAGGTGGTGCCACATACCCCCAGACGGGGGCAGCATATGTGAGGATAGGGTGTTTTAATGTTTTGTACAAGGTAAGTCTGGTGTGTAGTCTTAGCGAGCTGCTGTAGTTAATGAGCGGGTACAGTTTGCGTAGCTGTGCATTGGCCTTTTTCTGTGAGATTTGGATGTGGTCTTTCCAGGTGAGCCCCTGATCTATGTGTAAGCCTAAGTATTTAAGTGATCGGTCCAATGGATTTTGTTGCCGAACAATATGAGTGAAGGAAGCGGGTGTGCAAGATAGCAGTGTTTAAGGTGTTTGGTAATTATGATGGCATTTGGTGGTGTTCACTTTTACCCGCTAGTTTGTGAACCAGTCTGTGAGGGAATTGAGGGACCTTTGGAGGTACCTGTGTAGTAGTACTGGTTGCGGCGAGTGTGCTATTATGGCAGTGTCATCTGCATAAAGGAAGTATTCTGCTGGGTGTGTTTGGGGAAGGTCATTAATATAAAGATTGAATAGAATCGGTTCGAGTATACACCCTTGTGGGACACCGGCGGAAATTGGTCGTGGAGTTGAACGGGAATTGTTAACTATAACGGTGAATTGTCGCTCGGACAAGTAGTTCGCTATGAGTTTGATAAGGGAATCTGAGAAATTGTAGTTGGTGAGTTTCCGTAAGAGTCCCTGGTGCCAAACTCTGTTGAACACATGTTCAATATCAAAGAGCAGAGCACCAGTGGATCTATTGGTACTGAAGCTTGGCGTGATGAACTCTGTTGCTCGGAGCAATTGGAGCGTAGTTGATAGTTGGGTTTGGAATCCAAATTGCTCATGAATGAAGATGTTGCGCCTGGATATGTGTGTGTAAATGTGTTTTATGATTACTTTTTCGAGCAGCTTGCTGAGGGTGTTCAAGAGGCTGATCAGGTGGTAGTTTATGGGGTTAGTGTGATCTTTATTAGCTTCTGGAAAATTGAGTGTGTTGACAGATTTCCATTTAAGGGGAAAAGTGCCAGAGAGCAAAACATAGTTAAATATGTTGGCGAGCATAGAGATAGTTGTTGGGGGCAGATGCTTAAGGGCAATATTGGGGATTTTGTCTGGGCCCGGGGCTTTCTGATTAGGCAGGTGTTTTGATGAGCCATTTAATTTCAGACGTGTTGGTTTTACATATGTGATTG
The DNA here is from genome assembly GCA_030765065.1 of Deroplatys truncata. Lineage (NCBI taxonomy): Eukaryota > Metazoa > Arthropoda > Insecta > Mantodea > Mantidae > Deroplatys > Deroplatys truncata. The sequence continues at coordinate 680,718,879 of CM060990.1, forward strand.
TGGGTTGTTTTGGTGGCGAAGTCACGAGTGAGATTCTCAGTTTCATTTGTGAAGACTGCTGAAAAGGGTGTGGCGTTGGGGGAAAATGTGGCTTGTAGGGCATCTGCCAATGCTTCTGCCTTTTCAGTGTCTGTGGTAGCAATGTTGTTGTGGTGAAGCGTAAGTGTTTTTGTGTAGCAGTCTTTTTGAGATGCACCAGACTGATGTTCTGTTGGGATCAAGATCTTTCAGGGTTTCTTTCCACTGCTGTGATACTAGGGATGAAGTGATGTTGTATAACCATGCATTTAGCCTCTGCAAGTTGCTTAGGTCCGCTGGGTGTCTAGTTTGTAGCCATTTTTGGCGTGCCTTGTTGCGCTCCTTGGTTAGTGCGCGAAGGCTGGGTGAGCTAAGTGGATTGAAGGTTTGTTGCCAATTGATTGGTACCGATTGTGTAATTGCAAAGTTAATAGCATGTTCCACTTGAGTGACTGCTCGTTCCAGATCAGCAGGTGCTAGGATGTCTAAGAGGGAAGGATTGTCCTTACGGTTTCTTGGAAAAGTGGCCATTTGGCCTTTTTGAAGTTGTGTCTAGGTGGCGGTGGTGTGTATTTGGGTGCGCAATATAGTGTGATTTGTAGCAGAGGATGGTCCGATGACAGGTGGTTGATTACTCTCAGTGATGTGAGGTGTGTGATATTGCAAATGATGGCAATGTCGAGAATGCTGGGCTGGCGGTTTTCCTGATATGGTAGAAATGTAGACTGAGGGAACAAGGATGATGTAATTGGACGTGTTTTCATGCAGGAGAAGCTTGACTCCTACTGTGTTTGAGAAGTTGCTGTTCCAGAGCATGTGTTTTGCATTTAGATCTCCAGCAATCAAGACCTGATTGTCGAGTGTGAGTACTATGTCTATGGTTTCAATATCACCCGGAGGATTGTAAGCTGCAATTACAGCAGCTCTTGTTTGGTTTAGCATTATGTATACCGCCATTGCTTCTATGTGGGCCAATGGGGAATGTGGGCATGGCTATGCATGATTTCTCATTTGATGGCAACCATGGTTCCTCCCCCACGTCGGTTCCTGTTGGTTCTGTAGGTGAGATAGTCAGGGATGTTAAGTTTGTTCATGCTCTTCAAGTGGGTTTCTGTTAATAAGGCTATGTGTATGTCGTGTGTTTGTAGAAAGGAGATTAGTTCATGCTTTTTGTGGCGTACCCCTCGAGCGTTCCATGTCAGTAAATTTAGCGATTGGTCATTAGCCATGGCTGCTATTTAGCCGGTCATGAAGGGATCTCGGTGCTTTATTCATATAAGGATTCCAGTTGTAGGAATAAAGCAAAAAACTGGGCATATTCCTCCAGTATTCTTTCTGTTCCTAGAGGTTTTGTGAGTAGCAGGTTTAGCAGTCCTACGGCCATGTCCCTGACGACATACCATGGGAGCCGGTTGCTTGAATGTTGCCATGAAGCACAATTGCGCATGGGCTGAGGGCGTCAAGGCGCTGCCGTAGAGTATGTCCAGTTGAGCGGCAAAGCTCGGTGGAGGTGCTGGCCATTGAGGGCCCCCAGTGTGTTGACCTGGATGCATGGGCTGGGCTGTGGGCACGGTTGCTGGTTGTGCACTATTTGATTGTGGATTGGAGGTGGATTTCTTTGCCTGCTGATTGTGGTAGTGCGCTGTGCCACTGCTTGTTGTGCCTGGTTGCCATTTCTGGGCTTGTGTTACATCTTTAGAAGATACAGAACTTAAATATCAAATTTGGTACACATGCACACATGCATGTACATGTTTTTTGGATTCAGGGTGCCTCAAAACATGTATTTCTGCTAAAAAATTGATATTGAATTTTTGGGTGGAATGCAACACCCTCTCTACTTACTATGTATGTGGTAGAGAAAGTAAAACTGAGATATATCTTAAAGCAGTAATTCTGTGCAATGACTCTATTTACTATGGCGACTGCGCGAAGAGCCTTATTGAACTGCCAACATCAGAACATATTATTCGCAGCATGCAAGCCGCTACCAACGTAATATTCAACATCGCTAGACATTAAACAAATGCGGAACACACACACTTATGTTGAAATGTCCATGATATTTTGAAATGCGCATTTCGAATAAGAGAAAACCTGCATAACCAATGGATGTCACATGCAACGAAGACACGCATAAAGTAACTAATGTGGGTTTTCTGTAAGGGGAAATACAAAGTGAAATCTGCATAAACATGGGTATAACACACATAAATATGCACGGATTGTGTGCAAAAACACAAAAATGAAATGCAATAACCCCTAAAATAAAACAAAGCCAAAGACATATAATGTTTAAAGCAAAGCATACATAAACTCTGGCAAGAAAAATTGAAAATTTTCTATTTTTTCATTAATGTTTACTTATCCTACAGCATACACCTTAGAAGTATTGCATTTCACACAAATACATGTTTTGGGACCCTTTAAAAAAAAAAAATGCTTTTACTTATTCTACCGCGTACCTAAAAAGGTAGAGGAGGCATTTTGAGGCACCCTAAAAGCATTTCTACCTTCGTACCTGTAGATAGAGAGAAGGTATTTGTTAGTTTTGCTTTCTAAAAATGGATTTCTTGGGCCTCAAAACATGTATTTTCGGTTAAATCTCGGTATCGAATTTGTGTGGAATGAAATACCTCCTCTGCCTACTAGGTACATGGTAGAATAAGTAAACGTTTTGTTTCTGTTCATCCAAGGGGCCTCAAAACATGCATTTTCGGTGAAACCTCAGTACCGATTTTTTTGTGTGGAATGAAATACCACCTCTTCTTACTAGGTACATGGTAGAATAAGTAAAAGTTCTTTTTATATTCATTTAAGGGGCCTCAAAACATGTAATTCTGCTGAAAGTGGAATGCAATACCTTCTCTACCTACTAGGTATGTAGTAGAGAAAAATGAATGAGAAAAATAATAAGTAAAATAATAAGTAAAAATGAATTTTAAAAAATCCACAATTCAAAACTTCATATATTGCAGGCTTTCCCAAAATTTCATACATATTTATTGTGTAGTTTACGTATGGTTTGCTTTAAACATTTTTTTGGCTCCATCTATGTGTTCTGTTTTACGGCCTCATTGCTTTACATTTTTGTGTTTTTGCACACAATCTGCACATATTTATGTGAGTTATACCCATGTTTATGCAGATTTCACTTTTTATTTCCCCTTACAGAAAACACACATTAGTTATATTACACGTGTCTTCATTGCGTGTGACATCCATTGGTTATCCAGGTTCTTTTCTTATTCGAAATGCGCATTTCAAAATATCATGGACATTTCAACATAATTGTGTGTGCGTATGTTCGTTTAACGCCTAGCGATGTTAAATATTATGTTGGTAGCAGATGATATGCCGCAAATATGCAGTTCTGACGTTGGCACTTCAATAAGGCTCTGCGTGCGGTCACCATAGTAAATAGAGCCATCACACAGAATTACCCTTAAAGCTTGCAATTTGCAATCTCACATTGATATGACTCCACGATTCCAGCTGGACATGACCTTGATTGCAAATGTCTCACTTGTTCACATGCTGAGATGTGTACCTTGTTTGGAATTAATTAAATAGAGCTGCATCTTACTTTTATGAGACATGTCTACTGATTTTTAGGTCACCTCGGTAGGTGGCTTAACACTTCTAACATTGATTGGTGCAATTATGGCAGATTTGGTACAAGTTGTGGTGTTTGCTGAGTGTAGAAGGAAGCTGCAATATACCCAGAGGAATTCATTGTGAAAATTCTACAATTTTTGAGCATAAAATTGAACAAAAATTATCTCTGATAACACAGGCCTGCAAATTTAATTCTTTTTCTGTGGCACAGTGTTAAATAGGCCTGTAAACCTAATTTTGGTATGCTGAATTAAAATCTGCTTTCCTTCTTTCGTCACGTACCATTTTTTTAGCACGCAGAAAGGAAATATGTAATATTTGAGATTAATTCTAGTTTTTAAGCACAATTTAAAATTTGTGAAATCGTGCAAACTAAGAAAAAATCTCAATTCTACAGATGCAACAGTTCACATTGAACTAAGAAATTTCAAACATACCTTAGCATTTTATTTTCTCTTCTGCTTTGTTGAAAACGAATGCTGAGTTGACTTGCGTTTGTGATCCTGACAAGGGTTGTCTCTAATTAAACACCAACAGTAGTTGGCCATCATGGAGACATCCCATCAATCCTGGTACCTTGTTTCCATCTCCATTATGCCCTGGTGGAATCTCTCTCCCTGTTCTTCACTTAGTGTACTGAAGTTTTCAGGAAAAAATTCAAGATGCAAATACAGAAAATACAGTTTTAAGCTCATATTGCATCCAAGCGCCTTGAACTTTTTGAGCATGGTTTTAACAATATGCTCCTATTGGTCATCTTTAACATTGCGATAGTTAATAATGATGGTAGTTGTTTGGAGGAGTTTGCCCCACAGTTGTATGCCACTTTGAGATAGTTTATAGGTTACGTAATATTATTACGTATATTTGAAAAAATGTGCTGTTATGTAATTATTTAGCTCCACGTTTGGGATACACTTTGAGAAAGTAGTTTTCTCAATCTGAAGTTTGTAACAGAATTTTGTGTGAGAGATGTGAGAAGCCCCCATGTATGTGCATCACTTTGAGAAGTATTTAGCCCCACGTAATGAAGATACACTTTGAAGTTGGTTGATGCTTGGGACGCCAAACTTTGTAGTAGTGAAGATGATGCTTGTTTTATGTAATATTATTTAAATCTGCCTCGGCTGCTTTAGTCGCACTATAGAAACATAAGGTTCTTGTTCAGGTCATGGTATGACAAAAAATTAAAGACGTCACAGAATTTACTTTTTAATTTCACTTCTTTTTATTTTTTTATACTTGCACATTTATAAAACACAACACTTTATAAAAGAAAACTATGAGCATTTTACATATTAATGTATTTACTAGTGGAGAACACAATTTTTGGCATCTACACACTATCACATCATGTCCGCGACTTTTACATCTGCACTCTATAACATCATGCCCGCGACTGACTAATCTTAACGGTAAAAACCTTAAAGCTTCGGTAATGCCAGTCTCTTATTGGCTAATTCTAGTCCAATAGAGTTTAAGTATTCAAACTAAAACTTTTCTTTACTGTTGATTGGTTAATTCCAAACTGTAAGCGAAACTTACGTCACTGCCAATCTTTTCATGACCAGTATTTTTCAAAACTCCAGACACATTATTGTCACGAAATTACATTATTACCTCATTATTAACAACCTAAAACATATTATTCTCACAGTTTTTACACTATTAGAGTATATAAACATTTACATAACATTAATAAATACGTTTACAATAAAAAATAAGTATTTGCAATGACTTACAATTTAAATAATAATTATATACATATTGTTTTCAAGGTGGGCTGTTATTGAATTTAAATATAATAAAACACAATATCATTTAGGCATTAAAATACTGCCTCAACATTACCAAAAAATTGTTTATAACCTCATTGAATGAGTCCCAAGTTTGAAGCTCTGTCTGTCATGATATTTCTAAAATGAATGTCCTTCACGAGTTAGCAAATCTGTAGGCTGTCAAAAATGCCTTCTTTCACTTTTTATTCAGACAACATTGGAAATTTCTGAATAAAGTGTTAGAAACACGGATCATGTTTGTCCAAATCTTTGAAAAATGACTTCATTATCCCTAATTTGATATGTAACAGAGGTAGCGAAACCTTTGGTGAGTCAATCAGCGGGCGATTCATTACATTTTTTGTCCCTGGCACTAAATCTTTTCTTTTTGGTCAATTAGTTTCATCTAATTAGTCATATGATTTAGCATGTTTACACATTCTAATCAACCATGCTGTAAGATGGATATGCAGTGATGTTAATACTAACGTAGTGAACTTTAAATTTTGTGTTGAAACAGAATTGTTCAAAATCTGTACGTGATATGCAAAAACTATTATTATTTTCGAAGTCAGAGCATCTAATTGGATCATTATGATGTAAAATATTCCATGACGCAAAATCTTTGCAGGCCTGTGTAATTAATATTGCAACTCAGTTATCATGTAAAGGTGCTGACCGAACGAAGAGATAAGCCGACAGCATAAACACTAGAAGTGCTATCGAGAGATAACAGGATTGTTCCGGAAGGTTCTTTCTCCCTGCCTCCCGAACATTTTAGAATTATGTGGAAATCACCAGCAGCTAGATAAGCAAGTGTGTTTGCAAGTGAACCAGTTAGAGAGTATGAGGTGTGATCAAAAAGTTTCCGGAATGACATCATAAATACTACACAACAGTTTGTATTGTCTAGTCTGCACTGTCACCCTCGAAATAGTCTTCTTGGGGAGTTGATTTGTCCCAGCGCTTCTGCCACTGCTGGAAGTCCTCTTCTTTCAACATGTTCAGAGCCTTCTGGGATTTGCGATGGATGACATCAATATCCTCAAAACGGTGTCCTCGGAGCCGCATTATAAGTGGCGGGAAAAGAAAAAAGTCTGCTGGTGCCAAATCTGAAGAATAGGCGGGATGGGGAACAGTACTCATCCTATTTTTATCCAAAAATTGGTGAACAGAAAGGGCTTTGTGCGCGGGCGCATTGTCATGATGCAGGAACCAGTCACCACTCCTCCATTTCTCTGGCCATTTGCATCGCACATTCTCCCTTAATCTTTGCAGCACTTGTTTGTAGAACACTTGATTCACTGTTTGACCCTGTGGCACAAATTCCTTATGTACAATGCCTTTAATGTCAAAAAACACAATCATTGACTTCACTTTGGATTGAACTTGTCTGGCCGTTTTTCGGGCGTAGAGATGGACTCTTCCATTGTGAAGATTGTTGCTTCGTTTCTGGATCGTACCCATAAATCCATGTTTCATCACCAGTAATAATTTTCTCCATAAACTGTGTGTCATTTTGTAGCTGTTCTTTAAGATCTGTGCAGGCAATCACACGGCTTTCCTTTTGGTCATTAGAAAGCAGGCGGGGCATGAACTTGGCGGCGATTCTTCTCATGTCCAAATTGTCTTTCAAAATGCTTTGAACACTTCCAAAGGAGAGTCCTAATGAGTCAGAAAGTTCTCTTATTGTAATGTGCCTATCATTTAAGACCATTTCCCTCACCTGGTTGATATTTTCATCAGTTTTGCTGGAACAGGGTCGCCCCGAAACGATCTACATCTTTAATTGATGTCACACCACTTTTAAATTTCGAAAACCACTCAAATGCTTGAGTTTTGCCCATAACTTCTCCCCATAAGCTGTTATTAACATTTCATAGGCTTCTGTTGCAGTTTTGCCGAGTTTAAAGCAAAATTTGATGTTCGTTCTTTGTTCTTCGTAATCTAACATTTTTGCTATGTGGAAAAATTGCAGCACATGGAAAACACGTGTTCACTTCAGAGCATCTACCTTGTCACTGCATGGTCACAGGAAGTCATGTGACCTCTCATTTTTATCGGGAAGGAACGTTGCATGTACAGTCTCATTAAGAATTAAAGAAATCTCAGCATCAGCATTGTTGTGAAGCCATTCCGGAAACATTTTGATCACTCCTCGTATGTTTCTGGTGTGACAAAGTGCTGGTAATTCAGTGCATTCTCTGAGTGAGGTTGCAGCAATAGTTGTGACACACAGTGAGTGCTGCCACTGCAAGAGATTAGAGAGGTCTTGTATTCGAATTCTCAGTGAGTGAGGTTGCATTGCACATACCTCATTAAAGCCATTGCAGAGAAAAGTGAAGTGATAGGGAAAATATGAACTTGACCACTTTAGTGAAGTGATGGTGAGAACCAAGTGATTAGATTAGATTCTTTATTCACCGTAGGATTTACATATAAATCATGGCTTCGTCAATTTAACTAGATAACAAGTAACAATATTTACAGTTATGCAAGACTGTTTACAAGTAGTGGTATGATACAACAACAGTATTTACAGATTAATACAATTTTGTAAAGAGTAACATGTTTACAAGTAGTGGTATTGTACAATGAGTAAAAGTATTTACAATTTAATGTCTATATTTCTGGATGTTAAAAGGTATATGCTGTGACAGAACTTTGGATAATGACTGTTTAAATTTGCTGTAGGGCAATGCTTTGTAGTGGTCAGGTAATGCGTTGTATAAATAAGTTCCACTGTGGGTGATGCTATTGCAACTCTTATTTGTACGGCAGAATGTAAAGGGTCTTTCAACACGAGTGTCCTATCTTTAACATGTGATAGCTGCCATTGTTATTGAGTTACAGCAGTCATTTTTTTCATGTGGTTACAGTTTGTTATTGACAAATAGTCATGGAACGTTACAGCATTCAGCAATGCGTAGAAATTGCGAACATTTATTATCAAAATGGATCATCTGTTTGCTAAACCTTCCGTCTATTGTGTGAAGTTTACGGTGTGCATAATCGTCCTTGCGAGAGAACGATTTGGCGTTTGATCGATAAATTTGAAAGAATTGGTTCTGGCAGTGATCAAAGAATGCCTGTACCTAATTGATGTAAACGCTCCAACAAAAACATAGGCGCCATTTGTGAGAGTGTGTGTGAGAATGGAAACAAATCAATTGCTCGTCAAGCGCAGGAATTGTGGCTTTCACCGACCACAACTTGGTGAATTCTACATCTGGACTTGAAGTTTCACGCTTACAAAATGGTGTTAACTCAAGAACTAAAGCCCAACAACCATAGGTTGCGCCGTGTATTCGCTGACTGGGCTATGGAGCAATTGGAAGCTGGCCCGGATTTTTGTCAAAAAATCATCTTCAGCGATGAAGCCCATTTTTGGATGGATGGTTGTGTTAACAAACAAAATTGCCACTATTGGAGCAATCACAATTGAATGCAGATTCAAGAACAATCACTTCATCCCCAAAAGGTGGTGTGGTGTGGATTTTGGTATGGTGGAATCATTGGTCCATATTTTTTCCAAGATGAAGATGAAGAAGCTCTAGCTGTCAATAGAGAAAGATACCAGGCTCTTATAAGGGACTATTTAAGGCCTCAATTGGATGGTATGGATCTCGGAAACATCCGGTTCCAGCAAGATGGTGCCACATGACATACTGCTCTCGAAACAATCGATCTTTTGAAGGAGAAGTTCAGAGGTTTCATCATTACCCGTGGTGGTGATGTTAACTGGCCCCCAAGGTCATGTGATTTAACGCCGTTGGCTTACTTCTTGTGGGGTTATGTTAAATCTCGAGTTTATGTCAAAAAGCCAGAAACAGTAAATGATCTTATGAATAACATCACGTGTGTTATTCGTGAAGTTGGACCTAATTTACGTTCTTCTGTCATTGAAAATTGGGTCAACCGTATACACACAACCCAACGAAGTCGCGGTGATCACTAAACTGATGTTCTTTTCCACACGTAATGACATTAATTATTTTCCAAAATAAAAAAATAAATAAACCTCTATCATTTATAGAACGTGTTTTATTTAAGTTCAAAGATAGGACACTTTTGTTGAAAGACCCTTTAGCAGGTATGTGATTTAACGATCTGGTGTCGTGCATATGATAAATACTAATTGTTTTGAAGAGATTGTTATTTTTGTGTATGAAGCAGAGTGTTTCAAGAATATATATAGAAGGGAGAGGTAAGACCTTTAATTCTTTAAATACTGTTTTACTACATGTTCTTATAGGAGCTTTGTTTTATGATTTTTAGTATTTTCTTTTGTAGTTTGAATATTACATACAGATTTGAAGACATGCCCCATACTGGAATCCCGTAGGTTAGAACTGAGTGAACATAACCAAAATACATGGATTTTAATATGTCAGTGGTACATACTTTACTCGCTACTCTGAATGCATAGCAAATTCGGGACAGTTTGCTAGCCAGATAATCAATATGTGCATTCCAGTTTAGCTCTGGGTCAATCCATACTCCTAGGAATTTGGTTACATTTGTTTCATATATGGGTTGGTTATTAATGTTGATCTGAAATTCTTTATGTATTTTACTAGGACTGAAATTTATAAAGGTTGTCTTAATATTTAAGTACAGCTTATTTCCTGTCAGCCATTTATACAATATTGCATTCTTTTGGTTTATTTCGTTTCCCAACTCAGTAAAATTGCTATTTCTGTATAAGATATTAGTATCATCAGCAAATAAAGTTATTTGTGTTTCTTTGAGATTTGATGGCAAATTATTTATATAAATTAGGAACAAAATGGGTCCCAAAATTGATCCCTGTAGTACCCCATTTCTTAGAGGGACTGAGACAGAATGACTACCGTTAACTTCCACATACTGCATCCTTGAACCAGTCAATTGCTATGCCTCTTATGCCTGCTTTATCTAGTTTGTTTAATAGTATTTTATGATTTACTGTGTCAAACACCTTTGAAATATCTAAAAAGATGTCGACAGCTCGCTAATTATTATTTGTTGCTTCAAGAATATCGTTTATAAATGAGTGTAGAGCATTAATAGTGGATTTTCCCTTTTGGAAACCGAACTGCGAGTGGGTGATCATATCATATTTGTCAAGAAAGGGTACTATTCTTTTGTACATAATTCACTCTAGTATTTTTGAGAATACCGACAATAGCGAGATAGGTCTATAGTTTTTCGGATGATTCCTGTCACCTTTTTTGAAGATGGGATGTACTTTTGCTGTTTTGAGTACCTGGAGAAACATTCCAGCACTTAATGAAGCATTGCAAATATCTACTAATGGGTCAGCAATGCGTGAAGTGACATTGAGAACTTAATGAAGTGACAATGAAAACCAGACAAAGTCGCAATATTTCAGAGAGCGCTTCTGATGTATGGAGTGTACTAATGAAGGTCACATGCAGGATAAGCATGATAGCATCAGAATGTCTGGGTGTATGATTTCAGTCCAGTGTACTGTCTCAACAGTAAAACAGCAATATAAGATCACTTCTAATCAATTATTCTGAAAATAACACAGGTAGCACTGAGCTATTAAATGTGAAATATTTGTTTTGCTGTTTTAAGGAGCATGGTAAGCTGGATGGCTGTGTTCTGAAAAACATTCATTTAAACCTATGTGACTATCAAGTTTCATTCTATTTTGTTGTGCTGGTATACTTGCTGATTCAAAAATAAATTTAAACTAAGATTCAGATATGCCTCTTAGTTGGTCAGTCATTGTCCGTCCATGCTTCCTTCCTTCCTTTTTTGGTCAAAAGTCTATTATCAATTGTAGTTTGAAATAATTCATAATTGAAACAGAATCTTTAAACTTTCTTGAAACAGTATTTGTAAGCTGACATTAGTTTTACCATTTCAGAGAAATCTATAGAGAATCTGGCTCACTTAAGGAAGAATTTCACAAAAATGTTATTCTTACTTTCGAAGTAAATCAGTAATCTTATTTTTTTCTTTAAAATAAATGTGTTGAAAGTATATCATCTGAATCATATAATTTTCCTCTACCTTTACCTATGGTGTAGATTAATAAGTTCAACTTATAATGCAATTTAGGTAGGCTTTTTGCTGCGAAAATGTATTGTAAATGTCAGCCAGACACACATGGAATTGTTGAATTAGGCAAATGAGCCACACTATTGTTACACAAACCTTCATTTACTAAGTTATTAAAGCTGGAACATTTTCAAGTGCATTCGTCGTCATCATCAGCAGTAAGGTGACTGAAGCATGTTCCTACTTCTTTCCTCTACCTCCTCTCCTGGCTGGATTGGATCCTGCTGCCGTCTACTGATAAAGTCTAACAAATTCCTCGGCAGGATTTCAAAACTTACAATATTATCTGCATTCTTGACAATGAATAGTCAGTTCTAATAATGAGGAAACTGGTTTTATTATGCAGATAATATTGTAAATTTTGAAATCCTGCCTACTAGTAATTTGTTAGAGCTTTGTCTCACTACCAGTAGATGGCAGCAGGATGCAATCCAGCCAGGAAAGGAGGAAGAGAAAAGAAGAAGGAGCATGCTTCAGTCACTAACTGCTGATGATGAGGATGAATGTTGTCGAAAATGTTCCAGTTTTAATAACTTAGTAAGTGAAAGTTTGTGTAACAATAGTGTGGCTCATTTGCCTAATTCAACAATTCCATGTGTGTCTGGCTGACATTCCTAATTCAACATGAAGAAAACTTCACTGTTTGTAGTGCTTATGTTTTTAATACCTAACACATGGAACTATTCTGTATATTTGTCCACTAATAAGAGCTAGAAATGGGGGATAACCAAATGAATGCATATAAAGTAGCTATGTTTCAGAATCTGGGCCAGTTTACTTCCATTAAACTATTTACGTGTACAAATATTTTATAAACCGCTCATTAAAGCTGAATGCAATAAGCTATCCTATTTTGATTTATTTTGTCTATATTAAAGTGGTTTCACTTTAAGTTCAAAGGAATTATAAAAAAAATCACCTGACAAGGGAGCACCTCATAGGCTGGTGGGTGAACTACAACTTTTCCCACTTAATTTGTCGTCTCTTCCTCTACGTAAAATAGTTTGGTTCAGATCGTAACACTTTGTGGTTATTCTTGTGCAGAGAAATTCAAAATATCATTATTATAACCTATTCACTTTATGAAACAAAATGTGTTTGTTCAGATTTACCTAGGATTTATGAGGCTATGCGCAGGTGCTTTAGTTCATTTCTAAATAAACCATAAGTGTACTATTTGCCGTGTGGTGCATGTGTTGAGAAAATATTGCTTTCGAGAGTGTCATGGCTGAGAATCCTCTGCCACTGTGAAGATACAAAAATGTGTAAGTGGAGAGCAGACAATTGTTTTAAATGTTTTAACAAATTCTGTGAAAAGTGCCCACTTTTAATCGACAATAAATGTGGTTAGGTGTTGTTTAGCAATAATGGACTTCGTTGTTAGTGATGCAGAGTTGTTGCTGGGAGTGTTTTGTGTCGCATTTGTTTTCTGTTGTATTTTCTAATCTATAGTGTTCATCATTTTCATAATCCGACCCATAAAAGTTTAAGGCAAAAGTAGTAACTGATATTAGTCATTAAATGGATGATTTCTAATACCTAAAGTTAAGAATAGTTTAATCCAGTATCTTTAATCACAGGTGGAGTAGTAGATAGGTAGAACTGCCAAAGTATTCAGGTACCTCTTTTATTTTACATTATACTTTACTTAAATGACATGTATGCTTCAGAAAATTGTAAAATTATAAGTTATGCTGATGACACCACTATTATCTGTAATGCAAATAATGATTGTGACCTTCAGTCACTAGCTAGCAAGGAATCACTTAAGATAGATAACAACTCTGAAAAGACTAATATAATTAAATTTGAGCTAAAAAAAAAACAAAAAAACAGATGCTATGCTTCATATTAACCTTGCAGGTACAGTGTTAAAGGAATCCCCCTCACACAAATTCTTAGGTATACAGGTTGATATATACGTATCATGGATTAATCACATTGATAATCTATGTAAAAAAATTAGTAAAGGCCTGTACCTGTTGAGAGAGTTTGCAAAAACATGTAACATAGATGTTCTCAAAACTATATATTATGGCTTAATTTACTCGCACATCCAATATGGCATAGAAGTATGGAGTGGCTGTAGTAATACCATCATCCAGAGGGTTCTAGTACTCCAGAAGAAATGTATCAGAACAATGTTCAAAATGGGAAAACGTGAGTCCTGTAAGGAAGTCTTCAAAAGAGAAAAACTGTTTACTGTAGTGTCTTTGTACATATATAGAGTAATCTCTGACTGAACTGCACAAACCAAAAACAAATAGTGAAATACATGGTCACGACACAAGGTGTAAATAGGACTTGCACCACACCAAAATAGTTATAATTTAAAATCTATAAACAAAGATCCTTTTATAATTGTTTATATATGCACAACCAACTACCAACTGAAGTAAAAAGTGAAAGCAACAGTATTAGATTCAGACAGAGTGTAAAAAAAATATCTTTTAAACAATCCTGTATATAATATTAATGATTTTCTTCTTTATACTTAACAATGCTTGAAAGAGCCTGTATATAATATTAATGATTTTCTTTAACCTACTGTAACAATCCTGTATATAATATTCATACTGTAACCTTTCAACAAAGTGTAAACACTCATGTATATTTTCTAAACTGTAATTTAACTTTTTGTCTTCTTACTTGACAATGCTCGAAACTTGTAATTGAGTCTATGGGCAATAAATTATCATCATCGTTGTTGTTGTTATTGTTATTATTATTATTATTATTATTATTATTATTATTATTATTATTATTATTATTATTATTATTATTATTTGTCTACTCATAGTATAATGTGTTAAAAGTTTGGGAATAAGACATAAAAATGTTTAAAAGCTAATGATACCCCAAGCTGCAGAATGTGCCATATTCTCATGTTATCTGGAGCAATTTCCTCTCTCAGGTGCTTAGTGCACATCATTCCTCCACGTGGTGCTGCCATGTGCTTGGCAGAGTGATACATTAAGATTTGTTTACTTCTACTTTGAACTTAGAGTGAAACAGGTATAGCTTATTAATAGATCATACAACTCATAACTCAAGAGGACTGGGAATTGCTGTAATGTAAACATGCCTGCTTATAAAAACACTACAGCTTTCATAGGCATTAATGCAATAAAATGAAGATTCTGGGCTTGTAGGCCATTGTCCAACAGATGCAAGTTCACCCAAAGTTTCGCTCATGACTTAGCTGGGCATTTTCCTTGAAAGATGCGACTGGAATCTGCATTTTATTGTATGCCTGCTTATGTTTACCATTTTATCCTAAAGGAGGTACAATATTTCTAGTTCCAAAAATATTGCATGTATTTGCAGAGGAGCATAGCTTTAAAAAGCTGAGAGAATTTGTGAATATGTATATTAATTGCCTGCATCATTTTTAGATAATGGTGAAAATATTTGCACTTATTTACCTTCCACACCATACATCTTTTAAATTTATTTAAAAAGTTATGTTTCATGTTATTGCAAACTTTGATGAAAATGTAAATATTAAATACCAAAACCGTCATTTGATTTCAGAAACTGAATTTTATCAAATTCTGTAATTGTGCAATACAAATTTCAAGAGTGCATTTCATACTGAATAGTAGCAGTACTTTTGTCTGTCTTCTTGTACTCTTACAGTGCCATTTATGTTTCTAGGCTTATCCTCTAGATATGTCACAGTATCCCAGCCTATTCAATTCCACGAGGATTCCAGAAATTGGAAAAGATAGACTCTTCCAAGATGAATCTGCAAAACATGTGCTTGTTATGAGGAATGGCAACTTCTATGCTGTTGATGTGCTGGACAAGAATGGTATTAATTAATTATAAATTGATGTACAGCAGATGTTAACTTTTTATTCTTATCTTAAAGGGGAACTTAACACAAAAATCATGTCGTTTCCCAAATGCAAGATATGCCCTGTAAAATGCAGTGCTAAGATTTATTTCTGCATACTGACATACTTTTATTGCTGCATAAGCTAAATAAAATCTATGGCAGATGTCATCATTGCATTATGTGCATTGTAGGGAGCTTTGGGTTACAAGGAAATCACTGCCACTCATGTGGTAATATGCTTTAGGGTCAGATTCATAGTCACTGCTTACATGTAAAGGAGAAGCTTAAGCAATAAGTATTTCCTTTTGATAAGGAAATGATTATTACCAGTATACACAGACAGTATTTATACGCTCAGCGCTAAACTCTTGCTTATTTCTGAAGCACATGTGATAACATGGTTCAGATGTTTCGCAGCCACTCAGATGTGCGAAGGAATGTGTAAATGAACATGAGGTGACCATAGCCAGCCACCATTTTCATATTTGTTGTTTTGTTGACAACAGCTGTTGAGCACATGGTAAAGGTTTGCGAGTTTTTAATAGTACATTTATTAATTAGTTAGTTTACTTTATTTTAAAATCAAGTAGATTGTAAATTTAGTTACAGTTTGTAATATTAGTTACATTGGTTAGGTCAAGGGAGGCCAAAACAGCTTTCAGTTCTGATTCATACTGGAAATGCATCCCACAAAGCAATTGCAACGGCTGCACTGTTTGTGCATGACACAGACAGCAAGAGGTGTCCTATGACTAGATTGGGCGCATATGACTGTTTGAAATTAATGTACTCATTCAGAGAACTGCATTATTTGTAGAGTTATACAATAGCAGTGTTTAATTACAAAGAAACACTTGCAATTAATACATATAACATTATGTTTCACAAATGTTGTGTATCTGCCAACAGCTAATGTACTGTACACTTAGAAATGTTTATTTAATACAGAAATTCCTCCGCAAATGCAACTAGTCTTTGACCAACCATTGTACGTGTTTTAAGGCTCCTCTTCCCCATGTATTGTTTACATTATTATGGAATTGAAGTTAGGGGTTATATCACATATGTTACATACAGCCAATCACGGCTGGTCACACAAATGTCTGTCTGACAGACAGCTTCTACGTTTAGATTTCAAAATTTTCATTTGTGAGAACAGTTGCTCATATACATAGGTTGTTCCAAAAATAGCTTCCACGTTCCTGTGTATAATTCATAGAGGTTACAGTTTGTATATTATTGTTTCATTGATATGTCCTCTTGTAATTCAGTGAGTTCCTCCTGAATATGTATTCTTCTTTTCTGACATCTATGTAGAATGGATCGGTGTACACAGAGATAAGGTTTTCTAAACGTTTCAAATCTGCAAATTGATTCTCTGTAAATTCAACTTTTAGATTTTTTAACATTGCACTGTAGCTATTGAGTTTTTGTGGAGGAACACACGCAATAGAGTTCAAACAGGGAAAGCAGTGAAATTGGGATTCCTGGACATGTTCAGTTCAAATTTCAAGTTTCTTAACAAGTGTGTTAATCTGGCAGTACATATTGACAACATTTTGTTTTTGGCCTTGCAAAGAAATATTGAGTGTGTTTAAGTGTTCACAAATGTCGCTCAAAAATGCTAAATCACATATCTACTTGTCATTACTCAACTCTGCAATTGCTCTTCTGTGCTGTTTCATATATTATCTGCTTCAGCGATGGCCATTTAAACCCTGCACAGGCCGGGAATGGATACCCAATAAACAGCGCAAGACATTCAAATTGTTAAATGGGGTAAAACTGCTTCATAAATACACATTCATATCTTCCATATTTATTAAGCTATTTTAATGAAACAAAAACTGGTTTAAAGCTCATTAAAGGTAGTATACATTTACGGTATCAACAAAGTGTAGACTATTTTTAAAAAATGTTGAAATTTCATTACTTTGTTTCTCTGTAGCAAAAGCCATTTGTGCGTCGAATGCACCTAATTTGTGAGTCAGCTTGTTTGTGCATTCGAACGATATAGCTGCCTCAGCGATGTGTTCTCCGGTTCAAGGTTTCATGCTTTCATTTATATTACACAATAATGTACTTCTGTGTATTGAAACATGCCAGCTACAAACAAAGCAAACTTGTCTGTCAGCATTTGTATATACCTACGTCTTAGAATATTACACAACTGAAGTGTATGGTAGAAGAATGCAGTGATATTTTCATTCAGTCTGAAAAGCTTTCGTGTTCTGTACTGAAAAGCACATTTGAAATTGTTGTATCTCAGTGCTAACCATGGCTTCAATTAGTAACATAGCAAATCAATTAGCTTGCGTAGGAAGTGTACGGGCTTCTGAAATTACTTCAGAAAATGTGGAGGACTTTTTGCTGTGTGATAGTGATTTGGATATAGACAGTGAGTTTTCAGATTTTGAGGGGGTTATTGAGGATATAGGTAGCAGTGAGGAAGAAAATGACACTCTTCCTTCAGGTGTACGTGAAGAATCAACATTGTGGAGCGGTCAAAATAACTCCAACACAAATAGACATATCTTCACGAACACACCCTCTGGTGTACAACCCCAGGCTCAACTGACTTCTGACAGCCAACCAATTGACATTTTCACAAATGTTTTTACTGCTGACTTAGTGTCTCTCATTGTTACGGAAACAAATGTATATGCAAGTAAGGTGAAGGAAGACCTGACCTCTAAAGGCAATTTAGGGCCTAAGAGTAGAATTCAGAAGTGGACAGAAGTAACACTGAATGAGATTTACAGGCTTCTTGGTCTAATTAGGCTCATGGGTGTTATTCATAAACCTACATTACTCATGTACTGGTCTACAGATGACATGCTAGCTACTCCACTTTTTGGGAAATGCATGTCAAATAGCAGGTTTACCTCCATTTTGTGGTTCCTTCATTTCACATGCACAGAAAATGTAAATGATAAACTACACAAAATCAGGCTGGTTTTCGATTATATTATGTCAAAATTTAAAGAAAATTATGTGCCTAGTGAAAAAGTCACTGTTGATGAAAAAAGCTCGATGCTTTGGAAGGGTCGCTTAGCTTGGAAGCAATACATCAAAACAAAGAGGGCCAGATTTGGCATAAGGAGTTTTGATCTTTGTGAAAGTAAAACGGATATCTTTTAATAGTTGCAAATACACTGGTCAAGGGACTGATAATACTGGAGACAAAGATTTGGAGTTATCTGGCTCCATAGTAATGCACCTGATGGAACCTCTACTTGATCAGGGTAGGACTGTATATTTAGATAATTGGTACAGCTCCCCAAAATTATACATGGCCTTATACAAAATAAAAACAAATGCAATTGGAACAGTACGTTCAAATCGTATTGGCTTGCCAAAGGTCGTGAATACAAAGGCTCTAAGGAGAGGAGAAATGCAGGTGCGTCAGCTCCCACCTTTGATCTACATTGCTTGGCAAGACATGAGGATAGTTACGGCATTATCTAATTGCAGCTCTAAGATTTTGATGATTGACACTGGAAAAATAGATTCTGACCCCAAAATGTCAATTTTCAAGCCTGATGTTATCCAGGAATACAATATGCATATGGATGCTGTGGATCTAGTAGATCAGGTATTGCAAGCATATCCCTCTTTACGAAAAACAGTTAAATGGTATAAAAAAGTATTTTTGCACTAGTTGGATATAACCATATACAATTGTTTGGTAATTTGGAGAGCTAAAAACCTGACATACCTGGACTTCTGCATATCAGTAGCTCGTAGCCTAATTGAGCAGTATAACATTCAGAGGCCTCTTCATACTGGGGGTAAGAAATCCACAACCCCTGCAGCCCTCAGATTTGAAGGAAAACACTTTCCTAAAAGGATACCACCCACCACAAAAAGGTTGCATCCATTTCGAAAGTGTCTGGTGTGTCGCAAAAAAGGCACTTGCAAGGAAACTAGTATGATTTGCCATGAATGTGATGTGCCCTTGTGTGTTTATCCATGTTTTGAGGTATACCATTCAAGAAGAAACCTTTAAAGGTGAGCCTTAATGTCTTATAGAATTTATTTAAATTTGTTATAAAAGAGAAAAATTATAATATTTAGGGTTAAATAAGCATTAAATGCATGTATACACAGGACGTCTATGACGTCCATATCCTTTCTCCTGCATTTTAACATGGACTTCATATGACGTCCATATCCACGAAAGGGTTAATCAATAATGTTCTGAAGATCAAAAAATCTACAAAGCATCTGACCTCTACTCAGCCACCTGACGTCACAAAAGTATTGTAGATCTTCAAATTTCTGTTCTGAAGATGCCATTAAACGTCTAAATTGACGTGCTTCAATGTACTGTTCTTTATTATATTTACACATTGAGTCACAACTTTCATAACAGTTGGCATGTCTACAGATTTTGCAGAAAGGGCTTCTTGGTGTAGAATGCAATGCAAGGTACAAACATTTTCTATACCTTTTTCCATAAGAAATGTTTTTAGCCTGCCAATTAACCCTTTCTTATCTCCAATCATTGAGCGAGCTCCATCCATTGCAATTGACGCTGTCTTGGACCAATCTAAATTGTGATTATTTACACACATATAAACAGCATTGAATGTCTTCTCCTTTAGTAGTATCTTCTAAGGGAAATAATTCTAGCACCTACTCTTTAGCATTTAATTCATCAACTCCTCTTACAAATATTGCCAACTGAGTTGTGTCAGTCAAATCTGTGCTTTCATTGAGAGGAGCTAGAGAGAAGTACACAAATTTATGGGCTTTCACATTCACTTGTCTACTTGTGTCAGTGGACAACTCAATTCTTTGGGAGATACTTTGTCGCGAAAGATGCAAGGTTTTAAAATTAGTCAGTCTCTGGGGGCACAAATTTTTTTACCACATCCATCATACATAATTTAACAAACTCCCCCTCTTGAAAAGATTTAAGGGCTTTACCTATGTTCCATGCCACGAGCAACTAGCTAGTAGCCGTTTTGTCTGTCATATTTTGTGATTTAGTAACAGGAACAGTGTGCTGCTGCTTTAACTCAGTTAGTTTCTTGGCTTGTTTCAATTCTGAAATAATGAATCAATACACGCCATGCGAGTAATCTGCAGTTCTATGGTAATATAAATAATAATAATTATAATAGTCCTACTAATACTATTGCAATAATGATGGACGTAGCATATACCGTATTTACGCAAATCTAATGTGCACCCTTTTGACCAAATGCAGTACTCAAAATTGTGATGCACATTAGATTCGCTAGCGCATTAGATTGGAGTGCAAATCTGTTCTGCAGAATGCCAGTAACATCATTCATTTTTTTTGTTTATTACGTCATAATGGTTGCTGGAGTTAACATGCATCCGGAAACTCACAACAAGCTAGCAGCTCATTTATCATTGGCCTGTTATTGAGCATTTTTAGTTATGATATGGAGGGCAAGGGCAAACAGAGAAGAACATCTTATGATGCTTCTTTAAAGACTAAAGTAATCCTTTATGCTAAAAAAAATGGTAATGGAAAGGCAGGAAGGGAGTTCAATGTATCAGAGAGCAACGTTTGCTTGTGGCGAAAACAGAAATTGGCATTATTTGCTACTAAAGCTAGTAGGAAGAAATTTACGGGTCCTCGCAAAGGAAGACTTCCTGAAGTTGAAGAAAAAGTGTTGGAATTTGTGTGTGAAAGGAGGAAGAATGGGCAACCTGTGACCAGTGTCACTATATGAAAGAAAGCTAAGGAGGAGGCTGAATTCTTGGTATTCTGAAACAAGAATTTAAGGCTAAGGCTTTGGTAATAAATGCGTCATCTAACAATAGGGCACATTCAATTCTATAATGTATGGTTTATATATACGATAAATCTATTGTTGTATTAAATAAATTTAAATGAAATACCTATTATCTATTTTCTGTCATAGATGCGCTTTACATTCGATACAAACCCTTTTTTCATAATTTTAAGTTTCAAATATGGTGTGCGCATTAAGCCGTGTCCACACTGATTAACATTTAACAGAACTTGTCAAGTGCAACATGTTGATATTTGCATGTTGGCTGAATTTCGGTTGCAGGTTTGACTTAACATGTTAACCGAGAAGTGTTGCACTTGACACTTTCAACATGTTGGGTGTTTATTGCTTGGGATGGAAAACTTGTTAAGTCCACTTACTCTTCGTGTGTGATCGGGCGAGCTTCGGAAGTTTCCGGGATGTAACCATGGCAACGGCGTACTTCCGATTCCTGCTGCACGCTATCATCACATGTTCATTATTTCCGTTGTTACTTTGGATTCGTGATTTGGTGTGCTCCACATAGTTATAATGGAATGAACAAAAGAAAAGATTCTTTCTTTAATGAATGAAATTATCTTGAGACCGTCATTGTGGGATGTTTCGGCAAATCTGCTCTTAGTTCTCTTTGTTGAAAATGGTTATAAACGCAATAGGAAAGTGAATAAATTACCTTAAGAGTGAGTTTAGAAGTGGATGCGATCACTTCAACAGGTGGTGCCCACCTGTTGCCCACCTGTCCGCCCCCCCTTTTAGGTGTTTTACTTTTATAGGCAAATGGAGTTATGAACACAACAAACCTAGCCATTTTTGGCTAAATTTCTTTCTTGGGCCCACCTATATTAGGTATAAGGAAGTGAGAAATAATGTAATAAATTACCTTATGAGGGAATGTAGAAGTAGATGCGAACTGTTGTACATCAGGCGCCCGCCAGAATGCCAGTTTTTTGTGCCTTACTGAAATAGGGGAATTGGGAAACTAACTAGAAAAAACGTGGCCATCTTCACGGTAATGCTGATGCTCATTTGGAAGTGCCAAATGAAGTAAGAATCTGGGAATCCGCTAAGTAAGGGATGTGTTGGTACTTCTTATTATTCATATGTTATAGCCGCTTAACAAGAGCGCCACGCATTTAGAGCAAGCTGTGCACAAAGAAAAGAACATGGTGTACACAGGCTGTTAAAATAGCGTGAAGACAGTAATGAAAGACTATTTTGAGAAAATTAAAATTTTCGAAAAATGTTCCATGTAGAGGGTAATCTGGGGTGGGAGGATTTTCTCAAAAACCTTCGTTTCGCATCTCTGGAAGATACAGAACCCAAATACCAAGTTTGGTGTTTATCCGACTGTTTGTTTCTGAGTTATGCTGTTCACAGACAGACACACACAAGGACATGTTTCCAAAAATCCTTTTCTTGAATTCAGGAGACCTCAAAACATGCATTTCCGGTGAAATCTCGGTATCGAATTTTTGAGTGGAATGCAATACTTCCCCTATTTACTATACGTAGTAGAGAAAGTAAAAAGTTTACAAAGGCAATTTACCCCCATTTTTTAGCTAAATCACATGCAAAGTGGGAAACTCCAACCTAAATAAAAAGTGAAATCCGCTAAATATGTGATGTGCTGATGTTTCTGCGAACGTGAATCATTCGAGTTTTAGACGCGCAGATCCCTCGGCTACGCCCTGCAATAGCTAAATCCTCATCACTGGAGTCCATTTTGCTTAGCTGAAAGATTTTGTTGTCCCAACAAGTCAACCAGTGTGGATGGAATGTTAAATGTTAACCGTTACATGTTGAAGACATATGACATGTTGGATGAACGTTTTGTTAATTGTTGAATGTTAAACTGTTGACATGTTGAATAGTGTGGACTCACCTTTAGATTCGCATAAATATGATGATGATAATCAATAATAATAATTAATAATAATATCTTTTCGTTCCACATATTCAGCATGACATGTGCAATAGTGCCACTGTATATTACTTTGAAATATGCCATTTATAATTGTTGAACATATCAGACACTTCATATTTTTGTTATATTTAGAACAAAAAACAGGTCTTCCCATTCCGTTTGGAACTTCCTCTTCTTTGATGTTGAAGTAGCTGACACTGCCATTATTCGTAGCACACTCACTGTTCATTCTGTGAGTATATGCCTCTCTCAAGGCTATAGATAGACTGACCTCAGTAGTGTGTGTTCAAGTAAGCAATTTGGTTGCACGCAAAGGGAGGAAAGACACTGGTGATTACCAGTGATTACAGGGATTAATCACGATGCAGGATGTAACCGCAAGTCCTATTTTGGACGCCTTTGAGTTAGGGCATAAACATGTGCAAAGGAAAACATTTCAGTGAGCAGGAAAGAAACCAACTAAAAGGGTTAGTGCTGAGATACAAAGATATCGTAGAATGTAGGTAATTGGATGCTGTGTGATGTACTAACCTTAAATGCTGTTCACTCATGGACTGTTATAAAACTGAAAGCCTGACTTTCTAGTGTGAAGTGTTGGAAGTATTTACAATCTGTGCACTGTACATATGCATGCATGGAAGCAAATCACAAATACAATTAATGTACCATCTAGCACTAAGCAGAAAAGCAAAGTAGCCAATAAATTACAATATTTGGCTTGAATAGCGGTTTTAGATGCAAAATCGGTAAACCTCTGTTCAAGATTCTGATAACCCAATACATATTTGCGAATTAATGATAAAGAAGCATGACCTGTTGAGTGATCCATTGCAATCGTAGTGATTAGGCAAAATAGGCAAGTTAATGGAGAAAATCACTGCAGAGGTGTACTTCGTTTATTGCAGAAATATTTCCACATTTTAGTTTTAGGATTTTGTTAAGCGATTGTTAATAAATGCAGCAGAATCTCTTTTCTAAGGACCAAATGATTTTGGACATCATCAATTGGAAAACGTTTGAACAGAAAACATTATATAGTGTTATTGCACTGAGATTCTATGCATCATCATCTTTTCAAGTAAGCCTATCTCATGTTGCAACTTCATAACCTCTGTTAAGGTTATGTTGGTTAGCAGAGACATTAGATTATTACAACAGCAGCTTTGGTGAACTGATATCGCTTCTTAAATTCAGCTTCACTGTACGTTTCAAGTGAATTGTGCAAATCGCTCAAATACCACTTATTTTGTTATGAGACTCCATGTACCTATGAAATCACTGTTATCGTTAACATCTGTTGTAGGCAGTTCAAGATGACATCTGCTCTCCTTATTGCATATAAGCGGAAGTTAGAGCTTCCTTATATGAAAAAACATTTCCTTAATAAAATTCTAGTGACAACACATTCTAACTTCACTCTTTCAAGATAATTACCTTGAACGCATTTCAAAGACACCTTGTCTTCATCATCAGCTAAGAGCCACTAACGAGTCCATCAGTTTCATTGGGCTTCCTGACATTGACGTCATTTTTGGCTTGATGTATTTAAAGATGAGATCCTTTTCCGGAGGGAAATTGAAATTCATTAGATGGCTTTTGTTTTCTTGTATGAGGAGTTTTTCCCATATCGTCAATTCTATTGGATTTTAGATCGACTTGATTAGATTTATTTCATTATGGATGTTGTGGTTTGAATTCCAGAAATGATATGCGATGGCAGATTTTTTGGTTTCTTTGTGTCTTATATTTCTAAAATGTTCTTTCAGTCTCACCTCTATATTTAAGTTTGCAATCACTACAATTTATCTGGTAAATGCCTGGCATTTTAGTTCTAGGAATTTTATCTTTTGTGTTTGTTCTTATTATGTTATTTAAACTATGTTTATTGATGGGTGCTAGTTTGATGCTCCACTGCTTTGAATATCTTTTGGAATTTTTTATGTGTTCAAGGATGAAATGTGAACTTTTTAAAACTATTCTCTTCTGTTATTTTTTGTAGTGTAGTAATTTCCTTTCTTTCTTTATCTTGTTTAAATTTTTTGATTTTCTTGTATACTAATTCTTTTGCAAAGCCATTTTTGTAGGCTACTTTTATGATGTTTTGGAGCTCTTTCTTATATTGCTCATCTTTCAAGATTATGTTTACCAATCTGAAGACCAAACTGTTGAAAATTGCATGTTTATGTGGTCATGGGTTATATCCTTTGTTCTTTATGTAATTATCCGTGTGTGTAGGTTTTCTAAAAATTACTAATTCTAATTTATTAATAGTTCTGATGACTATTATATCCAAGAAAGGGAGTTTGTTGTCTGATTCTATTTCCATTGTGAATTTTACCGAGCTGTCTATCAAATTAAGGAACTTCCAGGTATCTTCGGCAAGTTTCTTGTTAACTAAAGTTTTAAAAAGTTCACATTTCATCCTTGGGCACATAAAAAATTCCAAAAGATATTCAAGCAGTGGAACATCAAACTAGCACCTACCAATAAACATAGTTTAAATAACATATTAAGAACAATTACAAAAGATAAAATTCCTAGAACTAAAATGCCAGGCATTTACCAGATAAATTTTAGTGATTGCAAACTTAAGCATATAGGCAAAACATAAAGGAGCATAGGGGTGAGACTGAAAGAACATTTTAGAAATATAAGACACAAAGAAACTGAAAAAATCTGCCATCGCATATCATTTCTGGAATTCAAACCACAACATTAATAATGAAATAAATCTAATCAAGTTGATCCAAAATCCAATAGAATTAACGATATGGGAAAAACTCCTCAAAAAAAAAGAAAAAAGAAAGTCATCTAATGAATTTCAATTTCCCTTCGGAAAAGGATCCCATCTTTAAATACATCAAGCTGAAAATGACGTCAACATCAGGAAGCCCAACAGCGACCTCTACACCGGAACCGACAGACTCGTTAGTGGCTCTTAGCTGATGATGAGGACAAGGTGTCTTCGAAATGCGTTCAAGTTAATTATCTTGAAAGAGTGAAGTTGGTGTGTGTTGCCACTAGAATTTTATTAATATTTTAACTACTTCACTGTGTTTCCCATTAATTGTTATGTTAAAACCTTTCCTTAGTCTCCTGAAAGAGTAATATCTGTAAATTGAAAATTGCTGCTTAAGGACTTCCTTGAAATAAGTGACGACTATGAATTTGACCCTTAATAAATGTTCTTCCTTATATTTCAGTTCAAGAGAATTGCATTTTGTCATGATGTTTATGGTGATGGTGTTACTGTGACACTTTAGTATTATTACACAATGTAATATTGATAAATTGCTTTACTTATGTAAATTTTAGCAGAACATGTTTCAAGCACCTATGTGTCCATCCTCAGCTAACATCTTGCTATGGATAAGAGGAATGTAAACTACTGGGGAAATAAAACTGTTAAACGTAGATTTGCATACATTTTCCACACTTAATACAAAATCATCTGTTCTCATCCCTCCAAAATTAGCTCAAATCTACATCGTCTGTCCTCGGTGTTCTAAAGTAAATGCATGGGATTTATTGTTTATTTATCCTACACAAGATTTAATCTTAATGTGTTTTAAAGCTTAGTTATGTGTATTCTTAAGCTTAACTGAAAGTACCCTTTTTTTTACCAATTTATCAAAATAGCATTTTGCACTAATATATTGAGCCTTTATTCACAAAAGTGAATTATGTCTCTCTCCATGATCCACAATGTCCCTACCCTGTGCATGATTTATAGATGGTCTGCCCATCTATAATTCCTGATTATCTTTTGTAACAATTAACATTTATTAGTCAGTTAAATAGTCTTTTCAGATCAAGTTTTGCTAATGAAACAAGCTATAATATAAAATATTGTGTTAAAGGTAATATCCTTCAACCAGCTGATATCCTTGCATGTATAAAGTATATTCTGGAAGATACATCTCCAGCTGCTGAGTATCCTGTTGGAGTACTTACTACAGAAAATAGAGACACCTGGGCTAAAGCACGGAAACATTTAGAAGAAAGTGGAAATAGTGATGCTCTTAGAAAAATTGATTCTAGTATTTTTAATCTGGTATTGGATGATATGGAAATAAATGATGATTTGGGCTTCATGCTTCATCATTTTCTTCATGGAGATGGAACAAACAGGTAAACAGGCATGACATATTATAATGCTAAGCTAGTGTTGAAAAACTGATGATTATAATACATATTAGCATGACTCCAAAAGTTTTAAGTACAAAGGCATTTAAGTTAAACACAATGATTCTCCATTTTGAAATACCGTATTTACGCGAATCTAATGTGCACCTTTTTGACCAAATGTAGTACTCAAAATCGTGGTGCGCATTAGATTCACTGGCACATTAGATTTGAGTGCAAATCTGTTCCGTAGAATGCCAGTAACTTCATTCAAATGTTTCGTTTATTACGTCACAATGGATTGCTGGAGTTAACATGCATCCGTAAACTTGCGACAAGCTAGTCGCTAATTTATCATTGGCCTGTTATTGAGTGTTTTTAAGTTACAATATGGAGGGCAAGGGCAAACAGAAGAATTTCTTATGATGCTTTTTTAAAGTGTAAAGTAATCCTTTATGATGAGAAAAAAAAATGGTAATAGAAAGGCAGGAAGGGAGTTCAATGTATCAGAGAGCAATGTTCGCTTGTGGCGAAAACAGAAATTGGCATTATTTGCTACTAAAGCTAGTAGGAAGAAATTTACAGGTCCTCGCAAAGGAAGACATCCTGAAGTTGAAGAAAAAGTGTTGGAATTTGTGTGTGAAAGGAGGAAGAATGGGCAACCTGTGACTAGTGACACTATATGAAAGAAGGCTAAAGAGGAGGAGGTTGAAGTTCTTGGTATTCCGAAACAAGAGTTTAAGGCTAACCATGGATGGGTGGATCATTTCATGCAGTGGACGAATTTATCTCTAAGAAGGCGTACAACAATGTGCTAGAAGCTTCCTGCAGAATTTGAAGACAAACTACAAACGTTTCAGCAGTATATCATTTCACTTCGGAAGAAAAATAAAATTTCCATGGGGCAAATAAGCAGCGCTGATGAGATGCCAATTTGGTTTGCTATGCTGTGGAACTACACTATTACTGAGAAGGGGACAAAGAAAGCTATCATCAAAACAACTGGGTGTGAAAAACAGCGCGTAACACTAATTTTGTTCTTTAACAATGTGTGACCTAACAATAGGGCACCTTCAATTCTATAATCTGATGGTTAATATATAGGATAAATCTATTGTTGCATTAAATAAATTTAAATAAAATACCTATTACCTATTTTCTGTCATTGCTGCGCTTTACATTCAATATAAACCCTTTTTTTCGTAATTTTAAGTTTCAATTATAGGGTGCACATTAGATTTGCGTAAATACGGTATATTTATTCTTTATAGATATTTTATAACTCTGTTATTCTAACCTTCCTCGTAACTTGCATAATTCTATCATGGCAGTATTGTGAGAGGACATTGTTGGCATTACTAGAATTTGCATATAAAAAGTTTTGTTGACATTTTCCATATTGAGCCTCCGATACATGTTTTATCTCTGCAGACTGGACATTTGAACATTGTCATCTATACTAATATCATAAAGAAAGAAAGTTTGCATGCATGCATGTGTGTATTAATAATAATAATAATAATAATAATAATAATAATAATAATAATAATCTCAAAAATCACTCAACCAATTTTGATAATTCTTTCACCATTGAAAAGTCCTATTCTTCCACATGGTCACAGGCTATATAATGTTTTCTAAAATTTGAAACTGGGCTGCTTAGTTTTCTTTTTCATATTCATATCACCAAATTTGAATCCTGTTTCATTTAATATGGAATCAGAGGCTACTTTTGGCTTTGTATTGCAAATATGGCACATTTTTAATGATTTTGGGTCCAAATGGGCAATTGGAGAGGCTTAAAATATGTTAAAACTGAGTTTTTTAGGGGGATGTATATCGTTCATATCACCACATTTCCCTCATATTTCACTAAAGTTTTGTAAATTAATATTTGTGGTATGATTTTGACAACACCAGATGCATTTGGATTCTAGAAACTGATAATGATAAGCTACTGTTACATTCCCCTGTTTTCAACCCCTAAATTACAAATCAACATTCTTTGGTTTATCTAGATGAAAATTTATACACTTATACTAGAGGATTCAACAAAAATTATGTATAAGCTACCTTACAAGTCTAAAAACCTACCCCTACCATATTTCCAACCCCTTATGTATTTTTTTTTTTTTAAATAGAATAAACTTTATTTGTACATTTTTGTTTTTACACAATCCTTTTTACAATATTCCACTTGTAAACTAACTTAACCTATGTACAAATTTTCTTGCTAGCTGTGTCCTACCTATACTGCTCATTTGCCTGGCACTCTGGCCTTATGGCTCAGCTGAGCAGGCCTTGCTATCCTTAATCACCTATGATCCATCCTCTCCCTCCTCCATTTGCCCTTCTACCTTTCTTATCTCTCTTGCTTTTGTAATCCATTTCTCCTTTACTTTCTTTAAGAACTCCCCCATATTCTTATTTTTCTTTTCTTGTTAACATTTTAATTGCTACTATTTTTCCATCCATTTTTTTCCCATTTATCCTCCCATACTTCTTGTCTCCATTCTACTAATTCTTTGCATTCTGTCATATAATGAATGCTCTGTGCTTTCACTGCCTCCGCATAGTTCACAAATTCTGTTTTTTCTGCCTCTTAGCCCTCTCAGATACATTGATCCTGTTCTCATCCATGCAAACGCTTCTTTTTCTGCTCTATTACAATAATCCACATACCCTTCTCTTCCCCATTTCCTTTTTACTAATCTATAGAACCTTAGTGATTTTTTGTTCTCTAAGCTTTCCCAAATCTCTTGTCTTTCTATGTCTTCCATGTTTCTTACTGTTATCCAGAAGCCGTTGCTATTTCTTTCTCCTGCTCTCCAAATATCTCCCATTCCTATCTTCTCCATAATTTTTTCTACTGCTGTCCACCAGCTATTTTTATTTTTCGTACTCTTTTGTTGTTCCATACATATCCTTAAAATTTCCCCTTCATCTTTTTTCAGGCATCTAAACCAAAATTTCAATATCCTTTCCAGTATCACTCCCTTTCTTTTTGTTCTTTCTAATTCCACTAACGCTACTTCCCCTGGTGCTGATCTTGGTAACCCCAAAAGCTCTTTACAGAATGTTCTATAGATAACCCCTTATGTAGAAATCTGCACTGTTTAAACCATATGGTCAAAATATTGCACAATTATACAACAGGAGATGGCAAAAATCTAGGTTACATTACAACTTCCAAACATCACCTAATCTTTATTTTGAATTATATAGTGCTCAAAAATTTTAAAAACTACCCTACTTTATTTTCAACATCTTATAGATAAAACTATACTGTTTGGTTAACTAGTGCACAAATTTGTGCACTTGGTTTATAGGACTTGTCGAAAATTATAGTATATCATACAACTTCAAAAAGCTACCCATACTATGTTTTTCAACCCCTTACATACAAATTGTCAATATTTGACTAATCTGGATGAAACTATGGACACTTACACTTTAGGTACATGTGCAAATTACAGACAGTACTTTCACAAATCATCTCTATTCTTATTTTTAATTGTGTACTTATAGAATGTAGCAATGCAGTGTTGGGTAAGACGCTAGTGTTTTATAAATACAACATAATTTGCACTGTATCAAATTGTTGGGCTGAAGTAATTAAATATGTTATATATTGGTGTGAGTAGTTTTTAACTTTTTTATTTTTTACCAATCAATATTTAAATTACCAGGGTTGCCCAGTAAATAATGCCCCACAATTTATTTCGCAGTGAAAAACATTTTTGAGAAATGTACAAATTTAGATGCGAGTTACTTGAAGTTTACCGCGTGTGTATGCAAAGTTTCTGTTTCTTCGGACAGATAGCATAGGTGTAGGAATATTTTAAAATGGCACCTGTAAGTGACATCCCTCATAAACACCGTGCTGTGATTGAATTTCTCGTGGTAGAGAAAGAAACAGTGGGGAATATTCATAAACGTTTGTGCAAAGTCTACGGAACATCTGCAGCCGATAGGAGTACCGTTGGTCGCTGGGCACAGAGGGTGGCAGCATCATAGGGCGGTGCTGTGGAGCTCCAAGATTTGCAGCAGGCTGAAGGCTTCCCACGGCTGTCATGCCTGACATGTTGCAGCGGGCTGATTCATTAGAGAGGATCGATGCATTAAGGCTCGGCAATTGGCACTGAAGCTGTCAGTAAGTAAAGGAATTGTGGATGTGATTATCAATGTGCTCGGATACAGAAAAGTGTGTGCCAGATGGGTGCCTCAGTGTCTTCTGTTGATCACAAATCCCAAAAAAAGAAATTGCTTCCGATTTGTTGCAATGCTTTGAACCTGACGGGGAGGCCTTCTTGTCCCAGATTGTGACAGATGATGAAACGTGGGTGCATCACTTCGAGGCTGAGACAAAAAGACAATCGATGGAGTGGCGCCATGATGACTCTCCACAGAAGAAAAATCACAGATCACAGTGTTCTGGGGTTCTGAGGGCCCAATTCTCATTGATGTGATGCCAAAAGGCAGCACCATTATTTCAGAAAGTTACGTCAAAACATTAAACAAACTTAAGCAGCGCTTCCAGCGACTGCAGCACCATGTCAACCCAGGGGAGGTTTTCATTCAGCACAATAACGCTCGTCCTCACACAAGTTTGAGGACTTCTGCCCACATCGCCAAACAGGGTTGGACAGTGTTACCCCATCCCCCCTATAGTCCTGATTTGGCCACCTCAGATTTCCACTTGTTTGGGCCACCGAAGAATGCCATTCGTGGAAGACATTTCGAAGATGACGAAGTGATTCATGCAGTGAAAACCTGACTCCACAGGCAGAGTAAAGATTTTTACCGACAGGGAATACATGCCCTTGTGTCTCGCTGGAGAAAGGCCGTGGAACCTGAAGGCGATTATGTAGAAAAATAAAGGGAGCAGACAAAACATTAATCTTTCATGTATGTAAATTTCAATTTTGTGGAATAAATACTTTTGGAGCAAAAAAATATGGGGCATTATTTATTGGGCAACCCCCGTATTTGAATGAACTAGAGAAAAATAAACTTTTAAATATGCATATGATAACCTTGGTAATCACTGGATGGCTGTTTCAAGTGGTTATTTGCACATCTTCAGTGGCTACTGGTCGACTGAGGTTGGAAATTCCCAATTCTATCTGAATAGCCATCTCAACTTCAAATCTCATACCTGTTGAATAGCATAATACCCATCACAACCTTACCAAGTGAAAATGAATCTAAGGCTTCAGTCGAGTAGTAACCACTGAAGATGCATTGATAACCCTGCAAAACGGCCATACAGTGATTATATTACTGCCATTTTAACTCCGGCTCTGACATTTAGCACAACTGAGAGAGGCAGTGTTGCCAATTCTTACCCCTACTGTCAACACGTGTGTATACCTGTACCATCTCTTCGTAAAATGCGAACGATGAAATAGTTGCTTATGTTAGAGCATTTAAAGTATGGAGATAGCATTTACAGGACACTTAAACAAGGGTAATGCAGTAAATTGCATGCGCACAGAAAACAAACTTCACCTAGACTAAAGCTAACAGCTACTGATGACACGTGCTCCACTTACAAGAGAATCGGTAACACAGCCCAAACTGCAATGTATGCACACGGAGAGGGAGCCTGTAGTTGGTCCTAGCAGACAACTTCCACCCTTGCGAGTCAACCCAGCACTGCAAACCTTGCCAGATTTTCAATTCTTTTCTTTCGTGTTATGTTTTACATGCAGCAAAGCTCTAAGCAACAACAGTAGACTATATTTATTACAGACTTACAAGAAATCAAATTACAGTCCCGATTTATCTGTGGAAGCGAACTAAAATACCTTCCTTTAGTACGGAAATTCACACCACAAGTATTGCTAAAGGTGAACATTTTGATAAATGCCTATCTCTTTCTTTACCCTCACAAAACATCAGGGCAGGAGATACAGCGGCGTAGGTATAAATAAAGATATTTTATTGTCATGATTTTTATAGCAATAGGCAGCAACATGTAAGGAACATACACGCTAAGATATACAAATGGTCCAAAAATGCATATCTCTCTCTCCCTCTCCAAATATATATATATATTTTTTTTTTGAACAAAATGTATGTAATATTAGCCATAACTTTTAAATGGATCAATAGTGCTGACTTTTTTTTAATCTCACAGGGGCTAGGGGCCCTCCAGACAGCATAAGGGGCAGTGACCCAGTGGGCCCAAATTGGGGATGAGGGCATGGAACTTCAGAATTTTAAATAGAACTATGGTATAGATTTGAGATATACTGATAGTCCTTAATAAACAAAGAAACTTTTGTTTAAAACATTTTTTTCTAAAATGAAAACTTAAGAATTTATAGGGCATTGCATTTTATTTAACATGTGTACTTAATTACTTTATTCTCTAAGCTTGTAATTATTTGAGAATCAAGAGGGTCTAGCAACTAGACAACAATGGGTTTATTTATTTTCAAACAAATCATTCTTCATTGAGATTTTACATATCATGCAAATCTCACTGAAAGGGAAAGAATACAAATATTAATGATGGTTGGTTATGGCAATAGGAAGAGGACTCAAAATGAGGTGTTTGATTTTTGTAATGAATTGAATTCAAACAAAAACATAACTCACGTAGCGGTGTTAAAAATTTTAAAGAATTACAACACGGAAAGTGTGAAGAATAAGGCTAGATCTGGAAGACCAAAATCTGCTATTAATGAAGAAAATGCCTTTAATTTGTTATTATCCGTCCAAAAAGATCCACACACATCCATAAGGCAATTGGCAAGGGTTTACAATGTAAGTCAAGCATCTGTTTGTAATTTAATGGAATCAGTGAAATGGCATCCATATAAGATACAAGTATTGCAGGAAGTGAAGATGAATTTGATCAAAGAAGGAAATTTTGTGAAACTAATGGCACTATCAAACCAAAATATAGAATTTGTAAGACACATATTTTCAGATGAGGCCACTTTCTGTCTTAATGGTACTGTGAGCCATCATAACTGCCATTATTGGTCTCTGGAAAACCCACATTGAATGGTCCAACAGCACATTCAATTTCTACAAAAGTTAATGTATGAGCAGGTATGGTTCGTAATAACATAATTGGACCATTTTTTTATAGAGGCAAACTTAAATTCCAATATTTATCTCCACCTGTTGCAAAACAGCATCATTCAGCTTACCAAGATTTGTTTCCAGACGAGAACAACATGCTCAATGAAGAAATATGGTACCAACAAGATGGTGCCCCAGCACATTTTGGAGGAGGATATGTGACTTGACTTCCTGAATGCAACATTTCCTGGTAGATGGTAGGAGAAGAGGACCTATTGAGTGGCCACCTAGAACTCCATATCTCAATCCATTAGATTTTTATTTGTGGGGCTACTTGAAGTCCAAAGTGTACAAACAGTTTATTAGATCTAAAACAAAACATCAGAGACGAGATGTTGTGATTAATACAAATACTGTGCGAAAGGCATTAGATACAATTTCTGTGACAGAATGGGACAGTGTTTGGTAGTGAATGGTGCTCATTTTGAACACTTATGAAATTAAGGATACCAGCAAATAAGTAATTTCTAAATTTTGTTAATTATCTAACAAAAACATTAATAGAACAATCAGATAAGTAAAATATTAAATAAAGCATAACAAAGATCACTGTGTCATAATTTTATTATAAAAATAAACAGTGATATTCATATACAGAATTCTGAGCAGAGTCCAAAAATGTAATAATAAATATGCATAGCCATTTAAAAAAAAAAAAAATTTATAGTTATATCCTATATGTGAAGAAATTACTTTTCCAAATTATGTGCATAATATCAAGAAACATACTTAATAACTTCAATATTTAACATTTTTCAATGAAACTAAAATTTTAAAAGTTATAAGCAATATTCCATACTAGTATTTCAGAGCAACAGCTCTTGAATACTAGTTATCCATAAGTACAAGCTTAGAGAATAAAGGTGATTAAGTATATTAAATAAAACTTCAATACCCTGTAAATTCTCAAGTTTTCATTTTAGAAAAAAATGTTTTAAATAAAAGTTTCTTAATTTATTAAGGACTATCAGAATATATCAAATTTATACCATGGTTTTAATTTATTTAGCTTTATCTTTAAGAACAAGAGAATTTATTATTTTTTCTTTCTTTGTGGTTCCAAAAGCATAACAGCAGGTGTCCCCAGCAAGGTGGTAACATTTATCCTATCATAAAAAAGGAGGAAGTAAAAGGTAGACATGTAGAAAAAGTTTTTTTTTTTGGACAAAAATCAAATTTATTTTAACAATTGCAGATTTCTCTCTTCTTTTCTTTTCTCTGTAGCATTATATTTATCAATGCTTTGTTAAGTAATGTTTATGTATGCTTTATTTTAATTGTTTCAGATAGACTTTTATAAATACATGTATTTAGTAATAAGCCGAGCCCGGATTTTTAGGTGGAATAAACGTTCATTAGGTTTTTTATATTCTTAAAATAGGTATTTTAGGTTTTTCTTGATTAAAATAGTTTTTTATGTTTTGCTTCGTGGATTCAATATAGGTATCAATAATTTTGCTTTTCTGGTACTTAGTTGTAGGATTTATTTTTTGGCTTGCAGTAAATAGTTACATACATTCTCAAATTTCCTATTATCACGTAACACATTCTTGTATAAAGAAAAAGTTCTTTCATTGGGCGTAGAACATCGATGACTATGCAGCAGGTTCTAGGGGTAGTCTTCCTGTATACTTTTCTCCCTGCAATACGGAATTGATGATTTTCATATCTTCAAAAGCAGGATTTTGTTGAAGAATCTTCTGCAACTTCGAAGAACATGCAACTCCCACTGGTGCACTACTTCTTTACTGGAAACATTGCCATTGATATCTAGAGCATCCATCAGTGGCAAAGTTGTACTTTACAACCGGAGAATAGCTTCTGGTATATAACAAAAATGTGTCTTAATATACACAAGGGAAGCGGCAAGAGTGGGATACTCGAGTGATTTCTTAGCCTTGGCAATGCAGGAAGCTTCTGTTTCATCCAATTCATTGACAACATTTTGGCTTTTAAGAAAACCTTCTTGACCGAAGATATCAGGCTGTTCACATCACCGAAGTGGCTTCTAATCTCCTCTGCAAGGCGGTGCAGGCCGTTGGCCAAGCATGTAGCATGATTGGGTGGAAGGATCCCCCCCCCCCTGGCCTTCAACATGTAGGCAGCACTGTCTGTCGCTAACAAAAGTGAAGTGTGGATCTGCAGCGATCCACTTTTTCAATAAATGTGATTTAGGTATTGTTTCGCTATACAACAATTACATTAGAAAAGTACTCTCAGTGTACTCTGCTGTACTCTTGGTGAATGATTGGAAGCGATCCCGTTACACAGGTTACGTTCCTCCTACCTTCTCAGCTCAGCCAGGTGTCACCACGTCACATATGCTGCGTTTAATGGTGGTAACTTCAACTATCTCATTCTTCATTTCGAAAAAGGAAAAAACAGCTATTTAGGTTATTTTATGTGTCAACCCCTCATTTAGGTTTTTTTAGGTATAATGAAATTTGCATATTCTGCTCCAGGAAGTGTGAAACGAATATATATCTTGAAATGTGTTAATTAAATAGCGAGGAAAAATATAGGTTAAAACCTAAAAATCTGGGCCCTAGTAATGAGTGTTGGATTAAGCAAGACATTGATATAGACTTCCTCTTTCTACTTTCACCACTCATGTCAAGCATTGGAATGTCTGAAGGCAGTATTCTGTTAGTGACATAACTTATAGTTACAAAATTGAAGGTTTGTGCTTATGGGACTCAAACAGAAGTCCTTCACATTGCTCATAATTTGGTTATATAGCACAATTAAAATAACTTTCATAATATCAAAATCTGTGAAACTCACCTTCTAGAGAGACATCATTGCATTAAACTCACACATGTGGCAGTCTGAAAGTAAATGAGTAAGTGCAAGTCGCATACTTTTTTCTGCCATATTAGGGCCTATGGGAGTAAAGGCTCATACACATCTTTCATTAATTTTGATGTGCCTTCTCTTAAAAGGTTTGCAAATTTAGCTCAAATATCAGTCTAAAAATGTTTGCCTGTAAGTAAAATTTTACAGCATTTATCCCATGCCTATAAGGTCAGTTTGTGCCGAGAATTTTGAATGTGTATTTCTTAGCTTTTGTTGGCATGCATTTACTTTATTTCTTTCTTTGCAGGTTTTTTGATAAATCATTTTCCTTGCTCATAAGTAAAGATGGCTATGCAGCAATTAATTTTGAACATTCCTGGGGTGATGGAGTTGCAGTGTTACGATATTTTCAGGATATGCTAAAAGATAGCACAGAGAAACCACATATTCACCCAGACACACAACCATCAAACTGCCAACCTAAGGAACTTGTTCAAAAAGTAGGTAAGTAAAGTACAGTGCTCGATAAACCTGCAACATTATGAAATGCGACTTACAACTTTTTAATTTATTAATTTAATTTAATTTATTAATCCTTTAACATCAATTCAGTACATAGTACATTGATACAGGATATGTCAATAGTTAAATTTATATATTTACATTACAATAAAGTTATATATATATATATATATATATATATATAAAACTTAAGAGATATAGTTTAAGAAAGATTAGGATAAGGAGAAAATATTGATATTTGCAGTAAAATCAGAAAAGGGATTTCCTCTTGACAAGAGGTTAAAGGTCTGCACAGGCTTGGACCAGGTTTGGGCTTAATTTGAAAAATGTTTGTCAGGCTCGGTCTTGAAAACAAAGGTGATAAAATTCATTTAACATACGCATTTTGTCATGTAAATGTCTTTAAAGATATTATATTTTAATCAAAATCATCATTGCCAGCTTTGAGAAAGAAAATAATGAAAACTTTTCCCCTTTAAAGGGAAAATAGACAGAAACATTACTTAGTGATGTTTAAAACGGGAGACAAAGACAACATTCAGAATTACGGACCTATATCCTTAGTCCCAGTATTATCCATAATTATTGAAGTAGTAATGTATAGACA
Source organism: Deroplatys truncata (assembly GCA_030765065.1). Taxonomy (NCBI): domain Eukaryota; kingdom Metazoa; phylum Arthropoda; class Insecta; order Mantodea; family Mantidae; genus Deroplatys; species Deroplatys truncata. The sequence goes on from CM060990.1 coordinate 680,757,052, forward strand.
ATTAAATGACTACTTCGATAAATTTAACTTAATTAATACCTCACAGTATGGTTTTAGAAGAAACTTATCTACTATAAAGCAGTGGAAAGTGTAATACAAACTATGTTGGAGGGCTTTGAAAGCAAAAGGTTGTCATGTGTTACACTTATTGATTTAACTAAAGCTTTTTATAACATATCACACAATATTCTTATAAAAAAGTCAGAATTTTATGGAATTAAACACACTGAGTTATTGTTATTAAAATCCTACCTGGACTATAGATTTCAGATTGCCTCTATACATAATAAATATTCTAAAGCCTTAAGAGTTAGAAAAGGTGTACCCTAGGGATCCGTACTTGGACCCTTTTTGTTTTTAATATATATAAATGATCTACCTGACTGCCTTCCACATAAATCTATATATATATATATTATATGCCGATGATACTACCTTTATTACTACAGCAGAAAGTATGGACACTATTGAGCAATTTAATAAGTGTATGTGGGAAAGATCTACCTGCTGGTTTAGAATGAATCAACTAGCAATTAATAATACGAAAACAGAAAAAATTGTATTTACTCTCAGACATGAAGATTGCAATATAAATACTGTAAAGCTACTTGAATTGCATTTAGATAGTAGATTAAATTGGGATGTACATACAAATAAACTTTCCTCGAAACTGGCTAGAGTTATGTATGTGCTTAATAGATTAAAATTCATTATTAAGGAGAAATCGTTGTTGAATATATATTATGCTTTATTTCATTCTCATCTTAATTATGGAACCTTATTATGGGGAAATGCAAGTGGAGCTAACACTGTTTTTAAGTGGCAAAAGAAAGCAATTCGTTGCATCAAAAATTTAAAAGATATGGATTCATGTAAAAATTATTTTAAAGAATTAAAAGTTTTAACTGTCCCTAGCCTTTACATACTCAGTTGTTTATTATATATAAAAGAAAACCATCACACCTTACCTTCTAGAAATACTATACACAATCATCATACTAGAAACAATAAAAATGTAGAAATACCTTACTTTAGACTGAGTAAAACTCAAAATCACTATTTATATACTGGTCTTAAGCTTTTTAATATACTACCTCCTAGTGTCCAAATACTCCCCCTAAAGCAGTTTAAAATATATCTTGAAATCTTTTTAAAGGATATGGCTTTTTATAGTATTAGTGAATATGAGGACTATATGTGGCAAATGCCATTGTTATAAAATTTAATTTTAATCATATGTAATCATACAGGTTTTATGACTATGTCTATAGCAGTTGGATGCTGCTCTTTGATAATAATAATGATTGTTGTTGTTATTGTTATTATTATTACCACCACCACCACCACCACCACCACCACCACCACCACCACCACCACTGCTCTTTGATAATAATAATGATTGTTGTTGTTATTGTTACCACCACCGCCACCGCCACCGCCGCCGCCGCCGCCGCCGCCGCCACCGCCACCGTTTTAAAATCTCAACTCAAAAAATTAATTTATCACTTTTTTGTCTGCAATATTGAGGCTTCCGGAATAGCACAATTATCACAGCTGGCACACATCCAATGCAATAGTAACACCAGTGATAATAAATAAATGCTCATTTTGGCCAATTACGAATAACTTGACAACGGTATGGCAACTTCAAACTCTGCCTACCTCCATCTATCAACACACAGGACATCATGGGCAGAGTGCAGTAATAGGGATGGTGTGTAGTCAGTAAGATAGTGTGCCATCAACATGCCACTTACTACATGCAGATTCCAAGACCTCACCCACCACATATCTGTAAAATGGCTCCTTATTTGGTCCCAACCTGGGTGCATCCTTTACCAGGCCCCTCAGCAAGCGAAGAAATTTCCAATGAAGTACCAGAAATCAAACCCAAACTCCTTCGCATCACAGGCAGCAGGGCTTCATGGGCTGATTTTGTAATTATAATAATAATAAATAACTGCAGAATAATTTTATTTTAAAACAAAATTAGATAATTGGGCCGAGCCTTAGAGTATAACTTATTTTCAGGCTCAGCTTGATTCTGACCTGGCCAGATTTAAGAATTTCTGTCCTTGCAGACCTCTACAAGAGGTATGTTTTAAATAAATGGGTTAAAATTTACAAAGAATATATGATGATGACGATTTATTTCATCCAGTTTATCATACATCTGATTTTGGACGTGTCAAAACAATTACATCTTTACAAATCCTTTAAATCATACAGACATTTATTTATTAGATACACCCTCAACTACAGATTTGATTTCCAGTGGTAATTTATTAAATAGCGTGATTCCAGAAATATATAAATCCTTTAAAGATACACATTTCTTTACACTATGCCTAAAGTAGTCCAAGTTCCCTCTTGTATTATGTTTGTGGATTTGGTTGTTTTTAATTGGTTTGTACTTATCTATTACGTACATTATTGTTCTATATGCATAGAGAGTGTAAATAGTAAGCAATTTATTGTTAACAAAGACATTATGGGTAAAAATAGGCAAAAATATTCACTTTTTATTATAAAAGGTCCACTGTATTGTGGAGAGAAGAGCTATGAAGGAAGAAGTAGGATTTCAACAACGTAAAACATAGCTTTGTACATTTTTGGAAACGGTAGGAAATAATTAATCAGATTTGAAAAAAATTGGTGCAACAGCCAGCATTTGTACTATGGATCATTTGTTCTTCTGTGACAATGTACTTCCATTGTCTTACCACGTCAGAAGGCCCAAATGCACATTAAATTTCTCTCATCTGAATCATATATCTTGATAAACCTCCAAAACAATCTCAGTTACTGTGAGATATCACACCATTAACATTATTTGCTCCATGCACTTTTAATTCTGAGCTTTTAGTTAACCACATTATACAGGTTGATTTATATCTGCTAATGGTAGTACATTGGTATGGAAAGCTGAATATCCATGATTCAAATCCCAAACATCTCATTGAATTTTTCAAGTACAATTCAACCTAGGATGACCAGATCAACTTCTGCAAAAGTAGGACATTTTGAAAAAAGCCTAACAATACTTTAAATTCCTTTTCATCCACAGAGACAATCCAAATTCATTGCACCTCTTGAAGCCACAGATACATAACAGTCACATACTGCACATCTTGCTTCCATTTCTACACGACCCAGAGTGAAGCATAGGATTTACTTCTAATAAAATCACTGAATTTGCACTTTTTCTGTTTTTGATCATTACTGCTTAACTTCTTTAGCATCTTTAAATGTAAAAGTTTGATTTAACATAAACTTGAGTAATAAATTTTTGTGATAACTGAGGGAATACAACAATAATATGTTAATTGAAACAAATGATAATTACAGAATTTAGAGCAGAAGTGAAAATCAATCTGAATGTCAGATTCTGTTATGGCAGCTAACCAGAAGCAGGGTCAACACATGTCTTTTTATGAACAGTAAAATTTCCTTTAAAATGTGCAGTTTTCATATAACGACAGAAACAAATACTGTTGTCTTGGCTATTATCATATAACATTTGATACATTGTGTTGCTGAAAGGCAGAAAGCTGGACAATTTGGCTTTATTATAAAAAGCTGTCCGGATGCTCACAGAACACTAAGGAAACAGGACATGTCTCGCAAAATCTATTCAACCTTCACATACAAACAATGTGAAAGAACAATTAACAATAGCAAAAGTTTTTAAAACTATCTGCCAATTACACTAGTGTCCAAAAGTTAATGAAACTAGAAAAATGGAGGCAGGAACTTTGCATGATCACCAGAAATATGTAGCATGGAGTATAACTTGCCGTGCTTGCATAAGCAAGCATGCTGTCACTGTCATTTAGGCTCCTGATTGGATGGTACAGAAACCACAGTGCATGAGACCAAGAGTGTATTTGCCTCTTAGTGTGTTTCAAGGGTATAGTTTGTACTGTGTTGAGAATGTGGAACAAAGAGGTCAGTTGGAGACGTTTCTAAAGGGACTAATCATCAGATATTTGGAATCAGGTCAGACTTAGACTAAAGTTTCAGCAGCCCTGAATCTGCCACAAAGTGCCATTTCTAGGCTCTGGCGACAGTTTCAAGACACAGGAGATGTTAATTGTAGGCCAATACAGGCCTGTCCAAGAGTTACAACTCCACAACAGGACTGATATCCATCACTGACTGCACAGCGAAATCAGAAGATGCCTGCAAGACAACTCTCTGCAGAACTTGCAGCTGCCTCAGGACTTCATGTTTCTCAGCAGACTGTATACCACAGACTCGGAAGGGCTGGTCTCTTTGCCAAATGTCCAGAAGTGTCTCTCCCACTTACCAAAACCACAAAAGAGCCCAATTATTGTGGTGTTAGCAGTTACAATTGGTCCCTCAATGAATAGAGGAATGCGCTCTTCACAGATGAGTCCAAATTCAGTTTGGACAATGATTCTCATTGTGTATTTATCTGGAGAGAATATGAAGCACAATTCAGTCCCAGGAATATTGTGGAAAGGGTTTTTTTTGTGGTGGTGGTATACTGGTGGGGCAGGTATCATGCTCAATTACATGTTTGAAGTTTCACATCTTTGCTGGGAGTATGGTAAATGGCTAAAGGTGCTGAGACGAGATACTTGAACAATATGTAAGAATTTTCTGGGTAACAGTCGAGCCAGACTTCATCTTCATGGACGACAATGCATAGAGACAACCTGGTTGATGATTTTCTTGAAGGTGAAGATATCTATTGCATGGACTTGCCACCAAGATCTTCAGACATGAACCCTGTAGAGGGAGATGAGTTGCAGCCCACCAGCCTCCTCCAAGGTCTTCCAGACCTCTGCACTGCCCTTTGTGAGGAATGGAACCCGCTGCCAGTAGAGTTCGTGAACTATCTCTTAAGAGAGTATGCCATGTCATGAGGTGTGTGTGTGTGTGTGACCATTAGGAGTTATTACACACCATATTAACCTCTTTTCTGTTGAAGAAGGATGCTTATTTTGGTGGCATGTCTTTGCAATATAAAACAATTGTTAGATTCATGTAATTTCATTCTGTTGTATACCAGAGAGGTGGCTGAGTGGTTAGACCGCTCGCCTCCCACCAAGGCAGCCTGGGTTCAGTCCCAGGGGTCCACATGTGGGATTTGTGGTGAATGGGCAGGTTTTCTCTGGGTTCTCCAGTTTCCCCTGTCATTCATTCCACCAATTGCTCCATCACCTTTCCTTTCATCCATTTTGCCTTCATTTCATATCTTCTTCCTCAGTCTCATACCTATCTATGGGCCATTCCACCTTTCTGGGTTCTTCATTCTCTGATTCAATGTCTGTTTGCTTCCAACAGGCTTCTGACCCTGGGCTCGGTTGTAAGTCCTAGGGGTTGTAAGCCCTACATAAGGAGGAGGGTAAGCCGACTAAGTAAGTGAATACACCAGAGAATCTTGTCATGAACTTTTCCTCATGTGTTGTACAATTCTAACAGTCCATTCATAAAATATTTTTGCAGATCTTAGCTAGCTTAACTTTTGGACATAAACACATATATGGAAGATAAAAGTTTCTAACATAAAGTTAAAGACTTAAGAAGTCAGTCTTGCATAAAGGATGTTCATATCTCGCAGGTTGAAGAAGAGGATGCTTTCACCACAATTTATTCAAGTGTGCCACTTATGCATGTTGACTGCATGCTATCATTGATGCTACCTCTGCCAATGATGTAGTGGTAGTGCAATAGGCCTTGGGACAATACAATGAAGAGTTTTGTATGTTACCATTGGGTCGTAGTAATTAGGTTTAAAAAGATCCATAATGTAATGGCATACAGAAAAGCGACATGTCAAAATTCAATAAGTCAGCTGTTGGGAAAGGAGCTCGCATGAGGTGAACTAAAATGTTTTCCCAATCCTAAAAAGGAAGACAATAATTTGCCGAAATATACAAAAGTCAGCCTGGCCTTTCCTCTGCCATCTAAACAAGGACATATAATTGGGAAAAAGAAGAATTTGGTCACCCTAGATGCCAAAGAAGATTAATTTTCAATAACTAAGAGCAGAGTAAAAAGGGGGATAGAAGGTTAGAAGTAATTAGAATAAGGTATTGTGTAAGATCAGATGTGAACAGACATATTACATAAAAAAGTATGGGATCTGTTATACAAGAACAACCAAGGCGTTAGGATCCTCTAATTTAAGAATCTCTTTAAGTAGAGTAGAATTATGTATAATTTTTATATATGGAGAAATAAATAATTCATTTATAATAACACAGGCTACATTTACTATCAATATAATCATACATTAAAATTCTTTAAATTATTAAATTCAAAGCACTAGTGAAAATGAAGCAATATACATATTAAAATATCTAGAGAGTCACATACTAAACTTCATACATGTGCTCCAATATATGAACAATTACAATATGATCAAAATAAAATCCATAATATTAAAAGAAAATTTAATCTGAGCTTTCCTCATGATAGGATATTCAATCTAAATAAATATGTGTGCCATAAGCATGTGTATACTAGGATGTGTTATTTTAAAGGAAAATGTTTTAAACAAGAAAGAGGATTAACAATGGGTAACCCTTTGTCTCTGATACCAGTGGATTTATTAATGGGCAGTATGGAAGGCAGAATTGTAAGATCTTTCCATTACATTTTTAAGATATGGTTTTTATAGGTAAAACATGGGTCTCAAATCCAGAGTGACCTTATGGTCTTATACAGCCATGATAAGACCTATGGTCACCTATGCCTCCCTGGTATGGTGGTGTAAAATAGAACAAAAGATGGCACAAGCCCAATTAAATAAAATACAAAGGCTAGCCTGTCTTAAGCATAACTGACACTATTAGTACCAGCATAAGTGCAACCATGGAAGCACTAATAGGCCTCACACCTGTGCATTTATATGTTAAGAGAAGGCTGTTGTAAATGCAGTTAAACTGCAAGAATCAACCACATTTAAAGCTGGAGAATTATGTGGTCATGAAAATCCTTAACGATCTCCAAAAGGATTATCTTATTGATAATTTTGACCATGTAACTGTCAAATTTAATTTTAATTGTTCATATAGAGTTGTTTTACCTGAACGCTCTAACTGGAACACCTAAAGACCCAAATTTGAAATGGAAGCTCTCATTTGGTACACAGGTGGATCAATAATGGATGGAAAAGCTTGAGTGGGAGTCTATGGGCCATATTTTGCCCTCTCAAAAGCTCTGGGAAAAATGCCCATCATTTTCGAATCAGAAATACAGAACTCCGTGCACATGAGAATATAAAGAAACATATTCAGGGTGCAAAGAACTATAATTTGTCAGATGCCAAGCAGCTTTAAAGGCTCTTAGTTCTTTTACTATTGTGTCAAAGCTAGTCTGGGACTTCTTTAAAATAAAGAGAGCTGGAGGATGTTACACTACATCACTAAAAGGTTCTTACTTTGAACACGTTTCGGGAGAATGGTTTGCTCCCATCATCAGCATGTTTCCAACTGATTTTGCCAGCTGTTGTCTGGGGAATGTGTGTGGTTAGTGGTGTTCTCTGGTGCTGGGTTGATGAACTTCCAAAGGCTGCTGGGTGGCTGTAGTTCGAAATTCATTAGGTGATTCCTGTGTATGACGATATGTATTTTTTCCCAGATGTCCAATTCATTGCTGCTGTTGATCGGTTTTAAGAGTTGCCGCACGTACTAACTAAAGAATATGGAGGTAAGAACAGATATACACAATTTCAATCTAAACTTTGGAATAAAACAAGACATAAAATTATACTTGAAACTAGAGATTAAAAAGAAACACATGGCTGCTGATATAAGATTCCTAAACCTTTGCTTAAAACACAAAGTTATGCCAAACTTCGTTAGAAAATACGTAAAATTCAATCACAACGTAAAACACCAAACAAGAGCAGACAAGAAAGTAATCGAAATTGAAAAGAACAAACATTATGCACACTTACAGGACTTGGACCTTAGAATCTATGAATTACACTTATGGTTACAGAAAGTTTTAGGACAACCCTTATGGGAAAATTTACGGTCAAATTTCCTTACGATACTTAGCAAGAAAATGAGCACCAAAACAATGACACTAAAAAAGAAACTAAACAACCTAATATTCAAACAAAAAACTCCCTGGAACACCGGAAAAAATCCCCTAGACATAACCAAAAATGGAAGGCAGCACATAAACACAACCAGAACAATGAACCCAGAACAGGCCAATATGTAGTTAACCTCTCAAAAGAATCATTCACTAGCACTGAGTAATCTATCGTGAACAAAGGCCTAAAACGTGTATAAACTTCACTAAAAATACAGAAAACTTCATTGCTGATATTGAAATAGCCTCCAATCACCTAACAGATAATGATAAAAGAATAATAAAATCACAGTGTGAACCAATATTGGACCAGATACAAGCCCAAAAATACCACTACATACCACATCAAAAAATTATCAAATCTCTGTGAAGTCAAAGCCTATAGTGTACACCAAAGCAGACAAAGGAAACACATTAGTGATCTTAGACCAAGAAGATTATGAAACTAGGGTTATGCAATTACTATATAGCCCAGAGTATATAGAAATCAATCAAACTCCATTAAAAGAATGCACCAAGTCACTCCAAAACACATTGATAGAAACCAAAACATTAACAAAAGCTGAAAAATCCAGAATTAAACCAGATTTTCCCACCATACCTAGGTTATATGCACTACCAAAAATACACAAACGTGGTAACAAAATGAGGCCCATAGTGAACAACATAAACTCTCCCACATATAAAATAGCAAAATGGATTTCAAATACCTTCAATTCCATGCCTGTGTTCAAAAGTCTAAGCATAAAAAATTCATTAGAATTAACTAGTCACCTTTCTGAGATAAATATATCACCCGCAGACATGATGGTATCATTTTTTATTTAAAATAGAGAGTTGAGGGTTGTTACACTACATCACTATGATATTCTTACTTGAACGCGTTTCGGGAACAAGCTGACGATGGGAACAAGCCGTCTCCCGAAACGCGTTCAAGTAAGAATATCATAGTGATGTAGTGTAACAACCCTCAACTCTCTATTTTAAATTATGACACATCACTGTTACAAGCTTCTAAATCTTCAAAAATTGAGCTATGATGGTATCATTTGATGTTACTGCACTCTTCCCAAGCATACCAAAAGAAGAATTATTACCACTCCTAGAAACTTGGATATTAAACAATGGCACACCTAGAGCACAAACGGAAGATTACTTAAAACTAACAAAATTATGTCTGGACCAGAATTTCTTTTCATTCCACAACAAAATCTTTAAACAAACCACAAGCCTAACTATGGGAAACTCCCTTTGACCATTTTTAGCAGAACTATATATGACCCATTTTGAATGTCATATTACTAAATCTTTCCCACATCTATTCAAAACCTGCTATCAGTACGTGGATGATATTTATGCTATTGTTTCAAAAAAACTTACAGAAGATGCTTTGAAATTATTGAATTTCAAAAAGATCTATAAAATTCTCAATAAAAAAAAGAAGGAAATGGTCAATTACTTTACCTAGACATCAGGATAATCAGAAATAATGCACACAACAAACTAACGTTTGGCATTTCCTGGACAACTCACACAGAAAATTATATTAAACACAATAGCTACAATCCTACAAGCCACAAACATGCAATTTTAAATAGTATTACAAACAGGTTAGTACATATACCAATGGAGAAAGAGGAATACCAGAAAGAATACCAACACATTATCCACATAGCCACCATGAATGGATACCAGAAAAAAAAAACAATAGATAAGAAGATAAAAAAGTTTGAAAGACAGAAATACATCCAACAAACGACTACTTTAGTCAGACAACAAAAACCACAAGCATATAGAAAGTTCACTTACCACCCTTGGACACATCATAAATTTCAAAGGATTTTCAAGAAATATAACACCACCCTGTCTCCGCAGAATAACCACAATATACAGAAGCTACTATGCAACAGAACAAACGACCTTATCCCCAACGATAAATCAGCTGGTATATATAAAATAGTTTGTAATGACTGTAACCTGGTATACATAGGAAGAACCAAAAGAAACCTTGAAATAAGACTTAAAAGAGCATATGAGATGCATTTACCAAAAAACAGATGGATAAATCAGCAGTAGCACATTATTTCTGGTCTTCAAACCATGAAATCACTCCAAACATAAAACTCTTAAAACCAATCAACAGCAGCAATAAATTGGACATCTGGCAAAAAATACATATCTTCAAACACAGGAATTACCTAATGAATTTTGAACTACCACCACCCAGCAGCCTTTGGAGGTTTATCAGCCCAGCACCAGAGAACACCACTAGCCACACACACTCCCCAGATAACAACCGCAAAATGAGTTGGAAACATGCTGACAATGGGAGCAAACTGTTCTCCTGAAATGCGTTCAAAGTAAGAACCTTTTAGTGATGTAGTGTAACAACCTCCAACTCTCTTTATTTTAAATTATGACACATCACTGTTACTAGTTTCTCAATCTTCAAAATTAATTAGTCTGGGACTGTCTACAAATCCTTAATCAACTGGCAAAAAACAACAAAGTTACTTTGATATGGGTGCCAGGACATGAAGGAATCGAAGGCAATGAACTAGCAGATAGCCTTGCCAAAAAAGAGCTTCTGCATCCTTCATTGGACCTGAAGCATTTTGTGGAGTCCCAAACTCTTATCTAAAAGACAAATTAAAACTGTGGGAACACAAAAGTCAAATTACAACTTTGGAGTTCCATTCCAAACTTGAACCACTCTAAAGAATTTATAGCTATATCAGCTAAAGGAGCCAAAGAGTTACATTAAACAAACAGGAGTTGAGAACCATAACAAGTCTCCCCACTGGACATGGCCTCCTGAGACACCATCTCTATAGGATAAGCAAAATTAATGTGAATCTTTGTTGCTTCTGTAATGAAGACCAAAAAATGGTGAAGCATATACCTTGCAACTGCGAATGTATTGCATGACAAAGATTAAGGCACCTGGAATATGGATTTTCAACACCAGGAAAAATTGGCTTAATTTCCCCCAGGGAAAGCCACAAATAGCTTAGTATACAGATTGACTCATATTCCTAAATAGAAATGAATACATGAAGGAATATAGGTTTGTAATACAAGTAGCACATCAGAATGAATTAAAAAAGAATTAGTTGACAAATAGGTAAGTTAAAACTTGAATACATGGAGGAATATAGGTGTGTAATACAAGTAGCACATCAGAATGAATTAAAAAAGAATTAGTTGACAAATAAGTTAAAACTATTAAAGTTTTTAGAATAAAAGTCTAAATTGGGACACTATTCTCTCTCTGATTAATGAAGTTTTTTTAAAAGTTTAAGTTTCATTCTTGGATGTATAAGAAGTTTCAGAAGATTTTTACAAATTTTAATCTTCATTTAGTAGCTAAAAGTGCATAAAATGTCTCAAAACTACTGGAAACAAAATTGATAAGGTTAAAAGGAAAAAAATCAGGTGTTTATCAAATAAATTACCTACATTGTGAGAGATAAATGTGGGAAAAACAAGAGAAACATTGTTACAGTCTACAAGAACATTTGAAATACATAAAACGTAAATACAAAGGAAAGTCGGTGGTAGCCACACATTTTTGGGATGAAAGACAAGTACATCTATTGAAAACCACAAGAATAGTAACTCATTACTTCACTTCATAGGCATGAAAGAGAGAGAAGCTATTTGGTCAGTGATACAAATTCTGAAAGACTGGGAGAATGTGGAAGCCTACCATGTAAGAAGACAAATTGGGACATTATTGTACAGTTTTCAACAGCACGTTAATCTATGAAACCGTAGGAAAAACAAAGATGTTAAAACATACAAATATATTTACTAACAAAGATTTAATGCCAGAGCAAAGGTATATGAAACAAAATTTACTCCTGCAGATGATAGAGGTGATATCAGTAGGCAATAAATGAGCATACATGTGAAATGTACAACTTTGAATCAAAGGATTAAATGTAATTTCCATGGCCAAGAAGGGCATTTGGTGGAGTGAGCCAGTTAGGGAGGAAATAAAGGGTGGATCACAATAACCAAGAACAGAAACCAGAAAAAGAACAACAAAGTTAAAATACATGTATTGCAATGTGACCATTCACAATTAATAGGAAGGTTTCCCGGCTTCCAGGGAACAGGAAAAAGACTGTCAAAAGCTAATGCATATAGCTTCTTTGACAAGCCTGTCCTGGTAATTTGTGAACTTTTATGAGATTTCTGTAGATGAGTAATTGATGTGAAGCAGCTGCTAGAGCCCTCTTTAGTCACAAGCCAAGAAAATTAAACGGAAGAAATTCCAGAAAATGTTGTCTTGACCACAGATCCTGACTGTCAGATTCATTAAGCGTTAGTTTTTCTAGCAAAACCGTCATCTGTAGTTTGTTTATATGCAACTCAAAACTGGTTATTGTCTCAAAAAGGTAATAGCCAAAGCTACAAAGAATCCAGTAGAAATTGACAAAGAACAACAAATAACTTTTAATATATGCTATTAATAAAGGAATGAAGCTTGGTATAACTAGAAGAATGGGAAATAGCAATGGATCTGCATTTAGAAAATGTTTACTATCAATTTTGACATTGGCTAGCCTACATTATGTTGGCTGAATTGGAAGTAGCTGAAAGAATATCAACCTCTAGTTCCCGAGGGCACAGGTTCAAACCCGGCGGAGGGCAATGGATTTTTTCGGGTGTAAAAATCCTTAGCATGGCTTCCTTCAGAAGGGAAGTAAAGCCAGTGGTACCGTGTCATAGATTTATGGCACATAAAAGAACCTCAAGCCTCATAAAGAGGCAAAATTTCCGGTCTTTCACGCCCGATATAGAATGGGACACTAAGGACTGTAGTAGTTAAAGAGCATCCATAAATAAAACTTAATTTTTTTTAATGTCCCAATGCACAAAACCAACTTTCCACTTTGCTACTGATATGCATTCTCGTTCTTGTGGTATAGTGAACTAAACTGTTGTATGCTGATTTGCTTCCTGTCCTCATTTTTATTCTGGTTTCCATTCTTGGATTATTGTGAACCAGTCATAAGTCAGCAAAAACCGAGTGATCTGCAGGAAACATATGCATTAGTGGTAAGCAGGAATAGTACAAATATGTGATTAATGACAATGATATAACCTCCCCCCTCCCGCCGCCACTGCTGCTGCCATCACCACCATGGTGTCATCTGCCCCATTCTCTTCTTGGCAATAATTATGGATGCAGGTCTTTACTATAAATCAGAGGTAATCGCTCTTAGAAACACATCAAGGAAAGTTCTTTATTTCATTGTATAATATGAGCCTGAAATAGATAATGCACACCCCATTTACGTTAACCAAATCATATTTTAGATAGCATTAGCTTCACAGTCCTATATTTAAATTAAATAGGGCATGTTTTGAATATTCAATTTCTGTAAAACATATCTCAAGTAAATTAAATTCAAATTTTATTCACCGTTTGATTTCAATACAGAAATATCGGATTCGTCAATAATACAATTATTAGTACAAAAAGAACAGCTCTAATTAGATGTAATAAACAAATCCTAATTTATTACACGAGTAAACTAAATTTTGTAAGTGTAAACATAGTGTATTCCATAAGAAAGTTTATAAACTAATTAGGAATTAGAATTTTTTTCAAATCTTTTTTAAAGACTGTTAGGGTTTTAACCTTTCTTAAATATATGGGGAGTTTAATAAACAATTGAATGCAATTATAATATAAACATTTTTCATATAGGGTTCTTTTATGACCTGTAATGTGCAGTTTAGATTTATTTCTTGTATTATAGTCATAAATATCAGCATTTGTGTTAAAACTACTTTGCTGCTTATACATTATTACCAGAGTTTCAAAAGTTTATAACGAAGGAACAGTCAAGATATTTAACAGTATGAAGTAAGGTTTGCAATATTAGTTAAAATTCTAACCTGGTTTCATAAAAAGTTAAATTATATTCTTGTCATTAAAGGAATACATTTAAATATTTTCTGTGATTTTGCAGATTTTAAACTAGATGATAAGGCAAAGGCACATATTATGGGTGCCAAGAAGAATTATGAAGCATTCTGCAAATCCTTGAGCATAAATTACCTTCAGAGCAACCTATTTGGTAAAAAGGCTTGCAAGGAGTTCAAAGTTGGACCAGACTCAGTTATGCAATTAGGATTTCAGGTATATTTTAGCAGTAATTAAGATTACCAAAAATCCTTGAGTGGACATCCTTAAAATTCTTGGGTAATAGAAGTAAAAATATTTGAGTAAAAGGAAAATTCTTAAGTAACCAAAACTTTTATCTTATGTATTTAAGATGAGATTTCTTTGGAATTTTTTTGACATATACCTAGAGACCAGGAAAATTCTTGAGTATACATGCTTAAAATTATTGGATAATAGAGGTAAAAATTCATGGTAAAAAATAAAATATTCTTAGGTAACCAAAATGTTTGTTATGTATTTAAGGCGAGATTTTATGGAATTTTTTGGCATATACCTATGATAAATACAAATGTTGTTCTAATTATAATCGTTTACATAAAGCAGTTTGAAATGAATATATATAACGTAAATACATATCCACTCACTTTTGATTACTGCTTTCATATGCATAGGAGGAGAGTATTTCCGTGTTTGTCATGCTCAAATTCATATGTCTATCTGTAAGACAAAGGCATCTTAGAAAAGAGTATAATACCCCTTAATATTTAGATTTTATGTACTTGTTGGTATGTGTTTAAATGATATACAGTAGACCCTCGTTTAACTGAATTCCAAGGGACCGAAAAATAGCCAATTCGGTTTAACGAAGTTTGAATTAACAAGGTTTTGTAAAAATAGTCCCGTATTATCTGAAATGATAAAGTACGACTGTTGAGTTCACTTTCTCTCTTGTTATGCGTACCAACGAATGAGGGTGCTCCACTTCCATGACCTCTAAGAAAAAGTAAAAATAACTGCTGTATATGGTATACCTGGCATTTGTTTAATACTTCTGAAATGCTTGTCGTAATTTTTTTTTAAAACGTACCATTTGGAAAAATATTGTACTCATTGAATTAGCGAGTCATATAATACAACAAACACTAACCTTAAGAAACACTATATATACCATTCTTTTAAGACAAAGTTTTAATCAGAACACATGTTTTAGTTAAAACTCTTATCCATTACACATTTTAGTTCCATAATTTGAAAAAAATCATTAATTGTTGTTTGGCGGACTGTTGGATGTAATATTATGGCACTCTCTGAAGATACCACATCCAGGGCAGCCTGAAATGCCATGGAGACATCAGAAGTGGCAGCGAATCTCTCGAGAACAGAAATTGCAGCGGCAACTCCAGCGCGGGGTCACGGTGTGGAATTTGCTGAGAATGCAGTGTTGGAACCATTCTAACAGTGAATCCTCCAACACTTCATGTTTCGCTGGTCTCATATGCTTGCTATTGCCACTAAATGAATAGCTTGTCAGACTTGCCTCTATTTTCTGTTTTGAACTTATAATTGATGAGAGAGTACACTTCGGAATCTGAAAGTGTTCTGCAACCTGCGTTTTGGTCTTCTCTCCACTGTTGATCATATGTAAGGTTTGCTGTTTTTATTTCAGCATGAGAGCATTATGAGCACATTTCTCTTTTGGCAGCATAGGGAGTGATGGAGCGAAAGGGGGTGAAAAAAATCACTGTTCACAAGCAGAGACAAACAGCTCTCTGGATTGTTACAAGTCGCGCGCCGTGTGCGGACTGCTGACCAACCCCCTCTTTCCCCACCCTTGCATCATATGCTGTGGAAGTGATACACAAGCAGCAAGTAAGCAATCAGACCATTGTTGAGAAATTACAGTACAGTTTTGAGAAACATTATGTGAAATAATACAGTAGTGCACAGCACAACATACATATTTGGTTTAAGCAAAGAATAACGTATGGAATATGTTATATGTAATGAGGGGACCAAATTTTAGTTCGTAGTATGAATTATCCAAAATTCGGTTTAAGCGGTAGATTTTTTCCATGTAATTCGGCAGGGACTGAGCAGCTACTATGGATTAACCGAGTTTTCGGTTTATCCGATTTCGAATTAGTGAGGGTCTGCTGTATCTCCAACACAGTTATCCTTAAATAACTTCAACTTATTATTCATATTTTTAAGTTTACGGGTCGAATTCATAGTCATCGCTTATTTCAAGGAAGTCCTTAAGCAGCATTTTCAATACACAGACGCTACTCATTCAGTCGAATAAGGAAATGCTTATTCATATAAGGAAGCTTCGACATCCGCTTATGTGCAATAAGGAGAGCAGACGCCATCTTGCATCAACTGCCTGCAATGGGGGTTAACGATAATAGCAATTTCATGGAGTATATGGAATTTCATAACGAAATTGTGTTGCGCATTAATAAATGAATTTGCGTGATTTGCAGAATTCACTTGAAATGCATAGGGATGCTGAATTTAAGAAGCGATATCGGTTTAGCAAAGCTGTTGTTGTAATAATCTAATGCCTCTGCTAAACAACGTAACCTTAACAAACAGAGGTTATGAAGTCGCAATGTGAGACAGGCTTACTGGAAGAAATAATACATAGAATCTCAGTGCTATGACATCCATATATTTTCTGTTAAGATGTTTTCCCATTTATGTTGTCCAAAGTCCATAGGTCCCTAGAAAACGAGATTCTGCTGCACTTGTTTAGAATCATTTAATAAAATCCTAAAAATAAAATGCGGAAGTATTTCTGCAATAAATAAAGTACATCTCTGCAGTGCTTTCCTTGATCAAATTGCCTATGTTGCATAATTACTACCACTACAATGGATCACTTAACAAGTCACGTGTCTTTACCATTAATTCACAAATATACGTTGGGTTATCAAAATCTTGAACAGAGTATACCAATTTTGCATGTAAAATCGCTGTTAAAGCAAAACATTGTAAGTTATTGGGTACTTCTGATTACTGCTAGATAGTGCAGTAATTGAATCTATGATTTGTTTCCATGCATGCATATACACAGTGCGCATATTATAAATACTTCTAGCTACTAACACTTTACGCTAGAAAGTCAGGTTTTCAGTTTTAATACAGTCCACGAGTAAATACCACTTAAGGCCAGTACATCACACAGCGTCCAATTGCCTGCATTGTACAATGTCTTTGTATCTCAGCACCAACTCTTTTAGTTGGTCTCTTTCCTGCTCCCTGAAATGTTTTCCTTTTGGCATGTTTTCGACCTAATGTAACTGTATATTTATTACTACAAACCCTTAACTAAATTTACAATCTACTTGATTTTAAATGAAAGTTAATTAATAAATGTATCATTTAAAACTCACAAGCTTCTACCACATTCTCAACACCTGTTGTGAACAAAACAACAACGAAAATGAAAATGGTGGCTGGCTATGTAGTGACCTGCATGTTCGTTTACACATTCCTTCGCGCATTCGAGTGGCTGTGAAACAGCTGAACCATATTGTCACATGTACTTCTGAAATAAATAAGCATTTAGCACTGAGCATATAAATACCGTCTGTGTATACCAAATGATGATAAGTATTTCCTTATTGCTTAAGCATCTCCTTTTCACATAAGCGACGACTATGAATTTGACTCTACATGATGTTTGGATTCAGTGGTGCTACTCACAGAGTTAAATGAGTTGGATTTATTCGTCAGCAGCGGTGCATTTTTTATATGATTTGAGTATGAACTGCATTAAATGTGATCCTCAGCAAAATCGATTGAGATTTATATGTATTGAATGCAGAAAGTGGACTCAAAATTAATTTCAATATTCTATGTAAAGCTGCTAATGAAATAGTAAAGGCTGGTTTTTAATAACCCGAGAACAGAAATGAGAACAGGAAGCAAAACAGCATACAACATTTTGGTTCACAGTAGCCCATTAATGAGAATGGAAATGCACATCGATGACCATATTGATAACAAAGTGCAGAGTCAATTTGCATATTGGGATTTCATTTGTTTCTAACTGGGCAGTGATATTTTTTTCACTGCTTCCAATTCAGTCAAAATAATGCGGGTTAGGTAACGTCAAAGTTCGATAGAGTAAACGTTTTCTAAATGCAGATTCATTACTCTTTCAATTCCTCTAGTCGTATCTAAGCTTTCATTCCTTTATTAATACGAGTATTTACATTAAATTTGTTTGTTGTTCTTTTTAATTTCTACCAGTTTTTGCCCTTCTTTGTTGTTTTTGCCATTGTTTTTGAGGCAATAGCCAGCTTTGAGTTGCATATAAACAAACTACAGATGACGTGCTTGCTAGATGAACCAAAGCCCAATGGATCTGTGAATGTCGGGACCTAATGTTAGGATGCACATGTGCTAGAATTTCTTCCAGTTCCATTTTCTAGCTTGCGACTAGCAAGAGCTCTAGTGGCTGTTTCATGTTACAGCTGCCTTGAATAATTTCTGCAATGAAGAGTTTGATACTCACAATATGGATATATGCTGTACCTGGGAATGAGAACAAAGTAAAAACTTGGGCAAGTTTTCTTTCCCATTCCTGGGACATGGGAAACCATCCCACGAATTGTGAATGCTCACATTATAATACCAGTAAAATCATTCAAAGCAAATTACAAACATTTGTCAATAGACGTTTAAGAAGAATTATAAGAATGAGATGGCCAGATACAATTTCAAATTTAAAATTATGGAAAATAACAAATCAAAAAGACATAGCACTAGAACTAAAAAAAAATGAAAGTGAAAGTGATAGGACACACACTAAGAGATAAAGCAGTGGAAAGAATGGCTTTGGATTGGAATCTCCAGGGTAGTAGAGGAAGAGGAAGACCAAGAAAACATGGAAGAGAACAGTTATCAAAGAAATTGCTAAAGAAGGGAAAACATAGAATGAAGTAAAGAAGTTGGCAAAAAATAGGGTCCGATGGAAATACTTTGTGAATGCCCAATGCTCCTCTAAAGGAGATATTGATTGATTGATTGATTGACATTATAATACATGTATTTTAACTTTGTCATCCTTGTTTTGGTTACTGTGCTCAGTTGTTGTGAACCAGCCTTTAAATTCACACTATGAGTTGCTGAATTACAAATGGTTTAATAGCCAAGCGACTTTAATTATTAAAGGTATTTGTACCTATAACTCTGGTAAAATAGTATGGAATTGAAATCAAAGTTGATATTCAATTTAGCATGTAAATGCAGACTATATTGAAGACAGGATTTTCATATTGATTGAACATTGATTTAGTTACAAATTACTGAAGGCGAGTAATTCACTTTCATCATCATCCTTGTCTTTTTGGCACATCAGTCTCTTGTACAAGGAATAGCACTTCTTATTATGCACTACATGTTACTTGCATTGTCAAGACATGTTTGAACACTACAAATCTTTGCTGCTCCCGAAATTTGTACTCATCCAGTACATTTTATCCAGCTTCTTTGCTTCAGTCAAAGGAAATCATTCTTGAAATTGAACTTATACTTTTTTATGCATGATGGACATGACTGCCAGACATGAAATAATGACGGAGTGGGGTTTTTAAAGAAGCATTCCTAACATAAATTATAAAAATAACTGATTAAATAATAAATACCGTATTTACACGAATCTAATACGCTAGCAGATCTAATGCGCACCCCATATTTGAAACTTAAAATTGTGAAAAAAAGGGGTTTGTATCGAATGTAAAGTGCATCAATGACAGAAAGTAGGTATGAGGGTAATCCCAAAAGTAAGGTCTCCAAAGTGCTGGGATCGCAGGGAAACTGTTTGTGTGGATGTTGGTCATACTGCTTTATTTCCTTCCTCCCTCCACTCTCTTCAGAAACCACCGCACATCCCTTAGCGCCCTCAGTCTTGGCAGCCAGGTGTGAAGTTCACGCAGTTATTCGCTTTTTGAGTGCAAAAAGGGTTAAACCTGTCGAAATTCATTGACAGTTGATGGAAGTATATGGAGAGTCTTGTATGGATGTCAAAAATGTCCGCAAGTGGTGTAGAGAATTTGCAAATGGTCGCATGGAAATTCATGACGAGGAAAGAAGCGGGAGACTGTCCATTTCTGATGAAACAATTGCAAAGGTTCAACAAATCGTGCTTTAAGATCAGCGGATCACTCTCGATGAGCTCTGCATTGTTGTTCCTGAGATTTCTCAAAGCACTATTCATCGGACTTTGATTGAAGAGTTGAAATTTCGGAAGGTGTGCGCAAGATGGGTCCCAAGAATGCTGACAGAAGATCACAAAAGGCAATGCCCTGAAACTTCCTGCCAATTTCTTCAACGCTATGCAGATGAAAAGGACAACCTTTTGGATTCAATAGTCACGGGTGATGAAACCTGGGCTTTCCACTTCACACCTGAGACCAAACAACAATCACGTGAGCGGCGGCATTCCGGTTCACCCAAACCGTGAAAATTCAAGAGAATACAGTCTGCCGGTAAAGTCATGGAAACTGTGTTTTGGGATCGAAAGGGGATATTGTTGGTCGACTTTATGGATCCTGGGACAACAATAAATGCCGACAGGTATTGTCAGACATTAAAAAAACTCGGACGGGCAATTCAGAACCGTAGAAGAGGAATGTTGAGCAAGGGCATAAGCCTTCTTCATGACAATGCTCGCCCCCACACCACCCGTAAAACCATGAATCTTTTGCAACAGTTTGGATGGAAAACCATCGCCCATCCACCCTATAGTCCGGACTTAGCACCCAGTGACTACCACTTGTTTCCCAAGTTGAAAGAACACTTGGCTGGAAGGTGCTTCGGTGATGACGAAGTGAAAAATGAGGTCCATCACTTTTTCAAGAGCATGGCGGCAAGCTGGTATGACATGGGCTTACAAAAACTGCCACAGCATCTACAAAAATGCATCGACCAAAATGGTGATTATGTGGTAAAATAGACAAATGTTAAAGCTTCAAAAGTATGTACCATTTGTTGTCAATAAAAGCTTCTTTGTATTTTAAAAAAAATTGGAGACCTTACTTTTGGGATTACCCTCGTAATAGGTATTTTATTTAAATTTATTTAATACAACAGTGGATTTATCATATATATAAACCATCAGATTATAGAATTGAAAGTGCCCTATTGTTAGGTGACATATTTAATACCAAAGCCTTAGCTTTAAACTCTTGTTTCGGAATACCAAGAACTTCAGCCTCCTCTTTAGCTTTCTTTCGTATAGTGTCACTAGTCACAGGTTGTCCATTCTTCCTCCTGTCACACACAAATTCCAACACTTTTTCTTCAACTTCAGGATGTCTTCCTTTGTGAGGACCTGTAAATTTCTTCCAACTTGCAAATAATGCCAATTTCTGTTTTTTCCACAAGCAAACATTGCTCTCTGATACATTGAACTCTCTTCCTGCCTTTCTATTACCATTTTTTTCAGCATAAAGGATTACTTTATGCTTTAAAGAAGCATCATAAGACGTTCTTCTCTGTTTGCCCTTGCCCTCCATATCGTAACTAAAAACGCTCAATAACAGGCCAGTGATAAATGAGTGGCTAGCTTGTTGCAAGTTTCTGGATGCATGCTAACTCCATTGTGACGTAATAAATGAAAAAAATTGAATGAAGTTACTGGTGTTCTATGGAACAGATTCACGTAAATACAGTATGTAGAATAATCCATTTGTAATGTGTTATTCTTGCTTTACATTGCTGTTGGAGGAGGGTTTGTTGCTCGTTCTGTCAGGTCCAAGAACTTATTTGCAGATTCATTTAGTTTTGTAAACTTGTTGCCCATTATTTTAAATCTGCCATTTGTTTTATTCGTGTTTCATATTTCTTGTTTTCTTAAAAATTATATTTTGAGAAGAATCCAAATTGAATTCTTTTCTTAAATCATCTTAATTTCTGGCCATTGCAATAAATCTATCTCTCTTCTCTTCTCTTCTCTCCTCTTCTCTTCTCTCCTCTCCACTCTGCTCTGCTCTCCTCCCCCCTCTCCCCTCCCCTCCCCCCTCCCCCTCCCCTTTAAGACAATGAAAATTAAGTGTTAACATAACAATGTAAGTCTTAGACATAAACTTAACACAATATGTGGTTATTCACATTGACAAATGCAAACATAAGCAGCAGCCAATCGTAAGGGAGCATTAAACAGCAGAGCTAATATGGCGGCCTGCGCAGTGACCATCAACCAAAAGGTTATGTATACATGTATCAAAATGTACAAGAGCTAGCTGCCCACTTAAAGGGTGTTAAGCTTACAAAAAAACACCATCTCCATCACAATGTTTTTGCTGCAGTTTATTATATATATTCCAGTGATTCCTGGCCTATTATCTCGCACGAAAGGGCAGTCAGTCAGCACATGGCAATGGAAAATACGATGATAGATGGTGGAATGATCATGTGATGAGAATCTCTCTCTGATTGACTAGTTTCTTATGTTTGATGTGGATATAAACTTGAAAGCTTGGACCTTGCAAGCTTCTAAGTGTACCTTAAATTCATTGTTTATTTTTATATTTATGCGATTCATTGTGAATGGCTCCATTACAGCACAAATCATCTAATTTTTAAGTTTATGTTATACTTACTGTTGTCATTGTGAATAGGGCTTAACTTCTATGGTCATATCAGGAACTTTGATTTAAGAAACAATGATGATGTTACTAACTCGTTGACTGTTAGTATTTAACTTTTATTTTATTCACTTTCATTAGGAAACACACTCACATTTACTCCCACATTCATACTTCCAGACTCTGTGGAAGGTAGGGAATGATTCTTATTAAATAAGGGTTCCCCTGCCCCAGCCCAGAATCGATCCCAGGATAGTGTTGCCATAGTCCAAGCATTAACACTGTCGGCAAAGGAATTGTCATTAATGAAGAAAATTAATGTTAGTTTGCATTAAATATCTTTTTAATTAAAACATTAAACACAAATTACTAAAATATACACAAATTACTAAAATTTACACAATTTTGTTGCTACAGTTGAGATCTATTTTACATTAAGCTTTATACCAGTCATATTTTTCTGAGCGTTGAACAGAAGAAAGGAACTTGCTCTGATTGTGAATGAGTCTGTGAAAAGCAGTGCAACTTATATTTCTCATGTTATGCTGAATTTGGAGCATTGCATTGACTAAAGTTAATGCCAGCCTGTTCCTTTCTTCTGTCCATTGTGCATTCACTAAAGAAAATACTCTCTCCACATTAGCATTATGCCCTGGAATGGAGAAATAGTATTGCACAATTGCAAGCAGTTCTGAATATTGTTCTTCAGAAACACAATCTTGTGAACGTTAACCTCATACAAACCACAGAATGTACATACACAAAGCAGGCACTAGAAATAAAGGAACCGGAAACAGCAAAACCACAGAGAATCAATTATAGTATTGCTTCTGCTGTTACTATTAGCGTGAGATTGGCGATATATCGATGGTCTTCGTCAGCAATGGTGTTGCCATCTGGAAACTTGTATCATAAGGAATGGTGAAATACTTGAACAGCATTTGGCTGTAAAACTCAAGTTAATAATAAAAACATTCTTTTTAGCACTCACTGCTTTTGCAGACTTTTATCTCTTCATCCAGGACATTCGTCTTCTAGCATAAAATCGCAGATTGTCCGTGAAACCCGTGATGTATGGCAACCCTATCCCAGGAACTCTGGGTTGAAAAGATTTCATTTTTCTGTTTTGTGACAATTACAATTTTATTAAATCTCCATGCAATATGCAATGTTTCCTCAACCACTGTGACCACATAAAATAAGAAGGCTACAATTTCATTTCATTTTATTTCATCCTTTAAGTTTACATACTTAGGCAACGTCATCTGATAAAAATATACATAAAGATTTATATTTACATTACTTAGAGGTCGAATATGTCATATATTACTTACATTTTTATACTCATTGATACTATAAAAAGCTTGCTCTATTAGGTATCTTTTTATACACTTAATATTGAATTGTTTTATTTCTTTAGGTAGACTATTATACATATCTTTCCCAATATTTTCAATAGCTCTGTTATTAAGAGTGCCCCTAAGTGTGGTCCTAAAATAATCTGCTTTGTTTCTCACATCATATGAATGTACATTACAATTTTTTTATATGTATTTCCTTCTATTATATATTTTATACTTTCATAAATATATATGCTTGGAACAGTTAAAATTATCAGATTCTTAAATAAAGATCTAACAACTAGTTGTTTCATCGACATTTGTAGTAATTCTAATGGCCTTCTTCTGTAATTTGAAAATTTTTAAAGCATTTGTTGCATTTGTGTTTCCCCACAATGAGATCCCATATTTTTTGTGAGAACAGACAAGAGCATAATATACATCTTTTAAGACTTCCCTATCCATAATTCTTTTAGCCTGCCTCATTACATATAGGCCTTTGTTTATTTTTTTCGTTATGTATTCTATATGTTGCTTCCAGCTAAGATATTTATCAATTACCACCCCAAGAAAATTTGTTTGAGCTGTCTCAGGAATATTTTCACAATCGATATCAATTTACATGTTCTTCAAACACTTTTTAAGCTCAAACCTCAACCAACATGTTTTATTAACATTTATGCTCAGGTCTAAAGCCATGAAATATTGTTTTACTATTTTTAGTATTTCGTTTGCTTTGTGTTCAACATCATTTTCGGAAGATCCTTTAATTAAAATTGTAATATCATCAGCATATCCTACTGCAGTACCCCCATTTCTCAGTATTAACTCAAAAAGATCATGGAATACACACATACAACAATAAACGTTCAACTGCTAGTGGCTTATGCAGAAGTGAATGGGAGAAATCTTGGTCCAGAGGGGAAATTTATATTCATATATAATTAACAAGGCGCATTTCAAAACCACCTGTGTCTCAAATGTTCTGCTACTCACTCCTTATAAGGCACTATTCATACCATGTAATGCATCACCCCCCGCCCCCTTTAGATCTGCATACGATAATATCCCCCAAAATTTGTTTCCCTTGATCATACTCCTGCCTTTCAATGCATTATAGCAAGTGGTCTCTGTTTGCCATCTATATTTTATGTGTTTACGTTAAAATTCAAAGCAAAGTAGGTAACTATGCTAAACAATTATTAAATAAAGTTGTTGTTTATCTGCCGATATAAGGCTGTAGATAGATTAATGAAAATTAGTAATTAGTATTGCCAAATGAAACTCTATCTTCAAAGGATCTTGGTTCTCTTCAATGCTTAAAGCTTAAATGCATGCCATACCAAACCAAGACATTGAATGAAACAAATAAGAAGGGTAAGAAGGGGAATACTTGAGTATGCTAGTATGTATATCCATGAGACCATAAACAACAAACAAAACCAATATGAATCAATAAAAGAAAGCACATTGTGACTTTCATTGTATGTAATCATTGTTGTTACTCAAAGTTATGCTTGGGGAATAAGGGTTGGGCAGATATGCAGAAAAAACCAAGCATTTTTTTATATGGTGTACTGTACTTAGCATTAGTTACCTCAGAATTGCTGATTATAGTATTAAAGCACTTGAAATTATAAGTGTAGTTGAAATTATAACCTGTATTATACATGCAGAGTGGTCGTTTTATGGCCCGGCCTGGGTCATCTATATGCGTGCTCCATGCACTGTCTACTACACCGGGAGCGTTTACGTTCCAAAACTCAGGCATTACTCATGAATAATAGCAACATGCACTATAATGAGTACTAACCTTGTTATAAGTGGTGTCCCTCTGCATTGAGGCATTGCTGGTATTCCTCAGTCATCACAAGGTTGTAATTCATGAACAATAGTCACTCTGTAGGGTTTCAATTTTAAAAGTTTAGCAGCTGTATGAAATAAAGGTTTTTAAAACACACTTGCTGTGCAACACATCTTAGAGACTTCCTTGGAGAGCGTTCGAATGATGCACCAATTTTGTCAATTTTTCCTCCTTTAGAACCTGTCGTTTTTTGTCTTTTAGGCTTAGTGTTTAGCAATCCCGTTGGCCTAATCTTACTAACCAGGCATCTGACAATATCTGTATTTAGAACTGGAATACCAAGAAATGTCTCCAAAAATTATTGTCCAAATACCTCTCTATATGATTCGGTTTTTATGTAGGTGTGTATCGTACATAACATTTCTTTGTTCAGGCATGAATTTTTTGGTAGGCATTTCAGTGGACCAATAATAAGACATGAATAGTAACAATAATAAGAATACTGTAAAGTAATTCACACACAACTTAGATATTTGAATAAGCTTTCATTTTTGAGGTGCACAATGAACAAACCCTAGTCTTTACAGCACGAATTTAAGGCATCAACTGACAGTTTCATAGCCAATAAGCATAGCCTTGAGAAGTTTATTCACCAGTAGTGAGCTAGTAGAACAATACCAAGGTCACTGCAGTGCAAGCAAATCACACATACACGTGATTGTGGCCAGACCGCAAAGCGACCACTCTTTATATAGGTTATACTTCTTATCTAAGTATATAATAATAAAAGTTTGAATTGAAATTGCAGTTAGCATTTCACAAACAAAACGGCAGACAGGTGGCAACATATGAATCCTGTAGCACAGCAGCATTTAAACATGGAAGAACAGAGACAATGAGACCATGCACTATGGAAACCAAGGTAGGCTAATAATAATATCTTTTATAAAGAATTTTTCATTACCTTAAGGTAATCAAAACATACATACAGTATTAGGATATAGTCACTGTCGAATGCTTTGCAGGCATTTGACACCCATAACTATTGTTGAGAAATATATGCAAATGCATACTTGAAATGCAGCCATATATCTTAGTAAAACTTAGCAATTATATGTTTCATATTTAAACTAAGATGATTGAAGCCTGTGTGTTTGCCATACTCAAGGATAAGTGCATGTTTAGTGCATATTTATAAATTTTTGAGCAGATGCTACCATTTCGAGTTTCCTGAACTGTGATAAAACCTGTGGTAATATTGGGAGTACTGTCAGAGGATTATGGTGGTAATGTTGGCAATGCTGTGCAGGAAACAGGTGAATGCCATCTTTATTCATCCTTTTTGTCTCTTTCAATTATTGTGCATTTGTTCAAGTAGATAATTGGGGTGCCAAAAGAAACGCCAAGCAAGAAGTCGAGTTTGAAACTTTGAATGTGCTTGATGCTGTCATCGAAAGATAGACACAGCAAGTGGAAAATGCAGCGATGTTGTGAAGAAGAGAATGTCAAACATCTCTGAAAAGAATAATGGACTTAAGGAGCTAAGGGAAATTATACAGTTCTGATGGTGACATGGACATCAACATTAACATATTGTCCTATTTTAAGCTTCATCCCATCACTTCGTGAGATGTTGAAAGGACATTTTCTGCTCATAAGTATATATTTAGGCACAGGAGTAGTAAGCTAGAACCAGAAAATAGAGAAAAAATTATTGTATTCCATAATTTTGTCAGTCAAGTTGTTTAGTAACTAAGGATAGGTAGGAATAACTAGAAGTGTTCATCCTTATGATTAACATTTTGAATAATACTTTATTGCTAGTGTTTGCACCAAAGGGTATATTTTAGAACATATTTGGGTATTACTTAGTGCATATTTGGTCAAGATGTAGTGCATATTTGTTTGCTTATTTTCAGATTTTTAGTGCATATACAGTAGAATCTTGTTAGTGCATTTTTGCAGGGAGCCAAGGATTTGGACATCACAGACAGGAAAACATGTTAACAAAAATATAAAATCTGCAATTGAAGAACATAATTCTGTAATAAAATGTAATAATACATCTTACCTCCCAAACGGATGTGAAATATGGACACTATTTACACTAGTTTGAAATGCATATCTATGGTTGATTGCTTTGTTGGTTTTAATGACAAACTGTTAGTGTTCATCTTGTTTAGTAAAGTCATTACATCATCATCATCAACTTCAAAACTGCACACATATTGCTTCACTGTGTCCATTGCCTCCATCGCTTGCGACACTGTAGGAACTGTCTCAGGATCTGGCTCATTATCACTTTCATCTCCCACTGACTCTTCTTCTTTCATTTGTTCTTCAAGTATTTCATCTATCGTCGCAGTTTCACACACTGGAATTTCATTGTCAATGTTTGCATATGTTTCAAGAGAGATGCCGGTGGCATTTGCTATTTGGCGCCATTCTTCACTGACAAAAAACTCATCTTCCAGTGTGATGTTATCACCAAGAACTGTGCAAAATGCAGCTTTATTAAAGCAGTTCCTAATGGTATCTTGTGCCACAAAATCCCAGGCTGTCCTAATGGAATGCATGGCATGCAAGATGGTAATTTTTCTTGTCGATTTCAGTGCAGCCAACTTTCTCTGTACCAGCCTCTTCTGATATGTTCGATTCATGCACCGAATTATGCCTTTATCTAAAGGCTGTGCAGTTTGCTGGGAGGAAAATGATCTTTATGTTTCTTAAATTTGAAACAGTTGGTGGTTGAATGGCACACTGATCAATGAAGAGTGCAATTTTCCGCTTCTTAAGCCCAGTCTTGCATCCCATGCTTGAAATTTTCAAATACTGCAGAAGTTATCCAGGCTTTTGTGTTGGAAGTGTACTTACATTGAAAAGATCACACATCCTTGAAGCATTGTGGACTGTGTGCTTTTCCAATAACCAGCAGTACCAATTTCTCCATTCTGTTTTCATTACAGCACAACAAAACTAATCCTCTCCGTGCTAAGTTCCCGTCGTGACACTTAGTGCCCTTAAAATCCTTGTTTGGCAAAAGATGGAAAAATAGTCCCATTTCATCTGCATTATAAACATTGTCAGGGCTATAGTCTTTCAAAATTGTCAGAAGCGTTGTATTTTTCCACATTTCTATATTTTCAAACAGTGTAGCATCATTATCTAGTTCAGCAGCCTCACCTTGCACACATCTGTAAACTAAGCCATGTTAATTCTTGAATCTTTCAGTCCACCATTAGACACTTTGAAATCATCCAGTCCCATCTTCTGTGCTAAACGCATCGCCTGAGCTCAAACCACAGTACCGCCTATTAGCACATTTGAAGCTTTTGCTTGTGTAAACCACTTTAGTAGAACATCTAATTCTGGAAATTGGCCAGAGCGATTACATTTTCTTTTAGCATTTTTACCTTCTTCAAAAGCAGTTTCAATCAGTTTGTTTGCTAACAATTGTGTTTAAGGTTGACAGAGGAATGTTTAACTTCCACACATTTCATATTTGGATTGTAATCTACTTCTTTAAGGATTTTAAGTTTTTCACTGTTGCTTATTTGCTGCATTTCCTTTTTCTCCATTGCAAATGAAAAGTTAAAATACAATCTACGTATGCTTGGTCAACACTCAACAGTAGAAACTATCATTGGTGTTTACCACACGAAACTGAAGCATTCTCTATTCTGCCCACACAAATCACGTCACACAAATATGTACATATATGCATGTCATTGGCTGCCGGTCTCCACCGTAAGGATTGACCAAAGTAGCGAATGAGGATGTCAAACTTTGAATGTAGTAAGCGCCTACTCCCATTGGACTGACCAAGGATTGGCCATAATAGCAAATGAGGACGTCAAACTTTGAACATAGTAAGCGGGAGTGAGAAAACGAACTAAGCAAATGTTATATATTACATTTGGTGCCGGAACTTTTATAAGTCAACGTAATACATGGGAAACATGCTAATGAGAAATGTGCTAATAAGATTCCACTGTAATTCTGAACATTACTCGTAACATTTCACAGTTTTACATATTTCACTTAGAATTGTAAAATTATTAGCAACTGGGAATTTTTTTGCAAAATTGGCCTAAATTTATCCCTGCAACCTGCAGAAAAGTTAAATAGAATTAATAAAATGAATATTTATCAATAGCATTGTGTGTTTTGATTGATAGTTTGATTGGTGGCAAGGTGACAGTACAACCATCATGTCTTCTGGCAAGTTAAGGTATATGCCTGTCAGTCTGCATTGTTACCATTGGAAAGCATATTCTGTACATTAAGGGGTGTTTCACCAACCATGTTAAAAATACTCTTTAACATATTGTGTGTTAACTAATGTTAAAATGTAAAAACTTAAAACATCAAAGACAACTATGAAAAACAGCTTTAGATAAGGTGGTCACCAAACTACATGACTTCTGTCAACACATGACAGTGCTCTGTGCTCCACTAGCAGACTAGTTATGTTCGTAGACTGTTACC
This sequence comes from Deroplatys truncata, assembly GCA_030765065.1. Lineage (NCBI taxonomy): Eukaryota > Metazoa > Arthropoda > Insecta > Mantodea > Mantidae > Deroplatys > Deroplatys truncata. Next base: position 680,787,280 of record CM060990.1, read on the forward strand.
ATGTGATTTTCCTGATTGAGGTTAGAATCGCAATGTCAAGTGAAACATTTAGGTGCAGAGGAACTAATTTTTCACTATTCGAAAAGGCATTAATAGTAGCACTGGCTATTACATATAGAGAAATGATTGAGTGCAAAAACCTAACAGGCTTAAATTGAAGGAGAAGGATGCAGCCTGGGAGAAAATCAATGAGGAATTTAATTGCATTGCATGCATTTCTCCCAGATCCAGGAAGTAACTGCAGCAATTTAATGCTGACATAAAATGCTGCACCAAAACTTCCAGGATCAAAGAGCATTTAGAATTGCTGGTGTGCTTTAAACTTAAGCCTAAGTGGACAAAAGTGTGTTATGACTGATTGAGAATCAAGCAGATCCCAATAAAAATACTGTTGGTTTCAGAAATCTTCTGGATAAACCCACCTTTAAAAATTCCTCTTATAGAATTTCAAACCATTGTGATGCACACTCTTCTTCAGTGTGCATCACAATGCACACCCCCACCGTTGAAATGTAGCACTTAACAGCTAACGATAAGTTGGTACACTTGGAAAAAAAACAGATGAAAAGCTTTAACCATTAGACTTACAAAACCAATCACAAGGCAGCATTTCGGGTGGTCTATGACAAAGTGGAAGCGGCTCTGTTGCCGGATGTAGCTATATTTCCAACACAGTGTTTCAGTTTGTGAATATCTATTACGTGCATTGAGTTGTTCTTTGCAAACTAGTATTGTTCATTGTTATTTATATTTCTGGTTCTTATTCTGTTCGTTTATATATATATTATTTATACAAGATTTGAAGTGCGACAATGTCTCAAAAAATGACACCAATCACCAAGTGATATTCACAAAGTGAAAATCCTTTGCGTCGAGGTGTGTCACTTAATAGTCAAACATTGGAACTATTAAGAAGCACCCAGAAACAGGAGGAGTACGTGAAGGTTCATGGGCATCCCTCTATTCCTGCTGATAAAGCCGTACAATGAACTGCAGCAGCTCTTGGACTAAACATGAGAACTGTTATTTACAAAGGAATGAAACTCCAAGAGAAAGAGGACAAAATTCCTGGAACGCAGCTTGAGTGAAAATAACTTTGCCAGCGCAGCTTATAATTTGTTTTATTTTTCCTCATTGGAGCAGGCAAGTTTGCATTATTCTGTTTCTATATTGTCAAAAGTGTATAATTTGTTCTACATATGTTGCGATGTTTATGCTGAGTTATTTTCAATTAACAATAATACAAAATAGTTACTATTCATTGACGTTCGCTACTTACGTATACTTTTTGTATGCGACTTAGACACGATAGAAGGGAGAACAATCAGCTGTTGTTTATAAGTCAGTCTGGCAACATCGTAACCACAATATAGCCAATGTTACGTGAAGCCACACAACTGTCAAGTGCAAAGATTCAACGGCAGGGGTACAGGAATGTTGTTAAAAAATCTAAATATCACAACTCCACGTCAACAACTTGGTTTGCTGCAACCATTTTCCAACTTTTAACATTTGTTAAATGCCTTAAGGTTTAACACAGTTTTACAGTTAACATAATAGAATTTACATTAACTTCAATGTTAAATCATTTTAACATTGGTTGTTGAAACTGGCCCTTAGTCAACTGTGACTGCATTCACTTAATCATATCAGATGTATGAAGCATCAGCAAATCTGGAATAGACTGTCGGATAGGCAACTTTGTAGATGCTTGCAGATGATGCGTTCTGAGGAGTGGACGATAGAACTTGAACTTGCATTTGTTTCACAGCAATGGGACAGCCACTATATTGGTTAAAGGGTAATACTCTTGACTCTAGAGGTTTCTCTAGAATGTAAATGTGAATAACATGTACTCTGAATGCTTTCTGCCCCCAAGCACATTTGCATTCATTTTCTTCTTTCACAACTGTACAACACGACCTGTCTGGTTAAGGATGTTAAACCTTGCAGGCAGCAACATTTATATCTATGGGGGGGAAAATACATTCAAAATAAAATATGAAATAAATAATCCTAGCTAGCTGAAATACTGCAAATAAGTGCAAAATGATGTTACATGGTTTGTTGCAACAGTTTTAGTTCCTCAGAGATGCCTAAGCTGAAGATGAAAAATCATACCGGTTCAGTGTGCATGCAAGAATGACACAAGTGTCATTTAGTGACAGTTGTAATGAAGGGTTACTGGCTTTATTGTACTCATTTATCCTAATTGTTTGTTTGAGAACCTACTTTTTATAGGCTAACACTGTTTATTTGCTTAATATTAGCAACTGGTTTGCTATATGATGCAGGATCATAGTTACTAACGTCATTCCAGTTATGAATGAATCAGAGCCATTGTGGACTTAAGTCATTTTCACACTCGGATGCAGTTAAATCACTTCCTTCTTCCTCACTGTCAAATAAGTCCACATCACTGAAACTTTCATCCTCCTCCGTGGTCAAGTGGTTGGCATGCTAGCTGCTGGTTATCGAGCTTGTAGATTCTAACCCACTGGGGGGGCAATGGATTTTTTCAGACATAAACATCCTTAGCGGCGGCATCGTGGCCGAGTGGTTAGACCGCTTGCCTCTCACCGAGGTGGCCCGGGTTCAATCCCAGGGACCTGCCTGTGGGATTTGTGGTGGACAAAGCGGCATCTGGGCGGGTTTTCTCCAGGTTCTCCGGTTTCCCCCGCCATTCATTCCACCAACTGCTCCATCATCACCTTTCCTTTCATCCATTTCACCATCATTTCATTTCATCTACTTCCTTCCTCCCATACCAGGCATCGGGCTGATCACCCATCCTGGATATTCTGTCTGATCCACGAGTGTCTGCTCCTCGACGGGCCTCTGACCCTAGGCGCCCGCCTGTAAGTCCTGGGGGTGTAAGTCCTACATATGAGGAGGTTAAACAGATAAAGAAGAAGAAGAAACGTCCTTAGCATGACCTTCTTCGGAAGAGAAGTGAAGCCATTGGTCCTGTGTAATGTTTATTTGCACATAAAAGAACTTTGAAAGAGAAAGTTCCTAAGTAAAATTGTCAGCCATTTCACACTTGCAGCATCCTGCTTCTCTCAGTCTGCTGTACCTCCTTATGAGGAGCATAAGGCATTCACAAAGTATTTCCATCAGACCCTATTTCTTGCCAACCATGTTTTCCCTTCTTTAGCAATTTCTTCGATAACTGCTCTCTTCTATGTGTTTTTTGGTCTTCCCCTTCCTCTACTGCCCTGCAGATTCCAATCCAAAGCTATTCCTTTCCACTGCTTTATCTTCTTTTCTTCAATTCCAGTTTTGTTTTTTAATTTCTATTGTAATTTCTTTTTGATTTAATATTTTCCATAATTTTATATTTTAAGTCATATCTGGCCATTTTATTCTTAGATTTCTTCTTAAACATGTACTGACAAATGTTTGTAATTTGCTTTGATTTTACTTGTTTTCCACATTTCATAATATGGATATGATATAATAAAACTGATTTCACATTACTATTGAACATTTTAATTTTAGTATGTCTTGATATGTTAGACTTCAAGATTGGATGTAATAGAACAAAAACACCATTTGCTTTCTTTATTCTATTCTTAACATCTTCAAGGGCCTGCTTCTCTGCCGTGGTGCTATTAATGGGTTGTAGGCCATTCACCTACCACCATGCACATCTAGTGCCATAATCAGTGCTGTAGAAACTTGCTTGATTACAGAAAAATACTGCTAGGATGTCCCTATACACCAACAGCATGACAGGAAATTTCTAGTTAACATGTTGACAGAAAACTGTACTCAAATACACACTTACAGTGGAAACACAAATAAAATTCACTTCAAGCTAGGGGTGATGCAAGGAGAATCCATTTCACCACTGCTATTCAAGTGGGGTACTCACAGCCTTGTGTTTTGCTATTGATCTTGTGATTATAGGAGAAGATCAATAAGCAGCATCTGCCCTTGTAACTATTGCTATCTGTCAGCTTCAAGAAATCGAACTAATATCAATCCAGTAAAATCCAATGCAACTATAATAAAAAACAATACTTTTACAGGAGGAACTGACAACCACTAATAGATTAGTTATGAGCATTGGATCGAACGAAGAGATTAAATACCTTGGTGCAGCATTTAGAGACAGAATAATATTTAACGAAACAGTATTAGAAAAATTTTAATTATATCTTGAAATGCTTACTGTGACTACCTTGCTTCAACCTAGTCAAAAACTTATTGTTATAAATCAATTTATTGGGCCCACTCTTATATATCCTTTCCAGTCAATTCCAATAGAGGAGATTATAAAAACATGGCTCTTGAAAGCAGATAAGATGGTCAAAAGCACTGTAAAGGAAATTCTACAAGTTCTAAATGATACCCCAAGCAGTATGTTGTACACCAGCACAAAATGTAAAGGGCTATCAATAATAAAAGCAACATGGGAAGCTTGCTTACAACAACTGAACATTAACACCAGGCTTGAAAACTAGACGAACATGTAAATGCTGTTCGCAATTTGGCAACCATAAGAACTTGTTGCCTTATAGAGTTACAGATGCCAGAAGCTCCGTCAAACAACTTAGGGAGAAAGTAAGATGCCAGGAATTTGAAACATGGTGTTCATACCCATAGAAAGGAAGAGGAATGCCACTTTTTGGTGAAGTTCCATCAGCCAACTCTTGGGTCCTGAAATGATATGGATTATCCAGCTCAGAATGGCATACATGTTGAAAATAGCAGCTTTGGTGATTCCAGTATGTTCCCTTCCGGGATGTTCCATGGGTACAAGCCACTGTAGACACTGCAGTGAGATAGAAACCTTACCACATGTAATCGGGAATTGTCCCCAGGGAGAGCTGCTACGAATAAAGCATCGCAACACTATAAGAACACTGCTCACCAATGCATTACATAACACAGTCCATGAGGAAGTACACTATGTGGCTGACTGTGACAGTAACCATCGTATTGATATAATTGCTATTGACAGGAAGAAAGGATCAGCCGAGCTCTTAGATGCTACAGTCAGGTTTGGGACATCCTTAAGTCAGCCAGCTGAAGTGGATCAAGAAATATGAACCTACAGTTCCATTCTTCATTCCCTCATACAACATGCAACATAGTGGTCACAGGCCTATCTTTTAGAGCAGGGGCACAGTACCAAATTCATTTGTACAATGGAGACAACAATACAAGATCCCCAGACAGCTACAGGATGACATTATCCTAACTGTAATAAAATACTCTGTGGCTATTTACCGAATTCATTTGTACAGTAAACATTGTACAGCATAAATAAGTTCAGTGTACAACACATTTATTCTTTTAATATTCATTGGTATAACTTTTATTGTAAAAATTCATAAATACTTACCTGACATTTACTTATTTATACTTTATCGCTTATTTCTTTTTGTAATTTAAAAACAAAATCTATCTGTGAGCTATTCTGTGTCATGTGGCAAATCTTTATTATAAGACCAGATTTATAAATAAAATGTGGAACATTAAATAATTAAAGTGACACTGTATCACACTCAGTTTGTTCAAAACTAACACTCCCTAACATTGGCATACTTCTAATAAGTGTTGTTCAAGAAATAGTAAAAGGGTACAATACTGTAATTAAATACCTGTGAGAGTTGTGGTTCACCAATCTTAGCAATGGGCAACCATTAAAGAGGTTGAAGGGGTAGAAATGTGAAGTTGCAAACACATTTTCCCCTCTGTCTCCTGATCAGGTTGTTATCCCAGCATGTAGCTAGATTTCAACTAATCCAGGCTTTTAATTAAAATTCAGACACATATAGTCAACTCATCAGCATTGCCAAGAATTGTGTCTCCATTTCATTGTATTGATTCAAATATATTCAATTTTATATATGAATATATTATATTGTATATAAATAAGTTATATATAAATTATATTCAAATCAATTATATATTAAAGATTAAAAACAGAAGCACTATTAACAGTGAAGTATTCATCATGATGGTAGATTGAGTCACACTTATTAACACTCACCTTCACTAATTAAAAGTTATATAAAACAGAAATGTTTTCAAGGGCATTCGTCCTCATCGTCAGCGACTGGGTGACTAAGGGTCACTTTCTCCCATGTCCTCTACTTTCTCTTCCTGCAGATTCTGAACCTGTTGCCCTCTGGTGTTGGGGGCACAAAGTTTTAACACATTGCTCACAGGCGGGATTTCAAAATTGATGATGTTGTTGCCGTTTTTGATGATGTGTATTTTTTCCCAGATGTTCAATTCTATTGGTGTGGTGAGGGGTTTTAACAACTTTATACTTTGGCCAATGTTGTGGTTTTCTGCCCAAAAATGGTGTGATACAGTGGATTTCTCTATTTGTTTTAGTTTTATGTTCCTTTGGTGTTCCTTAAGTCTGGTTTCCAAGTTCCTTTTAGTTTTTCCTATGTAGTATTTCTCACATTCATCACAACTAATCTGGTAAATTCTGGTAAAATACCATCCCAAACACATTAAAATCTGGATCCAGTCCAAAAAACGGAAACACCAACAACACGGGCCAGTCGAATTAACTTCTGAGGATGGGAACAACCGTTTCCCGAAACATGTTAAGTGAGTAACTTAAGTGATGTTAGTGTAACAATTCCGACTCACCTTTAAATAAAAAGTATAAAGTTGTTAAAACCCCTCACCACACCAATAGAATTGAACATCTGGGAAAAAATACACATCAAAAACGGCAACAACGTCATCAATTTTGAAATCCCACCTGTGAGCAATGTGTTAAAACTTTGTGCCCCCAACACCAGAGGGCAACAGGTTCAGAATCCGCAGGAAGAGGAAGAAGAGGACATGGGAGAAAGCGACCCTTAGTCACCCAGTCGGTGACGATGAGGACGAATGCCCTCGAAAACGTTTCTGTTTTATATAACTTTTAATTAGTTAAGGTGAGTGTAAAAAAGTGTGACTCAATCTACATCAATTATATATATTAAAAATGAAGAAGCCACTTTGGGTTATTCCATGGATAATTATAGAAAATTCTGATTTTACGTTTTTTTCTTTTTAATATCTATTTAATTTACTTCCTCACATTGATTCAGTCTTCTGTATAAATATGATTTAATCCATATTAATACTAATCCCATGGCTCTGTAATTTTCAGGTTTGTTCAAAAGAATGTATAGAACATTCTGCATGTACATTAGTTATAAAGCGTTCTTACAAACACGGAATTTGACAGTTAAAATACCTGTTTACATTTTTCTTATACAGAGAACAATACCTACATATATATATACATGTTCACATCAGTGATTATTAAGTTCATTAATTATAATTTGTCTAATCAATTTCATTTAAAGTTAATATGTGCTTCTTGAATCATGCAAGTCTATGTGAATCTATGCAACTTTTATTAAAAGTGATGATATTAACCAGTGCCCATACCACCACTGCAATTACTTCCATAACATCAAAGATCAGTGAAAGGAAAGTATATAAAATAATCTTATGTTTCAGAACTTTTGTGAGGCAGTAAGTGGACGACAAAGGCCCAGCAACTCAGAATTAGCAGCAATGATAAGAAAATGTTCTGAAGTTCACAGTAAGCTTACAAGAAATGCTGCAATGGGTAAGTTACTGACATACTGCTTTGTGTTGATTTGATTGTGTGTTTTCAGGTGAACATAGGCAATTGTTCAATTACAATTCTCGCAAAGAAGTACAGTGATAAGTTTAATAGGGCAAAGATGCATAATTTTTAGTTAATAAGAAACATAGGTTATAAGGTGAAAAGGCCATAATTCATCACTTTGTTTTTTCTTTAAAAATTGACGATTCTAATAAATTTTCAGTTAGATACCAAAAAAGTCTGCAGGTTTTCTTTATCCTCTGTTACCGAGTTGTTATTTTCTATCCCAGAATTGAGGTTCATCCAGTGCTTTCAGATTATAGAGTGTAATTTAAGTAAATTTCATTCTTTAAACCAGTGGTACTAAACCTGATTCTGGGTAGGTTTTATTAATATTTTTATCTATCTTGAAATATAATTTTAAATAAATAAAATCCCATGATTTCATATTGAATATTAGGTCAACACAAGTGATTTCACAAGAAATTGTCTCCAGGTAGTTTACCTTGAGGTAGATTATCATATAAACAATTATGCACTGCATGACATCAGAGACATCAAGCATTATATAAACTACCTGAAAGATCATGCATACTTATTTAAATGAAGACCTAACTCAAGGTTACAAGCCAAAGACAGTTGCTACCCTTGGAACAAATATCTTTGCCTAATATTCAACCTGAAAATATGCAGTTTTATTGATGTAACATATTCAAAGATGACAATGTTATTAACAGCTTCCTCAGATTGGAGCCCAGAATCATCTTTTGACCCTTTTCTCATTAACTGAAGTTAACTTGTAACATATTTAATTTGCACTTATTCATTATTATCCCAATTATTCTCATTCAGAAGTAAATTTAGAAGCTACATCTAAGTGGAATACCTTTTCTTGTTAAGCTACCACTAGATGGAACTCTGATACTTTGTGCTCTTTGTCATTATACAAGGGTGGTTTGATAAGTTCTCGGAATCACCACGACGGGTCAGCACTAGCGCAACGAGTTGTTCACGCGATATTCATTGGACTGTTGCCTGTAAACATGTGCCACGTCAGTGCTCTTGGAAGAAAGCTGTGGTGGTGACGTGGCTCTGTTGTTGTTCCCACATAGTGATTTGCGAAGATGGAAAAAATTGAGATTCGAGCAGTGATTAAGTACTTCGTAAAGAAAGGTATGAAAGCAAAGGACATTCATGCCGACTTCCAGAATACACTGGGGGACTCTGCTCCTTCATATTCAACTGTTGCCAAGTGGACAAATGAATTTAAATTTGGTCGGGAGAGCCTAGATGATGATCCGCGCAGTGGTCGGCCAATATGTATCACTACTCCAGAAATCATTGCAAAAGTGCACAAAATGGTCATGGAGGATTGCCAATTGAAAGCGCATGAAATTGCTCATGCTTGGCAGATGTCATCTGAAAGGGTATATCACATTTTAACTGAAGAATTAAAGATGAAAAAATTATCTGCGAGATGGGTGCCATGACTCTTGATGCTGAATCAAAAATGCATGGGAATGGAAATATCGGAACAATGTTTGGCCTGGTTTAGGAGAAACGAACAAGATTTTTTGCGCCGGTTTGTGACCACAGATGAAACTTGGGTGCACTATTATACTCCAGAGACAAAACAACAGTCAAAGCAGTGGAAACTTGCTGATTCTCTGCTACCAAAGAAAGCAAAGACAACTCATCTGGCTGGAAAGGTCATGGCATCAGTATTCTTGGATGTGAAGGGGATTCTGTGTGTAGATTATCTCCCCACTGAGCAAACAATTATTGGAGAATACTATGCTAACCTCCAGGACAAATTGCAACAAAAGATACGCAAAAAAAGGCCAGGTTTAGCAAGGAAGAAAGTCATCTTCCATCAAGACAATGTGCACCTGCACACACATGTGCCGTTGCCATGGCAAAATTACACGAACTAAGGTATGAATTGTTGCCACATCCGCCTTATTCACCTGATATGGCTCCGTCAGACTTCCATCTCTTTCCACAACTGAAAATTTTTCTTGATGGACGAAGATTCACTTCAAATGAAGAATTGATAGCCGGAGTTGACAACTATTTTGCAGGCCTGGAGGAATCTCATTTTTGAGATGGGATCAAGGCACTGGAACATCGTTGGACCAAGTGCATTAATCTACAAGGAGACTACATTGAAAAATAAAAAAAGTTTCAGTGATATAAGTACTTTTTTTTCTATTCTGTTCCGAGAACTTATCAAACCACCCTCATACTTGAAATATGTTTGCAGTATTTCCATTTATTGTGCTTGTTTTGTAAGCTTTTATTTGCAATGGAATGTGTGCAAGTATTACTAACAGCAGTGATAGTTGTTATGAGAATGCTTTCATTGAGGAATCTGATAGTAACACATTTTCATCAGTCAATAGTGATACTAGCTCTGCCAACTTGAGATAAGCAAGGCAGCGGGTGGAATTGAATACATCAGGTATTCTTCCTCTAATGCCTACAAGGTTTCCATTTACTGCCGCTGCATCCTTATATTTTGTTATTGATCCTGACAACAGTATCACTTGTCCGGCCCAAGAAAGGGTGCTGCTGTAAACAAATGCACTTGTCTTTGTTGCACCACATCTTTCAAGCAAATAAAAATAGTTCATTACTGCACTATACCCCCACTGTTGAAACATTGCACGTGACAGCTAGCAATTAAGTTGGTACATTCGCTAAAAAACAGATGAAAAGCTTTAACCGTTACACTTCCTAAACCAATCACAAGGCAGCATTTTGGGTGGTCTATGACAAAGCAGAAGCGGAACTGGAAGTGGCTCTGTTGCCGGATGTAGCTATTTCCAACCACGAGCTTCAGTTTGTGAGTATCTAGTACGTGCGTCGAGTTGTTCTTTGCAAACTAGTATTGTTCATTGTTATTTATATTTGTGGTTATTGCTGATGTTCATTTATGCATATGTATATATATTTTTATATATATTTCATTCATATTATTTATACAAGATTTGAAGTAAGTGTGACAATGTCTCAAAAACGACGCCGATCACCCAGTAATGATTTACGAAGTGAAAATCCTTTCAGTCGAGATGTGCCACTTAATAGTCAGGCATTGGAATGGTTAAGAAGGACCCAGGAATTCTTTGAGCAGGAGGAGGAGTATGGGCATGGGCATCCCTCTTTTCCTGCTGATAAAGCCATACAACGAACTGCAGCAGCTCTTGGACTAATCATGAGAACTGTTATTTACAAAGGTAGTGAAACTCCAAGAGAAAGAGGATAAAATTCCTGAACCATCTGGAACGCAGCGTGATTGAAAATAACTTTGTTATTGCAGCTTATAATTTGTTTTATTTCTTCTCATTGTAGCAGGCACGTTTGCATTATTCTGTTTCTATATTGTCAAAAATGCATAATTTATTCTACATATGTTGCAATGTTTATGCTGAGTAATTTTCAATTAACAATAATAATACGCAATAGTTATTATTCATTGACGTTCACTATTTATGTACATTTTTTGTATGCGGCTTAGACATGATAGAAAGATGAACAATCAGATGTTGTTTACTAACCACTCGGGCAACGTTGCAACCACAATATAGCCAATGTTACGTGAAGCCACATGAACTGTCAAGTGCAAAGATTCAATGGCGGGGGTATAGATGTATTATCACCCTTTTTGTACGTTAAATAATAAAGAATTTGAATGAGCATAGTATTTTAATAATCATTACATTTAAACATATCTTAAATAATTAGCTTATACTTACTATTATGGGCAGGCAGCCATCAGTTTTCCTGCATTGTTTACTGGAGTGAAGCAACAATCATGTTAATCATATTGTTTATATCATGATCATGGCTGAGCATGTAGAATGTCAGAGCAGTGTAATTAAAGAGGCAAAGCCCTTAAAAATGGTGAAAAAACAAAACTTTTGAATTCAACTATTTGGGCAGCATTCACCATGATGGAGTAAATTACTTTGGAAGTAAATTTACTAAAGAAGTCCATACTAGGTTACTATGGGAGTAATTTACTCTGGAAGTAATGTTGGAGAGCTGAACTACAATTTACAGTTTTAGTTACCACTACGGAAGTAAGAGCTCATTGCTCCTGGAGTATTGTTTTGTTTGCGCAATTTACCAGAAGTGATCATGGATAAGTTTATGTGCAATAGGAAAAGGGGGAAAAAACTTCAGGGAAAGAGATAAATGTTTGTTAGTAGAGATAATGAAAATCCATTTAAACAATATAGATTGCAAAAAAATACAATGTAAAGATGCTGGATAAAAAGAGAAATGCCTGAAAAATCGTGATGGGCGAGTTTAATGCTTCGAGCAGCGGAAAACGTATTGAAGAGCAACTTAAAATTCTTTGGAAACAATGTCCCTAATCTTCACATTGCAGATCACTCGCATGTTGGAGAAATACCCTTTCTGATTTCGGAGAAGTTGACCATTTTCATGGATGGGCACAAAATAGGAAATACATGCAGTCAATTGCACCCACAATGTGTGGGAAACTTGTGAAATTGAAGAATTACATTTAATTTTCTGAACATTCATCATTTGTGGGTATATTTATGTACCTTGCTGTTAACCTCAAAAGTGCCCTGAAAGATACAACCAGCAGTCGTGCAGTGAACATTTATAAAATCACCTGACGCTATCTGAAATGTTTTGGTACAAAACACTCGCAGGTCACTTAATAATTGCATTTGGGTCATACAGCTGAATTTCTCTCCGAGTTTTATTGTAAATGTTCTCCAAGTAGATTCAAAAGGAATATAAAGGATTCTTTTTTAATATTGAAATGTTCCTTGAACTTTTTCTCTCTATATCAGTATCATATGGATCTCGTCTTTCCCATATTATATACACTATTGCATGCTGTTGTTTTCTGTTTTGAGATCATCAATGTAATCTAAGTAATCTATGAGCATGGTCAAAATATCTTCTTCCAAATATAATATGGTTTTGTAGTTCAATCGATGGATGATTTACTCCAACTAAGTCATGAGAGTATATTCTAACCTATGTTTGTGCTCTGTTTGTTTCTGTTGTAACATACTACATGACGGTGCTCTCCAACATTTACTTCTTTGGTAATTTACTCTGGGAGTATCTGAAAGGAGTAAAATATTTTGAAAGTAGAGTTTACTCTAAGTTGGTGCGTGCTGTCCTTTGAGCGTTATGATACCCTTGTTGCTAAGGATGTGATTAAGTTAACATCAGAGGCAACTGGCGTGTCTGTGAATGCTGTTTCTAATACGAGGAAGGAAGTGAAGGAGACAGAATTGTGAGAACCCCAAAAAAGAAAAGGAATTGACATGCAGTGTTTTAGGTAAACTGGATAACTATTGTAAAAAGCCATACACTTCAAGATAAATTGCAAATTCTTGATCAAGAGGTATCCTACCATAGATAAGGTGCTTTGTCCAATAAACAGTAATAAAATATATTTCATCCATTCTTAAACTAGTACATGTAGAATGTTCACCAAGTATAGGGACATGTATTTCTTCACACTCAGTAATGTAAAATTGGGAGGTAACGATGGTCAGATTTTTGAGCTCCCAAAATTAAACAGTTGGTGAGAAAGGGGAAGAGAAGTTCCTCCATGTTTTCATGACATGCCAAGCATGGAGTGATACTATGTGCATTTTTTATGTGCAGACCCATTCTTGTGCTGGAAATATTATAGTTTGGTTTTTTGACAATGATCTTGTTGGTCTAATAACAAGGGAGACAAATTGATATACATAGGACAGTAACTACAAAACAAAGAACTTTCACCCAGTTTCTGCTTACTTTACTTTTTATGTGAACAAAAGCTTGTGCATCTAGTCTTCTCTTATTGGTTGCTAGATACATAACCACTTATTGCTGTAGAAATTACTTCTGTTTTTAAAATAGTAATTTGCCTTCATATATTCAAAGAATACAAAGAAAATTATATTTATTGCAAGTAAATGCATGAAAATAGTATGTGGAGGCATTGAATTCATTTGTATATTAATGTCAAAGTATTATGAAACCTTTAGGAAGTTAGTGCTCGTATTTAAACTTGACTTCCATTTCTGAAGGCATATGCAGTTTGATTAGATTGCTGCAGGTTGTTTACTGCTTGGTGCTTGACCGTAGATTAATACCTGAGTTGAGCCAAGCAGAAGTGCATTAACATTGACTGTCATTTGCTGACAACTGAAAGTGCGTGAGTTTTCCATATATTGCATGTACAAGGGCTGTTCCAGAAGTACACGGCCTAACAAAGAAGACACAAAAATTTTGGGAAAAAACATCTTTATTTCTCTACATAGTCTCCTTTCAGCTTGATACACTTTTCCCAGCGATGTTCAATAGCTTCAATACCCTAGAACCGTTGAGTTCTGCAAAATAGCCATCAACTGCAGACTCCACCTCTTCATTGTTGGCAAATCTTTTACCACCAAGGCATTTCTTCAACTTTGGAAACAGAAAATAATCAGAGGGGGCTAAGTCTGGCGAATAGGGTGCATGAGGAAGCAATTCAAACTTTAACTCATTGATTTTGGCCATGGCAATAATGGATGTGTGGACTGGTACATTGTCTGATCAAACAAAACTTTCTTTTTCGCTAAATGCGGCTGTTTTTGCTTGGTTTCATCATTCAAATGTTGCAATAAGTTTGCATAATACTCGCCATTAATTGCTTTTCCTTTTTGAAGATAATCAATGCAATTATCCCACGTGCATCCCAAAAAGCTGACGCCATGACCTTGCCTGCAGATGGAACTGTCTTCGCTGTCTTTGGAGCTGATTCTCCCCTTTCAATCCACTGTTTTGACTGTTCCTTCTTCTCAGGTGTGAAGTGATGGACCCATGTTTCATCCATGATTATGAATTGACGCAAAAATTCAGCTTTATTGCAGCAAAACATCGCCACTCAATGAAATATCCTCACAATGCTATTTTTGTTCCATTGTGAGTAAATGCGGCACCCATCTTGCGCACAGCTTTCTCATGTCCAAATTTTCAGTCAGTATGTGATGTACAGCTCTTCTTGAAATGCCTACGATGTCTGCTAGCTTTCAATCGACGGTCATCCAATATCATCTTGGGGATTTTCTTCACAATTTCTGGCATGGTCACCTCATTTGTTCGACCATTGCAATTTTCATCGTAGCAGCTTGTACAGCCTCACTTAAACTCTGACACCCAATATTTTACTGTTGTAAACGAAGGAGCAGACTCTCCCAGAGTAGAATCTAGCTCAGCTTTAATATTAGTTGGACTAAGATCTTTCAAATGAAAGTATTGTACAACATAATAATGACCAGTTTTATCCATCTTTACAAATTTGCTGAGAGCGTTCACTATTGATGGCTGCTTAACAGTTGCTAAACAACGTAGCATCTTCAAACTTAAGCTTTTTTCTACCTTAGTCAATTGTTTGAAACAACAACCGCTATGTATATGTTAGGCCGGGTACTTCTGGGACTGCCCTCATAAATGCTACATAATGGCAGAATCTGCGGGTACCTTTGAGCTCAAACATTGTAAGGGGAAACCCTTGCATATTGGTGAGAAAAAGTGACATGTCTTTTTGGAAAGAAATACAACTCAACCAATATGGCAAATTGAGCTCATATGTGAATTTATGGGTGTAAGCATTAGCAGTGTAGGAAAATCCCAGAAGGGAATTAAAACGGATGGAAAGCTAACTGAAAAGTTCTTCTGGTAGTGAATCTGACATGGTGGAATCAGACTCTGGCTGGGAAGGAATTGCACCACTAGCAAGCATTCTGTAACTGTAAGTTAAATATTTAATAATGCTTTACAATTGCTGCTTCTGACATTTTGTTACATGTTACAATTCAATCACAGCTATGTTGTCCATTGCTCCTAGTCTTCATATGTTAGGAAATGCGTACTTTATGATGTGAACAGTTTTAGCCAATCAGGGGAAACTGAACGTGGGGTAAGTTTGGTATGTTTACATGCAGAGTAAGCTTAGAAGAAACATGGTTTAAACAAGGAAAATCCTGGCTTATTTGATAACTTCACACCATTGAAGCTTCCCAATGAATAATGATTGTAGACCTTGAGTGGGAAAGGGAAGTCGTGTGCTGAAGTTCAGGCTATGGTTGCTCGATTTGGTTGTCATGCCATAGTTATATGAAGCACTTCTGGTTAGATTTTTTTCCCCCCTCAAACTACTCAACATGGTATAAATGGCACAAACTATATAATTTCACTTTGTAAACATAAATTTGTGGATTTTAATACATTATGAGGGTAGGAAATTGAGGTAAAATTAAAAAATTCAATTCAGTTTTATTTATGGATGCTCTTTAACTACTATGGTCCTTAGCATTCCATTCTATCCTATTGAGCATGAAAGACCGAAAATTTTGCTCAGAGGCCTTTTTACCAGGCTTGAGGTTCTTTTATGTACTGTAAACCTATAACACAGGACTACTGGCGTTACTTCCCTTCTGAAGGAAGCCATGCTAAGGATTTTTATGCCTGAAAAAAATCTATCGCCTCTGCCGGGTTTGAAATTGAGGTAGCCAACAAGAAATGTAAACAGTGGGAAACATTGAATTCAGGATAACACTGTATTTACACAAACAGCCCATGCTGGTAGTCACAGATCTCTAATAAATATCAACAAGACAGGAAAGAGTACAACCAAATATTTTGTTAAAGTAACAACATTTTCCACATTGTGTGTTTAAAATAATTATACGTTTTCAGGTCAAGGTTTTGATCGTCATCTGTTTGGTTTGAAGAGAATTGCAGAACAGAATGGAAAGAAATTACCAGCAATATACCAAGATCCAGCATATGCAGCCATGAATCATAACATTTTATCAACCTCTACGCTTTCATCTCCTGCAGTTAGAGCTGGAGGATTTGGTCCTGTTGTTAAGGATGGATATGGAATTGGGTAAGATATAGTGTAATGCAATTAGAGATTATGTAATCTTAAGAATTAATTATACCTATACTAACATGTCAGAAAATTGTTATAAGTTACCCTTACGTACAGTGTATGGATACACAGTAGTACTTGCAGAGTTTCCCTACAGGTGCCGCTTGCTCCGTTTTGCTGAGCGTGCTTCCTCTTGTCTTCTTCTCAACTGCAGCTGCCAATATATGACTAACAAACAGCACCATCCTTTTGCAAATTACAAATATTACTCTGCCTTAATATTACTACTCCTTGCACGTCTTTATTCGCAGTAATATACATAACCTTCACTTTCTTTTATTTCTTTATAAGCAGAGGAATGAAGCAGTTGTGGTCTTAATATTTCTTGCACCTCTTTATTTGCAGTAAAATACATAACCTTAACTTCCTTTTATTTCTTAATAAGTAGAGGAGTTCCCTTAGATGGGCATATAGGTGCGTTATTGAGGAAAAAAGTGGGAATGGGGATTAAGAATAAGCCAAATGCTAAATCAAGCGGCAAAAACCCATGGCACAAAGAAAATATGGTCAGTATTAAAAAGCCTTTATGGAAAGGGCACAAGAGAAGATGATATAAACCCAGATAGATGGTGCATGCATTTTAAAGCATTGTTGGATGAGGACAACATAGTGAGAGTAGAGCAGCTTTTGCATGGAAGTCAACAAGTAATTAATGAATTAGCGAAATCATGAATGTTGAGCTGTGCAAACAAATTAAAAGGTTAAAAGCCAACAAAGCAAGTGGTACTGATGGTATCCCAGGGGAATTTTGGAAGGCTTGGTCAATAAATGAAACTAGAAGAAAAATAGTGATAAAATTTATTTAAAGGTGAGTCGGAATTGTAACACTAACATCACTTAAGTTTACTCACTTAACATGTTTCGGGAAACCGTTGTTCCCGAAACATGTTAAGTGAGTAAACTTAAGTGATGTTAGTGTTACAATTCCGACTCACCTTTAAATAAATTCAATACACATCACTGTTTCTAGCTTCTTTTCATTACAATATCAACATAGTGATAAAATTGTTCAATAAAATACTGGAGACAAGGGAGATTCCTAAGAAATGGAGAGCAAGTATGATAGTTCCAATACATAAGGTTAAGGGGGATAAAAACAACCCAGCTAATTACAAGGGGATAAGTTTATTTTCTATCGTAGGTAAGATCTTTACAGGCATTCTAGCTAATAGGTTACAGAATTGGGTAGAGAAGGAAAAGAAGTTATTGTAGTTCCAAGTAGGATTTAGAGCAGGTAGAAGAACATCAGCTAATATATTCATAATCAAGAAAATTGTGGACAAATATTTGAGCAACAAAAGGGTAAGGGTATATATGGATTTATTGATCTTGAGAAGGCATTTGATACCATAAACAGAGAAGCATTATGGGTAAAAAGTAAAGGGTTAAGTCATACATTTATAGAAATACTACGTAAGATATATGTTAGGAGAACAAGTTTTGTATAAAACTACCAGACAATAAAGTAAGTGAATGTGTTCAGATTAAGGTAGGGGTAAGATAGGGATCTAAACTTAGTCCAGTGCTATTTAACCTTGATTGATGACATCCTAGAGAAGATCTCGAGACATTAGATCTACTCTCCAGTTAATAATAAAGAAATTCGAGGGCTATTGTTTGTAGATGACTTAGCAGTTGGGTCCATATCTGTGGAGGGCTGAGGAGGGTATTCGAGGCAGTAAGGAATTTCTGTAGAAAATGGAGACTGAAAATAAAAGAAAAGAAAACAAAGATCTTGGTATTTAAAAAAGGTTATCGATCACATAAGGATGAGAAATGGCAGATAAATGGAAGAGAAATAGAAGTGCTAAGGAGATTTGATTACCTGGGGGTAAGACTAAGTTTGTACGGAAGTTGGAGTGAACAAAAAAACGATATCTATAGCAAAAGGTAAAATGGCCATGAGTGATATTAGGTCATGTTTAAAGCAATTACCTGATATAAATGTCAAATGGCTTGAGAGGTCAACAAAGCCAATAGATCATTTTGCAAATATGTTATAGGTCTACTGATGGCATTGCCAAATTGGGCAGCACAGTTAGAACTTGCTAGGTACTCCATAAAGATCAAACTTTTCCAAGAGCTATGAAATATTTATATAGAATTTCCAATCTGGAAGAATGTTTTTATATACAAAAGAAAAGTAAGCGGTGTCATGGTTATTAAAAATTCAGTAAGTTATGGATCAGATAGGTATGGGAGATGTGTGGATAAATCCAGAATACATTAGAGGTTTTTGGAAAGAAGTGCAATTAAGGCCAGAAGATATTGGTGGTACAAGAGAGAAAAGCTTGTTGAGGATATATAGGATAATAAAAACAGTATGAGAGAAGGAAAAGTACATAGAGATATGTAAAATTAGAATGAGAAGGATTTGCATGGGCAAGAACAGTAGTTAGAAGCTTAAAGGCATAAGGCATGACGAGGATATAGTAAAATGTCCAATGTGTGGGGAAGTGAACACTGATTTCCACTGTTTATTATACTGTAATCAAACAAAACTATGGAGAGAACAATTTTGGCAACAGAAATGGAAAAACTTGGATGGGGAAATATTAATAAGGAAGATTCTGACTGTAAAAGGGGATAAAATGTAAAAGCTATGGGTAGCTATTTGGGTAAGGTCAAATGATTAAGGAGGGCTACAAACAAGTTGGTATAAAAGCAGATGAAATAGATGAATAATGTAAGCATGTAGACGGTGGGTCATCAATACACGGAAAACCAGGAGTTGTGTGTATTGAGACCATAGATAAGCATAGGCAAGCAACCAAGAAGTGAATGTATAGCATAAATAACCTAATATTTTCAAATATTATTATAGTTTAAAATGTTTGTAATTTAATTATGTAATTTTGAGTATTGAGAAATAAATATTACTCACTCATTCAAGTAGGGTAGTGAAGCAGTTGTGGCCTTAATATTACTACTGGCCTTAATATTACTACTCCTTGCATCTCTTTATTCACATAACTAGAGGAGTGAAGCAGTTGTGGCCTTAATATTACTACTCCTTGCATCTCTTTATTCACATAACTAGAGGAGTGAAGCAGTTGTGGCCTTAATATTACTACTCCTTGCATCTCTTTATTCACATAACTAGAGGAGTGAAGCAGTTGTGACCTTAATATTACTACTCCTTGCATCTCTTTATTCACATAACTAGAGGAGTGAAGCAGTTGTGGCCTTAATATTACTACTCCTTGCACCTCTTTATTCACATAACTAGAGGAGTGAAGCAGTTGTGATCTTAATATTACTACTCCTTGCACCTCTTTATTCACATAACTAGAGGAGTGAAGCAGTTGTGGCCTTAATATTACTACTCCTTGCATCTCTTTATTCACATAACTAGAGGAGTGAAGTGGTTTGGCCTTAATATTACTACTCCTTGCACCTCTTTATTCACATAACTAGAGGAGTAAAACAGTTGTGACCTTAATATTACTACTCCTTGCATCTCTTTATTCACATAACTAGAGGAGTGAAGCAGTTGTGGCCTTAATATTACTACTCCTTGCATCTCTTTATTCACATAACTAGAGGAGTGAAGCAGTTGTGGCCTTAATATTACTACTCCTTGCACCTCTTTATTCACATAACTAGAGGAGTGAAGCAGTTGTGGCCTTAATATTACTACTCCTTGCATCTCTTTATTCACATAACTAGAGGAGTGAAGCAGTTGTGGCCTTAATATTACTACTCCTTGCACCTCTTTATTCGTAGTAATATACATAACCTTAACTTTCTTTTATTTCTTTATAAGTAGAGGAGTAAAACAGTTGTGGCCTTAATATTACTACTCCTTGCACCTCTTTATTCGTAGTAATATACATAACCTTAACTTTCTTTTATTTCTTTATAAGTAGAGGAGTAAAACAGTTGTGGCCTTAATATTACTACTCCTTGCACCTCTTTATTCACATAACTAGAGGAGTAAAACAGTTGTGACCTTAATATTACTACTCCTTGCACCTCTTTATTCACATAACTAGAGGAGTGAAGCAGTTGTGACCTTAATATTACTACTCCTTGCACCTCTTTATTCACATAACTAGAGGAGTGAAGCAGTTGTGACCTTAATATTACTACTCCTTGCATCTCTTTATTCACATAACTAGAGGAGTGAAGCAGTTGTGACCTTAATATTACTACTCCTTGCACCTCTTTATTCACATAACTAGAGGAGTGAAGCAGTTGTGACCTTAATATTACTACTCCTTGCATCTCTTTATTCACATAACTAGAGGAGTGAAGCAGTTGTGACCTTAATATTACTACTCCTTGCACCTCTTTATTCACATAACTAGAGGAGTGAAGCAGTTGTGGCCTTAATATTACTACTCCTTGCATCTCTTTATTCACATAACTAGAGGAGTGAAGTGGTTTGGCCTTAATATTACTACTCCTTGCACCTCTTTATTCACATAACTAGAGGAGTGAAGTGGTTTGGCCTTAATATTACTACTCCTTGCACCTCTTTATTCACATAACTAGAGGAGTGAAGTGGTTTGGCCTTAATATTACTACTCCTTGCACCTCTTTATTCACATAACTAGAGGAGTGAAGCAGTTGTGGCCTTAATATTACTACTCCTTGCATCTCTTTATTCACATAACTAGAGGAGTGAATTGGTTTGGCCTTAATATTACTACTCCTTGCACCTCTTTATTCACATAACTAGAGGAGTGAAGCAGTTGTGACCTTAATATTACTACTCCTTGCATCTCTTTATTCACATAACTAGAGGAGTGAAGCAGTTGTGACCTTAATATTACTACTCCTTGCATCTCTTTATTCACATAACTAGAGGAGTGAAGCAGTTGTGACCTTAATATTACTACTCCTTGCATCTCTTTATTCACATAACTAGAGGAGTGAAGCAGTTGTGACCTTAATATTACTACTCCTTGCACCTCTTTATTCACATAACTAGAGGAGTAAAACAGTTGTGACCTTAATATTACTACTCCTTGCACCTCTTTATTCACATAACTAGAGGAGTGAAGCAGTTGTGACCTTAATATTACTACTCCTTGCACCTCTTTATTCACATAACTAGAGGAGTGAAGCAGTTGTGACCTTAATATTACTACTCCTTGCATCTCTTTATTCACATAACTAGAGGAGTGAAGCAGTTGTGACCTTAATATTACTACTCCTTGCACCTCTTTATTCACATAACTAGAGGAGTGAAGCAGTTGTGACCTTAATATTACTACTCCTTGCATCTCTTTATTCACATAACTAGAGGAGTGAAGCAGTTGTGACCTTAATATTACTACTCCTTGCACCTCTTTATTCACATAACTAGAGGAGTGAAGCAGTTGTGGCCTTAATATTACTACTCCTTGCATCTCTTTATTCACATAACTAGAGGAGTGAAGTGGTTTGGCCTTAATATTACTACTCCTTGCACCTCTTTATTCACATAACTAGAGGAGTGAAGTGGTTTGGCCTTAATATTACTACTCCTTGCACCTCTTTATTCACATAACTAGAGGAGTGAAGTGGTTTGGCCTTAATATTACTACTCCTTGCACCTCTTTATTCACATAACTAGAGGAGTGAAGCAGTTGTGGCCTTAATATTACTACTCCTTGCATCTCTTTATTCACATAACTAGAGGAGTGAATTGGTTTGGCCTTAATATTACTACTCCTTGCACCTCTTTATTCACATAACTAGAGGAGTGAAGCAGTTGTGACCTTAATATTACTACTCCTTGCATCTCTTTATTCACATAACTAGAGGAGTGAAGCAGTTGTGACCTTAATATTACTACTCCTTGCATCTCTTTATTCACATAACTAGAGGAGTGAAGCAGTTGTGACCTTAATATTACTACTCCTTGCACCTCTTTATTCACATAACTAGAGGAGTGAAGCAGTTGTGGCCTTAATATTACTACTCCTTGCACCTCTTTATTCACATAACTAGAGGAGTGAAGTGGTTTGGCCTTAATATTACTACTCCTTGCACCTCTTTATTCACATAACTAGAGGAGTAAAACAGTTGTGACCTTAATATTACTACTCCTTGCACCTCTTTATTCACATAACTAGAGGAGTGAAGCAGTTGTGACCTTAATATTACTACTCCTTGCATCTCTTTATTCACATAACTAGAGGAGTGAAGTGGTTTGACCTTAATATTACTACTCCTTGCATCTCTTTATTCACATAACTAGAGGAGTGAAGTGGTTTGGCCTTAATATTACTACTCCTTGCATCTCTTTATTCACATAACTAGAGGAGTGAAGCAGTTGTGACCTTAATATTACTACTCCTTGCACCTCTTTATCCACAGTAATATACATAACCTTAACTTCCATTTATTTCTTTATAAGTAGAGGAGTAAAACAGTTGTGGTCTTAATATTACTACTCCTTGCACCTCTTTATTCGTAGTAATATACATAACCTTAACTTTCTTTTATTTCTTTATAAGTAGAGGAGTAAAACAGTTGTGGCCTTAATATTACTACTCCTTGCACCTCTTTATTCGTAGTAATATACATAACCTTAACTTTCTTTTATTTCTTTATAAGTAGAGGAGTAAAACAGTTGTGGCCTTAATATTACTACTCCTTGCACCTCTTTATTCACATAACTAGAGGAGTAAAACAGTTGTGACCTTAATATTACTACTCCTTGCACCTCTTTATTCGTAGTAATATACATAACCTTAACTTTCTTTTATTTCTTTATAAGTAGAGGAGTAAAACAGTTGTGGCCTTAATATTACTACTCCTTGCACCTCTTTATTCACATAACTAGAGGAGTGAAGCAGTTGTGACCTTAATATTACTACTCCTTGCATCTCTTTATTCACATAACTAGAGGAGTGAAGCAGTTGTGACCTTAATATTACTACTCCTTGCACCTCTTTATTCACATAACTAGAGGAGTGAAGCAGTTGTGGCCTTAATATTACTACTCCTTGCATCTCTTTATTCACATAACTAGAGGAGTGAAGCAGTTGTGACCTTAATATTACTACTCCTTGCACCTCTTTATTCACATAACTAGAGGAGTGAAGCAGTTGTGGCCTTAATATTACTACTCCTTGCATCTCTTTATTCACATAACTAGAGGAGTGAAGCAGTTGTGACCTTAATATTACTACTCCTTGCACCTCTTTATTCACATAACTAGAGGAGTGAAGCAGTTGTGACCTTAATATTACTACTCCTTGCACCTCTTTATTCACATAACTAGAGGAGTGAAGCAGTTGTGGCCTTAATATTACTACTCCTTGCATCTCTTTATTCACATAACTAGAGGAGTGAAGTGGTTTGGCCTTAATATTACTACTCCTTGCACCTCTTTATTCACATAACTAGAGGAGTGAAGTGGTTTGGCCTTAATATTACTACTCCTTGCACCTCTTTATTCACATAACTAGAGGAGTGAAGCAGTTGTGACCTTAATATTACTACTCCTTGCACCTCTTTATTCACATAACTAGAGGAGTGAAGCAGTTGTGACCTTAATATTACTACTCCTTGCACCTCTTTATTCACATAACTAGAAGAGTGAAGCAGTTGTGGCCTTAATATTACTACTCCTTGCATCTCTTTATTCACATAACTAGAGGAGTGAAGTGGTTTGGCCTTAATATTACTACTCCTTGCACCTCTTTATTCACATAACTAGAGGAGTAAAACAGTTGTGACCTTAATATTACTACTCCTTGCACCTCTTTATTCACATAACTAGAGGAGTGAAGCAGTTGTGACCTTAATATTACTACTCCTTGCACCTCTTTATTCACATAACTAGAGGAGTGAAGCAGTTGTGACCTTAATATTACTACTCCTTGCACCTCTTTATTCACATAACTAGAGGAGTGAAGCAGTTGTGACCTTAATATTACTACTCCTTGCACCTCTTTATTCACATAACTAGAGGAGTAAAACAGTTGTGACCTTAATATTACTACTCCTTGCACCTCTTTATTCACATAACTAGAGGAGTGAAGCAGTTGTGACCTTAATATTACTACTCCTTGCATCTCTTTATTCACATAACTAGAGGAGTGAAGTGGTTTGGCCTTAATATTACTACTCCTTGCACCTCTTTATTCACATAACTAGAGGAGTAAAACAGTTGTGACCTTAATATTACTACTCCTTGCACCTCTTTATTCACATAACTAGAGGAGTGAAGCAGTTGTGACCTTAATATTACTACTCCTTGCTTCTCTTTATTCACATAACTAGAGGAGTGAAGTGGTTTGGCCTTAATATTACTACTCCTTGCACCTCTTTATTCACATAACTAGAGGAGTAAAACAGTTGTGACCTTAATATTACTACTCCTTGCACCTCTTTATTCACATAACTAGAGGAGTGAAGCAGTTGTGACCTTAATATTACTACTCCTTGCATCTCTTTATTCACATAACTAGAGGAGTGAAGTGGTTTGGCCTTAATATTACTACTCCTTGCATCTCTTTATTCACATAACTAGAGGAGTGAAGTGGTTTGGCCTTAATATTACTACTCCTTGCATCTCTTTATTCACATAACTAGAGGAGTGAAGTGGTTTGGCCTTAATATTACTACTCCTTGCATCTCTTTATTCACATAACTAGAGGAGTGAAGCAGTTGTGGCCTTAATATTACTACTCCTTGCACCTCTTTATTCACATAACTAGAGGAGTGAAGTGGTTTGGCCTTAATATTACTACTCCTTGCATCTCTTTATTCACATAACTAGAGGAGTGAAGCAGTTGTGACCTTAATATTACTACTCCTTGCACCTCTTTATCCACAGTAATATACATAACCTTATCTTCCTTTTATTTCTTTATAAGTAGAGGAGTAAAACAGTGTTGGTCTTAATATTACTACTCCTTGCACCTCTTTATTCACATAACTAGAGGAGTAAAACAGTTGCAGCCTTAATATTACTACACCTTGCACCAAGAACAACAATGATGAATTAAAACATTGCCAGTCTAGCGGATTTACCTAATTATGATAGGTTGGCAAGATGCTATGCACATGCTCACTATCTACAATATGGTGAAGTTTGTAGTTGTTATTCCAGAATTTTATTATAAAAGAAAGGTTCCTTAAAAGATTAGGTGAGTGGATTACAGGCTCTTGATGTGCCAACATCTACTCCAAAACACAATTTTAAGGTAATCTTACTAATCCTTTTCATCTCTATAACACTTTTTAACAAGTGCACATATCATAGTTTAACCTAAATTACACTCTCAGCTGAAGTGGTACTTAATTGCAGAAGCTAAAAATATAAAAGTTTAATGACATGAAAATGAAATTCCTTGTAAATAAGAAGTAGCAGATAAATGGACATTGAAATGTCTCCTATGCTTGTCTTTGTAATAGTGTATTTGTTTTAATAATTCCTTAATTCATGCAAAGTTATTAAAAGTGATTATAAACATTGAAACCTTTTAATATAATTGAAGTTGAGAGTAGAATGGTGACACTTTACACTAAGCTTTCACTCGTCCCCATTGTCAGCTGTATTTCCACTGGCATCCTAAAGGGGATTCCCTAATTTAGTGTTGATTGTACTGCCATCTAGCTGTCTAGTGGAGAATTTCACTACGCCATTTGCTGGCAGAATTTCAAAATTCATTACTGTTTTGCATTTTTGATGATGTGGATTTTTTCCCATACTGTAAGGTCAGCTGCTGTTTTTGACCTGTTTTAAAAGCTTTATTTAAGCTGTTAGATAGTGTGTTCTGTTGACCAAAAATGGTGAGCTACTGCACATTTGTCTACTTATTTAGGTTTTACATTTCTTGGTGTTCCCTTGGTTTGTACAAGGGCGAATTAAAAAGTAAGTTACACTCACTCACCGTGAGAGCACGCTGTGTGCCGTGATGGTGGCCAATGTGTAGCAAGCTACAGTAACTGCTGACATGCCCAATAGGGTGGTGTGGTATCCCATTGTGTTGTGTGTGCAGATGGGGCTAGGCTTAATGGCGCGTCAACTGGATGTTCACTCCAAATTGGAGGTGCGTGCAACAATCAGATTTCTATGGGTTAAATGGCTCAATTGCATGGACATTGATTGTGAATTCACTGCTGTATATGGTGAGCATGCAATTTCTCGCCCAGGTATTGTAAAGTGATGTACGCAATTTGACGCCAGATGCACGAATCCCACTGACGAATATTGCAAAGGCAGGCCCGCAATGTCCAGTACCGTTGAAAATGTTAACCGTGTGGATGTGATCATTAGACAGAATCAGCACTTAACACTGCAGAAAATTGCCAGCATGCTGAACATTTCATATGGCAGTGTGTTCCCCATTGTTCACCAGCACCTTGGATTTTGTGAACTGTGTTCCAGATGGGTCCCACGGCTGCTCACTGATGTTCACAAGGGACAATGTTTCCAATCGCCAGTGGCAGTTTTGCAAGCAGCGAATCATCACAGAGGATGAAACCTAGATCCACCACTTCACCCCTGAAACAAAGCGAACATTGATGGAATGGGTGCACACCACATCACCACAATGAAAGAAGGCCAAGGTCCAACCTTCAGCACGAAAGGTGATGGCGACAGGTTCTTTGGCATGTAGAGTGTGGTGCACATGGAATGTATGCCAAAAGGCATGACAATCAATTCTGCTTCGTATTGTCAAACGCTGAACCGGTTGCATAAGGCAATTAAAAAAAAAGCGGTGGGGAAAATTGTGCGCCGGTGTGATTTTGTTGCATAATAGCGCAACACCTTGCATGCCTGCCAAATGTCAGAACTGCTGCAGCGATTCAAGTGGGAGGTATGGTAATAACCTCCATACAGTCCAGACTTAGTGTCATGTGAGTACCATGTGTTCAGTAAGATGGTAAAGGATCTCGGTGGATGACAATTCCAAAATGAGGAGATGAAAGCAGCTGTATCCAGGTGGTTACATGGCACTGGAGGTGATTTCTATGCATCCGGAATTGAAAAGTTGGTTGCTCGATCCAGTAAATGTTTACAGTCTCTTGGGGACTATGTAGAAAAGTGAACTTATATTGTGTGTTGTCATAGCCTTGTTGCCTATGTGTATGTGGTTTAATAAATGGCCATAACTTGGAATTGTAACTTCTTTTTGATTCGTCCTCATAGCTTTCTCTTAGTTTTTCCTATGTATATGTTGTGGCATTCTTCACAATCAATAATCTGGTAAATTCCTGATTTCTTAGTGTTCAGTATAGTGTCCTTTATAGGGATGGGCAGAAAATAATGTAACATTAGATTTTAATGGTTACCTTAATGTAACGGGTACTAAAATAATGGAGACAGACAGTAACTTGTTATGCATTAACAGTTACAAAAGTAATGAATACAAGGTAACTAGGTATTCAATAACAGTTACCAAAGCAACAAAGACAGTAACTAGTTCTCACTTATCAGGAAGTGGTTACTTCAACTTGTTACTCGGTATCAATCTCCTCCACAAGACATCATGTGTGGCATTGTGGATCTAATATACCATCTGCCAAGGAAAATGCCTTTTAATTACCCAGTTTGCTACGTATGTGTAACCAACTGAGATTATCTGCATACTTTGTGATGTTAGACAATAATGTGTGTTTGAACATTAATGCTTCGCTTCTCTAGCACATTGCCTTTCAAAATGTCATTACCGTGCTTTATCTAATGTCCTATTAGAATATTTAAATTAGTATATGCTTAGTTTCAGTCATGTTTATGTTGGCAATAGTATTGTGTTTTCTTTGTTATATCATGTAATGTGATGTTATGTTTAGGCTCCCATATAGCTCAGTTCACATGTACAAGCTTTGTATATGTGTAGGAATGTAGAAGCAAGTGCAAATGCATTTTGAGAATCGTAAACCACTGTAGTAATCAAAGTGTTGACACAAAGTGATTTAGACTGCATCAAATAACAAAGTAAGTCTGTATCGATATTGTTCATATCAAAATGTAGTTACAGCTAATTGTTACTGGTAACCATTAATGTAAAATGTAATAACCATGAAAACAAATAAATTAATCTTTACTGGTAAGCATTACATGTAATCGTTAACACACTGTAAAGGCTGGTTCACAACCGTCCAAGAACGGTAACCAGAATGGAAACGAGAACGGGAAGCAACACACCAATCAAGATATTGGTTCACAACAGCGCAGTAACAAGAACAGGAATGAATATTGATGATCATATTGATCACAAAGTGAAAGTCAATTTTGCGCATTGGGATTTCATTTGTTTTTAACTGACCAATTATATGTTTTCATCTACTTCCAGTTTAGCCAACGTCAAAATTCGATAGAGTAAACATTATCTAAATGCATATCCATTACATTTCCGATCCCTCTAGTTGTGCCAAGCTTTCATTCCTTTATTTAATGGCATACATTAACATTGTTTATTGTTCTTTTTTAATTTCCACCAGTTTTTGCTGTTCTTTGTAGCTTTTGCCATTGTTTTTGAGGTAATAGCCAGTTTTGAGTTGCATATAAACAAACTATAGATGGCTCTTTCACCAGAGGAACCAACGCTCATTGGATTTACGGGTGTCGGGATGAGATTAGGAAGCACATTTACTTCTATTTCTTCCAGTTTCATGTTTGCAGCTTGCGACTATAGAGAGCACTAGCGGCTGTTTCATGTCATGGCCGCCTAGAATAATCTCTAGAGTGAGGAGTCTAATATGCCATGCATGGGAACGAGAACGTTAAAAGTTGGGTAACTCTTCTTTCCTGTTCCCAGGGATTGTGAACGCTCTCATTTGAATACATGTATTTCAACTTTCTCGTTCTCGTTGGTTGTGAACCAGCCTTAACTGTGACAGTTATAACTGTCACATCCCTAGTCCCTTAATGGCTGGAGTAAGTTTTTTAGGGTGTGTTTATTGTTTGTTACATGAATCGTTCACCATACTATACAGTATTCATTTGTGTGGCTATCGTCAAATGGGAATTAATAATTGTGGCTTTGTACACAAATTTAGAGTGCACTGAGATTGTTTCCCTTCTTTGGGAAAGCCCAAAGGAATGCAAGAGAGGCTTGTCAGCACTATCACCAACGTTACTTGAATAGGCATCAACCAGCTCACACTACACCATTCCCAGATTGAGAGGCACTTAAGTGAAACAGGCAGCTTATATTAGAATGGAATATTTATTTGCACCAAATATCAAAGAAAACTTTTAGATATATTTATGTCAAGTCTTAAAGCTACTTACATTCTAGTACAAATTGAGTCTATTTACCTTCCAAGGGCTACTTTGCGTCTGGCACCCTGGCCTATATTCTTTTCCGTCCTTGATTTCTACTTTCTCAAAATTCTTCTTTCTTTTGCCCTTCCTGCTCCATTCCTGTTGCTTTTTTTTTTTTTTACTTTCCTTAGCCATGTTTCCATGAAAACTCCCCATATACTTGCTTCTTTTCCCTTCCTTAACTGTTAATATTTTAATAGCTACCGTTTCATCCCTCATTTTGTCCCAAACATCCTAACTTTTTATATTCTACCAAGTAATGTATCTTATTCTCCTTTATGTTCCCAATTCACCCCCTCTTAACCCTCAAAGGAACTTTGCCCCTGTTCTCACCCATACTAAACCTTCCCTTTCTTGTTTACTACATAAGTCAACATAACCTTCTCTCCCTCAGTCTCTTAATTGTTCTACATAAACTTAAGGACTTTTTATTGTCAAGGCTTCCTCAGATTTGTTGATTCTCTATATCTTCTATCCTATTTCTCACTACTTTCCAAAATCTGTTATTTTTTTTTCCTTCTAGTTGCCAAATATCTCCCATTCTTATCTGAAGTTATCTTCTGTTGATTAACACAAACTTTTAATATGTCTTGATCTTTTCTTTGAAGGCACTTGTACCAATATTTCAAGATTCTTGCCAATTATTCCTTTCCTCCCTATTCTTCCTAATTGTACCAATGCTACTTCCCTTGGTACTGACCTGATTAATCCCTAAAGTTCTGTGAAAAATAATCTGTATATTTGATATACTTTTTTGCCTAATTCTGAAACCCCCCATATTCTACTGTATATAATTTTTTTATTCTTACAATGCTTCATACGTCCTTTCCAACCATTTAACAGAAATTTCAACTTTGTAATTCGTTATTCTTAATCCTGTCCTAGCAGCTCTGCCTTTTGCCATCACCTTCCTACCATACACTGTACATCAGAGTTTGACAACACATAACCAGGCAATGCACAAAATATATTGAAGTTGCCAAGAGCCATTTCAAACACCTCCAGTAGTTGATTAAAATGTTATCTGTTTGTTTAAACATATTTCAGTTTTCTTTTTTACTTCCTTTATATCTTTTGTGATACATACTACATGCAACCTCCTCCATATTTCAGAGACCCTAGCATGTAAACAAACCATTTCTGGACACGAGTTTATTAACAAAAGGCCATATGGTTTCCAATTACCACCACCTAGCCTTGCAACATTTATATACATAAGGCAAATCCAAAACTCAAATGTCTTATTGTATAAAGATAATGTATATCCCCATCAGAACAAAATTTTAAACTAGGCTACTAGCTTGTAATACCAAAAATTGCAATAAGTCACATTTATACATACAGAAAACCTTAGAGCACTATTGATTCGCTGGAATGGTGAAATATGTCTATCAAGGCATTCCTAAAGCTTTGAGTGTGTATGTGCGAGTGATTTTTTTTTTCTTTCCTAAGTATGTTATTTGCTTTTTTCTCTCCATCTTTAGGTATGGTATACAGGATGAAACTTTGGGTGCTGTAGTTTCAAGCTATCCCCCAGCTCGTGATGGCGCTGATTTCGTGGATTGTCTACAAAATGCTTTTGAAGAAATTTATAATATATTGAGATCTTCAAATAGCTGAAAATAAGATAGTACAAGTGCTTCCAAAATTAATTCAGTGTGTAATTGTGTATATGTAGGTATATCTTGCCATAATTATAAATTTTACACAAGTGTGGGCATCAAATGTTGGAAATATAATAAAACTGTATAAATAGAAAATGTTTCATTTGAAGTTCAAAATATATTTATATGAATTAAAGAACTTTGATTATTTTCCACCAATTGTTATTTGGTTGATTGATTGCTTTATTAAACACATTGCAACATTAAAGTCATCCCATGACTGTTTTGATTTAATCCATAACATGAATATATATATATATATATATATATATATATATATATATATATATATATATATATATAGCAACCGATACATCAAATGACATTGTTTAGAATCATTATGCATGAAATAGTATTCAAAAGTGTTGATGAAAGTGATCTGTATTAACATAAAACAAAGATATTTTTTTTAAAGGCCATTTAAATTTTACTGTAACCAGTCACCCCCCCCCCTCACGCTTTCAGACAACCTAATTTTTATCCACATTGTCAGTCCTCCATGACTACTTATTCTCACATAACATATATATTTGCATGGGTAATCAATAAATAAAACTCGGTCAAGATATATATGGTGAATGAACAAGATTATTCTGAGCGAAAGATAAAAACATGCAAAGTCATAAAATAAAAGTCAATATTTTGGGTTTACTCCTTCATTAGAGGATTAAAAACATGCAGAAAATGAAAATACACTTAATAGTCGACTACATTGGTTAATAATCCTCTTTATTATAGGGTATAGAGTATACAACGGAGGACACCTCGCGTACTGCGACCTACGAGAGAACTATTGTAGCTACCACCTCAGGAGAAAGGGATAAAGCTATAGTGGCTTGAAACTCCTGTTTATAAACATAATGCTTATTGTAGAACACCTGGTGTGCATACAATGTTTTGAAAATAATCATCAATGAGGGTCAAATCAAAAGTGACCAACTCTGGCGCTTCATTTGCCACCAGTTTCATAACAAATAATCTCCAGAAAGTCGCTAGAATTTAAGCATGATTTGTAATTTCATCTTGTTTTCAAATATTGTGTTCATGTTTAACATTTTGAAGTCCCTAAAACCCCGCTGCCCTGGGTAATGGCACAGGTCGATCCCCCCCCCCCCTTAGCTGGCCCTGACTGTAACACATCACGCTATGGATTTTAAATACACAGTTTTTCTGCTACAGTCTTTGGTAAAATACTCTATTTAGAAATGGTAATATAGGTTACCAAACACATGTTGCAGTAACTTAAAGTTGAAGTGGCTTTTTTAAACATGTTATGCTCAATTTCCTTCTAAATGATAGTTTTATATTATTTTTAAAAACCCACAGTATTTTTATAAATGGCCAAAATAACAAATCCCAAACTGATCACAACAATGCAGTACACACAACTTAATTATAGGAACAAGTTAAATTTAAAATCATTGGAGCTTGCACACACTGAAGAAAATAATTAAATTATGAAGAATGAATCAACGTTAAGCACTCATACTGCTTCACTTACCAAAATAACTGGCAGAACATGTTTCGAGGACCTATTCAGGGCTATTCTGTAAAGTCTTGTTAAATTAACAAATCGTTAAAGCCGCTAACCAAATGTTACCTGCTGTTCGTCAACAAACAAAATTTTGTTAATAATAAAAGATTTGGTTGTTGGACGCGACAAATCCTGAGACCCTCTTGCTAACACTTTGTTACACAGCAGATTTGCATAGATGTCATTTATTGCTGCTGTAAGAGGAAAAGCATGATAGATATTTGATGTTTTCGATTAAGCAATGTGATAGCATTGGCAAATGATGCTCCTCCCAACATAACTTTTAAGAGATGAATTTTAATAGCAAAATGAATGTTGTATAATCTTGTATCATAATAAAAAGTTTCAGTTATTGATTTAAGAATTTTAGGTTCAAATAGCGATTAATCTTGGATTGATTTGCGTGGCTCGCGAATATATTTGCCTCATTTTTAGGTTAAGATTAAGAACTTAGCACTTTTGAGAGTTGTAGGACATTAAAATGAATTGTTTTTGTTCCCAGAATCATTTTAAGATAATTATCAATCTGCTAAAAGAAGTGGCTAGCATAACACTATTTACCAACTTCTCGTAACCATAGAAAATTGAATTTATACTGATGGTGCTGAAAGAGGAAGAGTATATCAGAAGTTGGTCAGTTTGATTATAAAGTGATTAATCTATACTTGATAAATTTAGTATGAAAAATAATACAAAATAAAATACTTGTAGCTGCAAAATTCCCCCAGATAACACAACTAGTAGGTTTGTTCCCACACGATTCAGAATCGATTCCGAATTATCTGAGTGTGCGCAGTAGCTAAGTGGCGTTCCAACACGACAGAGAATCAGTTCAGAACCAATTCTGAATTTCCAGTTTGCTGTTCCAACGTATTTGGGAACTAGTTCGGAACGAGTGAAATCGGTTCGTGATTAAGAATAGGAACTGAAAATTCCAGACATGCGCAGATTGTATGGTCTATAGCGCATACTCAGTTAATTCAGAATCGATTCTAATCGCTTGGAACAAACCCGACAGAGAGTATTGAAAAAGCGACATACTCTCTGTATTCAGTAGAAAATAAATTTGAATATGTAATTTATTCCTCCATTCGTGTTTATTTCTCAATACGGAATAGCAAAGGTTTGGTAAGCAGTTGCTCGCTGTTGAGTAGTATGGTGACATACTTGAGGAAAGAACAAACGTCTAACAAAGCCAGGGAGCAAAACAGCGTTCAAAGATAACAATAATGAGTGATTTAGAAGGTGACAGTGATCGTTTTAATGATGCATCGACTTCCGAAGAAGAGGATTATTTCCATTTAAACATTATTCCGTTATTTTGGGACTTTTACCCCTTTTTGGCACCTTTATACCATTTTCCCCCAACCATGCCCATAATCCCCTTTTTTCTTTTAAATTTCATTCCAATTTATTCTTTAACTTTCAATTAACGTCTCCTCAGCTTGCTGTGTACGTGTGAATAGTAAGTCTACCTCTTTCAGTAAACGCCACGCGGGAATTGAAAGCACACCCGCAACAATGGAAAATAATTGTGTGTTCAACGAAAACCTCTTACTCTCACTTTACTGCTATAAAGTAGCCCGCACTAATGCAATTGACAATGAGTGATTCTATCCCACCAGAATCAGTAGCCTGCTTGCTCGTGAATGTGAGTTTGTTGCTGTGAGAGACGTCATCTGTTTGCGTGGAGACGAAGACTGGGCAGGCAGAGACGACAATAACCTCAACCATGCAGTTCTGAGAATTATTAAGACTGGGTTATAATTCACAAAACAATTATATATAAAGAAATAAAAATTTCAGCCCAATTGCATGGATAGTTTAGAAAATAGCAATTTCAGTTGTGCATCCCCTTAAATAAACCAGCACTTTATTGTGCCTTTTTTCACCTTATTTGAGCACCTTTTTTCATCTGAAATTTGCAACTAAAAATCCTAACCCTGATCATAAGCATACATTGGTACCATGTAGTTTTGTGTTATTTGCATTACGTTCGGAATAGAATTTATGTGGGGTGTCATTGTCTCAGAGTATTGGAGTTTTAAATTAAACATTGTGTTTAGAAGTTTCTGTACCAGGAAACCTAATGTTAAATTGGAATTGTGTTAAATTACTTTTTCCGGGTTCGTTTAAATATATCTATATATTACAATTGTTATTCGCAATAACTCAGTATCAATGGCTTTAAGCCGATAAACGAACACGATTTATTTTTGCTCGAATATTAGGACTGGAATCAGTATGAAAGAAACGCTTACGATGAACGTGTATGTGTGTATATATACACACATACGTACATCGGCGGAGTTTGATTTCATTCATCAACGCTGTAAACGTAGATATTTGATCGTCTTCTGATTGACCGTGCAATGAAGAAGGCCATGACAGAACGCGAATGGTTCAAGTAGTGTTCCAACCACACAGAATTCAGAATTAGTTCTGTGAGCGTACCGGACTGGCGCATGTGCATTAGCATGTGTTGGAATTAGTTCGGAACCCGTTCAGAACTGTATGTTGGAACAAACCTAGTGAAACCAACCTTTCTTTTCACTGCGACCTTCCACTTAACAAATACCGAAAATAATATGGATATTATCAGATACCAATTATGATTTTCATTGAAAGATTGTTAAGATGCAAGAACATTTCCACATAACTGAACTAATGCTAAACATTGCCAAACCATGAATATAAAAAAAAATAAGTACCTTACTTATACTGGACGGTACGCATTAAAATTTTAGAAAAATCTGCATGACTACTGGTATCTTTAAGGGTGGCGTGCACCAACCTGGAGTAAGCTCTACTTTCGTAGTAAACTACTATTCAAGTCAACACTCGGTGACTTCCATGCGTGAGTAAACTACTTCCGAAGAATTTTACTCCTTTCAGATACTCCCAGATTAAATTATCGTAGAAGTAAATGTCGGAGAGCACCATCATGTAGTATGTTACTATGGAATTAAATGGAGCACAAATATAGGTTAGAATTTACTCTTGCGGCCTGGATGGAGTAACTAACCTGTCGATTGAACTAGAATACTGTATTGTATTTGGAGCAAGATATTTTTGACGCATTCATGGATTACTTAGATAACATTGATGATCTTGATGAAGAAAACAGCGATTACTTAGGTTACATTGATGATCTGGACGGGGAGGGGGAATGGAAATGCGATAGTGCTATGCGAAAACCATATGATACTTATACAGAGAGAGAGAAAGTTCAGTGAACTTTTTGGTATTCGGAAAGAATCTTATACACGCCTTTTGAATCTGCTTGGAGAACATTTCCACAAAACTCAGACACAAATTCAGCTCTATAATCCAAATTGCAATTATTGTTATGTGTCCTATAAGTGTTTCGTACTGGAATATTTCAGAAGCTTGAGCCGGCATTACGATGAATTTAATGTAATGTGACAGTCTTACACTGTATTAAATGGAGATATTTAGAACTGACTTAACGCGATGTAACTTAAAATTTTGGCATCAAACTTCTCCTTCCAGTTACGTCAAGTTTGATTTCACATGGTAATTAGAACCAATCGGTACTAGCTCGAAGTAATAAAAGAACTATGAATCAAGAATCATTCCCATTACATTAAGTGCATGCCAATTATACCTTTAGTTTACCAGAATTTTCATGTCACGTTAAGTAAAGTTCATCGTATTCCCGGTATTACAAATGAGCTTATAAATAAACGTTCACCACACGTCTGCTGGCCATATATTTCAATGCGTTGTTAGAGCGCTTTTGAGGTTAAGAACAACGTACCTACACATATAAATATACACGAGTGTTAAGAAAATAAAAGGCAATTTTTCTTCACTTTCACAGATTTCCCACACATTGTGTGTGGAATTGACTGCACGCATGTTACTATTTTGTACCCATCCGTGAATATGGTGAAATTTTTCGAAATCAGAAAGGGTATTTCTCTATCAACACGCAAGTAATCTGTGGTGCAAAATGAAGATTAGAAACATTGTTAATTTTAAGCCGCTCTTCTGTACGTTTCCCGTTGCTAGAATTATTGAACTCGTCAATCACGACTT
The DNA here is from genome assembly GCA_030765065.1 of Deroplatys truncata. Lineage (NCBI taxonomy): Eukaryota > Metazoa > Arthropoda > Insecta > Mantodea > Mantidae > Deroplatys > Deroplatys truncata. The sequence continues at coordinate 680,824,324 of CM060990.1, forward strand.
TTCAGTATCTTTATAACACATTTTGGCTTTTTTGCATTACTTGGGTCTTCATTGAAAACGTTAATAACTGTAACCTCCCGTGAATCAGGAACCTAAGCTTATATAAAACCAAACACTAACCTAACCTCCCGTAAATCAGAAACATAAAAAAACTAATAAACCTAAAATAAAAAGTAATTAGGAATGCACGTTGCGAGTGTTGGGGGTATCTCACTGGCTTTGAAGACCAAGGTAATCCAGGTTATCACACGTGTTTTACACTCATATTGTTTAAATGGATTTTCTTTATTTCTACCAACACACATTTATTTCTTTCGCTGACGTTTCTCCCCTTTTCCTATCGCACATAACATTCATGATTGCATCAAGTAAATCGCGCAAACAAAACAATACCTTCGGGAATAATAAGCTCTTACTTCTGTAGTCGTAACTAAGAGTAAATTGTAATTGAGCTCTCCAACGTTACTTTCGGGGTAAATTGCTCCCATAGTGGGGACTTCTTTAGTAAACGTTATTTCCGAAGCAATTTACTCCAACATGGTGCACGCCACCCTAAGAAATATAATTAAAAGCCAAAAAACCATAAAGAAAATTAAGCAATCATTGTGGGTTGACATGAATTAATGAAACTTGTATCAAAAGAATGTGAAACTGCGCTATTATTTCTTTTGTCTCTTTCCTATCCTAACCTAAAATTAAACTCATTTTTACAGGGCCAATGCCACAACTGGATTTTTCCCCATTAAAAATCTAATCCCGTGAGTCTTGCTATTCTAAGCAATGGGTGCAAATTTTAAAAATCTGCATATATTTTATCCTTCCTGAGATGTTTTCACAGCACCCTTTGTCTCCATCTTGGCAAGGAAAAGTAACAAAAACTCTCGATAGTCTATATTCTGATGCTGGCGGCCTTGTAAAAACAAAGTGCTATCGCAGAGAGCACAAAGTTTCAATTAGTCACTCCTGTTGGCCAACAAGCCACGAGAAAACAAGTATCACAATAACAAATGAGTTAGAGAGAGCCAAATAGTGGGACTTTTGTTAAGAGCTGCTCTTTAAGCTTAACAAATAATTGTAGTTGCCCTTTTAACAACAATGTTGCAAAATAGCCCTGATTGTCCCAACTTTTGGCTGCTTGTTAACAACTGGTGATGATTGCCTGATCATCTTCTCCCTTGTCCTTGAGTTACTGTAGCACCATCTGGTGTGGGGTTGGTAAATTTAAAGATTAAACTGTTTATTCTCTGCTGGAATTTCAAAGTTCATAACTTGAGGTTTGAAACTTTTTATGTGTGTTCTTTCTCATAACCTCAGTTCTACGTGGTTATGCATGGATTTTAACAGTTTGACCTTTCATTCTATATTGTGATTCTCTTCCCAGAAGTGATTGGGTACAGCTGATGTATCTGTTTGTATCTGTTATTTCTGAAATGTTCTTTTAGTCTTGTGCTTAAGTTTCTGTTGGTTTTCCTGATATATGTTTCATTGCAATCGAATATGTGCCTGGTTTCTTTTCTGACGGAATTCTGTCTGCATGTTCTGATTTCAGCATGTTTTTTAAGTGGCATTTATTTTGCGGTTCTAGGACTGCTGATTTCTTTAAAGATCTTTTGGAATTTATGAAATATTCAGTGGTTGTATGTTAACTTCTTAAATTTTGGTTTATCCTTGTTGGGGATCTAGTGTTCTTTAAGCTGTTTCTGTTTCTTGAACTTTCTCTTCAACTAGTTCAGTTCATTAGTAATTATTGAGTCGATTGTAACACTACATCACTTACTTGTTTTTATAACAAATACATGTTTCAGGGGTTAATTGCTCCCATCCTCAGTTCCCTGTTGACTACCCACATCCTTCGTCTTAGTTGTTAGCTTGATCTCTGGTGGCAGTTTGAAGAACTTCTTCAAAAGTAAATCTCCTGGTGGGGTTTCAAAATTATAAGTGCGTTTTTTTTTTTCCAAGTTGTAAGTTCTGCTTTTCCTGAGATGTTTTGTAGTATTTTTGGGTTTCTGCCTATGGTGTGTTTGTCTCTCCAAAAGTGCGCTGATTTATCTTCCTGTTTTTGCTTTATGTAACTGAAGCGTTCTTTTGCTCTTGTTTTTATATTTCTTTTGGTTTTCCCAATGTAGATCTCCAAAACATTCATATACCACCCAACAGATTTCTACAAATTCCAGAGAATCTTCAAGCAACACATCTCTTTGGCCCCAAAAACCTACTAAACTCCAAGCTAAAAGATGACATCGCACAGGAGAACATACCAGGAATATACCAGATCAACTGCAATGACTGCAAAAAAATCTACATTGGGAAAACCAAAAGAAATATAAGAACAAGAGCAAAAGAATACTTCAGTTACATAAAGCAAAAACAGGAAGATAATTCAGCAGTAGCTTGGCACTTTTGGAGAGACAAACACACCATAGACAGAAACCCAAAAATACTAAAAAAACATCTCAGGAAAACATTTATATTTGGAAAAACAGAAACCGCACTTATAATTCTGAAACCCTGCCAGGAGATTTACTTTTGAAGAAGTTCTTCCAACTGCCACCAGAGATCAAGCTAACAACTAAGACGAAGGATGTGGGCAGTTGACAGGGAACTGAGGATGGGAGCAATTAGCTCCTGAAACATATATTCATTATAAAAACAAGTAAGTGATGTAGTGTTACAATCGACTCAATAATTACTAATTATAGACACATCACTGTCACAAAGTCCACCAAAGTAATTTTATTGTGAATTAAATTTAGTTCAGTTCAGTTTTGAACATCAAATTATGAACTCTGAAATTCCAGCAGATGATAGTTTAACTTTACGTTCACCAACCTCACACCAGATGACACTACAGATACCCAGGGAAGAAGTAGAAAATCAAGAAACCACTGGTTAGTCAACCAGCAGCTGAAAATGGGGACAATAGGTCCCCGAAACATGTTCAGCCAGTAATTCATTAAGTGGAGCAATATTAGTGCTTAATTTTTCAAAATTTAATAGGAACAAGTGTTTTATGGAAGGTTACACCAAGTGACAAGAATGTGTCATGCACTGTAATAGCCTCATTGTACAAAAGAAAAAATCTAGGTTGTATGTAACCCCATTAACAAGGCGTTACACAGAAATTATTTTAGGAATAGTTTTAGTTAAACTACTGAGGTCCAATCAGGTTTCAGGTTCTGTGAAAAACTACTGTTAAAATTTCATCTTTTATTAACAAGAGCTTCTCAGGTTAACCATGTGATGTTAATGAGGCAAGTCTGGCCGAAAGTGAAGGACTTCATTAGCACCACACGGCTGTTAACGTGATAAGCTCTCATTAATAATCATTGCCATGCTTCAAATCTAGTTATTCTTTTTCTACACTGTCTTTTTTGGTGTTCTTCTCAGTTACACTATGATTAGCAATGTTTCCTAGGAAACTGAACCTTAAAAATAAACATTTGACCATGTTTGGCACTGTGTTCAATGTATAATTTTAATTGGCGGAAAACAAAAAAAGGGTTTAACAAAGATACTTCATACTTCCTTTTCCCAGGTGCTGTTCTAACTAAAGTAATGCCTAGCCAAAAACTGGCTGAAATATACCTTAAGCAATACAAATTTAATTTTTAACTAACATTATTAGCTAGACAACATTTAAAATGTCTGCAATCCACCCTTACTCTATTGTTTCTCATGGATTTCTTTTGAAATCTGTTGTAATTCTGCTCTGGTGTTTGTTTTGGACATGAGGAGGATACAAAGTTTTCATTAATTTAGATGTATTCATGTAACAAAGGCATTCTAAACACAATAACAAACATAATAGTTCATCCTCAAGAAATGAATACATGAGAGACCAGCTATGCTAATAAAATTTATTAAAGAAATAAAATATTCCTAAAATAATTAGACACTTTAAGAACACCTTATGTTAAGTCAAAATTTTCTTTCAGTAACATCACTTTCCCTTATTTGTTAGGTTAATTTTGACAACTGTTAATTTAAATTGCTTTCAAGCAAATAGTATCTGTAAATATACTCATGAAAGTGAAGTATAGTTTAGTCATAACACCAATAAATGCTGCTCGTTCCTGCCATCTTTTCCTGTACCACTAATCCAGCATAAAGCATTGCAAGGTTTGAGGTCCACCATCTAGTGGTGACATGCATCTGTGGATAGGAAGTTGAACATTGGTGGATGCAAGGACCTAAGCAGGAATCTGCACACTATTCATTACTTCACCTACAGTGGTGCTGTTTGCAACACTTCTACAAAGCCAATATCTGTGAATCTTTCACAGATACAACATTCAAAATATTGCTTGTAAATATAAATGAACTTGTACTGAAAGTACAGAGTGGTGTGGGTCTATTTTCTTCCCAAATTCTTAATAAACTTACTGCAACCTTTGCCCACGGCATGTGCAGCTAAGACTTGCATATATTCAAGAATTTATTGCAGAAAAGTATCATAATCTAAATGAGTAGTCATCAGCCACCTACAAATATGCATTGTCAATAGCCTTCTCTTATTGCTTACTAGACGCATAAGCACTTATTGCAAGAAAGATTAGTTCTGTGTTTAAGACAGTGCTTTGCCTTCATATATTTGAAAAATCATATTTACTGCAAGTACATGCATAAAATAATTATGTGAAGACATTAACTCATTTGTATACTAATACCACAGTATTATGAAATGTGTGGGAGATTACTTTTCAGGTTTAAACTTGACTCATGCAGCAGAAGGCACATACACTTTCATTAGATTATAACTCGCGCAAAACTTCTGGAATCGTGACCTTGATTGCCACCCCAGCTGCTGAGCCTAGGAATGGTTTATGTTTAGCTTAATCAACGAAAGCGATATAATACCTTTGCTTACTCACAGTGCATAACACATACAGTCTGCATAGAAAGTGTCTGCATCTGGTTGTAATTTTTAAGAGAGCTGCAGTATCTAAATAGTACTTACTTTATATTTGTTATATTTATAACTATGGCTGCTACGTTTTCAAAGTTAAGTGTTAAGTAGGGAAATAATTGCAAATGTCCTCGATTTACTGAAGCAAGAAGCAGAGATGAAGGAAGAAAATATATGTTCATCCGATTTCCACAAAAGCCTTAAGAGAGTGAAAGAAAAAGTAGTCAAAGCAACTGGCGTTTCACCGAGTTCCGTTTCCAGAGTTCTCAAAGATAAGAGAAAAAAAAACATATGGATGAAAGAGTGCCATTTGACACACCTGGGAAGAAACATAAGGTCCCTAAACGTAATACAGAAATAGACGATTTCGATCATTCGGTGCACGATTCACAATTTCTATGTGGAAGAAAAAACTGTGCTAACAATAAGCAGATTGCTCATCAAACTGAAAGACAGCAGAAACTTTCAAGGTGGTGTTACAAATCTCAGAAAAATTATTAAAGATTTAGGGTTCAGGTGGAACAAACCGAAATCAAATAGAAGAGTTCTAACAGAAAAGCAAAATAAATAAATAAATAAAATAAAATAATAATAATAAAATAAAAAATTAAAAATAAAAAGTAAATGTTGCCATGATAGCTTAGTCAGAGCAACGACACGGAAAGCCTAAGATTCGTGGTTCAAATCCCGGCTATGGTATTTAATTTTTCAGTCTGATTCTACCTTTGCAAATGACTATAATTTTATATGTACTTATATCAGTGTGTACAGGGCATCAATTTTCAAAATGGTGCTACAAATTTCAGAAAAATACTATAGTGTATGAAGATGAGTCATACATACACAACAGTCATACAGCATCTAAAAGTTGGAGTGACGATAGTGAATTAGGTTTGCAGGCACCTGTTGCCAAAGGGCAAATACTTATTATCGTTCATGCTGTTGGAGAGATCGGCTTCGTTCCAAATGCCCTTCTTTTACAAGTCGCAACAAACAACAGGAGATTTTCATCAAGAAATGAATACAGAAAATTACAAGAGGTGAATCAATGCCATGTTGATACCTAATATGCCTGCTGGGTCTGTTCTGGTCATCGACAATGCTTCACAATGCGTCAACACTCAAATTAAAAAACCACCTACCTCAAATTCCTTGAAAGAAGAAATGAGAGCTTGGTTACTTAGACATAATATAGCTTTAGATGAAAGCATGAGTAAAACAAAGCTATATAACTTAATTAAAGCCAACAAACAGCTTCAGAAGCCATACATACTTGACCAGATAGTAATACAACATCCCCATAATGTACTTAGATTGTCATCGTATCGCCCAGATCTAAACCCAATCGAATTAATCTGGGCTGATATAAAAAAATGGGTGGCATGCAGAAATATCGCTTTTAAATTAAAATATGTGGAGCAGTTATAACGGCAGCAATTTGCTGAAATTGGAGGGCCAGAATGGGAAAATGTATGTCGACATGTTGAATAAATTAAGAATCAATATTTCGAAAAATACCGAATTGCAGAAAATCAAATAGAAAGAATTCTCATCCAGGATAATGGTGCAGAAAGTAGTGACAGCAGTGATGACGGCAATAATGTGAGTGATTCCGCAGAAGAGGAAGAGTTGTTAGGTGTGGAAGAATTGGAGGCAATGATTGACAGTGTTTTTTATATTAAGCGCATTTTACAGTGTGGATTTTAATATACTGTATATAACTAAGTTTATCAGCGCAGCACAGTGCAATGCATAATCAGTGTGCGGATATTTGACAATGACTGTCCCACGCACTCCTGCAGCATGCAGACGACCGGTCAACTCCTGATCTGGTAAGCAACTCGCTTCATAGCTCTCATTAAGATTTTCACACGTCTAGAACTGTTGCGCCGATAATACTGCAGGTTGTTTATTGCTTGGTGCTTGACCACAGGTTAACACCACGTAGCATAAAGCTGAAGTTGCCGTCTGCTGCTATCATAGAAAGACGCAGATGAAACCATACAACATTTTTAAAACTACTTTTAAAGGCTTTAATTAACAACTTTATGAAAGTGTGTTAGAGGATAGAATTATTAGTAGAGATTTGTGGCCCCCTTGGTCCCCCGACCTAACCCCCAGTGATTTCTATCTCTGGGGTAACTTAAAACAAAGTGTACAAGACAAACTCACACACCCTGGAAGAATTAAAACAAAATATCCGACAGGAAATTGCCAGCATTTCTCAATGTGAACTACGGCAAGTAATGGATAGTTTCCTAAAGAGGTGCCAAAAATGTATGGACAATGACGGTGGCCAGTTTCAGCATCTCCTTTCATAAAGTTGGTAAGTATGGTAAGTAAAGTTTTTAAAAGTAGTTTTAAAAATGTTGTATGGTTTCATCTGCGCCTTTCTATGATAGTGTCGAGGATGCAGACAGGAAAACACAGTGCAGTCGGTTCGTAATTATTTGGCTCTCTCTGTACTAGTAATAGTGCAATAGCCAGAATTACTGGCCATTGAAGTGTAGGTGCCTGAATTTTTCCTTATTCAGGATTCATGGACAGAACCATGGCATCTAGCAACAGCACTAATCTTTCATTTGCATTACAAATTGATGCTAAGAACAAACTCTCCATTGATGCTGAGAACTACTTTCCTATTGAGGTGCTCTCTACATGCACAAAGCTTTCATTTGGATGCATGACCAGCATAAGAGTAATTTTCTTTGCACCACAAAGCACACTATTTGCCGGCAGTGTCTTGATATTCACAGTCCCTTAAATTCAAGTTAATACATTTCTCATGCAAATTCTAATTACAATAACCACATACCTTCATCACAGAATATGTTGAAGAGTATGTCCTTGTGCAGCCACACATCTCTCAGACCTTTTAAGAAAATTTGCATTAATGCTCATTAATTTTTCATGGCTATGTAAATAAAACCATGCCTTGTCCATAATAAAAATTAAAATTCAGGTCAAAAGAGTGATCATTAACATTGTCCAACACCCAATTGCAGAAATTAGCTCTACTCACATTATCACATGGTTGCAATTTCTGAGCTACAATTATCTTATAGGGTTTTAATTTTAAAATTTAGGGGTATTCCAAGCCAAGGTTTGTGAAATTTCTGATTCCTGTGCAAGCTTTCTCACATTCTAGCTTTCCTCTATAAGAACACGGCAATTTACTTTTAGTTTCTTATCAAAAACAGAGTCCATCTCCCTATATCTGTTCACAAGATTACGAAGCATTAACTCTGTGAAATGAACACACAGCAGGGAATCTGTTTATAAATCACCATTTCACTTCTCTAAAAGCATTTGTTGTTACATAGGAATCACACATGATTGCGTGTGCTCAAGTATATAGAGTTTTTTGCATTATAACAGCATTGACTCATTACAACACTGAAACACATGGTTTCATGTGTCAGTTGATTAGCCAGCACATGGAGAGGGAACAGGAGCAGTTATAAACAGTGCAGTTTAGGGTCAAGCAATTCCCCATAATATGGCCATGGGTCTAAACAAAGGCTCTGTACACTTGGTTTCTTTATTAATACACAAGTACTCTCTACCGCCCCAGTAGCATCAGGCAATGCATGTATATCATTGTAACCTCTCCGTCTTGGCTTCTGAAGAGCAGCAGCAGTTGAGAGGAACTGTTGTACCATGCTCGACTACAGAGGGAGGCAATTGAAATTTATAAATACAAAAACAATTTTAACCGGAAAGAAGAAGCTCTCCATGTGCATAAAGCCTGGACACCTCTCTTGGAGAAACACTTACCCAAAAACAGCAGATGTAATAATACCTCGCCAAACCCACCCGCTACTACAGATGCAAGCCAATCACTGAACAGAACCTCACAGTGAGCCCCGCCCACCCCCACTATATAAGAGCACCATTCTCCGCTCTCCGCATTCAAACTTTGACCACCGCAGCAACTGAATCACTTCACCCTGAAGATACCAAGCGCTGTACTTGGCAAAATGTCGGTATCTACAATGCCTTCTAGACCACGGCCTACAAGCCTGGATAGTAAAACTCATGACGCTGGCCGTGAAAGCCTCAGTATGTATATTGTTGTACCTTATCTCTTGCTCTTTCTTTATAACATTTATAGCTTTCCAGAAAGTATTTGGAGACTGTAGCCTGGGTAACATCAACATTCTCAGCAATGACGACTTGAAAACCAGGATGTCCTACATGTCTTTAAAATATCAGTCCAGTTATATTCAGACATTCTCTACCCACTCATCTACAAACTACTCTTACAAAATCTTATTCATCATTAGGGCTCGGATTCTGAAGTAAATACCTATTTTGTTTGCGTCATCATATAAACTTGAAACTGAGTTTAATATTTTGGATATTCATACCAGAGCATATATTTTAGATTTTAACATAAAAACACATAATTTCGGATTTTGTTATGTAAATAAATTATTTTTAATATTCACATAAATTCTATAAAAATCACACAAAAGAGCCTTTTTTAAGAATAATTTTTAAGAAGGGCACGAAATGATGTTAGCTATATTATCCCCTCCAAATGAAAGAAAATATAAACATTCTGCTTACTCAACCAGGAAGGCAATCCACGCAATAACCACTAGATTGCTTGCTGATGGAAGAAGCATGAAACTTCTGCACTACTCGGATGAAGTCGGCTTGCTCGCCTTGCACTTAATTGCACTCACTTGGAAAATGTCATTGAAAGCATTATAATGCAGTTTCAAGTACATTTAGTACAACAAAACAAAGTTAATGCACTTAAGCCAATTGTGAGACAGAAAACAAAACACTAGTAACATAGACAAGCATGTAAGCGTCAAGAGCTTTACACATTATACCTCTGAACACAACAGTAAAATAAAACATTATGTTAACGCTATTAAGGTAAAAGACAACTTGCATAAAAGCCCAACTCCTAATCTGCATCTGCATGTTTCCTTTACGATATATTCCACTTCAATAAATAAAACTTCACCCGTGAAACCACAAAACAACAGACCCTCTCCATTACACTCACTTCCTGCGACTTGCTCTGCTCAAGGGGTTGACTGATACTGGGCCCTGCAACAGGCACAATGGTACACGGTACAAGAACAATCTGTGCATTAGTAGAAATGGCAAGCTTGTTTTGTGCGACCACTACCCATATGTGACCTTCATGACCCAATAGATAGGAGTGGACGAATTCCCATACCCCTGTTTCTATGCTGTCATAAATGAGCTAAATAGTAAAGATGCCAGTTCAATTAAAATTCTTCAAGTGGCGGTGTTAAGAAATTATTTGGCACGCATTTTCGTAAATGTGTTTCCTCTGTGTGATTCCATAAAGAAACTTTAATCAGTAGGAATTCTTTTAAGAGAAGAAGTTAAAGTGGTTCAGGATGTGGAGTAATATCTCTGTTAGCATCAAGTAGGCAGAAAAATAACCTGTTTTGTAACAATAGTTTGTCGAAGAGTGGGTAAACAAAGTCGTGTGAAAAAACCTGAATATTCTTTCTGGTTCTGCAGCACAAAATCTACAAAGAAAATACAAGTGTATTAAAATAATAGTGGATTTAACATAATGTGTAAAATTTCAAATTTGTTGAATGGGCAACATGAAGAAAATGTTGGAGTGAGAGTGACATTCCATGCTATAATTATGCCACACATACTTCTTGTAATATGGTGCAGTAATTTTCCAAATTCAAGTCACTTCGTGATGAATTGTCAATCATTCGGGATGGACAATTATTTGAGTAAGCATGTTGCCATATACTGTAACTCTTCATCACATAGTGATCCCTTCCAGAATCATGTCTAGTGAGTACCACGTACATTTATATTAACTGAGCATTCAGATACTACCAAATATTTTAATTTTCAGGACATAAAACATAAATATTTCTCAAGTTTTTAACACCTAACAACCGAGCTCTATTCATAGGGACCTGCAACGGGACACCAACGTTTTAAAAATATTCCCTAAAATGCTTGGGAAACAGTTACCTATACATAACGTTGTTAACAATTCAAAAATTAAAGAGATTTATTTCACGAAATAAGACAATAACACAAATATGTCAATTTTATATATACAATAATGCGAATTCACGGTGTTTGCCTGGCGACTTGTCGCTAGGTATGTTGAACAGATCATTGCCGAAAATATTTGTCATTTCAGAAACGGAACTTTATAACATTAATTCCTAATATATTTTTTAACAGGAGCTGGAAATTTGCCACAAGTTAGATTGTTAAGGGAGAAGTATGTTCCACTGCTGAGAGATGAAAGAGATCAACAAGTGAAAGAAGCAGTCTGTGGTCAGAAGGTTATGTTACTATGTGACGAAACGACAGATCGGTTGGGTCAATGTGTATTTGTTGTGCTATTTCACCTTCTTGAACCAAAAATAGAGCAGGAGTTGTATGTTGCTGATGTACATAATCTGGAAGCAGCTGATGCAAAATCATGCAGCAGGGCAATATTTAATTCTGTATAGAAGTGCTCTATTAACTACGGCAATAACTTGGAACTGGCAAGCAACAGTGCACAATATGTGACAAAGTGCTTCAGTTCCCTGAATGTCTTCCTCAGAGAGGATACAGTTCATATCAGTGTTGGGCACACCGGCTAAATTGGCGGGATGCATATTCACAAAAGAACTAACGAAATTTAATGCAGCTATGGCTAAGGTTATAGCTGTCTTTCTCAATACGAAAAAGAGAAAGCATCGGTATGTTCGATTTCTCAAAGAAAAGTATCGGTCTGAGAAACCTATAGTTTCCAATACCAGTGCTGACAAGATGGAATACTTGATTCGAGGCCATTTTGTATGGTGAGAAGCATCTTCGTGATATAATTGAGTTTGTGCAGTCAATAGATCTGGACTCTGTCAGCAATCTGGTGTTGATTTCATGAAATCACTGACGAATGATGAAGTAAGTATAACTTCAGCAGAGGCAACATTCGTCAAGGAACATATGAATGATTTATTGGAATACATCACTGAACTAGAAAATTTTCGAAATAGCAAATGAAGGGAATTTTTTTAGTGAAACAGAAGCGAAGCTAAATTGCATCAGAAGCGCAGATGTTCAAGGAAATGTTAGATCAGGTATGAAAAAAATTGCAACATAAGCATTTGCAAAATTGCAGTTACTGATGTTTGAAGACCCTGCTAATAAGTTGTATTCAGCACTTGAAGTGTTTAGTCCAGTATTCATCATTAACGGTAATATCGATTCACTATTAGTGAAAAAAGTGAAGTCTATTCCATTCTTTAAAAATGTGAATGATACAGTGATTACAAAAGGGTACAGTGAACTTCAAAGAGCAAACCAATCAAATTATGTTGCAAGATGGAAAAATAAATATTGTGAAATTTTGCGTAATTTGCTTGACAGTCATCCTGAGTTTAGTGGCAGAGCTTTGCAGTCAGTGTTGTACCCATGTGCTTATGTTGACTGTGAAGAACCTTTTTTTCTTTCGTGCTACTCAGGAGTTTTGAGCGACTTGCAAAATGCAAACATTATGGCAATATTCTCCTATGAAAGCTAGAAAACACAAGATAATGTACTTTTCTTTTGCGGTATTATGTCCATTTCAGTGAGACTGGACAGTTGGTCATTGTAGCATCAGTGTCTAATGTTGACTGTGAAATTTTCTTCTCTTGCTACTCAGGAGTTTTTAGCGACTTGGGTTGCAACAGGAAAGCGATAATGTTCTCCTTTGCCAGTTAGAAAAAGGAATATGTATTTTTCTTTCATGCTAAGCCTTCTTCAGTGATACTTGAAGGATAAAAAGGTGTGTTTTTTAAAATAAAACTCCCCATTGTTCTTCAGTAATCTATTTAGATGAAAAAGTACCTTTAAAATCCCAAAATATGATAATAAAAATTAGTAAAAATAATGCGAAATTCTCAAAAAATAACCCCAATTTCCACCAAAAAATAAAACGAAAAATGCAGGTCCCTATCTATTCATCATATTACTTCTTAATTGAGATAAGTTTGCAGAAATTGTTTCCTTACACATTTCACTGTAGGCATACAGAGGGTGAAGTGGTAGTGAAATCTTAAAAAACCAGTCAGAATGACATGACTTTGAAACTCTACTGTTTTGATGACACAAGGTGCAAAAACAAAAGAAACAAGGAAAAAAAAGAACAGTAGTGGCTTACCACTTAAAGAAATTTGATGCGATATATTCACATGACTTTATCAACAACATATATTATAATTAGGGTATAGGTAATTCAACAGAGGGGCACACCTCGTCATTGCAACCTGCACAGCTCTATTGCAGCTACCATCTCCCCCTAGGAGGAAGGGATAAGATGGAGGAACCACAGGAGGCTACAGGCTGTAGGCAGAGTCACAAGAGATGCACAGAAATCCCTAACATTTCCAAGCTCACAGACCTTTCTCACTGCTGGACTGTGAGAGAGGGCAATAAATGACCCACCAATCAAGCAGTCCTCTGGCATCCATGGGAATACTCTTTCCATTGAGCATGCATCTATGCCATCTATCCGGCCCTGCCATACACCACAAAACCTTGAAGCACACCTGAAAGATGAGAAGAAAACAATGAAAGGGAAATGATGGAAAGGAAATCCTGGTAGAGAAGAAACAACCCCAGCATTCGCCTGCCGACCCTGAGTAAACCACAAAAATCCCATGGGTCAGAGTGGGCAGTCAATGGGGATCGCACCCAGGACCTCCTGAATGCAAGTTGCACATGTTAAGCAGAGGTGCTTATTTACAACAAGTGGAAACAGTATTTAGATGTTTATTCATGAGCTCTTGCAATGGAAATAAAACAAAGAAAAGCAGGTAAAGCAGATCGCTATATGCTGGCTTTGAAATTTCACAATCATGAGAAATAATTGAATGGTGACTAAATTTTAAAAAAAATGAAAAATACTGAAAAATTAAAACCAAATTCAATGAATACCTTGGATATGGCTGATACAAAAAAGTATTTGAAATAAATTGTGTTTTAACAAGTTCTATATTTTTTTGAAGTTAGTTTTGTCTATATCTTATGGTTTACCAATTATACAAAATTATAAAAATTCGTCAGAATGAATTGCACTTCACAGGCAATTCCCAGAAAATTCTAGATAAATACTTTATTTATCATGTAAATATTTAAATATATGCATTTTAATAAAATCATTACAGCTATTGTGAGGAAATAAAAAACAATGGACACTTTTTGAGGTAAAGGGTAGTATGGAGTGGAGAGATTTTTCTTGAAAATCTTCTTGTACCATCTTTGGAAGAGCTTCAGTTAAATACCAAGTTTTGATATTTAACCGACCTTTCATTTTGGAGTTTGCTGTTTAAACACAGAGCTTTTCCCAAAAATATTCTTTTTGGGTTCAGGGAATCCCAAAACATGTATTTCTGGTGTAAACACTAAAATACTTCATCTTATCTACTATACATAGGTGCTAGAGAAAGTAAGAGTTTGCATCTTTTCACAATGGAAGAGTGTTGGGCAAGCCAGTCCATGTTTTCCTCCCTAAACCTATCTAGTTATGTCTCACTCCCTGCACTTTGAATAAGCTTTATTTTTCTCTCAAGAACCCCATAATCAATTCCACCATTGTATTTATCAGCCAGAGGCAAGCAGTGGAGTCAGCTATTGAGGTGCCTGAAAAAACAGCAAGCAGTCTGTTTACAGAGTTCATATGGCCTGGAGCTAACCCAGGTTCTATTCCAGGCCATACAAGATAATTAATAACATTACTTTCTACAACTATTAGCTCATACATTGCTATTACCACACTATGATTTACAGAGTGAGCCAAAAGACTCCAAACCACCTGCGCGGTGCTTTTCCTGTCCACGTCCTCGGCGCTCGTTGCCATCTGCTTCTATCACAGAAAGGTATGGATGAAACCATACAACATTTTTAAAATTACTTTTAAAGGCTTTACATACCAACTTTATGAAAGGAAATGCTGAAACTGGCCGTCATCGTCCATACATTTTTGGCACCTCTTTAGGAAACTATCCATCATGGAATTTTTGGGGGGAATTTTCCGAATGATGACCGATGTCATCTAATGTTTCTTCAGTAGGAACCGAACGCCGTCTTTTAGATTTCTTAGCCTGAACACTTCCTGTGGCCTGAAATTTACTGTAAAGTTCATGGATTGTACGGCCTGGAACTTTTACACCTGGAAATCTTTCTGCAAATCGTACTTTCACTTGGCGAGCTGACCAGGTTAACACATACAAATCATAAATAAATATGCGCTGTGCAGTAGAAAACATATACTGAGCCATAATATACTTTGTGATCAAGTACAGGACAAAATAATAAATAATTCGTAATAACTGAACTACATTACATCACCGTCAACTCAAAACTGCACTTCATACTGCAAAGCAAAACCATAACAGTGTGACTTTTGTTTATAGCAGCACTGCATTATCATGTTTTTATCATATTTCCACATGCCCAGTGGAAAAACACTGTGCAGCCGGTAATATTGTTCATAAAATACCCTTCCAGAGTAACTTAATACACAAAGTGTACAAGACAAACCCACACACCCTGGAAGAATTAAAATACAATATCCGCCAGGAAATTTCTCAACGTGAACTACAATGAGTGATGGATAGTTTCCTAAAGAGGTGCCAAAAATGTATAGATGACGGTGACTAGTTTCAGCATCTCCTTTCGTAAAGTTGGTACGTAAAGCCTTAAAAAGTAGTTTTAAAAATGTTGTATGGTTTCATCCATGCCTTTCTATGATAGCAGCAGATGGCAAGGAGTGCTGAGGACGTGGACAGGAAAAACACCGCGGTCGGTTCGGAGTCTTTTGGCTCACTCCATACTTTATAATTAAAAAAGCTATTTTGTGCTACATCATTTTAATTTACTGCCCAGATCCATTTCTTATTAACTCTAAATAAGTACTCTCCTAAATTGATGAGATTGTTTACAAAAAACTTTTTGAATTCCTATTTTTCCCATTTTCAACCATTTATATTGGATAACACTTTTCTCCAGATATCGCCTTTGCATTCTAATATAACATGGATTACATAATCTTCATCCCTGCATACAGGGCAAATCCCTTCTGTCCCTTCCCTGTAATCCTTTAACCACCAAACTGCCAGTTTAAATCATGCAATACCTTCTCTTTGATTCCTATTACTACTCTCGATGTACAGCCTAAGACAAAATAAATGAGCAACAGCCAGAAGTTTGATTCAGAAAACATCAGAAGCATTCACCAACGCTTTGTTCACAATGCACGACATAATACCACCCTGCATTCATTTCAAAGCTATGCAATAAATAGGAAGATGTCTTTCAGTTGGAACGTATTCATGGTCGCTGAGCAGTGAAACGCATGTATGTCGTAATTGGAATAACATGGGTTCGAATCCTTGGTATGTGTTTTTCTTTTTTATTTAAATTTTAATTTGCTAAATATATGGCAATGCCGTATGTTTTCCATGCATAGGACATCATTAATTTTAAGACATTCATGCATAAAAACACATAACTTTTTTCGTTTTCAAAATAAATGCAATATTAGTAAGAATTCTTAAGTGAAAAACTAAACCAAATATCTGACTTAATATGTGCAAAGTCTGTCTCATTCTTCAGCCATGAATGGTGCTGGCATATCACCTCAAAGTCTTGGAGTTCTGCATATGTTAGCAGTCATACTGACTTTTGCTATGGCTGAGCACACAAGTACAGGATCAAATACAGAATGCTTAGGCGGAAGTATCCTCTCGTGAAAATTTAACCAGTCATTTGATATCATCCATGCCCCATAGAATAGGGCAGTAATAGAAGCAGAGGTGTTATACACCTGATATTATTAAGTTAATTTCTATTTTTATCTGATTTTTCATTTCGGAATATAACATTTACTTATTTCATTTTTAGTTTGAAAACGAAAAGGAGTGTGTTTCAGTTTTTGTGTGCGAGCATAAATGTCTTGAAATCCAAGTCTTAGCAATTGAGAATTATATTACAATATGCATAAGCAATGCATTGCACAAAAATAATAATAAAAAATATGCTTGGGATACGAACCTCGGTAGGCCTCATTGCTACATCCAGCTCATAACTGCTTGGCTGTCAGCACATATTCAGCAGACAGGACTCAATATAAAAGGTGACAATAGAACAAAGCTAAACGCGCATGTCCCAAGACACCATTGTGAACCAGCCACAGAAACGATTTGGACTTACAAATATATACTTCAAGAGTCTGTTCATTTTTTTTTTTTTTTTGTTTGTCTCAGGTGTACATCTCTTTCCTACCAAAGTCCTTATAACATTTAAGCAATCTTTCAAAATGTGACTTTGTGGTAAATGATAAATTCTAAACCAAAATTTCAGCACCCTTTCCATGATCACCCCTTGCACACTCTTCTTCTTTAACTGTTTATCCTTCTCGTAAGACTTCAAACCAATGCCTTGGGTCAGTAGCCTGTGAGGAGCAAACAAACCCTGGATCATAGCATATCCAGGATGTATGATCTCATGCGCTCACTTTGCCTAATTCTAAACATAGCTCCTTCCCCTGCACCCCAGATGTCTATTCCATACAGCTATCTTGACTCCACTAAAGCCTTATACATCCATTCCAGCCAGGCAAGCAGTTGCTTCACATGCTTAAGTTATTGGAAGTGATTATAAAAAGTGAACTTTTTAACCTATTGAAATTATGAATGGATTGATGACACTTCAGTTTCACTTACTAAGTTTTCACTTGGAACATGTTCTGACGACATTCATCTCCATTGTCAGTTGTATGTCCACTGACATCTGGAAGGAGATTCCCTACTTTAATATTAGTTGTACTGCCATCTAGCTGTCTAGTGGAGAACTTCTCTAAGTCATCAACTGACAGAATTTCAGAATTCATTACTCTGCGTGCATTTTTGGTGATGTGAACTTTTTCTGCTACTGTGAGGTCTGCTGGTGTTTCGGTACAATTTAAAATTTTATATGTCCTGTTAAATGTCATGTTCCGTTGACCAAAAATGGTGAGTACTGCATATTTGTAGTTTCTCTTGTTTTTCCTGTATATTTCATGGCAGTCTTCACAATCAACAAATTTCTTATTCAGTACAATGTCGTTTAGTGGATTATAAAGTAAGTTTCCAAGGTTGTGTTTATTCTATGGACCCAGTTTTATGCCATATTCTAGAAACAGATTATACAATTTGTATGGTTTTGTTAGGAGGTACCTTGTGACTTGGTGTGTGATGGACAGTTAGCCTTCTAGGTCTCATCCCTGTACCATACCGTCTTGCTTTGTCACATGTCCACATAGGCCTTAGTGATAGGCAATGGTTCTATACGTGATGGTCAGATGGCAGCTTTGACAATGTCCACAGAGATCTTAGTGCCCAGCAACTGCATCTCTCTTCTACATATACCTTGGCAAGGGAAACCACAAACAAACCCATCAGATTGGCTGGCCCACGGGATTTGAACCTGGGACTACTATTTATTGTGATGCAGCAGCCATGGCCCAACTGACAGTCACAACGGTATCAGGAATGGGATAAAGATTAAAAAACCAAGATGGAGGAAATGCTTAAACAATTATTGGCCAAAATGGACAAGATGGGAACCAAAATCAAACCCAGAATGGACAAGATGGGAGCAAACATGAAGACCGAAATGGAAGAAATGAAATCCAGAATGGAGAAGTGAAATGAAGACTGAAATGGAGAAAATGAGAGCCAAACTCTGCCTTGTCAATGACATTGTAAGATCTGAGATAAAGACATCGATGAAAGACCTGACAGATGACTTTACAAAGGAGCATTTACATCAGCTAGGAAAATGGCTAGACAGGCAGGGAGAAGAAAACTAAGAGGATGTTTGACGCCGCAATGGATGAACATCTGGACCAGCAGGTGATGGAGAGTGCTGTAATCCTATTCCCAGCCACGGTGCAACCTGCAGTTGGTTGGGATGAGATCTTGAGGAAGGAGCAGCTGTAGGATCAAGACACAGGCCTGATCCTAAAAGTTAAAGACCTGGTGTATGACCCTCGTGGGCGGATGTTTGTCCCAGAGGTTCAAGCTATGAGAGCTGTTGGGCACGGCACGACTCCCTGGTGTTCAGGAACAGTGTACCAAAGAGAAGGTTGGAGTTCGTAGCAAGAAGGACTAGAGTGGAACAGCTGGTGCTCCCGATGAAAACTGTGCAGAAAGTCCTCGAGAAAACCCATGCCAACACTACCAGCAAGCACCTGGATGCAAACAAGACCTGAAGAAGCTCCATCGCTGATATTGGTTGCAATTTCAAACATGGAGAATTGGTACCTGCCATGTGACATCTGTGCTACAGGTCCTGGGCTCCTGCAAGTGTTCAGTGTGAAACCCCAAAGGAGGTTGGTGGTAGTTCATTGTGTTTGCCCTGCTACAGATCATGGAACTGTAGCAACATGAACAGCTCTAAGGGAGCTGAGTGACAGTGACTATGGCTTAAGGTTATCGGGAGGTCGGTGCCGAGTGGTCGGATAAACAAAATAACCACCACTTGCCAGCGTAAATACTAGGTGAGCTATCAGGAATAAATGGAAGCTTCTTCTCCCCCCTCCTCAGAAAGTGTGTCGAAATATTTCTAGAATGTTCGAAAATCTTTTGTGGAAGATTCCACTGCCTATATAAGCAAGTGTTCTCACACAATTCAGTTAGTTGCGAGTCAAGTGCAAGAGAGTTGAGTCAGTGTGCCAGGAAGTTAGCAACTGCATGCAAGTTGGTGACAACTGTTGTGACGTGCAGTGAGTACTGCTGCAGAGCAACGGGTTGTGGAAGTCTTGTGTCCGACTCCTGAGTGAAGTGAACTGTCCGGCATGAATCGGCTACATCACAAAGGGAATGAAGTAACGAGAATTGAATTAGCTACCTTAGCGAAGTAAAGTCCCAGTGAAGGCGAATTATATAAAAATGAAACAGTGACAGAACTGAGAAAAGTGAAAGTTAAAAACTGGACAAAGTTGCAATATTTTCATTGAGATATCTCTCCTGTTGAGAACAGTGATGTCCAATGTGTTTTTTCGTCTTTTGTATTATTATGTCCACTATGTGTGTGCTGAATCCATTCTCTATGCCTATATTCTGAATATGTTTAAACCTGCAAACCAGACTAAAGAACACCTAAGAAATTTAAAACTTAAGCAAATAGACAAATGTGCAGCAGCTCACCATTTTTGATCAACAGAACACAGCATTCAACAGGAAATAAAGCTTTTAAAACATGCCAAAACACCAGCTTTCAAAAACAATGAATACAATAGAGAGAAAGGGAGAGAGCAGTGGCCTATCCATCACCATTATGGCCCCTTCCCCTTCACTGGTTTGCTACAAAATGCATAGCATGTGGACTTCGCTTTAAAATTTGATTGCACCACTAGTGACCTCTAATGACAACCAGCAGAAACCAATGAGCAGTAAATGGCTGCAAGCATTCGGTAATGGACGATATGTTAACTCCCTCATGTAAATTATTTATTTTATTCATCTTATATGTCTGCACAATATAAGTTACCAAGTTTTATGATAGTTTTTGTTTCTAGTTCATGTTTGAAACATAAAATAGGGACTAGGAATCTGCATACAGCCTAGGAAGTGGTGGTCTTTGCTACTATTTAATATGTTTATTGTGGTGCCAGGAAAATCTCAGCATGTGACACAAAGAAATACTACCACCAAATCTAGCATTCTTATTAAACTGAATTCCCTTTTACTTTAAAATCAGATAAGCAAGGAAAATTTGCATTCTGGCCACTTCATTGGAAGTAGGGGAAGATGTTAGGGTTAAGAAGCGCAGGAAGATTTTGGCACCTCGGTCAAGGATAGACCTATTGCATCAACTAAACCTTCAGGAGGAGGAGTTGCACCAAGAGAGTACAGAGGGTGTCACAGCACGGTTCCTATCATTTTATCTATCCATCCATTATTCCTGGACTCCCCTTCAATGCTCCCTCTTCTCGAAAAATTGACAAACTGGCTCGGGTAGAAAGTTCCATGCCAGAGAAGAAACAATTCTCTCCTTAAAGCACAAAAACCACATGTGCCACACCAACCATCAGGCCAGAACGTGCAACCCCTGAAGGTATATAAAATGAGGGACAGGAAAATATGTGGTAGTATTAACTCCACCCTAGCATTTGGCTACCAACCCTGAAAAGCCCCTGCCCCCCAAAAAAAAAATACAAATAGGGGCTGTTCCAGTGGAAATGAAATTCAGGACCTCCCAAATTTGAGCCTCAGATGCTGTCATCTGAGTCATCCTACTTGGTGGGGGAAGATAATGGGCAAGATTATAATGATGGAATGTTAAAATAGCATGAATATGTTGGCAATTTTGACACTTCCTCATAGTAATGCTGAATGTGAATGCTTTTTTCGGTCTTGTGAGACAGAATAGAACCAACTTCAGGTTGCTGATGTCTAATAAGACATTAGAATCAACTTCTCAATTGTAATGCAGCAGCACTACTTTATGCCATGGATAGAGTTTCAATAGACATTCTGACAAAAGCTAACAGGAAACCTAAAGGCTGCTTCACAACCGCCCAAGAATGGTAATGAGAACGGGAAGCAATACACTATACAACAGCCCGGTAACGAGAACGGGAATGCATATCGATCACAAAGTGAAAGTCTATTTTGTGCACTAGGATTTCACTTGTTTTTAACTGACCAATGATATTTTTTCACCTACTTTCAATTTAGCCAATGTCAAAATTCGATAGAGTAAACATTATTTAAATGCATATCCATTACATTTCCGATCCCTCTAGTTGTGCCAAGCTTTCATTCCTTTATTTAATGGCATACATTAAAGTTGTTTGTTCTTTTTAATTTCCACCAGTTTTTGCTGTTCTTTGTAGCTTTTGCCTTTGTTTTTGAGGTAATAGACAGTTTTCAGTTGCATATAAACAAACTACAAATGACCCTTTCACCAGAGGAATCAATGCTCATTGGATTTACGGGTGTTGGGATGAGGTTAGGAAACACATTTACTACCAATTTCTTCCAGCTTCATGTTTCCAGCTTGCGACTATAGAGAGCACTAGTGGCTGTTTCATGTCACGGCCGCCTAGAATCATCTCTAGAGTGAAGAGTCTAATATGCACAATATGGATCTAATATGCCATGCATGGGAACGCTTCCCGTTGCTTGTGAACGCTCCCATTTGAATACATGTATTTTAACTTTCTCGTTCTCGTTGGTTGTGAACCAGCCTTAAAAGGTTCTGCATCTACTGCTGCAGTGTAAGTGTAACTATGTGCTATGATGTAGGATATAAGTAAACAGCAGCTCCGCATTAATAGTTTAGTCTTGTGAATAGTGCTGTTAACTTGATGTCCACAATCTGCAGCATGTACGAGGGTGGTCTGAAAAGTTTCCGACCTCAACATGAAGATGGCAGCACTCTTAAATAAAAGCTAGTGAATTTCGTTGTTCATCTGTTGACAGTTACTCACCAAAGTTTCAGCCATTTTGGACGCTCAGTTGTTATGTAACAGTTGTTTGAGTGAGGTGATGCGAGTGTTTTTATGAAAATTAGCAAAATCGAGTATCGAGCTGTCATTAAATATTTGTTTTTGAAAGGCAATACGCCTACGCAAATCAGAGATGAGTTGAGTTCTGTGTATGGGGACTGCACCATCATTTACCACAGTGAAATTTTGGGTAGCTGAATTTAAACATGGCCGTAAGAGCTTGGGAGACGAACGTTCGGGACATCCAAAAATTGCAACTAGCAACGAAAACATCGCCAAAGTTCACCAAATGGTGCTAGACGACCGCCAAATTAAAATGAGAGAGATAGCAGAGGCTATGAACATGTCAAAAGAACGTGTTTGTCACATATTAAATCAACATTCAGACATGAGAAAGCTGTCCGCGCATTGGGTGCCGCGTTTGTTCACGTTTGACCAAAACCGTGTTCAAATGAACATTTCCAACGCTCTGTTGGCGCAGTTTAGGCGCAATAAATCCGAGTTTTGGCGCCGATTAATTACTGTAGATGAAACTTGGATACACCATTATACTCCCAAAACAAAAATACAGTCCAAACAGTGGACTGCAAAGGGGAAACCGGCTCCAAAAAAAGCAAAAACTGTTTTATCGGCTGGGAAAGTGATGGCGACTGTTTTTTTGGATAGTCATGAGTAGGGCTATGATTTTTATGATAGGGCATATATTTTTTGGTAGAACTGACATGCTCCTTAAATACATATAAATGCTTCTTATGAAACAGCGAAATGAATTAACCTAATTTGTTGTCATATTTTTGCATATATGGCCATTTCTCTCTGATAGAGCATATTTTAGTAAGTAAATGGTCATATTCGTCATATTTTCACTCTTTCAAGAAGAAAAGAACTTTCTCATGCAATTTATTTATTCCGTGTTATATTTCCCAGAATTGTGCACCTCATTTTGTTTTGTGGAAAATGGGAAGTATCTACCTTCCATATCTGTTTCCTTGAATTCACAATATGAACTTCACCCCTACGCATCAGTGAGTTTGTGTAAGCTATTGTTACTCTATGAACAGGTAGCACTCTATGAACAGGTAGCTGATTAAGTCATTCTGGACCCTGGATTGCAGACAAGTGTATAATTCACTTATTGTGTTATTCAGTCTTATTGTAGTCGTAAGCGTGTGCAGTACAGTTCAGAAAAAATGCCTAAAGTGAAGCAAAATGTTCAAGTAAGAATAAAAAGGTTTGTGTCTCAATATCGTGAGAAAGTATTTTCAAGTGATGGTACAATACTCTATTGTAAACTGTGCGACGTAAGAGTAACTGCTGAGAAGTCATTTAATGTTCAGCAGCATGTGGCAACAGATAAACACAACCGTGGAGTACAACGGATTGAAAATGAAAAAACCTACAGCAAATGCTCCTAGGGGAATCCCGCCAGTCTTATTCACCATTCTGCGAAGAACTTTGTACAGCTTTCCTTTGTGCTGATATTCCCTTAAGTAAACTAAAACATCCAAAATTTCGTGAATTCTTAGAAAAATACACAGGCAAAACTCTTCCTGATTCTTCCACATTAAGAAAGAACTTTGTCAGCCGAAGCTACGAAAAAACAATACAACAATTCAGACAACAGCTCGTAAATAAAAAAAATTTGGGTATCAATTGATGAAACTACAGACTCTGTGGGAAGATATATTGCAAATGTCATTGTGGGAACTTTGAAAGATGGTCCAGGCAAAAAGTTTCTAATAAACTGTGAACATTTAGAAAAAGTAAATTTTTCCACCATTTTTAAGTTGTTCGACAGATCTATGGGTGCCATATGGCCCGAAGGTGTTAAGCATGATAATGTACTTCCCTTCGTAACGGATGCTGCATCTTATATGGTGAAAACTGCCAATTCTCTAAAAGCATTGTACAGTAAAATGGTGCATGTGACTTGTTTAGCTCGCGCCTTGCACTAAGTTGCAGAGGAGATTCGTAGTAAATTCAGTGACGTTGACAAATTTATTGGATGTGTCAAAGATATTTTTGAAAGCCCCTTCAGGTGTTGAAGCATTTAAGTTGTTAGCTCTAGACATTCCCTTGCCACCATCTCCCATTTTGACAAGATGGGGGTCCTGGGTTGATGCCTGCAACTATTACTGCCAGAACTTCAACGTTGTGAAAAGCATCATTGATTCATTCGATAGCAGTGAAGCTACTTCAATTGGACTAGCTCAAGAATTAATGTCTAATGGTGAAGTTTCAGGCAAACTTTCATACATAAAATCAAATTTTGGATTTATTCCAGCTGTCATAACTGCTTTGGAGGAATCAGAAGTGCCACTGGTGAAGCAGATAGAACAAGTGAAAAAAGTTGTTAATAA
Organism: Deroplatys truncata; assembly: GCA_030765065.1. Taxonomy (NCBI): domain Eukaryota; kingdom Metazoa; phylum Arthropoda; class Insecta; order Mantodea; family Mantidae; genus Deroplatys; species Deroplatys truncata. The sequence goes on from CM060990.1 coordinate 680,849,093, forward strand.
ATTAGAGGGTGTTTGTGGTAAAGTGGGAAAAGAAGTGTCAAAGAAAATGGAAAAGGTGTTAGAAAAAAACGAAGGGTATCATACACTGTGTTCCATTTCAATGATTTTATTGGGTGAAGAGTTCTCTCTTAATCATTCACATATAGATTCAAATTATATTGTTCATTTTAAACATGCTCCTCTTGTGTCAGCTGAAGTAGAAAGGAGCTTTTCGAAGTACAAGGCTTTGTTGGCTGACAATAGGAAATCTTTTTCATTTGAAAATTTGCACAAGGTCTTCATTGTGAATTGCAACTCACAGCTTATATGAAGTAGAATGAGGATGTAAAAAGCACATAGGTTAACTATGTTCCTATAATGTTAATAAAAATCATACTGGAATGTCAAGTTGCATAGTTTAACTTGCTTCTCATGTGCATTTTATTCTCAAATAAATAGTTCATTATCAAAACTGACTTACTAATTTATTTTACAATAGAAATTTTATCTCATTTTAATATTGTTAGGTCATATTTATTATGCTATTGTGCATATTTTGGTAAATGTTTGGTCATAACAGCATATTTTTTGGTGCATATTATGGTGATTTTTAGGTCATAAATATCCTAGCCCTAGTCACGAGTTATTTTAATCAATTATATTCAAAAAGGAAAAACCATTACAGGAGCATACTACGCATCATTACTTGACAAGCTGAAGGCAGAACTTGCGGAAAAAGAAAATCCTGCTTCACCAAGACAATGCGCTGTCTCACACCTCAGCGGTTGCAATGGCGAAAATCCACGAATTACAGTTTGACTATCCGCCTTACTCACCAGATCTAGCCCCAAGCGACTTCTTTTTGTTCCCTCATCTGAAAATTGCGCTCGGAGGACAGAGATTTTCGTCAAATGAAGAGGCAATCACATTTGTGAACAATTATTTTGCAGAGAAAAACGCAGAGTACTATTTGGATGGGTTACAGAGATGGGAGCATCGCTGGGAGAAGTGTGTAGAGTTACAAGGAGACCATGTTGAAAAATAAAAAAAAAAATTCTGAAAAAATGTCTTGTATCTTTATTAGGTCGGAAACTTTTCAGACCACCCTCGTATATGCGCTAGTTGCATTCTGCTTCAAAAAGGTTGGTGAATATTTTTATCTTATTTCAGTGCCGTGGCTTAAAAACATGGAATTTTTGTGTATTTACTGCTCCGAGCATTTCACACATTCTAAATTTCGTGTCATTAAAATTATGTTTTGCTGGTTTCAATTTCAGGCAGCTGGCAAGTATGCAGATGGGATGTTTCATTGTTTGATGCAGAGTATCCTAAATGGAGCAAAATAGAAGACTATTGTGGAAATCAAAATACTGGAAAAAGAGTAATAATAGAAAGCATGGGGGAGAAATGGATGAGGAAGTTTAGTAGAGCAAAATCTGGAGTTAAAAAAGCTAGCAATCCAGAAAATGTTCTAATCTATATTGGCTTTATGCAGTCTGGCATCAACTAAAATGCAGATGGTTAATGATGACCAATCTAAGAATCAAATCTTTTTAAAATCACTGGAACTTGCACTCAGTGAAGCAAATAAAGTGATTGGTGAATTGAAGCTTAATGTTGATTTGCCATTTAGTTTCAACAAAGGCTTGTTTAAACCATTTTAAGTTATGCAATTCTAATGCCAGGATTCTGAATAATACACTAGTCTAAAATCAAGAGGTTTTAAGTAGTATAACAACTTATAGTTTATATTTTATTTTTAAGGATTCAACATAAATATGGTACATAATCAATTGCCTGAATTAACTGGAAATTTATAAGTATTTTCTGTAGATACACAGATTCCATAAACATGTTTGAAATTTACTCATAGCAGATAAAAACAAGCAACCTGCTTCTTCAATGGTTACTGAATGTGTAAAATAAGCCACAGTTATGACACACCTGTACAGCAGCCATAACTAATTTCAGTTTTTTATTCTTAATTCACAACCCAATGACTGATTTCAGAATACTGTTCCAATGTAATGTAATATTGAGAATAAATTAAAACCTATAACCCTGTCTTTATACACTACTCCTAAGTTACAATTCATCTATACATCCAGGTTATTAAATACAAAATTTACAGAATTCACATTCTTAATTGGCTAGTTATGATACACACATATGCTGCTACCCACTTTACTTCCCTTTCTATATATGGGCCTAATTAGGCATTACAGCTATGTGTCTGCACTTTTATCTCTTAATGCACAGTAATTATTTATGATGAACAAAGTGTTCGCTGACTGAGCTTCTTGGGTCACTTATATCCCACTTATAACTATATCAGTCTCGCGCTTAAAAGACAGTACAGGTTAAATGGAGCGCACTGTTGCCACATGTACTACGTATTATACAAATGCTCACAAATGTGGCGCCCAACTGTGATCAATCTTACGATTTAATGCCATCTTGTGAATGATACCTTTATTACCAAATAGTGAAATATCTGCACTGCTATTTAAGGCAGTTGTAAGACATTTAATTTTCACCTGCATTATATGTTTCCTCTTTGTATTTTTAGTACCTCAAATACGATTTTACAGGCATAAAAATATATATTATCAAGAAATATGGAGATATAAAATATAAAAGCTATAATTTGGTAGGGTATCATCACTGTTTACTCTTGACAAAATTACACTCAATGTGGGTGACATGTTTTCAAACAGCAAAATGAACGATGCGCCACACTCCACTCTGCGCTATTCCATTATATTGCATTAACCTAGTGTGCTTTTTTTTTCACCCATCCTTTTTGAATGGTTCTTTCATTCATTCTTTTTTATCCTATACACTACTGTTTCTGAACACCGGGCAGCCTTAGCTGTTTATTTTACTGCCTTACTAACACTCATTTTACTTTAATAATAATTTTCATTCATTATTACTCTTTTTAGTTTACCAACATTTCAACTCTTCCTAGGTTCTCCCTCCATAATAAGTATTTACATAAAATGTTAAATAAATAACATACATAACACTTCACACTATAAACGTACCCACTTCCTTACAACACATGTTAGCCTTCACTGACTTTGTCGCGCCTGGCCTGTTAGCTGAACAGATGAATAACTCTTGTTTGTCATACACAATGAATGTAAGAAGTTACAAGATTCCAGCTTCTTTTAAAACTATCTCAAACCTTCAACATTTTCTCTTGCTTGGTTCTGGGTGTAAACCCAATAACAGAAAAGTTTCTCGCTGGCTGAGTTTTCTACTGCATAGGTATAGAATTTTCAGAAAATATTTGATTTAAAAAAATATAACACCCATCTTATTAAAGGTAGAGAATTCAAACTGGGGAGGTATCAGCACACTAGTTTACTCTAGCTAGATTATTAATCACTGCGTGATAAGCATAGAGACAGCAAATATTGGACTTTTACTGACAAACTTTTTTTCTTTAGAAGTTTGTCCCCACAAAAATCTATAAATGCTCTAAAAATGGTATAATTTTACAGAGAAAAATATTCTGCACAGGATAATGTGTTCAAAGCTGAAATTTATAACCAATGAATATTTACAGCATGTTATTACTTATTAGCAATTTTGCAGCAGCGCGAGAGTAGAAAAGAACAAAGCTAATGGCAACATGTATGCGTTACATAGAGACAGAGATATCCCATTTACCTCTACCGTCTTTTAAGGTTGGGACAAGCTTTACAGAAAAACCTTCCATGAAAACTCTACACCCATCTACTAGACCCAAATAGGGTAAGAACTATGAAAACATAATTTAATTAAATTTCTTATTCTAAGGCCAGATGCATCAACGTCTGTTAATATTTACTGTCAGCAAACAGCTGTAAAATGTTTATGCTTGTTAATTCAAAATACTGGTGCAGCAAAGTTTAAGACCGTTTACTGATTTTGTTTTTCTAACAAGTACTCACTAATGCAAACCCGCTCAGAAGCTGAAAGAAACGCACTTTCATCTATAGTTTCGATAGTTGACTTGTTTTGTGATTCTGTGGACTGTTGACGGCCTAATCTGAAAGTATTTAATTGTGGTTATGGGATTACAAATGGAGCCTGTGAAAAAAAAGGCAAAGAACACCAAATTTTACTGCATTTGAACAAGAATTACTTATTGAACTTGTTTTAAAATACAAGAACATTTTGGAAAATAAAAAACCAATGGTATTTCCACACAAAAAAAGGATGCAACATGGTCACAACTGACTAGAGATTTATTATAGATTTAATGCGGAAATCTACTCACTAAACAGACTGAAACCTTCTATCACTTCCGCCTGTTCAACTTGGGTCATTGGAAATTTTATGTATCACTCAAAGATGTTATTGCAGCAGAAACACTGAATAATTTGCAGTGCAGTTGTTCTGTGTACCTTTTCAGAATCACCTATTACAATATTGAATGTTCCTGTAGCATAATATTGTAAGTACTCGATTCATTGGAGATATCGAGAGATTTATTTGATTAGGGTACTCCAGCCTCTCATCTAGCATTCATGTTGTTAAATGGGACACCTCTTTCAAATACAAGAGGTTGCATTTGCTCTTCGTTATGCTGATTTAAATAATTGATATACAATAGCTCATCTTGAAAATAATCTCTTCTAAAGAACTCTGCCATTTTATTCAGATTTAACGCTTGTAAAGTTCTTAATTGGTAGAATATCTCCATTTAAAGTTTACGGGCGTTAGGCATTTATTTGAATCATGTTAGGGTTGATGCACCAAAGAAATGAGTTTACAGGCATTAACAAGCAACTTTACAGCGTTAATTACTAACGATTGATGCACCTGCCCCTATTTGTCTTAAACATTAATTTAATACTTCTATCAATACTTCTGAAGAAACTGCAAGAATTAACCTTTTCCAGTGCAGTGCAGTGCATTGAATAAGCACATTGATAGCTAAGATTTCCAGTCCCTGAACTACAAAAAAGAAAACAATTACAAACAATGCTATAAGATAACTTAATGCAAAAATTAGATTTCAGGTTAATAATTACCTTGAAATAAGGTTTCTTGAAAACACACATTTTGTGCTCTGCAGCTTTCAAATACATTACATTAATCCCAGATATATTCAACAAAATTATGATTAAAGGTAATGGAAATGCAATTTCTGTATAGAGGTAGGCTGTGCCAAACAGGCAAACAGAATGGTTTCTGAAGATCATACAGATTTACTGTTATTAATTTATATCAGACACAACTTGTGAACAGTTAGCATGATACAATATTTACTGTTAATATCCTAAAATGGCAGAACAAAAACACATGTAAGTGCAACATTTTAGTCTCCCTTATCCTTTTTGGCATACATGATATCAATAGATTATGACTACAGCAGAGATATTAGTCCCAATGCCTTTTTTACTGTTATATAGATATAATCATGTTTTGAGATATTTGGAAGAGACAGAACCAGTTTTTGTTTTGTCTTTTTTAAGATAATTGAATCATAAATGCAAATGTTTACCTTTCTTTTAATCAACTTAAACTTTTTCAACTTTTCTATTACATTCAGGGAACTCTAGATCATGGGTATCCCTTTACATTGGAATGTGACCAACTTTGCATTGTGTTTGTTATCTGCTAAGGGTTCAGCATTCTCTTTGAAAGGGTTACCCAGTATCAGAAAGTATTGTAGTGAAAACATTTTACGAAACAGTGATGGTCGGTTATTGTCATGTGAAAGCAGACATAACATATTTAGCTATGATGCCTAAATTCAGCCAACAGTTGAAAAGTAAACATCACAGTTATGTTAGTAAATATAGTCCCATGGGTTTCCAACTGATGGAAGAGTTTTATTGTCTAAGGTTTATGAAAGACAGTTAATCATGTAAAAAGATATTTCATCAATCAACACATGTTATTAAGTACAACTCTGCTCTCACTTGAAAGCAATACCTTGTGGTGATGTGCAATAATAAATATGTATAATTTGTATATTTTTAAATCAAATTTTGACAAATGTTTTTTATAAATATAACTTGGCATTTACCTATTTTGTTTAGAACCGTAGGCTTTGTATATGTAAATGTGTTTCATGCTTACTGGAGTAAACTATACTAATTTTATCATTGCTTACTATACTATAAGCTGGTGCATTGGCACCAGAATTGACAATAAAATAGGTTCCTGCGCAATGCCAGATAAAGAGAAACTACTCCCTAAATTTCCAGCAGAAAGCCATAATGACCAGACAGTGCATTTCTAGTAAGTAAACCATCAAGTTAGGGATACACTGAGGGTTGGTGGCAAGGAAAGGTGGAAGCAACCGCAACCTTAGCGTTCTCTGTAAACAAATATGATGAACAGTTGAAGGCCTTACATCCTGCTTCGAAAGCAGGTAAATCAGGATTCAGAGGTATTAGCAGAAAGAAAGTAATGCAAGTTTAGCTACTATTAGTTTATGAAGTCTATGAAACAAGCATTTCAAAAGCTATGCATTTTTACTCTCTAACCACATACTTAAATAGGTATCTACAGAAGGTATTGCATTCTACCCAAAAATCTGATACAGAAGTTTCACTGGAAATACGCTTTGAGTCCTCCTGAATAATTTAAAAAAAAGAAGGCATTTTTAGAAAAAGGTCCATGTGTGTGTCTGGGAACAGTTAACTCAAAATGAAAAGTCGAATAAATACTTTGTATTTATACAAATTGTACACAAATACTTAGCATTTATAAAACTTTGTATTTAGGTTCAGTGCCTTTCAAACATGCAACACTAAGATTTTAAAGAAAATCCCCCCAACCAAAACTACACTTTACATGAAACATTTTTCAAAATTTGTTATTTTCTAAAAAATGGTTCTAACAATTTTTATTAAAATACTGTGTATTAAAAGGTATTTAAATGGCAAAATGTATATTTTGAATTTTCTGGGAATAGCCTGTGAAGTCCTGTTCATTCGGAAGGTGTTTTATACAATCTTGTACAGCTGGTAAACGTTAAGCGATATACGAAAACGTACTATGCAAAAAATGTAGATCTCTTTAAAACACACAATTTATTTGAAATAACTTTTTTGTGCCACCAGCCATTTCCAGATATCCTTTATTAATGGTTCAAATTGTTCAACACTTAAGCCATTCTTTTTAAGTCCTGTCAATTTTCAATTGTTTCTCATGAGGTGGAAAGAGTATGCAATTTTTAGGCCAGCATATAGCGTCCCGTCTAAAACATTTGCCTATCGCTATTCCCTTTGTATCTATAATGAAATATGCAATGCAGTTATTTTCAGAAATGTTTATCTCGATTTAAACAACATAGATAGGAAAATACACTTTCATAAGAATAATTTGTATACCCACTATTAAAGGTTAGAGGGTAGAGAAAGTCATGTGAATGTAACAGCAGATTTTTAAAAGCAACATCCGCTCTTATTAGTGTATGACACAGATCCTTGAAAAATTCTTATCTGTAATTTGCGGCTGAGGAGGTTGAAGGTCCAATTTTCTCATTGTTCCTTTCTAATAATGTCACAAGTTGCATGTGTTTCATTGAATTACAGTGTTGTTTAATATGTTTAAAGGTCTTTTGAGCTCTTTATTACATTTGTGCTGAAGTGTTTCCTGCTAAATTCCTCCACAAATGACGGTAATTTTTATGTATAAATTCTTCTTTGCTTTAGCATATTGCCACAGTTCTATACTGGTGTATATGGAGCAAATAAATGAAACAATCATAATGAAACCGGCTGTTGGGTAGAGAGGAGCGTGTCCATCGTAATAGATACCTGGCATCACCTATACTCCATGTGGTAACAGGATTGCCCTGTTTACTTACTAAAACCCCTCTGCCTGATAATGACAATGAAGTCTTGGCGACTTATTTCAAATATTGTTTATACATTTAATGTTCACGATGCTATATAGCACTTAGATGGACCTGTTATTGGTTGTACCAAGTAACTTTCCCTTTTGCCTGCTATACTGATCCAAGTATTTTGTGAATCACTGTAAGTGGTGGGAAATAAATGCATTGTTTCGAGTTTTTTAATGAGCATACATTTCATTACATGCAACACCTTTCAATTAAGGGGGAAATGGGCGAAAATGTGACCAAAAATGACAAAATTTCACATTTTGTGTGTTTTGTACCAAAAAATACTAAGTGATTTGAAGTGTATATTTGCAAAGTTTTAAAGCCCTACAGCGCCTGGAAAATGCTCTAATTACATCATATTTAAAGGTCTGTGTTCCTTAAATGGCATGGGAGGTGATAAAATTGCTGCATGAAGCAAAAATTCCGCCTTTTTTTAAACCAATTTTTGTGGGATTTTTTCCATGAAGCTTATTTTCTGGTTTGTCACTGAGCCACGGTGATCGGTATTACATAGTAATAGCAGCTCTGCCGGTAGATGTTGCGCGACATCAAATTAAATGTTGTTTAATTTACACGAGTCAGAAACAAGTGTAAATTATGTAAATAATACCGTGATGAAAGGTTAGACGAGCAAGAATGTGGTGTACAAAAGACACATTTAAGGCAGAAACAGCTGGAGGATAATTGTGAACATATACCTGCTGTAAATAACAAAGACTGTAAATATATATTGGTGGACATCAGTTTTAGTCTCATTGGTACTGACCTGAAGTGTAATGACCACAATCAAAAACGATTGCACATAGGACTTGGCACTGAAAGGCTGATTTGCAGTGCTTGTAATGAAACAAGAGTACAAATTACACATCTAAGTGGACGCTTCTAGGAAGGTCTGCAAGTCATTTTTGGTTAACTGCACGCAAACTTTTAAGCTCATTTTTCCTCACTTTAATTCATTCAAAACCAAATTACATCCACAAATTAAGTGTTAGAGGGCTGAAATTTTTACTGTACATTCTATAAAGCATAACAAAAAATTGATGCATGGAATTCAGGATTAACTTAGTACTTTTTGATATAAAAAATAAAATGTGTGTAGCGATTGCAAAAATCAATATATGTACAAAAAATTAAGTATCTAGCTTTAAAATTGTGGAAAATAGAAATTTCACCCATCATCCCCCTTAAGTAATAGTTTTTGCAGTGTGCATGTCTGTGTTAAGCTCTCTAAACTGAAATGTATATTTGCACTTAGCCCATAATTGAATAAAAATGGTTCGCAGTGTACCTTACTGTAAGTCAAGGCAAGAAAAAGAGACTGGCTTGTCATTACATGCATTCCCAAAAGACAATGAACTAAAAAAGAAATGGTGCAAAGTAATTTTTCGCCAAGGAGACAAGCTGGGCTCTCTTTGGACACCAGGACCAAAGTCCGTGGTCTATAGTAGGCATTACAAATAAACTGATTACAGCATCAGAACATCTACAAAGTGCCTATTTCTTAAAGTTGTGCCATCAATACTTGAAGGTTTCCCATCACATAAAAAAAGTGTTCAGTCTCCAAGATGCGGAAACAAAAGAAAAGAAAACACTGAAATAGGAAATGCATTTGCATTTTCTTTCTCTTCCAAATCATCTTTTGCAAAATTGTCCTCCATTATGTTAAATTTATAATTAATGGCATGGTGTTACAAGTACCATTGCTTACTACATATTATAGGTATGTTAATTCTTCAGCGAGTACATAAACACAGTTTTCAATGTATGCATATTTTATTGCTGTATACCTCACTTATTTGTGACCATTATATATCACCAACTTCAGATTTTTTAATATGGCTAATAACGTTATAATAAAGCCAATATTATCCAATTTCTTCACGACTTTCATGTTCTGCAATGAATTTATTAGCAATGTTTACAAGCTGCTTTAACCTCCAAATATATCATTTTATGTTACATCCATTATACATCACAGCACAGAGAACCTACAAAGGTAGTTTGCCTTAACACAATTAGTAATCCTAGAAAAACACAAATACACTCTCGATTTCTTAAGTTTCACAACATAGCATTAATTCATAATTAATCACTCACTTTGACAATGCTGTAATACACAGTCATGGCAGCTTTCCCAACTTGGGTGTGATTGAGTGATCCTAGCAGCAGTAAGTGCAAATACATCCAAGGACCCGATCAGGAATGAGAATATGCCACTTGTAATGTCTAGTAAGCAGTGAATTTTATAGTGCCTATTTTCATAATGTGTGCCTATTGCAGCTCTTTTTTTTTTTTTTTTTTGTAATGAGAACTTTTATAAAGGTTTTTGCCTATCATAATTTCATTACTTCTGTTATTGGCAGTTATTTATTAATGTGATAACATCAGTAGTGGAATTAATATTTTGCCCTCTGAGCTAATTAGCCATTGTTGACAACATGCCTGAGGAAGTTTTTAATGCCAGCACTCCTTTCCTCACATCAGTTATTGCATTGTTTTGTGTAATAAGATAGTGGTCACTTAGCATAATAAAGCATATGGTACATGGTCAACTACAAAAAGCTATTTGTTCATGACTGGGAAGTCGATCATTTTAGTATTAACTCATCGCTTTGTTGAATAACATAATGGCCTTATTGTTTTCTACTTTACGTGTGGGAGAAACCATAGTATTGACCTAAGAGACTACAATGCATTTCATTGCAAATATAACAACATGTAAGACTCAATAATAATTACAAACCAGCATGGGACTGTAAAACATATTCAAGAGAGAAAGTACAACTCAGGACATTTATCTCTGGTATTGTTTACTTGTGGCCCATGCAGCAACTATCTCCGTTTTGTATAGCAAGTACAGGCTACTTAAATGTAAACATAATAAGTGCCACCATATCAGCACTATTGCTAAACGTACAGAGTAATACTTAAAAAACTGATAATAGGGTTTGCCATATAAAATACATAATAAATGAAGAGAGCAAATTTAAAGAAATAATGTTTACAGTTTATTAAAACAATAGCGAAATTTAGTAAATTTAATATACAGTACATGGCTATTTGATATTTTTATACTGTTCTGCCCTGTCAAAAAGTGTTTTTAAGTGGTACATGAATAAATGATTGTGCCTTCTTCAATGTTTACCATTACTGATAGTGCCTATTTTCAACTTGCAAGTACTGAATTACCCTTTCTTTGCCACTAATATATGTATCAGCCTTATTTATTACATAAACACATTTATGATATCAGCCACATATTCCTCTTTTGCTTAATAAATGCAAAATATTCCAACACAATAAATAATTTTTTTAAATGTACACAATATTTAGATCTATATGTGAATTTATGCCAAAGCATAATTGGATATTTACATTCTTGGAATGATAATTAATGGTCTAAGAATCCTCAAGGTTCCAGAGTATTTTTGTACCTTCAAAATACACCAACACACCAAACGCACTAAACATAATATGTATACTCTATTTTACAATTTACTCTTTGTATATCCCAAGCTCTTCAGGAGGATGCAAACTACTTCTTGTCACCCATTTTCACTTTGGATGTCTGAAAAGAAAGCAAAAATGTTTAAAAAAGTGTATACTCAATGAAAAACAGCTATATCACCTAATTCTTAGAATGACTACATATGCAAGTTAATATGCTTGCGTGAAACCAACCATAAGCAATACAGAATAACTGCAATGCTCAAGGTGGAGTACACCAATAAAGAATATACTCTACTTTTGTAGTAAAATTATTACATAAACCCTGAAGAATCCATTCTATCTCTCTGTCTCCCTCCCTCTCATGGAGAACAAATACTATCACCTACAATACGATGATGTCCTCATGGATTACTTAGTCTACAATTCAGTGGCGGTTTTTGGGATGAAGAGAGTGAAGGGGCCCTTCACCTTCTTTGTGCTTAAAAGATTAAAGAATCATGCAATCAATACTTATTTGAAAATTCTCAGCCTACTTGTTTCCACAGGCTGAGCTGCTGCAATATTTTTTCTATGCAGTCCACACTGCTGCATTCTCAGGCAACAGGCTGGCAAACGACACTTGACAGAGAGGGAGTGTATGCTCCATCTCTCTCTAACCCCTTGCTTGCTTGTGAATGTGAAGAGGTACTGCCTACCCGACCCTGTCTGTCCCTCTAGTTTACATGGTTGCTATGACGTGACGTCAAACCTTTTTCTCCTTGCAATTTTAATCTGTAAGTGCTAGGATGGTCTTAACAGATGAGAATCCTTTCAAATCCTTCCCAACTAACTGAGAATCACGTTTACTTACGGGCCTATGGGCCACAGGGAAGAATATACCAACATCACACTCAAGAGTCATGTTTTCGTTATTGTTACAATGGCTTGTGGATGATGTGTTTGAAAAATAATCCAATTAGTGACATAGTTTGTAATATACTTGAGACACTGTTCTCCATGTGGAAAGAAAAGGATAAGTAAGACATGTTAACAGTTGGAAGACCTACCAAGCCATTGAATCTTTGTATAAAAAGGGAAAAGAACGGTATATGTTATGTTAATTTTAAAACATCTTGGTTTTCTGAATTTCCTTGATTGTGCAGCAGCTCCAATTTAGAGACTATTTTGTTGGCCCTTTTAATGTTTAATAATAATCATAATGTCTGGAATAAGGAAGAATTTTCAAATTTTAAATAAGGATACAGATTCCGTTCAACAACTAAAATGCAAACTACAATTGAACACTTGTTTAAAGAATAAAAATATTTCTATAAATACATATTTTTCCAGCTGGTTATAGATGCTGTGCTATATTAAGCAAGCAAGAACTTTAGGGGCACAATGAAAGTATAAGCTCAATAAATCGTGGAAATATCAAGAAACTGCTTACTTTATTAATATCAAGGAGTTCATTGGAAATTCAAAATCACTGGAAAGGTAGAATCAGATGACTGAAAAATTCAGTGCCATAGCCGGGATTTGAACCACGGATCTCCCAGTCTCCGCCCGGTTGCTCTAACCACTGAGCTACCATGGCAACATGCCGACACGACATTAAATTCTCCAACTGATTCACATTTTTCCCGGTAAACCACAAGGAGACCTCAAATTGTCTTGAGATGTCATACCCTAATGACGACTTACATTCATTGTAAGTACTTTAAGTCCCGGGCTTTATAGTTGCAACCACTATTAGGTCAATTAATGGAATTATTTGTTCTTTCACACAAGCCGTGTGTTGGACAGGGTTGGAAAGGTTGGCTATGGCATTGAATTTTTCAGTCATCTGATTCTATCTTTCTAACCCTGTCCAACACACAGCTTGTGTGAAAGAACAATTAATTCCTTCAAAATCACTATTTGAAAATTAATGGTGTATTTAGTGGGGACTCCAAGACAATTCAAAATAAAGTCATGAACTGCATATCTGAATAGGTACATACACAAGATTATGTAAAAATGAAATTCATAACAGTAACTTTTTTGCTATTGAAGTTGATAGCACAGATACAAGTCAAGCATCACAGTGTTCTATCATAAGATGTGTGAATTTTGAAGGAAATGTTCTTGAGCATTTTTTAGGGTTCTATGATGTTACTGCTGATAGAACACTTGAGGCTTTGTTTAATCTTTTGGATGGGATTTTGTCAATAGTTTTCATATGAGAACAAATTAGTGGCTCAAAGTTATAATGGGGCAAGTGTAATGGCAGGTCAGTTAAATGCTCTTCAGCAGAAAATTAAAGACAAAGCACCTCAATCTGTTTTTTGTGCATTGTTCCTCATCCACTAAACTTGGTGCTTCAACAAAGTTTAGATTGCATTTCTAAATGTTGCATATTTTTTCATTTTCCCACCATTCATCAGAAAGAACACTGTGCTAGATTCAGCTAGACATATTCCAACCTTAGCAGAAAATCTGTGATGTTCTAGCTCAAAACTACTTGCTGAAATTGTAGAAGATCGGGAAAAATTGAAACAAGTGTTTGCGAATATTATGAATGACAAGCAATCTGTAAAAGCTCAGTTCAGCTCAATAAGGGATTTTTGAACGAAATGAATAGTTTCAAATTTACTCTTCTGGCTGTAGTGTCCAATGACATTTTTTCTTTGACAAACATTCTTTTTGAAGTTTTGTAAAAGAGATCACTGGACATTGCTTATTGCATTTCAATTGAAAATTACACTAAATACTTCCCTTCTTCAGCTCTTGAAAATTTACAATGCTATTCAAAGATATTTCAAATAATTTATAATTTGAAGAATGAACTACGCTTTTTGTATGCTGATGAGGTGCATAGGTCTGTTACTACAGTAGAGTACTTTAAATTGTGCCCCAATACAAAGTATATATTTGAGGAATCATGCAAGTTATTTGCCTTAGTTTTAACAATTACAACCACAAATGCATCAGTGGAAAGAAGTTTTTGGTGTTTGAAAGGAATTACATCTGTAATTAGAAACATTATATCACACGGTACACTTACATCATTAGCGAACATCTCTATTCAGAAGGAACTTTTGCGTAAACTTATAAGGAATGGGCCATTTTATGAGGACATCATGGATAAGTTTGCTGCTCTCAAAGACCAAGGATTTACTTAATATACAAGAAATAAAATAGGTGAGTCTCACATGATAATTATTTAGCTAAATTATGTTTAAATTTGACTATCAGTGTTTATTAAAGTCTGCAGCGCTTCACCTGTTGTCCTCTGTGATCTAGGGCCACCATGCTAGCCTCTAGTTCCCAAGGTCACAGGTTCAAAATTGGCAGAGGGCAATGGATTTTTTCAGGCGTAAAAATCCTTAGCATTACTTCCTTCAGAAGGGGGGTAAAGCCGGTGGTCCCTGTCATAGATTTATGGCATGTAAAAGAACCTCAAGCCTGATAGAGAGGCCTCTGAGCAAAATTTCCACCTTTAAAGTAGTTAAAGAGCATCCATAAATAAACTCAGTTTAAATTTCAGCCCTTCACCTACTATTTAAGGCATGGGCCGCCACTGTCTACAATGATTATTTTGACAAAGAATACGGCAGTAACACAGTGTTTATATTAAGAGAGGGGGGAGGAGGATGCCTCAGTTTTAAAAAAGAAGTCACAGGGTTACTTTATTTCAAGGACTGCACTCCTTAAAAGATTGATAGCAATGAAAGCTCAGCCATTTGAGGCTGGTAACAAAGCAGTTATGGTAGAATGGATGCTTGCGCACTGTTTCATTCATTGTTGGTTTCAGACTAAAACCTATTTGAATAATGCAGCCCTTCCTCACCAATACAAATAAAAGAAATAATACACAACTCTTGTGTACTGTCAGCCATGATATGAATGAGTAGATGGGAAGAGGAACTAAACAGTTATGAAATGAGTGGGACATCAGAAGGACAGTCAGGTAAAGAAAACATCCAGTTATGAGCGGCATTAACTAGCAAGGCTGAGGTCTGCACATGTAGTACTGTTTTCATTGTGCAACTGTACATTTCCCTATCACCTTGCCCCTCACGACTCTCTGATCCCTGGCCTTGATTGTCAAAAATACACAGTGGCACCCTCCACCAAGCACATTCATACCGTGGCCAATTGGTATGCTGTGCTCCGTCATGCATTTACTAGATTTTTCTTTTTCAACCCCAGGTCTAAGTAAGTGTTCTCCATTTAGCTGAAGGTGTTGCCATGGCATAAAGTTATCACAGGCCATACAACATATTTAGCTCATTTGGTTGCAAAGCAAGGAATAGGAAAAACTTTCCTTTGCAGTAAATCAGTGGAAGTGTACCCATGTTATGGTTACATAAACATTTGGTATGTACATAAACTGTAAAACAACACGAACCATTACTCTCAATGAAAAGTTTAACTTAAAAAGCACATTACACCTGTTCTGGTAGAGTACAACTAACTATAACCTAAATACATTAATTTGGAACAAATCTCTGCAGGTTCCAAGCATGTGCAAAACTTAGAATTACTCTATTCACGAGATAAATAGTGCAAACTGGTGGAAAGGTTCCATCCATATTGATTAATTATGGTTAATTAGCAAAAAGGTGGGGCAAAAATTGTAAAGTTTCATTTTGTTTGAAGTATTTTCTTAGACTGACTATATTTTCAGAGCCAGAGTGTAGAATCTAATGAGAGAAATTCTATTCAAACTTGCACATAAATTAGGATGATACTATATTAATATCAGCTGGACGAACATTACTCAGTATTTTTTGGCTTGCACAGAAAAGAAAACGCTTGACCTAGCTTTCAATCATGCATTTAAATTATACAACATGATGGGATACAATTGAACATACAGCACGCTGGTCATACTGCTTAGCTTTTAACCAAAAAGCTTCTTTTATTAAAAGCATTAATTTTATACCTACAATAATAGGGGTTAATCATGTGCATTAAACAAATGTTCAGAAGTTCATTACAGCTCATAGTGTCTAAACACTCACCATATAGATTCCTACAATCAAGCCAAAGAGACCAATGGCACTTCCAAAAATTTCAACTATCAAAATTTTAACAAATAGGGCTGAGTTGGCTGCATCTGCTAAAGCTGCACCAGAACCTGAAAGATAAAAACCAAGGTAAATCTCTTACATCTTTCAAGAAGTCTGACCTTCAAGCTAAACTAGTAGTACTGAAAATGTCACTTCTATAGGTTAAAAGCAAGTCACAAACTTGATTATTATAAGTTAGGGGGAAAATAATATATCAGATCATTATAAAACAAATATAATTTTTCTGTTATCAGATTTTTTTGAACAAATGAATGGTTTATTCTGGACAATTAAGGCTGGTTCACAACAATCTAGAATGGAAACGAGAATTACAAACTTAAAAATACACGTACTATAATGTAAAGGTTCACAATTAAGAGGAAGCTTTCCCAGGTCCCAGGAACAAGAAAGAACACTTGATCTTTTTTTTTTTTTTAACTTTTTTGTTCCCATTCCCAGGGATGGTATACGATCCATAGTATAGTTATCAGACTTCACTGTAGAAATTATTCAAGGTGGCCATCATATGAAACAGCCGCTAGAGCACACTCTAGATTGCAAGCTGGGAAAACTAAACTGGAGAAAGTCTAGCAAATAAGCACTGCGACTCCCTTAGATTCATTGAGTGTTGGTTCTTCTAGCAAAAGTGTCATTTTTAGTTTGTTATACTAAGGCTAACACAATGGGAAGGACCAAAGGTTTGCACCATTCTTTGGTCAGACCAAAGAATGGTGCAATAGACCTGACAAACGAGCTCGTGCCACCAGCGGGAGAAGGTGAGAACTGCTAAGGTCAAGTGGTGGGTGAGCTAATGACATCACCATGGAGAATTCCTGTGGATGGAAACCTAACACAGCAAGTGAGAGTTGGCACACAGAAACACAGGAGAGGCCAATGATGGTGGTCATTTTAGAGTAAATTTAATTTTTTTTTTAAATGAGAACCTACTATTTTAGTTGTTTGTTGCTTTCTCACTCCTCTTAAAAAACTACACATCATCTGCATAAAGCACTTTGCAACTGTTCTTACACCAACCTAAATAACAATGAAAATTCTGAATGCCTGTGTACAAAGAGTATGACAATGACTGGTTCGACCATCCATGGATGGCCATTTTAGGGTCAAGTTAGTTTCATAACTGGGAACCAACATTTTTTATTTTGTTTCCTTATTTTGCATCACAATAAACAGCTTTTTATAAACCATTTTCAAATGTGAAAACATACAAAATGTAGGTTCCCATTTAAAAAAATTAAATTGACCCTAAAATGACCATAACATCCTCCAAACAAAACACAACTAATGGCATTTACTTTCCCCCATAATATAAAGCAACTTTTATTAAAGACATTTCTTTCTACAATGCCTAGTTTTGGAGATATTGTACAGTCTCAACTTAAATGGTCCACCCTGTATAGTAGCAGGAATTCAAAATGTGTGTGCTGACCATATAGTCAAAGTATGGCTCTCCCATGTCTTCATCCCTAATAGAACCACTATAATGTATCACAATTTTCCATGCCAATAATAGGTAGAGGAGTTGACAGGATCAATGAATGTTGTACTATAATTTAAGTGTACTTGTACATATTTATTTGTAATTGTATGCTTAATGGAGATAATTAAATTTGTAAATTCAAAGAACATGCCATGCATAATAGAGCAATTCAACGGTGCCTCCTGCCCTAGTTGTTTCAGGGAGCTTGAATCCATAGCTCCAATTCAGGTGGTCTGGATTCAAATTCTGTACACTGGGCAATCTATTTGGGATACTTTTATGGTTTCAAGTAAATATGGAACTCGATACTTCAGTGCCATGACCCAAAGTTTCACCACCCTATGAAATCAATGCCAATAAAACATATGGCACACATAGCCAACAATGCAGCTTTTGCTACTTCAGAAATATCTAAGAACCTGTTACAATTATGAATTTTCAATTTTAACATGAAGACTTGAAATATACCAGGTGAGTCAGCTGCCCCTATTTATTTTTGAATTTATGCAACATGCTAAGCGACATATTTGACTTATAGTTAGTTAGTTAGTTTATTCATCCGTTAAAGTGGTTTGGTACAATGTACATTCACTATTGGACACGTCAAGCTATAAACATAAACAATAATAGGTTTTTGCAATATATACAATATGTTTTTACATTATACAATAGGTATTTACATGCTAAATACTATGGTTCATGATATACATTTGTGTTCAAGGAAATCATTAATAGAATAAAAGGAGTGGTTAACTAGATGTGCCTTGAGACTGGATTTCAGCTGGTTTACATTTTTAATTGCCTTAATATTACTTGGTAAATTATTATAAAGTTTAATGCCAGAGAATAAGATACTTTTTTGGTAGAGCGAGGTGTTGCAGCTGGTCACATGTATTTGTGTATTTTCCCTAGTATTGTGTTCATGCACCATATTATTAGTTATGAATAGTGAATCAGAAGCATTAATGTTCTTGACTATAAGCAGAATAACTGCATATATGTAAATGCAGGGAAGTGGGAGGATCCCCAGTTTTTTAAAGAGAGGTTTACATGACGACTTTGGGCTGACTCCTTCAATAGTTCTGATAATTTTTTTCTGTGCAATAAAGATTGACTTGCTTGTTGGAGACTCACCCCAGAAGACTACTCCATAACTTAGGAGTGAGTGCACATGTGCAAAATATGCTGCTCTAACTGTTTCTTTACTTGTGCATGTTGTCAATATTCTTAGCATATAACATAGAGAGCTGAGTTTATTATTTATGAGGCTAGTGTGGGCATCCCATTTCAGATTGCTTTGTACGCAGACCCCAAGGAATTTTATAGATTCTACTTTTTTAAGTGTCTGATTAGAGAGTTGTATTTGAGGGGCAAGATAATTTTTGTTCATATTTGTGTGTATATCCATTGCTACAGTTTTATTTGTATTTATAATAAGATTATTCAATGTAAAATAGTTTGAGATTTTCTCTGAGACTTGGTGAATAGAGGTTAGAAAGGTTTCTTTTTGGGTTGCCTTAACCAGGATGTTTGTATCATCAGCATATAAAATGGTTTTAGTACATGGATCATTTATGTGGAAATCATTTATGAAAAGAAGAAATAGGACAGGACCTAGTATAGAACCTTGTGGCACACCATAGCTTACTTGGAGTGGACTGGAGTGATAATAATTGATCTGATTATTTGATTTATTCTTTATTTCCACTATTTGCATACGACCACATAGATATGATTCTAACCATTTATTGGCCAACCCTCTTATGCCTAGAGCCTCTATTTTCGTTAACAAAAGCTGATGATCTATGGTGTCGAATGCCTTTGTTAAGTCTAAAAATATAGCCGAGGCATGTTGCTTTTGATCAATGGCTTTAAGGGACGCGGTTATAAATGAGAAAATTCCAGATTCAGTTGAGTAATTTTTCCTGAAGCCGTGCTGAGAGTCCGATAATAATTTATGTTTCTCTAAGAAGTTGGAAAGTCGTTTAAGAAACAGTTTCTCCAATATTTTAGAGAAAACTGAAAGTAGCGCTATGGGCCGATAATTAGACATATCATTGTTTTTCCCTTTTTTATGTAATGGTTTGATTATGGCTGTTTTTAGACAAGTGGGAAAAGAACCTGAGCTTAAAGATTCATTACATAGATGTGTTATTGGATTCACAATTACATGTGCGCATTTTTTAATAAGAAAGTCTGGTACCCTATCAATGCCAGCCGAGTTTTTTGGCTTAAGATCTTTTATTATTTGTAAAATTTCTTTCTCGTTTGTCGGTGTAAGGTATATTGATTCATGTATTGAGCTGTGAAAATTATGCCTTCTAATGCCTGATTTGCGTAACAGTTTATAGAGGAGGGATAGATAACTCAATGCATAAGTGTTTTATGGGACAGAATGCAATCGCTATGTATGTTGATGCAAAAAACATCCCACCCTGACACTGGGAGCTGTAGTAACACCTTTAGCCAATTTTACAAACTTTTATTCTTTAGCATACATTCATGCACACCTTTGAAAATGCCCCTGAAGGAACAACCTATCACATGCATCAGTTGACAAAACCATTAGAAAACAAAATGGCATATTTACGCAGTGTGACCAATTGGATTTAAGGCATCAGTCAATGTTGTACAGCCTTGTCAAAATTTGCTAAGTATTAGGGAGATAATTTCTCTTATGTGACAAACCATGGCGTATTTCAGATCATACAGTAATTGTAATGACTGATGCAATTTATTTATTTGAGTTAAAACTACGCAACTGAGCTCAAAACACTGTAAAGATTCAAGGTGGGGTCTAGTACTGCAAATACTAATTCGTATAGGAATCTCAGCTTGCAAGGTAGCTTTGGCCGAATGGTATTATCATGGTTGCTTTAATACTGTGCCACAACAGTTCGAGTTCAAATCCTTCGTGTTGAATTCAAACTTTTTATTACCTTTTGCTTTATTTCTTTGGGCCTATAATTTGATATTATGATACAAATAACATTTTTGATAACATTATAAGTGTGTACAAAATAGTATAATCACCATGTTTTCCACTGCAAAGCTCAAATCATCTATGGGCACACTCATACGTGAAGAATGCATGCAGATTACACCATGCATGTTACAACATGCAAGGTCTCTCCAGCAACGTACACAAATGTGCATTGATGAAGGGGGTCGTCATTTTGAACATTTACTTTGTTGATGAAGTCCACGCTCTTTAACAATTTATTATTCTGTTTACCGATGAACTTAGCACATTTACAACTCCTTTGTCAGTAGAAGTGAAACATAAGGTTTAAAAATGAAACAAAAACTGTTAGATTTAATATCGATATGTGCTCAAAGAATGAAAGCTAACTAAATTAACACGGTTTACAACACCAGATATGGTACAGATTATGATGATAAGCATGATACATAATTATCTGCTTGCAATTCTTGTGTCTTTGGCTCACAGGAGAGCCAATAACAAAAGTAAATAAATTAGTATACTAAAATACAGAAAATTAACACAAGCTGAGAGAGAGAAAAAGAACCAAAACAATTCGATGTTTGTATTAAATTCAAACCTCCAAAACTAACCGATGTTTCACCACATTCCGGCAGCTAACCCACTCCGCCAGCAACCATCTATTCTAACCCGCTCTTTGGGAGAACATTCCTTTACCTCCTTGCAAACATTATATACATGAAAAACCTTTTTTAAGGCTTTTGCAGCTCCTTGGTTCTCATTCAGGCCTTTAATCATCAAAGCTGGTTGCGTATAGTACTGAATAGAAGGGCAGAGCTACAATAACAGTTTGTTTGCTAAAAGGGTCAATGTTTTCACATTAGACTGTAAACTGCGGGTTGCATAGATACGAATACCTAGGGGCAGCTGACTCACTAGGTATAATGCCTCATAATACTAGCAGAAAACTGAAATAGTGCATCTTTTGTAAATAAGTTGTCTGGTAAATTCTTTGGTTATACAGGGTGATTTTAAATGATGGACCCATTTTATAAAATTCGTATTTATTAAAGCACAACTCCAACATGAACAATCTGTATAACAATGAAAAGAGGACGTTTCAAAGTTTTTTTTCGGCGGGCGGTGATGGTTTTAGAAGTGGCCGGTAGAATGCTCATGCAATAGGCCGCCATTGCGTTTCACTGTCAGTACGTAGCAGGATGGCTACTAAGGAGCACAAGGTTTTCTGCGTTATTGAGTTCACAAAAAGTGAGTCGCAAATTGTAGTGCAGCTGGCATTTTGTACCAAATTTGGCATTGAACCACCAACTAGAAAAAAGTATTAGCTGATCACGTGTGTCAGAGGAGGACGTCAGACGGATTGAAGACAGTTTTTGTCGCAGTCCACATAAGTCTACCCATAGAGCTAGTAGAGAACTTGGAATACCCCAACCAACTGTATGGAAAGTTCTGAGACGGTGTTTGCTATACAAGCCCTACCGATTACAACTTGTGCAGGCTCTTAAACCTAAAGACAAAGAGAAGCGTCTCGAATTTTGTGGTTATGTGCTAGGAATGATGGAGGATGACGCGTTTCTACAGCGTATCATTTTTAGCGATGAAGCAACTTTCCACCTTAGTGGAAAAGTCAACAGAGACAATGTTCGCATATGGGGTTTGCAAAATCCACATTCAACATTGCAACACGAAAGAGACTCACCAAAGGTAAACGTGTTCTGTGCTTTATCCCGTACAAAGGTTTATGGACCATTTTTCTTTGCAGAAAAAACTAACTGGAATAACATGCCTGGACATTTGGAACAATGGCTGTTCCCTCAAATTATGGAAGATTCACAGGACCTCATTTTCCAACAGGATGGAGCTCCACCCCATTGGCACAGTGATGTACGAGGCTTTTTGAATGAATCCCTTCCTCAGCGCTGGATAGGTCGCAGGGTAAATGAAGACCTGGCTCTACACTTCTGGCCACCGAGATCTCCTGGTCTCACCCCGCCTCTACCTACAACTCTGGACGACCTGCGGAACCGTATCACTGCTGCCATGTACTCAGTAACAGAAGATACGCTTGCTCGTGTGTGGGACGAGTTTGGCTATCGCGTAGATGTTTGCTGTGCAGCAAACAGTGGACACATTCAACATTTATAATGTATTAAACAAAACTTTGAAAATTCCTCCGTTTATTTGTATAAAGATGGTCCATGTTGGATTTTTATTTTAATAAATATGAATTTTATAAAATGAGTCCATCATTTAAAGTCACCCTGTATAACTAGTGACCCAAGTTAAAATGTTGGCTGCCCTGACATGCGGCATGATCCATCTTTGTTTTTTTGGTGTTCCCTATAAACAAGCCTCTGATAAAACTTACCTACTATTCCCACAGCTATACCACAAAACAGATTCACCAATCCCACGCTCAGACCAGCACCAAACATCAGGTAACCCGACAACCAGTTTTGACTTCTGAGCTCTTCTTGTTCCAGTGCTTTGGACCATGAAAATGGCTAGAAGAGAGGTAAATATTAGTCAAATGCTGTACATTATGAGAAATTCTGTTTATGTAATAAAATTTTATAATGCATAAGAAAAAAACAGTTACATACCTCTAGCATTCCCGACAGCACAATAGCAGTAATAAGCCCATAAATGGCTACTGCTTCACAGAAAATAACAGAAATCAAATTCTTTGTCTTGATGCGTGGTGCTTTCACACCACCACCTACAATGCTGACTCCAGTTGTGTGTATTCCTCTGAAATACAGAAATTACAAGGATCAATGCTTTGACAAATATGAACTAGCTCATATAGTAGACATCTACAAGGAATTTCATAAAAAAAAACATTTAAAACAAAAATTCTGATGTGTTACATTCACATGACTTTCTTTACCCTCTATCGCTTATTAGTGGGTATACAAACTATTCTTATAAAGGTTTATTTTACTACCTAATTCATTTTAATCGAGATAAACCTTTCTGGAAATAGCTAAATTACACATTTTGTTATACATGCAAAAGGAATAGTGATAGTTAAATGTTTTAAAACTGCATGGTGTATGCTGGCCTTAAAATCCTATACTCTTTCCATGACATCGCGAGAAACAATTAAAAATCAACATGACTTTAACCTCTTCATGGACACAGCATCCCTCAAACACACTAAAATTGCCTGGTACAACTGTTTACCATCTGACCACTTGGTATAAATTCATGATGGACAATGCCTTTCCAATCAAAAAACACAATCAGCATCACCTTGATCTTTGACTGATTGATGCACTTTTTTTTGGATGAGGAGACCTTTTCTCCACCCACTGCAATGACTGGATCTTTGTTTCAACATCATACCTATAAACCCACTCTCACATCCTGTTGTGATGTTCTTAAGGAAGTTTTCATTGACATTTGCAGTGGCAAGCAGTTCTGATCATCGGTCAACAAATGCAGCATGAATTCTGCACCGACACAACACATCTGAAGTTTTTCAGCAAAAATTTGATAGCATGATCTCACATTAATGCTCACTTTGTCAGCAACTGCTTGAACAGCAAATGATTTCCATGAATCACATCATGAAAACACTCGACATAGTCATCATTAAGTGATGTGGAAGGTTGTCCAGGCCTGGGTTCCTACTGACCAACATTCTGCCCTTTTCAAAACACTTAAACCACTCATAGCACTGCATTTGATTCATACAGTCCTCCCCATAGGCTGGGTTAAGCAATTGAAGTGTCTCTGTAAAAGCTTTGCCAAGTTTGTAGCCAACTTTCAAACACACATGTTGTTCTTCAGGCTCTTTCACTGTCACTAATCCAATGAACAGCTTGTGCAAGTGCTCACTTCAGCAGCTGTAGCTTGACGACTAATGGCCATAGTGAAACGAGCCAAATGGCAGTTTGTGTAAACCTGACGCTAGGTGCGCTCAGTAGCTGCAGTGTGCTCCCTGAACCAGTTGATGCACTATTTCAAAAGTTTGGTCTTTTTTTGAACACACCTCGTACTCTTGATTCCAAAACCAATTCAATTAACAGGTGCCGGAAAGTACGGTAATAGTACCAAGCTTTCATTTACTTTGAGTCAAATTCCTGCCGTCTTCCAGGTTGAGATATTTGCTATCTTAGTGCTTGGGAGAGTATCAAGAAGGGCTACAAAGTTAAGACATATTCTGATACTCTATAATGGTCAAGCAGACTTAAGGCCCTAGACAGTTTCTTGGTGAGATCAAAACTGCCTTGGAGTGCCACGAGTCCCTCATGATATTCACTGAACATAACTCAGTTCATCTGAAATGGGTGCCAGGACATGTACGGATTCCAAGCAATGAATGGTCAGTAACAGGAGGGGGGATGAGAGAGCTGCTTATCTATTATGCGAGTGCTTTGTACTTTAACAGGAATTCTATTTTGGGAGACAATTTCCAAAATTTAATGAAGAGTCAATTCATAGCTGGATGCATTTCATCATGAACATCAAGTAGGTTGGGGGAGTGTAATAGAGGTTTTAGGTCACAATGCAAGGCAGTAAAATGTCACCTTGTCCATTAGTCAACTCAAACATATAATCTTTGATGCACTATGCAGTATATCAATCTCCCTGTGATGTGAATTTGCAAATTATGAATATTTCAATAATAGGTTTGCATTAAAAGGGCATTTACGAGCTTATTTCTACATTTTAAACATTTCTGGATAACTGCTTTTTTTTGTGCCCTGTTTCTCTGAATGTGATATTTTCCGATTTATGCTCTTATCTAGAAAACTTTGGAGTTTATGAAAGGTTAAAAAGACAAAATAGAAAAAAATAGGGGCAACTTACAGGTTAATAAGTTTGTGATTTTATATTACGATACTTTAATGCTCAACTCAACCAGTTTTTACACTCTCTGCCACCTACCTATAGTAGGTAAGAGGAAGTATTGCATTCTATCAAAAAATTTGATGTACAGATTTCACCAGAAATACACGTTTTGAGGCCCCCTAACCCAAAAGAAAGCATTTTTTTGAAAAAAGATCCATGTGTATGTGTGAATAACATAACTCCAAAATGAAAAGTCCAATAAATATAAAATTTGGTATTTAAGTACAATATATTGCAAAGATGCAGCACAAAAAATTTTCAAGAAAATTCCCCCACCCCAAGCTACCTTTTACATGGAAATTCTTTCTATATTTTTTATTTTCTCAAAAACAGCTGTAACAATTTTGATTCAAATATCTTTGAGATATTTACATAACAAAGTGCGTATCTTGAATTTTCTGGGAATAGCTAGTGAAGTTCTCTTCATTTGGAAGGAATTTTGCATAACTGCTAAATGTTGAGAGAATGTTGAAAAAAAAATAGACCTCCAATTTATCTGAAATAATCTTTTTTGTAGCATTAGACATTTCCAAGATATCCATTATAACATTGTTGATCTGAACTTTTCAAACAGTATTATTTCTTAAAGTGCTGCCACTATTCAATTGTTTCTTGCAATGTCATGGAAGGTGTGTGGAATTTCAAGCCCAACAGCAGCACACTTTTAAACATGTGACTTATTGATTTGCTTTCCTTTATCCCCTTGTACTGACAACAAAATATGTAAGGAAACTTTTTCTGCAAGGGTTTATTTTGATAAAATGAAGTAGATAGAAAAATGAGTTTTCATAAGAATAGTCTGTAGAAGCTATATGAAAATACATAATGGGTAGAGAAAGCAATGTAAATGAACACACCTCATTTTTACAGATATTACAGAATGTTTTCACCTGCATGGAGATGAAGTTTAAGAAAATAAAGAAAATCCTGAAAATGTATGCACTTCCTAAAACAGCACTACTGGCCTTTTATGTTCCAACTAGCAGTAGTCCCTGTATGCGAATATAAGAAAGCCTTAGTGTAATGTTGATCCACCATTGAAGCTTTACTGAGACCAATAGCCCTCAATGTTCACCTAAACCCTAAGTCAACCAACCATTCTCCCCAAGTTCTCTTTAGGCGAGTCCACAATGTTCAACAGTTAACATACAAATTAACAAAATGTTTCATTCAACATGTTAAATGCCTTCAACATGATGTAACTTTGAACCTTTAACATTCCATCCACACCAGATAACCTCTTGGGACACAAAATTTCTCAACTAAAAGCAAAATGGATTCCAGTGATGAGGATTTGGCTATTGCTATTTGTATCTGTGCTTGGTATGTAATAAAAAGAAAAGTAGGTGATGAGGCTCTATCTTGTTAATCGGCACAAGAGTGAAAACATTTTGAATGAGTTTAAAATTCAGGTTAGGTTTCACTTCAATTTCTTGAGGACAAGTCAAAGTAACTTCAAATTTGTTTTGAGCAAGGTTTCTAACCTATAATTCACAAAAAGGACACACATTTGAGAGCAGCCAATGCAGCTGCCAGACTTGAGCCTTCTCCCCCACCCCTTTTCTGATATTGCCTCTGGAACAACAAATTGCACATAGTTTGATATAATTGTCCATCCTTTTTATTACATATATTACAATGCTCTATGATGATAGCCTCAACAAAGCTTTTATTAATGAAAGTGTCTTTTCTTTCGTCAATTCCATAACTTCGAAGGAATCAGAAGTACACCATTGCCATGGTTACAGTCTGGAAACTTCCGAAGTTCACCCAATCACATGCGCAGTGAATTGACTTAACAAGTTTTCCATTAAAAGAGGAAAACACCCAACATGTTAAAAGTGTCAACCACAACTCTTTTGGTTAACATGTTAAGCCAATTCTGTGATCAAAATTTGCCCAACATGCGAACTGTTAACATGTACTTAACAGTTTTGTTAAATGTTAATCAGTGTGGACAGGGCTTAAGAGCCAGTTCTGCAATCTGACAATAATTTGCCAATAAAGCTATTTACCGGATTTCTTAGCAATTGGCATTCTACAATCTCTGGATACACTACTTGGAAGATATCTTTGCTGGTAAGTTTTCGGCTGGTTGGAGTAGGTGATATATCCATTATCCAACAAGTTTTCACGTTCCTGACTAACACAATTCTTAACACTATACCTTTTTCACTATAAGCTGAAATGAGAAGTAAACAAAAAAAATGTATCAGTCCACCGAACACATGGCAGCACCACGTGGAGGATGACGGGAACCAAGTGCCTGTGAGAGGAAATTGCTTCAGACAGAATGTGAATACAGTATATTGCACAGTTTGGGAATCATTAGCTTTTAAACATTGTACTTATTCCTATATTTTGCCTTACATCCTAAACTTCTAACACATAACACTAAGAGTAGACAAGTAAAAGTTGTACCTGAACAGTTCGGCGTCTGTGATTAAAGGTACTGGATTAAACTCTTAACTTCAGGCTTTAGAAATCATTCATTTAATGACTAATATCAGTATACCACCTTGCTTTAACCTTTTACGAGTCAAGTTAAATAACGATTAGCACTATAGGTTAGAACACAACAGAAAACAAATGCGACCCAAGCTATCCGAGCAACAATTCTGCATCACTAACAAAGGAGGTCAACTATTGCTAAACAATGGCCAACAATATTCATTGTCGATTAAAGAAGGGTACTTTACACACAATTTGTTAAAAGCATTTAACACAATTGTCTTCTTTCCATTTCCGCATTTATGTTTTCCACAGTGGCAGGAGATTCTCAGCTGGAAACCGTAAACGAACTGCAGAGCCTGCGCATGGCCTCTTAAACCCTCTGATATAACGGTTCATTTAGTTATAGGTGAATCTGAATAAACATTTAGTTTCATAAATTGAACTGTTACAATAATGAGTTTTTTCAATTTCCCTGCATGAGAATAACCACAAAATGTTACGATCTGAAACGAACTGTTTTTTGTAGAGGAAGAGACAACATGCTAAGCGGGAAAGGTTGTAATTTGTCCACCAGCCAATGAGGTGTTGTCTTGTCATGTGGTTTTGTTTACTTCTCCTTTCAGCTTATAGTGAAAAAGGTTTAGCAACAGTAATGAAGAAGGCTACAAGAGAGAGACAAAATTATTCCCAGACATTGAACTAAGATGAAATTTATAGGCTTGCTTTTATAAAAGAATAGCTGGCTTACCTGACATTTCAGGAGTAACTTTTTAAACTTGAATGACATTTTAATTAATTTTTTATACCTCCCACCATTCTTTATGACATCACTATACAGCCTAAGGCAAAACAAATGAGCAACAGCCAGGCAGAGTTCAATTCGAAAAACATCAGAAACATTCGCTAATGCTGTGTTCACAATACACGATTTAATACCACCCTGTGTTCATTTCAAAGCTATGAGATAAGTGGGAAGATGCCTTTCACTTTGGTTATATGCATAGTAGCCGAGCGGTGAAATGCATGTGTCTCGTGGAACAAGCTGGGTTCGAATCCTTGATGTATGTGTTTATTTTTTATTATTTAAATTTTAATTTGTTAAATATATGGCAATGCCATATGTTTTTCATGCATATGATATCTATTAATTTTAAGACATTCATGCATAAAAACAAGCAAATTACTCTTTTGGCTTTAAAAATAAATGCCATATTAGTAAGAATTCTAAAGTGGAAAACTAAACCAAATATTTAATTGACTTAATATCAGATGTGCAACTCTGTCACATTCCTTAATTATGAATGGCCCTGGCATGATAATGCATGTGCACCTCAGAGCCTTGGAGTTTTGCATGGTATGTTAGTAATCATGCTGACTTTTACTATGGCTGAGTGCACACAAAGACGAAGCTACAAGCAATTAGCTAGTGAACGTTGCTGGATACTCAGTGTCTCAGACTGCAAGTACATTTTAAGTTCCTATATCTATGGTTATGAGGCAGGTGCAGTTATCGAGGGAAGGGATTGTTCGTTGTCAACCTGGTACGGGTCGAAAATGTTTGTCTACTTATCAGCAGGACACTGTGCTTCTAGAAGAGGCAGACAGCAATTCCTTCCAGCATGTGTCTACAATTAGAAATAGTTCTAATTTCCCTGGGTCAAACCACACAGCCTTGCATTGTTTGATTACATCAGTGTGTTTTGCTCCATCATAAGCTAAGAAGCAGCGTCTTACAGACGATCACAGATTGGGTCACCTGATATGCAGAAGAAAATGTCAACCATAACTGGAATAGGGTTATATTCACAGACTAAGTGACATTTTCTACAAATGGGGGATGCGGAGTAATTGTGTACCACCCCAGAGGAAACCGTTACGATGCAAAGTACATGGCACAAATGGATCGCTAAGGTCGCACATCTTGTGTTAGGGTTGGATATCACGAGATGGTCTAGCTTTATGACACATTAAATAGCCACTGATATAAAGACATCCTCGAAAGCATCATGGTTCCTTCTGTAAGGACAAGATATCCTGATGGAATGATTGAATTCCAGCAGGACAACCACCCTGTCCACAAAACTCGTCAGCTTTCAAACTAGTTCTTGCAAAGGCAAGATATCAAAGTAATTGATTAGCCTCCTTACTCACCAGATTTGAATTCTACTGAAAATGTGTGGTCAGTGTTGACAAAAAGTTTTGGAGTTAAACTGGCCTGCAAGACAATGCAAGACAAACGAGGTTTTGTGGGTTCAAATATAGGATGCTTGGGAAGAAGTATCCTCTCATGAAAATTTGATTAGGCATTTGATATCCATGCCCCATAGAATGGATGCAGTAATAGAAGTAGAGGGTTTACACACGATATTACGTTCATTTCTAGTTTTATTTGCTTTTTCATTTAGGAATATAATTTACTTATTTCATATTCAGTTTGGAAACGAAAAGGAGTGCATTTCAGTTTTTGTGTGTTGAAATCAAATATGCCTTAGCAACTGGAAATTATAATATACGTAATAAACCCTCGGTAGGTCTCATTGGTATGTACCTGCTTATAACCACTTGGCTGTCAGCACATATTCAATAGCAGGGACTGAATATGAAAGGTGGCAACAGAACGAAGCACATCCTGAGACACCATTGTGAACTGGCCGTGGGAACAATTTGGACTTTGATATATACACACTTCAAGTGTCTGCTCATTTTTTTTTGTCTTAAGGTCTACAATCATACAGAGGATTTTATGGTTAATCCACCCCTTTTCCCCTTATAATTGTAATTTCATACAAGCCTGGCTATTCCTTATGATGGCATAGCAGGGTATTGGATCAAAAATCGAGATATTCATGTAAGCGGAACATTCAATTTCCATAACCTCCCCCCTGACAGACCTTGCAAGTATGTTCTTTTGTAACTCTAATGTGTTTGAACTCTAATACACAGGATTTGCTAACCCTTATTAGTATTTTAGTAATTTATGAATTGAAATTATAAGGTGTTTTATAATTATGTCTGTCACAAAGTCTTGTGCTTTGAAGTGAAAGAATTATAAAAATCTGTTGAATGGTTTTTAAGATTAACCCACATACACACACATACTCATTTTCTCCGTTTATAATATTATTATAGTAGAGATTTTGGCTTAGCAGAAGGAGCATAAGGAAATGGGGAATACTCCAAAACATAGATAAGGTTATGTGAATGCTGATGCAATTGTCTCCCAGAGTTTCCTCACCTCCAAGTTACCGCATTATACTTTTTATTCTTGTGCAATTTTATGTTTCTATGAGGTTTAACAGTAATTTGCAGTGGTCATGAGTGAAGTTTTGAGCCCTATTTCACATTCTCTTCCATTTTATTCTAAAACGATGGCAAAATATACCACACAATAAACACTAACTGTCATTCTGTTTGTTGTTGTCTGCTTTGCAAGGCAATTCTATACTTGGCGCTAATCAAGAAGGTGATTGACAGTTACTAACCACGTGGCGGAAAGCTTTAAATGAATGGGAGGGGATGAATACGTCACAGCGGTCATCATAGCAACCATTAGAAGGACCAATTAGAACTAAGACGTTTCTATAGCAACGATAGACGCAAATGCCTTGTTGCCAATATTGTAACACATGATTGGCATGATGTGCCGGGCGAGCAACCGTTGCAGTAACATGAACTGCACGTCTTATCTTCTACAGTCACTGCAGTTACAAACAATTTCCTCCTTTTAGCCCCAGCTTGCTTATGTTTTTGTATCAGTTTACAGATTGCCTGCGTACTGAAAAGTTCTTTTGCATCGTCCTATTTGTATGGTTTTTGCCTTGTGTTGTGTATTTGTGCGTGCGTGTGATGTGTGAGCATTTATAATTGTGTTAACATGTTTAATGGATATTTAACAATGTCCAAAAATAGTGACAAAGATAGCTCAGCTAAACGAAAAACTGAGCACTCGGGAACCGAATAAAACTGTATTTGGTAAAGGTATCTAAACTATAGAACAGCTTGTCATTTCTGTGGAGAATTCTAGCAGCTCTTAAGATGATGATGATGACGGTGGCAATGTTGTCTATCAAGCGAGCAGCAGTAACAACAACAGCGATGCAAGCAATTCGGAAATCAATGGCATTTTCCCATTAGAATAACAACCAATATTTCACACGTATGTCTCTTCTGTTAACGCAGATCTTTACACTGATATATTCTTGCCTGTTCTATCCTCTGCACATAGATTCATTATTTTACAATTGTCTTCGTATACGAATATAAATAATACCCGCTCTCTATAATGCAGGCACAACCCAGTCGCCTTTGACACGGTTCTAACACCCTCTCCACGTGGTCGCAATGAGTGGCAACGTCGCCTCTCTCTCTGCGAAATGTCAATCACCTTCTTGATTGGTGCCAAGTATAGCTTCTTTTCTAGTTTATGAATTCCCCAATGATGGTGTCTTAATCTAATTCAGAATGGCAAACTTAACACATCACTGGTTATCCTATAGGACTGCTATCCAGAGAAAGCCATGTGATTGTAGAACGAGAGCAGTGCTTATCAGCCAGAAAAGTTTTTTCTGGAGAGTAACTATTGGCAAGCTTATCGGGATATTGTAGAACTGGCCCTAAATGTAAGCTGACCATACATCCGGCTTAGGGGCATGGTGAGGATGAATAAGCTGTTTAAGTGCACATCTGCCATGTTCTTAATACATCTGCTAAATAATGAAACTCCGGTTACTACAAATGACTTATCCTATTCCTCAACTGAAAACACTCAGAAATGCAAAGCCGAGATTTTGATAGTTCAGAGACGCCAACAATCGCTGGTAGCAATCTAGGTTCACAGTACAAATAATTGTTGTATTTATGCTACATTCCTAAACTGCTTCATATTTCTCACATTTTAGGTAATGTAATTTTTGGTGATGAATGAAAGATACAACAAACCTTTCAGCTATGAAGCAAATGGAGCAAGT
Source organism: Deroplatys truncata (assembly GCA_030765065.1). Taxonomy (NCBI): domain Eukaryota; kingdom Metazoa; phylum Arthropoda; class Insecta; order Mantodea; family Mantidae; genus Deroplatys; species Deroplatys truncata. The sequence continues at coordinate 680,882,160 of CM060990.1, forward strand.
GTCGATTTCTGAAAGCATGTACTTCTTGGGCATTTTCTCCCCCAAAAAATTAATTAAAGACTTATGTATATGTATTAAAGTTAAACTTACAATGCAGCTCCTACCACGGACAATGCCACAGAAAGTCCGATGCCAATTGTAGCCCACATGTATGGGCTGGTTTCTCCAAGAAACCTAAAAGAAAGAATTTAAAAAATTAAAGAGAACGAAAATACACTGTTCAGTATTTAATAAAAATATATTCATAGTTTCACAGTGCTTTCATGCACCTTGCTTTCACATTTATGCTAATAAGAGCACAAATAATTTAAAGTTCCCCTATGTAGAATATTTATGTTCTAGAGGTTCTTATTCTTGAAATATTCTTTAAAAGAGACATCACATCCCTAGATAATCCTGCAAAACTACTATAACCACAAAAGTACTATATACCTCAGTATTAGTTGCCAAGATATTGTGTTAATTCTATTAACTTAGACTGGTTTATTGTAATACTAAAGCTTTGGGTACCCAAGTAATGTAAATGTGCAATTACTTTGTGAAATACCCATTTTTATGCTTAAAATAAGCAATAAAATGAGATCCATTAAGCATGGAATTTTCATGCTTTCACAGAATGTGCCATTTTTCATATAATTGGATCAAAAATAAGCACAACTGAAAAGGGATGGACTGAAAAGAAAGTTTTTTTTTCATAAAATGAAACACAAATTATTATAATTACTTTAAGCTCAAGTTTCTTGTTATAGGCGTGAGATTCAAACACTAATGCAACACTATTGTCTAATGAGTAGACAACTACAGAGCACGATAACCCCGCCACTGAATCTTTGCACTTGACAATTCATGTGGCTTTGCGTAACGTTGGCTATATTGTGGTTACGGCATTGCCAGAGCGGTTAGAAAACAACAGATGATTATTCTTTCTATTGTGTCTAAGCCGCATACAAAAAGTGTACACAAGTAGCGAACATCATTGAATAATAACTATTTCGTATCATTATCATTATTGCTAATTGGAAATAACTCAGCATAAACATTGCAACTATGTAGAATAAATTAGCACTTTTGACAATATAGAAACAGAATAATGCAAACATGCCTGCTACAATGAGGAGAAATGAAACAAGTTATAAGCTGCGATAAAGTTATTTTCACTCATGCTGCATTCCAGATGGTTCAGGAATTTTGACCTCTTTCTCTTGGAGTTTCACTCCCAAGTAAATAACAGTTCTGGTGATTAGTTCAAGAGCTGTTGCAGTTTGTTGTACGGCTTTATCAGCAGGAATAGAGGGATACCTTCAAATCTTGTATAATATGAATGAAATATATATGTGTGTGTATATAAACAAACACCAACCATAACCACGAATATAAATAACAATGAACAATATTAGCTTGCAAAGAACAACTCGACGCACATGCTAGAGATTCACAAACTGAAACAATAAATTAGAAAGTTTAATAATGCTACTAATAATTCTTGGAACAATAATGTAATATTTAAAACAGTTTATAAATAGCCAATCAAAACGCTAGAGAAGCTTTAAGTTAAATAAAACTATTCTATTGGAGTAGAATTAGCCAATCAGAGATTTGAAATATAGTAGATGTACAAATTTAAGCGGCAGACGCCAGACGCTAGAAGTCAGCGTTCCCAAGCAGTTCGATACATATTCAGTGCGAGACATAAAAAATTTCATTACGTCATGAATGATATAAAGTTTACGTGTTAAAAAGTACAAGTAACAATAATCTCACAGCTCTACAGTAGGATATATCAGTGAAATGTGATTTAATCGTGTGAAAGATTAATAAAATGAAGCTAAATACCATTATAATTTGTGTAAGCCTTCATTCTTTAGCCGTACCCGTCCTGTTAAGAGATACATGTTCTAAAAATTACTGACGCAGCCAAGGCATACATATATAATATTTAAATAAACATTAAAATACAAAGTTGCTTTTTTAAATGTTGGGGCGAAGGCCACCGGAAACTTTGTATCATACATGGGGCAAACCCTCCAAGAAACATATCTCCCGCAATACGTGGTGCAAACAGCAGTAATAAACAACTTCAAGTTTTGGCTCTCCAACAGTGGGGCAATAACCCTCTCAAGTTTGGCACCCAAAGCATGGTGCTAATAACAAAGATAATTATTTCAAATTGACACCCAATGTGGGGCTAATAGCGTAAAGATAATCTACTTGAATAGGCAATTAAAATGTACATCACTCCAGTAGTATTTTTGGGTATGAACTCTTGCTATCCTTTATGCCACGTGTATACATACAGTATAAACTCAGTTATGTTTTCAAAGGGAAATAAATGGCTCATATAGTGCATAAACGAGAAAATGTAAAAAAACAGATTTTCTTATGGAACTGAAACTGTTTTCTTAGATTAATGCTCAAACTAATTATGCATTATTTAATATAAGAAAGCAATAAACGAACAAAAAAAAAACACAACTAATAAACATAATACATTACTTCAAGAGTACTTACATGCACGCCAATAGTTATTCACATTTCAAACTAAAAAATGTTCAGAATATTGCTGATTTACACCGATTTAAAAAAACGGTCAATTTTTCTTTGCCTCTTCCAGTCGTAGACTAGTCAATTCTACACACACAAATCACAGAAATGCTATCATTTATGATTTGGGATGATAGATATCGTGTGATTTCTAGAGCTTGAACTGCTTCAAGCACACTAGGAACACTCATTATTTAGGCCTACTTCATCACCAGTATCATCAAATACAACTTGGGAAAGAATGATCTTGTCCAACTTAACACATGCACAGCAACGATGTAATCCAAAAATATTCATGCCTCGCCCAACATGCCTACTGTTTTGTGCTGCGATAGCAAGCATACAGTATACAGAAACCATGCATAACATATCCTAAAATAGCATGAACGTAACACACAAAACTTAATGTATTTCATACATGGAGACCAGAAAAATGTGATGTACATATTGAGAAAATGTATAACCAAAAATGTATAAGTGAGCCAAATATTAATGGAAAGTTCAGTGCCTAACAACTTTAATATTTATCTGCAAAAATGTAGAAGTGAAGTTCAACTATACACATTACAGCTATTTCTATTTCCAGATCATTTACGATTTATTCTGTATGTGCACTGAATGCTAGTATCCATCAAACAAGAACAAGAATTTTTTTCATTTTTCTCTAGCCTAATTTCTTTAGCTTTTAATCTATTAAAATATGGAAGTAAAACCTTTAGTGAAATATTGCTACCAGTTATTTAAACACCACACATTACAGTCAATCCAGGAAAATGTGGACATACAAGTTAAAAAATAAAAATCTGGTTAATTGTAAATTTCAAACATCATAAGGTAGTTGAAACTCTATATTGTTATCTGGAAACAATTTTATTACATATCCTTTAAGTTTTTTTTCTTTCTTGGAGCTTTCACTTGAAATAATTCCAACTAGCCTTAAAAGAGCTGAGACAAAGAGTTGGTAGTACCATTACAGCAAATCTTACAATAATAAAAGAATAACAAGTCACTGTTAGACCAAGGCTAATTTAAGAAAGCATTCAATGTACTTCAAAGCTAATTTTGGTAAGTTTTCTTCACTACCATAATGTACCACAAAGTGGCATGCATTAATAAGGGCAAGGTTCCCTAATTAACTCATTATAATATTGTATACCGCATCTATCCTTTAATTTTCAGTGAGAAAATATAACAGGTGTGACAACAGGTTCTGTAATAAACATTTAATCAATTCATATTATGTAGCAACAACTGATATATAATATCCTGTGCCATAAAGCCATGGGCTAGAGCATGAAGCTCTGGTTCCCAGCTATGGAATTTGCCCAAGTTCAATCCCACACCTGGGGGGGGCAGAGTTTCAGCCCCTGGTATAGCACCAGTGCCCACTCAACCTTGTGAGAAAAGTGAGCTGTGATAAGCAGCAGTCCTGGCCTCATGAGCCAAATTTCAGGCTGGGGGATGCACAATGTTGGCCACATCACCTCCCTCATCAGTTGCATCACCACCCACCTCTGCCATATATAAGTGGATGTGAGCCCGGCAGTCACATTGGTAGGCCCTTCGTGAGCTGTACCACCACAGGAGATATATACGAGGGCTGATCAATAAAGACTGAGATTGATTTTTTCCTGTAGCTTTCTTGAGAGTTTCCTGTCTCTACCATGAATATTTGAAAAGAGCGGGGTTTCATGTATAATGTGCATAGGCGGCAGCACTCTCGTATCGGTAGGTTGGTAGTAATGCTGTATATTGTTGACCCTAGTAGAATTTCGCATACCACAAAATGAAGGTGACACAAGAGGAGCAATAAAATTTTGTTTTCGTTTAAATCATACAGCCTCTGAAACTTTGGAAAACCTGAAGCAAGCATACGGTGAAGATGCACTACCTCGTGCAACAGTGTTTAGGTGGTTCAAAGACTTCAAAGTAGAGCGAGTCCTCTGTGCTAAGCAAGGTGGGACTGGTGCTTCGGCTTCTGCTATGACTGAAGTCAACATCAACACAGCTGCTGTGATTGTTGTTCCCACTCGCACCACTGTTACAGCAGCGTACTACACGTCAGTATTGGCTACACCGAGGAAGCACATTGCAAGGAAACATCCAGAACTTATCACAACAACGTGCGGCCTCACGTTGCAAATCAAGTCCAGGAATTTATGGCTAAATTCAACATTACCTGTGTGCCTCATCTGCCTTATAGCCCCAATCTTGTCCACTGTGATTTCTTTTTATTCCCATTACTAAAGGCAAAGCTCCGGGGCATTTGATTTGAGAGCACTGAAGCAGTACTGAAGAAAAGTGAGGCAATTCTCAAAGACCTGACAAAGAATGGCCTGTACCATGTGTTCGAGGACTGGCAGAGACGCTATAAAAAGTGCATTCAAGTAGGAGAGGACTACTTTGAAAAAGACCATGTCAACATTGAAATGGAGTGATAAATATCTGTGAAAAAAAATTAGTCTCAGTCTTTATTGATCAGCCCTCGTGTATATATATATATATATATAGAGCCTTTGTGGGATGCATGGCTGTACTACAGAGAACTGGTTGACTTGCACTGCACTGCACTGCACTGTTTATAACCAGTTCTCTTACCCCTCCTCTCCATGTGCCACTAATCAGTTGACACATTTCTGCACATGTACAAAGTTTGGCATAGGTACATCGATGATATATATGCAATAGTACCTAACAAGCTCATCCAGGATTCCCTCAAATTACTCAATTTGCAGAACCAAGGTATACAATTCAATATGGCAAGTGAAAATGAAGGCACATTACCATTCCTAGACTTAAAATTAAAAGCCAGAACAAGATAAAGTTTGATATCTACAGAAAACCTAAACATTCTGAAAACTATATAAAAAAAACAATAGTTTCAACCTGATCCCATACAAACATGTGGTCCTAAATACTTTAACCCATAGACTGATTTACACCCCTTAACAGAAGAACACAAACACATAATCAACACAGCATTAAACAATAGCTTCATCAAACAAATCATTGACAAGAATATAGCAAAATTCAAAAAACAGAAACACATTAAGAATAACACAAAACTCGCCCAACAAAAAACAATCATTTTCACAAAAGTTCACTTTCTACCCGAGTACTCACTGTAACTTTCACATCTTCAAAAAATACATGTGCTTAGCTCCACAAAACAAATTCAGCATAAAGAAACTACTCTGCAGCAAATTGGAGGACCACCTACCTCAGGACAAAGAAGCAGCAATTTATCAAATCAGTTGTCCAGGATGTGACCAAATTTATATAGGTAAAACTAAAAGAACTTAGAAATCAGATTAAAAGAGCATATGAGATACATCAAATACAAACAAACTGATAAATATGGTGTTGCACACCACTTTTGGATGACCAATCACACCAAACATAACACTCCTAAAACCCACAAAATACACAACAGATTTGTATAAGTACTTGGGAATAGATTTTAACCATACTCCTAAAACACAATACATTTAATTAAATTGCCACCACCAAATCCACTATGGAAATTCATCACTCACCTGCTAGATGTCAGCACAAACAACACTCGCTCAACACCAACAAGAGCCAGTCTGTCACTTCTGACGATAACAGCAAGTAGCTCTCAAAACCGGTCAAAATGCATAAAATATAAGTGATGTTATGTACGAGGGCAAATCAAAAAGTCTTTGTCCCTATTCTTTTTTCTGCCAAATTACAAATGTAAAACAAAAACCAACATATACATTCAAAGTAGTGCACTTTCCATGGGCTGGTCCTCAGTTTCCAGCTGCTGTCAGTGCATTCAAAATGGCAGGTGTGCTTAACACATCCACGGCTTACGAGCAACAAAGTGTGATCCGTTTTCTATGGAGTAAGGGACGAATGCCCATCGAGATCCACAGGGAAATGCAGTCATCATATGGGGAAAGGTGTCTTGCTTTGAGAAGTGTGAGATGGAGGTGTTCCGAGTTTGAAAATGGCTGTGAAAATCTGCATGACAATGAGCATGCGGGGAGACCACATGTATCGGTGACTGATGACAATATTGTCCACGTGGATGCGATGGTGAAAGCAGAGCGGCACATGCGCATCAAAGATATTGCTCAGGATGCTTGACATTTCTTTTGGGAGTGCTTTCGACATCATCCACAAGTGCTTAGGGTACAGGAAGGTTTCATGTTCTTGATGTTGACATGATCATCCTCCACGACAATGCGAGACCACATGTGGCAAACAAGACCGTCGGCAAGCTAAGGAACGTTCACTGGGAAGTTTCTAGAGCATCCACCATACAGCCCGGATCTTGCCCCTAGTGATTTCCATCTTTTCAGTTCGCTGAAGAAGTTCCTGGCAGGACAGTGATTCACTTGTGATGACAAAGTCAAGACAACAGTGGTTCCGTAGTCAGATGGTCGACTTCTACCGCAGCAGCATCGCAAAATTAATGCTGCGATGGAACAAATGTCTAAACCGGCATGAGGACTATGTGGAAAAGTAGTGAAAGGTACAAGGAACAATATCTATATGTTTAGTTGGCTGTATGTATCTTATGTTACCAGAAAAAAAAAATAGGGGCAAAAAGTTTTTGATTTGCCCTCGTATTTCAACTCCGACTCAATTTTTCTATAATGTATTTTTAACGCTACAGGAAAGATTAAATAAAGCACTGTTTTAAAACTGTTGATTCTAACACACTTTTGACAGGCTATAACTCTAAATCTACTTCCCTGCATAAACAGAGAATTAAACATTCTCAAAGAAAATGAGAGAACATATATACAAATTTGGAAGATGCAGAGGGAGAACCATATACAACAACTTCTGAACCTTAAGGATTTAACCTCTGAGCAAAATTTCCAGTCTTTCGTATCCAATATAGAGTGGACACTAACAACCATAGAAGTTAAAGAGCGTCAATAAATAAAACTCAATTTCATTTAATTTTAAGGATATAAAACTAACACTTGTACTTGTCCAGCTGTGTTTAGAAAACAGGAAAGTTTTGAAAACATATTAGTACTTTGGAACATGCCAAGAATTAAAGATGAAGCAAAAATTATGCTTTAAAATAAAAAAACAACCTCACAGTAACAAAATACAGGTATTCATGCTGAATAAAGAGAGCATTTCACACTTCACTTTCGATCAAATAAAAGGTATTCTTCTAGAGCCAGCAATGATGTTGAAAGGTAACCATGCATACTATGAGTTTAAGAAAATGGTAATGTTTGGGAAAAGTAAATGATCTGGAAAATAAGGCATTTGAGAAAAGTTCTATTTTTAGGCTTTTAATTTCTCTACCATTTACATAGTAGGTAGAGAAGGTATTGCATTCTACCAAAAAATTTGATACCGAGATTTCACCGTAAATGTAGGTTATGAGGCCCCTTGAATCCAAAAAATCATTTTTAGAAAAAGGTCTGTGTGTGGGGAGGATTGCGCATGTGCACATGTGTGAACAGCATAACTCAAAAACAAAAAATGGATAAATGACGAACTTGGTATTTAGGTTCAGTATCTTCCAAAGATGAACACAAACATTTTCAAGAATATACCCCAACCCAAAATACCCTTTACATGGAAAATTTTTCAAAATTGTTTATTTTCTAAAAAATTGCTTTAACAAGTTTGATTAAAATACTATATATTCAAGATATTTACATGACAAAATGTATATCTTAAATTTTCTGGGAATAGTGTAAAGTCATCTTCATTCGGAAGGAATTTTGTATAATCTTGTATAACTGGTAAACATTTACGACAGACGAAAACATACCACACAAAAAATGCAAATCTCTTTAAAACACACTATTTCTTTTTTTTTTGGAGGGGGGGGCATCAACCCATTTCCAAGATATCTGTAATGGTTCAAATTGTTCATTGAAAGAGTATGAAATTTTGAGGCCAGCATACAGCGTCCAGTTCTAAAGCCTTTGAATATCGCTATTCCTTTTTATCTATAGCAAAAAGTGTAATGCAGCTACTTCCAGAAAGGTTTATCTCGAACAAAATCAAGTAGATGGGTAAAATAAACCTTCATAAAAATAATTTTACACCCACTAATATGCAATAGAGGGTAGGGGAAAGTCACATGAATGTACCATATCAGATTTTCTTATAACTGACGCAAAACTTCTGGAATCGTGACCTTGACTGCCACCCCAGTTGCCGAGCCTAGGAATGGTTTATGTTTAGCTTAATCAACGAAACGATATAATACCTTTGCTTACTCACAGTGCGTAACACATACAGTCCGCATAGAAAGTGTCCGCATCTGGTTGTAATTTTAAAGAGAGTAGTGCCTAAATAGTGCTTATTTGTGATATTTATAACTATGGCTCCTACATTTTCAAAGTTAAGTGGTAAGGTATTACATAGTCAAAGCAGGGAAATAATTGCAAATGTCCTAGACTTCATGAAGCAAGAAGCAGAGATGAAGGAAGAAAATATATGTTCATCCGAGTTCCAAAAAAGCCTTAAGAGAGTGAAAGAAAGAGTAGCCAAAGCAACTGGTGTTTCACCGAGTTCCGTTTCCAAAGTTCTCAAAGTTAAGAAAAAACACATGGATGAAGGAGTACCATTTGACACCTGGGAAGACACATAAGGTTCCTAAACGTGTTATAGAAATAGACGATTTCGACAAATGCGTCATTCGGCGCACGATTCACAATTTCTACGTGGAAGAAAAAACTGTGCCAACAATAAGCAGATTGCTCATCAAGCTGAAAGACAGCATAAATTTTCAAGGTGGTGCTACAAATCTCAGAAAAGTTATAAAAGATTTAGGGTTCAAGTGGAAGAAAACCAAATCAAACAGAAGAGTTCTAATAGAAAAGCATGACATACAATCTCAGCGGGAAGAGTACCTTACTCTTCTCCGGAGGTACAAATCAGAGGGTCGAACTATAGTATATGAAGATGAATCATACATACACAGCAATCATACAACACCTATATACCTGCTGGGTGTGTTCTGGTTATCGACAATGCTTCTTACCATAACACACAAATTGACAAACCACCTACCTCAAATTCCTTGAAACAAGAAATGAGAGCTTGGTTAATTAGGCATAATATAGCTTTTCATGAAAGCATGAGTAAAACAAAGCTATATAACTTAATTAAAGCCAACAGACCGCTTCAGAAGTCCTACATACTTGACCAGATATTAATACAACATGGCCATAATGTACTTAGACTGCCACCATATCACCCAGATCTAAACCCAATAGAATTAATCTGGGCTGATGTCAAAAAATGGGTGCATGCAGAAATATCACTTTTAAATTAAAAGATGTGGAGCAGTTATGTCGCCAGCGATTTGCTGAAATTGGAAGACCAGAATGGGAAAATGTATGTCGACATGTGGAACAAATTGAGAATCATTATTTCGAAAAAGATGGAATTGTAGAAAATCAAATAGAAAGAATTCTCATCCAGGATAATGATGCAGAAAGTAGCGATAGCAGTGATGACGTCAATGATATAAGTGATTCCGCAGATGAGGAAGGGCTGTCAGGTGTGGAAGAATTGGAGGTAGATGATTGACAGTGTTTTTATATTAAGCACTTTTTACAGCGTGGATTTAAATATACTGTATATAACTAAGTTTATCAGTGCAGCGCAGTGTAGTGCAGTGCATAGCCGGTGTGCGTATATTTGACAATGACTGTCCCAGGCACTCCTGCAGCATGCAGACGACCGGCAGTCACCTGATCTGGTAAGTAACTCGCATCATAGCTGTCATTAAGATTTTCACATGTCTAGAATTGTTGCGCCAGTTATATTTATGATTGTGTTGTAAAAATATCATGTTAAATAATTCAGTCATTCTCCATGTTAACATTTTGACATAAGATATTTTTCTTAAGGGTACGATATTAAATAGGAAATACAATCTCATATTGGTGATAAACTCTGTCACCACCCACTACAAATATTAATTTCCCATTGCAGTAGACTCACAACTGAGTCCTGATTAAAGGGGAATGAAACACAAAAATGAATACTTCATTCACCACATTAGTTTATTTGTTGTCAGGAATAAATAACAATGCAAACAGTTTTACCATACCAAGGTGAATGGTTATAGGGTTATGGCCTGTTGTTGAGTTGAAGCATGTCATGAGAGCCATACTACACCCAGACAAGATATATGCAGCATAGGCGTTTTAAATGACTAACAAGTTTACATGTTAATTTCACTAGAAGTTCATAACTTCTCTGAATAACAAAGAGTAGAGCCAAAGCTAGTCAATCACTTTTCATAATCCAGTTAATACCTACTAGGTGATAAACAGTAGTCCAACATCTGCTTTGAAAATGAGTGAATTTGGTGTCCAACCTTATCAGTTGAACCAAAGAAGAGCAATTTTGAAGATTTACAGCATACTGAAGTGATTTCCAGACAGTGTGAACACTGAAAACCATGTTGGTTCCATCCATCTGTGTAAGTGTAGGAAATGTATACCAATGGATAAGGACAAGGAAAGTGTGTGTTGCTCAGACTATGAAAACACAAAATTGGTGAAGGGTGATTTTGTCTGTATCACAAAGCAACCTAATTTTCAAAAATTAATTATAGATCTTGATGTTTCGAATATTGTCAGGCATAATTTAGCATTAAAAACAAAAAGTCAAGCTAAAAATAAATTACTAGCTGCCAACAATCCTGCTAATAAGACCTGGTGATATACCTGTTACAAACAGTATACTGGATTAATTCATGGACTGCTATTGGCTACAGAAGAAGTTGTCATACCATCATGTATAGTGTTTAGTATTAGAAATGCTTTTCCAGAACCCAGCAAAGTATATGTAGGCTTCAAACTTCACTAATACACACACAAATTAAAAATAGTAAGTTTTAAATTCAACCATTATTTATTATTATTTAAAATTTTATAATGTGTCTGTGACGAACATTATGTTGACTGAAAACGTCAGAAGTGCTTCAATCGTAAAAACTCAATGGAGGTCGAAGCACGTGGGAGATATATTTTTCAGCAGTGACAGATCAATTGCTGCATCTAGTAATGGACTCTCACAATGTGCATGCAGATATTTTTTTTATTTCACACACTATCAGCAGTTTCCATTCTTTGTTAGATTCCTCATATTTATTTTTCATGATCCAAGACCCAGATGCTTTGGAGTACTGAGTTTTGACACCAGTCTTTTTATTTTCTCTAATATGTATAGTAAGTAGGGGAAGTATTTTATTCCATCCAAAAATTCGATACTGAGATTTCACCGGAAATATATGTTTTGAGACCCCCTGAATCCAAAAAATGCATTTTTGGAAACATGTCCGTGTGTGTGTGTGTGTGTGTCTGTGAACAGCATAATCAAAAATGAAGTCAAATAAACACCAAACTTGGTATTTAGGTTCAGCATCTTCCAGAGATGCGACACGAAGGTTTTCAAGAAAATCCGCTCACCCCCTTTACATGGAACATTTTTCGAAAATTTTAATTTTCTCAAAAATGGCTCTAACGATTTTGATTAAAATAGCATATGTTTAAGATATTTTCATGAAAAATGAAATGTTTATCTTGAATTTTCTGGGAATGTCTCCAAAAGTATTCTTCATTGTGAACGACTTTTGCATAACTGGTAAACTATAAGAGATAGACAAAATGTTACTACACAAAAAATGTAGATCGCATTAAAATACACAATTTATGTCATACATTTTTTTGTTGAGTGAACCATTTTCGAGATATTGCTTGTTATTCCCTTAAATTTTCCAATACTTATACTTTTTCTCAAATGGGTATTCGTTATTCATTTTTTTTTGTCCTGGTAATGCAAAGAGAATGGAATACTGCACATATCAACCAGCTCTTCAAATATTTGACTATCTCTTAAAGCCTACCAATTCCCCTTGCATCTACAAGAAAATTAGCAATAATTTTAACATCTTGATATCTTGATTAACATGAAGCATATGGGGAATAAGCATTTGTAAAAATAGTTTGTACAAGAGTAGAGAAAGTCATGTGAGTGTAACACATCAGATTTTTTTTTATTTACATTGAAACTGTGATCTAGCACTGCTAGAATCTAAGTTGAAGGCCATTATATGAAAAATGTATTCTTTTCAGAGCATATCTGAGATGAACACTGTGATAAGTTAACTTTCTAAACTGCCAGTATGTATATAATGTCAAATATGAGCCAAATCTTTTAAGAAGGTGTTATCCAAAATAATTTTCTTCAGAGGTGTTTGATTCACCTTTAATCCATAATTTATTTCTTTGGTCTTCTTCTAACAATTCATGTTCAAAGAGTTTACATTCACCATTTATGATCAGTTTTATATGATGAATTGATGTGGATTTTTCAATTAATGTGGTACCGTTCTCATTGCAGTTTTGCGCAGTGCACCATAAATGTTTACTTATTCTCGCTTTCCGTGCCATCAGCTCTGAGCATTTTTTCTACCATTTAAAATTTTTTCATTAGACTTTTAGACAAATGCCATACTTCAAATTCATGTTCAACTTCCAGATACTGAGTTTTTAACACATATCTTACACCTTTATGACTGTCGGAGAAAAAAAACTTCAACTCTACACATTTCCTGTTTTGCAAGCCTTTTCCAAATCGCTCACATACCTCTTTAAACAAGTTCAAAGTCAATAATTTTGCGAGTATTTAAATCCATGATACAATACACTGAATATATGGCTGAAAATCCTGGGGAGTCATCCTGCCCTTCCCCTACCAACCATATAAGTACACCACAACCTTTTAATGAATTCAAGATATTTTTTTTCTTTCTTAAACCCAATATGCTCTAACAACTGGTGCTGCCATGTTTCGAATAGTTTTATCTAATGTATGCCTTGAAAACATTGCCAAACTCAGTGATTTGCAGAACTTAAATTGATGAAACAATATACCTGATAATAATAAAGAACTTGCTATTAAAGTATTTCATTCCAGTTTCTTTCCTGATAAATTTTGAGAGATCCAAGTAAATGTATTACCGCACACATACCTTGAAAAATAAAGGTAGAGTTGCCCAAGCAACACATGGAAATATTCTGCTGTAGCTTCATTTCCATGTATGGTGTAAGTCTCCTCTTCTTCTTCATTATAACTTGTATCAGAATCTGAAGCATCAGGTTCGTACAAACTTTCACTCAGCTTATCCTGATCATTGCTTGTTTCGCAGATTTTTCAGGTTCCAATAATATATATTTCCTTATAATTTCAGTACCTAGTTGACACTGTACTTCTGAGTTCTTGGTTTCTTTTATCACCTTTTATTCTGAATTCTCTCTCACTACTTTTATCATCGCCTTTGTTGTCAGTCTTATTGCAAGTAACACTATCACATAGCTCAGAAACTATGCTTTAACGACTAGCCTCATATCATTCTGTTTTGTCGTTTGTTCTTGGATGAAGATGGTGAAGGATCAATTGTGTTACTAGAACTTGTTATCTGGAAATTGCCTTCAGTTTTCCTTATAGTAGGAATAGTTCCAGGTTTTAATAAAGGCCCTCAGAAATGTTCATCTGCCACAAGCTGCTTTTTTAATACCTGTGTCTGTTCATAATCTGTGTCCTTAAAATGGAAGGAACAATAAACGTGCACTGGGACCAGGAAAAAAAATCTTTTCTTTTGCAAAATTCTAGCCATATCCTATATCTTTTGGGAAAATTGTCTCTGCTTGGCAACCCGTGAAAATGAGTTCTCTTGTGTGTTTCCCTTCTCAAATTACAGTCACATGCACAACATTGAGGCATTTTATTTTTCACAATATTATGTTCTTTGTATACTACTAAACTAACACAGTAACACCATTGCCAAAACATCACCACAAAGTACACTACTCTTGAACTTAAATACCAACAACAATTATTTGAAAACAAATTACTGCACGTTCAGCAATAACTGACTTGTGATCTCCCAACTGCTCTGGCACATGGCTGACTCTGATGATGTATACGGTGGTTATTATTTTGCTTGCTCAGCGATAACAGTGTGGCAGAGTAAGAAAACGATGTTACCATTGCATTTTACATGCCATATTCTTCATTTAGGAAGAAACATGATTTTTGTGTTTCATTCCCTTTTAACCACAGCTCTGGATTAACCAAGGAAGTGTTGGAAAATAAACATACATTGTTTTTTGTAAATAGTAAATGGCGTGTATCAGTGAAGTTGAATGGTACCATGGATAGCTAGCCAATGAGCTATCAGTGGAAATGCCAATTGAAAATAAAGATGTCCTCGAGCGGTGTTGCCAAGACCAACAAATGGAGCTGACTCACAATGCAATTGCTGTTATGGACATCAGTCCTGAAGAGGAGCATGATGCCGAGATCATCCTGAAAATATCACATACTGAAGGACTGACGGTAATCTAAAGTGTTACAGCCTACGTTGAACAGTAAGAAGAGTACACCATTGATCTTTCACTACAGCATTGGCATTTATGAGGGCAGTCCCAGAAGTACCCGACCTGATGTGTATATATATAGTGGTGGTTGTTTCAAACAAATGACTATGGTAAAAAGTACCACCCTTATAAAGCTTAAGTTTGACGATGCTATGTTGTTTAGCAATTGTTTGACAGCCATTAATAGTGAACTCTCTCAGCAAATTTGTAAACATGGATAAAACTGGCCATCGTTATGTGATACAATACTTTCATTTGAAATGTCTTAGTCCAACTAACATTAAAGCTGAGCTAGATTCTACTCCGGGGGAGCCTGCTCCTTCGTTTACAACAGTAAAATATTGGGTGGCAGAGTTTAAGCGAGGCTGTACGAGCTGCCAAGGCGAACATCGCAGTGGTCAACCAAATGAGGTGACCACGCCAGAAATTGTGAAGAAAACCCACAAAATGGTATTGCATGACCATCGACTGAAAGTGCGAGAGCTAGCAGACATCATAGGCATTTCAAGAAGTGCTGTACATCACGTACTAACTGAAAATTTACATATGAGAAAGCTATGCGCAAGATGGGTGCCGCGTTTACTCACAATGGAACAAAAGCAGCATCGTTTCAGTCGAGTGTTTGGAGATGTTTCACTGCAATAAAGCTGAGTTTTTGCATCGATTCATAACCATGGATGAAACATGGATTCATCACTTCACACCTGAGACGAAAGAAGGTGACGACAATTCCATCTGCAGGGCAAGGTCTTGACGTCAGTTTTTTGGGATGCGCATGGGATAATTTTAATTGATTATCTTCAAAATGGAAAAGCAATCAATTTCGAGTATTATGCAAACTTACTGCAGCATTTGAATGATGAAATCAAGCAAAAACTGCCGCATTTAGCGAAAAAGAAAGTTCTGCTTCATCAAGACAATGCACCAGTTCACACATCCATTATCGCCATGGCCAAAATCAATGAGTTAAAGTTCGAATTGCTTCCTCGTGCACCCTATTCGCCAGTCTTAGCCCCCTCTGAATATTTTCTGTTTCTAAAGCTGATGAAATGGCTTGGTGGTAAAGATTTGCCAACAATGAAGAGGTGGAGTTTGCAGTTGATGGCTATTTTGCAGAACTCGATGGTTCTCACTATAAACAGGGTATCGAAGCTATTGAACATCGCTGGGAAAAGTGTATCGAGCTGAAAGGAGACTATGTAGAGAAATAAAGATGTTTTTTTCACAAAATATTTGTGTTTTCTTTGTTAGGTCAGGTACTTCTGGGACAGCCCTCGTACATGACAGCAACCAAGAGAGTCAAGAAGTTAGCCTAAAAACCTATACAAGACTTTTTCAAAAAGTAGTCTTCTCATTTAATATTATAATCTAATAATCTTCTATTTAAACTCTATAAAGTATTCAATGTACATTTTAGGGAATTATGTTATAAATAATTACCACAGTGTGTTAAGCTTTTTCTTTGTCATTTATTGCACATTATCTCCATGCTATCTGAGTTTTTCTGTATCCGAGATAGTCTCAGTCCCAATTAGCTCAGATAATCATGTAGTCTCAGTCTCAATTACCTCAGATAATCATGAGTCTACTGTATTTTCATTCTTAGCAATTTATTGCCATACTTTGTAGTAAGAAGGTACATTAATATCTTAGCTACCATATGAATATCTTTATGTATGCACATTTTGCCAAATCACAAGAATTTTGTTACACTTAACAAATCAAAAGTTCCATATATGATCACCCCTATTAAGCATTTTTAGATATTATCCAGTCACCAATTAGTGTTTAAAAAATTATTTTATCATGGCGAATACTCAAAGCCTAGTTATATCCTCTGATATATTTTGTGATTTTTAAAAGCAAGTAATTGATAAACAGATTGTTCATTATACACACAGATGTCACACCTGTTACAATGGAGCAACCCATTAATTCCTTAAAATTTAAATGAAAAATCCATCAAGTTTATGCTCATTTATGTCAGGCTTAGGGTTAACATCAGTGCTATGAGAAAGACCGCAATATTATACTGCATAAACCTCAAACAAAAAATGCAGATGGAACATTCTAATTTATCAATATCAGATTACCGTAAATATTAGTGCAACTTTGCCACAACAATTGTGATTTACTGACAATTTAATGGTCTTTTTCTGTCAAATAGGTGAAAAGCATTCCTATTTGAAATCTAAAAAGGAGATGAAATTAAACAAAAAATCTAGAATACGAGGGTACCTCTCATACAATACTGGAGACTTGGCAACCATATCGGCTATCCTGAAGTTAGTTGGTCTTCATTGAAAATGCTTATAAAAGCAAAAGGAAAGAGAACAAATTACCTGATGCAGTAATCTGTATCTCAAATTATGTAAATGTCAGAGTGATTGTAGTGTGAATATGCCTTTTTGTGTGACATTGATTTGAGATGTTTGTTGATTGTAAGCATTGTCGAGAAGTAAGTTTATACGGCCTTACTGAAACTGACAATAATAGCGTGCAATAATGTAGCGAGGGGGTGAGCTGTTTATCATTATTAGAGACGAGCAAATGACGTAATATTGGCGCATTTTTCTTAGAATTTGCTGGAACATTTTTCCCTAGAGCATGTGTGTTCATAATTTTCATTGGATATAAAAATAGACGCTAATGTTGGTGCGTTTTATTAACCAATAGCAGCTCGGTTATAATCTTTAGGCATATCGGGGTGTAGGAGTATAAAAAGGGCTAGGTTAGAGTCAAATTCGTCCAGTCCATCGGAAACATTTGTACATTACACGTCGCTGCATACATCGCACATCTTGACGGGCATACTTATCGATTCGCAGGTTACGCGTAGCAAAGTTATAAAAAAATCTCAAGTGTCGTAAAGTTAATTACACAAAAAGTTGAAGTACGCGAATTAATAATGTGCAGTAAATAAGTTATTATAACAGTTTCAGTTTGGCGAGTGTCAAGATTAATATGTGAAAGTGCATAATATGTTACGACAATAAAAGTATAAAACAAATTCTTTTATCAGTGTTATCTTTGGATAAAAACTCCTTTCCGTTTACACACCTGTATAAGATAAGTGCTCGACCAAAAATATCATAGCTAGCCGGAGGACAGTGAACCCAAAATTAAATAAAATAACAGGCGCTCAGTAAAAGATAACACGAAGTGACCGCGACAAATTGTCTTTTATACGTGCGGCAGATAAACAGTAGCATTCTTTCAAACTTAACAAAGAATCACGTCACAAATTGGCTCCCAAAGGTGGGGCTCAATAAATAAATAAACATAAATACCGTCGCATACCTTAAGAGTGAATTTAGAAGTAGATGTGCTCTTGTCAATAGCTTGTGCCCACCTGACCGCTCCTTTTAGGCGTTTTACTTTTATAGGAAAATTTCATTATGAACACAACAAACGTAACCATCTTCCCGCTAAAACACACGCAAAATGGGAACTGCCAACCTAAATAAGAAGTGAAATCCGCGAAGGCTAACCTTTCTGCCAAAGTGAACCATTTGAGTTTAAGACGCGCAGATCCCTCGGCTATGCCCTGTCGTCGCTTCGCAGTTAACTGCTACACTCCTCTCCTAAAAAACATCCCTCGGCTACGCTTTGAGGCTGAGGACACTCAATCCCTTGGCTATGCTTTGAGGCTGAGCATCTTAATGGCTTTGGCGGCATTAGTTATTCATAGTTGCCAGCATTGCGTTAGAGCTAGAGGATGACAGAGTGACATCTGTAGGACATCATTTCCATCGCTGTTGAAGACCAACTAAGAGCAGAAAGTCCACCATATCTTTCAATGTACATAAATACTGCAGTATTTTAAAATTAATTCCTTTCTGAAATCACTTACCAGCCCACACTCACACGTTCGCCTTTTCCAGTCAGGACATAATAAAGAACTGTAAATGAAAAAGAAAAGGTCAGTATTTGCCATTGTTTTGAAATCCCACATACAGTAACACTTGGGGATACTGAACACATACAGCATACACCATACACCACCTTCCTCTACCACCAATGAGTAGAAAGGCAGTACCAAAATATGCACTATGAGGATAGGAACATGGGGTCGAGGGAGCTTTTCTACTGCACAATATGCGTCAAATTTAAAGCCATCATGTTATTGGCTCCAATTCTGAAACCTCTTTGTGGCAAGTCAGATGTAAATAAAATGCACTCTTACACAGTACTAGTAATTGTCACTAGGTGTGTCATATGAAACCTACTGGATGATATGGTGATACCCAATGTTCATCTTGCTGGATACAAAGAGCACAGCAAGTACACTCACATAATGGTTAGTTTCTCATTGTGTCCAGTACTCATTAGTTGAGACAGTACATAACATCTGTGTGAGTTACATTTTATTTTGACTGGCAAATGAAGATAAGGCAGATTTTAATTATGTCCATGCAGCACTCATTATACTGCATCTTGACCCCATGCTACTAGCCTCAAAATGTTAGTTTGGTACTGCCTTTCTACTCCATAATTTTATACTGTGTGCGGCTCCAAAACCGTTTTTACATGCTGTGGACCTCCAACACTTCCAAAGCAAGGTTTATGGTTTTAATCTTCTTAAACCTACCACTCCTCAATCATGCCACATATGACTAAGAAAGAAAAAAAAAGGTAAGAGCATTCACAATCTGCCATAAATCCAATTAATTTAAAAAATACATTTATAGAAGAAATTTGGCACATTACATATCTTGACGGGCAGTATACAAACAAATTAAAACATTGGTTTTTGAAATCTACAAGTAGAATTAATGTCTCTCCAACCAGTTTCTCCAATATAATGGATAAATATTACTTTAACTGCTGTGGTCCTTAGCATCCCATTCTATAGTGGGCATGAAAAGACCCGTAATTTTGCTCACAGGCCTCTATATCAGGTTTGAGATTCTTTTATGTGCCGTAAATCTAGGACACAGGACCACCAACTTACTTCCCTTCTGAAGGAAGCCATGCTAAAGGCTTTTACGCCTGAAAAAATCCATCGCCCTCCACCGGGTTTGAACCTGTGACCTCATGAACCAGAGGCTAGCATGGTAACCACTACACTACAGAGGACAATTACTGTTCTGCAATGAATTGCAGTTATAAATAAATAGGCTATGAAATATGCATATATGCAGTACATTTCCAAGCCTGCATTTGGACTTCTTACAGCCTACTGTTTACAAATTGGAGCTCATTTAGCCATTAAAAATACCAAAGCTACTCTTTTGGCACCAGGTTTTAGATACCTGAAGTGACTACGCCAGCTAAGTGAGCTGACCCCTATTTTTCTGAAACATATGCAATCAGTTAAGTCTTAACCCTTTTGCTGCCAAGCTAAAATAGTATGATACTGCTGAAACTGGACCCATTCACAATGAAAATTAAGTATAAGCATAACATAAACTTAAAAACTAGATGATATATATTGTAATGGAACCGTTCACAATGAACAACAAACATAAAAATAAATATTCAATTAAACAAGCCCAAGCTTTTAAGTTTATGTCTACATCAAATTCAAGAAACTAGCCAATCAGAGATCAATTTTCATCATGTGATTATTAAGTTATCTCACATTAGATATGTTGACCAGCTAACTACCTTTCTTTGCACTAGGATATGTACAAAAATTACAGCAAAACAAATTGTGATGGTAGAGATTGTATTAAGTTTATACAGTTTTAAGTCTTTATATTAATGCTTAATTTTTATTGCGCATGGCCCCGAAGGTGAAATGTAAGGTTTTACTTAAATGTTTGCATTTAGCTTAACTTTTAAAACATTAGCCGAGATTTTTTGTGATGGCTCTTCATATATTGTTTCACACTTCCACGGACTTATGGATATCATCAAATTCTCTGATATTAAAAATTTTGGAAAATAAAAACTTGGAGTTTTTAAAATTTTTATTTCAATTTTGGTTAACTCTTGACACAGTACGTATAATTAAATCCTACATTTATGTTATTGCTGCATTTAGTGAATTATATTATCTTAATTACAAATTTTGAGGTTTCTATATTTAAAATTGGTTATTTGTTTACACTGAATGCATGCTTTGGAGTAGATTTTCTTGGAACTAGAAAGGGTAGCTTTGCTTGTTTCTTTTGTTCATTGGCCCCACTGTGAGCAACACTCAAGGGCACTGAACACATCTTATGCCACTTGTACACGACCGAATTTTTGTCAAATTCAATACTTTATAAGCCTTTTCAAGAGTTGTCACAACTTCACAACTTTTCGTGTCAAATTGCTTCCAATACTTTTAAAGTCTTGAAAGCAACTAAGGACAAGCTCCAAACGTCAAAGATTTGATGGCTTTGGCCAATGAAATGCGAGTATTCACAGTGCGTCACGAAATCTGCAACATGGCTGAAAGCGAAAAGTAAACAAAAATGGCTATCCGGCCAAGGCATGTTGTATGCGAACTGATTAGATTATACATAAGCTGGCCATGTGTGTACATCGAGAGCTCCGTGGATTACCACAACAAGATGAAGCAGATGAAGGCGGTTATGAAGAAATTATTGCCAGGCAGTTTTCCGAACTAAGTATACATCAATGCAATATTATATAGTGTGGTTAACCTATCAGTTCGTGTTATTTCCATTGTACTCCACATTCGTAATGTGATTTCATTGTATATAATACGTGAAAGTGCTACATAATATTAGTAAAGAACAACATTCATTGCGAAGTGTTATACTGTTATGCAAATACCAAATTGCTTTGTGCGTGATAAATTATCAATGTGTTCTGAAGGGTTTCAGTTTGGCGAAGAGACAACTTTTAAATACACATTTTTGACAATGTCAAGCCTTGCCAAGTATTTTCCAATCTTGTCACATATAAAAATATTTCAAAATTTTTCTTGTAAACTCTTGAATTGAAAAAAAAAGTCTGATCGTGTACAAGGGGCTTTACAGTTATGAAATATGCAGCATAACTAATAACATACCCAAAACCAAGAACTTTTTTTCCCATCATGCATTATAAACTATCACCACTTCAAGAGTTAACTTCTCAACATGCATCACAGTAGGACAATAATAACAAATAACTGTAAATCACCATCACATGCAATCTGCCCTATGTATTGAATATTCACCTCTCTCACAACATATTAAAAAGTTCCTCCATAATATATGGGGAGCAAGTATATAAGAAAGCTTTAAATCTTTCTTGAAGATTTTACATTGATTAGGATTGCCTAATAGTTTTAGGTAGCATGGAAGATTATTATAAATTGTTATTGCAGAACAGTAGCATCCTTTTTGGAACAGTTTTAAGCTATTTGCTGGTCTATGCAAATCGCCTGCATGGCTCGTATTGTGATCATGCACAACAAGGTTTGTTGTGAAGTTATCGTAATTATCTGTAAGATAGCTCAAGAGAGAATAAATGTACTCACCAATAAGAGTAAGAATTTTTGGGGTTTTGAAAAGGGCCAACAGGAATGGTGGGGCCCAACACCACAAACAATATGTATGGCCCTTTTTGTAATATAAATACTTGCCTGCTGTGTGCCGTATTACCCCAGAAAATTATTCCATATTGCAACAGGGAGTGAAAGCAGGGAAAATATGCTGTTCTTAAGGCATTTTGGTTAAGTTTAAGGCAAAGTAAGCTGAACTAAGTTTTGATAGGATGATTTTTATCAGTTTTCTTCAGCTGAGCTCTCCATGTATTTAAGCCCAAGAATTTTTTTATCAGATACTTTATTTATGTTGTAATTATTGCACCTGATTGTTAATTCATTCACTTGTTTATGCTTCATTTGAAATTCAATGAAGTTTGTTTTACCATAGTTTGTTTGTTCATACAATTATGAAATATGCAGTACAACTAATAATATATCCAACACCAAGAACTTTATTTTAAACTAATAACATACCCAACCCCAAGAGCTTTTTCTACCCTTTTTTCCTTTCTTTCCTACCATGCATAATCTAAGAGATAAAAATTTGTAAACCATCACCATTTCAAGTGTCAACTTCCCAAATTGCAATAAGTAGGTCAACAATAACTAATAAGTATAAATCACCATCACATGCAATCTGCCCTATGTACTGAATATTCACCTGTTGCATAACATAATAAAATACTCCTCCATAGTATATGGCGAGCGAGTATACAAGAGACTTTAAACCTCTTTTGAAAATTTTACATTGCTTAGGATTGTCTAATAGTTTTAGGTAACACAGAAGGTGGTTATAAATTATTACAGAATAGTAACATCAATTTTGGAACTTAATGAAAGGTTATTAGCTTCAAACCAAATGTTGAGTTGTTCGAACTCTTTAACGACAGAATCTATAAATTGCTGATGTGACTTTTTCAGATATAAGTACACTGGTATCATCTGAAAAAAGCACAGCTATTGAATCTTCGCTAAGATAATATGGCACGTTATTATAAATATTAAAAATAAGAAAGGGTTTAAGTATAGAACCTTGTGGGACCCTTTAGTAATAACATCTGGTTCAGAATCAAAACCATTGATTCTGGTTTTCTGAATTCTATTTGTTAAGTAAAATCCGAACCAATTTATACAGATATCACTGAAGCCATAGACTTTTTACTTTTGCAAAAGTTAGGTGGAGTGTTGTGGTTACTTACATCTTGCCAGTTCACATGATCTTCACTTTCGTTATCTTTAATATTACATGCAGGAGACTGCATAG
The DNA here is from genome assembly GCA_030765065.1 of Deroplatys truncata. Taxonomy (NCBI): domain Eukaryota; kingdom Metazoa; phylum Arthropoda; class Insecta; order Mantodea; family Mantidae; genus Deroplatys; species Deroplatys truncata. The sequence continues at coordinate 680,905,804 of CM060990.1, forward strand.
GCAGTATAAGATTTTCTATCTCACACACTGTATCACTATTTGCTACATCACCGTTACCATCAACACCATTACAAGTATCGCTTTCCAGCAATGCTGCCTCAATTTCTTTCTCTGTTAATTATTTCTTGTTCCTGAATGCCATTCTATGTTGCACAATATGCAAACTGCCAAAATCCAGCAAACCATGCTAAATCTAACAGTTTTGTACTGCATCTACAGTACCCATCCTTGAAACCCGTCAGTAATAAAAAGTGTCAAAACGATAAACTTGATGAAGCACTTGATTCCCAATTTTCACACCAGGCAAAAAGCTACTCCATTAAATGCCCTCTTACCAGTAAAAGGCGCTTCATTTAAACGAATGATTGAATGGAGGTGTTTCATTCACTGCCCATACTGCACATTTTGATCAATTAAAGAGAAGGCATGGAATACATCAGTTGAGAATAATGGGAGAATAGGGACAATCTCCTCTTAGAGTATCCCCCACGGTGATGAATATTCATTCATTCATTCATTATCTGTTTACCCTCCTCTTATGTAGGACTTACACCCTCCAGGACTTACAGGCGGGTGCCTGGGGTCAGAGGCCCGTCGAGGAGCAGACACTCATGGATCAGACAGAACATCCAGGATGGGTGATCAGCCCGATGCCTGGTATGGGATGAAGGAAGTGGATGAAGCGAAATGTTGGTGAAAGGAAAGGTGATGATGGAGCAGTTGGTGGAATGAATGGCGGGGGAAACCGGAGAACCCGGAGAAAACCCGCCCAGATGCCGCTTCGTACGGTGATGAATATGATGTGTTATACTTCCAACAGATGTCACACTATGTCAGTCACTAGCTCAACAGATGTCACTGTATGTCATACGCTTATGCTGCCAAATGTGAAAAATTAATGCAGCCAAAGCATCGCAACTGTGGAAACGACCACAGGGCATAGCCGAGGGATCTTATACAACCTTAGGTTTATGAATTCACGGAAGGTTAGGTTTTTTTATATAAGCTTACATTTCTGAATTCACGGAAGGTTAGGTTTAGGTTAGTTTTTTTTCTTTTATATAACCTTAGGTTTCTGATTTACTTTTATATATATAACCCTGTTTTAAGCTGTTACCAGTGGTTACATCAAAGCTTTGCTCGCGTGTGTTCCTAAGGTTTCTGATTCACGGGAGGTTAGGTTTAGTTTTTTTTATATATACATAAGCTTGTTTTAATTAGTTACCAGTGGTTACATCAAAGCACGTGAGCAAAGTGAGTGTGCGTTCCTAAGCTTAGGTTTCTGATTTACGGGAGGTTAGGTTTAGTTTTTTTTTTTTATATAAGCTTACCTTTCTGAATGCACGGAATGTTAGCCTTAGGTTAGGTTTTTTTTATGTAAGCTTGCGTTAACTATCTACCACTGTTGCAGTAAAGGAGCTTCTTTATTTAATGGAAATAGCATATTAATATAACAAACTTTCACAAAAAGAATACAAAAATTATTTTGGTCGTTAGTCTTTCTTACTATGAATGCGTTGTGTTTTTTCAGCGGAAACAAACAAAGAAGAAATAGTGGTAACAACAGCGCATCGCATTTTTAGCAGATTTCATATTTTCATTTAGGTTGGCCCACTTTGCATGTGATTTATCAGAAAAATGGCTATGTTTGTTGTGTTCCTGATGCAATTTGCCTATATCAGTAAAACGCCTAAAAGCGGCGGGCAGGTGGGCACCAGATATAGAAGAGATTACATCCTGTTCTAAACTCACTCCTGAGGTAATTTATTGACTTTCCTTTAGATTTTATAAGCATTTTCAATGGGGATACTCTAAGAGATTTTCCGAGAATAGTAATACAATGATCATGCCACTGCAGAGGAAGTTCTTTGTGAATTTAATGACTTGGCATGTCAGCAAATTATTCACCACAAAAAGTGTATAATGCCAAAGAAATAGGTTTAAATTTCAATGCCCTTCCCAATAAAAGCCTTGTCTGTGGACCAACCTTAGTTTAAAATGAGCAAGGAATGTATTATAGAATTAGCATGTAGCAATGCTACAGGAACAAATAAATTGACCACAATGGTTATTCAGTAAAAACTAGTGCATTCAAAACTATAACATTAACACCCTTCCAGTTTACTACAGGAACCAAAGAAAGGCATGGATGAATGCCAACTTTCAAGTTTGAAAAACAGTATGTTCCCTCAGCAGAAAGTTTTAGTACAAAAAGTGGTTTGCAACCTTGGGCATTGCTCTTAATAAAACTGACAATGCTCCTTCACACCCAGCAAGTGAATTAACTTGCAGTGAAATGAATCAATTTTCTTATGCTTAATGTTACATCAGTACTGCACCCAAAAGATCACAGCATTCTGCAAATGTAAAACTTTTATATAACAAGAAAATTCTTTGGTGTCTAATTGAGAATAACGACAGTTCACTTTCAGAATGCAGATACGAGTTTAACTTAAGATAAATATATGCTTCAAAGGTCAGCTCACTTTTCTTTTTTTCTTCTCTTTCTTAGGCACATTAATTCTTCAGGTAATTATATTTGTGACTAATTGCAAGTTCAAAATAGGTATGTTTACCTGCTTACATAGAATGAATGAGTTTTTGCAATCATTCAGAATGTACCTGTATGATCTATACTACTCATCCATCACTGTTAAGCATGCAAGACGTACTTATCATTGTAAAACACTTGGAATGTGGTTTATTGCATACCACAATAATTTTTCTATTGCAATTCCTTTATTGAACCCTAAGAGATCAAATACATATGGAGCATGCTGGCATGTAATTATATAAATCCAGAAAGGACAAGCGACTTCGTAAACGCGTCAAACCAATTACGGTTCCGTAAGTTTCATAACATTTCAAAGCTCTTACCCGGATACGGAATAATGTCCATATTCTGTATGTGGTCAACATCCCTGAGCTCTGCTCGCTTTAATATCTCCACAAGAAGAAAACAGCTGTAAAAGCATTTCATTTAGAGGAAAATTCACAAAACACTAACCAAAGTAACCAAAAACGCATTTGTAGGGAAAGCAGAAAACTGTAAATCGAGATTAACATGTTGTGGCTTACCGATTTCTCATATTCTTTAGATTTGAAGCTGATGTTTAAGGTGACCACACCTGTAGCAAAACCAAATCGTACAGCTCTAGCCAAACCACTACTGTAATTTCATTTTTTTCCCCACGTAATTCAAATTTATAGACTTACTAGCTAATTTTATAGAATCGCAAACAAAACCCTAATCAAAACATTCTAGAATATGCCAGTACACTATTTACAGTAACATAGGTTTAATAGAAAACCCAAAATTAGGCAACACCAATACATCAGGAGAAATTACTTCTCCAGCATTTAACCAGAAGAACAACAAAGTTTGTACTTACTTATCACCGTTAATGCTGCTGACGCTATCCCAACAAACGTACCGGCTATTCTTGTACGCATTTTGCCTTAAAAGAATAATGAATTTATTTGACACTATTTAAACTACAACAGATCGATTCACGTAATCATATGACAGCATGTGACTTACACCTGGCAGTAACTCATGGAACTACATTAGGACTACTTTTTAATCGTATTGGACAGGCATTGCATAGAACCAGCGCATAACAAGAAGTAATCCATGGATTTATATAACAGCTGAATCGCTTAAGATTTTCCGAAAATGTGAAACCGTCGTCTGGTAGCTCCGTCGTCATAACGAACGGATCCATTACGGAATGCGATAGTTTTATAAATGCTTTGAAACATTACAGCACAACCTCTCTGGTAACGCAAAAAAAAAAAAAAAAAAAAAGATGCTTTAATGCAGAGTTAGCATCCGTGTAATTACGACTGGGGAAATATTAAACGTTTTTCCTTGTATTTGCAATAACTTCTCCTTAACTTTACGAAATTACAGGCGTATATTTTGCAATTTACAAGCATTGCTACGATTTCTGTTCACTAGCAATACCAGTGCAAGTGCATAGCAAAATCTGCGACAATTTTGCAACAGAACTGAACTACAAGCAAAGGAATCAAATTATGTTTTTAACATTTTACTGGTAAAACGACTAAATACACAATTTTCAAAACCCCAAGGCACACGTAAGGCATTAATACTGCTTTGTCTGTCTTCAGATGTGAACAGTTTTGTGCCTTAGACCTTAGATGGTATTATTTGATGTAGATTTGTAAATAATTACCAATTGCTTCTCAGAACTACATCAGTAGTAAAAGCTTTAGTTTTGATTGTGCAAAGTTCCATAAAAATCGTTATCCTGACAATTATGTTTAAACATAACATTACTTTTCATACTTGGTGGTGTTCCAGATTTGGAAAAATGTCTTACACCTCTTGTCTAAAAGTTAAATCAGCATAAACAGAAATGTGAGTAAATGTAACTTGAGATTACCACAGTAGTAATAAGCGCTATTAATGGGATGCATATTTACCACAGTATTTATTTTTCTATGGACAAATATCATATTAGCCTTATATACAAGTCGCAGCTGCTGGCACATTCAGTATGGTATTCTTGGTTTACCTGTCTTTTTTAACAAGCGAGGAAGAACGCCGAATATACAAGGTACTTCACTTTCGTTTAAGAATTTTATATTTATTTTTCCAGGCCTCAACTAGTAGCAGTCGTCTGTAAAATAACTACTGCAGAGGCTCTTGTACCTAGAGGCTTCCAGTTTTCCCTTCGAATAGCTTTAGCTCATTTATCTAAGATATTGGACCTTAAATACGGAAGCATGTTTATATATTAAAATGATAAACTGCTAAAAACGCATGTATCATGTTTCACGTGTTAAATTAATTATTGATAAGTTACGTTGATACATGTGAAGTGTATGACAATAGTTTAAAATATGCAGATTCTGTAGTGTTTACGCAGCTGCGAAAACAAACTTTTGGTCTCACACCTTCGGGTGATGTTACAATAGGATGATCAGATACCCTTTTTAACGTGACAGTCCTTTTTTTACTAGATGTCCTGCCTTACTATGTCCGTGCAACATCGCTTAGTGGGTAGAAGCTTTGAAATCGCTATTTCCAGTATGTTTCGTGGCGCCCACAAACTGTCAGTAGCATTGTTTTTGGTTGAAAGCGCTCTAGTTTATGTTTGTCTTGGAAGATGTGGCATTGTGCTATGGACACAAGTTGATGTCTAGAAGATCTTACTCGTTTGCAATTATTCGTTATACATTTCATAGCTTCCAAGTATATAAGTGTTTTCCTATTTTAAGATGCCTCCGAAGAGCAAATGTATTTTTAAATCCGTACTGCAGATTCTATATCCGTTCATGAAGAGAGGGAAAGCTGATAATAATGTACACTACCAGAAATTTTCAGCTGTGTTTTCAATGGCAAATCATTTCATTCCACAGATTTAACTTCAAAACTTGTTAAAAAGTACTTCGATGCACAGTATTCATGCAAAAGAACCAAATCTGAAGTAAATGTAACAAATGTGATCAGCCCTTTTACAACTTCACAGCTAAAGGATTATTTAAATGAGGTAAATTATGTGACATTTATACAGATTCTACGATTCATAAATCTACTAAACTTTTTCCATTATAAAGGCATTATTTTATCCACGTGGGTTGGAAACAAGTTAAAGTACCTGATTTCTAAGACAAATTGTAAGATGACATTGTGTCATCTTACATTCTGAAGACACTAAGCGACTATAAAAAAGAAAGTAGGCAAGACTGTGGATTTGTGTGTTGACACTACGAACTGTAACTTTGGTGGAGCAGCTAGGAGAGGCGAAAAGCATGTACACAATATCTTTCAAAATTCTTTGAACAAATCACCTAGGGGTGTAGTTTGTTCTGCACATATAGTGAATAACTGCATACAAACTGCTATTGACTGTCTGCCAGTTTGTGTAGAAAGTGTAACGCAGAAAATATATTCATACTTGTATATTTATACCATGCGAGAAGCTAAATTGCGCGAATTCTGTGAGTTTGTGCAAATCGAGTATCCAAACCACCTTTCCTACAGTAAAACTAGATGGTTTTCTTTACAACCATCCTTAGAACGCGTTTGACAGTTTTCCAGCCTAGAAATCGTATTTCCAATCACAGGACAGTGTCCTACTGTCAACAAAATTATTATCTGAAGTAAGGGTCCATCTTTTACAAAGTTAGGCAGCAGTTTTTAATGAATATTTTTGTTTGCTTGAAGGGCAGTATGTTTCTGTGGTAAAGGGTTCAGCATTAATTGCAGGGCTTGAGCATAAATTAGATGACAGATGCAACTCTGTCTTTTCGCCGCTTGTATACTATCAAAACCATGGAAGAAACGGAATGATATGTCTATCAGATTTTAAGAGGAGTGCTTCTTCCATTATTCGAATTGTTTTGAATTCATATATTAGTGATCTTCACCATTCACCGAGGTTGTTGTTTTGGATTGGGTAAGGCTTGATTCATTAATTGAGGGGGACAGTGTTAGAAACAGCTTGAACTACACGGGTGTCCAAATCAATGACACCTGTCTGCTGAATAAAGTTGCAAATGTAAGAACGCATGCCACTTGACAAAATTCAGTATGGAACAATGCTATTATGAGAATGTATTTAAGGCGGGTTGAGATATTCAAACATTGTAAGGATAAATTCATTCCTTGTTCCAATATATGTAATGTTGAATTTAGTTTAAGTCTCCCTGCAGCAAATGCATCGACTAAGAGAATGTTCTCAATAATGAATAATTTGTGGACAAACACTAAATCTCAACTAAAAATAGAAACTCTAAAACATCTTATAATTCATATAACTTTGTTTGTGAATGTAGGGAATTCTACGATATAATTATTCAAAATCATAAATTGTTGCGAGCTGTACATTCAAATGAAAAGTACGGAACTCCTAAAGATAATTAAAATGTTAAAGAGGATTTGTAGATAGGGTTTATATATAGGGTTTGTAGATAGGGTTATAGGGTTTGACATAATAATGTCAATCAGCTTCGCTGCTCTTGTTAGTACAACACATATTTGTAACATAATGTTTCATAAATTGCGTTGTTTAAAATTGTCCTATATAATAAACAAAAATATTCGTAATTTCTTTATTATTAAAACCAATTACAAGAATAACCAAAATGGCTTACTCATTAAAAAAAGCTAATATAACTAAGACCAGAAAGATGTAAAACAGCCAACGCATGTGTACTGCTTTCTGCCTCAGGGAATGTGATCAACCTAAATTACAACCATACACAACACGGTGTATTACCATGATTTCACTTCAAATTCCATTAAAATACACTATAGGTTGTCGCAGTATTATGTTCGTGTTATCTTATTTGCTGAGCGCCTGTTATTGTTTTACTATTTTGAATTTTGGGTTCTTTGTCCTCCGGCTAGCTATTATTACTCTGTCGAGCAAATATCTCTTGAACAGGGCGTGTAAACGGAAAGGAGTTGTTACTAAAAGATAACACTGATAAAAGAATTTGTTTTTACACTTTTATTGCCGTCACACTTAATTAATTTCACATATTTAATCTTGATACACGCCTGACTGAAACTGTTATGTTTTCGAATGTAACTACAATCACTTATATGCCGCGCACCATTAATTCGCGTATTTCACAATTTGTAACTAACTTTACGACGCGAGAGATTCTGTATAATTGCGTAATGTGTACTTCGTTAATGCTTCCTTAGAACTGCCTGACATGTAACTCGCGAGAGATTTCTTAGAACTACGCGACGTTTACCTTGTGAATGATTCAGTAGAACTGCGCGATACTTGCCTCTGGCTCAAGAATTTATACTCCCTCACCCCGATATGCCTAAACATTATAATAGAGCTGCTATTGGTTAATAAATCGCGCCAACATTAGCGTCTATTTTATAAGCCAATCAAAATTACAAACACATATGCTCTAGGGAAGACATTCCCTCCATTTCTAAAGAAAGGCACGCTACCCTGACGTCATTTGTTTGTCTCTTCTAATTTATAAACATCTCACCCCATCGCTTCATTGTTACCCGCTCCTATTGTCAGTTTCAGTGAGGTCGTGTAAACTTATTTCCTAACAATGCTTATAGCTAACAAACATACAAAATCATTGTCATACAATATGTTAATTTACACTACAATCACTCTGGCTTCACAGTGTTGTGATATAAAGTACTGTCTCAAGGCCGCGCCTCGGATTTTGACGTGTGAAAATTTTAATGGAAATATACGATGCGAATCATTTACCGTATAGATCTACGACAAATGTGGAGCTGCAGCTCGAAGAAGCAAGTTGAGACGGAAGTTGTATACATTGGAAGGAACTGGACAGAAGAAACCACGTTCTACTTGCAAGGGATAGATTGAAACATCAGGAGGCTGGTTGACTGGACTAGCCCTGATGGTCATATGTCAATATACCTGGCGCGACCTATACATACATATACTCCACAATGAAATATGCACGTCCAGTATGACGTCTTATGTGGAGACGATGGCTCGACTTCATTCGTAAGGAGTCCGTGTAGGCTTCTCTTCAGTAAATATTCTACCTCCACGAAGTAATCACACCTTAAAAGGCTGAGATTCATAAACATCTATTCAAAGTCATATGAGTCACCAATTAAAATACAACAACAATAATATTTGCTGTGGACTGTGATGTGTCCATGGTTGCGTGTTGTGTCTACCGGAGGATGCTTCACTCCACCGGGCAGAGAAGGCACCACCTGCTCACACCAAGCGTTTCCTCAAGTGAGGTAGCTGAAAGTAATCGAGCCGGGATCGTCATCCCCGTACGACCGAATGTAAGTGGCCTGCTAGAGCAGTTAAGGCTCCACCTGGCGAGTGTGAGGCACGCTGATGGGTAAACCCACCGAGCTGGAACGCAGGTCGTTATGGTCAAGCTGTCGAAGCGAGGTCCCTACGGAAGATTTGGAGACGGGGGATGGTTAGACTGGGTAGGAAGTTTCTTCTTTGATTAATGAGCAGACCGTATTCCTTTTCAATAGTCTACCACAGTGTTGGTAACAACAACAGAACGATAGTGCGGATCAGTTCTGAATGGACACTAGCTGCGTTCTTGAACCATTCATTTCACATCCGTGGTCATTAAGGCGTAGTTCCCTTCTCCAACTACACGTGGCTTCACCTGGTTTATTGAGCTTGAACTACTTAACCCTTAGCGCTGTTGTAGCGCGTACCTTAACTAACTGCTGCTTACATTGTGTGCAGGTTGCTTATAGTCTAGCGCCTTTGCGGCGTGTGTCAAAAAGTTATTTACTATGTACAGTCTGTGGTGAAGTTAATTGTTTCGTGGCGGGTTGCCGCTACAACAAAAACAACAATAATAATTATATTTTGTATGCTAACGACACAGTCAATGGCCAGTATTATATCAGCGCCGCCGGTGTGCCGCAAAATTTGTCCCGCAGGAGTTCGTTTACATTATAGTAAATCTACTAACATAGGGCTGTCACCATTAAGCACACTTAAAAACCATCGGGCTGGGATGGGCTTGAACCCACGACCTTAGTATCAGAAGGTTAAAACGCTACGATGAATAACAACGGAAAAGACCGAACAGTACAGCAGAGAATCAAAGAAGGAATACTGTTTATAGAAATGCGTTTACATTATTATGCCTTCGGCTATAGCAGTCCTTTTTAATCGTGCAATTGATTTCTTTGAGGGTAGATCTTCAACAAACCATAAAATATGTTTGTCCTATGTTTGTCCTACTGGAAGCCCAAATGGTTAAAACGAAAAGTCTAATTTTGTATTATAATAGATTTGGGCTGTTAAACAAATTGTAATTATTAAAAACACATTTGATGGAAGTCGGAAAACAATTGATATGGGCAAGCTTTGTCAAAAACCAAAAAGAGGAAAATTTAAGCCCAATTGAAGGGTCAACAAATAAATACAAGGCTTCATGGTTAGTTATTAACGCTCATACAAAGCATTTCTCGATTCAACTACAAAACTCAATATATAAAACCCGATTAATTTTGTTTTATTTTTTCAAGTCAGTGAATGGCTTTACCTCATTTCAAACAACAACAAAAACATTTTATAACACTGTACGACACACAGGTTAACCTTTAAATTGAATTGTGTTACAAGTGCTGATAACCTAAATATTGCGTATAACCGTAAAAGTCTACAAGCATGAATTAAACTGAATTTTATTTATGGGCGCCTTATAACTAATGTGGTTCTTAGCGTCCCATTCTATATTGAGGGTGAACGACAGGAAAGTTTTGTTCAGAGTCCTCTTTATCAGGCTTGAGGTTCGTTTACGTGCCGTAAATCTACGACATGGGACCATCGAATTTACTTCCCTTCCGAAGGAAGCCACGGTAAGAAATTGTATGCCCGTAAAATCCATCGCCCTCTGCCGAGTTGGAACCTGCGACCTTGGGATCTAGAGGCTAGCATGGTACCCCTTGATAACGGAGGACGACGACGTTTACAAGTAAGGATATCTATGTGGCATACCTCTTTAATGTATAAGCAGTACATACATATCTATAACCTCCACTCACTCATCGTATTAATGAATGTCTTGTCGAAGACACTTTTCTAGCTTGTATGAATATTTCTATACCTGTGTAAGAAATGTGATCCTGCCTCATATTTATCGGCCTGTATCTCTGGTACCTGCTTTGGCAAGATATTTGAAATTGTAATTAAGAATCCATTAAATATTTTTCTGAACACGAAAACATATCTTCAGAAAGAATGGTTTTCATAAAGTTAGGTCTACTATACATGTAGTTGATGTTAATGGGATTTTAAGAGCCTTTGAAAGCAAGGGCTGTGCTAAGATGACTACCGTTTAAGCAAGGCGTTCGACTGCCTCAGTCATGACAAGTAGGTATATGATTATAACACAAGGAATATGCGAGTAACATTATCTGGTATCCTATCTAGAGGATCATGAGTATTGTATTTGTTGCTCCAGAAGATTGATACTGACTGTGTAATCCCACATGTCTGGATATTAGACATTTATTAGTTATTATATCGTTTAATTATGTTCGTATAACACATCTAAGTTTGTTATATACGCTGATGATTCGGGGTTTCTTGACACGGATCACTCTATGGTTGTACAGTGAGGGAAGAACAGCGGATCTCCATATACATAAGTTCGAAGATGGAATTCTAAAGGAATCCAATGAGAGGAAATTTAGTGCAGTCCAATATCAGCAGTCTGTATTATTCAAGTGAAAGGTAAATACTGCGGCCATTGGAAAGTAGCAGGTGGAGCTCAGTTCCGTGTACAAAGCCATTCCTCAGGCCCTAGCTTCCACCTTGGGTTGTCAAAATTGTGGTTACAGGAAGCATTAGGGAGGATGATTTGTTTAATCATGATAATATAACAAAGAACAAGAACCGCTAGAAGACGTAAATTTTGAAATATCCATCTCACGAGGAATTCTTGGGCGTAGGCTGACTGAACATTCGGCGGTTTCCAATGTGAGGAGGGCACATCCTTAGTGTAAAGGGGTTCTGTTCTACAAAGTCTCGACTTGTTTCTAAGTCGCGTGTAATACATCGTGATCAGCTGCTGCTGGTTGGCCATGCTGAAGATATTGAAATTTTGCGTTGATGAAATAGTTGAAGTTTGAATGTCCTGTGCTATATCTTAAATGGTGTTCAGTCGGTGGTGAAGAGCTTGGTTTAATGAGTTCCTTCTCCGGGTCTGAGATTCTCGAAGCGTATCTTTCAGGAGTCAGCTTTACCTAGAGATACAGGACATCCGAATGAATGTTCTGGAGGCGTCGCGCATGCTTTGGATTTCCCACTGGGAGGTAACTACTATAATGCTGTACTGTTGCGCAGGAGAGTTGTCCGAAATGTAATCTGCTGCGTCTCTCCTGTTACGCACAAACTGTTTCTGCGGATCAACGACGTTCTGTTGAGGTGGCATACTCCGACGATGTAGAGGGTACAGCATCAAGGTGGCGCAGTAGCGGTGATACCGTCTCAGGTCATGCACTGTGCAGTTGGCGGTGTAACTCTGGGCGCAATAATAGTGGTATTGTGGTGGAGCTGGGTAGAAACCCTAGCTGCGTCCATGGACAGAGCCACAATTCCAAGCAAAATTTCGATTTTTATCGAGAGGCTGTGGGAAACACCCCGCTCCCACCCTGTGACATTCAATCGAGAAAACCCTAAACCGTTGCCTCAAGGAGTTAATCTACAGCATACAAGGGAGTTATGGAAGATAGGTCTTCGATGACGCTCATGCACCCAGGTATTTAGTGAAGAAAAGTAAAGGGCTATCATGCAGCGTATGCAAGAGCGATAGGATTGCAGTGTCCCATGTGAAACGCTAGGTCTTGACCCAGGATCCCGCCTCGAGGTATTAGTGTGAGTATATGTCTTTGCTGGTGGGGTTGCGGTAAGATGTATATGGGATGCATACATATGTGCTTACTGGTACTTTGTGTGTAGCTGCGCTTTTTGTGGTATTAGTTATAGCAAATGGACTCTAAAAATAAAAAGGTCGGTATATTTTTACGAAAGCATATGATACTTAAGGTTAGCGCACGTTACTCTGCCCCTAATATTGCTGCGTTGGACTATTCTGGAGAAGTTTGTCCTGGCTTTTGCTCTGCCAATATAAACCTGCATTGTTCTACTCTAATCGCTTGCATGGAGATGTACGCCATGTCTTAGTGTTAGTACGTAAAGCACTTTAGTATTACAACTTAATTTTATATGTTATATACATATTGCATTATTCTAGGAATAAGCAATTTCTGGCTGGGTCATGCCAGGTCGTATATTTTCTCACACAAATAGGCAGCTAGCACAACAACGGTGAAGATACATTAGTGCGTCACGCGGGGTTCCTGGACCCCGGAGTCGCCTTGCCTGTGAAGCGTAAAGGTTTAAGGTCTACTGTAAATTTGGGGAAAATTCAGGTAATGTGCATACTTGCCTGCGTGTGTGTGCGTGTGTTTGAGTGGATACACGCATCATTGATGGATAGCTCAGAAAAGTTCACTAAGTTGTTCAGATCCACTTCCGGCTTCTGAGACCTATGTGTCTCTCAAATGGAACTGCGACCTAAAATACTTGTCGTTTCTAATATGACAGTGTCCGATGACCTAATAAAATCGTGGTTTTCTTATTTTTATGCTGCAAATTGCAGCTGAGAAATTTGTTGAGCTCTTCTATGGAATGCACTTTCAGAACGTCATGTGGTGGAAATTTGGAGCCACCTCAAAAACTGTTTTTAAGGTTAATGATTTGGCGAATGATTCCGTTTTGCATTGATGGAGCTTTTGATATGATTCTTAGTTGTATGTTTCTATTCAGGGCAATGCAAGTCAGAATGGACCTAATTAGTGTTTTAATTGAGGCTCATTTATAGTTTTAAAGTGCAGCTAGTGTTTATGAAGGGATATAATTTGCTAGGTTGACCATTTGCTTTGGCTCTAAATGCGTTTGTGCGGTGCAGGGCGAGACCTCAGGCAGAGATGATTCGTGATGCTATCAAGGCCGAAGGCAATTTTTGTTGCGTTACTGTGGGTACTAAACGTGCTGACAGGTCCAGTTTTACTCCGATGACGACTGTGCTGTAACGGTCGTCTGTGCTACACTACTACATCGAAGCCTAGAGATATTCTTCGTTGCTGAGGAAATGCTACAGTGATGACTGGGATAAGTGCGTGTGATTAGCTCGGCGCATTCAATGATGCGGTCCCAGCTGGTTGTTACGGATGGAGTAGTGGTGTGTGCAGTGACTGCTATATCTGTTGTCCTTTGTGCGGTGAGTTTTTTCTGGCGAGGTTACTGTGGTGGTTAAGGCTGCTCATTCTTCTTCGTGTGTCGTCGCATTTCCACATCATTTTTCAATTTGTCTAAAAGGACAAGATGGTAGAAGACATGAATTAAGGAAAAGAGTTAATTATCGCACCGGGATTGAGGGAGACGAAACAGAAAGGAATATTTGCCTAGATGATTTGGTGGAAAGTCTAGGAATGCCAGAGTTCCCCTTAAGCATTCCGTTAGTCACGAATGCGTTGCGAGCTGCCACACAAGTTGCGAGCTGCCACACAAACGGCGGGACTGTGTGTATTTTTCTCCCGGCTACATCCCGGCACTGGGGATTCAAGCGTAGGAGTGGAAATGATTCAGGGAAGGTACCTTTAAATTTTATCAGCCAAAGGATGTCGTCGTTTGTATTGGAAATTGTTTTGTACATCTTCTGTGTATTTTCTGTTGAAAGTTCATGATTTGGTTTCTTGGTAGTGGCTTGCTTCTCCTGCTGCTTCTCTATCTGTTGCTGTTGCTCATTAAATACCCGGGGCGTGAAGTTTATTGTGCCCAGTTATTGCATAGCCTTGGTTGAAGGAATTCTAGTGACGAATAGCTTAAGCAGTTCAGGTCCGGATTTCGGTTTCTATTATTTCGATGGTGCTGGAGCGACGGGGAAGAAGTTCATTGTTTTAGTTGCTAATTCCGGACTGTGATTCTCGAAACAGATCCTCCTGTGCTAACAGCATGACTGTCAGATTCAGGGAGTATTCATGGAGGTCCTGGGCAGCTTCATCTATGTCAAGCATTTCCAACTGGGAACTTACTGAAGTGTTGTTGCACGTTTGCGGAGTGGCGCTCTGCGAAGCGTCGGTAATGTGTATGAGACACGGCTAGCTAGCACTTGACTGAGATGTTCCTTTGAATTAAATTAAGTTTTTATTTATGACACTCTTTAAATGCTATGGTTCTTAGCGTTCGCATTCTAAATTGTTTGAAGGCCTGGAAATTTAGTTCAGAGGCCTCATTATCAGGCTTGAGGTTATTATGCGTACCGAAAATATATGACATGGGACCACCGGCTTTACTTCCCTTCGAAAGAAACCATGTATGCCCGAAAAAGTCCATCGCCCTCCGCCGGGGTAGAATCCGCTAACTCGAACTGGAGGCTAGCATGGTAATCCTAGACCACGGAGGACGGAACGCTGTTTCTTTGAGATATCCTACTCCTAAGGTGGAGAGCGCGCAGCACCTGACTGGTGAAATGTAACTGACAACCACAGGTGACAGGATGGTTGCGGCGTCATTTCAGATCATGCGCTCTGCAGTCAGTGGTGATCATCTGGACGCCATAATAGTTGCACCGATGTTGCGCTATGCAGTGTTTGTGGCTGTAACCGTAGGCACAACAGTGATGGAATTGTGAAGTCTTCTTGCTTCTGCTGGCTTCAATAATATACGGTATTTCGTAAAAGATAATATACGGTTATTAGAGTTGCATTGTAATGTGCCTTCTCGGGGAAAAAGAGACAGCAAGAAGCGTGGGCGCCTGTAATTGCCGTAGTGTGCAGTAGAAACCAAAGACATAGTAGAATGCAGCACAAAGATCGCGGTACAGTGCTAATGGATGCTGGTGACGCTTAGGCGGGTGTTTGCAAACCTACCTTCTGCCTGAGAGTTGCATTTGTTAGTGCTGCTTCTTCTTTTGCGGTCTCCGGCGATACTGTGGTGGACACTACTTCCATTTTCTCCGCTGAATCTTCTTCCTCCTTGCTTTAGGCATGCTGCTGCGTTTTTATCCTTGGTGACCTCTCGATCCTGGTCGGTCACTCGGTGGAGGCTCGTCAATCACCTCTTCGAAACCTTTTTAAATGAGAGGAAGTATGAATCGTTGGAAGTGAAAGTTCGGCTTGTGTCACCTAGGTAAAAGAAGGAGTTTACGACAGTATAAGATCAATGCCAGATGTAAGGAATGGAGGATTAATAAGTAGAATTTCTGGGATCCCGTATTGCACCTGCGTTAGTCGATGAAGTGCGTTATACTACTATCCAATATACGGGAGTGGGAAGACGACTCCATCCAGGGAACACATCTTGGCTGACACTGTGGCTGCAACTTGAGAGGATTGAGGTTAGGATAATGTACCAGTGATATGGACATTGTAAGGAGTTTTATGGATACGAGATAGGTTTAGAAACAAAGAGGACGTTTTGGGAGTTGGGCATGTAGATTGGACGAGGTAGTTTCTGTTCGCGGGTTTGGAGTCGTCACGTCCCGACCAAGTATGTCCTGCTCCATGAAATCACTGATTTGGTGGTAATCCTCGTAGAACTTATTAACGCTGATGGATATATATATTTTCAGTCTGAATATAGGTCTCTTTGCTGATGGAAGTAGAAGCTGCCTTGGTATCTACGGTGAACTGTGTTATGGCTGCTGGGTTATTGTTTAGTTGTTGAAGATCGGTGGTAATTGTTTCAATTGCCCTCCGAAGTTCCTCTTCCCGCGCCGAGACGCTCACGGAAAGATTTAGGACTTCCATGTGGACATCTGAGAGTGCTTCTCAGACGCGTTCAGCTGGTTGTGGTGCGGAGGGATGATGGATACATCCAATTAGATTCTACTCCAGCTTGAGTCTTTGAAAGCTGTTGTGGTGCACTGATCGGCAGAGGTAGTGTTGTTGTCGTGCTGCTGCGTGGATAGTTTTGACACTGCGCTTGCCCTGTGAAATTGGATTTCTGGCCAAATCTGTTGCACTAGCGCCCGCGGACTCTGTGTCGTACATGTGGCATTTCGGACCTGCTGTGCAGGAGCTTTTGCTGTGTTCGAAAACACAGCAACGTCGGAAGTGTCGATGGCGTTCATGTCAAGTGTTTTCAGCGAACAGTTATCCCTGACCAGGAAGACTCTATCGCCAAGATAGCCTCGTAGTCCGACCGATCCAAAAGTTCCGATTACTGCAGCGTAGCTCCCCAACTGTGTGTGACACTTATGAGTGAAGCACGCTCTTGCGGCAGCGGCGGTGAGATGTGACATGGAAAGGTCCCGAGGAACCCCTCTCACCACGAATATGATCCCGGGAGGCGGACAAGGAATTTGTTGTATTCCTACGGAGTTGTACCCTGCACATGAGCGTCAGGCTTGGCGGTGCTCGGAAGCTGCTTCCCCTCAGGAACCTACTGCGGTAGGTACAGAATTGGCGCTCCCGGGGTCCCGAGCTACTCTCTCGATTGGATTCCTCTGAGAAGTGAGAGGGCGTATGCCAAATGCCCAATAAACTGGTCCACAAGCGTGTTTGATCTATGTCTATTTACCTCCATCAACACAGTCTAACGAATACCGCTGAGCGAGATGGAGGAGGGGAGTCGCAAGGGGTGACTGGGTAATGCGTAACTCCCAGCCCCTGAGTATCATGTAGGAGAGTATTCGTATTCGCTGATAAAGGTCAGTCCCGGGGAGGGGCCACTACATGAGCTGTTATACTCCTGAAGACGATTGGGTCCCTCTATCTATTAATTGGGGGTATGACCCTAAGGTGAGCAAGGTCCAAGCCAGGACTCTCACCTAACATGGGTTGGCGCCAAGGATGTGAGCGCGCCATTGGAGACAGTTGTGATGGTGGAGGGTATAAGCGCTATGCATACAAAAAACTCCGAAACAAACACCAAGGTTAGTGGAAAAGATGTAGCCGAATCTTGTGCTGCTCGCTACTTGGTAGTTAAGACAGCAGAGGAAGGAAGAAAATTTACATCGATAAAACCCTTTTATAGTTCAAAAGGGTCTCCATACGTTCGCAGGTTCAGTTAAGTCGTGCATTAGATCCCGCTATGGCACACTCCTGGTTGAAGCACATTCAGCAACCCAGGAATTGAAAACACTTAAAGCCAACATTTTAGGCAGCTATCCTGTTAATGTTGAGATTCACAAGACATTGAACTCCTAGCGCGGTGTGGTAAACGCCCGTGTATTAGATGGTATGACCAATGAGGAGATTCAAGAAAATCTTAAAGAGCAAGGTGTGATATCAGTATATCATGTCCAGCGGAAAGAAAGAGGTGACTTACTGCCTACTCGTTTCCTGTTCCTTACTTTTGTCCGGGTAGATCTCCCTCAAAGTATTAAAGCAGGGTATGAAGTCATTGAAGTGAGGCCATTCATCCCGAATCCGCTGAGATCTTATAGGTGTCAGCGCTTTGGGATACCAATGATTTCTGTAGCGGTGAGTCTACCTGCGTTAACTGTGGAGACGTCTCGCACGATGGAGCATGCATATCAGCTCCAACGAACGTTAACTGTAGCGGAGAACATCCATCAAGTCTCAGAAAATGCCCCAGTTTTACAGAGGAAAGAGCGATCCAAAAGAACTAGGTTAGGGAGAAGGTGTCCTTCTCGGAAGCTCGGAAACTCCTGTGCATCGTCCCTCTGTCCCGAAGACCGGTACCTCCAGCTCAGTTGCAGCTAAACCGGTACCGGATCGGGAAATCGAAACCC
Organism: Deroplatys truncata; assembly: GCA_030765065.1. Taxonomy (NCBI): domain Eukaryota; kingdom Metazoa; phylum Arthropoda; class Insecta; order Mantodea; family Mantidae; genus Deroplatys; species Deroplatys truncata. The sequence continues at coordinate 680,924,053 of CM060990.1, forward strand.
AGACTAGCGATATAAACGGAGGCACTATCTCAGAAAAGATTCTTGTCGCCAGAACACAGCCAAAGCCTTTACAATCCACACCAATGACACAAGTATCTGCCAAGGCCGCTACTCAAAACACGACATCGGTAAAATCACCGCCAAAACCGTTGACCTCAACCAGCAAGACTAGCACTACCATAATACACGAAACATCGCCGAAGAAGTTCAGGACCACCTATGTAAGAACAGACCTCTTGAAAGAAATAAGCCTTAATCCTGAACATCTAAACGCAAGAAAAGCCCACGAGCATCTCCTCGGAGATCCTTATCTGAGCAATCTTCTGGGAAGGACTCGGATCGGCGATCTACATCTTCGCCGATCTCCACTTCCAATCGGTTCTTGGTCCTCGAACCGGAGATTTCAATTGGAAAGGGGTCCTCCACTTTGGAGGACATAGAGCAGGAGGTTTCTGCCTGCACTGCCAGAACGAAAGCTAAAAAGAGGAAGAATTCTTCTTCCGTTAAAGGTGCTAGCCCATCATCAAAAAAGGGCAAATTGATTCGACCACCGTTGTCCTTAAAGTAATGGACTCATAGTATTGAGAAGTTATTCCATTATGAATACTATGGCTATCCTACAATGGAACATACTGGAATTATAACACATCGACAAGAGCTTGAACTTTTATTCAACAAAAATAATCCTTTGGTCGTATGTTTGCAAGAGACTAAGCTGCGCCCGCATGATAGCTTTCAAATCAGGCGGTATACCCCAGTACGGTGTGATCTTACAACCGAAGAGGGTATTCCTGCGCACGGGGGCAGTATGATGCTCATCAGAGATGATATATTTGTAGCATCTGTATCCATACAGTCTGAAATTCCGCCAGTGGCTGTAAACATTAAATTCCCATCCATCCGATTTACCATTTGTAACACTTATCTGCCACCATCCGATGACCTCTCGCTCACTGATTTAGAATATCTAGTTTCCAGTTACCAACGCCTTTGATGTTGGTGGGAGACGTTAATGCCCATCACGCTATTTGGGGCTCATCTCGGGCTTGTGCGAGAGGTAAACTAATTGCCAATTTTTGAACAATAATAACTTAGCTCTTCTCAACACCGGAGAGTCTACTTTTCTCTCAGGTTCCTACAACACGTTTTCACACCTTGAAATTGCAGTTTGTGCACCACAGTTAGCAGTTTCCTTGCAATGGAATGTCATCTCTGATTTACACTCTAGCGACCACATTCCGTCTATTTAGTCTCTAAACATTAGATATGTTCCACACGATTACCTAGATGGCGCTCGGATCAAGCCAACTGGTATCTATACTCCCAGTTGGCTGTGTTTAATTGCAATGAGCACGACTGTGTGGATTATTTGCTCGAACATCTCAAAGAGAAGATTCCTTCTGCATCTGAACAAGCTATTCCACGGTCGACTGACAACCTTCGTCGATTTCCAGTCCCTTGGTGGACGGAAGAGAGCCGAAATACCATTCGTGCTCGCAGACGTGCTCTTAGGGTTTTCCAGCGACTCCCCACACTGGATAACATAATTGTATACAAGAAAATGCGTGCCAAGTCTAGATATATTATAGAGGATAGCAAAAAGATATTTTGGAGCAAGTTTGTAGCTTAATTTAATCGACATACTCCTTCCTCTGTCATTTGGGATACGTTAAGGCGTGTGGCCGGAAAATCGACCCAGAAGTCAATTGCCGGTCTTAAAACAGCTGCAGGGGCTGTTGTTGATACATGTGCCGTGGCTAACACATTTGGCCGCGCTTTCGTTCAAGTGTCTAGACCAGATAATTATTCGCCCGAATTCCTTCCTGTTAAGACTCAGGTTCTATCTCAAGGTTTCCTTTTTCGTTCAGGAAATCTTGAAGATTACAATCGCCTCTTCACCATGGCGGGGTCAGAACACGCTCTTTCATCTTCGCGACTATCAGCACCAGGACCTGATCGTATCCACGTACAAATGATCCAACAGCTCTCTCCTGAAGATAAGGCTTTCCTACTCGAGATCTATAATCGTGGTTGGGTTGATACCACTTTTCCAAAAAGTGGCGGGAGGCCACTGTCCTACCCATTTTGAAAGCTGAAAAGGACCGTCATCTCCCGTCCAGCTACCGTCCTATTTCCCTTACCAGTTGCGTTTGCAAGGTGATGGAACTCATCATCAATGGATGGTTGGTATGGTGGTTGGAAACTCACAACCTGCTGACCAACACTCAGTGCAGTTTTCGGAGGCGCCGTTCAGCAATGGACCACCTTGTGTCATTGTCGACTCAGATCATGAACTGATTCATGAAATTTGTTAACCCATTGCTTTATTTTTTGACCTCGAGAAGGCTTATGATACGTGTTGGCGAACAGGTATACTACGTTCCCTACACGCCTGGAATATACGTGGACGCTTACCACTGTTCATTCAGGAGTTTATGAACGACCGCGTTTCCCGAGTAAGGACCGGCTCGGTTTTTTCGAACGTTTTTGTTCAGGAGAACGGAGTACCTCAGGAATCGGTACTAAGTATTACAATGCTTGCTATAGCAAATAATTCTATCTCTAAATGTGTTCCTCCAGGGGTATCGTCATGTTTATTCATAGACGATTTAACCGTTTATTGTAATTCTCTGCGTACGCCGTTTTTGGAACGCCGTATGCAGCAATGCTTAAATAATCTCCAAGATTGGAGTTTTAAAAACGGCTTTCGTTTCTCAACTGAGAAGTCAATCTGCGTGAACTTCTGGCGCCGTAGGAGACGATTACCACCTTCGCTCCGATGCGGTCGAGATGTACTACCATTCGTAGATTCGACGAGATTCTTGGGGTTGACGTTTGATAGGAAACTTAGCTGGCCATCGCGTATAGCACAGTTGAAAGCGCGATGTGACCGATCGCTGAATATTTTGCGGATATTAAATGGCAAATCTTGGAGAGCGGATCGCACTACTTTGCTGCGACTGTATCGCGCACTGGTCCGATCAAAAATAGACTATGGGTGTATCATTTATTCCTCATCACGACCATCTGCACTGAGGCGATTAGACGCAGTCCATTACCGGAGCATTCGATTGGCTATTGGTGCTTTTCCCACTAGCCCAGTTATGAGTCTTTACGCCGAATCTGCAGAACCTCCTCTGCGTTATCGGCGTGAAATCCTCTTGGAAAATTACGGCTGTGTGCTTAAATGTATGCCTTAACATCCAACGTTCCCTTCGTTTTCTCATATTGCGCTAGACGAACGTTATAGGAATAGCTCTATTAATCCAAGGTTAGCAGGTGTTCGTTTCTAAGAAAGCACAACATTGAAATGCCTATGCTAAGGGGGAGAGGGTGTTCCCCCTTGGTTACGTGCGACATCTCACTTAGTTCTTGGGATGTCGATATACCGGACGTCTACGATGCTTACGTTTAGTATCCGCTCCTGTTTTTTAGAATTTTTGTCAGGTTACACTGGCCTAGTCTTGATCTACACCGATGGATCTAAGTGCACTAACAGTGTTGGATGTGCTTATGTTCATGGAACCGAAACCTATGCATTCGGTTTTTATAATAACACATCCATTTATAGTGCACAGATGTATGCCATTTACCGAGCCATATTGTATGTGCTCCGTCGAAAATTGGGAGACTGTCTCATTTTGAGTGATTCTCTTTGTGCACTTCAGAGCCTTCGTGAGCTGTACAAAAACCGCTCCATTGTTTGCGAATCCAGGATGCCCTCCATGTTTTATATTCTTCTGTCGTTAATGTGGAAGTTGCTTGGATACTTGGTCACGTTGGCTTGCATGGAAATGATCTTGCTGATTTGGCAGCTAAGACGGCAGCTACAGAACCCAGTGTTATAATACCTCGTGTAACGTAGGAAGACCTTAGGCTTGTTGTGCGGAGAACGGTGCTGTCGTGCTGGTGCGAGGAGTGGTTAGCACTTCGCGGAAATAAGCTTAGAGTAGTGAAGTACATTCCGATAAACTGGGTAACTTCCTCTCGCGTATCTCGTCGTGAGGAGGTAATTTTGGCTCGGTTGCGTATTGGTCACTGCAATTTTACGCACGTTATCGTTTTAAGGGTGAATCTGCTCCTATTTGTCCGCTTTGTGGCAAAGGTCTGTCGGTTCGTCACGTGTTTGTACAGTGTATTGCTCTAGCACATCATCGGGACTGTCTGCAACTGACGGACAGTCTTGCAGAGGTCTTAGCATATGGTAAACAAGCGGTTTAATAGGATTTTTAATTATTTGTCAAGAGTGAATTTCCAAATGCGGATTTAGTCATCTTAATAGCAGGTGTTTCCTATTGATAAGTTTAGTTTTATATATATATTTATATCTATGCATGACTTGTGCTATTTTATATTGATATTTATTTCTGGCTTTTGCTATGATTTTATGTTGATATTTATCTCTGACTTTAGCCTTAATATTATTTTTATTGAGACTTGTCTCTGGCCTTTGCCTAAGAAATTGTCTTCTGATCTTTATCTCTGTCCTCTGCCATGGTCCGTTTTACAAGGGTGCTAATGACCTTGCTGTTGAGCGCCCTTAAACAAATCAAATCGGAAGCTGCTTGCTCGCGGTGGCGCTCTGCAGCTACGTCAATTGTAGGTTAGGATGAATGTGATTCAGCACCGTGGTGTTTCGTGAGACTTGCTTCCTTTTCGCTATTCCTATGTTGCTTCGCTCGTATCCCCGATGATGCTTCTCCTTCGAAACCTCAAACCCTCCCCGAAGAGGGATAGGAGGAGGCCCCTCCTAGCCCCCTCCCAGTGGCGATCATCCGCGATTGTCTCTTTGGCCTCCTCATGCGGTTATTCTGCAAAGAGGAAATGGGGATTTGGGGAACGGGGGCGGGTACCGCTACTGAAACCCGGAATTAAGTGGCGATAGATTGAAGGACTCCCATAGAATAGCATCTAAGTACAATAGATCGTTCAGGGACCTTGATTACACACTGGACTGGTAGTCCAGTATAGCCTTGGGGAAAACATGCAGATGATATGCAACTTAACCTATGGAACTGAGAGTTAGCACATTTAGGTTCATTTGTGTAGGTGTACTGAGAGACTATGCGTTCAGAAATGTGGAATGGAAAATTTGCAAGCATTCGGTATTATCGATCCATTCACTAGTGGTTTAATAGTACTTAGATTATCCTATGGCGTATTTGAAGTGCTGCGTTGTATTGTCCACCTGTGCTTCGGTGCCTCAACGGTTGCTGTAACAAACTAAGGTTAAGTTGAATTAAGTAATTATTTAAGATCTGGTTTATGCTAATGAAATGTGGATTAATTTAGAGCATGTATGACTTAGCAATTGATAAATCGAAGCGAACAGTAGTATTGTCGGAACTTCCGGCTGGAGTCCCGGTCGGGACACGGTCGATCGTTGGAGCTTCTCTGCTTCTTTCTATTACTTTCTCTACTGAAGTGGTTCTTGTCACCAGTGCTGCTCCGCTGAAACTCGGATGCCTCTTGTAACTTTTTTACCCCACCCTCAAAGGGGGAGAACGGCGACATTACCTCGCCATCAGCCAGTGTCGATGAACCAAGGAAATCTTACGTTGCCTCCTTATGAAGTTAGTCTACCATATGTAGGTGAGTGATAGGAGATGGTGGATGGGTTCCGCTCAGGCACTCCTGTAGTGAATTCAGAAAGATGAAGGTTTTCAAGTCGTGCATGCAAGAGCAATAGGTCTGCAGTGGACCTAGGTAACATTCTTGACCGAGATCCAAAATAAGCGTTCGGGAATTAATGGTGTTTCATTATCCTGCAGGGGTTCCAGGTGTAGTGTGAATTAGAGACATGCACATGTCGTTAGTTATGCTTTAGTGTGGGGTTGTTGCTTTTTCTTGCACTGATAACTATTGGTCTCAAAAGATTAGTGGCGTTTTTAAACTAATGGATAACTCGCGTTGTTTGCATCAATGTGACTCTAGATCAGTGTTCCGTTAGTTTCTTGAATTACGCATTGATTGGTGTTGCACTGTCTTACGTTTAATCTGATTGGCTGCTGTCTGCGAAATCGTCTCTGTACACTGTTTGTTACGTCATGTTCATTACTATAGAACTAATTATACAAACAATTCCATGTAAACGTTAAATGTGTCATTTATATGTATGTATGTATGTATGTATGTATGTATGTGAGTGTATGTGTGTATGTATGTATGTATGTATGTATGTACGTATGTATGTATGTATGTATGTTTGTATTATGTGGGTGTGTGTAAAACAAAATTACTTGAGGATTATTGCTGTTAAATAAGTACGTGATGCGTGTGTGTGAGGGAATGCACGCATCAGTAATGATTGGTTATGGCTAGGTCCCTACACTGTCTAATTTTTTTGGATATAAATTTCTGGCCCTCCGAGGCCTGCGGGTCTCTAAATGAAGCTAATGGCCTTGGGTGCTTACCATGGATAATCCGTGGTTCCCTAGTGTTCTATTAAGTTCATTACATTGCTCTTGTTTTTCTCGTGTAGATTTAAGTTGAACTGTTTAATGAACTCCTCTATGAAATGCAGTTTCAGCATTTGTATAGCAAGAACGCCGGTGCCACTTCCGGTAGCATCACAACAATGCGCAGTGTTTTATTTTGCATTATTTGGAGGCTTAAGATGTTAATTTTAGCTGCATGTTGCCATACGGAGGCAGCGTAGATGAGAATTGGTCTACACACTATTTAATGAGTTGTTCCATATTTTAATGTTAAGGTCCAGTTTGTATTCATAATTGGGTAGGTTAATCATGTTGGCCATTTACCTTGGCCCCTACAACGTTGATGTGTTGTTTCCATGTAAAGTTATGGTCCATTATCACACCTTAACAGATCACGTGACTGTTCCATTCGATAGGCTCCTCCATAAATATCACTGGTTGCAGTCCGTGCATATTGTGACGGTGATTGTGTCGATTTGTAAATACTCTTGCTTGACTTCTCCAACTGTTTATGCTCCATTTCGTCAGCCATTTCTCATGTTTGTTCAGTGATTTATTTACCTAGCTTGTACTATACTGCATAATTGATTGGTAACTAAAACCTATCATCGGCATATAAATACCTCTCTGCTGTTGTGGTACCTTATATGTAATGTTTGTTTGGAAAAAGGGTTGATCCCAGTAAGTTTCCTTGACGGCCCTGCCCTAATTAGGGGCCATGATGATACGTTGTTCATTTAGCGCAGAACGATCTGGTAGTTACGTAATCTTTTATAATGGACATCATACAGTACTTGAATCAGAAAGAGATACAGTTTTGAGTAAGCCGACATGCCAATCCCGGTGCAAGGCACCAGTAAATCTTTTTTGTGCTGAAAGCTCTTATTATGGATGCTATAAAATCGAAGAAGTTGTAATGCTGTTGAGTATTGTAATCTGACTCCAGATTGCACATTTATGTATGTTGTTTGAAGTAATATGAGTGTTGGTGTGTTTTAGTAATATTTCCTCTAATATTTTATTCATGGTGCCTTGAAGACTAATTGCCCTAAAGTTTTCGGGTAGCGAATGATTTTGTCCATGCTTTAGGAAAAATTAGTATTTTTGCTTCAAGCACTGAGTAGGGAAACTGCTTTTCTCAGTTTATGATGTATGCTTATTTGCAACTTTGACGCTTTGAGGGGGAGCTCTTTTGGTGTTTTTTTAGGACTTTTGTCTGGATCTGAGTCTTTAATTGTGAGTAGATGCATAATCCACTTAACTTCCACTGAATTTGTGTTACGTGTTTTATTGTATACCTGCGCCACTCCTACGTTATTTCTCATTGCTGCCGTTTCATTTAAAAATGCATGATCATACAAATAGGAATTCGGTTTAAAATCCTCAACGGGATTTACAAAAGTGTTAAACTTGTCTTAGGGAGGATTAGCTATTCCATTTGCAATGTGGAGGGGGATATTGTGTGTAAGTTATCGTGAGCATTTTGGCTATTCTCCAAATCGTCGGATTTTATGGTTTGATTCTTGCTATCGTTTCATACCATCGGTTTCTAGTAAAATTCACGAATCCACTCGCTACCTTAAATCCTTAGTTTCATGTATTTCTTGCAATGTATTCTTGTTCTGGATTTTTGACATTTTCATCTGGCACCGTTTCCTTCATGTAATGCTAATATAGTGTCAAAATGTGTTTGATTTATGGACGCTCTTTAACTACTTTGGTACTTAGCGTCCTATTCTATATTGGGCGTGAAAGACCAGTAATTTTGCTCAGAGGCCTCTTTATCAGGCTTGAGGTTCTTTTACGTGTCGTGAATCTACGACACGGGACCGCCGACTTTACTTCCCTTCCGCAGGAAGTCATGCTATGGATTTCTACCCCGAAAAAATCCATCGCTCTCGCCGGACTTGAAGCCGCAACCTCGGAAACTAGACGCTAGTATAGTAACTACTATACCACGGAGGATGGCAATATAGTGTCGCGAGGGAATCTGTTGTGTTTGGGTACTTAATTGAAACGTGTTATTCTGTTGTTTGTATAACTTCTTCTACGACATTGTTATTTATGCTTGAATTATTTCATTTATTATGAAGTGATTAATATCTATTTTTATGTAATGTGTATATTTTAGTTAATAATCTGCATTGATGAGCTGCGTTAAATTTACATCTCTCTCTCTGTATATATTATATACATATATATATAAAATCTGTACATGCACTTTTTATGTATGAAGATGCCAACATTGACTATGATTATAGTCATATTTTGTTGTTCTTTGACAATTAAGTAAATATGAAATATGTTCTCTAGTCAAATTCATTTTTGGGTGAACACAAAATCTTTAAATGCTGATAATTAACAAACTATTAGAGAAAATCGAACAAACCACACGGCAATCAACTCAAAAACGGTAGAAAGTAGCTGCCATATATAAAGAACTTTTGTTGTAAAGAACATTTGTTTTTAGAAACATGGAATTCTAAAAATTTTAAATATCGCCCTCCTAATATACTCTTGTATATAATACCTGTTGCTGTTTAAAATTGAAGTTATTCCTCTGGTATTAAATGATAGTAATAAACAACGTTAATTTATTAAATTTTGAGCTTTAGTAACAAATATTTTTCATTTTCAAATGAATCTAAGTTCTATAAATTGTTCAACATTGGGATTTCGTAGAACACACCTAAAAGTATTTGGAATTGATTACTCTAGATAAACCTTTAAAACACACAACATTGTGTTTTTAAATGCATCTTACACTGATAATTGTATCGAACTGACAAGCTGTCCTTGACTATAGATAATTTTATTGTGATTTTATAAAGCTTATGGAAACAATTAGAAAAAACGTTCCTAAAAGTTTAGGACAGGCTAATCGAGAAATCAGCCGCTTAAGGCGTTGGTGCGTTGTATCTTATGTAATTAATAACATATTTTCTCTAAGTTGTCGTACTAATGGATTTGGTTTTTGGCATAGCCGCTGCTTGAGCGCGCAGCCATTTGGCGACGATTATTATAGATAGTGTTGCACAATGTCACGATCTACTTATGTACGTCTTACTCTGTGGTTGAGGAAGATGATGATAAATCGTGGAGCACAGAGTTATTAAACAATATTACGTTTTGCTCCGGCTTGGCGGGTGTATAGCATTTCATAGTTGACAGTTGTGGTATTTTATTCTTCCGTGGAATAAGTTGTGTTGATTTCATTGTATCGAAATGTGTACGTATATTTAAAAGTAGTTTATTATTAGAATGAAACAGTAGTGATAAGAAAAAGCTGTTACCCAGCAAAACTACAAAATGAAAGATACATAGCCATTCACAACGTAAAAGTTGTCATTAAGGTGTATATGAAAGTGAATTGACCGTGAAGTGTAGGAGTGCGGTGTTGTACGTTATTAGATTTATGTACTTATTTTCGATACAGTAATTAAGTAGTGTTTATATCCTGAGTGAATATTGTTTTTTTTCGAAGTGTTGTATATTTTGCACGGGAGTTATAGGTACTGCATGAGCTGCAGCACTTCTCACTCCGACCCCGCCCTTCTGAATTGGTAAGCAAGATCTTAAAAACGTTTTATTATTCTATCATGCAGTAAATTAATAATACTGATGTTAAGCGCATTTACAATTTAAATAAGAATCCTTTTCCTGTTATTTGCTTTCATTATGTCCACTATTGTTACGAATGCAGACCATTACCTTCAATTATTTTCTGAAATGTTTGAAGCAATAATTCTTTACAGACTTAACCAACACTTGCAGTACAGAAATTAATTGTAAAGAATACCGCACATTTGTGGTCAGAGGGAAATTTCAATTGAAAATGCCACATATTCTCTTACAAATGAAATGTTAATAAAAACATATAAGCAGGAAGAATTTTTTGCCATATGGGGTAGGCCTTTAACTGTATTAACTATGACATAATCCGCGTGAAATTTAAATTCTGTACCCTAAAACATAACGTAGAAGAGGTCACATCATACTTACGGAACAAGAAATGAAGGAAATAGACAAATATAAGGCACATAATCAGTTCTTGTACTGAAAACATTAAGTAATGCAGTTCCTCAAAGTTCAATACTGCCCTTCAGTTGTTTCTTATATGTACATAATCTACCTCTCCAAATCAAAGATGGGTTAGTGTGATCCTGACACTAGTGTATTCGTACACATTACTATCATTGCGGGTGAATTTAATATTAGGTTAATTGGTGTGCTTGACAAAACGTGTAAATGGTTTGAAACAAACATACTTGCTCTTAGTTTGCATGAAAAACAAATGTATTTTACACTTTTGTATTACCAAAATTCAAAAATGATAAAGGAAACAACAAATGCATTAAAAAGCTGACTCACTAAACTCCTGCATTAGTAGATCATTTAAAACGGAAATCCCATATTGTTCTGTATCTGTTAATAGGCTCATCGCTACTCTAGTAACACACATCTGAATTAATCTGAATTGCTTAGGATGACTGAATAAACTTAGTCAACACCAAAGTGTGCAAGCGAAACAAGCATGCATTCCTTAACATTGGAAGAACCTACCTCACAATGTTACCAGATTTGGCTAAATTGTCATACTTTTGCCTGCATTTGTGTCACTTTTGCCCGCATTAGGTCTTACTTTTGCCCACGTAAATTAGGAATAAGGAAGTGAAAAGTAATGAAAATAATTACCTTAGGAGTGAGTTTAGAAAATGATGTGGTCTCTCCAATATCTGGTGCCCACCTACACACCCGTTTTAGGTGTTTTACTTATATAGGCAAATAGCGTGAGGAAGCCAACAAACGTAGCCATTTTCCATGCAAAGTGGGTACTGCCAACCTAAATAATCAGTGAAATGTACTGAATATGCGATGTGCTGTTGTTTTGTGAACGTGAATCATTGGAGTTTTAGACGCGCAGATCCCTGGGCTACGCTCTGTCGTCGCTTCGCACTCGTTGCTGCACTCCTCTCCTTCTAAAAAACATCCCTCGGCTACACTTTGAGGCTGAGGGCCCTCAATCTCTCGGCTACGCTTTGAGGCTGAGTATCTTACCGGCTTCGGTGACATTATTCATATTTTGGCAGCATTACGTAGAGCAGCTTAAGACCTAATGCGGGCAAAAGTGACACAAATGGGGGCAAAAGTATGACAATTTACCCCCAGATTTTGCTATATAAATGAGACAACTATTTTGGGCGGGTGGGCAGGCCAAATTCCTTCGTCGAGACATCTCTTACTAAATCAACTCCTCATTACTTCTAGATTCCTCTACATATTGAATTTCATCGATTCGATAAGTATTATGCATGTTGTAGTCTTATTGACATATACAGAATTTTGTCTATTTTCACATTATTTTGAAATATTGAAACAGATTTCAACAGCAGAAATACAGCAGAATCATATCCAGAACCCTCTGCAGAGGCTTGTTATGTATCATGCATATAAAAAAAAAATTCTTTCTTGTTAATAACATTTATACCAACATTTGGAATTAATTCATCAGAAATTTATAAATGAACAGTTTAAGTACCAGTAAAACTGACATATAGATAGAGTCTTACTGTGGGTGTGTCAAAATATTCATTCCATTACTGACCAGTTTTAAGAAGCAGTCATACAAGAAGAAGTTCTTACCTGCATTTAAAAGTAATCAGTTTAAAAATAGCTGGCTACTCTCGATAATTCTTTAATAATCATTGTGTTTGTAATTGAAGTCCCACAATCAGGTAATTTTGAATTCTTGCAGGTGATATGAACCTTAACTTATGGAATTGTGAGAGAGAGATTTGCATTCATTTATATAGGTGTATTGAGAGATCACGCTGTTAGTATTTCTCACTGAAATAGACATAGTACCATAAAAGAAAAATACATTATGTTGCGTTTTTTCTAACTGTCAAAGGAGAACATTGCCATAATGTTTGCATTTTCTTCTTTCATGTTGCAATGCAAGTCACTCCAAACTCCCGAGTAGCAAGAAAAGAAACGTTCACAGTCAACATTAGCACATGGATACCACACTGACCGGGGAGCTCTGCCACTAAACTCAGGATGACTGTCAAGCAAACTACGCAGAACTTTCACAATATTTATCTTTCCATCTCGCAACATAATTTGATTGGTTTGCTCTTGAAGTTCACTGAATCATTCTCATTCTTAAAGAATGGAATATACTTCACTGTTTTCACTACTGCTGAATCGATATTGCTGTTAACGATGAATATTGGACTAAACACTTCATGTGCTGAATACAATTTATTAGCAGAGTCTTCAAATATCAGAAACTGCAATTTTGCAATGCTGCGGTGTTTTTCACAGGTGATCTAACATCTCCTGGAACATCTGCACTCCTGATACAGTTTAACTCTTCTGTTTCACTATAAACATTCCCTACTTTTACTACTTCAAAATTTTTCAGTATTTCCCTGAGGTTTCCATTAAGTGTAGGACTTGTTGGGTATGGAGCCCTTCTAGTTCAGTGATGTAGTCCACTAAATCATTGGCATGTTCCTTGACGAATGTTACCTCTGCTGAAATTATACGTCATCATTTGTCAGTGATTTCGTGAAATCAATACTAGCTTTGCTGATGAGTCCGGATCTTCTAACTGCACGACCTCAATTATACCACGAAGATGCTTTTCAATGTAGAAAATGGCCTCGAACCAAGTATTCCAGCTTGTCAGCACTGGTACGGGAAAAGGTATAGGTTTCTCAAATGGATACTTTTCTTTGAGAAATTGAACATTGAAGAAGTTTTTTTTTTTTTTTGCGTAATATATTATGTATATTATTTTATCTGCCCCGCAGTTGGTAGCCAACTTATAGTAGTTGTTTTCTTCTAATGTTGAAGTTTTTACTGTTGTTGTTGTTAGCTACATGCTTGGAAGCCAACTTGAAGATGATTTGCTGCTGTTGTTGTGTAATATATGTTTACGTAAACTTAAAGAATTGTTTTATGTAATAATAGTTGCTTTATGTGGTTTGCAACACGCTTTGCGTCAGTTTAGAATTTGATGCTTACATAATATTACTTATGTATGAATCTGCCTCGGCTGCGTCAGTCTTACTTTAGAGCCATGTATCTTGGGTAGGGTGCGGTATGACAATTATTGTAGACATCACAGAATTAAACTTTTAAATTAACTTCTTTTATTTAAATTCTTACACATATTTATACAGCACTACACTTTTTAAAGAACTGTGAGAAACTTTTATACATTCACTTAGCGCGTATATCTGTTTTTACTATTCACCCGTAGAGAACACATTTCCCATCTGTACTCTATCAAGTCTCGTCAGCAACTGAGTAACCTCAACGGTCAAAACCCATAAGCATCAGTATTGCAAGTCTCTGATTGGCTAATTCTAGTCCAATAGAATATCTGTATTTAACTTCAAACTTTTCTTTGCTGTTGATTGGCTATTTAAAACTGTTACAGAATTTACGTCATTGTCGCTCTAATCATGACCAGTACATTTCAAACTCTAAACACATTATTGCCATAAGGTTACCTCATTATTACTCATTGTTAGCAACTTAAAACTCACAGTTCTTGCATTATTAGAGTATGTAATGTATTCACATAACATTATTAAAATATGTTTACAATAAAAATAAGCATTTGCAATGACTGTTACATACAATTCAAATAATTATTACATACTTATTGTTTCAAGGCGGGCTGTTATTGAATTTACTTATTGTAAAATACAATTGAAATTATTTAGGTATTAAAATACTGCCTCAAATTACAGGTGCATTCTCTTTCTCGTATTGAGAAACACAGCTTTAACCTTAGCTACCGCTGCATTAAGTTTCGTCAGTTCTTTCATGAACATGCATCCCACCAAATTTAGCTGCTTGTGCCTAACACTGAATGTGAACTGCGTCCTTTCCGAGGAAGACAGGAAACTGAAGCACTATGTCACATGTTTTGCACTGTCGCTTACCGTCTGAAGGTATTGTCGTAGTTAATAGAGTACTTCTGTACAGAATTAAGTATTGCCCTTCTGCATGAGTTTGCATCAGCTGCTTCCAGAATATGTACATCAGCAACATACAACTTCTGCTCTAGTTTTGGTTGAAGAGGATGAAATAACATGACAAATACCATCGACCCAACTGATCTGTCGTTTCGTCACATAGTAACATAACCTTCTGACCACAGACTGCTTCTTTCACTTGTTGATCTCTTTCATCTCTCAGCAGTGAAGTATACTTCTCTCTTAACAATCTAACTTGCACCAAATTTCCAGCACCTGTTAAAAAAGATGTTAGGAATTAATGTTATAAAGTTCTGTTTGTGAAGTGACTAATAATAATAATAATAATAATAATAATAATAATAATAATAATAATAATATAATTTTGGTGGTGATCTATTCAACATACCTTCAATGAATTCATTTATCCATTCGTTAATAGCAGGGTGCTCCAGTTTGTCTAGTTGTATGTTCGTTTTAAGAAAAGACTCCATAGCCCTCTTGGCAAAACTCCCTTGCAATAACTTTTGTTTACATCAAAATTATGCTGTACAATGCTCTGTTGTCTCTTATGACAAGGGGATGTACTGGCTGTAGATGACCTCTTCAGTTGTTGGTGTTCCTCACTTCGCACATGCTAGGTACACGTATGTTTTCTATCCCAAGATATCATACAGTTACAATATTGATACATGTTGGTTTTGGAATTGGATTCATATAATCTGTCATTTTTAAATTCAAGAGCCCTTTCCTTTGCACTAATGCTCACGTTGGGCATAATATAAACAGAACACAAAGATAAAAACAACAATGCTTAGCAAAACCTTGCTGACCAGCTTCTTAAGCAGAATGATGCATGCACATGAGTCGAAGTGATAAAGTGGGAACAAGTTAATCTTGTAAGACTGTGATGCACTGTTTCCAAGTTCCAACTCTAGTAAATTCGCATTATTGTACATATAAAAGTGATAAAGTTGATATATTCGCGTTATTGTCACATTTTGTTTTATTTCATGAAATAAATTGTCTAATTTTCGAATTGTTAACAACATTATGTATAGGTAACTTTTCCCAAGCAGTTTAGGGAATATTTTTAAAAAGTTGGTGTTATCGCAAATGCGAAAAACGCAGGCCGTACCTATATAATACAGATCATGGTGGTTCACTTCATGTATGTTTTTTTTTCTTTTCTTTTTCTTTTCTTCCCTTTAATGTTTAATGCCTGTTCTTACCACATACTGCACCACAGGTGGTTGTCACTGATGATGCATGAAACAAAGTGGTAATCGGGAAGGAAGCATTCCAGGGCTAAGTTTATGGTATCTCCTCAGCATTTGCCAGTTATGACGACTGAGGAAAACCTGGAAAAAGCGTTGGTCCATGGAGGGGGGGACTTGGCAGAATTTAAACCATGGTTCATGAGTCCATACCTTAATGACCTTGGCTAGCCATGTTGGTGTATGTAATTCAGCATAATCAACACACATTAAGGTGATTACATTCTGATCTTCCACTTTGGTAGACCATCACAGTTATAAAAGAATTTCTGTGCAGAATAACAGTCCTTTTTACACAGATATGTTTTAAGAGAGGTTAAGAATTTCTTAGATGTTGGAGAGTAGCCTAAGAGAATCTGGCAAGGTGTTGAATATTTTGATACACTCATAATAATTCCGTTTTCTTAGCAAGTTAAGGGAACATGTACATCAAACAGTCATTATTTGGTGACATCTGCACGACATTACATAAAAATCATATTTAACAGGAACTAAATAAGATAAACTGTGATTTTGCAGACACGTTTAAACACCTATCAGTGAATGGCTTCTGTGACTTTCATTAACCTATTCAAATTATTTTAGATTTTATAAACATATTGATATTATATAGATTATAAGTAAATGCATTCTATTCAGGAACAATTTTTAACTACAGTCAGTGAGGTTTAAGTAGTCGTGTCTCTTTTAGACAGAGAAAGAAATACTTACCATCTCGCTCTCACTCTATGGTGACACAGGCAAAGCAGATACACCAGCCAAACACACATCAGTGGCGGGGTGCCCCTCCTCCTCTCCGACTGTTGTTCTCAATTCTCCGATTCACTGTCAGAAACTTAAAATGAATCTTCGTACTCATCATCCGATTCCGATTCTTCTAAGTTTATGACTAATCTGTCCGTAATTTCTTCTACCAGACCGTCTTTCTCCCAGCAAAACTGTTCAGTGTTTTGTATACCCTCACACGCCCTTTTCCAGTTGCCTGGAGTCACTTTTGTAATCGCATTATCAAGCAGCGCTTTTAGATCACCACTTTTAAATGAAATATTATGTTTGGCAACAAGAGGGAAATCATTTTCATAACCATCACACTTCCACATCTTATTTCTCGTATGGTTTATATTTACCCACGTTTCATCAAGGTGCACTATAGGCCTACCAGTAGCCCTCAGTTCCTTCATTCGTCTTAAAAACTGAAATTGTTTAGAAACAATATTCATTCATTCCATTAAAAAGCGTCTTCCTTTCAAATTTTTGCTATAACTGAAATGGAGCTTTTTAAGAATTTTTATTAACGACCACACGCTTCCTTTCAGTACGTCTTTAACTAGTACGTCCTGCAAACTAGGGAGAAAGTCTGTACGATATAATGAATAGATTGTTCACTTAATAACAGCTGCCGTGAATGAGTATTTCTGTTTTTTGCGATCTCCTATTAGGGCGCTTCTTGCCTGGAGCTTGCAACCTACCACTACTAGCTTCAGCATTTTTGTGTTCTTTTAAAATTCGCTGGACGGAACGAGCAGAAATACCTGTAGCAGCAGCAGTTCTGTCAACTATACTTGTCACTGAAATAGTCGGTTTTCCACATTTCAATGCGTCACATTCATCACTGAAAAAACTGTGAACTTTAACTACCATTTCCCTACCATCTGCTTTTAGAACTTTCCCTCGAAACCCAGTTCAAAAGAATACAAATACAACCAAAACTACTGGAAAATAATTAAACATTATATCCAAATGTTGTAACACTGAAAACATCCACAAAATAGCAAACCCACAGCTCATACTTCACTGCAACCTACAGTCACCATACAATAGAAGTCAGAGGGTTGTGGGCTTTTATGGGTCTGGAATTTCCACAAATCGCAAAAAGAACTAGTTGCTGTCCCACCCCCTCTGCTAGACAAAGATAGCACTCTGTGTGAGACAAGGACAGTAAAAACCTGCCAAGCTAAACCTCACAGAGTATAATATATACATTGGAGGTTCATCAAATTTGTACATGATATTTAGAAAGTTAGCATCAACATACTGTAGTAAACTTGGCTTACTTTAACAACTGTAAACCAAAATAAACTTTTATTTCTTGCAATTCAAATTTTGATAGTTTTTTTAAATAAAGTTGTATTTAAAATAAGACATTTGTATTTACCAGTTAAGAGGACTGAGGAAAACCAGAGAAATCCTCAGTTTGGGAGGATGGTCTTGGCAGGATTTGAACCGCAGTGTACTACCTGATATTTTCATTGATGTATGATTTAAACTGGCGGAGAAATAAATTTGTGAAGTCATAAAATTTGAGGCATTAATGAAGAAGTTAAGGAAACATATTGAAAATCCCTGACCTTGACATTTTATTCTTCCTACAAATGAAAACCTTTTTTCACTGCAAAATCAGGTATTGCACAAAACACATTCCTCTATTTAATGCATGAAAAATAATTCTGTAAACACAACATACAAAAAAGTTGAAAAATCGGTATATTTTTCAGACAATTGTAAAACTAATAATATTCAAGACATTGAAAGCTACCAAAACAAGTAAACTGTATTACTATTTGTTCTTTCTATCTATTAAAATTGAGAATTCCATCTCCATTAATTTGGCTACTAGAATTTTTAAAGCTGTATATGAATACTTTTGTCTGCCGTTATAGCCAGATGTGGAAGGTTTTAAATGCTGTGCATAAAATTAATAAGCTTTAAAGATTAAAAGATGAAGCTTAGTAACAGAATGAAAAGCTTACAGAACAGTATCATGCCATTAAAACCGAATGGGCACAGTTGATGGTGAAATTCTAATAATTGTGGATAGTAATGAACCAGCCTAAAGAAGGATTAAATGTTAACAAACAAGACATTAACAATACCAAAGAAAGATATTTGTTGATTAAAATATGGAGTTAGAAACAGAAATAAAACATACAGGTTTTTAGGGTTAATAATAATAATAATAATAATAATAATAATAATAATAATAATAATAATAATAATAATAAGAACCACCACAAAAACAACAGATGAAGTTTGTTGATTTCATCTCTCTGTGTGTAGAGAGGGAGAGAGAGAGAGAGATATCTTTGCAGCTACAACTTACTGTAAATGTTTGTTCTATTTTTAGAAAAACAAGTTCTGAGGCTCTCTTTAGTAGATGAGGTGACATTTCACTCCTTTTTTTATGCCAGTTCAGATTTACTTCACTGAGCACATCTATATTTATGGCTTTTCTGCAACTTGATGTTTCTTTTCTTTGTTGCAGATTATACTTCAGAACATAAGTATAATGGGTGGCATTTTCTCAAGAACAATGGATGAAAATCTGAGGAAGAATCAGGATTTCATTGCTGAGATGAACAAAGTTACGGTAAAGAGCATTAATACTACTTGATAATATTAAATTGCAGGAGAGTTAGTTGTTTGTTAGCACTTTGTAAATCTTAACTTGCCGGATGCTAGCAAGATTTGGTATGACTAGATGAGAGTAAATGCTTTGAAGAGCTTATGTGACAAGTTAAATTATTGCTCATTGAAAGATGTGGGTGGAACTGTGCATAACTAATGGGTATTCAGTAATGTTGCTCCCAACCTCTCCCATGGGTGCGTAATGGCCTGGCAACCTTTGAAAAATTAAATTTGCTAAAATCATGCATAAATAGTATTACAGAATAAGAATTTAGTTGGTATTATGTAGTGGAACTGAAACAGAACCTGGTGGAGGTGAAGTCACCTGATTAAGTAGCCAATAAAAATGCAGAGGTGAAAGGGGGCATACGATTTTGATTTTGCACAAACTAGAACTCATTAATTACTTATCATGCATTTGCAATTCCCTTTTAATCCCTAATTACTTGATAAAATTAATTTCGGTAATATCGGATTCTTAAAGCATACCATTTGTCAATCCTACTAGCACATGTAACTGTATGATGAAACTTTGTATGGTTAAATAAGTGTAAATTACAAAATGTAAATCCATTTTGTAACAGAGATTACAACTTCATTTTTGATGAAATAAACTTTGGCTAATGCATGTACCACATAACTATTAAAGCATAACCTCACGCAATTCCACAATAAGTAAATAACCTTAAAGTGTAAATAGATTTCGTAATGGGGATTACGTCATTTCTGATGAAGTAAACTTAGGCTAATGCACATACCACGTAACTATTATATCATAACCTTGTGTAATTCTGCAATATGTAAATAAGATTTCATAATATACGCTTATTTAACTAATACAAACTTCCATCATACAGTTACATGTGCTAGTGTGATTGACAAATGGTATGCTTTAAGAACCCAGTATTACTGGAATTAATTTTATCAAATTATTTGGGGATTAAAAGGGAATTGCAAATACACAATAACTAATTAATAAGTTCTATTTGCATAAAATCAAAATCGTATGCCCCATTTACCTCTGCATTTTAATTGGCTGCTTAATCACATGACTTAACCTCCCTCAGGATCGGTATCAGTTCCATTTTCGGTCCTTTCTATAAACACAACTTCCCTTTATACATCACTTCTGTTCCCAGTGAATGCGGACTGCAATTCCTTCTTGCCAACCTCCATATATTCGCTATATAATTTCTCAAAAGTTGGTATGGTTTAGCAATATGCAGTATTGGGAGAGGTTGGGAGCAACATTACACTGATATTTTAGTTTATCTAAAATTGTTTTACTTGCATGGTCTGGGTGCCAAAGTATATATAAAAATATTTATGTGTATGGTTTGTCTCCTGGATCAGAGATGCATTTTAAGAGGCTGTGTATGTGAGGAACTCCAGAATGTCCAGCAATTGTCTTGTCTAACAATTTTGAAATGAAGTTATTTCCTATATAAAACATGTTTGACTTCATGTGAAAAGGGTGTTAAAGGTGGCACTTAATTCCAGAGAGTTTCTTGTTTATGTTATTATTCTAAGCAGGATTGTCAGATATCTATGTGGTGTAGTGGTTACCTCTAATTCCCGAGGTCGCAGTTTCAAATCCGACCAAGGGCAATGGATTTTTTCAGGCGTAGAATCCTTAGCATGGCTTCCTTTGGAAGGGAAGTAAAACCGGTGGTCCCATGTCATTGATTTATGGCACATAAAAGAACCTCAAGCCTGATAAACAGGCCTTTGAGCAAAATTACTGGTTTTCACGCCCAGTATAGAATGGGATGCTAAGGACCGCAGCAATTAAAAAGCGTCCTTAAATGAAAAACTCAATTTAAGATATCTGAAATCAAAATAACAGACATGTGCATTTTGTCCCCCCCCCCCCCCCCCCCGTGCAACTGTGAAACACTTATGGCAGTATTTACAAAGTGTGCTTTGTACTTATTACTATTGCATATACTAACCAATCGCTAAATTCAGTTTAATTTTCTCTACAAAAAACACACAGCCTTCAATGCCAAACAGATATCTATTGAAAGGAAAAAGTAAGTGGCACAGCTGTTGTTATTATTAGGCATCGTATCCACTAGACTCGCCAACCCCCAAAAATTGCCATTTGTAGACAATGAACCATCAGTACCAAAACTACCATATGTCATTACAGGATAAAACTTACCAGGAATTACTTTTTGCAGTATAAATAGACAACAGTCAATCTTACCAACCCCAGAGCTGAATACTTTAGCATATTTTATATTTCAAGTTTCAAAATACTGAAATTGATAGGAACTGTCCAGGATGTAGGACATTTAGCACAAATACGGGGCATCTAGCAACCCTGATTCCAAGAAAAGTTGGCTTACCTGGGATTACATGGCTGTATTTTTATACACAGGGTCATAGTCATGGTGCAAGTTGCTTTATTTGTTACTGGAATGACACACACAAAAGTGGTATGAAAGAATAGAACACATGTGTAAGTTTGCTGAACATTACAAATGCTGGATATGAGTACTCTGGGTAATACATCAGATGTTTAAACAGTTTTCCAGTTCCTGTCAGACTTGTCTGTACTAAACAGTTTAACACAGAGACTGCTATACACCCCTGAAGAAAGAGGAATATCGGCTGGAATATGAACACATTGTAAACTCAGCTGAAAACAATAGGTTCAACAAAACAATAATCGGCAAGAAAGTTGCAAAATTCAAATGGCAGAAACATATCAGACACTACAAAACTCACCCAGCAAAATCCTAGCTACACAATAAATTTAGCCTTGAGAAGTTACTTTGCAACAAGTTAAAGGACTCTATACCACAAGACAAAACGACTGGAATTTATAAGATTAACTGTTCAGCTTGCAACAAGGTATATATAAGCATGACAAAAAGAAATTTGGACATTAGATTAAAAGAGCACATGATATGCTTAAAATATAAACAAATGGATAAATCAGCAGTTTCACACTATTTTTATATGACCAACCACATCAAACCTAGCATTGCTTAAATTAATCAAATATACAGCGGAATTGGACATATGGAAAAAGAGGATCATCTTGAAACACAGCCCACAGTTAATGAATTTTGATTTGCCATCACCAAGTCTGGAAGTACATTTCACTCCCAAGATGCCACCACAACAGAAACACAACCAACACCACGGACCAGTCAGACAACTTCTGATGATGGGAGCAGTTTCCCAATTCCTAAAACAGTGAAGTAAAAATAAGTAATGTTAGTGTTACTATACTATATTCATTCTTAGGTTGATCCATGCCAAAACAAACCTACATGACCAGTGCACCTTGGTACAACATGGGAGCAATGCATGAGGAATGCAGTTCCTTACTAATAACCTAAATTTTAGAATGAGTTTACCCTTAAATGGTATAATATTCTATACAAATACCTATAAGTTTAATTAATGCTGATTTGTACCGTTAAACAGAGCTACAAGTTCCAACATGTAATTCATATGAATCACCTGACATCCGGGTATACGCAGATTATTGTTTACAGCCAGAAACCAGCAGTTTCTGCTAAGTATCATGGTGGACAGTGAAATTGCTCTTGTGTCTTCGTCGACTTACTAAAGCATAAGCCGTGCATACCATTGATTACTGGTGAAAAAACAATAATGTTGAACGTTTATTATAAGTTATGTGAGATTATGCAATGCTTCTCGTAAAAAAGTGATGAAATTAACTTCTGAGTTCACTGGTATTTGGAGTACAAGTATAAACAGTGCTCGTAAAGAAAAATCTGAAACGTGAAAAGTGATTAAATCCGGGAAAACAAAGAAAGCGTGTGAAGTACGCGATGCCAGAATGTGACAATTTTGTGCAGAATGCAATTTGTGTAACAGTGCACACTTTCTTTTTTTAAAAATGAGCTGCCAACAGTTGATAAAGTGCAGCTTTCAGAGAATAAATGTAAGTTATCCCAAAATTGTTATTTTCTTTTTTGCTCGTTTCTTTTATAATTGACTTTTGTTGTAAGTATCAATATTATCACCTTTAACCCCTAAAACCCCCCAGGGGCTCACCTTATGTGAGTATGGGTTTGGCATACCCGAGGTGCCCGAGCCTCTCATCGCCATATTCATCCCTTCATCCCTGTCCGGTCGAGGTGGGTTCATTCTCGTGACCGGGGGACTCAAGGTAGGCTCTCATACATTCTGTGCATTTCATTCCATGATGCCCTCGCCATCGTTTCTTTATTCTTCCTTCTATTTATGCACATTTCGCCCCCACGTCCATTCATTCACACATCTCTTTTCCTTCCTCACTGGCAAAACACCCACACCGTTTTATTTATTTTACCCTTTTCTTTTAATCCTCCTTGGACACAGCCTGACGGATACCCGCACACTGGGTGCGCAGCTGGGTGAGTGGGTAATGGCATCATCCCCACCACCCGGGGTCGTCATGTAGGGTATGTGTTCATATCCGCTGTTCAACTGCAGTCCTGCGGGGGGGCCATTGCATGAGCTGCTGACTTCTGACGGCGATTGGGTCCCTCTGTCTATGTTCTGGGAGGTGTGACCCTGGGGTGAGTTTGGTATAGATAGGCCACTCACCCAAGCCGGGGCAATGCCCGGGAAGTCAGAGCCCGAGGTCGGAGACGGTTGCAATGGTGGAGGATTTCTTTCGCTATGGAGCCTCTTTCTCCATTATTTCTAACAAGTGCCGAAAAGTTTTGGTAACAGAAGTAGCACCACTGACATCTGGTAGTTACTTAGTTATTATGCGAACAGAGGAACGACAGTCGTTTGAGAAGGTGAACCCTTTTATAGTACAGAAGGGCATTGACTCTATAGCTGGTTCAGTTCAATCCTGCACTCGACTTCAAAATGGGTCATTATTAGTACAAAGCAAGTACGATCAACAAACTAAGACCTTGTTGCGTGCTACGCTTCTCCACGGTTATCCCATCCGTGTTGAGAAGCACCGCACCTTGAATTCCTGTCGAGGCGTCGTCACCAAGCATAGCCTCGATGGTATATCGGACGAGGACCTTGTCGAATATCTTGCAGACCAAAAGGTGACAGCGGTGCATTGAGTGTTGGTACCCACTCGTACCCTGTTTATAACATTTGATGGCGTTGATCTGCCCACAAGCATTTCAGCAGGGTACGAACGTATTGTGGTTAGGCCTTATATTCCTAGACCTCTGCGTTGTTTTAAATGCTAACGTTTTGGGCATACGCAAGTCTCATGTAAGAGTGCCATTACCATCTGTGCATCATGTAGCCAGCCCTCACACGAAGGTACCTGTTCAACAGCCCCCATCTGCGTTGATTGCAAAGGGCCTCATTCTGCATCATTTGCCAACTGTTCGCGGTACTTGGATGAGAAGGAGATCCAGGTATAGGAGAAACTCTCCTTCACTGAGGCCCGGAGGCGTTACCATGCGCGCCAAACTTCGCTCCTGCGATTGGGTACTTTTAGTTCTGTTGTTGCCTCGCCTGTACCCCGGTAGGATGCTGAAACCTTGGGAAAGTAATGACCAAGGATCTGAGGAATATGCAGAAGAATATAATGAAGAGGGTTGGGATTCATCCTCAGACTGATATTTGCATTTTATTTGTAAACATATTCAATATTTTCTAAAATAAATTATATTCTAAACTAAACGTATTATTTCCTTGTCCATCTTGTACGTAATTGTCTGTCTGTGTATGTAATTTACTTATTACAAAAATAAAATATCTTTAAATATTTCAAGTAAATGGAAAAGAAAACAAAAAAATACCAATAAGGAATAGACAGAAGCAGTTCAGTTCAATAGCAGTTAAAACTAATCATTTTTCACTTACTGTTTTTTGGCAGATACATGAATTTTTGTCAAATACATGACAGGTGGTGAGATCATCGCCGCTATGAAGTACACACAGCTTTCTGACTTATACTAAAGCGAAAGGAACACAAATTAGTACCAAATTAATTTTTTCCGCATTTTTTGGTCAAATACCCCATTGTGTGGCGGTAGACAATTTCTTTTCCCACATTTGTAGATGAAAATGTTACCTCGTCTTCTGTGAATATAACTCTATTCCAGTTATAGTTGACATTTTCTTCTGAAAATGTGATGCAACATAATCTGTGATCGTCTGTAAAATGCTGCTTCTTAGCTGCCGATTGAGCAAAGAGCTCTGCTGTAGTCAAATGATGCAAGGCTATGCAGTTCGACTGAGGGAAATTAGAATTACTTCTAATTGTAGACACATGCTGGAAGGGATTGTGTTCTGCTTCCTCTAGAAGTGCAGTGTCCTGCTGAGGAGTGGAAAAAAGTTTTTGACCTGAACCAGGCCGATGACAAACATTCCCTTCCCTTGATAGCCACACCCATCTCATAGCAGTATATATAGGTACTTCAAATGTTCTTGCAGCCTGCGAGACAGAGTACCCAGCAACATTCACTAATGTAAGGGGAGATCTCCTTGTAGCTTTGTCTTTATATGTGTGCTCAGCCATACAAACGTCAGTATGTTTGCTAACATATCATGCAGAACTTCAAGGCTGTGAGGTGTACACACATGATCATGCCAGCGCCATTCATTACTGAAGAATGAGACTGAGTTTGCATATCCAATATTAAGTCAATTAAATATTTGGTTTAGTTTTTCACTTTAGAATTCTTAATAATATGGCACTTATTTTGAAAACGAAAAGATGATTTTTTGTGTTTTGATGTGAAGAATGTATTGTTCAAATTGCAGATAGTAGGTTGCATAATTATGTTTAGGAGTTTGCCCCACAGTTGTACACCAATTTGCAGAAGGTTATTTGTTTACGTAATGAAGATACGCTTAGATGTTGTTTGATTTTTAGGACGCCAAACTTTATAGTGAAGATGATGCTTGTTTTTACGTAATATTATTAAAGTTATTTGCCTCAGCTGCTTTCAGTCGCACTATAGAAACACGATTTCTTGCAGGGTTGTGATAAGACTCAAATTATAAGACGCCACACAATTTACTTTTTAATTTTTACTTCTTTTTATTTCACTTTATATATACACATTTTATAAACACAACACTTTATAAAATAAAACTGTGAGCACTTAATACATTTTTGGCAGAGAACACAAATTTTATCATTTATACTTTACAACATTTTTACCCACGACTTTCACGTCTGCTCTGTCTAATATCTTGTCCGAGACTGACTAGATTCAACGGTAAAAACCTTTAGCGTCGGTAATGCCATTCTCTTATTGGCTAATTCTAGTCCAATAGAATTTAAGTATTCAAACTAAAAATCTTTCTTTACTTTTGATTGGTTAATTCCAAACTGTAAGCGAAATTACGTTATTACCAATCATTTTCATAACCAGTACTTTTAAAACTCCAAACACATTATTGTCACCAAAATTACATTATTGCCTCATTATTAACATCCTAAAACATAGTATTCTCACAGTTTTTGCACTATTAGAGTGTATAAACATTTACATATCACTAATAAATACGTTTACAATAAAAATAAGTATTTACAATGACTTTACATACAATTTATATAATAATTATATACATATTGTTTTCTAGGTGGGCTGTTATTGAATTTAATTAATAAAAATACAATTAATATCATTTAGGCATTAAAATACTGCCTCAGATGCATGAATATCTTAAAATGAATAGATACCTTATGCATGGAAAACATACACCAAGGATTTGAACCCAGGTTGTTCCAGTTTACAATGCACATGCATTTGACCGCTCAGCTACCATGCATACAACGAAATTGAAAGGCACCTTCCTACTTATCACATAGCTTTGAAATGAACGCAGGGGTTATTAAATTTTCGGGCGTAAAAATCTTTAGCATAACTTCTTTTGGAACGGAAGTTAAGCCAGTGATCCCATGTCATAGATTTATGGCACATAAAAGAACCTCAAGCTGAGCAAAATTATTGGTCTTACACACCCAGTATCGAATGGGGCGCTGAGGATCACAGCGTCCATAAATAAAACTAATTTTGGTGTTATTAAATCGAGTATTGTGAACACAGCATCAGCAAATGCTTCCGAGGTTTTTTGAATTGAACTCCCTCTCTGGATGTTGCTTATTTATTTTGTCTTAGGCTGTACATAAATAAAAACTTTACTACATGGAGCCTACAAGTAAAAATATGCACAGTACTATAAACCAAACAATGTTATGTTGTTTCATTTTTGTAACAATCGATTGGTGGCCTGTTGTGTATAATAATGGCTTGGCAAGCGGCAGTGTACAATAATTTGTGTAGTCCCAGAAGTGCAAATGCTGGTTACCCTTGTATGCTCAAAAGTTTGTGATTTTTACAGATTTTGATTTTTACTGACCACGTATTAGCAAAGGTCAGATGACTGGGACTGTACTGTAAAGCAAAACATTTTTACATGAAGGTTATTAATATATTTTGGCATTGGTATTGCACGCATTTGTTTGTTTTTTTTTTGTTTTTTTTTGTTTTTTTTTTTGTTTTTTTGTTTATAGTCACCTATAGTCGTTTATAAGGGATTCTATTCTCTTTTATTTTGCTGTATAACTGCAATTGTGTTTGTATTCTAGTAAATAGTCTTTGTAAATTCTTTTAAGTCTAGTAATTTATGAATTGCAATTCAAAGGTGTTTTATAGCCGATTTCCATCAGAACAAATAGCGCTTTTCGATGTTGAAAGAATTATTAAAATCAGTTGAGCAGTTTTTGAGATTACCCTATATACACACACACACACACACACACACACACACACACACACACATATAGGGGCGGACAGAAGCATTTTATACAGTTTTAAAAATTCTAATAACCAAATTAATGGAGATAAAATTCTCATTTTTAATAGACAGAAAAGCAAATAGTATTACAGCTTACTTGTTTTGGCAGCTTTCAATATCTTGCATATTATTAGTTTTACAATTGTTTGAAAAATATACTATTTTTCAATTTTTTTGTATGCAGTGTTTACAGAATTATTTTTCATGCATTAAATAGAGCAATATTTTTTGTGTAATTTTGCTGTGAAAATGGGTTTTCATTTGTAGGAAGAATAAAATGTCAGAGTCAGAGATTTTCAACATTTTCCTGAACTTCTTCATTAACACCTCAAATTTTATGACTTCACAAATTCATTTCTCTGCCAGTTTAAATCATATGTCAATGAAAATATCAGGTAGTATACACAGAAAATTGCACTGCTAAGTTCATATAAATTAATTTTGCAAACACCACAGATGAAAGGGTAAAAAAATCTGTGCAATTTTGAAAACATAAAACTAATAAAAGTGAAGATGAATACATTTTTCCACCTCTGTACGTACAAATTTGCTCTCTTCGTAATATTAGTATAAATATCGGATGAGTAATTTTAGATGTTACACTGGATACAATTTTCTCCATATACATATTCAGTATACATTGGTAATGAAGTTGATTACAGCAAACTTACTTACTGGTACATAGGGTTATTAGAAGGTTTTGGCATCCATAAACTTCAGTACATACATCTGCAGTATTTAATGAATGACAATTAAAGAATTAAGTATAACATAAGATTCATAACATTAGGATTGATTGTCGCTTTTTAAGCTCTGTCCTCGGATTGCTTAAGTGTTACTTCCTGACCATCCATGTAAATTGCTTGGAATAAAACATAACCAGCTTTTTATACATATATAGAAAGAGAGAGCCAAAAAACTACAAACCGGCTGCCACAGTGTTTTTCCTGTCCGCATCCCCGGTACTCGTTGCTGTGTGCCGCTATTATGAAAAGCGTGGATGAAACCATACAGCATTTTTAAAACTAATTTTAAAGGCTTTATGTACCAACTTTATGAAAGGAGATGCTAAAACTGGCCACCATCGTCCATACATTCTTGGCACCTCTTTAGGAAACTATCCGTCACGAGCCGTAATTCACATTGAGAAATGCTGGCAATTTCCTGGCTGATATTTTGTTTTAATTCTTCCAGGGTGTGTGGGATTGTCTTGTACACTTTATGTTTTAAGTTACCCCAGAGATAGAAATTGCAGGAGGTTAGGTCGGTAGACCGAGGGGACCACAAATCTCTACTAATAACTCTGTCCTCAAACACACTTTCAATTGTTCTCATTGAAATATTGGCCATATGAGCGTTTGCAGAGTCTTGTTGAAAAAAGGGAAAATCATGCTCCCTGTCTATTAATTCTCTAAAAAGGGGGGCAAAATTGTATTCATGTATGTACGGGCATCAACTGTTTGACTCGAAAAAGAATTGGCCCTATAACTCTTTCTCCACTCATGGCGTATCATACACCAACTTTTTCGTCTTGAAGGGGCACTTCATGAACAATATTAGGTTTGTCAGAGCTCCAATAATGGTTGTTTTGTATACACACGTATCCATGAAGGTGGGACCAAACCTCGTCCGTGAAAATTATTAAATATGGATCTATTTTGCCATTGTGTACACTATTGAGACTCCACTCACAAAATGTGCGCCTAATTACAGGATCACCTGGTTGAAGAGCATGTGCCTCAGTTATTTTATATAGTTTTAACTTCAGCAATTTGGTAGCTCTTCGCGCAGAACCATAAGAAATGCCGGCCCGTTGTGAAAGACACCCAAGTGATTTTGGGGGGAATTCTCTAAATGATGACCGATGCCGTCTAATGTTTCTTCGGTAAGAACCATACACGTCTTTTTAGATTTCTTAGCCTGAACACTTCCTGTGGCCTGAAATTTATTGCAAAGTTCACGGATTGTTGTGCGGCCTGGAACTTTTACACCTGGAAATCTTTCTGAAAATCATACTTTCACTTGGCGAGCTGACTGAGTTAACACTACGAATCATAAATAAATTTAGGCTGGGGTAGAAAACATATACTGAGCCATAATATACTTTGTGACTAAGTACAGGACAAAATAAGAAATAACTCATAGTAACATCACATCACCGTCAACTCAATACTGCACTTTACACTGCAGAGCAAAGCCACATCAACAGCATGACCTTGTTTATAGCAGCAATGCGTTACTTTTCCACATGCCCAGTGGAAAAACATCTCACAGCCGATTCGTAGTTTCTTGGCTCTCCCATTTTATATATATGCATTCTTTGTTGAGTAACAACTATTTTCTGCTCCATGGTATTCTCAATGAAGGCTATGTATCTCCTTTTTTGTCATTTAGTAACCCATGAGTTAAAATTAAAAGGTGTTTTGTAGCCCATGTCCATCAGAAAAAATGGGGCTTTTCAGTGGTGAAAGAACTATAAAGATTCCACACACACACACGCACGCACACACACTCTCTCTCTCTTTGTAATATTAGTATAGATGACAGTGAATTTGTATCAGAAGTTGGAAAGGTATTTGAGTGACACATATACTGCTTAGTAACTGACTGTGGCTCTTCCCTGTTTCTTAAATATCTGTATTGTTTCATTGCAATGAAAGTGTACAGAGCATTGCTGTGAAAGTCAAAGGGGGAGAAATCCCATTAGACTAGAAGGCCACCCACCCCCTTATCTTAACATATTCTAACTCTTTCAAATATGCAAGGTTCAAATTGATGGGGGGATTTCCCCAGCTCATCAAAGGAGAATTCCTTCCCTGGCAGGGAAGTATTTTTTCTTTTATTATAATATTTGCATCTAGTAGCATAGATACTTCTTTATTGCTCGTAAGTTGTATGTATCGGTCTGAATGATACCTCCACCTCCTCCTCTTATGTATATAACTCACTAAGGGCCAGTTTCACCAACCGATGTTAAAAATACTCTAGTTTGTTAACAAGGTGTTCAAAGTTTAACATAAGGTTAAAACTTTTGCGTTTCATCAAGCTTTTGCAGCAAATTGTTAGCTAACATTTTGTTAACTGCAAAGAGAACTGTGAACACTAGATTTCGAGAAGGCGGTGGCTGAACTACACTGCTTCTGAACGTACTCTGATGCACTTTTGTCTACGT
Source organism: Deroplatys truncata (assembly GCA_030765065.1). Lineage (NCBI taxonomy): Eukaryota > Metazoa > Arthropoda > Insecta > Mantodea > Mantidae > Deroplatys > Deroplatys truncata. The sequence goes on from CM060990.1 coordinate 680,955,098, forward strand.
ATCGCCGCGCTCTCTGTGTCAGTAGTCGACAACTATTTACATTCATGGCAATGGCATGTGATTTTCCCGGTTGTTTGAGGTTAGAATCACAATGTAACTGAAATAAACGTTTCACCATTTGAAACGCATTAATTAACATCTGGTTAAGAAGTATAGACGTATTGTCAAGTGAGAAAAAGCCGACGGTCTTACATTAAAGGATAAGATTGCAGCCTGGGACAAAATCCACGAGTAATTTAATTGGAATGAACGTGTTTCTCTTAAGTCCAGTTAGCAACTATGGCAATTTTATGCTAACATAAAGTCTGCACCAGAAATGTTAGGTGCAAAGAGCATTTAAGACAGTTTAAAACTGGTGGTGGACACTGCATTGGAACTAATGTAGACAAAAACATGTTATCGCTGATTAACCAAGCAGACCCGAAAAAAATAGTTTGCTTCTTGAAGCAATTGCTTTGAAAACTTTCCGGATAAACCCACAAACGGTAGTTTTGGAAATACCAACATTATCACAAGTAAATGAAAAATGTTAGTAGCATAAAATCTAAGTACCTAATTAACACTTAGGAAAAAGAGGCATGCTTCTGTTGGTAGTATTCTAACCTCTTGTATTTCCCATAAAACCATGCACATGACCCCTTGGACAGTCTATATTGCTTTAAAAATTCCTCCTTTTGCAGGGTTTCAAATTTATTATGACATATGACTACTCCTCTATTAGGAATGACATTCAAAAATGCCAGTTGTAGCAAACTCGCATCAACAGCTTGGTTTGCGGCAGCCATTTTCCAGTTTCTAACATTTGTTAAATGCCCTAACACAGGGATATGGGGATGTTAACTTAACACCAACTTTAACACATCATTAAAGTTAACATTGCTTGATGAAACAGAATTTGTGCTAACTTCAGTGTTAAATCAGTTTAACTTTGTGTTAACATTTAGCATCTGTTGGTGAAACCGGCCTTAATACTGCTACTACTGGTATTACTACTATTATTGGTATAAATATAACACAAATATTGATTCTTAAGTCCCCCCCCCCCCACGTCAGAAAGTCTGATTCAAACACTGCATATATGTATCATATTAGCTATTTTCCAAAATTCATTATGTTCTTTCAGCTGCTGTATTAACATTGAATAATGTTCTCTTGTCAGAAATTGATAAAGAATGGTACATACATCATATTTGAATGAGAATACCTTCATGGAGGGATGAAATAAATAGCTAAATAATTAAACAGGAAAAATATAACAATAAGGAGAATGTTTAGGACCAGGGGAGATTAGAGTCGTCCAACATAGTATAGTGGTTACAATGAGGTCTGGGTGGAAGTGATGAATTTTTCTTCATATGTAAAAATCCCAAGTATAGCTTTCTTCAGAAGGGAAGTAATGTCCTGTGTAATGTTTATTTGCATGTAAAAGAACTTCATACCCTGAGAGAAAGGGTCCGTGAGCAAAATTTGTTAAGGCATTTCTCGCCCAAAAAGCACTGCTTCTTCCATAGACCATCTTGCGTATGTTGAAAAAATTAAATTGAGTTTTATTTATGGAACACTCTTTAACTGCTATGGTCCTTAGCGTCCCATTCTATATTGGGCGTGAAAGATCGGTAATTTTGCTCAGAGGCCTCTTTATCAGGCTTGAGGTTCTTTTACGTGCCATAAATCTACGACACGGGACCACCAGCTTTACTTCCCTTCTGAAGGAAGCCATGCTAAGGAGTTTTATGCCCGAAAAAAATCCATTGCCCTCCACCGGGTTTGAACCTGCGACCTCGTGAACTAGAGGTTAGCATGGTAACCACTACACCACGGGGACGACTGCAGATGTTGAGCTAATCAGTCATCATGGTAGTCCAATGTTACGCAACTCTACACCACAGTTGATGATGATGGAAAGAACGTTGAAAACTTACATAAATAGGAAAAAAGAAAACATATGTTCAATAAACACAGAGGCAGAGGCTCTATTTTATTTTAATTTATTTTATAGGGTCATTATAAATAAGTTACACAAAACTATGCTGCCACTGCTGCTGATCCAAGGGTAGTAGCAAGGTCTAATGCATTGAAAAAGTTCTGCTATATCCTCAAGTTCACTATATGCCTGCTAAAGTATGTTAGAGTGCATATTTTTATAAATAATGCTTAATGCCCGTTCTTACTGCATAAGGCACCACGGTTGGTGGACACTGATCATGAGATGAAATGATTTGGAGAGGAAACGTTCTAGGCCTAAGTTTATGGTACTTCCCCAGCATTTGTCAGTTATGAGGAAAACCTGGAATAAACCTCATTCAGGGAGGATGATCCTGGTGGGAATTAAAGAGTGCGATGCAGCACACTATGATGTAATAATAATCTTGTCACCATCAGTCAGCATGAAGACACATATAGGTGTGGGGGATGCTAATTGTCTGCTGTTTCATGAATTGCGGTCAGCCACGATTGTTCAAACTAAATTTAGGACCAAATTTAAATGAATTGTCAGTTTGGATAGGAGAAGCAGTAGCAGCCATTGACCGTGATATGTATGATCAATAGAAATTAGGAGTGACTCATATACAGATTAGGTATAGGCCATGCTACAAAAAGAAGTCATATTGAACCTTTGTAATACTTGTACATGAAACCTGATGTTGGACTGATGTGTTTCCTTTGTTCAATTGAATCTGGTTTATGCTTGCTTTACATGTTAAGTTCCTTTTTATATAACTAATTTGTAATGATCCTGTATATAGAGTGCTGTGATTAATTATGTAATAACAATGTATAGCAATACAATGAAATGCTATTCTTAACACACTGTATTTTTGGTAATTGTTCTCCGCACAAGCCATGTGTAGGACATGGCTGGAAAGGTAGAACCAGGCGACTGAAAAATTCAATGCCAGAGCCAGGATTTGAATTTTTCAGTCTGATTCTACTTTTCCATTCTGCATTTTGTTGGTCATGACTTCAGTAAAACATGGGTTGTTACCAAGTTATAATCGCTAAACATGCTTAGCATATAAATAAATAAAATATGTCTTGTTTTTGTGTTTTTTTTGGGTTTTTTTTGTTGTTTTTTTGTTTGTTTTTTGTTTGTTAATTATGCATATGAGGACTACAAGGGAGAAACAATAAAAGTCACGTACTTCTCATTCTGAGTAAATTTAAAACGAAAATAAAAAACACTTACAAAGAAAGTATTATGAATATGAAATTCTAACAAACACTGTTTGCACAATAAGTTATTATTGTAATAGCATTGTTAATTGTGTCATCCTGTGAAATTTAGTAACTAAGAAAACAACAATGGAAATGCTATCTGCACATTTTTGTAAGCAAGAACAATCAAAGTCTACATAATTTTCTTCTTCCATGTTTGCACCCGCATTTTTGGTATTTCATTGTTCACTGCCTTAGTATTTTCGTCACATTGTCTCTATTCGTGTTTTACAATATCAAACTTCACACTGCAACACAATACTGGATTGCCTCTCAAATTAACATGCTCCAGCACAATACTGGATTGCCTCAGGTTTACAAACACTGAAAACAGAAAAATAGTTATATTCTAAGATTTCTTGTTTATAACTAAGTGGACTCTAATTGATTTAACTTACAATCATGGGGTTTGATTGATCTTTCATTATACACTTTACTTTGAAGCTAATTTTATGTGGACTATGAATGATCTGTCCATGAATTGACATTTAGAATAGTAGCACACTATGCCAAGAATGATAATATACGCATAACTCAATTTTTGTGAAAAGTGGGCTTTGATTGTTTTTCCCTTGTAGTCATCATGTATAATATGCATATACAAATTTGTGGTTTATTAACGGTTTCTTGCATGTTGGTATTCCTTGTCTTATTTCAGAGTGTGATCAATTTGATAGCATAAGTAGTTCTAGTCTGGCATTTCTAGTGTTGTGAAGGACTGCGTTGATTTTAGTCAAACAAGTTATAATTAAGCCAAATACAAAGAAAATTTCACAATGAGAATTTTAGCTTTTCACCCGAGCATCATCTTGTTCTCGTGAAATCAGAAAACCTTTAGTTTTGGGTCAGGATTCAATAGTGACCATTTTTCTGATTCATAATCATTTACGCAACAAATGAGAAGTTATTCCATAGTGGCTTTAATATTTGTTATTTTGCTATTAATTCAAATATGGGAAAGTTGAGTTCATCTTGCTGATAATGTACTGTATATGTGCAGGTGGAGCGTCAAATTCATATGCAAAACCAAATGCGTGAAAGGATGATGGCAATGCAGTTGGCAAGAGCAAGGGAACTTTTATACTGGTTTGGTTCCTTTTATGTCCTTGCAGCATTAGGAATGATTGCTGGGTGAGTAAAATTCTGTTAGTTATGAGACCAACCTATCCTACACTCTAGGACACTTATTTACTACTGCATAAATCATGGTTGCTCATGTAAAGGGAGAAGAAATTATTTAAACTCTCCATGTTTATTGCATAAAAGAGGTTAACTGATTCTATCTCAATGAATTTAATTACTACTGAGTATTTTATGATGAAAGGATAAAAGTGGAGAAAGGTTTACATACCCTTGAATAAAGATTAAAAACAGAAGCACCATTAACCTTGAATACTTATAGCATTTTAATCAGTTTGATAAACCGCATTTAAATGAACACTGGCTAAGTTTCTTTTGGAAAAGCATAGAGAGAGAGAGGATTATTGTTAAATATTAAGATAGGTAATGCAAATCTGCATTGCATAGTTACAGTTATGGAGGATGGATGATGCAGAAGTGGATTTTAGCTCATTTTTTACCTTCAAATGCTATAAATTAAGCTGTATCAAGAAAGGGTGTTTTAAATTCTTTTTAGTATATATTTTTTTATGTATTTCAATGCTAACTTTATATCATTGGTATTTACCTTGTTTGGCACAGGACATTCTGATAGACCTCCATTTTTCATTTAGCATATGTTCTTACCACCAGAGGAATAATACATTATCTACTCTTTCTCTATTTCTCTTTGCCATTTTATTTTAGCTTTCCATAAGAACTCATGTAAATCTCTTAACTGACCTGTATCTTTAAAAATCTTGTTTAACCCTTCTACTTTATTTGTCCTTAACCATTTATTTTTTTATCAACTCATTCCTCCATTCATTTGTCTCTTTCCAGTCAAACCTTATATATGGTTCATTTTCTCCTTCCCCGAAAATTGTACAAAGCTCCTGTATAGCTTCCCCCTTAAACGTTTCGATTTCCAAATTCCTAGTCTAAACCAAGCAATCTCTGATCTCTCGTTTCTGTTACAGATGTTTGACGTATACTTCTTTTCTATGCCTTTTTTGACTTTGCTATAAAATTGCGGTGGCTTTTTTTCCATTCATGTGATAAAATAAGAGTTTGCCTATCCATATCCTCCAATCATGTTGTAACTCCCTTCCAATACTCCCTAAGGGTGGCATGCACCAACCTAGAGTAAGCTCTACTTTTGTAGTAAACTACTATTCAAGTCAAAACTCTGCGACTTCCATACGAGAGTAAACTACTTCCGAATCATTTTACTCCCTTCAGATACTCTTAGATTAAATTATTGCAGAAGTAGATGTTGGAGAGCACCGTCATGTAGTATGTTACTATGGAATTAAATAGAGCACAAATACAGGTTAGAATTTACTCTTACGACTTGGATGGAATAACTAGCCTGTCGATTGATCTAGAATACCGATCGTATTTAGAGGAAGATATTTTGACATGTTTATGTATTACTTCGATTACAATGATGATCTCGGCGAAGAAAGCGGGAATGCTATAGTGGTGTTCGAGAACCATATGATACTTATACAGAGAGAGAGAGAGAGAGAGTTCAGTGAACGTTTTGGTATTAGGAAAGAATCTTTTACATGCCTTTTAAACCTGCTTGGTGAACATTTACAACAAAACTCAGACAGGAATTCAGCTCTATAACCCAAACTGCAATTATTGTTATGTGTCCTACAAGTGTTTCGTACTGGTATATTTCAGATACTTAAGCCGGCATTACGATAAATTTAATGTAATGTGACAGTTTAACAGTGTATTAAATGATATTTAGGACTGACTTAATGTGACGTAAGGCATTACAATGAATTTAATGTAACGTGACAGTTTAACACTGTATTAAATGATATTTAGGATTGACTTAATGTGACATAACTTAAGAGTTTGGCAATGTCAAATTTTTCCTTCCTCATTACAACAAGTTTGGTGTCACATGGTAATTAGAACCAATCAGCGTGAAGCATTAGCTTGAAGTAATAAAAGAACTATCAATCAAGAGCTATTCTCATTACATTAAGTGCATGCCAATTAGACCTTTATTTGACATTACAGCATTTCTTAACCTCATATCACCTTAGGTAAAGTTCATCGTAATCCCAGCATTACAGGCGATCTTATAAATAAACATTCGCCATGCGTCTGCTGGTCATGTATTTCACCGCGTTGTTAGAGCACTTTTGAGGTTAAGAGCAAGGTACATATCTACACATATAGATGTACACGAGTGTTCAGAAAATAAAAGGCAATTCTTCTTCACTTTTGCAGATTTCCCACACATTGTGGGTGGAATTGACTGCACGCATGTTACTATTTTGTGCCCATCCATGAATGTGGTGAACTTTTCCAAAATCACAAGGGTATTTCTCCATCAAAACGCAAGTGATCTGCGATGCAAAATGAAGATTAGAAACATTGTTTCCAAAATTTTCAGCTGCTCGAAGCATTAAACTCGTCCATCATGACTCTCCAGCATTTCTCTTCCAGCATCTTTATAACACGTTTTTTTTACACTCATATTGTTTAAATGGATTTTTTTTTTATCTCTACCAAAAAACATTTATGTCTTTCGCTGACGTTTCCCCTGCTTTTTCCTATCGCACATAACCTTATCCATGATCACATCAAGTAAGCAAGCAAGCAAAACAATACCTCCAGGAGCAATGAGCTCTTACTTCCGTAGTTGTAACTAAAAGAGTAAATTGTAATTCAGCTCTCCAATGTTATTTCCAGAGTAAATTGCTCCCATAGTAACCTACTTCCTTAGTACAGACTTCTTTAGTAAATGTTGTTTCCAAAGCAATTTACTCCAACATGGTGCACGCTGCCCTATATGGATTATCTATTCTAGACCAAACATACCTTAACCTATTCTTGATCAATGTTCCTTAATTTTACAAGCCATACATTGCTTTCCAAATTATTAACTTGAAACCTCAGACATTCTTTTAGAATATCTGTCTCTGGTAATAAATGAATTTAAAGTAAATACTTCAATATTCTTTCCATTATTTGCCCTCTTGTGCTAATTCTCCTCAGCTCAGCTAAATCTGCTGTAATAGTATGTTGTGGGACACCCAAGATAATCTCGCAAAATAATCATTTGCGCTAGGACCAATATTTCCAACCCCTCAATCCCCCAAATTTCTGCTCCATATATCCATCTATACCCAACCAAGCCACAATAAATTCTTTCAAACCATCTATAGCCATTATGGGAGGTATGTGCAAACATTTCCCCAGCACATTTATAGCCACTTTCCCCTTTGCTACAGCATGTTTTTACATTATTTTTAGTAACTTGAAAACATAGAACACAAAAGATGATAAATGTCACAAAAATATAGCACAAGTTTCATACTTCTTGCTATTGAAATACAGCTCTATTGATGACTTTACCTCAAGTTTTGAATTACACTCAGATCTTCTAATTCAGCAGTAGCAGTAACAGTGAACAAATGTGTTTCCAATGTGTTGCTCAAGTCTAGTGTTGATTCTGTTCCAGTTAAATTTTAAGCTGCCCAATTATTTTATTATTTTGAGACTCCCTTAATCCAACAAAATAAAAACCATTTTTAGTAAAAGCTCTGTGTGTCTGTGAACAGCATAACTCAAAAACGAAAACTCTGTTAAAATACCAAACTTGGTATTAAGTTCAGTGTCTTCCAGAGATGCAATGCGAAGATTTTCAAGAAAAATCCCCACTCCAAACTACCCTTTACATGGAACATTCTTCAAAAATTTTTATTTTCTCCAAAATTGCTCTAAAAATGTTTATTAAAATATAAAAACATTTGCATGCTAAATAAAATGTATATCCTGAATTTTCTGGGAATAGCCTGTGAAGTGCTCATTATTCGGAAGGAATTTGTGTAATCTTGTATAACTGGTAAATGTTAAGCGATAGACGAAAACATACTGCACAAAAAATGTAGAAAGTGTTTTCAATATTTAGTTGTTTCTCGCAATTGCATAGAAACAGTATGGACTTTTAAGACCAGTATATAGAGTCCAGTTCTTAAACAATTGACTATGGCTATTCTGTTGTATCTGTAACAAAGTATGTATGTGGCTATTTCAGCAAAGGTTTATCTCAATTGAAATGATGTAGAAGGAAAAGTAAACTTTGGTAAAAATAGTTTGTACACCCACTAATAAATGATAGAGGGAAGAGAAAGTCATGTGAATGTAACACATCAAATTTTTCACCTTATTCTTCCCTTAAGGACATGATTCTGTTAAGCATGGGTGAAATTTACAAATTTAGAAGTGTACAAACTTGTTACCACGAATGGGCCTCTTAAGGGATAAATAGATAAATAATGTGCATAATCAGTCATATTCCACAATAACTTGTTCTGGGAACCTTATCTGCCTATCTCTCCAAAACATAATTACCATTTGTGTATAACAAATATTAAAACTTTACAGCTTAGTGACAAATTTAAAGAAAATTCTGAAATGTTTCCCATTCAATATCATCAAAATGCAGCTTTTGCATGAAAGATGACCCTCATTCACCTCTTGATAATACAAAACAAGAATTTGTTTCTCTTCACAACTATGCACTTAATCATGGTTCAACTCTTCTACCATGGTGCAAGCATATGGCGCATATTAAAATAAAGAAATTGTTAGAGAAAAAGAAAAATCTGACAATCTTCTGTAGCAATTTATAGGAATATTTTTTATGATAATGCAAAAGAAAAGAATGGCAGCAATAAAGCTAAAAGTGTGTGAAGGTACTGATGACAATGACAATAACGATTTCAAACTCTGAGGACCATAGCAGAATCAAAACAGATTTTACTGTGACTTAGGATCCCAGGGGTAAAACAGTTTCTCTTAATGTAAAGTAAGCATCAAAAATTGCAGAATATTTTTCAAAAACAATTCATTTGAAATATGCGGAATAAGTCAGATAGAGATCCAGTGTGCTTTGCCTCATCAACTCACATCCTTGAGTTGTATGTGAAAGCATGTGCTTAAAAAAACTTTTGGAAAGTAAACTAGGTAAAATGAAACATCGTAATAAGATGTGGTTGTTTTGCTTGTTTGTCTTTTTATGGAGGTAGAGTTTTAACTTTACTAGCTCAGATTTACAGAGACATTGAATAAAGTGGGTAGAATAATGCTAAAATTAGCACAGCACACGTAGAGCTGAGAGTTGCCTGACATTGGCTTTTGAGGACAAGGGAAAACCCTAAAACATCCTTATGCTACATCTCTCCCCAATCAACATTCAAACTCACGTCTTCAAGGTTGGAAAACAGGCGCATACCTCACACCAAGGATGTGGGCATTAGATGTGCAATGTTAATGTTTCTTGAAAGAAGGAATGAAACTAGGTACATTTGCAGATACTAACTGGTCCCACTCCACACAGGAAATGTTTTCATAATAGTGATAGGTAGCATGAATCAGTAATCCAAAATGATTGCTTCACTCCTATGAACTGACAAGTTTACTTTTAATGGACCGACTTACCATAGCATCCTTGTTTAATATATCTGTATGTTATGTATCAAATGCACAAATCATTTCAAATCACTTTTATGAATACTTCTGAAGGGAGAAAAGAAAACATTTTCTTTTTCTTTCTTTAATGTGAATATACACACATTCATGTTGAAAATTAAAAGCCAAGTAGAAAATTTGGTATTCAAGTCAGATGTCTTAAACAGAAGAGCTAAGTGTGATCTTTTCAACCCTTTTACCAAATAGCAAACATGAAACAAGAATTTCAGTAATAAATTTAACTCCCAAGAAATTGGTATGAGAGTGGACCCAGTATAAACTGGAATACTCTGCTTTCAGCCTGTAAGCAAACTACAGCGAGAGTCAAAAAACCACGAACTGGCTGCGCTGTGTTTTTCTCATGTCCGTGTCATTGGCGCTCGTTGCCGTCTGCTGCTATCATAGAAAGCCGCGGATGAAACCATACAACATTTTAAAAACTACTTTTAAAGACTTTACTTACCAACTTTATGAAAGGAGATGCTGAAACTGGCCACCGTCATTGTTCATACATTTTTGGCACCTCTTTAGGAAACTATCCATCACTTGCTGTAGTTCACGTTGAGAAATGCTGGTGGTTTCCTGCTGGATATTTTGTTTTAATTCTTCCAGGGTGTGTGGGTTTGTCTTGTACACTTTGTTTTAAGTTATTCCAGAGATAGAAATCACAGGGGATTAGGTTTGGGGGACCGAGAGGACCACAAATCTCTACTAATAATTCTGTCCTCAAACACAGTTTCAATTGTTCTCATCAAAATATTGGCCATATGAGCTGTTGCAGAGTCTTGTTGAAAAAGGCAAAATTATGCTCCCTGTCTGTTAATTCTCTAAAAACAGGGGGCAAAATTGTATTCACGTATGTATGGGCTTCAACTACCGACTCGAAAAAAATTGGTCCTGTTATTGGAACCCCTGTAACCCCCTGCAATTTCTATCTCTGGAGTAACTTAAAACAAAGTGTACAAGACAAACCCACACACCCTGGAAGAATTAAACAAAATATCCACAGGAAATTGCCAGCATTTCTCAACGTGAACTATGGCGAGTGATGGATAGTTTCCTAAAGAGGTGCCAAAAATGTATGGACAATGACGGTGGTCAGCTTCAGCATCTCCTTTCATAAAGTTGGTAAGTTAAGTAATGCCTTTAAAAGTAGTTTTAGAAATGTTGTATGGTTTCATCCGCACCTTACTATGATAGCGGCAGATGGCAACGAGCACCGAGTACGCAGACAGGAAAAACATTGCGCAGCCAGTTCATAGTTTTTTGGCTCTCTCTGTAGTTTGTGACTTTGAATGGGTAGTCAAACACAGCAAGTTGCTTATTGTATCAGTAGCATAATGAGTGAGCAGAAGGTAAACAATCTGTTGAGCAATGTATTATCCTAAGTTTCTCACCAAGAGAGACGTAAAGGCATCCAAAATGTTGTTAACATTACAGTCACAGTTTGGGAGAAAACTTATTTTGAAGATCCAAGTGTATGAACAGCACAAAAATGTTCATTGGAAAGAGAAGCTGTGAAAAACCAGACCCATAAACAACGATGAACAAGCATTTCCACAGAAAACGTTTGTTGTCAGTTGAAAGGTTTTTTGGGACCCAATGGGCATTTTAAAGTTAGACTTCTTTTATTAAAGAGCAATAAATGCTGCCTGCTGCTATAGGCTTGTGGTTCAGATAAATTTGCTTATCACAGCAAATGACCTCGGCAACAAATCCAAAACATCATTGCACTCCAAATCAACACGTGTCCAAATATGGCTATGTTAACATGTGTAAAGCTGAAAGGATTCCATGGACAACTCTGGAACATCCTCCTTACAGTTCAAATGTATCTCCCTGCAACTATCTTTAAGTCAGGCTGCTTAAAGGTGCATGTGGGGGACTGTAATTCAAAGATGATGCGGAAGTGGAGGAATGCACAACTGCCTCACGCTCTTCCCCGTCTTTTTTTAAGGAAGGGATAAAGTAAAACTGCCAGTTCATTGGAAAAGGTGTATTTTGAAATCAGGAGATTATGTAGATAAGTGATATACTATTGCTGCACCTTTTCATTGGGTCAATAAATTATTTTAAAAAATCTGGATTGTATTTGATCCACTCTGATACTTAAGCAAAATACTGGGTTCAGAAGTACTTTATAAGTTCAAGGATGCAAGTTTCTTTCTTTCTTTTTTTTCTCCATTTTATACCCCCACCTTTAACTACAATGTTCTTATCAACAGCCTTTCCTTTGGAACATATTATTGCCTATAGGCAATGGTGTTAACTCGTATTTGCTTGCTGTTGGGTTACTAGTAAACTTTGGGTTTTAGTCATTAGATCACACACTTATGCACAGTGTCATTCATACTTCCAGACTCTGGGGAGAATAGAAAATTATCTTGGCTAGAGAAAAATCATCACCCTCCAGCTGGGAGTTGAACCCGGGACCCCTTGCACAGCAAGTTTCTTGTTGACATTAACTTAGTGGCCTCTGTGTTATAAAGAATCAGATGAGAATGATATCTGATTTGGTTTAGGAGGCAGACATACTAGCTTAGTTGTTAAGTGTGTCTGCACAGAAACCAAGAGCTATAGCTTTGAATTGTGGCCATGGCCCAAATTTTCCAAATCTTGAGTTCCCTTTCCTACCTGTAGTATGATGTCAACCTTATAGGTTGTCTTAGGCTGCAGAATAATACCTTAATATGAAAGCAATAAGAATACTTTAATTTCTTAAAAGGCGAAAGACATTGTTTTCTGCTTTCAGATTGTCAGGTAGAGAACTGAGTACTGCAAACAAGCAGGTATTCATCAAAATACTGCCTTGAACTGCCAAAGGGTCCTGTGTTAATGAAACTTGATTATTTTTTATTATTTTTTTTTTCTTTCTTCAAAAAATTTAAAAAAAAAAAAAAAAGCTAAAATATATTAGCTCAGTCTACAGTATGTCCAATACTTTTTGTTCTTGCCATGCAGCCAATAGCCCAAAATCACCCGGCCTCTAAATAAACTGCCTGAGCGTGTGCTGATAAACAAATACATTTCTTAAGGTGAGCCTGAATTAGTTACACCAGCATCACTTACGTTTGTTTACTCACTCAACATGTTTCGAGAAACAGTTTGTTCCCATCATCAGAAGGTGTCTGACTGGTCTGCGTTATTGGTGTTTACATTGTGGTGGTGAAATGTACTTTCACAGGGGACTAGGTGGTGGCAAATCAAAATTCATTGGTTGTGGCTGTGTTTCAAAATGAAGATGTTCTCTGATGTATCTAATTCTGTTGCATATTTGGCTGGTTTGATTAGTGTAATGTTCGGTTTGATATTGTGATTGGTGGTCCAGAAATGGTGTAAGACTGCAGATTTGTCCATTTGTTTGTATTTTAAGCATCTCATATACTCCTTTAGCCTAGTTTCCAGGTTTCTTTTTGTCTTGCCTATATATATACCTTATTGCAATCAGAACAGTTGATTTTGTAGATTCTATCTTTTTTGTTTTGTGGTATGGGTCTTTTAACCTATTGCAAAGTAATTTCTCCATGCTAAATTTGTTCTGTGGGGCTAGGCTGATGTTAACATTTCATGAAAATCTTAAATTTGTAATATGTTCTTGGATAATATGTGAATTTCTTGAACATAAATGGTTTTTCTTCTTGCATGAGATTGTCTTTGACATGTTTCTGTCGTTTGAATTTTGCAATTTTCTTATCAATTGTTAGTTTGTTGAACCCATTGTTTTTAGCTGTTTTACTATGTATTGATATTCTTGTTTATTCAGGGGGTGTGTACCAGTCTGTGTGTTAAACTGTTTAGTACTGCATGTTTGTGTGTTATGGGATTCAAACTATTGTTCTTTATCTAACTATCTGAATGTGAAGGTTTCCTGTATATGCCAAATTTTATGTTTTTTTGTTCCCGGATTATTTTCAGATCTAAGACAGGGAACATGCCTTCTTTTTCCACTTCCATTGTGAATTTAATTGATCAGTTTTGCAAGTTGAGTAAACTTATGGAGTCTTGTATAAACCTGTAAGGGACTGTCAACATATCTGTGCCAAACTTTGAAAAAGTGAGTGTGTGTCGAGAGAGAGAGAGAGAGAGAGAGAGAGAGAGAGAGAGAGAGAGAGAGAGAGAGAGAGAGTATTTAAGTCCAGTACTTTTCAAACATGCAACACAAAGATTTCCACGAAAATCACCCCACCCTGAATTACCCTTTAAATACATGTTTTAGACTCCCCCTGAATCCAAACAAAGCATTTTGAAAAAAAATGTTTGTGTGTGTGTGTGTGTGTGTGTGTGTGCATGTGTGCGAGATTTTCTCAAGAATGCTCTGACAGTTTTGATTAAAATATCACATATTTAAGATATTTACATGGCAAATAAAATGTATATCTTAAATTTTCTGGGAATAGCCTTTATGTAACTGGTAAGCTGTAAAATATAGACAAAAACTTACAATACAGAAAATGTAGATCTCTTTCAAACACACGATATATTTAAAATAACTTATTGTAGCATTGGCCATTTCGTAAGTATCCATTATGATTGGTTTGAATTTTTTAATACTTTTAATATTTTTTAAAGTGCTGTCCCTATTCAATTATTTCTCACGATATGAAGAGAATGGAATATCAAGACCAGCATATACCACTTGCTTTTTAACTTGCATCAATTTTGTTTCCTCAGTTCCCCTCATGCTTACAATGAAATGTGTAATGTAACCATTTCTTGCAAAGGTTAATCTCAGTTAAAATGAAGTAGATAGAAAAATAAGCTTTTGTAAGAATAGTTTGTAGAAACTATGTAAAAATAAATGATAGTGAGTAGAGAAAATCATGTGTAGTAACACATATTTTTTAAATTAATGCCAAGAGTACTGTTAATTATTTCAAGGTTATTTGCATCTAAAGCATTCAATCATATACAAAAATAATACACATTTTGTTGTGAAATTAAACTGCTGCTAAACCTATTACCAAGTAATTGGGTGCATATGCTCTGTACAGATGTACTGTATTCACAGAAACAAAATTTCTGTTTTGTAAACAAAAGTTCATTCCACTAATTCACAAAGCTAAGATTGATACTTCTTCCATATAAGTAATTTTATTGTTAACCCAGTTAATTGTACAAATTTACAAAAACAATTTTACAAATTTATTCTTAACCCAGTTTCTAAAAATAACAATAAAATAAAATGTAAAAAAACTAACCTCTTAACTACTGGTATCTAGCAGTATGGAATACTCGTAGCCAGCATTCCTCCTAATGTAAAAGTACAATTATCAATTCATTTAATCTCCACTACTAACTCTAACTCGAGTTGGTTTACCTTGGATTCCAACAAACTCGAACCTTAAAGTTGTCGAGTTGTTGGGGCCTGCTTGCAACATATCAAATAAAAAATATTATAATTTAATATTCATTTACCTCTTCCTTGCTAATTTTCCTCATCCATTTTGATCTTACTCTACCCAAAAAGTTTCCTACTTCTATTATATGTTTCCTAGATTTTACATTTACTAACTTTTAGCTTGAATTTCTATTAGTAAATTTAACCATTCTCTCTTCTCTATCCTCTTTGTAAGCGACTTTGTTTCTTCACACTCTAAAACTATATGCCACTCTTTAACTTTCCAGTGGCAGAGTGGGCATTTCTCCAAATCAATTTCTTTTCTCAAATCTTTCAAATTCACCACCCCTGTCCTAGCCCATGCAAATCCTGTTCTTGCTGTTTTATCACATGTATCAACATACTGTTCCCTGCTCCATACTACCTTCATTTCTCTATATAATCTCAGCTCTTAAAAGTAAAGCTCGCTAATAAATCTTGTTTTTCGATATCCTCTATTCTTGTCCTAATTTCTTTCCAGAAGCCTATTTGTAATAATTCTTTAGGTCTCCAAATCTCCCCAAAACCTATCTTCATCAAGGTTTCCATTATCTTACCTAGCCAAGATTAAGTCTTTCCTGCACTATCAAACATTGATGTAAAATGCTCTGATCATCAAAATAAATATGCCCACACACAATCATGTGACATACTGTAACATTGCAGAAGGCCTGAGTAAATGACAACAAGTAGAGGCCTAAATTGCACAGTTCCTAATCTTTTCAAATAGAGCACGTTGTAACTTTGTCACATTTTCAGTCACTTTACTAATGTGATTTACTTCAATTTTTCCTGTTACTTGACTTTCCTTTGCGACGTAGCGGCATAATGAAGTATGTGCAAAGTAGCCTCTTATTCGGATGGTTCACTTGCTGAGGAGTTGAACACAAGAACTCTAATCTCTTGCAGTATCAATACTCACTATATGTAACAACTATTATCACTTGGAGAAGACATTGAATAACCAGCACTTTATGTTGTATCTAGAACAACAGCTCAGTATGTCACTAACTGGCTCACTTGCGAGCACACTTGCTTATATAGCCGCTGGACTTTTCAAGAGTGTTCTAGAATGTTCAAGAGGCAGGGGTTCCAGAACAATCCCATTCTCTCTTGATAATGCCTCTGGTGTTTACGCTGGGTGAGAGCGCCATCCTGTCAGGTTATCTCTTTATTAGGCTACTTGGTCAGTCGGCGCATTCTTTATGATAGCTGAGGCACATAACTGCATCACAGCATACTCTTGTGACAGCAACACCCTGTTTAGTTTGTCAAAGCAGATGTGACACAGACAATAACTATAAGGTGAATAATTACCAAGCATCAGAACTAAAACCAAAGCTTTAAAGTATGTATTTATTCATTGAAAAAAGAAAGAAAGAAATTAAAATAAATTGGTTTTACAAAGCAGGGTTTTAACTTATGACCTTGTGCATTACTAGGCATTATATTCTTACTTATAAATGCCCTGTGTTGAAAGCAATTAATACAAATTTATGGGTTATAAAATGTTTAAAGTCTAATAACAATACGGCATGCAGAGCTGGACTCTAGACAGGTTCAGACTGGAAAAAGGTGGACCAGCTTTTCTGTCCTAAGCTGTTTGTTGAAACTTTAATGGCTTAATAAC
This sequence comes from Deroplatys truncata, assembly GCA_030765065.1. Lineage (NCBI taxonomy): Eukaryota > Metazoa > Arthropoda > Insecta > Mantodea > Mantidae > Deroplatys > Deroplatys truncata. The sequence continues at coordinate 680,971,921 of CM060990.1, forward strand.
TAGAGCATAGATCATTTATAGTGATAAAGTTCTAATTATAATCTATTGTTTAAGGTTCCGGCGCACAAGAAAACCAGGAGTTTTGGCACCATTATTGCCCCTTTCCTTTATAGTGGCATATCAAGCAGACATGGCCTATGGAAATAAGCTTCATCGAATAAGGTGTAAGTAGTCTCTCTATAAAATAATAATAAATAATTTGCTTACTTTAGAGGATTTTGAGACAGTTTTCATGAAGGTTATGGCAGCGTAAAAATATAAGACACAGATTGTTATTGTTTGTTTTGTTTATTGAATCATAATGCCCTATGCCATTGATGGACGAATAAAGAGTATCTCATAATGAAAGCAATTTTTAAACTGAGTGCCTCTGTTGGTTTTATAAGTTTGGTTGTTGGACCTGAAATTTAACAAACTGTCATCTGTTTGAATTGAGATTAACATTTGTCATTTGTATGTATTGTTATCAGTTAAAAGGATAAAGGTAATACAGTAATTGTATGAAATAAGCCCTCTTTTATGTTATGCAGGTTTTGAAGCCTCTATAAGTCATACTGAGCTAACACATGTCCAGGGGTATGTTGGTATAAATAACAAAACAAAAATCGTGAAAGTATAATAAACACTTGCCAATAGGGATGACATAGCTTATACTAACTTTATAAAGAGAGATAATTTGTGTGTGCGTGTGCATGGTGGTGGGAGTTACATATGTTCTTGTTATCAAATTTCTTTCTGAACATTGTTATCAAGGGGTATTTTTGGTATGATTTGAGGCAGTATTTTATATCACAACACTGTGAATGCCAGAGTGATTGTAGTGTAAATTAACATTATTGTATGACAATGATTTGAGATGTTTGTTAATTATAAGCATTGTTAGGAAATAAGTTTACACAACCTCACTGAAACTGACAATAGGAGCGGGTAACAACGAGCGAGGGGGTGAGTTGTTTATCAATTAGAAGAGACAAACAAATGACGTCAGAGTAGCGTGCTTTTCTTTAGAAATGGAGGGAATATCTTTCCTAGAGCATATGTGTTCGTAATTTTGATTGGATATAAAAATAGACGCTAATGTTGGCGCGTTTTATTAACCAATAGCAGCTCTGTTATAATGTTTAGGCATATCGGGGTGAGGGAGTATAAATTCTGTGCCAGAGACGGGTAACGCACAGTTCTACAGAATCATTCACAAGGCAAACGTGGCACAGTTTAAGAGAATCATTCGCGAGTTACACGTCGCACAGTTCTACAGAATAATTCACAAGGAAACGTCGCGCAGTTCAACAGAATCATCCACGGGTTACACGTCACGCAATTCTACAGAATCTCTCGCATCGTAAAGTTAGTTAAAAAAATGTGAAATACACGAATTAATAATGTGCCGCAAATAAGTGATAATAGTTACATTCGAAAATCCAACAGTTTCAGCCGGGTGTGTATCAAGAGTAATTATGTGAAATTAATTAATTGTGACGGCAATAAAAGTGTAAAAACAAATTCTTTTATCAGTGTTATCTTTTAGTAACAACTCCTTTCCGTTTACACACCCTGTTCAAGAGATTTGCTCGACTGAATGATAATAGCTAGCCGGAGGACAAAAAACTAAAAATTCAAAATAGTAAAACAATAACAAGCGCTCAGCAAATAAGATAACACGAGATTACCGCAACAGATTCTGACAAAACATGTAGATATTAGCATGTGACAAAAATAAGCTACCCTAGAGTATTCAAACTCTTCCACTATCCTTATTTTCAACCACATATGAGTCATTCCACATCAAACCGAACACACACAAAACATCACTTTCTCTGAATTTTAGTTTACGTGTTCTACACATAAAATAAATGGACATGTATTTTATATTTTGTGGAAAATCAAATTATTTTAGGATTTACAGCATATTTAACATTTTTCTTATACGTGCACAACATTACATAAAAGTAATTTATTCTCGGAATAAGAATGGTCAAGAATAAGAACAATACATGGTTTTGCAGATAAAAGCATTGTGGTTTTCCTTACATAAAATCTATTTTTTCAGAATAAGCAACCAATCACTTTTTTAACTATGAATATTTTAAACCGCAATATCATATTTAACCCCCTAATATTAAAATCTAGAAAAAAATACAGGAGTAATCTGTGGATATATTTTGATGGTATCTTAGAAGTACGCTTTTAAACAGTTAATTTGTTGTTAGTGCGTAGGGTTTTAGAGCACAGACTGCTGACTGAGAGCTTTACACTGCAGCAGCATGCTGTGCCGGCTGATGCATTACGCAGTACGTGATAGTTTAACACTTCCAGTGTTCGGTGTAACTTAGCAACTGGAATCTGATATTCTATAAAGCCTCTCTCCACTGTTTCATTTTAAATGTTACTTTGTGTTCAGCATTTTGCGTTAAAAATTAATTCTTAACTCTGATTTCTGAAAGTGCATAATGAGTGAACTGAAGAAACATAGCTGTGACTATTGCTTCAATCCATCTAACGTTTCCAAGCATAACACAAGGAAGAAATCATTAAGCTTAGTTACCCACAATATGCTTAAAAACTAAAATGGAGAACTTAACTTTGTCACCAGACCTAAAACTATGCGATACGTGTCAAAAAACAAAAAACAAAACAAAAAAACTACCAATGCGGTGAATAATCCAGAATTTTTTTTTAACATAGTGCCCATTTTAAGGCAAGATACAGCAGTGCAAAAGGGATCCCTGGTACCTTACAGCTAAATTCATTTATTGCATCAACCAATAATAACCAGATGGTATTCACTTGAGCCTGAAGGGTAAAAAGTGCACATTTAAATTGTAGTTAAGTTGCCTCCCATAGGATAAGATTGAAAGTTCGAATGTTACTCAACTGTATGCCAAGTTTAAGTTACATGTGAACAAACTAGTGCAGCTAAAGTGCCATGAACAATTGACAAGGCATCCAATGACATCTGCTGCTGCTGCCGCCACTCTCCAGCAGCACTGCACTAGAATCCCACTACACACCGCTTTCTAAATTATTTTATTTAAAATTAACTATACACGATCCCATCTTTTATGTACAAAAAACTACAGGGAATTTATTTATAATTTTTATGGAAATTTAAACTTGGGGGTTAATAGGGATATATAGTTTTTAAATGTTTGGATTTTAAAAATTGATGTAAATAGTTAATTATATCAATTATAATAAATACTAAGTAAAATATTACATATTAAGCTTTGCATTGCACTTTATGGCATAATTTTATTACTTATCACCTTTGAGATATTTTAATTTAAAGGTAGAGAGGTGTGCAACTTTTCACAAGTTGGATCGTGCAATATTTTTAAAAATATTGCAATTTAAAAAAAATTAGAATTTAAAACATGATTCACTTTGTTTTTTTAATACATGGACAAAATTTGAAGTAAATCGGAGACAAGATGGTCAGATTTTGTGAAAATTTGTGCGACTTGACGTGGAATGACTCATATGTGCAAATCATTCTTTGATCTATATAGACAAAACTTTGTACACACCAAAGAATGAAATGGGAATGGGTTAAACCTTGTGTCCCCTCCAGTGCAACCCTGACATATTGTTGCACCCAACAAAGATTGTAAGCTACCTTACCACTCTTAAATCTACTCTTAGAATACTTTTATGTAGAAATCTGAGCTATTTAACCCATTTGGTCAAAATATTGCACAGTTACAATATGGGGCCTTCAGAGTTATTCAGCCGTTGCAGCCAGTCAGTTGTCTGCGCATGACATCAATACTTTGAAATTAGTTTATCACCAGTGTCTGGCAGACGACTAGCAAAAGATGAGCGGATGGGGTGGATGTCAACAGTTTCGAGGCTGCCTTAATGAAACTGGACTTGTATTCTACCTTTCCAGTATTTACCTTTGGAACTTCTTTTGCTTGCATCTCATAAACTCCTTATCTCAACATGTATGCTGATAGGTAACTCAAATAATTGGACAGTTTTTGTAGCATGAGTACCTTGGCTTTAATGGCACAACTTAACTTTCTTAATGAAAATCAACTGAAGTAACCTTTATAAATATTTTTAAGTATTTTAGTTGTTTCTCTCTCTCTCTTTTTTTTGTTATGTTTTTTATCTTATTTTGTCTTGGGACGATGAAATTCTGGGCAAGAATGGAGAAAATCATTCACAAGCGGCCAGTATCATAATGATAGACTCCCCCTCATATCCTTCCATTTCAGAAGTAGCATCCAACGATGCAGATTCTGTGATTGGTGGTCACTTTCATCTTGTGTGCAAAGAATGCACAAAATGTCCTAGTGAAAAACAGTTATGCACTACCACATTACATCAACCTGTTTACAAAGTCGGAAATGCATGCAGTCCAAGGTTCAATTCCACTCCTCCCCTTTGAGACAAGGGATTGCTGAACTAATAATAACATCATTCATTTAAACCGACTCTGCGGTAAAATCCGAATAAATCCAAAGACCCGTTATAAGACCAAAAATCATAGGCTACCTTACAACTTCAAAAATCTGAAAAACACTCATTTCTAATCCTACAGTGCCTTCAGTTTTCAAAAGTTATCCTTATGCATGTTCTCAGCAAAAATAATTGCCTACCCACACCTTACCCTATCTTTAAACCCTAAAATGCATCCATGCAATGGCAGATAACATAGCCAGTACTGTATATTAGCAGTTTGGATGATTGCTCATGATGTGCAAATCCAAGACTGTTGGATTGGTGGTAAGCATATTTTATATTTGGAGAAAAAGATTTGAGAAATTTTACTTACAGAACTTGATCTTATTTCATTTGGGTCATTGTACAGTTCCTGAAATTTACTGTTGTACTTATTTTGTACCAGTCGTTTGCTGCTCTGGGCTTCAATTCAGAAATATGGCACAGATATCCATTAAAGATTAAAGAAGTGAGAAATACTACATAGGAAAATGTAAAAGAAACTTGGAAACCAGACTTAAGGAACACCAAAAGGAACATAAAACAAATAGAGAAATCTGCTGTATCACACCATTTTTGGACAGAAAACCACAACATTGGCCAAAGTATAAAGTTGTTAAAACCCCTCGCCACACCAATAGAATTGAACATCTGGGAAAAAATACACATCATCAAAAACGGCAATGTCATTAATTTTGAAATCCCGCCTGTGAGCAATGTGTTAAAACCTTGTGCCCCCAATGCCAGATGGCAACAGGTTCAGAATCCGCAGGAAGAGGAAGAAGAGGACACGGGAGAAAGCAACCTTTAGTCACCCAGTTGCTGACGATGAGGACGAATGCCCTCGAAAACGTTTCTGTTTTATATAACTTTTAATTAGTGAAGGTGCGTGTAAAAAAGTGTGACTCAATCTGCCATCAACAGATATCCATGTTGCAACTAAAAATTAAAGAAAGTAAATAAAAAAATGTAGAACTTGCTGTGATATCAGTATAGATTGAAGTTTATAGTTGTATCTTTCCTGATACATTCAGTTGCCGTTTGGCTTGGCAGTCTAATTTTACCTATATGGAACCGACCTTCCTTTAATTCTAGGTGCATCACTGAAAAAACCACCACTTTGCTGGTAATAGTATGATGATTTGTATCTGTTACTCAAAAGATTTGGGGCATGGTATTTTAATATACACATTGTTGTACAAGACAAAGCATCATAATTTTTTATTAATCTTTTTTTCTCTCCAGCTTGAGATAAACCACTCTTTAATAAATTCAAATATTACTTTATTATTTTTTTATGGCTTGACTTTTGTTGGTAATAGATCACAGTGTGTGTGAGGTTTTTGTTAATACATACACAGGGTGGATGTGAACTCTACCAACAAACTTTCAGAATTCTTCATAGATGTTTGCTGAACATTTTAATATAAGTAATCCATGGTTTGGTGGTTCATTACTAAAGCTTGGATTTCCATGCGTTGTTAAACCTAAAAATGTGCATGCATTCATGGACTATCATATCTCCAAATATGCACAATGAAGGGCGAAACATGCAAATTATCAGAAGCCCACACTGTGCTGTAATGCATTATATTCTCTTAAAACAATGTACAAGTTTTTCCAAATTCTGCTCATTTAATCTTGTGCATTTATCAGTAAGAACATTCTTGAACACAGAAAATGATCTTTGTACTTCATAAGAAGTGACAGGTGCATACTTAAGAGAAGAAATCTGACTGAGCTTAAGATCGAATTCTGTATCTTTGCATTTTCCCCACAAAATATATCTCTCACTGTTTTCACAAGTTTCAGATCAGGATTTGAACTAAGTATTTAAGTTTCTCCCTAGCTGCTACAACCATTTCTCCACAACAAGACTCTCAGGATAATTCAAAATCTTCAACAATGGCTAGTGACTGCACTAGTGGTAATTTTGTTATTGCGGTAGGCAGCATCCTAAAGTTGGATTTTATGTACACTAGGTCCTGTTAAATGCTACCTGCACATGTTTAATGCAAACTGCATCGTCAACTGCAAAACTGTCTACAACAACCGGAGAATATTCAAATTAATGAAAAATATGAAACTGATATTAAATTTCTGTATAAGTTTACTCTGTAACCTATATGTTTGCGGAGCAATACGATTCCTTACTAATTTAACTACACCAAAATTGTGGAGTACATTGCAGCATTTTACCAGGTACACCACCTGGTTACTACAGGTTGTGGTGATAAAGCTAGCTCTGGTAGCATATCTCTGAATGCAGCTATGCATGCAGGGGCTTTCAAAAATACCAGATGCATGATTTAATAATCCAATTATAAGTATTATCAGAGTTTTAGAAATCATGTTAGTGAAATCTGCTAGATTCCTGATTTTAGTGCATCTGGGATGCATAAGCTTTTTGACTGGTTTGTTCAGCAGATTGTTCAGACTGTATCAGCTTTGAATAGCTAATGTGATGCCAAATTTATTGACGATTTTCTCAAATTTCTTTAATGCCCATGATGATATGTGAACATTTTATATTTCCAGTTTGTGTCATCGATTGTCTCTTGAGTAGTAGTTTGGGCTATTTCTTTAAGTTTCTCTGTTTCAACAACTTAAGTGTGTGTGTGTGGGTGTGCGTGCGCATGTTTTTTTTTTTTTCCCCATGTCTATTTCTTCTTCCTTAGAGCACAATAAACAATTTGGAGACAATTTGCTTTCCCAAAACAAAACATTCTGGAGTAATAGTCCCTCATTCGGATCTCCAGACAGGAACTGTTTTGAGTAAACATGAACATCTTAAATATTGAACCTGTGTAATACCAATTAAGTTAATTATTAAAAACAGAAGCTAGCAGGTTTTCCTCGTGTTTAATTTGGAATGAGTTCACACTATCTTTACACGAGCCTTTCACTTACTAAGTTTTAGAACTGGAACGTTTTCGAGGGCATTCATCCTCATCAGCAATTAGATGACTGAAGCATGTTCCTTCTTCCCACTTCCTCCTCTCCTGGCTGGGTATGATCCTGCTGCCATCTATTTGTAGGATAACAAAGCTCTAACAAACTACTCTTTGGTGAGATTTTAAAATTTATATTCTCTGCATTCCTGGCAATGAATATTTTCTCCCAACTAGTAGTTCTGGTGATGGGAAAACTGGTTTTAACAATTAAATTGAGGTAGATCTGGCTGTCAACCGCAGCTGATTATGTGACCTCATGCTCATGTTACATGTTCTGCAAAATATAGGTGAATGGAGCTATTAAAAGTGTTTAAGTTGATTCCGCTTTTGTATTAAGTGTTTTTTATGAATTGCTTCACCGTGTCTGATTCCAACACAATTTTGTCAGTACAGTTTACATCCATCCATTATTTTAGCTTGTTAATTATTTGAAAGGTAGAATCAGGGGACTGGAAAATTCAGTGCCATAGCCAGGAATTGAACCACGGATCTTCCAGTTTCTGTCGGTTGCTCTAATCAACTGAGCTACCATGGCAACATGCCAGTACAACATGTTGTCCCAACTGACTCACATTTTCCCACAACCACAAACACATCTCAAATTATTTTGAGATGACATACCCCAATGACAACATACAATTATTTTGGATTAGTAATGGGTCTTAGGAGTCATTTCAAAGGAGTGCTTCGCTTTTTGGAACTGTTAAAGGCTGGTTCATAATAACTGAGAATGGAAACCATAATGAGAACAATAAAGTTAAAATACATGTAATATAATGTGATCGTTCACAAATAACGGGTGACGCTAATGAACACAGTAGTTTTGCGCCACTCAAACTACCACCACCACAGATATGGAAAAGAGCACTTTGTCAAATTTTAGTTTTCTTGCTCTCATAAATAATAAAAATTAAAGCAGTATTAACTGTGAAGTTATTTTCATTTTAGAGGTATGAATGAGTTGTATATACTTAAACTTCGCTTATGCCAGTTAAAATTGTGGAATGTTTTTGGAGATGTTCACCTCCATCATTAGCATGGTGGTGACTAAGGGTTATTATCTCTTCCTCCTCATTCCTCATCCTGAGCATCCAACTGCTACCATCTGGTGGTTAACTTACAAAACTTAAATGTTGCTGGCTGGCTGGATATCAAAATTTAACACTATATTGGAATTTTAAAAAGTAAAGATCTTTTCCCTCCTTGCAAGTTCAACTCTGGTGGTCAAAGATTTCAATAATTTCATTTCTTGTCCTATATTGTGATTATTTGTCCAAAAATGGTGTGCTACTGCTGGTTTATCAGTTTGTTCTCATTCCTGGGTATGGCATATTAGATCCATATTGTGGATTTTACTCTTTACTGCAGAACTTATTCAGTGTGGCCTTGACATGCAACAGCTGCTAGAGCTCTCTCCAGTCACAAGCTGAGAAAAAGAAAGTGGAAGAACTTTCAGCAGATATGCGTTCTAACTCCCACATATCCATTGATCATTGGTCCTTCTAGCGAAACATCATCTGTAGCTTGTTTATATGAAACTCAAAATTAGCCTTTGCCTCATAAAACAATAGCAAAAACTGGTAGAAATTAACAAAGCACAATAAAGAACAAATAACTAAAATGCATGCTATCAATAAAGGAATGGTGCGTGGTATGATTAGATGGATTGGAAATAGTAATGGATCCACATTTAGCAAATGTTTACTCTGTTAATTTTTTATGTGTCTAACCTGCATTATGTTGGCAGAATTGGAAGCAGGTGACAAAATATCATTGGTCAGCTACAGTCAAATGGCGCCCAAATACACAAAATCGACTTTCCACTTTGCTATCGGTATGGTCATCAATATGCATTTGCATTCTCGTGTTATTGTGAAACAGCCCTTATTATAATAAATCACACTACACACTGTTCATAATCTAAATGTTAAATATACAATAAAACAGTATTTCATAAGCTACAATGCCAACTATTCACCCATAGTATGGCATCACATTGGTTATTTGGTGTGGGAGCATTATGGCAAATTGCTTTACAATACTCATGTTCTTCACCATCTTGAGTGTGGTTATTATGTAGGAAGTCATTCGAGTACTAAAACTATGTGCACATGCTTGAAGTACTTCCAACGGAACAACCCTGAATATGGAATGGAAATGTTGGGAGTAGTTACCATAAAGGAAAGGGATTAGCCCATCACAGAATGTATTTCTTTGTGCCTTAATGAACGTAATCACCTTTACCTTAAAACATATGCCATATTTTTCTTTCTTTTTTCTTTTATTTCTTAAGTTTTGTGTGGAAATATTTCAAATACAAATAACAATTTACGGCTTTGAAAATTGAAGAGCAATTTAATAAGTTTTCACAGCACAGTTAACATCCCCACTTCTGTTGTGTGTGGATACTATGTCTGCCTTTTTAACCAAAAGACCGGCATTCAAACCTTGGTTGGGCAAGTTGTTTACATAAGTTATTTCCACAGCTTTTCCTTCTCGTAAGATGTGTGTTGGATTGCTCACAGCTCTCTCAATCCTGGGCATTTGAGCATCATTCCACCCAATCATCCCTGGAGACCTGAGCTGCTGAAAGGGACATTAAAAAGAGTTCAATAATCATAAAACTTGCATTTATGTTTGTTTTTTATACTTCTTACAGGCACTTTCAATCACAAGCTTGCTGTTAGTTTCCCAAATTATCTGTTTCAGAAATTTAGAAAAAGGATATTACTTGAAACATATTTTCTCAATTGAAGCTGACCTTCTGAACTGGTTGAGTTTTTAATAGCTGAGTAGCAAGAACACAAGATTAGGACACAATTCCTTACATGTTTATATTTGATATGTGTGATTTTCACAAGTATGTGTGGCAATAACTTGAGTTAAACCTGAACTATACTGTGACGGTTCATGAATATAAATTTTGATTAAAACATTTTCCCCATTTCTTACACTGAGCAAACACTGCTGTATCATCATGTTGTCCTCCGTGGTGTAGTGGTTACCATGGTAGCTTCTAGCTCCCGAGGTTGCGGGTTCAAACCCGGCAGAGGGCAATGAATTTTTTCGGGCATAAAAATCCTTAGCATGGCTTCCTTCGGCAGGGAAGTAAAGCCGATGGTCCCGTGTCGTAGATTTACAGCACGTAAAAGAACCTCAAGCTTGATAAAGAGGTCTCTGAGAAAAATTACCGGTCTTTCACGCCAAATATAGAATGGGACACTAAGGACCACAGCAGTTAAGGAGCGTCCATAAATAAAACTCAGTTTCAATTACTGCTGTATCATGCATATTCACCATTGAAATTTAGCTCAGTGAGATTAAATGTAGATAAAATAGGTCATTTGGGAAACACAAGGTACCTCAACACATTGAGAATTTAAGTGATTGAGACTTGACTGTTATGAGCATGAATCAGCAGCCTTCATCATATCTGGATATTATGAGAAGTGATATTAAGTATCTTGGCCTTAGTGTAGTGTAGTTAATAATTATGTACCCAAAATTTTTGGTATAGATTTCCCTTGAGCAAGTACTGCAAAATTTCTTGAGTAAAATTAAATTCTGAAGTAAAAGTCATTACTAGTTTAATTTTATATTGATGAACAGGCTGCAGCTGCTATAAGCAACAATGCGTGCAGTATGTTAGCATTCATCCGTATCTGTTTCCGTTATACCAAGAGGAACTTGTAAAGGGGAATGGAATGCTATACATCAATGTTGAATTATAAACTATCGTGATAAAGATAGAGCCAAATTGTCAAGTCCAGTGTTGCATTAGGGAAAGGGATGTTCAGAGCTACCAATGGGAACTAAGGAAGCCTTCTAGAATTGGAAACTTCCAGAAGTAGTAACAAACAAGATGTTGGCATGTTCTGGAAGGAGAAACATCTTGAACCTAGGGCATATATATATATATATATATAAGGATTGCAGCAAGCAGTGATTTGTTGTTTTGAGGTTGAGAGCTTCAAGGCAAACAAAGCAAGTGGGACAAGTATTATCATGAGCATTCAGCAATCAAGTAGAGTGCTGTCATAAGTTTGAACCCTGAGGAATTATGAGAAAGTGAGATAACTGAGTCACATGACAACTACATGCTCAGATCCACTTATCAATGACAGGAAACTAATGAATGTTGGCAATAATTTGGAATCTCCTAGAAAATAGAAAGAAACTTGCAATGTTTTTGGTGTAAATACGAAGGCAGTCCAGAAAGTCCCAGACGTTTTGGCCTATCGTGGTGATGAGTAGGGCTAGAGCCGCCATCTTGATGTCAGAACGTTCCTACATTCAATATGCATCCAGCTGTGGTAGCGTGAGGACTGTGCCTTCCTTACTGTGCTCTCTGTGAGTTAAAATGTGTGCTGCAATAGAAAATCCTGCCACTTGTGAAGTGAGGTCTGTGATTAGGTTTTTGTTGGCTAAAAAGAACAAACCAATTGAAATTTATCGTCAACTTTTTGATGCTTACGGGCAGGGAATAATGAGTGAAAGTCGAGTCAGGCAATGGTAGCATTGATTTTAAAAATGGCCATACCAATGTTCACGATGAGGATCACAGTGGTAGGCCTAGCCTTATGACTGATGAACTGTCAATGCAAATCAATAACAAAATTCCTGAAAATTGTCATTTCACGATTACAGAACTTTCAGAACATTTCCCCCAAATTTCACGGAGTTTGGTGCATCAAATTGTGGGGAGAAGCTTGGTTACCACAAATTTTGTGCTATGTTGGTTCCGAAAATCCTAACGGAAGACCATAAAAAACAGAGACTGGCTGCAGCTCTGACCTTCCTCCAAGATTTCAACAAATATGGTAACGCTTTACTCGATCGTATCGTAACCGGGGACGAGACTTGGGTGAAGCATGTCAATTGCGAAACAAAACAGCAGTCGATGGAATGGGGACACACACATTCTCCTAAGAAACCAAGAAAGTGTTTGTAAACGCTGTCAGCAAGAAAGGTCATGGCTACGGTGTTTTGGAACTCTAAGGGAGTGCTTCTCATTGAGTTTTTGGAACGTGGAACAACAATAACCTCAGAGAGGTATTGTGAAACACTAAGAAAGTTAAGGCGTGCCATACAAAATAAGAGTCGGGGAACACTTAGCACCAAGGTGTTGTTTCTTCACGACAATGCACGCCCACACACGGCCAATCATACCTGAACACTCTTGGATGGTTTTGGATGGGAGGTGTTTGACCATCCACCATACAGCCCGGATTTGGCACCAAACGACTACTACCTCTTCCCAGCGATGAAGAATTGGCTCGGTACACAACGATTTGATACTGACGCTGAACTGCATGCCGGTATAAACCAATGGTTGAAGTCACAGGCGGCAGATTTCTACAGAGAGGGTATTGAAAAACTTGTGCCACGGTATGATAAATGCCTCAATTTGAATGGCGATTATGTAGAAAAATAGCTTAATAGTGTACCTTTCAAATGCAGATAATAAACATTGATATTTGCATTTGTTAATTGTTTATTTTAAAATGTCTGAGACTTTCTGGATTATGCTCGTAGTATTAAACTTTGAAAGTTTTCTGTTTCTCTTGAAAAGAGGTAAAAACTTTAAACACTTTTAATGCAGTATTAAGCTTTTACAGAAATTCCAGAGTCAGAAATTTTCTGGGTCTCTAGTAATACTGTATTCAGTTTTGTGCATGAAGTTTGATCTGAAACTGAATTTGAAAATCCATATATCTGTGTTGCAGTGGAAGCAGAGAATATAATGCAGTTTGAAATGGACTTCTTGGAATTACCTTGTGGCCTGCCAACTGCATCAACAATTGATCAAGCCAGATTGGATAATGACGAACGGAAGAAGCTTCACCCTTCTGTGCCTCCCATATAGAAATGCTCCTGAACACTACAAAGTGCAATGTACCACATCGATCACTCTTAAATAGTTTTACTTGCATAACTCTGTTCTTGTTAAGACTTAACATGTTAACGTGAAGTACAGTAATAGAAGAGTGTAAGTGTCAAGGAGCGTAAACACCAGAATTAAAGTTTAACAGGAAAGAGGAAAATATATTATTACAAAATAGGTATTATACCTATATACTGTCGCAAAAAATATTTTAAAATGTTACAACAGGCTGAGTTGGATATGTTCCATTCACAATACACTTACAATAGTTTATAGAACCCTTTGGAACAAAAACATGAAACTTGAGTACGCAGATACTTTGATACTAACACTCTTCAATTGTACTCTTTCTTGTTACTAGTTATTCAGATAGATGTATTACATGAAACCAAAACCAAAAGAGTATGGTTCATGAGGTTAATAGAGACCTCCAGTATTGGTTATAAGTAGGGCCCGGATTTTAGGTTTTAACCTATATTTTTCCTCGCTATTTAATTAACACATTTCAAGATATATACTCGTTTCACACTTCCTGGAGCAGAATATGCGAATTTCATTACACCTAAAAAAACCTAAATAAGGGGTTGACACCTAAAATAACCTAAATAGCTGTTTTTCCTTTTTCGAAATGAAGAATGTTATTTTCGGATTGAAACTTATTGTAAAATTATTTCCACCACTTATAGCCAGTAGATAGTTCGAGTTACTACAGTTAAACGCAGCACATGTGACGTGGTGACATCTGGATGCAGCTGATAGAAGGTCAGGACTTGGCTGTCTGCTGCCATTTACTATGCCGAGCACTTAAAAGACATTAAAAATGTCATCAATGAATTTTTTTTCTTTCTTTTGAACTGTGTTATTACCATTTTTCATTACCGCTTATTACCGCAATTACACACACACAAATACCCATGCCCATGGTGGGATTCAAATCCACAACCCTCAGCTTGGCAGAGCACCAAAGCTACATGCTCCAGCGACCACAGCTACAAGGGTCGGCATGAGCTTAATGAAACAGAAGCTACTCTCCGGTTGGAAAGTAAAACTGTATCACTGAAAGATGCTCTAGATGTCATTGGCAATGTTTCCAGTAAAGAAATACCTGGACCAGTGAGAATTGAATGGTCTTTCAAGTTGCAGAAGATTCTTCAACGAAATCTTGCTTTTGAAGATATGAAAATCATCAATTTAGTATTGCAGGGAGAAAAGTATACAGGAGAACTACCCCTAGAACCTGCTGCACTGGCATCTATGTTCTATGCTCCAATGACGTTATGTTCCGTTGAAAGAAGCTTTTGTTCATACAAGAACGTGTTACTGACAATTGGAAATCGCTTATGCCAGAAAAGCAAAATTATTTATACTTGTATTGATCTACAAAGCAAAACATTAAAAAATACTATTTTAATCAAGAAAAACCTAAAAAAAAAACCATTTTAAGCATATAAGAAACCTAAAATGTAGGTTTACTCCACCTAAAAATCCGTGCCCTAGTTATAAGTTTTATATGATTGATGGAAATAAAGATAAATAGTACCCTTCTGTTCTGTGCTAGGTGTCAAGAGTTTACTTTTTGATTTAGGGACGTAGATTTAAAGGGTGTATTAAAAGAGGAAAATAATAAAGCATGCTTTCTTTGAGGCTCTTGACAGATGGTAACTGCCAGAGCATTCAGAATTTGTATTTACAAGATCAGTCATTTTAACAGCTGAATACCTAATGCAGTTTACAACTCTGTAGCTCTCTCTGCCAAGTTTTGTCTTATGAAAAGCAACAGGCTGTGTAGCAGTCTTCAAGAGCATTGTCACATGAGACTGTAAAGGAGCTGAAAGCCATTGGTACCAATGCACTTGTCATAATGGAAACCAGTGGATTTTACCTAGTTTGTGGAATAGGCAGCAGTTGTAAATGCAATATCAAAATGTTAGCAAATTTGCAGCCAGCAAAATAAAATCAATATGCCTTAGACTTCTCTTAAGGACTATTGCTTTGCTTCACAACAATGCCCAAATGCTACTGCTAACACTCCATGATATTATATTACGGTGGTATAGAAAGTACTGTTTGAAGCCTAGCTTAAAATTTTGAACTCCACCTGCTATAACAGAATTTAAAGTCACCCCAGTTGGTGCATCTGGTTCTCTGTTCTCAGGGTTGTGGTTTTAATACAATAATCTCATCTCAGTAGAAAAATACTAACACACTGGTGACGCTGATATGAGCTTCACAGTTGCTAGATCACTAAACAAGCTAAACAATTACTTTCAGAGAGCAAACCAAAGGCCTATTGCACAGAGACATTCACCACCTCATTTCACAGCTGGACATGTGTCTCAGTAGATGTGCATAGCCAAATAAATATTATTGAGCCATTTTACCAATTATTCAGTTTTTAAATGACTGATGTATAGAGCAAATTGAAGATTTGTAGATTTAAAGACAGTGATCACTCTCTCGTGTTTTAAAATATGACCTTTTTTTATAAGGAAATGCATGTACACATACACACAAAAAAGGATAACTATTGTTTACTTTTTAATTATTACCATGCCCATAGTGACAGACGTAGTAACAGAGTTTTAGGTTTGAATATACCAATCATGTTTCAGATACAATGCTTCCAGTTTTTTAAAGATTCAACTTTAAAATGTATCCACACCGATTAAAGAATCAAATTTATAAAGGGACGAAGTACCAAAATGAATAATCACAGCTTCATGGCTGATCTTCCATGGAGCCATGAGTAGTTATTATCACCGTGAAATCTTCAGATATTGCATCAAAATGGATATCTTGAGGTATTGCATGAAACCTAATTTATTTATTTATTTATTTATTCATTTATTTTAGAGTTCCTAGACACACAAAAAGCTTGCTTCTTATTTAGGAGCCTGAGTTTGTGATATATGCTTAATTGGCTAAGTATGAAACATGCATAACTTAATAAAACTATGCATTGGAAGTATTGTAAATACTTACTAATAAGTGCATTGATTGAACAGAAATTTAGCAGCTATATAATAATAGTTTGCTAGTGATTAAAACAAGTGTATGTTTAGCGATATGGTTTAAATCACATGGATTGATTACATTCAGGGCTCTAGTTTTAAAAACAAAATTTAGAGTACTATCATCTGAGACTTAATCAGTAACCATAAGTTTAATTTAAAATTTCTCCGTTAAGAGGGGGGGAAGTTGTGTTGGAAGTAGTAATGTAAATATTAGTTAAATAGTCCATCACAACCTTTACATTCATGGTAAGGTGGCTTCCTTTCAAAACCTGGTGTTAACCTAAACCATATGTGTAAATTAGGGGTGTGACAAACAGTTAATTTTAGTAATGTTTATAACTGTCGCAGTTACAGTATGTTAACGGTTACATGTAATGGTTACCGGCAACGATTAAGCTATTTATTTTCATGGTTATTACATTCCCAGTAACAATTAGCTGTAACTATGAAACTGTCATTTCAATATGAACGACGCCAATACAGACTTAGTTATTTCATGCGATCTAAAAAGAAGTTTCCATAGCTGTGTCAACACTTTGATTAATACAGTGTTTATAATCGCAAAATGCATTCGCACTTCTACATTCTTGTGTACACATACTTACTACATATATACTAGTTCATACATAGCTTTCTCCCTATTAACTAAGCTATTCATGCTGTAAGTGCCCCTCTTTTTTTTTTTAAATTTCATTTCTTCTACTTTTTTTCTTTCTTTATCTCCCTGTTTTTTTACTGCTTATTACTGGAATTACTGTTACTCATATAGTACACACAGATACAAACACCCATGCCCATGGTGAGATTGAACCCATGACCCTCAACTTGGTGGAGCGCCGAAGCTATACGCCACAGCGACCATGCTACGAGGGCGGTGCTCCTAGTATGTGTAGGTGGGTAACGAAAAAATGTAAGATCATGTAAATGATTAAATGAAAATGAAAAAATAATTACATTCATGCATCAGAGGCATGCAATAGTAAAATATTAATAAAGAATATTCAAGTTACAATTATGGTGTGTTTGGTAATGAGGCAGCCCTTTCAACTTTGAGGGTTGATTTGCAATCCTGTCGTGTATCTGTTGGCCTTTCATTGTTCTTTGCTATGCAAGATTAATGGGGTAAATATCCATGTTAGCAAATTCAAAAGAGCGAAAACACACACCTTCACACGTGCTTTTTGAATTTGAAAGTTGGAGAAATTTCAAGTTTCTTTAAGCACTCTTAGAGGATAGATGCTGAAATTGTGCAACTCAGGATCTTGATTGACCACTGTTAAAATTTATGTACCATTGTTCGAGCTTAGCGGCCCAAACATATTACTGAACAGTGTTAATTGTTTATCACATCACAACGTATAAAAACTTGTACACCTATAATCATATGTGAACAACGTCTTAATGCAATGCATGAAACTTTCTTGCCAGAGTGCTGACTGACCAGTCATCTGTGGCCTGTGACCTGTATTCGAAGTGATAAGCAATGCTCTATAATAAACAAATATGTATGTACTTGCATCTCTGTGCGAGGAAGACTCAGGTTGCAAGAGACGGTCTTGGTTGATGTAACTAGTTCCTGATAAGCGATACCAATGCTGCATACAGTGTGAATGATTTCAGCCAGGCTCAGTAACCGTTAACACGATAACTAGTTGTATTCGTTACTTTGATAACCATTACTGGATACATACATACATATTTATTCACCATAAGAAATCATACAGAGTTATTGGTTTCGTCCACAAGTATATACAAGGAAAACATATGTACAAGTTGTATTAAGACAAACTATATGCAGGTAGACAAGCTCTTGTCAATCCATGTATGTCATCATTTAAGATAATCTTGAAGAGAACAGTAATTATACAATGGTTTCGAAGGCGGACATCCTCTTGGCCGAAGTGGCTCCCTCAGATGAAAACAGGACCCATGAAACAAATGAGTTTACAAGATATGTAAATATTTAGGTTTTGCTCGTACAGTATTCCACATATTCATCTAAAGAGTAAAACTGATTTTTTCCGAAGAACTTATGTAATTCTACCTTATATTTATTTGACGAGGTTATATTTTTAAAGTACCTGGGTAAATATAACTAAGCCGTTATACTTAAAGGATGTTTCAAACAATTTGGTTTTGTGAGTGATCGAGTGTAATTTGTCCTTATTCCTTGTATCGTGTGAGTGAATTTCACCATTTGTGACATAATTTGAAATATTCTTCTTGGTGTAAATTAGCAATTCTTTCATATACAAACTGGGCAAGGTCAAAATGTTCAAGCTGTGGAAATATTCTCTGCAGCTTTCCGGTTTTGGGATTCCCGCTAGTATTCTTAGTGCTCTTTTTTGAAGTTTAAATATTTTGATACTATTTGTAGTATTTCCCCATAGAGGTAGACCATAGAGCAGTTGCGAGTGAAAGTAGGCAAAGTAACAAATTTTGAGAACTTTAGCTGATACACGAGGCTTTAGTTGATGAAGAATAAAACAGGTGCTGCTAAGCTTGCCTAATAGTTTTTCAATGTGAAAGTCCCAACTTAAATTATTATCTAGCCACAGCCCTAGAAATTTCGTTTCACCCGCAAAGCTGACCAATTTAGAGCCAATTTTGATGCTGGGATTCCCTGATTTTCTACAAGCTTTATGTTGAAAATTTAGAGCTACAGTTTTCTCTTCATTTACAAGCAGTTTATTGACTTTAAACCAATCAATTATTTTATTCACGACCACTGTTTGCATTTGCTGTAGGCTACTATTATCCTTCCCTGTAATGAAAATGCTTGTATCGTCTGCAAATAGAGTTATTTTGGCTTGTGTTGTGTTTTCAAGACATAACGGTAAGTCATTTATGTACAACAAGTTTTAATTTCTTGCCAGAAGTTCTTATACCTTTAGTTACCCATGTTGAATGCTGTTCTTTGATTTTTAGATTAATCAGGGGAAAGGCTGTCTCATAGTAGTGTTTGAAAGTGTTTAGGAATTTAGAGTAAGTGATATCAACTGAATTTTCCTCGTAAACGTCTTCCCAAGTTTCGTTTTCTAGCAAATAATTAGAGTAATCTATATTTTCAGCCTTCTGTAGTCTGACCTTTTTAAACATAGTGCTTGGCTCCCTTAGTTTTTTCCTGTTTGGCCAGTTTATAACTATAGATTGGGCAAAATGATCTGATAGACAGGTATCAAAAACCTCAATGTTTCTAACGCAATTGGTAAATCACTACTTATAGCTACCTGATCAATTGATGTTTTAGAAGTATTTGTGACACTTGTTGGCACATTTATTGTTGTTTGAAGGCCATAAAGATTTAGCAAAGTAAGGAATTTTGATCTTTCACTCCTGTGTTCTAAAAAATTTATGTTAAAAGTCCCCGAGCAGAATTACGCTTTTCTTTAGCTTAAGGAAGTAATTAAGAATAATATCCAAACTTTCAATTAGAAGGTTAATGTTACTCGAAGGATTCCTATAGATGCATATTATTATCAGCTTATTTGCGACTTCTATAGTGCTGGCTTCAAAATGTTCTTCTACATTTAATGCTTGAAATGTTTTTATAGGTTTAGCCTTTATATGCTTTTTTATTAAGATTAATGACCCGCCATTTCTTTTAATTGACCTACTGTAACCCTGTATTAATTTAAAGCGTGTTATTCTCAATTCAGTTAATGGGTTAGCCAGTGCTCAGTAATGCACATTATGTCTACGTGTTTTAACTCCCCCTCTATTAGTAATTCGAGTTCAAGAGACTTATTTCGGATACATTGAATGTTTTGGTGAAGAACGCGCAAAGTATGCAAGTTTTGAGGTTTTTTTTGTTGTTTTTGTTTTCCTTCCCCAAATTGTGATCGAAGGAGTCAGTGCTTAAAGAAATGTTTCCTATTCACTTGCAGTTTACATTTTTATCCATTTTTTGTATTTCTGTTTCATTAGGGTGTTCTGACTTTGTGATTTTGACTAGCATATTTAGATAAAGTAATCTTAGATACTAAGTTTGTTCTAACAGACCCATCGCTATCACATTTGTCTAGTTTTTTGAATCTAGGTGGGTTATTACTCTGTTCCAAGAGATTCGCAAACTTTGCTACACCTTTCCTGTTCAAATGCAGGCCATCCCTGCCTAGATCAATGTCCCCTAACCATGCATTGCTATCTACAAAGGAACAATCGTATTCTTTACATACCCAGTTGAAAGTAGAGTTGGTCCCGTCGATGTAACAGAGATCCTCATCCTGACAATGTATAATACCGCTGACGCAGAATTTCGCCCGTGGAAACAGCTTCTTTCCGACCATCACAACTTTGGTCAGTTACCGCATGATTTCCTCAGGTGTGCCCACCATGTTGATGTTGTTAGTGCCCGCGTGTATCACCACAATATCTGGATCATCTGTGTTCATTACTAGCTGTTTTCTTATGTGTTCAAGCTGAGCCCTGGGATAACAATAAACTTTAATGTTTTCCTCAACGTAATTGCTAGTATGGCATACCATCAAATCTCCTATTATAATGGCTTTGTTCCTGTTGTATTTGAATTCGTTTTCCATGTCGTCGCTTTGAGTTAGTTGTTCCTTCTCATGTTCATGGCACATATTCTTCATTCCGCTGTCGTCCAAGTCTTGCAGTACTTCAAAACGATTTTGCAGCCAAATATTGCTTTCACTGATCTTTTGAATTCTTGGTGCCATTAGCTTCTTGTTTGCGGTCGTCCATTCTTCGCATTTTTTCACTTGATCTTTGCCAATTGCGCCTTGTGCAGTGGTTGTGATGTTACTTTCTTCCCTGTTTTTCATGCTGGCATCATGTAGCTTCAAAAGTTTGCTCTCCTGTCGAAGTTTGTCAATAATTTCCTTGTAGTCCTTAATGTCTTTGTATAGGATCTCCATGACCATGTGAAGCGACGCTATCTGCTCGCGGTGTTTACTGCAGCACACTTCTTTGTCATTTATATCCGTTTCTGTTGCAGGTAATTGCCTGTTTTTATTTCCTCTTGTATTGCTGATCTTATTTGATTGATCTGTGTTTAAAAACGCGCTATCAGGGCTGAATTTATCGTGTAGAGTACAGAAAACCGAGGACCCGCGAAGAGACGAAACATCCACCACCGCCATCTTGAATGGGTCAACTAGTTACTTTGTATTTGTTACATTAAAGTAACTGTTACGTTATTTTCTGCCCATCCCTAGTTTAAACAGCTGCAATGGAATGCTAGTCAGTTTAATAAATGCAGGATTGTTGACAGTAAAAATGTTATATGTAGAAGTGTATAATACATTTCAATATTTTCTTGGTCTGCTCTTGTGGAGTATCTGAATATTTAGGTTAAGGGGAGACTAAATGGATAAAATTGCCTAAAATGGTATTTTAATTTAGTATTTTGTGCAGTCTTATTAATTGTAATTTCCTCTTTAATTTGATATATATATTTTGTCATTGTAGGCACAATACTTGTATTTTAAATATGTTTTTAAAAATGGTAGTGCATCTGCCATTTTGCACTTTGAATTCTGCACCATTTCACAAAAAAAAATTGTTAACTTCTACACACTTTGGAGGAGAATGGTAAACTTTAGCCCATCTCTTAGGGAAAGTTTTGCTCTACAAATTGGTACTTGTTAAGTGTGGCAGCTTCTGTGTTCTCAAGCCATGTAGTTTCTTTTCTTTGCAAATATATGCAAGTTTATTTTCTCAATTGTGCGATGAACAGATATTTCTGTGAATAACATTTTCTGGTATAAATGACCTGTTTTGTCAGAAACTATTAAAGATATATAAATTAAATTTTAGGATGATAAAAATAATCTCTAAATACTGTGGTAAATATACTTTGGTGTGAATAACATTGTTGGTTATTTTTTAAAAAAAATAATTGATATATTTTGATCAAAAGATGGCATAATAAAGAAAATAATCCTATCTTAGTTAATATACAGACTTATGGGATAAAAGTAGATCAGTGAACTTAGAAGGCATGCATCTACATCCTGTAAAACTTTCACTTTTATATTTTAAATAGTTTTTGAGATAATGGTTCGTAAATTTAGCAGATTTAACAGTGGTAGGATATGGCTTTAATTTCCCATTAAGTGTCAAAGTGGACCTAAAAGGCCTGTAGCAGTAATAACACAAGTTATGTATTACATATTTTAAAATACAAATATGTTGTAGTTATCAAATGAACTTCAGTGTGAACATGTATCAGTTGTATAGCATTGCTGAAATATCATAAGCTGTTCTCACATATTCCACCACATTAAAATGGGAATATCACTAGTTATACAAAAGTCGCTTGTCCTGTTTCAGCCTCAAACTCCTTCATTTATCTAATTTTATTTGGAGTTGTACTATCTGAATAATGCTGCTCTCACATTATTTAAAAAATTATGTTGGTAGTATAAATTTTGCTTTTTGAAATTGTGGGTAAAAGTCAACACTGTAAATTCACATATTCAGTACTATTAAAGTGATTATAATCAGTGAGAATTTTAACAATAATCGAGCAATTGTAATGGATTGGTGATACTTAACTTCACTTTCTAAACAAGTGAACATTTGTTAAATTATCTGTGAATTCAGTTCAGTTCACTTGTTATTGTATGGTTAAGATTAAAGTAATTACAAATTTTGCAACTCTATCTGCAGTACAGAATATGAAATACATGATACAGTGGAATCTCGTTAGCACATTCCTCATTAACACGTTTTCCCATGTATTACGTTGAATTATAAAAGTCCCAGTACCAAATCACCAAATGTAATAAATAACATTTGCTTAGTGCATTTTCCCGGTCCCGCTTACTACGTTCAAAGCTCAATGTCCTCATTCACTGTTTTGGCCAATCCTTGATCGGTCCAGTGGGAGTAGGCACTTAACATGTTCAAAGTTTGACGTCCTCATTTGCTACTTTGGTCAATCCTTGGTTACGGGGTGGATACGGCAGCCAATCACATGCATGTATGTAAATATTTGTGTGGGCGGGATAGAGAATGCTTTACCTTGACTTGGTAAATGCCAACAATAGTGTTGACCAAACATACGTATATTGTATTTTAACTTCTCGTTTGCAATGAAAAAAAAAGAAAGTGTGGTAAATAACCAACAGTGAAAAACTGAAAACCCATATATGAAACATGTGGATATAGTGCACAAGTTAAACATTCATCCGGAAAACCTTAAACACAATTATTAGCAAACCTAAATTGATTGAAACTGCTTTCAAAGAAGGGAAAAATGCTAAAACAAAACTTTCCTCTTGGAAAGTAGTATCAGAAGAGGATCGGAACGAAATTTGTTGCATGGAAATACCTACCATATTGAATACGCCAAAGATACTATCGTCTACTGTACTCGTAACACAATGCACGCTCATAATTTTGTTTTCTTTTTTAGTGGAAATTATCACTTGTGTACTAAAACACACAGCAAAGCCACTATTGTCGCTTCCATAATTCACAATTTATTTTCTCAAAAACATACAGTAACCTCAAAAATCCAAGTTGACCAACATAAAAGCTTGAATTATTTATACTTGGGCTTTGTGTATCCAAATCCATTTGAACACATATTGAATTTAACATGGAAACATCGTATTCTGTATGAAATTGTACTCAAAATGGATTTCAATTGCCCATGGAGACGTAGTAATTATTAGATTTTATTACATAGCTATGTTCTTAAATTGCAGATTTTGTATTTTCGTTAACACATTTTCCCGCCTATGACGTCCAAATCCTTGGGTCCCTGCAAAAACATACTAACAAGATTCTACTGTATTTATCATTTCAACAGAAGGCCATATAAACTAAATACTTACGGTTGTTTCTTGAATATAATTACATTTGTTATAGAATGTTTATTTAGGAAGCTTGTACAGTATAGTTCTTTTATAATTTTAATTTCATTCAGGTATTGTGAATTATTTATTATTATATAGTCATTCCTATTTTTAGTGTTGTACACAGTTTAAGTTTTCAGAGTTTATTTTATTATTTGCTTTAATGTGTAATATAGTCCTGAGAATAACCAAATTGTGAAAGGAAGCAACTTTATGTTACAAACACTGGTTTCACAGTTTGTCTGATGTTTAGTTTTAACATTGTGTGAATCGTTTTCCTTTAAGGATTTAAGGCTGTGTTTACAGTTTCCATTGAAGACTCTATTCTGTTGTAACACAATAGTTTTCAGGAGTCATGAACAAACTATAATAAGTATTTAACAATGCATTAATGTTACGAAAGGCTAGCATGTATCTTAATAAATAAGTTGGGTTGCTTAATTTATTACATTCTTCAATATGAGCATATCAGCTGAGGTATTATCTGCATATAATATTAATTCATTGTTTTGGAATGCTTTACATCAGATAATTATACAGATGTCCATAAAGTATCTTTATAATTTTAAGCATTTATTCCAGCACATGAAAAGATAGATAAATGCAAATTAGTAACATAGAAGCAATATACGAGGGCTATTCTTTTTTCAACCTCTGATCGCGCAGAAGCGCAACAACACAAGTGGTGGAAACTTTTTGTCCATGGAGGGCGACTGCGCATATCCCCTCCTCTACCTTCAGCCACAGTCAACTTCACCATGCAGGTCTTCATCTTGCTTTCTTGCTTTCTTGAGAGAGTAGATACTCAGGTTTGCAAAACATTTGACATTGATGTTGTTTTAAGTCTAATGATAACTTTCTATGATACATGTGTACTGCTGGTGCACAGATATTTTGTCCAGAGACATTATGTCCGTGAAGCAAACATGTCTATACCACATTTTGCCCACATAGAAATTTTACCCTTACAATATTTTGCCCATGAACTTTTTACCCACGCATTGTTCATCCATTTAATATGTCCACAATGACATTACATCCAAAAATCAAGAAATAGTCAATACATGTTATTAATCACTCCCCTCTTCTTCTATCATGGATAAACTTCAAGTTGTAATTGATCAACCTTAAATATTGTAGTATGTTATCCTGCCCTTTGTACCCTTCATCATATTTGCTGACAATTTTTTCAATCTGTTCCTGATTTCAACTTTTGTTTTTTTAATTGGCACTCACACGTTTCTATGTCCTGTTCTTAACTGTGTTATCAATTCATTGTCGTGTTTTGTTCCTTCTGTATGTGTTCAATAAATTTCCAAAGGGACGCATGATGTGTCAATATAATTTTCTTAAATAGTGAATGCCACCCATCTATGACACTGTTGGTTCTTTATGAACTGTTCATAACTTGGTTATATACAAGGGCAGTCCGGAAAGTCCCAGACATTTTGGCCTATCGTGCCGATGAGTAAGGCTAGAGCCGCCATCTTGGTGTCAGAACATTCCTACATTCAGTACGCATCCAGCTGTGGTAGTGTGAGGACTGTGCCTTCTTTACTGTGCTCTCTGTGAATTGTTAAAATGTGCGCTGCAATAGAAAATCCCACCACTTGTGAAGTGCAGTTGGCTAAAAAGAACAAACTAATTGAAAGTTATCATCAACTTTGTGGTGTTTACAGGCAGGGAATAATGGGTGAAATCCGAGTCAGGCAATGGTGCATTGATTTTAAAAATGGCCTACCAATGTTCACAACGAGGACTACAGTGGTAGGCCTAGCCTTATGACTGATGCACTGTCAATGACAAAATTAGTGAAAATCGTCGTTTCACGATTACAGAACTTTCAGAACATTTTCCCCAAATTTCATGGAGTTTGGTGCATCAAATTGATGCTTTGATACTGATGCTGAACTGCATGCCGGTGTAAACCAGTGGTTGAAGTCACAGGCAGCAGATTTCTACAGAGAGGGTATTAAAAAACTTGTGCCACGGTATGATAAATCCCTCAATTTGAATGGCAATTATGTAGAAAAATGACTTAAGAGTGTACCTTTCAAATGTAGATAATAAACGTTGATATTTGCATTTTGTTAATTGTTTATTTCAAAACATCTGGGACCTTCTGGATTACCCTCATACATTCCAGATCTGAGGTGGATATTGAGGCTGTACCATTTGTTGTTGACTTCTGCCAGGATGTCCATTGATGTAAGTCATCTCAATGTATGCAGCAGGTCTTGCATGTCAGGATGTAAGGCATTATCCACCATTATGAACACTTATTGCAAATCTTGGAGAGGTACAAAAGGAAGTGCAAGAAACATCCTGACAAGAGTCCCTCACCTCCTGGCTCTGGTCATATGGGACTTTGAGCTGGCAGTGTGTAATGGCATATCTCCAAACAGCTTGGGTAAAATAGAAGAGACAGCCCCCTGATGTGCATGCCAGGGAAGGCAGCTCTTGCTGCATTTATGGCTGCTAACTCAAAGCCGCTGAGAAATATTGATGGTTGGAACTGCCTATTCATTCTCTGTGCATGCATTTTCAATTGTTCGAAAACATTGTTGTATGTTGTTTTTTGTCTCCTGCCGGTTATACCTTTTCACTATAAGTTGAAAGGAGAAGTAAGCAAAACATGTATCACTCTGCCAAGCACATGGCAGCACCACATGAAGGATGACGTACCTGTGAGAGGAAATTACTTCAGACAGAATGCGAATACAGTAGGGGAACGGCGGATAGTATGGGCCCCTTAAGGAAAAAAGTGTATAACATTTATACATTTGCTTAAAAATAAGTCACAATTATATAAAACCTTTCTTTAAACACTTTTTTACAAATATGGTTTGAAAAAATTAAACCCAAGGCAAACACACACATGCACTAAGGATTTAAAAAAGTCTTATATTTGGAGATAGTGAAAAAAAGGTCGGGTAGTATGGGCCATATAGAGAATACAGGATTTTAAATCAAATCATACAAGTTTGCGGCATAATAACATACATAATGTTTATTTATCAACGTATAATATGATTAAAAATAAAAAAGTGAAAATTGAAGGCACAAGAGTTTTTTTATAAGTGTTTACAAAAATGCAATTTATGTTTTTGTGAACAAAAATGACTTTGAAAATGAAATTATAACTTTCATGAAAAAAGAAGAATAACTTTTTAACTAGGCTTCATCAGCAGCTATTGTTTATACAGTAATCACAATAATAATACAAAGTATCTTCAATTACAGCACGAAGTTCATGAACCTACCCTTCACATGCTTTGCACTGGATCCAGTTTTCTACAAAACTTTTACCACACGCACATACACACTGCATTCCACATTGTCACATGTTGCATCTTCTGTGGATGTACCTGGCTTTGGATTTTTATAATCTATGGGCTTTATTGTCTATTCCTTATTTCTTTCCGGTTTGGTTTTTTTTCTCAATTGTGATTTCAGGCCTAACTCTGTCTAACCTCTCCTGTTTTTTTTTTCTTTTCAAATTTTAACTGTCTTCTGAACTCTTTTGCAGCTTCTTTTTCAAGCTCATTTTTGTTTTCAATCAAATGTTCTTTAATGGGCATTGAGGTAAGTATTTCACTTCTCCCTACTTTTCTTTTTCGGCTTGTTAACCTCTTTTCAGCACAGGAGGGCAAAGGAGATATCTTTTTTGAAACGCTTGAAAGGTTAGGTTGTGAAGAGCCAGCAAATTCTGTTGTGGGTGGAATAGGTGTTGGATCAGTTGAAGGGGGGGGGGTTCCCGAAGTAGTGGCAGCAGCTTCAGCAGTGGTCTCAACGGTTGATGGATGTTCTATATTGGTAAGGGCACCGCCCATAAAATCCAAATCAGTGAAAATGTGTGGATCAAATGGGTAGATTCCTGTGCATTTGAAGCCGCTTTCTGCTATATCTAGGCGACACACTTGCTTGTAGGCATCTGCAACTAGCTTTGCGATGTCGTAGTCATTGATTCTAGCCCCAGGGTTTGACCTCATCCACAAACGGCAAGCATGATTGTAGCAGTTTTTGAAAGGTTTCATAAAGGATCGGTCAAGAGGCTGCAGTTTGTGTGTCATATGGGGTGGGAAAGATAGCATAGGAAATGACATCCAGCTTCTTGTGCGTTCCATAACCGTCAACGATGAGTAAAACGGGTCTTCTGCACTAGGTTTTGTAAAAACCACGAAGTGCTGGAGCCATTTAAGGAAAGCCTCAGTTGTCATCCATCCATTAGGAGTTGGGAAAGCACAACTCTCAGCAGGTGCACCTAGGCGGTCGTTTATCCTTTTCCTTGGAAAAATGAAAAGTGGAGGGATAAACTGTCCGGTCGCACTCATGCAGAACATCAGAGTGACATTACGGCCCCTTTCTCCTGATGTCATTTTTCCAAGTTGGCGCTTGCCTTTCACTGTTATAACTTTGTCATTTCCATGTATGCAAGAAACCCCTGTTTTGTCACCGTTAAAAATCTTATATGGACGAAAGGAGTGTTTGTCAAGCAAGACTTTCAGTTGGTTAAAAAACCTTTCAACCTGTGGTTTATTAAACCCGACACAATGCATCAGACTTGTAGACTGATGTTTCCTGTAACTTAGTTCTGGGTGCCTCTTCATAAAACTTGCATAGAAATCCTTTCCTGCAGTTTTCTTTTCTTTATTGAACCTGTGAGGCAGTTTTAAATTTTCTACCTTATCATAGGCTAACTTTAAGAACTCTGTTTTTACTTGGGGAAACAATCTCGAGTCCAAATCTCTCATGTGCTCCACTAAAATTGATTCTAACTCTTCTTCAAACGTTGGTTTGAAAAAACCCATCTGGGGTTTCATGATGGTTTGCTGGTTTCCTAAAACAGATTTTATTTTTCTTTGCAGTGTAGTTCTTGGAATATTAAAACGATCGGCCACAGCTCTTGTAGTCATTTGACTCTCTAAGACGCATGAAACCGCCTGTTTCATGGCTTCCTATTTTCATTCCCCACGACCCTCGTCCTCAGCCTTCTTCTTGAATTTTGGCATCGTGTCCTAAAAGTAAAAATTACAATTTGCTTACATGGCCCATACCACCCAATTTTGCTATGGCCCATACTACCCAACCGACATTGAACACTTAGTCATGGCAGTAACAGGAATTGGCTTGAGCAACCGGAATTTCATTATCGCAGTAAAACCCACATTAATGTAAACAAATGTTAATACTAGTTTGATAACTTTACTCCTTACCTTTAACAGTAAAGGATGATAACTACGTGTAACAACAACCTGACCACACGAAAACAAAGAAAAGTATATAGCAATCAACACAAAGCACCTACGTCACCCGAGTTCTATCACAAAATGGAGTGATGAAGAGCCGCAACCTGGGCAGTATATGTGCCTGCTACCTAGCAGCATATCTGAGAAACACTAAGTGGCCCTTAGTATCTGCCAGCCCATATTATCCGCCTTTCCCCTATATTGCGCAGTTGGGGGATCATTAGCTTTTAAACATTGTATGTCTTATTCCTATATTTTGCCTTACATCCTAAACTTCTAACACATAATACTAAGAGTAGACAAATAAAAGTTGTACCTGAACAGTTCGGCATCTGATTAAAGGTACTGGATTAAACTGTTCTTAACTTCAGGCTTTACAAATCATCCATTTAATGACTAATATCAGTATACCACCTTTGCTTTAACCTTTTATGAGTCAACAAGTTAAAAAAACGATTATCACTATAGGTTAAAACACAACAGAAAACAAACGCGACTCAAGCTATCCGAGCAACAATTCTGCAACATTACCAAGGAAGTTCAGTTATTGCTAAACAATGGCCAACTCTTAGAAAGTAGGATCGTATCGAAATTTGTAGCATGGAAACCACTACCGTGTTCAGATCGTTTTGAATATGCCAAAGATACTATACTTGTAACACCCTGCACACTCATTATTTTGTTCTTATTAGCGGAAATTGTTAATCACATGTGTAATAAAACACACAGCAAAGCCACTTTTATCGCTTCCATAATTCGCAATTTATTCTTCTCAAAAACATTCACTATCCTCAAAACCCAATTAAAATATACAGAAAAACAAACTAACATGTGTTTTACAGATTCGCAACCTAAATCCAATTTGACCAACATAAAAACTTCAATTATTTTATTCTCAAACTTTGTGTATACAAATTGATCTCAATACATATTGAATTTAACATGGAAATGCAGATTGCATTCAGTTTGGAATTGGACTCAAATCAATTTCAATTCCCCATGGAAACGTAATGATTTTCTCAGCATGTTGCAAAAGTACACTGGCAGCTCATCCAGAAACAAACTGCAGCACCTGCGCATAGCCTCTTAAACCCTCTGCTATAACAGTTCATTTAGTTATAGGCCAATCTGAACAAACAGATTTAGTTTCATAAATTGAACTGTTAACAATAATGGATTTTTGAAATTTCTCTGCACGAGAATAACCATAAAATGTTACGATCTGAACCGAGCTGTTTTTTTTGTAGAGGAAGAGATGACATGCTAAGCGGGAATGGTTGTAGTTTGCCCACCAGCCAATGAGGTGCTCTCTTGTCACGTGGCTTTGTTTACTCCTCCTTTCAGCTTATAGTGAAAGAGGTTTAGTACATATACTAAAGGAAACACAGATTCCTGTACCACATCATGAAGCATGTATAACTTCGTAAATATTCCTGGAACTGTTTTGAAAGTGCCATCTCTGAATACTGTAGGACTGCATGCTAGTAAATGCAGCGATACATCTGCACAAAATGTGAGAATTTTATCTTGGTCATTGGCTCTGGAATCATAGAGAAGGAGCCTCTTGTTGAGAGTAAGATCGTAAGGATATAATATTTGAACTCTGTCGTGGAACGTGGACAGGATGGTTAATATTTTGATGTCAGTTTATACTCCTCATTATAGTGTTTATCTGGCATGCTCATTTGTACTGACTCAGTTGAAATTGTTGATGCTACTGCCCTGTATACAGAAGTAGGCTGCTCATTCGGGTGTTCCTCAGCCCTTTGATTTATCCGCTGTATGACATCTTGCACTGCTAAGGTGGTGTCATCGCTCTCAGGCATGTGGTTCCTTGTAGAGATAACAGGTATTTCTCTGAAAATGGTGCCTATAATTTTAATGCTCCAGAAAAAGGTATTCCCCTGGTGGAATTTAGGAGCCTAGTGTCATTTTATTATGTAATGTGAAAAATAACCTGTAAAATTTAGTAATGTGAACAGAAAATCTTGAATTTAGTAATGTAAACAGTTGCTGGGAAATTAAGTTTTAATGCACAAAATCTCATTTGTTTAAATGTTCCATGGACGAAACATCTGTTGTAAGTTATCTGTTGCCCTAATATGAGTTGTCTGTGGATATAATGAATTGGATGAAACGTCCTGGAACCATACTATTTTAAATGAAAAGCACTATCAAATCCAGAGAAGTGTGGATATCCAATGCTTTTCCACCTACAGATTAGGATTTGATTTCTCATCTCAATTCTATTCTTGCATGTGTATGATTTTTTGGCACAATTTAAAACTGTCTTTTATTATCCTTCCGTTCTGCAACAGTTGCCTTTCATCTTTTATCTTGTTGGGTATATTCAGTAAAAATATGATTTTCCAGCATACTTTAGCAACTTTCTTGTATTATCCTTTCATTCTGCAAAAATTGTTTTTTAGTTTTTACTTTTGTTTAGTTTATTTTTAAAACTAGTGTCAGCTGTCTTGTCAACACATCCAACATCATTTCATGGACCACTTTCAACTAACAAATTTCTGGACTTGCAGTTCAAGAAAGCCACAAGATTATAAGCTGCACAGCCACATGCATATGTAATGCCATCCTTTTAAAATCTAACTTTCTTAAAATGTGGTGTTTACAACACAATTTGAAGGAGCTCTTTTGTTGTCAAGTATG
Source organism: Deroplatys truncata (assembly GCA_030765065.1). Classification (NCBI taxonomy): domain Eukaryota; kingdom Metazoa; phylum Arthropoda; class Insecta; order Mantodea; family Mantidae; genus Deroplatys; species Deroplatys truncata. The sequence continues at coordinate 681,003,964 of CM060990.1, forward strand.
TTGTTCAAAACTAGATTTCATTTTGAAAGCAAGTTTATAATATAATGGTTTTTAAGGGTTTAATATTTATATTAAGGTATATTAAATGATCATATTGTTTAAATGTTCCTCAGCACTGTTAAATCTCTATGTACGGAATTGTAAATTTGCATAATATTTAATTGTATTTTGTACATCAAACAATTGCTTTAAAGTGATCCTCTTAATTGGAAGGTCATACTATGAAGTTTGTTCCAACACTAAATTGTATTCCCTTCAGACTCTGGACCATCCCATCCAATGGCAAACTCATAGTTAATTTTTTTGAAAATTATAAAAATGTATGTGAAATATCAGAAATTTGCTACATTGTGTGTTTTGGAAAATTCACAGTACAGACGAGGGTTTGAGGTATACTTTACCCAAAGTGATGCATTAAAAACAAGCCTATGTCTTTTTTCTTTCTTTCTTTCTTTCTTTCTTTCTTTCTTTCTTTCTTTCTTTCTTTCTTTCTTTCTTTCTTTCTTTCTTTCTTTCTTTCTTTCTTTCTTTCTTTCTTTCTTTCTTCCCCCTACTCATGGATGTGCGTTGCACTTAGATCCCACAGCCCTATAAGTATGTTTAAGTCATTCATTAAGTGTCATTTGTGGAGCTTCTCTATAAAGGGTTGAATATTTAATAACGCTTCCAAGCTAATATTGATCTTCAAAGTACACTGTATGCAGTGAATTAATGATGGTACATTCTGGAATCAATAGTGCCTATGGTTATTTGGCATTTGCCTCCAGGATTAAGGGAAACCTATACTACATATGCAAAATTCTCAGCAGATACTGTAGCCCAGGTCATGGGATATTTATAGAGTTTGAATTGATTCATTTAGTTAAACATAGTCAACTTTTTTCTAAACTGTTGTTTTTATCAATATAGGTAACATAGGCTGTGGCATTGAATTTTTCAGTTGACTCTACATTAAAAGCATGCCAAGACCAGGCTGAGGCCTCTAAAAAGTATAAATAATTATATATAATAATTAAAAAGAATAGGTAACATACTTTAAATTCAAGCATGTGTATGTGTCCATGCATATGTGTATTAATTTCACCACTCTTTGTAATTGAAAATATACCTTTCATGTGCCTCTTTAACAGTTGAGATACAATAATCACTTGAAGACATTTAGTGTAAGAATAATTTAAAAGCAAATATGAATATTCAGTTTGCAGATTTTTTTATTCTTTTAAAAGTTGCTGCAAATCTTTTAAGCTAGGTGTCCTATTCCCTTTTGTCACCCGTTAAATTAACTGTTAATTTTTTTAATGTTGTAGACATTTTTAAGCTAAACAACACATCCAAAATGCATACAAAATTATTTTCCAGAAAATATTAATATGTAAAAGACAGTTCCTAACATGGGCATTATCGTCTCTCTTAAGGTGATGTGCAACAGAGTTGTTTTTTTTCTCCTAATTTTTAAAAGTGTTATACATAAGAAATGAAACGCTGACTAGAATATTTCTTTCATGTCAACATATTTTAATTGGAAGGGTGAATCAAATAATACCTTGGTAGTTATGAGGGAAGAGTCAGTTCACTAGTTTGAAATGTTACTGACTGAAGTGGTACCTAATAAGAATGTACAGCATACCCTTTTCAGTTGTTAGGATTAAAAATAAAGTCACAATATTTTGTGTTGAGGCACACATGTATCAATTGAACTTCCCTACAGCCAAGAGTGAAGGATTGGGTGTAGCACACCATGGCTTGTTTTTCATGATGAATAATCTTGGCTAATAACTCGGGTATCAATTAAAACGGTAGCTAACTTTCAGAAATTATTTTTCTTTAGGATATAGATTTTTGCAATGAAATTTCTAGATAAGTTTTAAACTCATATAGATTGTAATGCAGGTGTGTTTATCTATCAAAAGCAGAAGCTGTATATTTCAGTTTCCCCATGTCAATTGATTTTCTCATCTGATGCACCCTTCCAAATTCAATGTTTATTATAAGCCTCAGTAATTTAAAAATCAAACAAAATTTGCATGTGTGTAGCTGTTTCTGCTTTTCCCAGGTAAAGGAAGCTAGTACATCTGGCAATATCTCTACCTTCTTGACCATAGTCATACGTTGTGCTGCTTACAAGACAAAAGTCATTAGCTACAAACTGCTTACCATCTGTGCATCATAATAAAAACTATCATAGAGAATCACATTACTTGATCACTTCTGGAATTTCTGAAGAAGGAATAATTATAACTGCCGCATGTTATATTCTAGTTCTAGTTTGAAAAGGGGTGGGTTTTATGCTCAAGCACTGCGACCTTAAGATCTATTGCGCATCCCCCCTTTCATCAGTTAAGTAGTCTGTTGCTCGATATGAACTTAACCAGACTGCTAACTGAGGCTTTCGATAGTTCATCTATCTTTGGAAAGTGATTGCCAAAAATACTTGCTCTTTGATTCGCAAGAGCAGGGCAATCACATAGTAGATGAGTAACAGTCTCATCTCCTTCTAGACATCTACTACAGATAGGGTTGTTAAACAATCCCATTCTGTATAGATTAAACTTTAGGGCACAGTGTCCTTTAATGAATCCTGTTGCCCATGCAAGTCTTCTTCTACTAAGACCGCGCAAGTATTTTGCCCGGCTGTTATCCAGGTCTGTAATAAACAACTTGGTATGTCTGCAACCCTCAATGGAGTTCCAGTAGTTCTTGTGTTCTGCTTGAGCCCAGCACTTAATAGCCTGTTTCACTGGTCTGTAGGACACTCCCAGTACAGGCTCCGGACCAAAAAATGGGATTTCACTGCCAATCTTGGCTGCTTCATCTGCTTTCTCATTGCCTGGTATACCTATGTGTCCTGGCACCCACATAAGTTGAACCTTATTGTGTTCAGCCAGTGTCATTAAGGATTCCCGGCATTCTGAGACGAGCTTTGATTTTATTGATGGTGATTCAAGTGCTTTAAGAGCAGCTTGACTGTCTGAGAGGATAAGAACACTTCTATTCTTATATCTCCTTTTAATGCTTTCCATGACACTGGCTAGGATTGCATAAACCTCAGCCTGGAAAACTGTAGCTAAGGTACCAAGACTATAAGAAATCTTGGTGCCATTACCGTAAAGCCCAGCCCCCGTTCCTGATTTGGTTCTAGAACCATCAGTATACCAGATTGGGCCTCACATGTTATATTGAAACACTAGCAAAGTTCCAGCTGGTTATAGAGTCAATATGCTGTGAACTTCACTTGCTATGTATCACCTTCACTTCACAACCAGATGAACAATAGTGTCCATGGCATATTGCAGGGGTTCTGGAAATACGTATCCTAGCCTCGTTAGCTGACAGTCATATTACACAATGGCAAAGTGTATCAAACAAAAGCTATACAAAGGTATTCATCATCTCTTTTCAAAGCCACACAGGGATTTTGCCAGGTGTACAGCTAACTCTGTGTTAATTTATTTAGAAGCCTTTTAGTAATGAAGCTGAGGTTGATTACTTGAGCATTAGGAGTTGAATTTGGGACACACTTGCTTCACCCACTCTGTTATTATACAGGACATGTTTCAGAAGCCTTTGCTTCCATCTTCAGCTGTAGGTCAACTGGTAGCACTGGTGTCGCCTTTGTTCTGGTCTCTGGTAGATGGTGTGTGATGAATCTGGTCTAGATGTCTGGAGGCAGGATTTCAAAGTTCATAACTGGGTATAAAATTAAAAATAATGAAGCATTTGAAACAGTGGAGCATGGTAATCAAATGCATTAAAGAACTTAGTCTACCTTTAAAACATTTTTGCTCCACTTGTCACTTATGGCAGAACATGTTTTGGGGAGAACTTCCTCATCATCAGCTAATCTATCGACTGGCCTCTTGTGTGATGTCTGCTCTCCCCTGCCTCCATTGTTTGGCCTGCTATTGTTCCAATTGGTGAGTTGTATGATGTCATCTGATGCCATTATTTCAAAATTCTGACTCTATTTGAATTCTTGATAATGTATATATTCTCCCACAGTATTTGTTCCAAAAGATTCTTGGCCGGTTTTAAAAGTTTTATTTCTGAGCTGATGTTATGATTATGTAACCAAGAATTATGAGCTATGGCTGACTTTTCCTGTTTGTTTGACTTTAATATTTCTCAAGTGTTCCTTCAATTTTGTTTCCAAATTCCTTTTTGCCTTTACAATATATATTTGGCAATCTTCATAATTAATACGGTATATTCCCGACAATTTGTTATTAGGAGTAGTATAAATTGGAAAGACTAAAAGGAAGTTCTCCTTGAAACATGTTCTGTCATAAGTGACACGTGGAGCAAAAGTGTTTTAAAGGTTGATCAAGTTCTTTAACAAATTTGATCATAACAGAATGTTTATGTTTATGGATGAAAACTTGCCATATGGGAGAGAATTTTCATCCATAAACATAAACACTGTTATGAATTGTAAAATCCCACCTCCAGACTACTACACAAGGTTCATCGTGCCATTTACCAGAAACCAGACAATACCAGTGCTGCCAGTCTACCTACAGCTGAAGATGGAAGCAAAGGCTTTTGAAACATGTCCTGTATAATAACGAAAGTGAAGCAAGTATGTCTCAAATTCACCTCCTAGTGCTCAAGTAATTAACTCTGTATTATTTAGCTTTTCCATCAGGTGTTTGGTTCTTAAATAACTGACCATGCATTTCATTCTTTATCCTTGAATTATCAGTATTGAAAGGGGGAGACTCACCTTGAGCTATATACTTTGTGCAGAATATTATTAGTTTTGAACTATCAGTATTGAAAGGCAGTGCTTTATTGAGAAGTATTATTTTTAATGGATGTATTATCAGTTTTTGCATTTGTACAGACAGTAGTTTCACTTTGGTATTTTTATAACACTGTATGTGTAGTTTTGTTTAGGTGCACATTTAATGTGACAGTGATAATTTGTTTAGTGCTTGCAGTATTGGTATGTATTTATTATTTTATTTCATACTCCTAATCACATTTTTCTACCAGAGAAACTGTGTTTATGTTCAATATTCCAGTTGTAATGTTGTTAAATTAGCACAAGTTGTTAAGTGTACACATGAATTTCAACAATAATAATTACTGTAGTATTAAAAGCAATACTAGTTATGCTCATTTATTGAGAGATTTCCTAAAAAAAAAGTCAGCAGTAACTTTAATGTGAAAATTTCTATAATTATACTGATTTTTAATAAATGTGATTGTAATTCTTGCAAATAAATTATTTGTTCTAATAATACTACTATGTTTTATAAAACCATATTGATCTTATTTCACATCAAATCAAATACCTTGTAGCCCTTTCTTCAATAGTTTTGAACCTTATTGAAGTTTCTGATGATAAAACATCTACTGAGCTATTAAGCTAAATAATAGTAAGGAACTTTAACTATCCAAACTATTAATTTGTTTCCCGAATGTTATTCTTTCAGTAACAGAAAACATTTTTCTGCATTAAGAATGTATGGGTGGTGTTAGCGGGCTTCTCTCCTAGTGTAATGATTCCCATGTTCAACACAAAGAGATCACCTGGAGAGCCTCTGACAGAAAATTGAAATTTTAGCTGTGTCTTAATTCTGCAAATAATTCCTAAGCATTACAGATATGAAAAAATCTTAAAATTTGAGATTTTTATGCTGCACTCTTAGCTTCACCTAGGTGCAAAGTGTAGCATCTGTTATCTTCCAGAGCTACAAACCCAAGCAGGGGATACACAAGTTGGGGTCAAGTCACATATGGCAGGTGACTTTCTTTAACTTCAGATGCAGTCCACTGTGAAAATTATGATTCTGAGGAAACTTGAATGAAAAATTGTAAAAAAAGGAGGGGGGACAGCAAATCTAATGCTCAATGGAAAGCTAAGGACATCTTTACATCTTACAGCCTGTATATAAAATACGGTACCGTCAGATAAAGCGGCAACACTGTATAACAGCACTGAGTTTTGGTCGTGCGCCGCTTCCCTTCCGAGACTTCAGTCCCCGCTGTTGTGCTGCTTCCCTAATACTCATACATCAGAGTCCACTGCATGATCATAGGATCGGTGTTTGGTGCTCTGTGAGTGCGGTCCGAATAATTTGCCCTATTTTCTTTCACGAAACTATGCTGCATGGTACCAAGCCTTAGTTTTGGAGCAGTTTTTCCCTCAATTGACAGATGAGCGAATGCACTGCATATTTCAACAAGACAGGGCAACAGACCATACAGCTCAGACTTCTTTGGATACAATTTCTAATGGAGTGATCAGTGTAGGGGTGTGGCCCACTTGATCCCTAGACCTCATGCACTGCAATTTTTTTACTTGCAATTTAAAAGACAAAATGTGTAACCAAAATCCCCAAACATTACAAGAACTGCATTATGTGAATCATGATATGTTAAGATGCCTGTCTGAGCACAAGAAGAATGTTTCTAACACCATATTTGAAAAGCTAAGCAATGTAAAGGACATTCAATATTGTGATTTGCATAATAATAATGGTACTAGTTGGCCTTGTCCAGTCCTATTTGTTTCTATGCATATAACAGTTTGCACCAGGATGAAGTGCCGGCAGGCGAGTGCCATACGCATGCGACCCAAGTGCCGCTAACAGCATTGCCGTTTGATATGATGACCCTGTATTAATATAGATAGATAGATATTTATTTATTTACTTTAAATACATAGTGTATACATATTCCACTTTACATACTTCACCGAGTTGCTGGTTTCCTAGGGCCCCTATCCTCCAACACTGTGGTTACCGAGTCAATGGACCCTACTTGACTGAATAAATAAATTGTTATTAATCTACTTTTCTATAACTACTTTTCTTCTTACTCCTTACTCCTTATTCCTATAATTCTTCAGCCATCTCTTTCTAATTAAACCTAAATATTTTCCTACTTCTAATATGTTCCCCTTGCATTTAGCACCCAACATCTTTCTACCTATAATCTCAATTGGTAAATTGTCCCATTTCTTTTTCTGCCATCTTTCCCTCGATTCCTTAGTTCCTTCACATTCTAGAATTAAATGCCAATAGTTATTGTACTTTCTATTACATAGCGGACACTTTCCTTGAGTCTCTCTTTCCCCTAAGCCTTTTATCATCATCACTCCGTCCTCGCCCATGCAAAACCTTCTGATCTGTTACATATATTGACATATTTTTCTCTTTCCCACACCATTTTTAAATCTGCATATATACATAAAGAAGATTTAAAATTAAAATTACCTAGAATTTCTTGTCTTTCAATATCTTCAATTCTCAATTTTACCCTTCTCCAGAATCCTTTCTCCAGTACCTGCCCCTCTCTCCAAATATCTCCATAACCTATTTCATTCAGGGTTCCTTCTATATACTTACACCAAGTATCCTCTTTGTTGAGTTTTAACTGCACTTCTAAGCACTGTTTTAACATATCATTATTTTCCAGTTCCTTAATTCTATACCAATATTTTAATACCCTTTCCACAATTTTTGCTTTGCTACCAAACCTCCCTAGCTCTATTTGGGCAACACCATTGGGTGAAGCCCTTGGTAGACCTAAAATTAATTTACAGAAATTCCTGTGCACCTTGTTTACATTTTCCCACCCTCTCTCTAAACCCCAAATCTTGGTTCCACAAAGCATTTTAGCCTCTACTACTGCTCCGTATATATTCTCTCCAACCATTTTATTTGTATCTCTGGTATTTTATCTAGGCAAGCTCTAATAGCTTTCATTGCCAGTTTTCCTTTTGTTAGTATCATTTTCTTTTGCTCATTCCAACTCCCATTACTATTCAGTCGTACTCCTAGATAGTCAAATTTCCTAACCACCTCGATTTCATTTCCTTGCCACCACCATATTTCATTCTTCCTTAACTTATTCCCCTTTTTAAACACCATTATTTTTGTTTTCCTTGTATTTATTCTGAGACTCTACTTATTACAAAACTTTTCTATTGCTCCAATTGCTTTAGTTAACCCGATATTGGTTATTGCTCCTACAACTAAATCATCTGCAAATAACAAAAACCCGGTATTTCTTTATTTCCAATTACTGGCAGATGCCCATTTTCTACCTTAATTGACTCTAAAATATTGTCAATGAATAAGTTAAATAAAATCGGACTTAACTTACATCCTTGCCTTAACCCTATATTATTTGAAATAACATTTGTCATTATATTATTTGAGACCCTTATACAAAAGTCATTCTCTGCATATATTCTTTGTAATGTTTCTATGAACCTAATACTCATTCCTATCTTGCTCAATTTAGCCCATAAGGCTTCCCTATTAATTGTATCAAACGCTTTTTCAAAGTCCACAAATAACATATACAACCTTCCCCTTTTGTTAGCTAAATATTTACTGACCATTGTGGATATCACAAAAATGTTGTCTATTACTCTCTTATTTCTTCTAAAGCCTGCTTGGAAATCTGATAACTTACCCTGCTCCTCTGCCCAGAGTTGCACCCTTTCTGCCAGGACCCCAGTGTAAATTTTTCCTAACACTGCTAACAAACTAATCCCCCTATAGTTTGCTGGGTTATTCACATCTCCTTTGTTCTTGAAAATTGGCACCACAATTGCAGTTTTCCAACTCCTGGGTACAATACCCTCTTCAAACATTGAATTTAGTACCCTAACTAGCATCTCCAATCTATTCTCATCTAGACACCATGCTTTTCAGAAGTCACCTGGTATACCATCAATACCGCTTGCTTTGTTTCTTTTTAGTCTTATAATTTGATCTCTTACTTCCCCTATTTCTATCCTACTGTCTAATTTCTCAATATAGTCACAATTTGCCACTATCCATACAGTTTGCTTCGTTTGTTGCTCTGCTCCCAAAAGGTTTTTAAAATAATTAAGCCATTCATTTGCACCTATACTATTCTCTCTCGCTCTTGTCTTATACATACTCTTCACTAAGGACCAAATTGTTTTACAATCATTAGCTGCTGCTGCCTCATGCAATTTTTACTCATTTTCTCCCCCCATACCCTCCTCTTTACTTCTAACAGACTTCTATACCCCCACCTTTCAACCATGTAATCCGCTCTTTCCTTTTCTTCACTCGTTTGCCTCCATTTTCTCAGCTCCCTTAAAACTCTTTGTTTTGCCACCCTACATTCCTCATCATACCATCCCTTCTTCTTATTGACCCAATCCTCTTTCATTTTCATTCTTGAACCTGCATATTTCAATATCATTTCTAGTTTTAATACAGCTTCTTCAATTCTGTTTTCTTTCAGCATCTCTTCTACACCTGCTTCCCTTGTTCTCCCTATATCTGACACCAGTTTCTTTAAAAATACTTCTGCTTCCTCCTCCCTCCATTTATATCTTTCAATTCTAGTTCCCTCTTGTTGCCTTGCTTTGCAACTTCCCTTATATGTACTTAGGAATTTTACCCTTATTGGAAAATGATTACTTGAACACACTAAATTCACCACTTCAAAATCCATGATATATGGATCCAACTCTACTGAATATATCATATAGTCTCACTCTGACCATTCTCATTTACAAAGGTAAATTCCCCCATGTCATCTTTCCCCTTCACCCCATTACACATCATCAAGTTAAACTCCTCACAAAATTCTATTAACTTCTTACCTTCGCAATTCAAAAGTATTAATATAATGCCAGGGGTTGAGAATGCAATTGCTCTATTTTGAAAATTATATGCTTTTAAATTAAGATGTTTTCTGGCAAAGCAAATGATAATTAAATTTTTACTAATTTAAACAAATGTTTTAGGAAATACACTGAGAGTTTAGTTGTAGAATCCATAGTTAAATATGACATTTTTAGATATGTATTCTAGTTTTGATAAGTCTATGAAATTTTTACAGTTACAGCAACTAAGTTTAACTAAGGAAAATATATATCAGAACATTTGAAAAAATTCTTTTCAGATAAAAAACAGTTCAAAATTTTAAGAAAATATGCCATTTTGCGAAACATCTAGCACTGCCAAGAATTAATATTTCTTGATTTTTTTTTTCACTGACATACCTTAATGTGAGCTTTATTCTGTGAAGTACAATGTTTTGGGTATTATGATTTGTACGAATATACAGTTCAATTTTTTGGGTTAAATGCATAAAAAAAATTGGGCATTTATTTTAAAAATTCATAGCAGTGTTAATTTTCATTGTAACCTAAAAGTTCCAGTTCACAAAAGAGCCTATACCTTAAGCTTTAATTTGATGTATAGATGAAATTTCTAGCCCAATTTCTAGTATAGGTTTTGTTGTTTTTAAGATTACAAAGAGTAGACATTTTCATTTTTTGAGAAAATGAGTAAAAATTAAGATGCTATTCATTATGACTAACCACTTACTAGAAAACTTTTAAATGCTGAAGGCATTCTTCATTAAAAATTATGTAAAAACTATACTATATGTTAACAATATTAAAATATTAATACCATCACTGTTAGAATTAGCGCTGTCTACCCAATTTAGTCTTAGAATGTGAAGCACTGGGTTTATCAGTACTCTCCTGTCTGAACACTTTCACTGTCATTGCACTGTTTAGTGCATCTGTTACCTTGAAACTTCCTCTTCTGTGAACAAACATTAGTTTTGTTACCTATTTTAACTCACAATTACTCAAAATGCTAACAGCCAAAAATGTGTTTGTAAACAAATGATGCCTTCAAGGAGTGGTATGTCAAGGCCCCTAAAATCCTGAAATGCAGTCTCTGTGGCATTTGCTCTTAGTTTCATCTGTTGAAAGCATGAGGAAATGTTTGCAGAAGTCATGCTAGTTTGAAGGAGATAGATTTGAATCAGAAAAAGCAAAGTAACTTAAAATATGCAGGTATGCCCACTTTCTGAATTCCGAAAGTGCAGTGCACCATTTAAATCCATTTTAGTCCACTTTAAGAATCAGAATTTTTAAATAAACCTTACATAATTTTAAATAGGAAGGACTGTAGTTTCAAAAAACAAGGTTTGAACATTTTGAGAAATAATGGCTTTTTAAATGTGAATACATAACCTAATATTAAACCGATTGAGTTTTATGAACATTACTAAACATACAAATTCTTGCATTACTTACTGTCTGTTCAGCGATGTTTTAGCTAGGGTTTTAGTGGTTTATCTCTCAGTTAAAGCTTTAGCTAGTGCGAGGGGTACACCGTATGGTTAACTCATGATGCGTACAGTGGAATACAGCCAACAGTCTTTCCTCTCTCACGTGTCTTTACCCCTCACTTGTCTCAGATCAACTAAACACTTCCCCCACTAGTTAAAACCCCTACCTGCTTGGAAGTGTGCTCCCATCCTCTATCTAAAACACTGCTGAACAGACAGTACTATGTGATAAGGTACAGTATCTAGATGTCATTGATATGGCTGAAAATGATTGTGTGCTTAGTACTATCTATGGTAAACAGTAACTTTGAAGTATTAATGTTCATGCTATTGCCAAATTTTGTTTGAAGGTTTGTTTGTAATATTTGTTTTAAGTTACAACTTCATACTACAGGTTTCTTGATATCTAAATTGATGATTTCCTGGTATCCACATACACATAATAATTAGTATTTATTACTATGCATCAACAAGAGGCCAGATAATACTAAACATCCACAAAGGGCAACAAACTGGCCCACCCGCCAGATAGTATTTGAAAACCTGTGATTTTGAAAACTAGCTATACATGTCTGATCAGGTAAGTACTTTACATATGTTACTGAATTTACTTCATGTATTTCACCAGTTGCCCATTGGCATATCTCGCAACTTAATATTTAAAGTAAATTTAAAAAAGAAAATACAAGGTTTCTCTAAATTATAACAACTAACTTTAGGATCAAATGATAACCTTTGAACTCCTATTATTAAGGCACCCATGGGCTGTAACATTTAGTTTCAATGCAAGAGGGGTTTATGGAATTAAATTGATCTATCTTGCAGGAAGGGACTGAAATAATTAAACGTGAAATTGAATAAAGCATTTATATTAGAGATATTTATTGACTAAAAATACAGAGGAACACCAAACGTGCCAGAGGAAGAGGAAAAGCACCTCTTTAAGTGCAAGAAGCGTTTGTCATTAATGTTACCACCTAGTTGGTTTACTTCTGGATCTTGGTATCATGCATTTACCTCATCTGATTTGTGCCTACATCAGTAGGTTTTTGTTTACTTACATTTGCTGACTTCTTGTGCTCCGTTTCATTCATCCACTCATTCTGTTGACTGTTTCTCAGTACAGTACAATTCTTCCTTGCTTGCATGCAGAACAGTGAAATTTGTTAACTACGGCAAACATGAAATGAACTGGCAGACAGGATAGCATCTGCTTCTGGTTGTGCAGCTCAGAGTCTTGCCAAAAATGACTTCCAAACCGGTTTCTCACCACAGTACATTTGCCAGCGTTCATCACAGAATATGTGAATTCAGTGATTTACACAGATGAGCAGAGGGTCAAGAAAGGGGGCATTCTGTGCGAACTCCTGATGCTGAAGAAGCACTGCTGTGATGTGCAGAGAACAGTCCTTCATTGAATATTGAGCTATCGCTCATCAATTGAATATAAGTCATTCCATGTTCTGAAGAATTCTGCAGAAACAGCTGTTGCATCCACATCATCATGAAAAGTACATGCTACTAAGCTAGGTGACTACCCATTGCAACAGCAGTTTTTTAATTGGGATTTGAGTCAAACTACATTCCAACCAGACTTCACAACCCATGCATTATTCACAGATTCAGAATGCTTCATACTTGAGGGATTGTTTAATTCCCATGTTTGGGCAGTCACATCAAATGACATTTAGTATCTGTGTGTGGGCAGGGATTGTGTATGACTATCTTTTGGGGCCATACCTTTTGTTGCAATGACTCAATGAAAATGCAGTAGTATTTTTATAAGAAGTTTTACCTGAGCTACTGCACCCATTTCTTCTTATATCAGACAGGGAATGTGGTTTCAATTTAACGGGGCACCAGCTCATTTCTAGAATGAACTGCTTGCCCATTTGACAGTGAACTTCAGTGCTCACTGGATAGATCGGTTTGGAACGATTGCCTGGTTGGCACACTCATCTGACCTGACCCTACTCAATTTCTTTTTATGGGGCTAATGAATACATGAAGTCTATAATTTATAAAACTGCTGTTGACTGAAGAAAATGCTGTCAGCGCAGCAGCTGAAATTGGGAAAATGCCTGCTGGCTTTGTAAAGATACAACAAAGTGTGGCACATCAATACACTGCTTTTATGGAAGTCAATTTACATGTGTTTCAGTACTTGTTATAGTAATAGGCGTAAAATAATGGTTCCATAGTGCTTATTGAATACTGAGGTTAGTGTGTTTCATTTTCTTTCTGCATGATTTGTATATAATTTTGTATATGTTTGGGACAATAAACAGAATATCTAACATTAATGGTTTGTGTAGGTATTAAATTTTTACCTAACTACTTCACATAAACCTCTCCTTCACTGAAATGAAGCATTGTAGCCCATGAGTGCCTTTACAAGAAGTGCTTCATAAGGGGCTATCTATCTGATTCCAAAGTTTGTCTGTCTAATTTAGCAGCATTCAACATATACTAATCGGTTATGCTCACCTTAATAGTTTTATAAGATCAGTGGCTTTTTGGCTGTTCAACTGAAAGTTATTAATTTTAAAAAACTAAAGTTGAAGGAAACAGTTGTCCTTATATGCCCTCCATCCTTGTGGGCAAACTTGCTTCACATTAGAATGTTTTCATTAACTATGTTACAATCACTGTTAATAATGGTGTTCGTGAACATTGTTTATTCACATCTAAAATTAAATAATGTATTTATTAACTTTTTATTCATTTGCCACATGTAATATGAATCATCTTTGTTTGGTTTCAATTAGCTAAGTGATTTTTATGAGAGCCTGCACAAAAATGTGAGCAATATCAGCACATGGTGATAGATAAAGATGCAATGAAAAGCTAACAGTGTTAATTGAACTTATCAAAATAATTTTCCCATTTTTGACTTCATAACAACAAATATAAGCTTGCTAGAAAAGTTGCATACATGTCAGTGATCTCTTGCACAATAAAGGTTACAAATTTCAGCCAGTTAGCCTTTGTCATTTTCTAAACAAATAAAATTGTCCAGCTTTGAAAAGTATGCTGCATGCCATTATCAAACATAAGCATATCACATATAACCTCTATGTTTATTTTCTCATTGACAGCTTACAAACTGAGCTAGCTTTCTTTCGTTCATTCGTCCTTCCTTCCTTCCCTCCCTACCTTCCCTCCCTCCCACCCTTCCTTCCTTAATATATTAAATACCTATAGTGATAACTGATATGAAATATATTTACTTAACTGGTTCAAAGCTCTTGAAAACTTCGAAAGCCTGCATTAATTATTAGTTCACACTTAAGTACCTACTACTTTTTACGTTAACTTGTTTAATTATTTCATTTCTTCCTAAACTTATTTGTGCAACCCCTTTAAAATATTTCTATTTCCACAGTTTATGTCTATGCTCAACTTTAATCACACTCTTTACAATAATGAATGATGTATATCTTATTACAATAATGAATGTTGCTGTTATATGTATTTCCTACTTCCTGATCCTATACATTGTAGCTTCACAAGTAGCTTGTTTCGGTGCCATCAGAATGTTTCTCAATGTTGTAACTTTTAAGATGAAAAACTTTGGTATGGATTTGCCATACAGAATCCATTAGTGATCTTAGTTGTAACTAAAATATTGTCTAAATTGTTTTTCTTAGAATTACACTTCTCTGATTCCATTAAAGAATGCAAAAATATTTCAGGCAATAGTATTGTCATGGAGTGGAGTAATTGCATTTGCAAGTTATGGTTACCTTTGAGGTTCAATCAGTATTGTGACGGTTATAGTTTTATTTTTAAAAGAGTGTGATAAATATGATATGAGATATTCAGGACAAACTCCAGGAAATCAGCTTTAGATTTCTTGCGAGTCATTTCCCAGATACTGACGTAAGCAGGGGTTTAGAGGCATGATTTTTAAGGAAATATTTCCTCTTATCCAACACATGGTGAGTTAGGTAATTTCTGCTGACATACACTTAAATGAGTTACTAGCTATGCACTAGTCACCATTGTGTTGGATATTTAAACTTAGAGTTTTGTTGACAGCTATCTCTCTCTGCCTATCACTTACCTAGCAGAACCCTGTGCTGGTCAGTTCCTTAAATTGATTTTGTGTTACCTTGCAGTATCGACGTAGGTCCCAGGCAGGAAGAAGATGGAACACTGAACTTCTTCTATCCACCAGGTAAACCCCCAAGCTATCTCTCTCTCTCCCTTATGAAATGTAGTTTAGTTTGTTATTAGAAAAATTAAAGTTTCTCTTGGGAACAGAATTCCATGTCTGTTGGTGTTACTCTATCACCACCCTTCCAGCTACGCAACCTGCAACCCTCTTGATGTCATCCTGACTTACAACCTCATCCTTTACATGATATCTGGTGAAGGCGCTGATGGCGTTGTGGCCATCGTTACACTGTAGCTATTTGTGTGATAATTATGATGTATTAAATTACTCAAGTTTAAAGAGTACCAGCTTAAATGTTTATTTATTTGCTAGTTACTCACATGGCTCAAACAATTTATCAGAGAATACATAGATACAAAAACAAAACAAATTAGATTTATATTAACTACATCTGCCACACACTCCCTCCCCAGTGCAATATTTAAATATGTACTTTCTTTTAACACTGACGTGTCGCCCTGATAGTGTCTGTTGTAGTTGAGTTCCACTGTGTCACTAGCTGATGTTGATCTTTCAAGCTTGGGGGGGTTTGTTGGTGAAGTGTCCTCTAGCATGAAGGTGGGTCTATCGATGCTAATTGTTTTCCTGTAGGTGTTAGTGCTTCTAAATGCTTATTGCTGCGAGACAGAACTTTAATAATAATAATAATAATAATAAATATGTTATTTATACAATATACTATAGGTTGATATGATATTGTGTACTTATATCAGGAATTTAACAGGGACTATTTTTGTTGGAGAAAAGCAGTCATGTTCAGGAATAGGAACCAATCAGGGCCTTTGTAACCTGTTACCTTTGTTTACATTACCGGAGAAGTAAGGATGGATAGACTTTAGATACAGTCCATCATACAGTGGTGTGCAAAACCTAAGGACGAAAGTAATCTTCACATGCTGTGACACTGCTAAATAACATAGCTCGATGAAACTTGTATCATACATAGAGGGAACTGCTACGGTATGCTACAGTAGACAACTAAGCAAAATATGCAATGAGACGAACAGAAATTCCACTTTTATTCATAGACCATAAGCTACACTAAAGTCAATACGACATATGATGGCTCTCTAGATTTACAGAAACAGATACATGGTGCTTAAAAGGGTGTATGATCACCACGGACAGCAATGCATGCTCTGCATCGTGCTCCCATGCTGGCCACAAGGTTGGTAAGCAATTCTTGTGGTGGGGCATTCCATTCCTCCACCAGCGCTGTTGACAACTGTTGGATGGTCGTTGGTGCATGTGGATGTGCTGCAATGTGTCTCCCCAAAGCATCCCACACGTGTTCGATGGGATTTAAATCTGGGGAATGGACAGGCCAGTCCATTCGCCGAATATCCTCTCGTTCCAAGAGGTCCTCCACCTGCGCTGTTCGATGCAGTTGGCATTGTCATCCATAAAAATGAAGTCAGGGCCAACTACACCTCTGAAAAGACGCACATGGAGAAATAGTACAGTATCACAATAACGTTGACCATTGAGCGTACCGTGTTCAAAGATTTGGAGGTCGGTGCCCCCATGCAACATTATGCCTCCCCAAACCATAACACCCGGACTACCAAAACGATCATATTCAAAGATGTTCCAAGATTCATTGCGTGTTCCCACCTCTCGCCAGATGAGGTTACGTCGAGAATCACTACTTAGACAATCTGCTCTCATCCGAGAAGAGCACGCGACCCCATTCCTCGTTGGTCCAATTTTGATGCTCTTGGGACCATCGCAAACGGTGCCGCTGATGTGCGGATGTCAATGGAACACAACGTACTGGCCGTCGGGCAAAGAAACCACCTCTGTGTAGTCGCCGTGCCACTGTGTATCGTGAAATTGCGTGCCTAGCTGTCCTGTTAAATGTGATTGCAATTGCCTCCGCTGTTTGTGTGGATCCCTTCTTGCCTGTTGCACAATGTAGCGGTCATCTGCTGCTGCAGTTGAGCGTGGTCGACCACCACCTCTCCTTGGGACAGCAGTGCCTGTGTTTTGGAAGGTTCCCCATGCACGTGAAACAATGCTGGGAGTATTTCCAAACTCCTGAGCAACACTCGTCACACTTCGCCCTTCTTCCAGTTTCCCGATGATTCTTCCCCGCGTGAAGTCATCCAAATGGTGTCTACGGGCCATGTTTCAATGAAGAACACCACTACAGTGCACCGTAACAGCTCGCTAATTGCCGCACACCGTCTTGTCCTGTTTCGTCAACTGCCCCGTGTTGCGGGACCAGACCCATTTGGCACTATAGGCTCGCTACATTCACCATGTGACGTCCAGCTTTCTGTGTACATGTGAGAGACCTCTGGCAACATGCTCCCGCACCTTCATCTACTTCCACCAAGTAGTTCATTTGTTATGTTACTTTACCCATATCGTCCTTAGGTTTTGCACACCAGTGTATATTGACTGTAAAGGTTTCCGGTAGCAATCGTGTCGGATGAAGACAGATTTGCTGGTCCTTAATGCTGGGTGAAGAAAAACTTTTGTTGCTGGCGATGCGCTCCGTTGGAGGAGGTTTTAGTGTCCTGATATGATATTCAGCTTAAATAGAAAAGAGGGAATGTCTATGACTGCTTTCTATTCTTCGAAGAAGTCTACAGGTAGTCTTATATGTATGCCGTAGGTCATTTCTGCAGGTGTGGTTTCTATTTCTGAGATGATATGTAGATCCAATAGACTAAAGTAAGTTTTGATATCCAATCGTCAGTAAGACGAGCTTTTAGTACCGTTTTAAGCTGGCGATGCCAGCGTTCAATTTTGCCGTTTGCAGCTGGATGATATGCTGTAGTCTTAACGTGGATAATTCCCATTAAAGTAGTAAGACATTTGAAACGCTGGCTTTCTAATTCTTTTTCACGAATTGTGGAAACGAGATGGCCAAGGTGGATGGTATTGCCAATGAAACTGTTTTAGTTTCGATATCTACAATTAGAGTTGCTTCTGTCCATCGTGAAAAGTGATCTATGATTGAGAAAGGACATCGGTGTCCTTGTGGCATTGTTAGCGGTTCCACTAAATCAATATTAATGTGACAGAATCTTGCTGTTATTGGTGGATATTTACCAAATTTACTGTTAGTGTGCCGTGAAAATTTGCTTCTCTGGCATGGTATGCAGGCTGATGTTCAGTTACTGATGTCTTTCTTGACTGATGGCCAAATGAATCTTTTGCTGGTTAGATTAATTAAACTTTTCGCTTCGGGGTGAGAAAAATTGCGAATGGAATTCAAAAGACTGTTAAAATGTATATATGGTCGAAGATTCTCTTGCGATGTATCGCATAAGACTTCAATGCCATTTGGTAAAGTTATTCTCTGGAAAACAAGAGAGGATGAATTTTGGAGATTAAACGTTCATCACATTGTTGGGCATTGGCGATTTCTAACATGGTAAATGCTGTTCCAGCATGCCAATGGAGGAAATTCTTGAGAAGGCATCTGCTGCAATATTCTCTCTACCGTAAGTGTAACAGATGTCCGTGGTGAACTGCCCAATAAAATTGATATGTCGAATCTGTTGTGGTAAAGCTTTATCTGAACGATGCTTGAACATGAAAGTTAATGGTTTGTTGTCAGTGTAAATCGGAAAATCGCCACCTAACATGAATTGAAAGTGCTTTATGGCAGCATAGGTAACATGGAGTTCGCAGTCGTAAGCTGAAACAATTTCTTTGATTATTTGTTAGCTCCTTCGAGAAAAATGCCAATGGCTGCAGAATGTCATCTATAATCTGGAGAAGTGATGCTGCAATTGCGAAGTCCGAGGCATCCAATATAAAAACTTGCGGTAAGTTTGGGGATGGATGAGCTGATAGAGTTGCATCGATCAGACTAGGTTTCAAGGCTCCAAAGGCTTTCCGATAATCTTCAGTCGAATTGACTTGGCTTGTCATTCTTTGTGGTGCCGCGTAATAAATTCAAAAGAACACCTCGCTTGTTAGCAGAGCCAGGAATTGTTCTCCGATTAAAATTGATAAGCCCCAGAAAGTGGCGCAGTTCCCGAGCAATTCTAGGTAACGGATAGTCACGGACGATTTGCTCTGGGAGAGGTTTTATACCATCTTTGGAGATGAGATTACCAAGGTATAGTACCTCTGTTGCATTGAACATACACTTGTTGAAGCTGACATGATATGGTATTCATTTGGACGTTTGAAAAGCAAGTGTAGATGTTTCTTATGGTCATTTTCATTTTCTGATGCTACGAGGATGCGGTGGCGGCTCTTGTTTTACAAGTTTGGGAGGCTATAGGTGATGTTTTCGTATTAAGCATGTTTAAACTACGGGTTTTATTCCACAATTTATCCAAAAAAATATATGCAGACAAAAACAACCATATAAAACCAAATATTCTGAATATAATTTCTCGTTTGTTCAGTTTACTTTTCAGCACATACAAATTCCCATGCATTAGTGCAATTCAGAAATAAAACGCATTTACCAAGAGAGCGTAAATTTAACTACATTAATAATTATTGCAGTATTCCCTTCAGTAGCAGGAAACCTTTTGTCATTTATATTATTCGGCGCATCCATGCGTTAATCAATATCGGTTAAAATTTCAGTAGAGAATACACGGTTTATACCAAACCGATATTCTGTACCTTATTTCACAAAATAAGTGATTTAAAAATCGCAATCAATATACCTGCCCATAGATAAGTGTGTTTCCTGAACATACTCCTACGTTCCTACCTTCTATAATATTTATTCAAACGACAGAATAAGAACGCACATTCTTAAGCGGGAACGCATAGAGTTCATTTTTGCTCGTTGCCCAAACTTATCTCGTGTGTAAACGTATATGTGATGCAAACAATCAACAACCCGCATTGGAAAAATGTTGAAGAGTATAAAATGAATTGAAAGAAATTATTATGCATCTCCTTGCCATGAAATAAAATAAATAAAATGCCTTGACTGCAACTAAGTTAAGCTAATTAATATTCTGGTACATGAAAGCCATCTCCCCTCCTTTTGTTCCGCAAAATGGTTGAAATCGGGGCGTTCTCAATATAACATATGGGAGCACATTAAGTCTGTCTTTTTGCTAGTTACACTGTTAATTACGATTCCTTGATGAATTAATTTAACTTTAAATGTACGCTAACAGATCTTTTAAAGGTCTCCACCAGGAGCACTTCACCTGCGCTGAATTAATTGGTTGAATTAGGTATTTTACACAACACGTGCTTCCGATCTTTGTACACAACTAACCTGTATGTGCGTGGGCGTGTGCACTGTGATTATATGACGCGCGCGCAAAAAAAAACGACAGATGAGGGGAATTATTTACTTTATGATCCGAATCGTCTTAAATCTTCAATGCCATACTTTAAATTACAGTGTACCTTAAGAGCTTAATTAAATTTTAAATGAATTCCTATAATAGAATTACATTTTAGACAGGACTGAGAATATGTTTTCTTTAATACGGTGGTGGCAGTGAAATTGAGTGACTCCACATGGAAAAGACCGCGTGGTGAAAGAACCAATAGCAAAGTGCTTCGGAATCCGCAGTTGCTATTACCTCTCTACTGTCTGTTACTTAGGAGTTTAGCTGTGTCCTTGGGGTTGACGTAAGCGAACCTGAGAGATCGTTGTGTTATTCTTTCCTATTGCTTTATTGTTTTACACCCTGTTCCAAAGGTACTTATCCTTTCTTTCAGTGACAACAAATATTAGGCGAAGTAACATCAATAGTACATTATTACCGCATCAAAAAAAATTTATCATACTTTCAATAAGTGAACTTGTAAAGCCTGTATACGTGTAAAACAGTATATTTATGACAACATAAATATGGAATGTTATTTTACTAACCTGATTAAACCAACGGGTGTGCAAGATCTGATGCAGACGATTCGGAGTCCGAGTCATTGGATGATATGCCCTTCTTGCTCTTCAGAAGAAATGTCGTATGCGTTTGAAATAATAATCTGATCGATCACATCAGAAACCACACGAGCCTTAGACCAGTAACCATCTTCTAATTTTCTAACATGCCGGTGATATCCTACCCAGTGTTCTGCAGGTACCGCAGAGATTCGTTCGTTGGTTAAACTCAATAAACGAGATAACGAAAATTCGCCAGTAACATTGCGCTCCCTTATATAGCGCTTTACTGTCGCCCATGCAAGTTCAATGGGATTAAGATCGCTATTGTAAGGCGGCAGATACAGAGTGGAGTGTCCATGTGCATTGAGGATACGGTCAATCTTAAATACCTTTTCTCTTGGTCTGTTTATTTATATCAAAGAAAATAGTTGATGCTTTAGCATGCTTTCTTCACAATGAACTCCATTTTTCTGAAGCCATGCCATCATGTTAACTTTAGTGTCGTATTTATTTGGGGGTTTATTGATCTGAATGGTGTGATAAGGAGCATTATCTAGAATGATTACAGACTTTTTCCGGAAGGTTTGGAATCAAGTGTTCATTCACCCATCGTTCGAAGTTGACACCGTTCATTTGCCCATGGTAATCACCTGTTACTGATCCTGCCTTGTAAATCAGCAATGCTCCAGAAATAAATCCATTCTCGGAGAATGCGTGAACAACAATGAGTCTGTTTCCTGCCCTACCATCAGTAAGCACCCCTGTGATCCCATCAGCTTGCCAACATTTCTTGAATGCTAAATTACTGTCCATCCACGTTTCATCCAAATAAACGATATCCCTGCCTTGTCTTCGGTATTCCCTTAGCTCAGCTAAGTATTTGCATCTCCATTCAACAATTCTTGGCTTTTCGATTAAGATTGTTCGCTTACCTCGACACTTGCGCCATCTAAATCCCAATTTCCGAATAACTCTCCCGAACTCTCCCCCCCAAGGAAATTGTATCTTACTTCTAATTACAGGAAGTAACTTTCTGCATGTCGGAACAATCTTTTTATTGACGTAGAAGTCCATTATTGTCCGCTTAATGACGCACATGTAGAAATAGTCTATATTTATGTTTCTTTCTGGATTTCGAGGCCTTGTCTTGCCTGGAATGCGTAAAGGGCTTCCTTCTGTTCTCTTCGAACTTTCTTGTCGTATACTCTTAATTGTTCCCACAGACACACCGCAGTAATTTGCTGTTCTCTCATCCGCTCGCGAAATCGGCAGAATTAGCTGTTTCTGCTCTGCTTCCTTTTTGCATTGCTCGTTTACATGGTTTATTATTTCGCGAGCCTCGCTATGAATGGTTTTTCCCCTTTTCCGAAAGTTAGCCACTTCACTAATGAATTATATTAATTCGACACTCGCGATACAACGCGGTTAACACTGTAGCATCCACTGACACTGCCTGCAGTAAGACTGCACTTGTTGACAGTATTTTTGAACTGTTGGTGTTACACTATCTACACCTAACGCAAGAAGCTCCCCAGTCCACTGCACGTTTGCAGCTCAAGGACAAAGTCAATCACCTGGGTCACTGACAGTACACTCCTCGCCCTCATTCGAAGCATTCCTCTCCGCAGATCTTACCTCTAGTACTATCCACAAGCGCGAGGTTTTCCGGACTTGATATAGAGCGAAACACACTGCGTAATGAAAACATTCGCTCTACTCACCGCATAAGCGTTGCAAAAACATTTCAAATAAAACAAAATCTATAAACTAAATCGGTGAGTGTAGGAATTAATATTGCAATGATATCTAATGTTAGCTTTCTTTCCTCTTTTTACTTTTTATTTACGGGGCGTTTATTTATAGGAGGCGCCGCGCTAGAGTCTCCATCGTTAGCCGCCACTGCGAGGTTGTCGTCTTTGTAACAGTAAACAAAATCTAGATCACGTAACATGGAGTCAATGTATCGTTGAAAAGACTAAGCTGTACTCCCTAGGCCAAAAGGAAGAAGAAGGAATTCGAATATTCCAAATGGAGTATAACAGCTTTCATGGGTACATCATTTGTATGTACTGGAAAATGATGGTATCTTTTATCAAACATATTTTAGAAAAAAATCTGCTTGTTATCTAATTGACTGTTGATTGTTTTGCTTATGGGCGCTCAACTGCTAGGACATTAGCACCCTAATTGACTGTTGAAATCTTGAAGATTTGGTATGAGGTGTCTGTCTGGTTTGGTGATGTTGAGTGCACGGTAGTCTCCGCAGGGACGCCAGGAACCATCCTTCTTTGGAACTAAATAAAGTGGGCTGGTCCAACAGCTTTTGGAGGGCTGGCATATGCCCATGTTGATCATCTGCTGAAATTCGGCTTTGGCTGCTCTGAATTTGTCAGGAGAAAGCCTTCGTGCCTTTGCTGTTACTGGATGACCTCCAGTAGCTATTGCGTGAGTGAATGTAGTGAATGGAATAGAAAAATGAATACTCTCATAGAGTAAATATGGAACTCCTTGAGAACTGCTTGAGTGCTTTTGTTCAGGAGGCTAACCTGCACTGATTCTATCACAGCTACATTAGCCAAAATTCCAAATGTTTATAATAATTTTGTTCAATCAATTAGCGTCCGCTCTTCGTGTCAATTGAAGCTTGTAATGATGGATAACATGCGCTCCTTTTATGCGTTATTGTACATCAGCAACTGTGAGAGTTCCATGGAAAGTTTCGGTGTAATCCCAAGTCAGATCTTAAAAGGCGCTTTCCGTATGTTTTAATGCATGTCCCATTCGCTGCGTAGTCTCCAATCGGATACTCGTTGACAATTTATATTTGAAGATGGAATTATAGATATATCGGCACCTGTGTCGATGAGATATCGTTATCCACTTGATCTGTCATTAAAATGGGGCGGCGGGAAATATGACCTTCATCAAATGCCGCTGTAAGTGTGGGATATTTTAGTTTGAGGAATTTTCGGAGTTTTGCACATTGGGTTGCCGAAATGAGCATGGACCTTGGCATTTCTTTGCTCTAACGTTGTATTTAAAATAGTACCAGCACAAGGGTCCATTAAGAATGAAACTGGAGTTACGCGCTCTCACACGAGAGGGGCGAGGTTCGCGTGAGAAGTGAGAGCCATCCCAAGAGCGATAAGAATTCCCGCGAGGATGATGAGAGTTGCTTCGTGAAGAGCGAGATCTTGTTAGTTCGGCGATGACGACAGTTAATTGAGGTATTCGCGTTTCCAAGAGAGAAACTCGATCGTTGTTTTGATTAGATGCTTGATCGCTGGAATTGATGGTGCTGGTAAGCTGTATTGGGCACAAATATTTGATCCTGGAGATGCAAAATCAGCTATTTTGTCTGCCATAGCAGCCAATGTGTCGAAATCAACCTTACTTGTAGCTACTATGGATCGTGCCGTTACAGAGAGCTCCCAATTACAATTGTTTTCAGGAAATAGTCTATTACTTGGATGCCGGCTAATCTTCGAATTTCCCTGAGAAGTTGTGAAGGTTTTCTATCACCTAGCTCCAACTCCGTTAAAAACCCGGTAAACTTTCTGCCCTCCGATTCTTCAAATTCATGAACAAGACCGGATAGCGGCGTAGGGCTTAGAGGTCCAGTTAAAAATCGAACATAATTTCAATGAAACCGGTGGGATGCCACTACAATATTGAACTTTGTTGTTTCGTTCTTAATTCCTATAGTAGTAAATTGTGCTTCAATTTGAAGAAACCATACCGCTATGTTCTTTCTTCAAACAGGTGGAATTTTTACAGCAATCCATGCGAGCTCAACTTCCTAATTAGGCCCCTTGTTTTTGTTTTCGTCGTTCATTTTCATGAAGTTCGAACGTCAGGATCACCAATGTAGGCTCTAGCTATTTGCGTGATAATTATAATGTAATATTAAATTACTTAAGTTTAAATAATACCTTGAATGTTTATTTACTTGGTAGTCACTCACAAGCCTCAAACAATTGATCAAAGAATACATAGATGCAAAAAACAAACCAAATGAGAGTCCTCTCAAATATTGTTTACACTTATTACATCAGCCACAACGTCACATCTGGTGGGGGCGGGCCAATACCGTGACATCTGGTGTGAGGTGCCGATCCCTACTTCCAGTGGTTCCAGCCCCACCCTCCCGCCCATGTCTGTAGGGTGCTCTTGTTTTTTTCCGCATTATTTTTTCCTCGGTGATAAGGGTGCGCTACTACTAAATTTTGGTGTCGACAAATGTTCGGTTTTGGTGTGTTCGCGTCCTATGTATTTTTACTGAATTTTGCCCCCCTTTATTTGATATTGTACATGTAATTCTGGTTCCAATCTAGGCTACTCCTACTTTGGTTTGAAGCTTCTTTCTTTTCAGAGCTTTTTCCGTTTCGATGTTGCCGCTGTCCGTCTGTACTTCATTTTCTTGCCTATTTGTTTCTGTACATCTTTCTTTGTCTTGCATGGAATTTCATAAGATTTTGGAGTCTGATAGTCCTGTTTCCCATAATATACTGCGCTTAAATGAGTATTCCGCGAAAACCTAGAGAGGACTGTGGTCGCTCATGGGCAAGCAGCAACAGATATTCAGCTACTGTCCAAAAACCTTGCTGGCTCTCGTGAATATAAGTCTCGCGTTCACCTAAGGTCTGGGAAAACCATCTTTCCTCAGGCAATATCTGCAATACGTGTGACACTGAAGCTAACACCCCCTCCCCTTCCTCGTCCTTCCATCCCCCTCTGACCATTACCCCGGTCCAGTGGACCTTGTCTTTACCATTTCCTTAGACGGCTATCCCCGTGACAATCACGGCAGCCGGATAATAACCGACTGTCAGCTTCCGGAGACCTTTGAGGGTAAACCGGGGCAGGACATCCGTTTCTTTCTCTAGAATTTCGACTTAGTTGCCTGGCTAGTGGTTAGGATAGGCCACATGAGCAGCAATTTTTACCTTGTTACCTCCGTGGCGCAGAGGTCACGTGGTTTCAAATCTTCCCGTATAGACAACCCGACTTTAAATGGGCTCAGCTCCAACAATACTTACGCGACGCTTTACTCCCGTCGCATAGGACGATGTCCTTGAGTACCGCATACGCCAACATGTACAAAGAGTTGTCAGAGCCAACACAGCATTATGTTTATGACATGTTGTCCCTCTGTGACCAGTTTAACTCTCAAATGGGGGAGAGAGAGCAAATTAGGCATATTATACGCGGCCTTAAACCTTCCCTTTTGGAACATGTGTTGCTAGCAAATCCGACTTCGGTCGATGCGTTGTTACAATTGGTTCGGCACATTGAAAGCTCCAGGTACTGGGCAGGGCATAGAGAATAACTAGTCTTCATTCCCTCTAATGATTCGGCGGCTGCTATCTCTTTCAGAAGGTGATCTCTTAGTTGGTTTAAGTGTTTCAGGAGTTACAACGTCTCCAGCAGTAACAGAATAATTTCATCTTGCGGCTACCGCGTAATTCGTATCCTCCGAGAGGTAATAGGGCTGCCTATGGTCACTGATAATTGAACTGCCGGCTGAGGTCGTTCTCGGGGTGGTTCCTGGCGTCCTCCGAGGATACAACCTATCACTTATGGGCGCGCCATGTTTTGTCATATGTAACAGGACCGCGCATGTCGCCCTTAATTGCTATCACCGGGCGCAAAGTTCATAAAACGGTCCAAATCCCCGCGATCATGAAGCTCTTGGAAGCAAACTCACTTTCTTTTAATAACATTCGGCCTGTTAATGTGTTGCCTATTTCTGGTGAAATTGACCACAGGGCTGTTATTGTCCTCATTGATATGGTAGTTATGGCTTGATTAATGACGCGTTAGTGAGCTCCGTTAAGGTTCATTTTTCGGACGATTTAATGCTCCGCACAACTCATAGCAAATTACTATATGTTGCTTATCGTAATGACTGTCAATTTCAACTACAAGAACATATTTTTAATGAACGGCTTCTCGAGGCTTCGCATTTCGGTCCCTATTTGTTGTTTGGGGTGGCTTTTTTAACTCGTTATATGATTGTTCTGAATCTTCCAGACTTTGTATTCACTTTGTAAATGCCGAATGGAGTGCCCCTTGAAATTTCTCTTCAGCAGCAACTCAGCTGCCCCTTAATCAAATGATTTTGGAATGGTCATTGACGGACTTTTCTAACAAGGCGACGTGCGTCAAAGATGTTCGATTTCCACCCTTAAGTATCACGTATGTTCCTGTGAGATTTCACCCCTCTCTGGCTGAACAAATTTTGTTTGAACACGAAGATGCAGTTATGCAAAATATGCTTATTTAAATTCCGACCATTTTCTGCCAGTAGAAATGGGAATTTAACATCGTGGTAAGTATCAATATTGCCGAAAACAAAAATTTGATTTGTGGAACGACTTTGGCACAGGTCCATGAGGTAGCTTTAATCCAGTCTACAAATATATCTCCTACTCATGTCACAGATGCTATAGGGGTGATACTTTCCACTTAAATTCTAATATTTCCTTGGAGCACAAAACTCTTTTGTTGGATCTCCTGAAACGTTTATGGTACACTTTTGCCAAAACTTGCAACAACTCGGTACTATCACTTTAGACGAGTTTCATATTGAACTTACGGATCCAAGGCCTATTACGCCACGACCTTATCGTGTCTCTCAAAAGCAGCTTGAAATCATTAAGACGTAAGTTGGGGAAACGTTACAACGAGCACAATTCAGGAGCCCTCTAGCACCTGGTATATGCCTGTTGTGTTGGTTAAGCGCGGGACGGCGGTTATCGACTTGTGTTGATTATTGGAAACTAAATGCCGTCACTGAGACCCCATCGTTTCCTCTTCCCTTAATTCACGACCTTCTCAGTTACTTACGGAAATCTAAATGGTTTTGTAACCTGGCTCCTATGAATACCTATTTTCAATTTCCGGTGTTGGATTCCAGTAAAATGTATACCTCATTTTTCACTACGGATGATCATTTGGAGTCTTAAAGTTCTTTTGGCCTTTTAAACGCCGCCCGATCTTTTTCCCGCACAACTGACAAGCTATTGAGAACCTAAAATATGAGGAAGACACTGTGTGTTTAGATGACGTTATCATCTTTGGTTCTACATATACAGAGATACTGTCCAATCTAGCAGCTCTTTTTTGCCGCCTGGAACACTTTAATTTCAAATTGAAAAATTATAAATTGTATTTTTCTATGCAAACAGTTAAGCTGCTAGGCTTCCAGGTTTGGCATCGGGGCATGGAGCCGGATAAAGATATAGACAATTCGTAATTTACACACACCTAAATCTGTTGGAGATGTTAGAAAATGTTGGGTCTCTTCAGCTTCTATCGCCATTGGATACGCAATTTTTCGACTCTTGTACACCCTTTACGTATCCTTACCACGAACGACCAACCTTTATTTAGTCAAATCAGAAACAGAGGATTTTTGAGGAACTCAAGTTATTGCTCACTTCCAAACATATTTTGGCTAATTATACGCCGGGGGCGTATTCACGTAGGCAGTTCTGAGATTGGCATAAGCGCCATTTTGTACCAAAAAGGCCCTGTTGATATTTTGCATCCATTTTCCTATGCCTCTCGATCCCTTAATAAAAACGATCAACGTTACAGTACCACTGAGTTGGAATTATTTGGTTTGTTTACGCCCTAGCACACTTTCGGTCTGTTCTCTTTGGTAACCCGGTACATGTTGTCAGTAACCACCATGTTTTATTCTGTCGTCCTCCGTGGTGTAGTGGTTACGATGCTAGCTTTTAGTTCCCGAGGTCGCGGGTACATCCCCAGCGAAGAGTGATGGATATTTTCAGGCATAAAAATCCTTAGCATGGCTGCTTTCGGAAGGGAAGTAAAGCCGGTTGTCCCGTGTCGTAGATTTACGGCACTTAAAATACCCTCAAGCCTGATAAATAGGCAACTGACCAAAATTACCGGTCTTTAACACCCAATATAGAATGGGACGCTAAGGACCACAACAGTAAAAGAGCGTCCATAAATTAAACTCAATTTAATGCTTTATGCTATATGCGCTCCATGAAAGATGCAAGAATACGATATTACCCGATAAAGACGCCCCTGAGCAAAATTTATGGTCTTTCATGCCCAATATAGAATGGGACGCTAAGAACCATAGCAGTTAAGGAGCGTCCATAAATAAAACTCAATTTACTTTTTCCACTCTTTTTGTTCAGTAAAATGGTTGAAATTACGGCCTTCTCATTATAGTGTATGACTAAAGAATTAGCGAACGTTTTTATCACCTTGAGAATTGGAAAACACCTTTCACTCTATGGTGTAGTTGTGGGAATCGTGAAAATTATGTGTTGCTATTTACTGTTCATTGCGATTTCTTAACGAATTAAATAACTTTAAACGCACACTTAACAGATTTTTATCAGCGTGCACCAAGAGCTTACCACTTGCACTGAATTTACTGGTTAATTTAGGTATTTTACACAACGCGTGCTTCCGAACCCTGAACGCAACTAACACATACTTGTGTGAATCACAGCACAGAACACCAAACAAACTAACAACACTGCGTGTGAGCTCATGCACAGTGAATGTATTACTCGCAAACAAAGGTGACCAGCATAGATTGTAGTACAATTGGGGTTATTTACTTTCTGCTCCGAATCGTTTTAACTGCACAATAGTTTACTTTAAATCGCAGTATAACTTATGAATTTGATTAAACTTTAAATCAATTTATATAAAGAATTACATTTCAGACAGGACGGATTACATATTTTCTCATATGGTTGCTGTAATGGAAATGAATGAATCCACATGGAAAAGACAGCTTAGAGAAGGAACTAATAGTGAAGCGCTTCAAACCCGAAAAATTGCAATTACCCCTCTAAGTCGAAGAATTCCCCTCCGCACGTCTCACCTCCGGCAGTATCCACAAACACAAAGATTCCCGAAAGGACTTTATGCAGTCCCAAATGCACTAATGACAGTATTCGCGCTGTATAAGGACCACAGAGCTAAAGAGCGTCCATAAATAACACCCAGTTTAATTTTTTATTCCTTTTTTATCGTATGATTTTATTTTTAGTAGTTAAGTTCTATCGGACATCTCGTCTAGTTTTATAAATTCAGATAGTAAACCAATTTTATTTAAATGTTGTAGACTATCTTAACAATCGGAATTTATGTTGAATGCTATTTTTAGGTTCTGTCTAATCCTACATAATGTATTTCTCTGTTTTCGTTTACAACCATTATGTAAGTTTATAGTTGTGCTAGTCACAATTATCTCTTGAAACTAATCTTTACCACATAATTCTCTACGTAGGGAAATCTTCCTTTGCTTCACATTTCCTATTTCTCCTATTTTAAGTTATAAAAATAGCAAGTTGGTCCTTTTTTTACAATATTTCCTTTCATGATCATGCTCACCGCAATGGCTGCAAACTGTTTGTCCTTATTACAAAATTTCGCCAGTGGCTTAAGTCAAAACACTTAAAGCACTTAGCAACTGATATAAGGTTCTTTGCAGTAAGAAAGTGAAATGCCATAAAATGAGTCTTTCATTTCGTATTACTAACCTTTTTATGCTCTCGGGAAAGTGTCCACCACATTGTGAACATGGCCCTCCCTGTTCTGTGGCCCTGCCTTAAAGCGAAATGTAGATTCTGATTCACATTCTTCTTTGTTCGTATACTCATAAAAAACTACGCAATACCGTGGTTCCATTACTGAACCTCTCCGATACACTTACTTCCATCCCAGGGTTTGACTGTGTACTTGGGCTCTCCTGTCCACTTGATTCTCTTGGGATGACGTTCAATATTGACAATGGAGGAAAGCCATGTACTCCTCGGCTGCTGCACACCCTGCTCTGTTCTGTTCTTCTTTCTTCTATCCTGCCGGAAGGATTAGCGTGTCATGTTTTATTTTTGCCTGCTTCATCTTCGCTACCTTTGCTTGTTTCAGCGGTTATCACATCCAGTTAACCGGCGATCAGATTAACTTTTCTTCTTCCATTGTATTACCTCCTTTCTTCCATTTTCCTCTTTGGTTACGGTTGTCGCCGCGTTTCCTGTGTGACGCCCTACCCTCCTCCTGCTGCTTACATTGCGCGCTGTTCCACAGGCACGGGGGGGCTGGATCTTTAGGATCGAAGTGTTGCCGGGTTAAGATTATTTGCCGGGTAGGATTATCCTCTTTCTGGATAAATGTTTTCTACTTAGCCTTAAAGGCTGCGCCCTACTAGAAATTTTGCTGAACTTACACGTTTATCTTGTAGGATACGTTACCCAATTCTGAGCCCTGTTCGACATCAGGTACCCTAGGCTTTACCCTGTCGGTTACTGAAGTGCTTGTTCTTGTAGAATTGTAATTACACATCATCCCTGCTATCTTTCTTTTGTTACTTGTTCTTATGTACAAATCAGTAAACCATTATACAGCCCCTATCTGCAATATTTCATGCACTTGCTTTCCGAGGTTACAGTTGTTTCTTTCTTATTTGTAGGGATGGTATGATCTCTCGACCACTACCTTCTTTCCGGCTGAACTCCTCGGTCCAGTCTGCTTCTCTCTTGCCCTCGTTCATACTAAACAAAAAATGTAGATCTCTTTAAAACCCTCAATTTATTTCAAATACCTTTTTTCTGTGGCATCTGTTAGTAATGATTCAAATTGTTCAATTATTTGTCATTCTTTTCAAGTCCTTTCGATATTCAGTTTTTTCTCGCTATTGCACGCAAGGAGCATGAAATTTTAAGGCCGGCGTATAGAGTTCAGTTCTAAAACATTTGACTATCGCATTCGACTATCCCTGTACATCTATAATGAAATGTGTAATGTGGCTATATCTGGAAAGGTTTATCTCGATTAAACTGAAGTAGATAGGAAAATAAACTTTCGAAACAATAAATTGTATACCCATTGATAAGAGATAGAGGATAAAGAAGTCCATGTGTATGTAATTTATCTGATTTTTATATTATATATTTATTATAGAGTCTTTATTGAGTAATAACAATTACTGATTAACTGATGGAAAATTATAATTTAATGCAGCATTTTAAAAATAAAACATGTATTTTACATTAAAGGTTGTAAATATACGTTTTCCCCTGGAATATGCATTTATATGCGTTATCAAACAAGGATCAAATTGTCTGTGAAGGTGTGAATTATAAAGTATATAATTTTCGCATACCTTTACATGTATAAAAATAACATGCATTTCACAAATATAGAGAGGGCTTTACTGATGATAATGAAATGAAATGACAACTGGGAAAGGAAACGTTCCACGACAAAGTTTAGAGTACTTCGCTGACATGTGCCATTTATGAGGACTGAGGTAAACCTGAAAAAAAACTCAGCCAGGTAGGATGGTCTTGGGGGATTTCAACCACGACCTCCGGTTCACAAGTCCGTGCCTTAACGACCTCATCTACCCGTGTTGGTGTTACATTCACATTACTTATTCTATCCATAATGTTAATTTTAATATTTGTTCAACAACGACTATTCATTGAAAAGTTTCCCTTTCTATCTACTTCATGTTAATCGAAATAAACCTTCGCAAAAATGGTTTCATTTCACATTTCGTTTAATGTATAAGAGGTACATAGGAGGCTGGAGGGATATGCACATCTTTTAAAAGCAGGCCGCCATATATGCTGGCTTTGAAACGCCAAGCTTTGCATCATATCACGAGAAGCAAACTAATTGCCATTTAGTGCTTCAAAATATGTATGATAAAGTTTTGGAAAATACAAAACCAATAGCACTGGGTGGTTTGTAAATTATTTATACCACAAAACTCAAGAAGAAACAAGAAATTCCTTGTTTTAAGGACATCTGATTTTTTTCTAGTAATTACTGTTTTCGGGCGGCGCCGTGGCCGAGTGGTTAGACCGCTCACCTCCCACCGAGGCGGCCCGGGTTCAATCCCAGGGACCTGCATGTGAGATTTGTGGTGGACGAAGCGGCGTCTGGGCGGGTTTTCTCCGGTTTCCCCCGCCATTCATTCCACCAACTTTTCCATCATCACCTTTCCTTTCATCCATTTCACCAAAATTTTGTTTCATCTACTTCCTTCATCCCATACCAGGCATCGGGCTGATCACCCATCCTGGATGCTCTGTCTGATCCATGAGTGTCTGCTTTTCGACGGGGCTCTGACCCCAGGCACCCGCTTGTACGTCCTGGGGGTGTAAGTCCTACATAAGAGGAGGGTAAACAGATAATGAATGAATTAATGAAATACTGTTTTCATATCTCTTATTGTTTAACACTTGTGCAAATTTGTCGGAATGAGGACTTCAC
This sequence comes from Deroplatys truncata, assembly GCA_030765065.1. Taxonomy (NCBI): domain Eukaryota; kingdom Metazoa; phylum Arthropoda; class Insecta; order Mantodea; family Mantidae; genus Deroplatys; species Deroplatys truncata. The sequence goes on from CM060990.1 coordinate 681,037,347, forward strand.
ATCCTAAAATAATTATTCTTTGAATATTTTATTCTTTATTTATGAGAAGGAAAGGAGAATACGAATGGTGTAGTTTTACTTATTATTTTATTAGAAGGAACAATAAAATTGTAGGTGTGAACAATACAACTATAATTGGAGCATAAAATATTTCAAGCTGCAATGGATATATCATATTATGGCAATCATCTGTTTGAGTTGAGCTGGCTACTACTGTATTATTCAAATTATTAAGCCCTTTCCCTTTTTGAATTTGCAACCTTTGCAATAATGCAACCCTTTTCAACTGAGGCAGTGACAGATTTCTGGTTTCTTCTGTTTCTTTTGGCATCAACTTCTTTACGCCAGGTCTAACATATGAAATTGTTGCTGTGGCTTCACATCTTGATACAATTGTACTCCCTTATAAATTACAATCAGTTGTTTGCTTGTTTTCATCGTCAAGAATAATAGCTTCGTTTGATATATCACTTTTGCCACCTATAAAAACATTTCCTTGTATTTTGCTAAAGACGGGGTTTTATTTTTGAACAAGGAAACTCAACAGATATTTCTCGCATTCCTTAAGTTTAATAGTTTTTTCCTATTTCATTCATGTCGGTTTTCTTTTTTGATTTGGCCCTTCGTGATATTGAACATTTTATTTAGTTGAGCAATATTCATTTCTGCACCAACTGCACGGGAATATTCCTGTACAATGCTCTTAGATGCATTATTTTTTAGCACTACCTCAGGTACTCCTGATTTTTCAAACACAACAATGTGCTGCAAGAGTAAATGTACAAATAATTGTTTGATTGCACATTTCGTATCACCTCCTTGACGCAGGTAATTCATTCTGCCCCAAGTTTAGGCGGTATATGGCGCAGGTAACTACGCCTCCAACACTGAAGCAATACCTTTGCCTCACGGTTGCTGCTTGTCTCCTCCCAGTTGGTTCTTCTTTTGCCACGGCTGCTCCAGCATGAAACCTTAACCTCAGGGTATGCGTGGGTGTGTACAGAGAAACACACAAACGCTGTCTTGGAACACTTTTATTCACTGTTTAAAATAATACTGCGGTTTGCCGATCACTATTAAATGCATACGTAGATACTTTGTCTTTACCAAGACCGAAGAATATTAACTACGGCTAAGCGCTGTACCCTCTAGCATGTTCGCCGCCAATCTTCTCCACACGACGAGAAAGTCCTCCTACGCTCCCCAGGCACTCAGGCAGACTGACTTTACCCACGCTGCACAAGGAGGGAAAACTTCTAACTTCCCCTCTCTCCCCTCAAACGCTATCATCAAATTTAGCGTCATGATGCCTAGAGTGGCCTTCATCATGCTCAGTGCAGCTGCCTTCGGCTGGTCACCAGGAAAAACTTGCTTCAAAGGTATTTACCCTTTTTACCTGAGGCTGGTCCCTAATTAACAAAACCGGGCCTGTCTTGTCTTTTTGTCGCTTTTACAGTCAACAATTTTCACAATGCTTCTCCTTTTTATACATACACTGATTTTAAATATATTATTACTTATTTTATATCACTATCATTCTCAAATTATTATGATAATTATTGGCTTTATAATTCCGGCTTCATTCTTCACCAGATGAAATATTTAAATAAACAGGGAGTTAATTTCCTTAATTATTTTTGGTTCAATACAGCGTTCTCAACAATAATTAAATAATTCTGCAGCACTTCAGCAACAAATGCTCTTTTCCAACAGGTGACAGCAACAATTGCCTATATAGGAAAAAGGCGCGTTCTTTGCGATGTGAACTACACTCCAATAACAAGCACGAATTCGGTAAAGGAGGGAAAGAGTCAGAATTTATATAACAGTTGGATCACTTACCATATTCTAAGAATGCAAACCTTCATCTGCAATTTACGCCGTCATACTGGACGGATCCATCATAGAATCCAATAATGAATCGTGCAGTTATATATGCTCTAAAACATCACAATGTAATAGTTTTGGTAACGCAATTATATCAGCATAATTACGACCGAGGAAATATTACACCTGAGTAGTATAGAGAGCACTTTAGGCCGTTCATTGACACCTGATGACGTCACCATCCCAGAGCATGTAACACAAACAATACCATTGAAGGCCGCAAACAAGGCCGCTGCCGTGACCACACCTAAACAGGTGTTTTTAAAAACGCTGCTTTGCCCTTGGTCGCGAGAAAACAATATAAATTTATCTTACATAAGGCACTGATAAAAGAGATGAATAAGTAAATAGCATTTATTGGATATTGGTAACTTTCCCTAAGTTATGCTATTGTTTATTTGATACTATTGCAATGGCAATATTAATGTTCTGCTAACAAAATGTTGCGTTACTCTGGGGAAGGCATCTCGACATCGTTTTAATGGTGAAGTAGGCTCACAAGAATAAAGCAAGTGTAGCTCAACCGGTTTTTTCCTTTCTTGATGCAGCTGCAGCATATGCAGGTTACGCCTTTCACTTCGCATAAGCGGTGACTAGATGCAGTTCCTTGTATAAAAGTATAAACCGGTTGCTATTTATTTGCAAGATATGGACTTTGGATAGGAAGAGAATGAAGAAGGTAAGCTATGAGTTTAACTTATATATATATATATATATATATATATATATATATATATATATAAGATTCGCTTATTTACATTTTATAAATATAATCAATAGATTTACAATATCTTTGAGGCAAAAGATTTATACATATTGTTAGGATAAGCGAACATTTATATTTTTCTTACATATTAATAAGTATAAATAATGGTTTAGAACATACACAACAAAACCAATTATCTTTTGTCTAAATTATTTCATTAATAAATGAATCTTCATATTTAATGAATTTTCTATGTTTAAAAGGTCTATAGTGTTTCTCTGCGTAACATAAAAGGTAGCAACGTTTGTTAGTATCGATAGGATAATAAAAGGCTTTACTTTCAATAAGAAAATCTATAAGAATTATTTGTTCAATTGAAAGAATTGAATTCCTGTACATTAAAAATTATATACATAAAATTATTATAATGTGTGTCTGCATGTAAAAAATTTAATTTTGCGTTTTCAAATAAAATGAGGATGTTAAACCTTTTAATCAAGGAGGGTTCTAAATACAGATTTTGCAATGGCAAGTATTTGTGTTACTACAGTGAAACAGGTTTTTATTTTTTTGTAGAGTGTTGCTTGGATTTTATCCCCAACCATTTAACTTTGCTATAGGATCACAAATATACTGCATTGAAAACAGATTGTTGTTAAATGTTTGAAAGTCAAACATTAAACTTCTAAAAATAAAATACATGAAATCAACCCAATTGTTTTGCAAGGTTGCATGTTTTTAGTAAGAATATAGGTTACTTTAATCATAAACTCATGTGTTTCACATTCCGCTTTCCAAAAAAAAAAAAAGATTTTGTGGGTAAATAATATAGACTACATTTTTTTTCAATGGCTAATTATAAAATTAACGTTATTTGTAACTTAATTAGAATTTAGACAAAACATGAATCTTAACATCCCTTCTTCCTTCTGATTTTGTTTATAGCAATATATAAGGAAACACATTTAGGTTCAATGTCAACAATTCCAGCCAGATCGCAAGCAAATGTGTCTCCAAGAATACAGCAAAGATTTTCTTTTGTTAGCCAGTGCATAATCCAAAAACTAGTAGACCATTATTCTGGAAAACCCATAGGTATAAACTCCTCAAAAAAAGGTTTTGAAACCAATTTCTATTTGTAGCAAATTATATCTGTTGGTCAATTCTCTTGTAGATTGAAAGATGAAAGCATCCATCTTCCATCTATAAAAATGCAAAAATAAAAAAGAATCACTAAAGCTTTCCCGTATTGTCAAAACCATTGCTCCCACTATAGGTAATTCTTAATTTTTAGCACACTTTATTTTTGGTATACATATCTTTTCACTTAGCAATTGGGAAATTTTTTGATGTTTAAGAATATGTTGCTTTTTATCTGAGTTGTTTAACATTAATACACAAATTTCCCCCGCCAAATGTCTGTCTATACGTTCTCCTCCTATTGATAAACCTAAAAGAGGTAAGCTAGACTTTTCAGCAATGCGAAGATAAGTGTCTTTTGGGGGTGTTGCAGTAATTCCTGTTGAGATTATTACGGTTTGCAGAGGTTGTATTTCATGTGCTTTAGGTGAAAAAATGTCTAAACCAACGGATTCTTCAGTGCATCTTACGGGTCTCTTAATATTAGATCTAAGCAACTTGATCTGTAGGGTCATTTGAAAAGATAGTTTCTTAGTTCCTCTGAAATAATATATCATAACAGTTATTAGACGTAAACCCTAAAAATAAAAACGCTAAGGAAGGTTTTTCGTTAATAATGTTATCAATGTCCATTTCCTTAAAAACGCTTATGTATATTCTTGAAATAAATACTTCAACGCGGTATTGAGTGCTTTTTTGAAGTTTAATAGATATTGAGGGTCCATATTTGGGGTGAGTTTTGTAGCTCCGATCCTTTTATATGGAATATCCACTAATAGATCTCCAATTTGCATCAATTTAATATTCTTTTCTTGATTAAACCTTTTAAGGAAATCCATTCTGTAACGAAGATAAGTATTCACCAAAAATTTCTTGAAATAATTATAGTTTTCGTTTAAAAACAATAAATATAGTAAAATAATTTACCTCGTTGATGATTGCTGTAGTGTCCAGCGGTAATGTGCTATTTCAGTGCATCGTATGGCCTCCTTATATACAGATGCACATTGCATCAACATCAAGGACGACAAATGAAAGTTGCATTTTTTAATTGCATCTATTAGGTATATAAGGCGGGAGAGACAATCTCGGCCACCGACAGTTACTTATACGCTCTTATCCTGCTACTTCAGACTTCAGAAAATGTAAGTAACAAAAAGGTAACACATAATGCCTTTGGAAATTCAGTTAGGTTTTACGCACGCTTATACTATATTGGTCTGTTTTTTAGCATGGAAAATATTAACGTGCAAATTGAAATGCGTAGAGAGTATATAAGGTTCAGCACATAGGAAGGCATTACGATATTCAGATTAATCCTGCTTCCAAAAATGAAAATCCTATCCTTTACTTTAGAAATAGCATGCAAGATGTGTTGGATATTATTGTAAGTGGTGTGAAACCCAGTGATATGGTGAGTCTGTCAATAAGTAACTCTGAATTTACAAGATAAACTGATAGGACTAAGTTTTCGCAGAAGCGATCACATTTCTTTGGATGTATTAACGGCTGTTATAGAGAATGTATGCCAATCTAACTCTAATTGTTATACCACAGATACCTTATCCGTAAAAGTGGATCAGGTTCATTTGCCCTTAGGACATGGCAGAATAGAAACAAATGTTAGACATTTATCCACATTGGCGCATATAAAAAAGTTTATCGTTAGAATTAAAAGCAAAATAAAATGCTTGGCTCATACTCTATTGGTAGCCATAGCACATTTCGATACAGACCCAAATTACGTAAGTTATAGAAAAGGTCGAAAAATTTATTTCAAAGTCGACGAGCTTCTAAAGGCCACAAATGTTGATCTAAGCAATCGTGGAGGATTAGCAGAATTGCAAAAATTTCTGGACCATCTTTCCGAATACAGAACTATAGTTTATGAAGGACTCCGTTGCGAAAACATAATATATGAATTCCCAAAAAGGTTTATATCTCCTGCATGATGCACAGAAGAAACACTATAATGTGATTGTAAATCTCTCAGGTGCCATGTGTGAAGTATGTTTGCTTTGGATGCAATAAGGGAATGAGTTATGAGGGAGCAAAAACTCATAAATGCCAATATAGATGCTCCGGTTGTAATTCAGTTCCCCCCTGCATTTTTGAAGGAAGTTACACATATTGTAATAAATGCAATAGGTACTTCAGAAGCCAAAGCTGCATGAATAATCATGTGTAGATTAAGATTGGCACTCAAATAATTTGGAAATGGAAGCGGCATTTTTTAATTTGTAGTCAGCCGTTAAAACCAAATCATCAGTGTTATATGTCATATTGTGGAAGTTGTAAAAGTAACGAAATGCTGGGCCACTTTTGCTATATACCAACGCTTAGCGCAAAAATACCATCATCGGAAAAGGTCTTATTTGTGTTTTACGACATAGAATGTACTCAAAACACGTAAATAGGAGACAATACATATCTTCATCTTCCCAATTTACTCTGCTTAGTACACTATTGTTTTCTTTGCTAGGATATGAGCGAAGGGTGCAGCCAGTGTGACAAAAGTAGGTATTCCTTCTCAGGCAATGGCTGCATCAAACAATTTATGGAATATCATCCCCAAAATAGACCTTAGATAATTGCAATTGCACATAATGCCAGAGCCTACAATCTCAGGTTTATCTTAGATTATGCAGTAAAACAGGGATGGTTACCGGATTTAGTAATGAATGGTGCTAAAATTTTATCCATGAAAATGGAGCATATCATCTTTCTGGATAATTTGAACTTTTTACCCATGAAATTGAAAAGTTTTCCGAAAGCTTTTGGAATAGATTGCGTGACAAAAGGTGACTTTCCGCATTATTTTAATACTCCCGGAAGCATGAACTATGTAGGTTGTTATCCCTATCCTGTCCATTACGGTGTTGATCACATGATGCAAGGCGAACGCAGAGAAGTTTTTGGAATGATACGAGAAGGAAAAAGATGGCATTTTCGATTTTAGAAAAGAGCTTGAAACCTACTGTATGGCAAAAGTTAAAGTGTTGAGAGAAGCTTGTTCTATATTTAGAAATACTTTCCTAGACATCGGAAGTAATGACGTATTTCAAGAATCTATTACGATAGCTTCGGCATGCAACAAAGTATATGAAAAATATTTAAAACCTGAGACTATAGGACTTATTCGTTGTGGAGGTTATAGGAAAGCTGATAAACAATCCATACAAGCTCTAATGTGGCGTAGGTATGAAGAAATTGAAAGGGGGATTTGCATTTAACATGCAGGTAATGGTAGAGAGGTGAGAATACCCGAATTACCTAACCTCAAATTAGATGGTTTTTGTGAGGAGCCGAGAGAGGTATTTGAATTCATGGGGTGTTACTACCACGCCACGTGTGTCTTACTAACAGAGATGTGCCCGTGGTAGACACGGGAACAGAGACGCTTGCAGATAGATACTAGCTGACCATGAGTGAATGGATAAAATTGTGTCGGAAGGTTACGTCTGTCACGTCATGTGGGAGTGTGAATTTGAGGACATTTTAAAACAATATTCGGCTCTGCTAAACGATCCCGTTGTGAAAAAATTTTCCTCTCATTCTTAGAGATTCCCTCTACGGAGGTAGAATGGAAGGCTTGAAAACTTATTGCAAAACGGATGAAAAAACTCGCATTCAGTGTTACGACGTGTTGTCTCTGTATCCTTGTATATTTAAATATTTTAAGTATCCCGTAGGTCATCCCATAATTCACATTAGAGCTGATTTCAACAACATTACAAAAATGCTTAAAAAGAGGGTGTTATAAAATGTAGAGTTTCGGCAAAAAATAGGAGTCTTTATCATCCTGTCTTGCCCTTTAAATGTCGCCAAAAGTTAACATTTGGTCTTTGTTACATCTGTGCGACGGAGGGAAATGAGTGAATGTAGCCACAATGGGGGAGCTAATCTGTACTTGGGTCGTAGACGAGGTACGAAAAGTCGTTGAAATGGGTTACGTAGTGAGAGAAATTTTTGAATTGAACGGTATGGTAAAGATGAAAATAAGGGAGGGCCCTTTGTAGATTACATTAATAGTTTTTTCAAAATTAAAAGCAGGGGCCCTCTTGGGTTACGAGCGATGAGTATAAGGAGAAATACGTTCGAAGTTTTTTTCAGAGCGAAGGAATTGTTTTGATAAGATAACCTGGGGAACATGACGGATGAGTTCGTTGGTATGGAACAGATTCCTACATTTCAGAATTCCTATCCGGAGGCCCAATAAATTACGCGTACAAATTAGGGTTATCAAATGGAGATATTAAAACTGTTTGTAAAGTGAGAGGAATAACACGTAATTACGCCTCTTTGTAGTTGGATAATTTTGATGCAATAGAAGATTTTATTCTTGGAGAAAACGTGGATCGAAATATTGTAGTTAGAACGGAAAAGTAAATTTAGCGCAAAAGATCGCATGGCGTGTATATTGTCTAACCGGAAGATAAAATCTATAGGATTTGTCTACACAAAAGAAGAAGAATTTCTAACGATTACGTCCCTTTCGGATATATAAACCCTGACTGAAGGAGCCGCCTCCTCTCATTATGGATTCTGAGGTGGAACGAGCAGTATCCAAGTACGTGTAAAACCGAAGTAGGCAAAGAGGCTTAAAATATTGTACGAACGAAGAGATAGCGCTCATTCGCTTGGAAGTGTTTGATCAATATCCTCCCTTCGATTTAGATTACGTAATGCACAGGTTAATGGACAAATTGAGGGAAAAACTAAAGATGTTTCGATGACGTAATGTTTCTCGTAGTTAAATTTTAGCACCCTTTTACGCTGATCATTAGTGGTAGTTCGGGTTCTGGTAAGACAGTATTTTGCGTAAATTTAGTAAAACATTTGAAGCATTTGTGCACTGTTCGAAAATTTAAAGACATATTGTGGTGTTATAGCGAAAAATCTGCCGTGCCAACGTTAAAACATGCAAAATTTCACGTTGGTGTGCCGGTGTTTGAGAACCAGAAAGGAGACGCAAAAGTAGTAATATTAGACGACATCTTAAACCCTGCGTATTTCAAAGAGGTGTGCGACCTGTTCACGAAGGGAAGTGATCATAGAAGCATAAGCGTAATTTTAATCACTCGAAATTTATTTAATCAAGGTAGATATTTCAGACATATCTCGTTAAACGATAAATACATTGCGGTTTTAAGAACGTTAGAGATAACAATCAAGTGGCGCTTCTGGCCAGACAAATATACCACGAAAATTGGAAATCGCTTTTCGAGGCGTATCTGGATGCTACGGAAAAGCCTCATGGTTATATGCTATTCGTTCTGTGCTAGGAGACCGATAAGAGATTACGTTTTAGAACCAATATCTTTCCATCGGAGCTTCTTGTGGTAACATATCATCATGAGCAAGCGGATAAGATCCAACTATCACATGCTGCACGTTTTTAAAAGCGCCAAGGCTAAGTTTAGGAATGCCATTTTGGGGAAGTCCGACAAAGAGTTAGTGTTGGCTATTGCAGAATGCGCTCTAAATGTTCTAAAGGGCAACTGTAATCTAAGTAATCTAGGAAAATATAAAAATATTCTGGGGCGAGTGGTGGTTAATCTCTAAAGGTTAACAATGAGAGAAGGTTTTTATTTTAAAAGGGAGGATTCCTCTGCTGTCTTCCGTACTGACTGGACTTTCGTCTCTAATACAACTTTAGATGCTGTAAAATCATTTCTAGTTTCTCAGCACTACATAAACACCTACTGCTTGAAGAAAAAGGCGTCGAAGAAGATGCGGAGAAAAAGGGATGCGTACGAGCTGATCAAATTTAAATCCAATGTGCGCCGCCGCCCTCCGTATCTACAGCCGCAGCCGCCGCCGCTGCCGCCCCCAACCTCCTCTCCTCGGGTCAAAAGAGGCTCGTCTTCCCTCCAGAAACCGTCTACGAGAATCAGAAAGAAGAAGAAGAGTTTGACGAAGAACAAGTAAGGCCTCTGCCATTACCGGTCCACGAGAAAAAAGAAGTAGAACAGTTTACAAATAGAAACTTTGGATACATAGCAGGTCCTTACCTAGCTCCATATTTGCACACTCCTAGGGCAACGGACACCGTATTCGGCATTTACAAGGATAGGGACGGCAACTTTAAAATTGGCGATTCCATCATCGTATAGAAGATAACGATTTGTATGTAAAGGATAGGTATTTTAAGGGAACTCTTGGTCTCTGGGAATTGCGAACTAGGAAGAAGGTAGATCTTTTGAAAGTCATTTCTTCGGACAAGAGTAAATATAGACAAATTCTTATTTTAACCAACGGACACCTGCAGAATAACGAAGCCTTTAATCAGATAAAATCGAACAGAGGTAGTAAATATAAATAAATAAATAATTGCGAGTTGTTTCTGTCCAAGACGTGGACGCATTATTAGCAATGAATAAGAAGTATTTTTACGATCCTGAACAACCTTCGGCTTTTTCCACCGTGCAGAAACTTGCATCTCATACGGTAAATAGGCGTAAAACGGAGGATTGTCTTCTCCAACAAGATGCTCACACTTTGCACAAACCTCCGAGGAGAAAGTCTCAGAGGAACCACAGCACGGTGAATAACGTTAACGATGTTTGAGAAATCGACTTGGCCGATTTTAAAAGCATTAGAAAGTATAACAGTGGCGTTCACTATCTCCTAATGTGTGTAGATGGTTTTTTCAGATTTGCAAAACCCATAAAATAAAACACTAGTACGGAAAATGCAAAGGCCTTTGAAGCCCTCTTAGATTCCCTTACCCTCGCAGTCAGATCCGATAGGGGAAAAGTATTTTAAGGATCTGCATTTCAGAAGCTTTTAAAAGAGTAGAACATTGAGCATCAAGTTTGAAGAAACCCCGATGTAAAGTGTGCCATGGTCGAGAGATTTAATCCTACCATTAAGTCTAAAATATACAATTATTTCACTTACAAGAACTCGTACATATATACATACGATCTCGATAAATTTGTTCGCGCATATAATCGCACCATCCATTCGTCAATAGGAGTGCCTCCAACCGAAGTAAATGAGAAAAACTTGTTACAAATATAGAAACCCCAAGAGAGAAAACGAACCAACATTATGCCCATGCGTATCAAGTTTGGCGAAGGACAAACCGTGAGAATAAGCGAAGAAAGGATGAAATTTGCCAAAGGCTACAAAACGATATCTCAACGGAGATTTTCAAAATTGTAAAGGTTATAAAACGTTCGTCGCAACCCGTGTACGAACTACACGATCTAAATGGAACTTCCATAGAATGACAATTTTACACTTACGAACTAACTCCGGTAAAATTGACAAATCCACTTTGTACAAAATAGATAAAATACTAAAAACGACGCTGAGGAATGGCAGAACGCAGCGTCTCGTCCGCTGGAAAGGATATGTTCCCGACTTCAACAGCTGAATTGATGCATCAGTGATGAGTTTTACGTAACCGTGTTGAGCGATTCTAGCGTCGAATTCTATCCGATATTTGCATGCTAGTTTTCGTAACGATTTAGCACAGCCGGTCAATCTTCAGAGAGATAAGCGGGTTGTAGGTCTGGCAGAGCTTTCCTGTTCCTACGGTTACGAATCCATAGATGAGAACATACTTAACGAAGCCGGAGAACTGACCAAAAATGTCGTTATAACAAGAGCTGGTAGAACGGTGTTTGAAAAAAATGGAGTTTAATAACTTTAAGCGGCTGTACACCTCGCTAAAGAATCAGGTAACAGACGATGAACATCGGGAATTGCTTCTATCGGAGCTGCAGGGTTACCTCATATCTCATCAGAGAGAAATAAAAAAAATTGGAAAACGCTAATAAAGAATGAGTCCCAACACATTCTATTCCATAAAAACCAAGTGAAAAGCTAACAATATTCATTTTAAGATCACTAAAAAAGGAGAAGGTAAGACGGAAACATTTTAACGGAAAAATATTTTTTCACACCAGAATGAATTATGGTCTAGGCGATCTTTTGGACACCATAAAAACTTCTCTGCCAAATCTTGATGCCTATAAAATTGTTAATCAATATATGCTCACAGAAGTAACTAACGATATGAAAACTCTTTTCCTTAGATCTCACTGAAAAAGCTGTTTTCAGTTTATTTTCGGAACCGAACCCATTTTTGTTTACTGCAATCTCATCGAACCGCAGCTCTCGGTAGCTCTTAGTTAGGTGCATAAGAATTAATCAGTTTCTCTGTTACACTAGTCATCACAAGTTTGAAAACATATTTCACGTTCCGGTAGAACTTAATCATTTTCTAAGCGTAGCAATTGAAATGGTTAACAAGTTCGGCGATCTGGCTCGCTTGATCAGCAGCGTTATTTCTACCAGTGCCGTGCTGCATTTTAAGAAAGCTAAGTAATTTTTTTGTTTTCTTTTCAGATGGCCGCCACCGTCGAGTACTGTGGAGCTTTTCAAGTAATTTATAACCCGAAGGGGGAGGTTATAATGAAAGATTTGGCCGTGGCGAAAATCGAGGTGGAACAGGTAGTGTTGCACTACCTGTTCCGTAAACCAGAGTTTCTCCAGAATTTGTGGCCCTTAAAATGTAGGAAAATGAACGCATGTTTAACCAATAATTTTCATGGTATACCAGTCTGGAAGTGGAACAAGGGACAGTAATGCTGATGCCTATCGGGTATAAAGGTAAGCAGATCGATTATTTTTCGGTCAGTTTTTGTGCAAGATGGAAGGAGGTCTTGTCGTGAATTGTACAGCGCTCAGGTTAAACGGCAAAGAATTAATCATAAAGGAGTTGGCAATTATTGGAAAAGGGATTGTTCAAACCTTTCATTTTGCAAGCCCATGTCTTTGGAATAGTAAATTAGATGCGTTTAGCAGAGAAAATAAAAATGGAATGCATTTCAATGATGGTACGTTCCTTACAGCATGCCAAAAACTGTAATGGAAGAGGCGGAGGCGGGGCACATCTCTCTCTTCGCTTATGACGAGGATAAATGTGAAGTTCTTTCTGCACTCTGCGATAGAACGCTTATCAATTTAAGAAAAGAATTTAGTTGCCCCAAGCTAGAAAATCTATATCCTCAGTTGCACTGTGGATTTCCTTGTCATAAGTTCTCAAACACTCACTGTGCAAACAAACACGCTCACGCCATGTTTAATTGGTTGAAACATCATAAGCTTAAAAAACTTAACACCAGGTGTCGTGCTGATAGCTCTATCAGACACAGTGCTTCTTTTGTTTCAGCTATGCAGCATTCGACGAGATGAGCTCAATATGTAAGCAGATCAGAATGCCACTGCGTCGCCAACCTGGCGTGACTCCTCCGGAACCCGTGCTGCATTGCAGGACCTACTTTCTCAACAACCATCATTCCAGATACATCAGACTTGGTTTCTACAAAAGAAGGAATTACGAAACTCACGTGGAATTTGGCGGAGTAAAGCAGGGAATAGTCGCGCTCTCGTCCTACTACTTCGCGACTCTGCTGAATCACCTACCTAAACTTGCCGAACATCTCTGCAAAGGGCAGTCGTACAGATGCATCTAAGAACAGTTTAGCCTCAAATCTATAAATGGGCATCGTGCCAGAATACAATGCGAAGACTCACACGCCATCCTTTGTTTAGATGATGTAAACTTTCTATTGTGCAATGCAAATGTATTGCAACATCAACTTGCAAAATATATCTTAGCCACAACAGATGTAAAAGACTATGTTAACAGTGCTTTAGGTAGTAGCACTTTTGTACTTCCAAAAGAAAATGCTTCGTGTTTCGTCCTTTATGAAATTATATGTGACGAAATAAACTCAACACTTGTATCTAGTAAGAATGAATAAAAAAACCGAACTTACATTCACGCCTTTTATTTTCCTTTACATCCGAATATAGGGAAAATCCCCACCCATCCTTAATTATACTTAGAAAAATTAGTAGTAGTAATTAAAATAGACAAGGAAAAGATCAGCTACGGTCAACGTAATGTTCCTGCAATTAATGAATAATTCACTCAACCTCTTTTATTTAAATCTAGATGGTGTTACATGCCGTGGGATGATAATAAATTCATATTGTGTTTTCGCGACCACCGTTTTGGCGTGGTCGCGGCAGCGGACTTGTTTGCGGCCTTCATTGATTTTGCATGCCCTGGGGTGATGACGTCAATGAACGGCCTAGAGTTTTTTTAAAAACACCTGTTTAGGCGTGGTCGCGGCAGCGGCCTTGTTTGCGGCCTTCAATGGTATTGTTTGTGTTACATGTCCTGAGGTGATGACGTCACCAGGGGTCAATGAACGGCTTAAAGTGTTCTGTATACTACTCACCTGTCCGCGTTTTCCCTTTATTTAAACAATAACTTCTCCTTAACATTATGAAATTATAGGCGTATATTTTACAATTTGCAAGCATTGCTTCAATTTTTGCTCACTGACAATACCAGTGCAAGTACGTAGCATCTGTAGCAACATTATAACAGAAATTAACTATACCTTCAAGATTTTACAAGCAAATAAACTGAATTATGCTCTTAAGATAAGGTGACCATATTTTTTAAACAAGATAACGGAACATTTAAAAATTTTTGTCGATGAAACAAGGGACAAAAGAGAATGCGTAAAATTGTTTCATCATAAATACGAAGGTTTCGAAACTCATAATAAATAAATAATTTCACAGATGCAGAACACAGCACTGTCTTCTACCAAAGAAATAACGGTAACGAATCTCTTTTGACTCAAGCATATGCGTTTACAGTTTTCGTTATTTTTGGCGACATTCACATCAAACACGGGTGATTACAATTTGTTTGTTGATAGGGCGGACCCGCACAGTTCATTTGTCGTCCACAACTGTAATGTTCCAAACGAAGTCTCCGCACAATATTAGGTGTATTGTAGACCCATAATAAAAACAGCGCTTTGCCTTTTCAATTTTTAGCATTTTTAAATTTTTCATCAAACTGGGACAGTTTGAATTTTTGAGAACTATAGTTAACGGTATTTTATGCCGATAGGCCATTGTCAGGAAAAAGGGACAGTTTGGCGTCCCGTTTCTACTTTAAAAAATACGGGACAGAAACTCCAAAAAGGGACTGTCCCGGCTGATACAGGACGTCTGGTCACCGTACCTTCTAGATTTTAAAACGGTTGCAAAACCCGAAGTTACACGCAAGGCATTAGTACTGTTTTGTTAGACCTGTCATCAAATTGGAACAATTATGTAGCTTAGAGCTTATGGGGTATTATTTGATGTAGCTTTAGTAAACAATTATGTGTTCCTCTCTTGTCAAAACTACTCAATAGTAAAAGTAATTCGCTTTAGTTTTGATTTTGCAAAAGCTTTTTAAAGCTGTAAAAATCTGTTTCCTGACGATTATCTTTAAACATAAAATAATTACTTTTTATAGTTAGTGTTCCAAATATAGAAACATGTATTTCACCTCCTGTTTTGAAAGTTAAATCAACCCTGCATTATAGGCATAAATAGAAATATAAGTAAATGCGAGTTGAGATTAGCACAATGGAATCTACACGTCAAATATGGCAGCTTCTAAGGGACGACGGCCCGGCTTTATTCAATTTCGATGTATGAAGTGGTTCCACACTCTCTCCAGTAAATATGCTACCTCCATGGAAAGTAAATAGACGGTTTTTAATTTGTTTTAAACGAAAATTAAGCTGTGTCTAAACCGTAACAAGTAACTAACATAGTAAATTCTGCTTAATTTTTCGGGTCATGTGAGATACAGCTATATAACGACTTAGCTTCTGTTTATTTACCTCAAAATCAGTTAGTCTATAAGCACTAGATTCAACTAGTTAGTTTCTACATTTTATTCATTTACCCATTGTTGGCAACAATGAGAATGAGTAGGACAAGAGGAGGGGAATCAAAAGAAGGGGTTGTTATGATCTGAGTGTGAATGCTATATTGTGAATGCGATGATCAGGTTGAACCAAGAACATTTTTAGTGAACGTGTTTTATGTAACAGAGTAAAATTAAAGACATCGTATTTGCCCCATCGTCCTTTACGCCTACGTTAATAATGGAAGCGCTAATTCCGGTTATCAATAAATTGCAAGATGTTTTTAATGCAGTCGGTACAGATGCAGTCGGTTCTGATGCTGTTAATTTGCCACAAATCGTAGTTGTTGGCACCCAGGTAAGATTAAGATTTTGACAGTTTATATGCTAAATACTCCATACTAGTTTGCAGGGTAAAGATTGAGGTTATATGAGTATGTGGTGTAAGGAAGAAAATAGGTAACATCTACATGAAACAGCCTTGAAATGGAATAATAATCGGTAATCTGGTTTAATAGATAACAGAATATAACACAATTGTGTAATGTAGTTGATAATTATAAGAATAAACTTTTAATTTAATTGATTATAGTCACCCTCTTCAGAGGAATGAAGTGCTACTGTTCATTGAATGTAATAATGAACCAACCTGAGGGACACTGAACAAGTACAAAATGTACTACTAACACTGTGAAGCATGTAACTCAAAAACACACCTACTTTCATATTATATTGTGATGTGTTTAAAACATAATCTATATATAGTCTGTTGGGCCATATGTAACAACCGGTGTTGAATATTATTAAAAAAAAAAGAGTGTGGTTTGGGTCATGTGTGTAAATAGTCACATTTAGTCAACTTGAGTGTAGAAACATGCTTAAAATTAAGAACAACATATTACAGATATCTATTACTACAGATATTAGCACTAAAGTAATCAGCTATATTACCAAAG
Source organism: Deroplatys truncata (assembly GCA_030765065.1). Lineage (NCBI taxonomy): Eukaryota > Metazoa > Arthropoda > Insecta > Mantodea > Mantidae > Deroplatys > Deroplatys truncata. The sequence continues at coordinate 681,053,782 of CM060990.1, forward strand.
GAATAAGTAGAAAAATTAAATGTTTGTGTATAACCTTTTAAAACATGTTCCAGGATAGTTTTAAAGAGTTATACAAGCCGGAGGGCTAATACTTCAGAACAGTAATAGCAGCCATGCTAATATTTAAATTAATTGATTGTGTGCTTACTGCCGTAGCCATATACAGAATAATCCACAAAACTATTTGATCTTATACACAGAAGCCAATAGTTTATATGTGGAGAACTCTGCTTTGTGAAGTCTTTAGGTGCAGCACTGAACTGCACAAGCTTTGAACTAATTCCATGCTTGTATTTGTGTCATTTTTGTGTATGTAGCTTTTCTTGAAGAAAATGGGTAAATGGTAGGTGGGAGTGGGAGGTCAGATAACGTACCTTCGTTTTTTCTGTGACTGAAGTCACCAGTATTACAGACTCCAAGAAGCTTAAATTGTGTTTTCCGTACATAACTGGACATAGCTATGTAAGAATGAAACAACCTGCATTGTACAAGCTTAGGCTAAATGTAATACGAATAAACAATGGTTCTGAAAGAAATGAAGAAGTGTCCTGGAACACTAATTACCGACTTTAAATGAAATGCTGATGTAGAATGTTATTTGTTTAGCTTCTCTGAGAATGGTTTTTGCATTTGTTAGTTACATAGAATTTGCCTTAGAGGTATGGTAATTATTCACTTGGGCTTGGTTGGCAAGCAAACCAAAAGGAGCAGGAGTTAAACCACTAGGTCTTTTAAAAAGTGCCTCCTTCTCAAGTTAGCCGAGGGGTAAGTATTAGCATGGAGAGCAAAAGATCCATAGTGCAAGTCCCAACTATGAAATTGAAGTTTTTATATTCTGATTCAAGGGTCCAGCTTTAATCTACATGCAGGCAGGGTGTAACAACAGTTGTAAAAAAATTAACCAGATAATGTGGTTAACAAGAAAGCCCAGAAATTAAAAGCACTTCCAGTGTGTCAAGTCACGCTTAAGATAGGTATGATAGTTATCCTGGAATAAGTGAGTTTACCTTGAATCTTTGTTTGCGGGACACATGAATCAAATGAATGTTTATTGTATTTTAGTTATCTCAGCATGCTTATATGCTTAAAATAGGTTTTTTTAGGTTTTTCTTGATTAAAATAGTTTTTTTAAGTTTTGCTTCATGGATCAATACAGGTATCAATTTTGCTTTTATGGTACTTAGTTGTAAGATTTATTTTTTGGCTTGCCGTAGATAGTTACATACATTCTCAAATTTTCTGGTGTAAACAATTTCTTATTATCACGTAACACATCCTTGTATGAAGGAAAGGTTGTTTCAACAGAACATAACGTCATTGGAGCATAGAACATAGATGCCAGTGCAGCAGGATCTAGGGGTAGTTTTCCTGTATGCTTTTCTCCCTGCAATACTGAATTGATTATTTCCATATCTTCAAAACCAGGATTTCGTTGAATCTTCTGTAACTTCGAAGAACATGCAACTCCCACTGGTCCAGATATTTCTTTACTGGAAACATTGCCAATGATATCCAGAGCATTTTTCAGTGGCAAAGTTGTACTTTCCAACCGGTGAATAGCTCCTGGTACAAAACAAAAATGTGTCTTAATATACACAAGGGAAGCGGCAAGAGTGGGGTACTCAAGTGGTTTCTTAGCCTTGGCAATGTAGGAAGCTTCTGTTTTATCCAATTCATTGACGACAATTTTCTCTTTGAACAATGTTATACGTGTTGGGGCTTTTAAGAAAACTTTCTTGACCAAAGATATCAGGCTGTCATCAAAGTGACTTCTAATCTCCTTTGCAAGTTTGTGCAGCCATATGCCAAGCACATAACATGTAGTATGGTCGGGTGGAAGGACTGTAGAACACCCCTCCGGCCTTCAATATGTAGGCAGCACGGTCTGTCACTAACAAAAGTGAAGTGTGAATCTGCAGCAACCCTCTTTTAATAAATGTGATTTAGGCACTGTTTCACTATACAACAATTACATTAGAAAAGTACTCTCGGTGTACTCTGTTATACTCTTGGCAAACGATTGGAGGTGATCCTGTTATGCGGATTACGCTCTTGATCTATCAGCCATATCCAGGTGTCACTACGTCACATGTGCTGCGTTTAACTGTAGTAACTTGAACTATCTACTGGCTATAAGTGCTGGAAATAATTTTACAATGAGTTTCAATCTGAAAATAACATTCTTCATTTCGAAAAAGGGAAAACAGCTATTTAGGTTATTTTAGGTGTAATGAAATTCACATATTCTGCTCCAGGAAGTGTGAAAGGAATATATATCTTAAAATGTGTTAATTAAATAGCGAGGAAAAAATATAGGTTAAAACCTAAAAATTCGGGCCCTAGTTATTAGTGTAGATACTGAAAAATTATATAGGGCAAAATTGTTAGAAATGTGCTTTAAAATCATGACCAAGTTTGTTGCAATGTAAGGTGCACCATGCAGGTTAATTTGTAATTGCAGTTATTGAAAACTTAGTAAGCAGCATTATTAGATGCTTGAAAACACAAACTTAAGGAAAAATTGACACTCAGATATTTGCGATGGCAAATTGAAGTAAATTAATGACTTAAAACTGTTATGTGCTGTAATTGCTCCGCTTGTACACTAATGGAGGAAGTGTTCAAATTGATTGGCATCCTGTCAATTGTACATGTGAATACAGTTAACTTAACTCTTGAGCACATTACATAACACTGAAGGTGTTATTGCTGCACAGGCTCGTCTGTTGTTTTCCTTTCTGCAATCTGTTGCCTTACAATACAGACTCGAAATGACCCCAGAGGAAAACATCAAAGTGATGAAGGCAGGCATTCCATTCAACCACTTCGGCTGATCCAGTGCCCATATAAAACTTCATTCAGTGATTCATGGGTTATCCATGCAAAATGTGGTGGTGCTGATCCTGCTGAAAAAAAGCCATATCTTTGCTTTAGGGCAGATCATCTAAAAAGGGGAGGACTGTTGTCTCAAAGTGCTCTTTGTACAGTACAGCAGAGGGCTTGTTGAGAAATATGTAGCCAATGAGAATATCCCTGTGTATACCACATTACACGAATCAGTCTGATGATGAGTGCCAAGAGCAATGCATGGGTTCCCTGTTCCACAATACACAGTGTTAGGTCTATTCACTGTTCTGTTCAAATGAGACAGGCCTCATCGCTGAAGAGAGAATCAGCTCCAGTTTTTGGCTGGTGTAATTCATCTTTTTGCAAAACACTCGCAGAGCAGCAGTTGTCTATCAGTGTCATTCCAATGAAGTCCATGGACTAAATCTATATAATATAGATGGAAATGATATGCAGATAGTATCCTGGACACATGCTTGACTGATGCCACTTTTCTTGTTGACTGTGTTGGACTTGCTGTCAGCTTAGCTAGTACACTAGCTGGGGTTGTCTCATCTGTCACCGCTTGTAGCTGCCCTGAACATCAATTGTCATGGATACTATCTATTGTCTTGAACCGTTCCAGTAAACGACCAATGGTTGCATGATATGGGGCTGGTTGGTCTCAATGTCATATGATTCTTCTGGAGCTTCCTATGGACTCAGGTCTGCTTCATGGATAAGAATCATTTCCATCCTCTGCTGAATTATGTACAGCTACATTGTTGCTTGCTGCCCAGTTCACTGGTGTAACTAGTACTTGATGTAAACTTTGCATTTGATTGATGAAACCAAACAATTAGTTGCAACAAAATAAATTAAATTGAGTTTTATTTATACATGCTCTTTAACTGCTGTGGTCCTTAGTGTCCCATTCTATATTAGGCATGAAAGACCGGTAACTTTGCTCAGAGGCCTCTTTATCAGGCTTGAGGTTCTTTTATGTGCCGTAAATCTATGACATGGGACCACCAGCTTTACTTCCCTTCCGAAGGAAGCCATGCTAAGGATTTTTACGCCCAAAAAATCCATTGCCCTCTGCTAGGTTTGAACCCAAGACCTCGGAAACTAGAGGCTAGCATGATAACTACTACACTATGGAGGACAACAGTTGCAACAAGGGTATGATTTAAAGCATCATATTCCCAACAGCTTTACCCTATATCCTTTTTTCGGTATCCTCACTAACAATGAATTTGTCCAATGTTGCATGGCTTTTGAATCGGGCTGTATTAATTTGGACATTGTAGGGGCTTTGTTATCATCTGAAGGATGTCATCTCTTAACAGTTATCGATTGCATTTTTTGCCATCAGTGGTATAACTGCAGATATTGTTGCTTTGCCTCTCATTTAGAAATGGATAACCTTATTTTGTATATACAGGTACGTTATTATGCTTCGGAGACAGTTGCTGTTTCATTGCACTTTGAGTGGAAAACAGTTATGTGCGTACAGGGTTTCACTGAGACCTCTCCCTCCCCAAGCACTGCCAGTCATTCACTCTAAGCAAGCGATCAGTATATATACAGCCTGTTCTGAAGTTACGAAGTCCGGACGTTGATAGCTGACAAAACATGCCGAAAACAACCAGTAAGAAGAGTGTCTTACTTGTAAATGAATATGGACGCGAGTATTTTGATATAAGAGGGGAAAATGTATTTTGTAAAGTATGCCAGATTGAAATCAAAGGAGAGAGAAGAGTTTTTATTGCAAAACACTGTAAATCTAAAAAACACTCAAAATATTACATTCCTTCCTAGAAATGAGGGGGTGAGGATATATTATTCACATCAGAAACCACGAACTCATGTAGCCAAACCGAAGCTTACAGGGATTCGTCTGACATGATAGTAAGCACAAATATCCCAGTTAATAAGCTGCAAAATTCTGCTTTTAAAACGTTTCTGAAGAAATGTACAGCTATGAGATTGCCTTGTGAGTCTACTTTATGCAAATTTTATTTGCCTTTGTCATAGATGGCAATACTAGAGTTCTTGAAACATGTCGATAATTTGACACAACACTTTACAGAAGTAGACAAATGTTCTCCTGCTGAAATAGCACAACAGAAACTGAAGAGTGTTTTAGATAAAAACCCAGGATATGCAATTATGTGCCCTGTTAGGCATTACTAATAATATTATTAATGTTAAGAATAACATTATTCTAAATAATAAAAATGCATGCATTTCCCAGAGGTGTGTGACATTCGTTAGTTTCGTTTTGCACTAGTAACATCATGTGATGTGGAACAGAGCTTTTCAAGATATAAACTTTTTTGAGTTTGAGAAGGCGTTTTGCTTTTGATACATTAAGAAAATATAGCGTAATCCATTGTAATAGTTGTCCAGACATGTAAATCACACATGAAACTGATTATTTCATCTGCCATAGTTCAGATTTATTATTTTGTTCATCTTATTTATGCTCTGTAGTAAAAGCTTAAGTTTACTACAGAACTGTGTACTTCTGTGCCCACCTATACCTGTAGCATACACAGTACTCAGCACAGCACAAACTTGGTAGCGCATGAGACTACTGCCTCTCTCCTCTCCGCTCGCTTGTAAACAACGTGGCAGTATAGTAGAAGTTAACTTAACCTAAAGTCATGTCTGAGGCCTAGTTGTTATTGATATGGAAAAATAATTCAACAAACTTTACTCTCATCTGACTTTGATGGTTGGCATACAGGACCATTTCATACCATTCAGGCATGAATGCTGCCATTGAAAGATTGCATTGCTCTCTTATGAGGTAATTTTGGCCTTGGAGCACAGCTCACTATGAATGAAGTTTCAAAAGTATCCATTACTTTATTTGGCCTTCACTCAGTAATCACTTCTGAGTACAATGTCACTTCAACAGAACTAGTGTATTGTGAATGGTTCTGTCTGCCATATGAAATCAAACCATCCTTCCATCCAGTTCTTTTCAGGCATCATCAGACAAGTTCCGTTTTTGTTGATACTGATATAACAGCTTCCCATGCATTCATCCAAACAGATGCAGTATAGAAGACATTTAAGCTAATTTATGAAGGAGCATTCCATGTTCTCACTCAGACTGAAAAGTTCCTCAAACCCTGTGTAAAAGACTGAATTTCTATTGACTGGCATAAACTGGCATTTTTGTTGCTTCCACACTTGGAAAGCATTCCTGACTTGATTAGTTATGTTAACTAAGGGCCATGCATGTTTTAATCCAGTGTCAGCTTTTAGTTCTGTTACGTGTATCTTTGTGTTTGCCAGCAATCATATCCCAGGTGTTGGCTGACACTTTGTGCTATAGAGTGTGTATTTTGTTTCATTTGTCTCACCAGTATAGGCTACCATCTATTATCTGTGCCATTTTGCCTTTATGGATTTTATTAATATGGTGTGTGTCTAAGATTTTGGTTGTTCGCTTCTCTTTTAGCTACATGTTCTGCAGTTGCTGACACTGATTTTTTTTCTTTGTGCGAGTAGTGTTTTTTAGGGACATATGTCTTGTTATATTTTATCCTTCATGTTTGGTAGTGTTTTACACAATGTTTGGACACTAATAACTGTAGGTGTTGTGCACCTAAACTCTATACCACTGCTGCTGCCACTGCTATTGTTGCTGTTTTCTATAACAGTATATCGTCTCAGCCTCAGGATTATCTATCTAAGGAGCTCATTCTTACAGATGCTATCTGTAGTGGATATATAGAGAAGTTAACTGAGAAGTATAGTTGATGCCATCACTTTTGCTGGTAGGGGAGTATCCACCAGTTTCCCTTTATGAACTATAGTATCATGATCTCATCAGTCATGGCTGTGATGTTGCATGTCATTGTTTTTCTACAAAAAGAAGAGACACATTTTATGCAAACTGCTTTAATATTGGGTTATTATTTTAATTCTTAATATTGAAACCATAACAAGATGATTTGTGGAATTGATTGTTCTTCCACACAAGTCGTGTGTTGGACAGGGTTGGAAAGGTAGAATCAGATGACTGAAAAATTCAATGCCATAGCCGGGATTTGAACAACCGATCTCCCAGTCTCCGTCCAATTGCTCTAACCACTGAGTTACTGTGGCAACTTGCCAACTTGCAGCAACACACGGTTTGTGTGGAAGAACAATTAATTCCATTAATTGACCTAATAGTAGTTGAAACTACTTGCTTAAAGTACTTACAGCATTGTAGGTTGCCATTGGGGTAAGTCATCTCAATGCAATTTTAGATCTCCTTGTGGTTTACCGGGAAAAATGTGAATCAGTTGGGGAATTTAATGTCGTATTGGCAAGTTGCCATGGTAGCTCAGTGGTTAGAGCAACTGGACAGAGACTGGGAGATCTGTGGTTCAAATCCCGGCTACGACATTTAATTTTTCACTCGTATGATTCTACCTTTCCAAGATGATTTGTGTTTGTTTTCCTGACCATGTTTTGTTTCCTTTGTTAGGAACAAATTTTTCTTCAATGCATGAGGATGCAATATAAGATTTATCATATTTATTGAGATCGGTAAACCTGTTAAAATACTGAGAGTTTCCTTAAACCAAACTCCATCTTTATGTCGTGTATAAGTTTAAAACAAATACTGTACCATCAGATTAAAGGAGTCTGCTTTTGTGCAGCACCATACCAAAAACTGCTTGTTTACAGAAACCTCAATTCTGCAAAAACCCTCATATGCACTCAATTTTGATGTATGGTTATAAATCAGATGAATGGAGAAGAACGATTTACTGTCTTCTTCCTCCTAGAGTCAATAGCCTTCTTAGGCCAAGACTACTCCAATGATTCATTTTTTAGTCCTGTCATGGGTTTTACTTTTCCAACAGCTTACTTGGATAGTCTCTGAAGTGCTTTTCTACTTGATCCTCTTTCTGCTATGCAACTTGGAGTTGATTTTGCCATCTGCAGATTCATAGCCTTATAGCAATAATAACTTTATTCACCATTAAACTTTTACAAAAAGCAATAGGTTTCGTTAGGAACATATTTGCAAATATATATACAAGTCTTGTAAGTAAGATAGTACAGAAGTTATATAATAGCTGATTTAAAGTATAAATTTACTTCAGCGTTAACGTAATACTCAGTACATAGCAGAATTACATAGATTCTGAGGTGTGAATATTACACTCCATATATTCTTCTACAGAGTAAAATGCTGTTTGTTTGAACCATTTTTTGACTAAGAAGGTAAACCTGTTCAGTGGTAGTTCTCATACATTGAGGGGAAGTTTATTAAAATGCTTTAGCTGTTGGTAGCAGTGGCTATTGATAGTCTTGCTTAATCGGTTATGTGGTGTGTCTAAATCAAATTTACATCTAGTGTTATAATTATGTACAGCGGAACGATTTACAAATGTGTTCATATTTTCTTTGACATACATAATATTACTAAATATATATAATGAAGGCAATGTCATTATCTTAAGATTTCTAAAGCTAGGCTTACACGTGTGGTCCTAATTCTACCATTAATCTAATAGTTTTCGTTTGCCAGGCAAATACATTTTTTTATGTAGCACAGTTTCCTCAAAGCCTTACCCCATATAATAAGGTTTTTATATCTCTATTTTCTATTTCCATACTAAGTTTGGATTTATCATAAAGAAATAATAGCATGTTGCACATTATGAGCAGCTCTGGTGGTTGCTGCTGTCTTTATATCACTACTGCGTTTGTAGTTACCCTGTAGCCTCGTACCTCCCCGAGTCAGAACTCCTAACATGCATTGTTTGCTACTTCAGTTATTTATTGCTGAGTTGAGTAGTTGGGGGAGAAGGCATATTACTGTCCTGCACTGCAACCTTAAACAGGTCTATGGTGCTATCCCAACCTGCTTCTTCAATCTCCAGTTTGGTGTTTGTAATGAAGTCAAACTATGGATTAAGATGGATGATAGCTCTTCAAGTTTTGGTAATTGTTTCCCAAAACAGAGTGCTGTTATTTATTGTTAGTGAATGGTACTTAGTAGTAATTAATATTGTACTCGCCTTAATAATGAATGTTTGAAGTGCCTGCCTTTAGGTGACTGACAGACCTGAAATTCTTTTGAAAGATTTTGAGACACTTGTCACAATTCATCTTCCTGAATACCATAAACTGCCTCCCAATTATTTTGTTTCAGCATTTCTAGCTCATGTGGATTGTTGGCATATTCTTTGTTTTTAAGATTTGCTGCACAAATAGTAATCACACATTTAAATCTGGGAATTTAGGGGTTCTCAAACTCTTACTACTAATTATTTTCTCCCCATTTTCATCACCATGCACATCATGCAGTTCTTGGAAGTAGAAATTCAATTAATCGACTAGGAATTATGCTCCTCCAGTACCTATTGTTTTACAAACTCACATACCCTGAGAGCTTGAAATGAGCTTCATCAGTGAAAAATGTTTGAATGGATCAAGATTTCTTTTATGCACATGATCAATAAACTGGTTAGAAAACCTCCCCCCTCACCATTGTGAGTTGGGTTTTGAGGTACAATGAAAATTCAGGAACCAAGTGGCTCTATAAACACTGTTGATAGATACACCACTTTGCTGAGTTAATGCTGGTTTACAAGAGCCCCAGAACGGTAACCAAAACGGTAACAAGAATGGGAAGCAATGCAGCATATAAAATTTTGGTTCACAATAGCCCAGTAACAGGAAAGGGAATGCTATCGATCAGATCGATCATAAAAAAGTGGAAAGTCGATTTAGCACATTGGGATTTCATTTATTTTTAATTGACCAAGATATTTTTTTACCTGCTTCCAATTCAGCCAACATAATGCGGGTTAGCCAACGTCATAATTCAATAGAATAAACCTTATCTAAATGCAGCTCCATTATATTTCCGATTCCTCTAATCGTAGCAAGCTTTCATTCATTTATTTAATGATGTACATTAAAGTTGTTTATTGTTCTTTGTTAGTTTCTACTAGCATTTGCAGTTTTTGAGGCAATAGCCAGTTCTGAGTTGCTTGTAAACAAACTACAAATGGCCCTTTCACTAGAAGAACCAATGTATCTGTGTGTGGTTAGGATGCACATATATGCTAAAATTTCCTTCAGTTCACATTTTCAGCTTGCGACTAGAGAGAGCACTAGGGTTGTTTCATGTTACGACCGCCTGGAATAATCTTTACAGTGAAGAGTGTAATAAATATGCTGTGCCCAGGAATGAGAATGAGAAAGTTAAAACTTGGCCAAATCTTCTTTTCCATTCCCGGGGCCTGGGAAACCTTTCTGTCAATTGTGAACACTTTCATTAAAATACATATGTTTCAGTTTTGTTGTTCTTGTTACCATTCTCAGTTGTGAACCAACCTTTAATCGTGATAAAGACTTTCGAGGAGAATTTTCTATGATAACATATTTCACCAGGCTTCTCTGTTAAAGTGCTGTTTCTTGATCTCAGCTTCTTCCCATTGTAAATGCCTTGGATTTGAGCTCATCCATCAATCTGAAAATTGAAGTTGCCAATTTACTCCAGGAAATTAAGCACAGAATTTTCTCCTATAGTACTTATTATTTCTTTTCCCGTAACAATTGTAAATAAATAATTTTTATGTTAGTGTATATTTTGCTCTTTACATAATACACAATAGAGAAATACATTTTGGAAATGCTAATGCACTTCCTATAGAAACATAACTGATACATTTGATGCAGTAAACATGATTATCAAGTTTTATTACTCATGCTGCCACCAGTCATCGGAATCCTGTGTCCAGTCAAGGCCAACCATCCTAGTATGCATAAAAATGCTGACTGTATAGCAGAACGAAGACTGTACATTGCCAAGTCATCTTATGGCTGGTCTGCCTACTTGTCACATACAGAGAGAGCCAAAAAACTACGAACTGGCTGTGCAGTGTTTTTTCCCGTCGGCGTCCTCGGCGCTCGTTGCTGTCTGCCGCTATCTTAGAAAGGGATGAAACCATACAGCATTTTTAAAACTACTTTTAAAGGCTTTACTTTGTGGCAGTAATTTGTATCACAATAATGTAAATGCCAGAATGATTGTAGTGTAAATAAGCATTATTGTATGACATTGATTTGAGATGTTTGTTAATTATAAGCATTGTTAGGAAATAAGTTTACATGGCCTCACTGAAACTGACAATAGGAGCGGATAACAATGTGCGAGGGGGTGAGTTGAATATTAATTAGAAGAGACAAACAAATGACGTCAGATTGGCGCGCTTTTCTTAGAAATAGCGGGAATATTTTCCCTAGAGCATATGTTTTCGTAATTTTTGATTGGATATAAAAATAGACGCTAATGTTGGCGTGTTTTATTAACCAATAGCAGCTCGGTTATAATCTTTAGGCATATCGGGGTGTGGGAGTATAAAAAGCTAAAGTCAGAGGCAGATTTCGTCAGTCCAACAGAAGCATTCGCGTGTAATACGTTGATCAGTTCAACATAAGTATTCGTGAGTTATACGTCGCGTAGTTCAACGGAAGCATACATAAAGTACATGTTACGCAATTCTACAGAATCTCTCGCGTCTTAAAGTTTGTTATAAATGTGAAACACGCAAATTAATAATGTGAAGTAAATAAGTGATTATAGTGATACTAGAAAATATAACAGTTTCAGTCTGGCGTGTATCACGAGTCAATATGTGAATTTAATTAATTCTGACGGTAATAAAAGTGTAAAAACAAATTCTTTTATCAGTGTTATCTTTGAGTAACAAATCCTTTCCGTTTACACACCTTGTTTAAGAGATTTGCTCGACCGAGAAATAATAGCTAGCCGGAGGACAATGAACCCAACATTCAAAGTAGTAATACAATAACAGGCGACCAGCAAAAGATAACACGAAGTGACCGCGACAAATTGGCTTCCATACGTGGTGCAGATAAACATGAACCAACTGCCAAAAATATAACCCATTTCAACTTACCTTTATGAAAGAAGATGCTGAAACTGGCCACCCTGGTTGTCCATACATTTTTGGCACCTCTTTAGGAAACTATCCATCACTCGTCGTAGTTCACGTTGAGAAATGCTGGTAATTTCCTTGTGGATATTTTGTTTTAATTCTTCCAGGGTGTGTGGGTTTGTCTTGTACACATTGTTTTAAGTACCCCCAGAGATAGAAATCGCAGGGGGTTAGGTCGGGGGACTGAGGGGGCCCACAAATCTCTACTAATAATTCTGTCCTCAAACACACTTTCAATTGTTCTCATCGAAATATTGGCCATATAAGCTGTTGCAGAGTCTTGTTGAAAAAAGGCAAAATCACGCTCCTTGTCTGTTAATTCTCTAAAAATAAGGGGGTTGCAAAATTGTATCACATATATATGGGCATCAACTGTTGACTTGAAAAAAATTGGCAGTGGCCAGTTTCAGCATCTCCTTTCATAAAGTTGGTAAGTAAAGCCTTTAAAAGTAGTTTTAAAAATGTTATATGGTTTCATCTGCACCTTTCTATGATAGCGGCAGATGGCAATGAGTGCAGAGGACGTGGATAGGAAAAACATCGTGCAGCTGGTTCGTAGATTTTTGGCTCTCCCTGTAGAATAGATCAATGAATGCCTCCTTTCTATGTAGATTATCATCTATTCTATACCAGTGTCCTAACTATCATAGCTTGTTAGCCTTTTTAAGACTTAAAATTGTATGCACTTGGCTCTATACAAATTGTACAATTCAGTATTATATCTAAATTGCCAAATATTTCTTCCATTTAAAGGTTCTTAGCACTTCATTCATCATCCATTTTAATTCTATAGTTAATTTTGATTGTATTATAACCATAGTTCCAGTTCAAGGCTTAGAAGAGGTGGGCTATCGAAACCTTAAGCACCTCTACCATTACTGCATTTCTAGTCTCTCAGAATGCTTGCATCCTTTACAAAGGAGGCTAGCCTTCTTACTTAGACCCTATTAAGTTCATGCAACTACAAAACCCTTGGTTAAAGTGTTTATTTCCTTGACCTACAAACTTGCCATTTCATCTGCCTTTTTAATCACATACAGGTTGGATCAAGTTCCGAGGTCTGACATGCTGTAGTAATGATTATTTTGCAAATTAAAATTAAATTTGTTAATTTGGAATTCAATTGTTTTGTATCCCTGAAATTTGAAATTTTAGTAATTTTGATGCTTTCAATGCTGATCTGTAGTTGACACTTCTTTGCTGTGCCATCTGAGGGAATTTGTGATGAAATTTCTAACTGAGCAGTGTCATCAAACTTTACTCTTATTAGAATGTGAAGATTTCAATGTTTTTTGTAGTCAAATATTGTTCTGTACTTTTGGATTTGTTTATTATTTTATGACCTCTATGTCGGTTAAGTAAACCTTTCAGGAAAGCTTCTTGAGTGTTAACGCCTTATTCTACAGTAAATTACACCATGACTCTTACACTCATTACTGACTGTGTCGATCTTGTCATCATGTACAGTGTGTGACCAGAAAAGTTTACACTGAAACAAGCAGGTGCTTTTACAAATAGAACTTTTATGGTTTTCTTTACTTCAGGATTTTTGTAAAATTAACTCTCTTGTTTCTTCATTTGATAATGAAGAAATAATCTTATGATTCATCTCAAAACCATGCCAACATGCTTAATATTACTGTCTCCTAACAGAAGCAGCACATAGATTTATTATTTTGTTTCAATCATCCCAGGTTCCATTTTCCATTCTTGTCGTAATTAGTTTCTATTTTTCAGCACTGAGAAATGTTTTCTCAAAAACACATTTGTGTGAAGTGCAGTTATTCAAAGCTCAATAAGCGCTTCCATGAAGCAAAACATGTCTTGTATTAATCCTTATGCTTCTGACAGAAGACTAAGAGACATACGAGGGTTGTCCCAGGAGTACCCGACCTAACAAAGAAAACACAAAAATGTTGGGAATAAACATATATATTTCTCTACATAGTCTCCTTTCAGCTCGATACACTTTTCCCAGCGATGTTCAATAGCTTCGATACCTTGTTTATATTGAGAACCGTCAAGTTCTGCAAAATAGCCATCAACTGCAAGCTCCAGCTCTTCATTGTTGGCAAATCTTTTACCACCAAGCCATTTCCTCAACTTTGGAAACAGAAAATAATCAGAGAAGGCTACGTCTGGTGAATAGGGTGCATGAGGAAGCAATACAAATTTTAGCTCATTGATTTTGGCCATGGCGATAATGGATGTGTGAACTGGTGCATTGTCTTGATGAAACAGAACTTTCTTTTTCACTAAATGCAGCCAGTTTTGCTTGATTTCATCATTCAAACGCTGCAATAAGTTTGCATAATACTTGCTATTGATTGCTTTTCCTTTTTGAGGATAAGCAATGAAAATTATCCCACACACATCCCAAAAAACTGACGCCATGACCTTGCCTGCAGATGGAGCTGTCTTCGCCTTCTTTGGAGCCGATTCTCCCCTTTCAATCCACTGTTTTGACTGTTCCTTCATCTCAGGTGTGAAGTGATGGACCCATGTTTCATCCATGGTTATGAATTGACGCAAAAACTCGGCTTTATTGCAGCGAAACATTGCCAAACACTTGACTGAAACATCCTCACGATGCTGCTTTTGTTCCATTGTGAGTAAACACGGCACCCATCTTGCGCACAGCTTTCTCATGTCTAAATTTTCAGTCAGTATGCGATATACAGCACTTCTTGAAATGCCTACAACGTCTGCTAGCTCGCGCACTATCAGTCGATGGTCATCCAATACCATTTTGTGGATTTTCTTCACAATTTCTGCCGTGGTTGCTTCATTTGGTCAACGACTGCAATGTTCGTCTTGGCAGCTCATATGACCTTGCTTAAACTCTGCCACCTAATATTTTACTGTTGTAAATGAAGGAGCAGACTCCCCCAGATTAGAATCTAGCTCAGCTTTAATATTAGTTGGACTAAGACCTTTCAATGAAAGTATTGTATCACATAACGATGGCCAGTTTTATCCATGTTTACAAATTTGCTGAGAGAGTTCATATTAATGGCTGCCAAACAATTGCTAAACAACGTAGCATTGTCAAACTTCAAACTTAAGCTTTATAAGGTTGGTACTTTCTACCATAGTCATTTGTTTGAAACAACAACCGCTATATATACATAAGGTCGGATACTTCTGGGACTGCCCTTGTAACGTGTACAAGAAATGCCATATGCAAGATCAACTTCTAGGCTTGCAAGAATAATAAATCCAGTGGTAGTGGTTTGATTTATTCATGCACGTGGCACCAAACTTGTTATTGCATGCCATAGGTTCACCTGAGACCTGCAATACTCATACCTAAACAAGATGGCTGCCATATTGGTTGAGTCAAAGCAGCTCGGTAATGCAGTAAAAGTACAATTTATGACTTTTCTAATTATTGTCGCACTCTAATAAAAAGAAAAAGCATATATAGAATTACAAAGTATCTCAATATGGAAAACTATGAAAGGCGGAAATATCATTTAAACACATGAATGTAATTTATCATTTATAATTAATATGTGATAACATAACCTACATATAACATATGTCAAGGTGTTGTAGGTTATCTAGAGTAATTAAAGAAGGTTATACAAAGTTAATGAATTGTAGATGTGCTAATTATATTAAACTTCTTTGTTTTGTTATTATTCTGACAGTGCTAAAACTTGTAATTAAGTTTGCCAAGAGTACTGGTAAATAAATTCAACCACTTGTACAAGTGTTATTTGCTAACCTTGGAAAATTTTTGCAGTATCTTTATGTATAAAGTCAGACTATGGATAACAAAAATATTGTTAGGAATAATCTGCTTAGTACTATAGAGAATTCCAAGTTAAGAAAACAGTACCATCCTTATAGCAACAGTATTGCAACAAAATCCAGTGAATGTGGTAGTACTAGTAGTAATTTGTTTTTGATGTCAGAGTACAGGTGTTTCAAAAATTTGAGCCACAACTGCCTCTAACGTGGTACGACCAGAGAGATATTATGTACATCTGTATACATCCATGGATTTGACTAACGAATTATGAATGCAACAATTTTTGTGATGTACTGAAAACTCAAATTGTCAGATAATACATAAATAGAGAGAACTTTCGAGTTAAAACAAATGCTAACGTTACATATTACATTAAAGTAATAGATGTAGAATGCTGACTTATTTTATTATTAAGTACAATTTCTCCTTTAACAGCCAAATTATATTTCATTCAGTCATGTTTTACACTTGTGAATCGATGTAGCATTCATGTTAAAAACCTGTTGTGACATAATGTAAGCACCACGGGTTTATGATTATTATTTTCCTTAAGAAAATTTATAAACAGCTTACCTGTTAATAAACTGATGTTACCCTTTCATATCAATGTCTGAAGCAGAAGCTGTAGCAGAAGAGGAAGATGAAACGCTAACAGGAATAATTATGGTGTCAATATTGTTTTGTATCACATCGGCATTCCACGTGTGTTATTCCACTTTTTTATATGATGTTTCATTTTTCCAGTTCTCCGCAGAAACTTAAGATGGCGTATTAGTTCTGGTATTGCCCTGGTTGTTGTTGACAGCCACTGACTCTTAATTTAGCCCATGCATGTTCAATAGGATTAAGCTCACAATGATAGGGTGGTAGCCTAAGAACTGTATGACTTGCATGACAAGCCATTGCATCAATTTCATATACGTTATATTGCGAATTTAATCTACTTACCATATTTAGGAGCCCCAGTTTCAAAAGGAACTCCTCAAAGATCTCTTTATTGCTATGCCGTATTTTGATGCTATCCTTCCTCCAAACAGTATTGGGGATTAGTTCTGACTTTCTTGAGTGATAGGACACATTATCTAGTACAATGCTTGAATTGGGTGCATTTTGGGAAGGAGCTGCTCTTTAAAATGCTGTTCATAGCATTCCCCATCCATTTCTTCACGGACATCTAATGTGTTCTTGTTACGCTTGAATACAAATTCCCCCCGCCCACTCACAAACCCATTTTCATTGCCTGCATGTACAATAGCAAATCTCTCCCGTTTACATGATGGGGCCCTCAAACCAGTGGACAAGCCAGAAAGAAATGCTTGTCTGATGGATTTAATGGTGGTATCTTGCCACAGTCTACTTGCAGTATGTCCTGTATTCACCCAGGACTTGTCAGTATGAATTGTATTTCAATTTTACTCTCTATACTTTTTCAAGCAATATAAGTAATTGTGTCTATGAGATATTACACCACCACTCTATTAAAATGGTTTTGTTACCCCTTTTGTTGTAAATAAATCCTATGTCTTTTAACCATCGGTATAAAGTATTCCTCTTGAAATTAGAAAGAAGGGGATCTGTATTTACTTGGTTTAATACAGCACAAAGGGTAGATGGTTTACTGCTAAAAAAAGAATTCATGAACCTTTCACCTAATCGCACTTTGTACAAATCCATTGTATTTTAACATTCTGCTGCCCTTTGGAGACCTTTACTGTGCCTTTTTTATTTGGCAATAACACTCGACCATTTTCAGCAGTTTTATGTACTTTATATGTTGTACTTGCTGATAAACCTGTTGCTTTAGACGTTTCCTTCACTTTCCACGTGACTGGCTGTTTAGGGTTACTGGAGGAGATATATTCATAAACATTTAATATCATTCGGCCCTCATTGCCCTTCACTATCTGCCCCTGCTTTCATTTTTTCATTTTAATGCAACTCATGAGAACTCGTAGAACCGAATGTCACACTTCACTCACTGACACGTGTGTAATTACTTTTGGTGAACCTGTACAAGGTGGGAGCAAAGGTATGACAACCATGGAGGAATGTTCAGTAATTTATGTCAGAAACCCAAAAGTGAAACTATGATGTAAAAAGGCCAATGTTCATTTAATAACTGCTATAAATATATTGTTCCTGAATATCCATAATGCCTAGAGCGAGTTCAAACAAAGTTTTGCTTTGGGCTGGGGGGGGGTGAGAGTTCCAAAAAGTAACAGCCCAGAAAACATGTACCTACTGTTTTCTCAACTGGGAATTCTCTATGGTTACATCTGAGAGTGCACTGTTTTCTGCAATTACCAGTATCTTTCCCCCTTGTATGTCAACTTTGAATATAAGTAAATTTCACCTAACATAATGAAAATCACTTTATCTTAGCTTTGAAACATTCTACTTTTTTCCATTATGAATACTTCTATGTGAAGCTCCTATTCCTGGAGTAATGGGGCCAATGTTGCCTAGGATTTGTTTCAGGTACACATCATATGGCAAAGTCAAAGCATTTGTTTCTCTCATTGCCTGATATGTGCCAGGAAATGAATAAGACATTGTTACAGCCCAAATCAACATTTCTGTGGAATATTTTAATAGCCCTTTCTACATTAAAACTATTGTTAACTAGTGCCTGGTTCAAAAAATTAATTACCTTAAAAAGCTCTCACTGCTGTAGCTCTGAAGATGACTTAGTAGATTATCAAATTTGGTGCATGTATTACAAATTAAGCCCTCCTGGCCCTCTAATTCTAGAATCCATTTAAAATTTTCTGGAGGAACATTTAAGTTCTTATAAAAAAAATCTTCACATCCATACTACTGGCAACTAAAACTTATTGAGAGACAGAGACAGAGAGAGAGAGAGAGAGAGAGAGAGAGAGAGAGAGAGAGAGATATTAAATGATTCATCCTTCCTTTCATGAATAGTATATAATTTTCTTTCACTACTGAAACGCAGGGTGAAATGTCTCTTTACATAACCTCACTTTTGAAGCTCTCAAAATCAGAAATTGTCATTTTTGCACATTTTTTTTTTTAAATTATCTTCATCTCTGCTAAGCACTTACTCTAAATGAGAGCGTGGTTCTACTTTATCTTTAAGTACCTTCACAGTGAGATAAGATAGTTGGTCAGGGAATATGCTAGGCATCATCTCGGAGTTTAGGCCTTTTTTGAGAAATAACTAATTCATCATTTAGTGTTGGAAATACATCCTCTTTTATTATAAAACTATCTTCAAATGTTTAATGCACACCAATGAATTATCTGACCTAAGCAGTTGTCATGATGCATAAATATTGTCCATTTTTCTGTTTAAAAGTTAGGGAACCTAAATGCTGAATTGTCTGTTGCACCATAGTTGGATTTACATCCAAGAACCATCAAGAATAACATGCACTCCATACACAAAGACACAAACTGTTTACACTTCGTTTCACTTTTCACGATCGTCTCAAAATCTCAGGAAAAGCATTGTTGTATGCTATGCACATATACTTACAAGCCAGCCAACTGCGGCACTGTTTTGTTACATATTGATACTGACATTGAGGTCTGATATATTGTAGAGCAAGGGTGGCGAAAACGCCTTCCTTCCGTGAGTCACCAAATATGCAACACGCACTGCATCACTCAGCAGCATGTGAAAAACAAATGGACTGTGGCAGAGAGGGAATGGCGCCTACGAGTCAAAAAAATTAGCGAGTCCCGTTTTCGCCACCTCTGTTGTAGAGGGTCTTGATTCACCATCTCTGGTCTAGTGTAACCCAAAGCTTGAGATAATTTACTCTATAATAACCATTTCACTATTTTCATTCCATTTAAATATAGAGATTGGAATACAGAAACACATGGCATAATAACATAGTACAGCCATAAAGAACTGGAAATGAATAATGAAAATGGGACTACTTTTATTTGGTGTTAAACTACATCTGTACTATAGTGTATCAAAGTTTTCTGGCAATACTACATAAATCTACCAGTGGTTCCCAACCCTTTCTACCTGGTGCCTCCCTTTGCAACCCCAGAATCTCTCATGGCCCCTGTTTATTTTATTTTTTATGTTTTTTTTTATCTTCTTTCGAAGAACTTTGATAATCTGCAATCCACACTTTAGTAAAAGAGGGTTATCAAATGCAGAATAATACAAAACTAGTATTTCAAAGGAACTTGCTAGCCAAAATAGAAATGTCTTTGTCTTACTTTAATACCTAATGATATTGTTTTCACTTAAACAACACTTTTCACATCTAACATTTTTTATGTGATGAAAGTCACAAGAAGGATTCAGAACGTCAATGAGACGGTTGAAATTGTGTTTATTTAAGTAGCTCCTAAATGTTTGGTTCAAACTAGTTAAAGCATATCTAAGGTCGCTCTCCACATTCAGCTGACTTCTGTGTTGTGTTTTATGATGAATAGTGTCGAGGATCTGGTCTCACATAGGTATGTAGATTAGAACTGCATGAGGACTTTTAAGGCTTCCTTTGGTACTTTTAGATAAATAAGAAGGAAACTGATCCCAAATTCTTCTAACCCCATTTGTTGAAACTGATCTTTAGCACTTGAATCACATTTCAATTCAATTGCATCCTCTTGTATTTCATCAGGAAGTGCATGCACGTCAATTGTGAAGGGTGGGTTTGAGTTTTTTTTATTTTTTATTTATTTATGGACGCTGTTTAACTGCTGTGGTCCTTAGCGTCCCATTCTATATTGGGCATGAAAGACTGGAGATTTTGCTCAGAGGCCTCTTTATCAGGCTTGAGGTTCTTTTACATGCCATAAATCTATGATACAGGACCACCAACTTTACTTCCCTTCCAAAGGAAGCCATACTAAGGATTTTTACGCCCGAAAAAATCCATCGCCCTCTGTCGGGTTTGAACCTGCGACCTCGGGAACTAGAGGCTAGCATGGTAACCACTACACCATGGAGGATGGATCTGCTAATTTGCACTGCCAGTCTTCTGAAGACAAATCAGGAAAATAAAGTTTGAACTCTTCTTGAAACCATTCCAGGTGTTCACTGATGATAACTCTCCACTCGTTGACATTGCACTGTTGCCTATCTAGAAGTTTGTTGAATTGCAGGAATGGTGAAAAATTAGTAATGGGAGCATCCAGGCGATGCTTCCATAGTTGTGTCTTTTCCAAGAAGGCCCTTATGGCATCATTAGCATCCATTATTGTGTTTCTGCCTTGTAGTTTCAAATTCAGATTATTCAAAGTTTCAAAGAAGTCTGCAAGGTATGCTAGGGAAACTATAAAGCTGTCATCAGTGAATGAATGATGAAGCTCAGCCTTCCCTTGACTCAAAAGAAATAGTTCTACCTCTGATTTCAATTCATACAGCCTGCTAAGCATATTGACCTTAGAAAGGCATCAGACTTTTGTATGAAAGATTGGTTTTCATCATTGAGATCATTACATAGGACTCGGAAAAGACGAGTATTCACAGCACAGAGAACCAATAAGATTAGGATTTTTTTTCTTTGGCATACTTAGGAAGCCAGAACATGAACCTAACATGACTGGTGCTCCGTCAGTACAAATTCCCATAACTCTGTCCCAAGACAAACAATGCTCAATCAAAAATTCATTAACGGCAAAAAATACATCAGAATCTTTTGATGTTGTTTCCAAGCTTTCAGAAAACAATAGTTCTTCCATTATTTTCTTCTCGTCCACAAATTGGCAGTATACTATTAAGTAACATTGTTGAGATATGAATAAAATCGTCACACTGCAAGGCAAAAAAAAAAAAATGGAGACTTTTCAGTCTTTTAACTATCTGATCTTTCACATTCAGGGCCATTTCTTCGATCCTACGTAGCACACTGTTATTTGAAAGAGGTGGTATATTGTCCATTTTTTGCTATCTTCTCCAAAAAACAATTCTGGTTGCTTTAAGAATGGAAGGTTTGATTAATGTCTCACCAATAGTATGAGGTTTTTTCTTTTTTGCTACTAAGAGAGACATTTCATTTGATGCTTCAATAACTCTCATTTTCCTGCTGAAAGATCCCAGTAGATTCCAGTTTCATGCGATTTAAAGAATTTATTTTTCCAACAAAAAGCACTCTTGGTTTATTTTTCAATGCCGAGTGAGCTGTTGTTAGATGATGTTCCAGACACACAGGCTGCAATGAGTTGTTACTGAGGACATTATGACACACAGCACTCCGTGGTAGTTGGACACTGTCTTTTTCAATTAACGTGAATCTACACTTAATATATTCATTATACAATCTTCTTTTAGCAGACATTTTCACTCAGTATACAAAACCGATAAAAATACTATTTATTTCTACAGAGCGCAGACTGAAGAATGTGTTGAGCCAGCAGTAACTTGGTGACATGTGAGGCAAATTTGATGCTGCCAACTCTACAAAAAATGCACTTGCTAACTGTAATAAGAATATAAAATTTTGACTTATCTGACTGCATGTTTCTGCTTTCTTCTGAGCTGTCTGCACCCCCCCCCCTTTATAAATCTCTCATGGCCCCTAGGTTGGCCACCACTGATCTAGACCAACCATTAAGTTTTATCTCCTGCTTTTTCTTTCAATTTATACTTTTTTCCATTCAGTATTATTAATCATTTGTCCTAATTCACTGTATTGCTGTACATAGCCACAGCCTGCTGTTTGTTGGCAGGTGAGTTAAGTTATACCCATTTTGCTTATAACATCCTAGCATAGAGAGTAGGTCAACCTTCAAAGCAGTTGGACATGTTTACGGTTTGCTCCACCTGTAGGCATGTCATCCGTATGTGGTGTGTGTAGTAAAGTTATCAGTGGTAGTGTATTGTGCTGTGTTCTGGTCAGTGTGGCTTTAAATTTCATGACTCTTGTTTAAATTTAGGAAAGGAGGAATGCTCAATTTTCTTTCAATCAGGCTTTAGGTGCAACATTTCACTAAATCAGATAAGCAATCGCACGGAAATAAAACTCTTGATATGTGGGGCAGCATTACAATCTCCACGTAAGATTTCGCCCACCAACAGAGACTTGGAACTTCCAGTACTGAGGGATCCTTTAGTAATTAGTGTTCAATTGAATTCAACCAACATGCTGCAATTGGTACAGAAACTTTAGTAAATGGTCGAGGAGCTGTCAGCTGAAATCCAGAAGCTGAAACAGGGGAATCAAGTTCTCTCTTCTCACCCGCGATTTGTACACCAACAGGGATGACCAGTACTCAAAATAAAAATCAGGTACTGCATAAGAATTTGCAGAAAATCGCAAAGAAAGTTACGACACTGTTAAACAAGTAAGTGTTATGCCTATAAGTTATGCTCAAGCAGCAAAGAATACTGTGTCAGCTTGCAGAGAACGATGACTTTATCCTGTTTCAAGGAAAAAAAATAAGGTCAGTTGAGTGGATACACAAGAAAGAAGGAAAATCAAGCCAGCTCCTTTGATTGGTATGCATACAAACACACCCTTAGAGTGGTGCAAAGAAGTCTTAGAAAGAGGGCTGTTTTTGTATCTAGTATTCATCCAAAGGTTGAATCTAATGAAATTATTGAGTTCATTAAATCGCAATCAGACATTGAGAACATAACTTGCACTAGGCTTAAAACTAAGTTTCCTAATTACTCTTCATTTCATATGTCTGTTTCTGAGGTTCAATTTAGTAAAATCAATAATATTGATAGTTGGCCCTAGGGAATTTTAATCACCCCTTTCTATGGTAAACTAGTCGACAGTCAAATATTTATTGAAAACGATGGCGCCATAGGAGGTAGCAAAACCAAAACCCAAGATAAGTAAATCGATCTTAGATTTAAGTGTATATTATCAGAATGTTAAAGGGCTGAAAACTAAAACCAATATATTGTTTAATAACATATTTATTGTTTTGACTGAAACCTGGCTACATGATGAAGTCTTAAGTTCTGAGCTTTTTAATACATCATATATGTGTATCGTCATGACAGAGTTTTTAAAAGAGGAGGGGGTGTTTTAATAGCTATAAAATCTGTACCGAATTCAGTTGAAGTTAGCCTTAACTGCACTAACTTTGAAAACTTAGGCATCAAATTAACTTTATCAAATAACAGCTATTATATAGCTACTGTATACCTTCCTCCTAATTCACCATAAACATTTTGTGAAGAATTTTTTAATGCATTTGGGATGCACAACTCTTACTTCGATAATATAGTTTTAATTGGTGATTTTAACTTATCACTTATGATAGACACTGAGTTTTCTTTTGAGAATTCAGGAGCTCGTAAGGCTGTTTACAGAACTTTATGGCCCTTTACAACTTAAAATTATTTAACAATATTATGAACATAATGGTAAATCCCTTGATCTGGTGCTATTCAGATGTGTTGGACTTAACTGTAGATCGAGAATTGTTACCCCTTATTCAAGAGATTAACTATAACCCTTCCTTAATAATTAATTTTAAATGTAAATACATTAAAAGCAACAAACAAAATTCTAATAATTATATTTATAACTTTAAACAGGCCAACTACTTGATGCTTTTTAATCTGTTAAAAATGATACTAACTGGAAATCTAGAAATTGTGAATGAAACAGTTGAAATGTTTTATAAAATAATTTATAATATAATTGTTGCAACTCTACCTATACGCAAATTTAAAAAAAACTAAATATCCTTGTTGGTTTAACTGCAATATTATTAACACACTTAAACTAAAGGAATACCGTAGAAGGTATATGAAATATTGTGCTAATAGTGCTTTAGCTTTTAAGGAAATAAGAAAGAAAGTTAAATCAATGATTAACTCTGCATATAAGAAATATATTATTAACAATAAAAACGAAATCAAAAGTGATCCTAGGACTTTTTGGAGTATTATAAAAAGTAAATCATCGAAGCAGTCAGGTCGGTCACATACTATGCATTTAGGTAACGGTACTTTAGTAGGCAATGAAAGCATAGCAAACGGCATATTTCTTTAAATGTGTATATAAACTTGTAAAGGCTGTGTATGGGCTCCCTGAGGAGCAAGCACATTACGTCACAGATTTTACATTTTGGAAAAATATCCGAAAATGAATTTAAACATGCAGTAAGAAAACTTAAGCCAAAAAAGTCTAGTGGACTTGGCTGTATTCCACCATACATAATTGAAGGTTGTGCTGAAGTGCTGATGAATCCATTATATATAATATGCAATTTAATTATTGTAAATTATTCGTTTCGGGAAAAATGGAAATTAAATAAGTTATGTCCCATTTTTAAATCTGGAGCTGTAAACAGAATTGAAAATTATAGGCCTGTTTCTATTATGTGTGCTCCAGCTAAAATATTTGAACAAATTTTGTACGATTGTATCTACTCATATTTTTAAAGTTACATAAATGATAAGCAACATGGATTTCTACCTGAAATGTAATAAATGCGATAGATTTTTCTCAATTTGTTGATAATTCATTAAATTGTCAGTCGCATTTAGATATGATTTATACTGATTTTTCCAAGGCATTTGATAGCATTAATTACATCATATCTAATGAACAGAAAGCAGTATGTTATGTACAATCTTCAATCCTATACATTTTATGTAAATTCAGGAGCTCCTCAGTGTTTGAACTTGGGACTTCTTTTCTTTCTTTTATTTATAAAGACTTACCTTTATGTATATGTACATAATGTATAAATTACTCAGAATATATTTTATTTTCTGATATAAAATTATTCATGAGAATTGGGAACCATTTGAATGAGTCTAAACTTCAGGACGATATTATAATGTATTTGAATGGAGTATTTTAAATGATCCTTTTATTGATAAATGCTGTGTATTAACTATAGATAGAGGTAATGAAATATGTAAACCACTGTACACCATGAATGGCAAGTGCTTGAGAGTAGAATCAATGCATACAGATGTGGGTTTAAATATAAGTGATAACTGGTTCTTTAATTACCACATTAATAGAATGGTTAATCATACACATAAAAATTTGGGATTTTTATTTAGAAATTCTAAAGGTCTTAAATGTTGTTTTTTGTTGATTTCATTGTATAATGTTTATGTTAGGTCTTTCACCAATTTGAAACCCATATTTTCAGATTCTTATAAATAAAATTGAAATAATTCAGAAAAAGTTTCTTAGATTTCTTTATTTTAAGAAATATAACACATCAGCGTATAATGATGGTATGTACTACTGAGATCTTTTAGGTGAATTTAATACTGATAAATTGAGTGTTAGAAGAGCAGTTACTGATCAAACGTTACTTTACAAATTGGTTAACTATTGTATAGATAACCCATCCTTTTTAGAACAATTAAACTTTAATGTAAGGCATCTGAACCTGAGATTGCGTTTTCTTTTTATCTCTCAGATTCCTAGGTCTATATCATATAAATATTGTATTTTGTTGGGAATGTGTTTAATATATATTAAAATATCACTGGAAAGTGTACTTGATTTTTCTCTCAGGTACTCTTCATTCAAAAAGATTGTTAAAAGAATTCTTTCTTAGATATGGGCATTACTGATCGCTTGGTTTGTTTGTTTTTATTTTGCCTGTGTGTGTTATATATATAATTTGTCTAACACTTCTGTTATTGGGGCAAGCGCTCTGTTGAAGGAGTAAATAAATAAATAAAAGTATTCAGTCTGGGGTGAAAGATTCACTATGCAGATATACAGCTTGTTAAGAGCAATATGTAAATTAGATGTCAGTATGCTTGCTGAATCATTGTTCAATAACTGGCAGTGTTGTTGGAGGGTTCATAGGAATTGTTTCAACAGTGAAGATGGAATTTATTTTCTTATGTATTTATAATAATCACATATGTTAAAAGTATATATACAGAGCATTGGTTTGGACATGTGGCCAGCCTAACGGGAATTGTCTTAACACCAGGAAGCATGCTGTTTGCTGAGCCGGATATTCATGGCACTTTAAATTGAAGCGCATAGATTTCTCATACAAATTATAACTACAATAATTGCATACTTTCATCATAGAAGATGCTGGAAATAATGTCTTTGTGCCGCCACATGTCTCTCATACCTTTTAAGAAAATATGCATTAACACCCATTAATTCTTCATGGCCATGTAAGTAAGACCATGCTTCGCCCATAAAAAGGTTCATTGGAATTCCAAGCCAAGGTGTAAGGAATTTCTGATTCCTGTGCAAGCTTTCTAAGAGATTTCTTTGGTCTTCATTCCAACTTTTCTTTGATGTTATGGAGTTTGACCTCTGTAAGAACATGGCAATTTAGTTTCGGTTTCTTATCAAGAATAGTGCCTGTTTCCATAAATCTGTTCACAAGATTATGAACTGTTTCTCTGTGAGACGCATGAACAGCAAGGAATCTGTCTATAAAGCATCATCTAACTTCTCTACAAGAGTTTGTTCTTACATAGGAATCATACATGAAGATTCTGTGTGCTGAACTTCAGAGGACTTTTTGGCAATTATAGCAGCACTAATATACTATAACACTGAAACATGTAGTTTCACAATGTATCTACCTCTGTACAACACAGACTTTGCAACAGCTGAGGAGTGAAATTGGAGGGGGAAACAGAACCAGTTAGAAACGGCACAGTGCAATTGATTCCCCATAATATGGTCATGTGCCCAAATGAACGCTCTGTCTGTATAATAATGACATTGTTAGTAAGACTCAGCAACAAGATACAACTTGAATGCAACTATACAACTTTTTGTACTGTGCATCACAGAATGGTGTACTGGAACAAGAAATTGTTGACAGGAGAAATTCAGGCAGCTTTGCTGAAAAGCAATGGTTTTAGTGACTTCATTTAGTGATGATGATAATGGTGATGTAATTAGTAGTGATACAGAGTGTGAGATAGACAATCCTGTAATGTCTATGCAGCAATATTGTTATTTTGTGAGTCGCAAGTTTTAGATCATAAGTGCTCACTGGCATTTGCAAAGAAAAAGCCATAAATTGTGGCATAAACAAAAACTATCTCCATTTTGACAAACATAGAAAGTTTAAAATTTGGAATTTAAGACCATATAATTCACTAAATGCATCAGTAACATCTAAATTAGGGTTTGATACTATTTATTGTGCCAAAAGTTAGTTCAAAATGGAAACTGAAATTTTAAAAATTTGAAATTAGCACTTTCAAAATTCTTTTAAAACATGAGGACTTAAGTGATATCCTTAAAACAGTGTGGAAATGTGAAACAGTATATGAGGAGCCATCACAAAAGTATCTCAGCTCAACAGCTTAAAAATGAGGTCAATGCAAACCTTTAAGTAAAACCTTAAGTTTTACCTTACTTAGGCTTGGTTTAGGCAGTAGCACAGCATTTTAATTTGGCGGCGAAGGGGTTAATTTAATAGGTATATCATATATTGTCATCTCTCATCCTATAGTATGGTGGTGTTTTAACTCATCTCTGCTTCCAAGACCTTTGTAACTTTACAGAAATTGAAAAATTGTCAAATATTCAGTTTATATTGGTACATAAATTAATGCAAAAATTATATTGAGTGCTTATTTGGAAGAAGCTTCAAAATTAAAACGTATTTATCTGTATTAAGAGCTTAATGCACCTCATTTTTCTTTTGAATGCCTCAAATACAAATAAGTGGGAAAAAGAAATATGAGCCATGCATTTCCAAAACATAAATCAATTCACATTTTATAAAAATTTAGCTAGATTTATATTTGGCTTTTCCTTTCCACAGTGTATTATTTCTTATAGTTTATTTATCAAATCTTGCCTTTTCCTAGCCAATTCTTTGTTTAAAAGTGCTATGTCATTCCAAAGAGAGGAATGGATGAAGTGAAGGAACCACAGGATGGTATAGGCCACAAGCAGACAGGTCACTGAGATGCACAGAGGTCCCTAACAATTTCAAGTTTGAAGACCTGATCACATCGTTAGGCTACTCAGAGAAAGCTTCTCTCTGAAGGAGTCGGGGAGAACTGGATGCACCTTAGGCAGCTCAAGAAGGTTACCGTTGGGTGGGACCAAGAAGAGCTTTCCAATGAGCAAGCATCTGTCCAACACCAGCTGACACTGCACAGCCTCAAAGCCCACCTGGAGCATCAAAGGGGAAATGAAATGAGAGGGAATGAGGGGTCAGGAAATTCATGGTAGAAGAGGAACCACCCCAGCATTCACCTACCAACCCAGGGAAATCATGAAATGTATGGTCAGAGTGGCCACTCTGGCAGGAATCAAACCTGGGACCTCCCAAATGCGAGCATCACATGTTACTGCAGAGCCATTTCACTCCGTTTATTCACCCTTACTGATGCATTGGAGTGGTGCATGTTTTTATCACTGTAGAAATACTGCAGAACAGTTAAGTTTACTTACTGCTACATACCATTCCTGTTTCAATATGAAGACAACAGACAGGATTCAAATTTCTCCCTTGCAAAGACTTTGCTTGAAAAAAGAAACTTCAAATAATAATATTACTATCAAAGGTGAAGTAAATTGTCATTCCGACCCATCCCATTTCAAGATTTATGTAAGAAGTGTAAAGGATTTTCACAGATTACTCCTCAAGATTGAAGGCAATGTGAATGTAAATTGAAGCAAACTGAAGGATTCAAACAGCGCTTTGATGACAACTAGTTAGATCAAGTTTATATAAATGATTACAAAGAAACTGCTTATAAACTTTGCAAAACAATATAAGAATACTGATGAAATAAATGAGTGCATGAAGATGACAAAACAGACTTGAAAGCACAAAGAGAGAATCCCATTATTTCCTGTAGCTTTATTTCAGAGCCTTGTAGTGTATTGGAGCTTCATAATGACATTGTTTTGAATTGGAATACTTCTAAATGTTATCTTTTCTGCTTTTTTGCTGTTCCAACACTTTTCTTATCCATTGTTTTGTTCAGAAATTTTAAAGTGAAATCTAGTGTGCCAGGAAACTTCTCTGCAGTGGCTACATGCTGGAGAGGGTGCTGGCGTAAGCAGCTATTTTGGCATCTTGACTGCTGCTTGTATCAAAACAAAACAAAACGTAAACTATATACTCACCACAAATCAATCATAACAGATACTGCAATTGCAGTCGTTGTTGAAGGTAGACTTTGACTTGTTTACACATATTGTTGAAGACTTTCACTAAAGTTTCTTGCGTAATTGACTGCACATAATTAATGATTGCTTTTGGATTACTTTTGTATGCTGCAGATTTTGCCACATCACAAAGGAAATAATCCAGTGGAGTCAAATCAGAAGACATTTTATTGTTGTTCTCTCCCCAAAAAATTCAGTTACACATCTATCAACTGTTTGACATTTGGACTATTACATCATTGTCCTATTGAAAGAAGCAGCACTCGGTTTCATCTTCATTCAGCTGCGCAATAACAGTGTATATTATCTCAGAACAGTAGACATCAGAGTTAACTGAACTGTCAAAAAATATTCGCTCTCATGATATAGCAACCCATATATTGATTTTCTGTGAATGCAGTGGTGTTTGTCTTGTTGCATTGGGTCTTTCTGAAGATCAAATTTGTGAATTTTGAGAATTTATATAACTGGATAAGTAAAACCTCGCTTCCTCTGTAAAGCTTTGTTTAAAACTTCACTTTCATATAGATTTATGAATCTCTGAACCACATTTGATCAAGTTTTTCATGTGTTAAAATCCTAGGTCTGCCTGTTGTGAGTATATCATGAGCTGAGCTGTTCACACAAAATTTATTTATCAAATCGTGCACAATTCCTGACTTGGACACTTGTAATTATAAAAGCATGCAGACAATTAAACTTTTACATTTTTCATAAACTGATCATCTTCACAAAAAACGTGTTCTACCAAAACAGCTCTTTCTTCAGTATATCTGTATATTACTGTGCAGTCAGAATATTCTATCTAAAAACACAGTCAGTGCAATATACATTGACTACCCCAAGATAAACCAGCACACACTACCATTTCAGTTTATCATTACCCAATGACCGAGGCATGCCTGCCTTTTCCTGCCAACTTAAACATGGTTTCTAGCAGCAGGCGGGAACTTGGCTCACTCTGGAGAGAGTTCTCTGGCGCTCTTTATCTTAAAGTGGTGAATGTATAAATCACCCATACTTCTAAATTGTGTTTCTAAACACAAATATGTGCAGTAAAATTATTTTTCAAATTAGAAACATAATAGTTTCATACGTGTAAGCTTTTCTT
Organism: Deroplatys truncata; assembly: GCA_030765065.1. Taxonomy (NCBI): domain Eukaryota; kingdom Metazoa; phylum Arthropoda; class Insecta; order Mantodea; family Mantidae; genus Deroplatys; species Deroplatys truncata. Next base: position 681,084,508 of record CM060990.1, read on the forward strand.
GTTTTCTTAGAAATCCTTTGAAGCAGATAAGGCGGGTTTTAGAAATATGTTTCTCATGTGAATGTTTTGCAAAAGTTATTGCAATACAAATCTTAATGTTTCTGATTTTTGATTCCTTATCAGAATTGGGTATGCTATTTCTTACAGTGAAAGCATTTATAATGTTCTGTTTTTGGTAAATTCTTTTTCTTTTTAATTCATGGATTTATTTTTTCTTTTCAGAGTTCAGGCAAAAGTTCTGTTATTGAGAGCCTTGTGGGTCGCCCTTTCTTACCCCGTGGCACTGGGATAGTGACGCGAAGACCGTTGATTCTTCAGCTGGTATATTGTCCTAAGGAAGACCGGGAACACAGATCAGAAAAATATGGTAAGTGTTATCTCTTCAGAGTAATTGATTTTTTCAACATTGAAGTAATGTGACATTAATTTGTATTACAAATCAAACTTGTCAAGCTATACAGTTATCCAAAATCAAGATAAATTTAAAATTATTATTTTAATAATTTTGTGATCACTGTCGAACCTAAGGTTAATTAGGTTGAAATCCTTCCATTTACATCCATTCCCAGTTACACCCTATCATCAACTTGTATCCTATACACTAGGGGACGTAGCTGAAGGGTAAAGGAAGGAATTGTGATTCAGAAAAACAACTGCTCCGCTGTACCCAACTGCTCTGCTTTATTCATCTGCCATGGATTGAAATAAGATCATCCAAAATGACAAAGTTTCTGCATTATCGTCGGATGTGGTGGTGGTGGTGATAATGATAATATTTATTGCAGTCAATAGACTCTTTACAAGACCATCGGATATTGTCAGAGTATTAATATCAAAAGTGAAGTTATAATCAGGTGGTAATTATTACATCATCATCTTTCATGGAAGTTTTTCCTTCTATCTATTTACAAATATATATATATATATATATATATATATATATATATATATATATAATATGATTATAGATATGTACAAACATTATAATTCTGCAATACTATATAGACACTTCTTAATTGGGTAGGATTTTAAAACACTTTTGAATTTTATATTTGTTATTCTTTACTTGCACTGGTAGGTTGTTATAAAATATGGCTCTTATTTTATTAGGGTCTTTATTAGTTTGATTTTTATTTGTGCTCACCCTATGAAAATCATTTGCCCTCCTAGTATCATGATTATGGCAGTCTTTATTGAGCACATTAAATTCCTTCTTATTTTTTACGAGTATACATTGGATGAAGACCAAATTTGTAAGCTTGCTTTCTAAAAGACTATTATGCGGTCCAAATATCTGTACATTCGAGGCGTGTCCACTAATATGGCACTAGCGAGTAGTAGCAGTGTAGCATTCCCTCATACGGACAGTGCTTCTTGCTGCTGGTAAAACTCTAATTGCAATATCATGTGTGCGCATGCATATTTCATATTTCAGAAAAGCAACAAGTAGTTAGGATTAAAGGCAACATTTTCCTGAACAAGTACGAAAAAGAATTACATTTTTACACCCAATGGTTCGCCATTAATTTATAGTTATCTTTGTGATGTTTAAACATAGACTTTTAGTTATAGTTATGCTTGTAATGGTAATAAATCCATTGCTGTTGTAGTTATTTTATATATTGTTATGTCATAGACATAATTATCACTTAATAATGTGCAATTCTCCATGTTCTAAATCAATTTAGATACAGTTATCCCACGAGGATTTTTAATACAGCTACAAATTTGTCATGAAAATTGTTTCAAAACCTGCAGCTCTACAAAACCATACATGACGGTTTTTTAATAAACGTCGCATATGTTTTTGTTTCACGGAATAATACCATTGGAAAACCAATGATTAAGTGCATTTTAATGGTTATTATGCTTACTTCTGCATAATGTTGAATCCTAGAACCAAGCACGTATCTGTTACATGAGAAGAGCATGTTGTGCGTTTTACAACATTCAACACCTCGTTACTTGGAATGCACTACAAAAGAAAAATGCATATAAAGAATAATCTGAGAACTTTAAGTAAAGAATCGGCAGTTGACTTCACATTCTCGAGGAAGCATCAGCAAGGGAAACTGTTGCACCATTGACATGATAGCTCAAGGTTAAAACATTGTTAAAATATTGATAAGGCAAAAATACTGCTAGTGTACTTTTTACAGTATGCTTGCTGGAAGGTTAAGTGATTCAGTTGCGAATTCAGCTGCAGTGTACTCAGTTCTTACAGTGATAGGCTTTGTCCTAGCATTAATAAAGTTAACTATTTCATAAAAATTTTGCTTAGGAAGCGCAGTAGTACTAGTGGATATAGCAGTAAGGTTGGGGCTGTTGTCTTTAGTGTGTATAATTTCTTTAAAGTGTATGCCAACGAAGAGAACCGTAAAAATCTTAACTTCATGAAATGTCAAAAACTTACGGTTGAGGCGTGCTCATTAAGTACATCAACTGTTTCAAGTGTGTGTAGGGAAGCGAAAAAGGGGCACGCAGATGGAGCCACAGAATTATTTACATCGCCAAGAAAATATACGTTTACCTAAGACAGTTACAAAACTGGATGATTTCGAAAAAGATGTTGTACGGCACAGTATTCTTGTATTTTATTATAAATGTAATATCGAGGACAATGAGGATATGCCGTTAGCTGTGTCACTTGAATAACACAGGACTCAGTGAAAGGTATGGTTTTTATTTCTCTATTTGTGTATTACATTTCCATTATTGTGTCTCTTTTTGTAGTTTTTAAGTGAACCTTGCGATGGCATTTATAACAAATGCGTAACGTTCTGACGAAGCGAAATGAAGTTCGACAACCACGCGGTCACTCTGTATTGGTTGTCACGAAGCGTCAAGAGATTTGGACCACACAGTAGCTGGCTTATCCAATGTTTCACAGCTAACTTTTTAAATTCAAATGGTGTTTTAATTCATATGCTTCCCACTGTTGTTTATGAAATCATTGTATAATCATCTAGAGGATGTTATGGTTAATCCTCCCCTTTACCCCTTATAATTGCAATTTTGTACAGTGCCGGCTATTGCTAATAATGGATGAAAAATCCTGATATTCACGCAAGTGGAATGTTCGACTTCCTTATCCTCTCCCCTGACAGTTCTTCTATAACTCCATTATGTTTACATTCTAAATACACAGGCTTTGCAAACCCTTTAGTATTTTAGTAATTTATGAATTGAAATTATAAAGTGTTTTATAGTCCATGTCTGTCACAAAGACTTGTGCTTTAAAGTGAAACAATTATAAAAATTGATTGAGTGGTTTTTAAGATTATACATATACTTACAAATGCACTAATTAAGATTTTTATTATTCTAGCTTCACTTTTTCACCAGAACTTCACTGTGATTTCCAAAATAGTTTTAAAAAATACTTACAAATTTTGCTTCTTTGTAATATTGTTATAGTATAGATTTTAGCTCAGCAGAAGGAGCATAAGGAAATGAGAAACAAATCAGCAAATAGTGACCAACACAGAGGTAAGGTTATGTGAACTCTGATGCGATTGTCTCCCAGCATTTTTCCTCCTCCAGGTTAGCACACCAGACTTTTATTCTCCTGCAATCTTACAAATAGTCTGTCGCAGTTGTCATGAAGTTTTGAACCCTGATTTTCTTTGTCACTTCTATTTTATGCTAAAATGATGGCAAAGAAACCATGTAATAAACACTAACTCTCATTGTGTTTGTCGTCTGTTTTCTAGTTTACAAATTCTCTAATGATAGCATTTCCGTTGAACTCAGAATGGCAAACTTAATGCATCATAGGTTATCCTATAGAACTGCTGTCCAGAGGAAGCCATGTGATTGTAGAACAAGAACTGTGTTTATTGACCAGAAAAATTTATTTGGAAAGTAACTATAGGCAAGCTTATTGGGGCTTGTAGAACCAAAACCAATTCTGGGTCACTCTGTCCTCCTTTCATAAACATGGTGACATATCACGAGTTGAAGAAATGATGGAGCATGGTATGATGGCTAAGCCAGTACACATCGCAATGGCATGCTCGTCAGCTTTTATGGTTTGCTTGTAAAATGTATGGGAGCTGAGTTCTATTACAACTTTATGGCAATAGAGGCATTTTCATGGCTTCATGGGCAGATTTAAAGTATTACAGATTTTTACCACATTAGTGATCAAGTATTAAATTTTATTGCATTATATTGTAATTTTTGTTAATTTAAGACTTCTTGCTAACTTAAGATTACAGCCTGAATGTTCTGTGCTATGTTAAGCCAGATCTTCCCTTGTGTGTGTAATCTTCATCCCCATCCCATCTTTACTGAGCTGTAACAAAATGCATAGCAACCTCTAGTGATAACTAGCAGTAACCAATGAGCAGTAAATGGGCACGGACATTCAGTAATGGGCAACGTGAAGCGTATAGTCAACTCCCTCATGTAAATTATTTATCTTATTCATATTCTATGTTTGCAGGATATGTTTCCCATTCTTTTGTGACGGTTTTTGTTTGTAATTCATGTTAGGAGGCATAAAATATAGAATAGAAATCTGTTTATACCATTAGAACTTGTTTTGCCGGCATTTAATACGTGTTTATTGTGGTAGGAAGAATTTCAGCATCAAGATAGCAAGCAGCACTACTAGGTCTTAAAGGTTTCTTATAAAATGGAATTCTCTTTTATTTTAAAATCAGATATGGGGATAAAATTTGCACTGTGATCACTTCATTGGAATTAGGGGAAAATATTACGTAAAGGAGTGGGAGCCTCCAGGAGGAAGGAGCAAAAGACGACAAGTCACAGCGAGGAGATCTCTATTTAGATACAGCATCCCTGACACCCTTCCGTTGCCCCTGCCCTCCCATCCCAGAGAATAGACGGACAGGTTTGGACAAAAGTTGTGCCAGAGAAACAGATCTCTCCTTAAAGTACATATTGTATGCATCACACACCGGTAACCATCATGCCAGGCCCTGCAGCGCTGAAAAGAAAGGAAATGAGGGACAAGAAAATGCATGGTAACTTGGCAACCTAGGTATAGCATACCTGGTTGCTATGACACAATTTGCTTTTGATCGGTGGATTACTGATTGCTAGGTAACTGTAATAATTTGTTTAGCGCTTCTCTTGGTTTCTGCAGCTCATTACCACTTGGCTGGGAAATGTCAAGGTTGCACCCACTATAACGCTTCATAGTGAATGACTGGACTCAATTTGTTATTTATTTTCTATTCACTATTTATTGACCTTTCAGTTGACAGATGTTGAATCTGCTGCTAACAACTTAAGGTGGATATCTGTAAGTGTATATATATTTGTTTGTGTGTGTGGATCTGTTCCAGGTACATTGGGGCTGGAAGAGTGGGGAAAATTCTTGCATACAAAAGATAAAATATTTACAGACTTCAATGAAATCAAGAGCGAAATTGAAAAGGAAACTGATAGAATGGCAGGAGAAAACAAAGGGATAAGTCCAGAACCTATCAATTTAAAAATATTTTCTTCAAAAGTTGTAAACCTGACTCTAGTAGATTTACCTGGACTTACAAAGGTATGGTAAAAGTTTCTTTACTTTTGATATAAAATTAATGCTATAATCTTAAATAATAGAGATGAAGCAAAGAAGTATCAGTGATGGAAATGTGCATTGACATAGCAAACTTGACTTGCCCAGCTGTGTCAAGTCAAGCTAATACTACAAGTGAATGAAAAGTCCACACTAAAACCACCTATAATTTGTCTGTACGTTATCGCTGATAAACATATTATCTTTAATTAAGGTGAGGAATCACTGAAATTTCTTTCTTCTAAGTTGATGCAGGGAAAATCATGATCAGTGCGACAAAAGTAGTGTTAGAGCATGGGCTAGAATGGAGAAAAAAATTAAAGGATTAAAAACAAAGGGGAGTGTATAGATAAACATCCACCTTTTAACCAGTAATATATACCCCCGCCATTGAAACGTTGCAATTGACAGCTAGCGATTACGTTGGTACACTCGCAAAAAACAGATAAAAAACTTTAACCGTTAGACTTCCTAAACTAATCACATGGCAGCATTTCGGGTGGTCTATGACAAAGTGGAAGCAGATCTGTTGCTGGATGTAGCTATTTCCAATCACATGTTTCAGTTTGTGAATCTCCAGGATGTGCATAGAGTTGTTCCTTGCAAGCTAATATTGTTCATTCTTATTTATATTTGTGGTCATTGTTGGTATTCATTTATACATATATAAACATTTACATATCTTTTTATATATATTTCATTCATATTATTTGTACTAGATTTGAAGTGCGACAATGTCTCAAAAATGACGCCGATCACTGAGTGATGATTCACAAAGTGAAAATCCTTTGCGTTGAGATGTGCCATTTAATAGTCAGGCATTGGAACTGTTAAGAAGGACCTGGGAATTCTTTGAACAGGGGGAGTATGTAAAGGTACATAGGCATCCCTCTATTCCTGCTGATAAAACCGTACAACGAACTGCAGCAGCTCTTGAACTAATCGCGAGAACTGTTATTTACAAGGGAGTGAAATTCCAAGAGAAAGAGGACAAAATTCCTGAACGTGAGTGAAAATAACTTTGTTATCACAGCTTATAATGTGTTTTATTTCTCCTCATTGTAGCAGGCACGTTTGCATTATTTTGTTTCTATATTGTCAAAAGTGCTAATTTATTCTACATACATTCCAATGTTTATGCTGAGTTATTTTCAATTAACAATAATAACAATACGAAATAGTTATTATTCAATGATGTTTGCTACTTACGTACACTTTTTGTATGTGGCTTAGACACGATAGAAAGAACAATCAGCTGTTGTTGTTTACTAACCACTCTGGCAATTTCCATCCACAATATAGCCAACGTTATGCGAAGCCACACGAACTGTCAAGTGCAAAGATTCAACGGCAGGGATATAATAACTGCAGAAACTAAGATTCATAGGGAAAATTAAATTTGAAAAAAATTGTCCTTATTTGCCAAGGGAAATTATAGGATAAAGGGTGATGAATGAAAAATCAAGAAAAAGCATAATGGGAGTAGGAAATTGTTTAGGCTAAGTGAGGACTAAATGGTTGAGGAAAATAAACACCACCATCAAGAGGGTTAAAGCAGATAATTAAGTACTATATTTAACAGCATTAACTGAGACAAACAGCTTCACAACTATAAGGATAAGCTTACAAGTTCTCAGGTAACTCAGCAACCCAGTGCATTGATTTGTAAACTCATTGCATATATGGGTCAGTAGTATAGTTAAATAATAAGTTTATAGCTATTGATTTGTGTTGTAACCAATGCAACAGTATGTTTCCCTACTAATATTTGAAATAAATATTCATCTTCTAAACTTTTAATACAAAATTTCAGAAAATTAGAACACATACTCCAAACTATAGTGTTAACCATTTAACCAATTTTGAATCTTTTATCTTAAATTAGTATTCATTTAATTGCAAATTATTTAATTGAATGTTCAATAAAAATTATTTTTGCAAAAGACTCTGAAAAAGTTAAATAAATGTGATTACATTTTCAAAACGTTTTGGAGCAAATTTCAAGTCAATTAGTATAAGAATCAAAGCAATAGTACAGAGTGGAGCAAAATTAACTATTTTAAGCAACAATTGAGTTGATTTAATACTTGTTGTGTACTGAAATAAATGATACAAAATAATTCAACATAATTGAAACTTTATTTATTAAGAGTGGTAACATCTCTATGAAGTTGTAACATTACCAATGAAACAAAAACAAATGATAGTTGAAAGTCCTAGTATCAATGTCTGGCAACCATACTCTGATGTTCAGATATTACAGTTCTCTCACATGTATTCAGAAAGATACTTGAGAGGATGTTGATGTAATTGGGGACAATTAGTCCTAATTTCAGGCATGTGTTCATCCTCAATGTCATGGTGATCAGTAAACTGGATTGGGCCTAGGGGTATGTCCTGTTCATGACAGTAATAAAGACTAGTACCTTACATTATTTCTATTGGAGTTTCTTCTGGTTGATTCCTCAGCTATTACTTTTTTCTTGGATTATTGTTTTGTGTGACTTGGTGGTTGTAGCAGTGTCAATCATAGTTGGTTGATGCGTCATTTCAATGTATGAACTTTTTCCAGCCGAACCTCATAATGAAGGTGCCCAAATCATTAGAAAATAGCTCTCGGCGAACTTGTAAACATGGATAAAACTGGCCATCGTTATGTGATACAATACTTTCATCTGAAAGGTCTTAGTCCAACTAATGTTAAAGCTGAGCTAGATTCTACTCTGGGGGAGTCTGCTCCTTCATTTAAAACAGTAAAATATTGGGTGGCAGAGTTTAAGTGAGGCCGTACGAGCTGCCAAGTCGAACATCGCAGTGGCCGACCAAATGAGATGACCGTGCCAGGAATTGTGAAGAAAATCCACAAAATAGTTTTGGATGATCGTTGACTGAAAGTGCGTGAGCTAGCAGACATTGTAGGCATTTCAAAAAGTGCTGTACATCGCATACTAACTGAAAATTTGGACATGAGAAAGCTGTGCGCGGGATGGGTGCTGCACTTACTCACAATGGAACAAAAGCAGCTTTGTGAGGATGTTTCAGTCGAGTGTTTGGCGATGTTTCACTGCAATAAAGCTGAGTTTTTACGCCGATTCATAACCTTGGATGAAACATGGGTCCATCACTTCACGCCTGAGATGAAGGAACAGTCAAAACAGTGGATTGAAAGGGGAGAATCGACTCCAAAGAAGACAAAGACATGGCGTCAGTTTTTTGGGATATGCATGGGAAAATTTTCATTGATTATCTTCAGAAAGGAAAAGCAATCAATGGCAAGTATTCATGCAAACTTATTGCAGCGTTTTAATGATGAAATCAAGCAAAAATGGCCGCATTTAGCAAAAAAGAAAGTTTTGTTTCATCAAGACAATGCACCAGTTCACACATCCATTATCGCCATGGCCAAAATCAATGAGTTAAAGTTCGAATTGCTTCCTCATACACCCTATTCGCCAGACTTAGCCCCCTCTGATTATTTTCTATTTCTAAAGTTGAAGAAATGGCTTGGTGGTAAAAGATTTGCCAACAATAAAGAGGTGGGGTTTGCAGTTGATGGCTATTTTGCAGAACTCGATGGTTCTCACTATAAACAGAGTATCAAAGCTATTGAACATTACTGGGGAAAGTGTATCAGCTGAAAGGAGAGTATGTAGAGAAATAAAGATTTTTTTCCCCAAATTTTTGTGTTATCTTTGTTAGATCGGGTACTTCTGGGACAGCCCTCGTAGATGACTAATCCATACTCGAGCTTTCTTTTGAAAGGTTTAGCTTTTTAATTTGATATTCAGAAAATATTATTAATCCAATACGTGAATCAGTTTCAGACCTTTGACTTTTCTCTTCAGTATCAATGTTAACAAAATATTTTTGTGAATCAGTATAATGCAGGGTTAGTTATATACAGCAACAATACAGAGCAATTAGATATACTTTGTTGTGGCATATAGTGGTTTTTGTATGGGTGAGCTACCTGCTAGTTTGCTGGGTGCTGGAGTCTGGGAGCATGCCTGTCTACTGGCCTTTACGTGTCTGGTGTTGCAGTCATATTTCAGCTGTTCCCAGGGGTGTTGTTTTGTTAATTCTGCAGTACATAAAGTGTGTTATGGCTAGTGTAATTTCAGTGACACAGCAAATCTTTAAGTATGATTCATTTGTGTTAATTCAATCAGCTCATGAAGTTCAAGAAAGATTCCCGACTGTAGATGTATAAGTCATAAAACAGTCCATAATTTGTGTGATAAATTTCAGGAATCTGGAATTATCGAGCCTAAGGGAGGATAAAGTGTAGGGTTTTGCTAAAGAAAATGAGGTAACAGGTCATTGCTTGGAAAATTCTTCTAAAAATCACTTTGTCTTGCATAACAAGTGGGAATTTCACATTTGGTGTCACTGAGTTTTCCCTTGGAGATGGGTGGAAAATTACACTTGACTGGTAGGTCAGGACTTCAATAGTGTAGAATGTGGCCTCTGTTTCTGAAGTGGTTGCAGTGTGCATTAAGGGAATATTTACTTTTGCTAATGGTATTTCATTCCCAAGTCAGTTTTTACTTTCTCTGCCATGTACCTAGTAGGTAAGAGAAGGTATTGCATTCAAATAAAAAATTGGATACAGAGATTTCACCAGAAATAAATGTTTTGAGGCCCCTGAATCCAAAAAAGCATTTTTAAAAAGGCCCATGTGTGCATCTGTGTGTGTCTTTGACCAACATAACTCAAAAACGAAAAGTTGGACAAATGCCAAACTTGGTATTTAAGTTCAGTACCTTCCAAAATGTGACAAAAATTTTCAAGAAAATTCCCCCACCTCAATCTCTATCCTTTACATGGAACGTTTTTCAAAATTTTTTATTTTCTAAAAAATGGCTGTAATGGTTTTGATTAAAATACCATATATTATAGCTATTTATATGACAAAATGTATATCTTGAATTTTCTGGGAATAGCCTTTGAATTTGTCTTCATTTGAAAGGAATTTTATATAATCGTGTATAGCTGGTAAACGTTAAGCAATAGACAAAAATGTACTACACAAAAAATGTAGAACTCTTTAAAACACACAATTTATTTCCCATAACTTTTTTTTGTGGCATCAGCCATTTCCGAAATATCCATTATTAATGGTTCAAATTGTTCAGTACTTAGGCATTCTTTAAAGTCCTATCCAATTATTTCTTGCGATGTCATGGAAAGAGTATGGAAGTTTTAGGTGCATATAGTGTCCAGTTCTAAAACATTTGACTGTCACTATTCCCTTTGTATTTATAATGAAATGTGTAATGCAGCTATTTCTGGAAAGGTTTATCTCAATTAAAATGAAGTAGATGGGAAAATAAACTTTTGTAAGAATAATTTGTATGCCCACTAATAAACGATAAAGGGTAGAGTAAGTCATGTGAATGTAACACATCAGATTTTGTTTTGTATATTTTTGTTAACACTTTAAGGCTTAATGTAAGCAACTAAAACCAAAACACATTTATTTAGTTTTGAATGAAGAAATAAAAGAAAATTATTTTAACTTAAATGTTTCCTATTATATAGAAATTATGAGTCAGAGTTGAAACGCTTAACACCACTTACATGTTTGTAAGTTTCAACTCCAACTCAGATTTTCTATATAATTTCAAATTCACATCACTATTATACAATTGTCTGAGATGTGTATAATAATGTAAGAAAAGTTGTGGAGGGAGTCACAATTATCAGAGGGCCTGAGATTGTCAATAAATTCATGAAGATAGTGAGTGAATTTTTCTGGAAAGGTCAGACCTTTGGGTGATTTTGTTAGGATTATTTAATGAATAAAATAAGAATTTAAATATGATTCTCTTAAACTCGATTTATGAAATAATAATATTAATTGTATATTTAATTTGTTAATGTTTAAGCTTTTTAAGTCATTTGCCACTGATGAATATCGATTAAGAAATCTTTTCAATTAAAGACCATGCTGTTTAAAAATCTGCACTTTCAATCTCAAGTTCTCTGTTAGAAATTAAACCAATTTTCCTCCTTTCAGTAATATTTCCACTTGCCAATGGGCATAAGTGTCATCTTAGCAGCAGCCAACTAAATATAGCTTGCTATTTCCCATGCATGGAAAAATGCAACTACTTGCTAAATCTACTTAAGGGTTTTATGCATATATACATTTTAAGCAAGAGCCAGGGATCCACAAAACACCAACTTTTACTTACAAATATCCTGTAAATCTTATATGCAATGTATTTTAAACCTATTGACGTGGGAAGACTAATTTTCTTTCTGTGCCTTCTAAGGTTCCAGTTGGTGATCAGCCAGAAGATATTGAAACACAAGTGCGAGAACTGGTGTTGAAATACATACGTAACCCAAATTCAATTATTTTGGCAGTGGTAACTGCCAATACAGATATGGCCACTAGTGAAAGTCTCAAGCTAGCCAAAGAATGTGATCTAGATGGAACAAGAACACTAGCTGTCGTAACCAAACTGGATCTGATGGATGCAGGTAAAGTGTAATTGTATGCATAAGTAATAAATATTTAAATAAGAGGGTTGTTCCAAAACTAATTGTTATATTCGTGGAAACTACAACAGATACAGTAAGCACAATAACACAGTGAAATAGAGCAAGATTTTAGCTACATACCGTTATTGTTCCATATAGTCGCCACCGTTGATTATGCACTTTTGTGTATGATGAACAAGAGCCTGCATGCCACGCCCATAAAAACCTGATCCAACTGAAGCTGGCCACTGTCTTACAGCTTTGATGACAGCATCTGAGTCTGGAAAATGCTGGCACCCAAAGAGATGCAAGTCTAAAGGTGCTAAATCAGGACTGTATGGTGGATGTGGTAGGACAGTGCAGCCAAATTTGGCAATGAGTTCCATCGCCACAAAACTGGTGTGGGGCCTGGCGTTATCATGCTGCAAGTGGAAGTTGTCTTCTTCTCTGGCCTGGCTCTGGAAATTCAGGCTTTCAGCCTATTTATTCCAAGGCATCCAAAAGAATCACACCCTTCCTATCCCAGAAGTCATTGTGCATGTCACTTTGCCTACAGATGGCTTGAACTATTTCTTTGGAGAAATCACATGTCGCCACTTCCATGGACTGTCTTTTGGATTCTGTTCATAGTGGTGATGACACCATGCCTCATCTCCGGTGATGATGGTGTTCAGAAAATTGTCACCTTCAGCTTTGTATTGCTCCAGTAGGCCTCAACAAATTTCCATTCAATTATTTTTTTTTTTTTTTTTGTGGGGGGCTCTTCACACACTGTGCAATAATCAAGGTTGCATAACTTTGTAAGGCATTACAGCTACGTTCAGCTCTGCACACAATTCCTTGGTTGTAATCTGCGATTATCACAGATAAGTTAATTGAGACACTGTTCATTATGCAGAATGGCAGCTTAGCAGGGTTGAGCAGGGCATGGTTTGTAATGCACATCCTTTTCACCACTACAGAAATGCTGTACCCACCACCTCTCATTATTCACACTTACTGTATCATCTCTATACACCTTTAGCAAGTGTCAATAGATTTCAGTTGGTGCAATTTGTTCAGCAGTGAGGAGTTCAATGATACATCTCTGTTTTTTATGCTTCTCAATGTCAGTTGCCATTTTGAAATGCTCCCCTGCTGCTGCTATCTGTTGCAGGACAAAGAAACCAACAGGACATAGCAGGAAGATTAAAAAATTAGTACTACACCAACATAATCTGGCTCATACACTTGAAGTCAACACAAAAAAAAGTGGGAGACATTAGTTTCAGAATGATCCTCATAGTAACAAATATTATGTTCTTAAAAAGCATGCTTTATTTTCTCCTGGAATAGAAGAAACTAAATCATGCAAACAAGTGAGGTTCACTAACTATGACTGATTAGTATGAAAATGTTACTTTCAGCTAATTAAAGCCACCCTAGTCCTTTGCTATAGAAGTGCTCCATTTTAATTAAGATTGGAAAAATGCATCACTAATGACTTTTTTTTGTGCATGCAACTTAGCAGGATGGAAACTCGTGCAGTGTGCATATTGCTTCTTGTATACTAGTACTTTCCATATTAGTATAATGGGTACAGCAAGCATTGATAGCCATTTCTTCTGGTTTTCTTGTGCTTCATTGACATTCATTAGGTTACCATTTTAAACAGTTACATACATACTGAAAGGTGCCTTGTATGTTAAAACAAATACAACTGAACAGTGATTATTATAAAGTGAATGTCAGTTTTAAATTTTAATGTTTCAATTTTTTTTGCATGATGTACAACTGATCAATGCAATTAAAGTTGAGCACTCATTATAGAGTGACCTCTATTGAGAATGTGTTTCAGATAATGAGCCTTCATTTGAACATATGGCTGGTCTAATGGGAGTTTTCTTGGCACCAGGAAGCACGCTGTTTACTGGTGGAGTTGGATATTCCTAGCCCCTTTAAATTCCAGCACATAGATTCATCATGTAAAATAGAATTACAGTAACTGCATGCCTTCATCAGATGTTGAAAACAATGTCTTTGTGCTGCCCCTCATCTCTCACGCCTTTTAAAAACATTTGCATTAACACTTATTAATTCTTCATGAGTATGTAAATAAAATTGCCAATTCAGCCATAAAAAAAATTAAGTGAGGCTTAATAGAGTTTTCAATAACATTATCCAACACCCAATTGCAGAAATTAAAATTAACTCTACTCACATTATCGGGTGGTTGCAATTCCTAAACTACAGTTATCTTATAGGGTTTTAATTTTAAAAGTTTAGTGGCATTCCAAGCCGAGGTTTGCAAAATGCCTGATTCTTGTGTAAGCTTTCTCAGAGATTCCTTTGGACTTTATTCTAATTTTTCTATGATGCATCTAGAACAGAAATAGAGGAGAGCCAAAATAAGAAACCTTGCAGAGAGAGATAATTTTCTTCTTGCCTTCTTTATGCTCAAGTCAGAACAAGGCAGCATTATTGTCCATTTTCACGCATACAGTTGTATACAGCAATAATTGCACATCAATTTTATATCTCAAAAGGCATCATTTTGTACAATGAACGACTATCATTGCTGAAATCAATTACATTTAATTAGCTGAAAGTGATACATTTCTCAAAACTGATTGATCATGGTTGATTAAGTAACCTTTTGATTAACATTTAGGAGTGAGTGAACAATCAGTTGTGTAGACAAAATAATCCTGAAATTTCACAGGAAAGGAAAGCACTGTTCATAATTGTAAAATCATAAGCTGCTGTGTTAATAAGCTTATTGCATAGTAAAATTAGCAACACACTATTAACTGCTTACAATATGACTTTATTACTTCCTTCTGGCATGTACACCTATGGACAAAAAACATGAATGATCCCCAGATTCCATGTGCCAATTGGAGGGCTTTGTGTACCTTTGTAACAGCGTGTTCACAATACACATGCAGGAACTGTAGAATGGTCACCTTGTAAGTTAGTGAAAACAGAGCATGGAACAACATTACGGTGGCTGGGAGTTTAAGGAGGGATTGCTTGCACTCATAACTCCTCGATTCAAATCCTGCATTAGTTATTTTTTATGCTGTTTTATGATTGGATGTGTAGAACATAATATCACATTAATATAACTTTAGCATTTGAAGTTTTATGCATATCTATGCACACAAAGACATAATCCTACCAAAACACTTGTTTTAAATAACTAAAGAAATAAATGCAAATAAACTATTATCTTCTAAAACTAAAACATAAAAAATAAACAAAATTAATTTCGGTGTATGAACTCTCAGCATGTATAACTGCCCTCAGTCTTCGGGGTATAGATGAAATTAAATCCTTGCAGTAATGTGGATGAGAAGCTATAACATCCCAGGCTTCTTGAACTTTTGCCCAGAAGCTTCTTTTGTCCTTTGTGCATCTGCAGGTAAATTCCAGTGCAGCTCCCTTTTCACCTCAGCCCACACATTTTCAATAGAGTTCAAATCTGGTGAACAGGGAGGCCAGTCTATCACTCTGATATCCTGCCTCTCTGAGAACCAATTTGAAACCTTTTGAAATGTGTGGGCAGGATGATTATCCTGTATGAGTTCAACAATTCCATCAGGATATCTCATCCTTGTGGAGGGAATCAAAATATTCTCAAGTATTGCCGTGTACTATGCACTGTTCAGTGTATCGTCAAGCTGCCACAACACGCTTAGACCGTCCCTTGATATCCAGCCCCAAAAAGATAAAGATATGTGACCATGATGAAATTGTGAAGCCACATATTTTGCGTCGTATCGGGGCCCCTTTGGTTGGTAGACAATCACCGTCTCTTATGTGTAGAATAAAATGTCACCTCATCTGAGAAGATCAGGTTATTCCAGTCGCGGTTGGTATTTTCCTCTGCAAGCATGAGGTGAAACAATCTGTGATCATCTGTCAGATGTTGCTGTTCAGCTGCCATTAGTTGTGAGTGTGCCTTCATTTCAGAAGCAGTTTGGAAAGGGTTCCTCTCTGCTACTGCAATTAAAGCTGCATCCATTTCGGGAATGGACTCATGTCTTCCTGAACCAGAACGATGGTGTTGAGTCCCTTCCCTGGATAATCTTGCCCACCTCTGTGCTGTAGTTGCAGGAACTCCAATACGAGCTGCAGCTCCATGAGCAGAAAAGCCTGCTGCATTGAGTAGTGCAAGGAGAGACCTCCTTGTGCCTATGTCTTTGTGTGCATGTTCTGCCATTGTCAAATGCGGTGTGATTCACTGATGCGAGCCTGATGTGCTTGTGCACCCTTCTGTGCATTAACGTGGTTTCATGTGCAGCATATTGAAGTTAGATAGAATAAACCCTTAAAGAAGAATTATGATAACTTCTCTTATTGACTTTTCCGAATGCCATGTATGAAATGCAGTATATCAAAAATAAATAGCTGCTATGCATTGATTAAACATTTTTGACAGAAGAAAAAAAAAGTGTTTGCTACATGAGAGAAGCGAACTTGTGGTCTAAACTACAGAAGTACCCTATGGTTTGCCACAGTGCTACAGAGAAAACACATGGAAGATATGATGTTTAGTAATGTCGTACAACAACTTACTACAGTGGCTACACAACTGTATTGCATATGTGCTGTGCCGTGTAGAACTTAGAAAAATTTGGTGTTCAAGACATGACTCACTTTTTTTGTCCACAGGTGTACATGGACTGTAATATACATGGGCCATTCAATTGCTGAATCTTTTGTGACCAGTGCTGTGATTCATGCCTGTTCATTTCTTCACTCAATGCCTGCACACCTCACCAATTTGTCCTCGTGACACTTGGATACACAATGCTGATGACATATAAACTAAAAATAGTCAGCACGATAAAGAAATATACGTGCTGAACATTTTAGTTTAAAGTTATAACATATGGTTTTTCCACGTTAGCTTCCCCTGCCTGTTTTGATTACCATTTCCTATATTGAGCCTCACTCTAGGATATATCTGGATATGACATTAATTTTCACATTACTTTACAATAATAAATCACATGCTTTACAATCAATGCTTGAAGTGATTATCATTTATTTCTTGAAATATGTATGAAATTCATTGCTTTTTTGAAAAATGTGATCCTTCAGTATATAATTATTACTGCAGTTCATGTAGGGCCAAAATACAGGTTGTCCAGCCTATACGTTTAATGTTACAAACTTATATAACTTTAGTTGTCAGATTCAGATAAAAACATTTGACATGATTAATAGGTCTCTTGCCATTTATGATTGCAACAAGACTACAATGATTGCATTATTAGGTTAGCTCAGAATGTGCAGAGATGTTGATGTGGACACACCACAACAAGTTTTTCTGTGTTCTTGGACTGGTTGAAACAAAATCTGTGAGGCGTGAACAATGAAATTTTTGACATGAATTTAATGTTGGTCATCACAATGATGCCCCTCCTATGTAAGTACTATGAAATGGGACAGACAGTTTTTATTAGTGCACAGCGCATATTTAATTTTGGCAAGTCTCTTTGGACCTCATGAGGATTTTCACTACATGTCTGTTAACTTTCCCATTCACATGAAAAGTTGCTTCATCAGAGAAGCTCAGTTTATCCAGGAATAACCATCCTCTTCAATTTTATCCAAAATGTCTGTAGCGAACGTCTTCCATTTATTTCTGTCCTGTGGATAGATTTGCCGGCATAACTGAATCTTGTAGGCCCGTAGAGGTAATCTTTTGTGGACTACATCATGTACCGTAGACCAAGGAATGGCAAGTTCTACACTGGTGAGTCGAATTGACTTCTTCAGACTTCTTATGGAGGCTGTACGAATCCTTTTTACATTTTCCGGAGACACATTCCATTTGCTGTGCTTTCCACGTGTAGACAAAAGTCTGCTAGTTTCTTATAACTATCTATTCTATGCCATAATGCTTACATAGGAAAGGACATCGTTGTGATGGCCAAGGTTAAATTCACGGTGAAAGTTTCGTTGTACGCGCTTCACAGATTTTGTTTCAGCCAGTCCAAGAACACGGATAACTTTCTGTTGTGGTGTCCACATTGCCATCTTTGCAAATTCTAATCTAACTTAATAGTGTGATCATTGTTGTCATTGTTACAATCGTAAGCAGCAAGAGACCTACTAATCATCTGTAAAATGTTTTTTTATCTGGATCTGATACAACTAAAGTAATAAAAGTTTGTAATGTTAAATGTATAGGCTGGGCACCCTGTATTATGAATGCACTGCAATTTTAAAGTCCAGATGAAAGAGGTCTTAATTCGGAGATCCCATTGATTTTCCAAGCAAGACAGAGTAACAACATCCAAACTGGTAGACTTTGGAGTTAGCAGTTTTAATGGAGATGCATACAGGCCCTAATGAACTTATGCAGGCAGTTACAATAAGCACTTCTAAGGGGCTATTTAAATGTCCAATTACTAAGTTGTGCGCACTGTCAGTCAGACAGTGAAATTGGCTATGTTATCTCTTATTAATTAAGGGCCTGTATTATGATCTCTGGTTAAGGTTCCGGTTATATGCTAACTGGGAATCAGATCCAAATATTCATATTATGACCTTTGGTTAACAGCTAACCTGGAGTTGCTCTTAATGAACTAACCACCACCTTGGGTAGCTGTTAGGGTAATTGCTTGGAGGTAACCATACAAAAATGGTGCACCTTTGGCTTCAATAGTCGATATTGATTCCAAGACAAAATATTTATGTAACAGGAGAAAGACCGAAACAATTAGACTTCAAAAGAATAATTTTCAGGGTTGAGAAGAGGAGGAATTTCGTAAATGTTATAAGATTGTCAAAAGTTTCACTAGTTGCTCTATTTTCTATTACATTTCTGCTGCATTATTCTCTAGCATTATTGTTTGAAATAGTTTGCTTATTGTTTCATTTTCTTTTTTAATTAGCTTGGCAGTAATATTTGTCCAAATATAATACAATCGGTATTAACCCAATATTTGTAAAAAGCATCTAGCTTATTTTGCAGGTAACCTTTACAAAGTATATCAACAGCAAAGTTTTATTTAACCCTGTATTCCAAAATTTAAGTTTTCCTTCTAACTTATAGGAAGTTGAAAACAAAAATCCATTTAAGTTAATACTCTGGAATCAGCCAACATATTTCCGCACTAATCTAAAGAGTATATTAGTGGCAAAATCCTACATAACATAGGCTTTTCAGTTTTTGTTTGTTTGTGGGATTTTTTTTTCTAAATGTAAGCATTTATTAATAACTTCATTAGGATTAGTATTTTCACACTAACCTACATTGAACAAGTTAACAGTGAGATGTATATAATTTAATATTATAAAATGTTTAAATCTGGTGAAAACCCTGTATTATTCCTATTGTAGGAATGCTGAGAATGAAGTGGTGAGACAGTTATATAATAGTAATAAGATCTCAGAAAATAAATTCAATGAGAGGGATGAGGAAACAGGAAAATGAGTCGGTAAATGTAATATGCACAAATTTCAATGTAGCAGACTAAGCCTTACAGGTAACACCTCTGTATTTGGAACTGGAATACCAGGAAATGTCTGCTGAAATTGCCTACATGCCTGTCTACGTGATTAAGTTTTTACGTATGTATTGTACATCAAAATTCTTTGTTCAAGTGTGAATTTTTTGGTAGGTATTTCAGGGGACCAGTAACAAGAAAAGAGCAGTAACAGTAATAATAAGAATACTCTAAAGTCATTCACACACAACACAGATGTTTGAATAAGCTTTCGCTTTTGACATGCACAATGAACAAACTCTAGTCCTTATAGCACAAACAGAAGGCAACAACTGAAAGTTGACATTCACAACCCACAAGTGTAACCTTGAATGGGTCATATACTGCTAGTGAGCTAGCAGAACAATACCGAAATCCCTGCAATGTAAGTGAATTGCATATACACGCAATTACACAGTTGTGGCTGGGCCACAGAATGACTGCTCAGTATTTAATTGTGTGCTTATCTCCATTGGTTTATTCTTTATTTTGTTAGCATCAAGAAAACAACTTTTTTTGCCAATGAAAAATTGCATTTGAGTACTGCCTTAAGAGGTTCCATTTCTGCCATACTCCAGGCATGGTCAGTGGTCAATATGTTCAGTTTTATAATTATTATATCATGAAAAATGTAAGCAATAGTGCAGCTCAATGAAAACACTGTTAGTAAGCATTTTCATAGCCAAAGAAAGAAAATCTTGGTGCAAAAAATCAATTTTTGAATGATGCATTTAAAATTTAAAGCTACATTGATTAATGCAGTGTTAGTGTGTATTTATAAGAAGCTAGGTAAAACTGGCCTTAAACCAAATTTATTTTAAATGCATCTGTTTCAGGTACTGATGCTATTGATGTGCTTTGTGGGCGTGTAATACCAGTGCAGCTAGGTATAATTGGAGTAGTCAACAGGTCACAGCAGGATATTATTGAAAATAAGGTATAAGCTTCATTATGCTTTATATGCTGCTTTCTAATACATATTTTTTTGGTACATTGATTCTAATGCTTTATTATTATATTTTTAGTCTATTGCAGATGCCCTTAAGGATGAGGAAGCTTTTCTTCAGAGAAAGTATCCTACAATTGCAAGCAGAAATGGAATACCCTATCTTGCCAAAACTCTTAATATAATATTGATGTGCCACATACGAGAATGCTTGCCAGATTTAAAGGTAACATTCCAATAGTACGGCAAAGGTGCTGTAATTTTATTTTTTAAAGCAGGAAGTGTAATTTTTACTTAAAGTGAAAGAGAGCAGTAAAAGTTATTGTTTATTTTGTGAAGTTTTGACTTTCTCAAAAGATATGCTCTTGTCTCCATTATTAACCCCCTCTCCTCCATTTAACAGACCTGTGTCACACATCACACTTCCAGTACTGTTTTGTTTTTCTGATTCATTAGTCATTAGAGTGTTATCTGTAATCTTTTAAGGCCAACTTAATAGTTAGCACACATTTCAAATTTGAAGTGTTCTTTATTATTATATCTGAGGTATGGAAAATGTTCTTTGATTCAACAAATTAAAATTGAGGAGAAAAACCCATATAGGCTCTTGATTATCTGTGGTAATGGAGGAGAATGCTACCGTAAATAAAGCAAAACAGGGGTTAATCCAAAGAGGGGCATAACCTCTATGGCATGTAGGTACTAATGTGAGGTATAGTTATAGATATTAAAATGGTTACAATGCAGCAATTGCTATTTAACTCTAAATTTTTTAGAAGCTGTCTCTGTCGGTGCTGTATATTTAGCAAGCACCCATTGTTGATCTGTTTTGCATGTCAAGTGTTTTTTTAATAGTATTGTAGTAATTTCTTACCAAAAATGAGCCATTTACTCTTCACAAAAACTATACTTTGTATTCTTTTCTATTTACACACAAACACACCAATAAGGTCTTTCAAATCCTACTGAAAAAGTCTTTAGTCAACTTTTGTTTTAAAGCAGCACCTTTTTTATCATGTGTCTTAATTTACGAAACCCAAACTTCTCAGACAGTGAGGAATCCTCTTGTTGTTAGAGATAATCTAGCAAATTGCTGTCCATTGAACAGCTGATGAATGAATATACGTTTTCATGGGATGATGATCATCATTGTAAAGTGTAAACCATTCTTCTTGCTCTGTGCATGCATCAAAGTTTCTTCGCTGGTACCAACCGTATAATCAGACGGCAGTTTAACTGCAAACTATTCAATGTTCTCACTGTCCATGGATGAACCCAACTTTTAATGCAGAAGTATTATTTCTGTTCCTTCACATATCCTGACCAAGGGACCAAAACACCTTAAGATACGAGGGTAATCCCAAAAGTAAGGTCTCCAAAGTGCTGGGATCGCAGGGAAACTGTTTGTGTGGATGTTGGCCATACTGCTTTTTTCCTTCCTCCCTCCACTCTCTTCAGAAAAATATCCAGCATCTGACTAATGTATAAGGTGAAAACTATAAGAAAGTGAGAACTAGGACTTTGTATAAGCAAAAGAAATAAGTACAAAATAAAACTCAGACGGGCAATTCAGAACCGTAGAAGAGGAATGTTGAGCAAGGGCATAAGCTAACAGTTTTGAAAATAAAATGCAGTCTTACAATCCCAAAGGAGGAAATGAAATTCAACAAGCAATTGGACTCGAACTATGAACAAAGATGTGAACAGTATTACAAGCTATGCCTCTTACCACATGCTAAGAGCTCATACTGTAGCACTAGTATTATTTCATTGGCGGTGTATCT
Source organism: Deroplatys truncata (assembly GCA_030765065.1). Taxonomy (NCBI): domain Eukaryota; kingdom Metazoa; phylum Arthropoda; class Insecta; order Mantodea; family Mantidae; genus Deroplatys; species Deroplatys truncata. The sequence continues at coordinate 681,106,750 of CM060990.1, forward strand.
CAGGACATGCATATTGATGTTAAATATATAGCCACTACTATAGGGTTCTAATGTTTTCAGTAATTAATCACTTACAAATAATTACCTCTTGTGCATAACTGCATACTGTTTCTCTGTATCTTAGAAACATGTGTGTATAAACCATACATTTTGAACCAAATCCACAGGAAACACTAAAGTCAAGTTAGGTACTTTCTTTTCAAAGTTAATGACACCAGATAGAATACATAAGTCATTTAAACAGCCTCAAAATTAAGATTTGCATACGTCCATTTTAACAGATGCAATGCATTAATCAGTTAATATAATAATTGGGCCAAGAATAATGAAGTCCCTATTGTAAAGACTTCACCTGCACCATAATAAAGCAGTCCTTATGTTTTACTAGTGGGTATTATAAACACAAAATGGCACTTAATGGTCTCATATCATAAGTTTATAAAGGAGAAAGTAGATGGTCTTCATTAAAGATGATTTTAGTATATGTAATGATCTTCGTGGATGTTTGATAGGCATCAATGTACCTCCCTGCAAACGTATTGGTTGAAGGTGTCATCCTGTAGTTCATCTCTGTGTCTCATGGTTGTTGGCAAACACATTTGCTTTGGCTTGGGGTTCATAGGCTAGGCCTTAGGTGCCTTGGAGAGGGAGGTATGCTGACCTTGGTGGTTACAGTGTGTCTTAAAGATCTGCCCTATGTCTCCATTCTCGAATTTCATGTGATTTATCGTTTCCTCCTGCGTTTGCACCTTGTGCTTACAAAGGCAGAGATGAACTCCATGGCAGAAGCACCTCAAAGCTCTCGATTATGTGGCATATGTGATGCTGGTGGAGTTGGGAAGCCCAGGAACCACAGATCGAGATGTGGAGGTCGACTGGAAGGGACATCTGTGGGTGTATGGTGCTGGGGTATGAGAGATTAGATTATGAGAATTTTGCACCATGATGGAGGTGAGTGAAGAGATCGCGGTCTCCAGGGATGAGATATCGGTTGTTCTGGGGTTAGGGGGGACAGTTATTATGAGGTAAGCCTTGATGCAGTTACAATCAACTTTCTGGGTTTGAACCCAAAAATTGTGATTGGCAGCCCTTGTGTTGATCTTGGCCAACACAGGATTATGATCTGAGTGAAGTGCATTGATTGAAGTGAGTGATAGATGGGGAAGTGGTTGATGATCTGGAAGTCAATGATGCCAGACTTACACCTCATGGATGATGGTGCATGGGTTGCCAGGGGCCCAATACTCTGAGCTGAAGGTCTGCATCTACCATGTGTATAATTTCAGCCTCTTGCCACTGCTGGGCAGTTGCAATACCAATGCAGATGCTGGGCATTGAAGTCCCCCACCAGAATAACGTTAGGGTGCAGTGCTAGGATGGAGAGGTAATTGTTGAGTATGAACTGCCTTTGAAGTAGGTGGTATGCAGACACCATTCAGACTCCTGTACTGTCGAGGTACATGCAAACAGTCGGTCGTTAGGGTTTGAAGCTGTGGGAACTGGATAGGTGGGTGGACTACCTTGCGAGGACCACTGTTCGCTTTTCCAGAGTGCAAACCAAAATGAGGTCCAAGGCCTAGTCCAATTTGCCATTCTGGGCAACCTGAATGATGCCGCTTAGAAGTGAAGTCCCTCAGTGGCAATACCCATTTTGGCGGCTAGATTGCTGGTGGACAGGAATCTGGTCAGCAGGTCGCAGATGCACTGACCATGGTTCTGCAGCAGCTGCTGCAGCCACTTCACCTTTCAGAGCTGTAGGTCACGTGAAGGAGAGCAGGTTTGTTGTTTTGGAGGTGGAGGAGAGCATTGGGGTGCCAACCTTCCATTGGCATTGTTGTCCCTCAGCTTATGCGGAGCTATGGGAGTACCATGTTTTCATGGAGCCTTGCGAGTTTGGCTCCGGCTCCTGGGTTGCCCAGTGCCTTATGGCTGTGGAGGTCTGGGATGCTCTCGGTGTGGATGGAGCTGGCATATGTGCAGCTGCAGGCTCTTGGTTTAGGGGCGAGTCTTTTACTACTGTGGCCAAGGTCTGTTTCTATTGATGTTGAGGGGTTGCTGGCGGCTCCTGTTGTCTGGCCTCTGGTGCTAGAGGTGCTGACATGACTGATTACTGAATGGTGCAGGCTGTCTGTGGGGTTGGTTACTGGATGGTGCAAGCTGCTTGTGCTTGGCACCCTGCTCTCCTGCTGGCTTTCCTGTGTGGCTAGTTGTGGAAGAGGCCACATGGATGTTATCACCTCCTTCCTTGCGGGGCATCCTCGTTAACGTGTCATATGCTTGCCCTTGTAGTAGGAGCAGGTTGGCTCTTCAGTAGTGACTCATTGACAGACCTCTTTTGGGTGGGCTAAACTGCACCTTAAGTAGCACAGTTTGCAGTGGTAGAACTGGCTGGAGTGGTTAAGCGCCAGGCAATGGTGGTGTTGAAGGTGCCTGCCAGAGCCTCTGGATGGTTCAATGTATACCTGAAGGTAACAGGTGGAGTGATCCCATCTATCTTTACCTTGGATTGCTCCACCACAACTAACAGGGGAGGAGGGTTTTAAGACCTTGCACAGTTGGAGCAGGCCTGATGAGCTGCTTCACCAGATAGGGCTGAAGATAAAGCAGATAATACCTTTCTTCTTCAAGTAGTTAAGCAGGAGTTGATAGTCCTATACTATCTTAGTCTGGAAGACGAAGCAGCTTTTCTTCTGTCTCACTGTGCATATCCCTGACAGGGTTGGCATGATTTCCTTGAGGAAGCCAACATAACCTGTTAAGTCGTCCACTAAGATTGGCGGAGTGCGCCTCTTCCTACGTCTACCGCTCTGGACTGAGGCTGTAGCAGCATACATGGCTGCACCTGATTGGCCAGTGGGCATGCCCTTTGCAGCCAATTAGGGAGAAGTCCACGTCCTGCAGACGACTACTTCTTGGAAGTCAGCTTTGTTGGCCATGGAGGCCAGAGGAGCTGTCAGCCTCCACTCTTCATAATGGAGGAGTGTTACAAAAAGACTGAAGTCTATCGCTATGACCATCTGCTGACAGTAGCACATCGTCAGAGTCAAGCTATGATTTTTGGCTTATGCAGGATACTTCCTCATGTGGGACGTCTTGGTGGTATGCTCGGACTGGTTCAAACATGGTATTTTGCTCTTGCTGCTTTCACGTTGCTGGCGAGTTCTATGCTCATTTAATAGGCTAGGTTGCTGCACCAGTGCTGACGCTAGGCATGGAGTTGCCACCTGACCAGCAAGTCCACTTCAGCTTTTCCAGGGGAAGGGGTGGATAGAGTTCACATTACTTTCAGGGTGCTCACAAGAAGGTGCAGGCACTAAGCTCTCACTTGGGTGATCTCATTGAAGGCAGCAGGGACTTGCGTGACTAGCAGAGGCCTGGATACCAAAGTGTGCTGTATCTAACCTAGAAGGAAAGGTGGCCATGTCCTTGCATGCTGCCCACTGCCTGTTAATGTGGCATCTTGATGTAAGTAGAGGGTGCTGGTTTTTCTTCTAGAAGTGGCCCACATCACCAGAAGCTGCCCAATGGGTTGCTTCCACGGTGTGGTCACCGGCCAGTTAGGAGCAAGATGGTGTTACTAGTCAGCTGCAGAAAAGTGGGCAAGAAGTGGCCACTCAAGGTATGTCCTGGGTTGGAGTCCTGATATTCTTTGTGGGTCCATGTTGCTTTTTTGAAGGCTACTGGAAGAGTCACCCTGAAACCTGAAATCAAATGCATGTTAAATATTCATCGGCATTGTTGTTATACAGCACAGTTGTTGTTTTTGGAGTGGTGAATTGCAATGACCCAAGTTAATATTCAGAATCAGTTTCTTTTATTTATTGTGGGATGCTTTGTCTCTGAAAGGATACAATGTTCTTTTTATTTATTTGCAGACACGTGTGAATTTATTGATGTCTCAGTGTCAAACCATGCTCAATTCTTTTGGAAAGGATGTGTCTGATAAAAGCCAGACATTACTTCAGATAATTACCAAATTTGCATCATCTTATTGTTCTACAATTGAAGGAACTTCAAGAAATATTGAAACTACAGAATTGTGAGTATACAGTTCCTAGTAGTAATGGCAAAAACATTGATTGGAATATTTAGATACAGTCTCATTAACAAATGTTTAGTCATGTTATGTAAACATAATATTTAATAGAAAAGTGTTATTCAGAAATTAGAGACAGTGATTTAATTGAACACACTAAAACTTCACTTACCTAAAATTAATGAAGCATGTTTGATTAATTTAAAGTAAGTGAAGGTTTAGTGTATTCACTGACTCAAGATTCAATTAAATTGTAATACTTAATGTTATGTAAACATAACATTAACTAATCCATCTGCGCTAGTGTCTTGGAAGTGTGTTGTTGAATCTCCTTTTTTCTGCTAACATGCAACAGAACCAGCTATTTAATTTTGAAGCACATGTTTGAAATGCCAATCTTTAAGCACTGATAATCATAATATACAATTATAAAATTAAAAAAAATTGCACCATGCAATATTTAAACGTATAAAATGTATATAACAGAGATAATTTATTTATTTAAAGGTGAGTCGGAATTGTTACACTAACATCCCTTAAGTTTACTAACTTAACATGTTTTGGGAAACGGTTGTTCCCATCCTCAGAAGCTAATCCGATCACTGTTTCTAGCTTCTTTTCAAATATCAAAGAAATAATTTAATTTACTCTGAAGCACTGTCAAGTAATGTTGGACAGCGGGTTAACCTAACACAGTGATAGGACGCATTGTCCATTATAATGGAGATTGCAAGATTGAGTTTCAGCAAAATTCTCTCAAACCATTTTCTGAAAAGGTCACCCGTCATCTCTTCGTGATAATTGGAACTTTTCCTTGATTAAAAAATAAGTGAGCCATCGTCTAAATCCCACCATCACTATTTATATGTGTCACTATAAGTCTCTTTTTTTTTCTGGTGGAGTATTTCAAACCTGAGGATTTGCCAGTAACTTTGCAGCACCTCTTTGTTACATGTTCAATGCCTCCTTTTCAGCAGGTGTGTTCCCTAACTGCATGAAAATTGCAAAAATAATTCCCTTACATAAAAAAGGAGATAAGGAAAAATTGGAACATTATAGACCAGTTGCACTGCTGTCTTCTATTTCAAAAATATTGTAGAAAGTTATGTATACAGTAGATGTTTAAAATTTATGTTAAAATATAACATATTATCGTTGGCACAAAATGGATTCTTGAAAAGCAAATCAATTGAGACAGCAATATATAATTTTCTAGATAGTGTATATACTTCATTGGAAAAAAAAGAATATAATATTGGGCTCTTTTTAGATCTTTCTAAAGCATTTGATTTAGTTAATCATGAGATATTGTTAAAGAAATTGGAATGTTATGGAATACGGGGAATAGCAAATTGCTGGTTTAAGTCCTATTTAGATCAATGTAAACAACTGGTTGTATTAGTACTTCCCTAGCTTTTAAGACAAAAGGGACATTCTTTATTATGTAACTTATTTGTGCAGTGTTCAACCTCTTGTATCAGTGTCACTGCTAGAATGTGCTATACTTAATATAAAGTAATATAACTGCCACAATATTGTAATATTGTTTTATTATTGAGTTATATATTTGTATTTTTGTCTTTATGCTAATCTCTTTTTTCCTGACTATTGTGTTTATTTGGTAGTATGTTGATGTTGCATTTTTTACTCTGTTTAATGTCTCCTGTTATGCTCTTTGTAATAGCTCTTCATATCATTCATTAATCATATTTTGTAATCTTTCAGGTGTGTTCGCTATTAGAATTATATCGTCCACTACAAAAGTGCTTGTAAATAAACTGATCAAAGTCTCCAGTTCCCAGCTTTAGTTCTTGAGGTTCGGCATTTACATATTTGTAATATTTTGTCCATAAATATGATAAATAGAAGGAGACTTAAACTGTCACCTTGCTTCAGTCCTTTCTTCATTTTAAATTCTTCTTATATGAGGGTGGATCGAAAAGTAACGCACAATAATTTTTTTTACAAAAAAGCTTAATAGTTAAAACAATAAAAAAAATCACAAATGAACTTACACATTTCTCAACACATTTCTCCCATCGTGATACCAGTTTCAATATGCCCTGTTTGTAGAAGTCCGTTTCCTTGGAGTATAGCCATCTGCGGACTGCTGATTTCACTTCTGCATCTGTCGCAAAGCGTTGGCCGGCCAGGAATTTCTTCATGGGACCAAACAGATGAAAGTCCGATGGTGCAAGGTCTGGACTGTATGGTGGATGCTGGAGCACCTCCCAACCAAATTTTGTGATTTTCTTATGAACAGCAGCAGCAACATGGGGACGAGCATTGTCATGAAGAATTTTGACATCGTCAGCATTCATGTTGTGGTGTTTGTCACGAAGGGCACGACACGCTTCACCAAAGTTTTCATGTAGGCTGCAGCATTTACAGTGGTCCCGTGTTCAGCAAAGTCCACCAATACAGCATGATGCATATCCCATAACACCGTCACAAGCTTATTCCTAGCAGATTGAGTCACTTTGAATTTTTTTTTTTCACTGGGGTACCAGCAGTTTTCACTCCATACTTGCCTGCTTGGTTTCGGGCGTGTAGTGGTATACCCATGACTCATCACCAGTGGCGATTCCTTTCAGAAAGTCATGCCCTTCTGTAGTGTACCGCGTTAGGTGATCCAAGCTCATCATCATTCACTGGCCCTTGTGGTTGTCTTGTCAGTTTCTTAGGCACCCAGCGAGCACTAACTTTACGAAATTTCAACGTGTCATGAACAATATCGTACACTGCACCATAGGAAATGTTGAACTGTTGCAATAAGGTTCGCAGTTGCACACGCTGGTCATTCAAAATTGCCGCCTCAATGCCTCTGACATTTTGCAGGGTTGCAACTGTTACCGGCCTCCTGGAGCATGGCGAATCACTAAGGTTCACATGGACCTCTAGGAAGAATGCACACCACTTGGAGACATTGCTATGGTCCATACAATCCTCCCTATACATGCCATGCATGTCCCTGTGAATATCAACTCGGTTTATACCCTTTGGCCCACAAATATCGAACCACACCTCTCTGCTCTTCACACGTAGACGATAGTAATATGCACGCCATCTTAGTTCACGCATCTCTCGCTAGAGCTGCACATAAAACAAAAAATACCCTCTGTAGTGAAAATTTGAAACTATATCTGTGTGAAATTGCAACATTCCAGCTGCAATATCAAGGCAAAAAAATTATTGTGCATTACTTTTTGATCTGCTTTCGTAATTAATCATCAATTCTTTCAAGTCCAACCATCCCCTCATATGTACTTCTAATAGCTTTTATTACTCTCTGTGGTACCATTTTTGCATACAGTGCTTCTCATAAATGTTTTCTTGGAACCAAATGCAGTGCTGCTTTTAAGTCCACGAATGCTAGGTATGGGTCCTTATTCTTCTCTTTACTTTTCTCTATGATAGTTCTTATTGTTTTACATTTGTCTTTCTTGTCAAAAAGCAGCCTGCTCTTCTTCCAAGTCATTTTCTACTACTAATCTCAGTCTCCTCTCTAGAATTCTAGTATATGTTTTATATACTACCGATGAGAGGCTAATTGCTGTGTAGTTAGCACATTCTAGGCTATCTCCCTTTTTTGTGTAATGGAATAATTATGCACTTTTTCCACTCTTCTAGTATTAACTTTACCTTCCATACTCTCTGGCACATTTTGGTGATTGCCTATGTCACTTCCTCTACGGTATTTAATAAGTTCAGGTGTTATCTCGTCTGCTTTACCAGTTCTTATCCTATCTATGGCTATTTTAACTTCTATTTGTTCTGTATCTCCTCCAATTTCATCTTCTTTTTCTATATATGATTCACTTTCTGTCCTGCTTATTGTATCTTACTTGTCTGTTTTTGTTTTTTTTTCAAGTTTCTTTCCATAGTGTATTTTCCATGTATCCAAACTTTGTCTCTTTTTTGGTAATTATCTTGTTTTCTTATGTGATTGATCTAATCCCTTTCCAATAGGTTTTTCTTAGTGCCTTTATTCTTTTTCCAAAATTGCTTGCTATTATTCTCCTTTGCCTTTTACTCAATGTCATTCCCGAAGTCTTCCCATGTTTTAGTTTTGGTTTCTTTATTGCCAACTTCACTTGATTTCTTATGTTTATGTAGACAGTACTACCATAAGTTCTGTCAGTACCTTCAATGCATATTACTAAATAAAACTGTGCAAACCCATTAATATACATATATTCTGAAAGAACACAAAAAAACTACAGAATGAACATACTGTTATTCAAAATGATCACCATGTATGACAACATAGCGGCAAAGACGTTGAGGCCACTCGTCAATAACCACAAATTGTGTCCAGTGGAATTTTCTTGACAGCTGACGTGATTGATTTTTTTAACATCTCAATATTGTGGTGCCCTTTTTTAACTTGCTATTGCCTCAATTCTGCCACAGAGAATAATCCAATGGATTGCGGTCCGGACTTCCACTAGGCCAGTCAGCAGCAACAATGAACATTGGGACATTGGTTACCATCTACTGCTGCATGGTTTTTGCTTTGTGTGCAGGAGCATATCCATTCTAAGCTGTTTGAAGGGAAATCGTGGATTTTTCAGCAAGATAGGGATAGGAAGTTGGGAACAAAAGGTTAACAAAAATTGCATAATGGCTCTATTTTCTATCACACTTATGCTTTGTATTAATTTGTAGTAGCATCACAACCTCTTCTGAGATTATGGTCTTTTTGTAACTCAACACACTCATTGAAGTTGTTTCTTAAATGTAACTGTCACAAATGTCAATGTAGTGGAGTAAGCCTTATGGCTAATATCTCAATGCTATCAAGCTTCTGGCTGAAATAAAATAATTAAGATACTAATGTACATCAGGTAAACCATTTCATTCCTGCTCTAATCAGCTTTAACAGTAACACAATACAATATGTGTTAGCGTATGTTAGAAACAAGAGAGGCTCCAGCATTCTCTGCTACCAGCTGCATTTTTATATTATATGCAAAATCTATTTTTTCATAAACCTAAATCATATTGAGAGTGAAATCCCACATAACCTAATACCCTGAAATGCTGTAACTTATTTTCAAACTACGTTACATGTATAGCTATCCGATTTTACACTACCTCCAAGAACTATATTAATGGTAAATCATTCTTTTTTAAGTATACCGAAATGCTTTTAACCTATTCCAATGTTAATTAAACTAACTGCATAGCCCTTAGAAATGTGAAGCTACCTAATCTATACAAATTAATATTAACAACAAGTATGCTTTATTTTGTTCTTGAATGCATCCAGCCATCAGAACAATCCATATAAATCACTAGGTACCTCAAACTAATTTAGTAGAAGCTTAAGATTTTATTATACACAGGAATCAAATGGCGAATACAAGAAAATTATAGCAAAAAGCTTATTTTAAAGATATAATGTTACAAGTTTCCATCTAGGTGATGTGAAATCGTGCACAAAAATGTTGCCAACCATACCAAATTGTTAAACTCCAGGTTAACTACCCTACAGTTACCTTGCGTTTGTAATACGGGGCACTGTTTAACCAACAGATAGCAATAACTACAAGTTAGAAAACCTCAGCTTTTAACCTGAGATTGTAATACAAGCCCTTAGTCCCATTATTTCTACTTTATGATCCTTCACTTCCTGTACTAATTCTGACTCCTTTCCTAAAATGGTTTTAATATTCCATGTTCTTAATCTCATAGTCCTTTTCCAATAGTTGCTGTTTGGAATATCTGTCCAGGCCAAGACTAGCTATGTATATTCTTTTGAATCAATTTTACCCCTACACGGGTGATTAGCCAAATAGAGCAGTTTCATTTGGAGTTACTTTCCCCTTATCCTCAGTTCTCAAGGCAGAGTAGGACATTTCCTCCTCTACTCAATAGCTTTGGTTTTCCTGCCAAATCTCAGGTGGCTGATTGCAATGGTTTTTCACTGGGCAATGGGAGCACCACATCCCTATGTTAGCATACCCTTCTCAAGTTGCCATAATGTCATATTTCATGTAACATACATGAGAAATGAACTTCAGTTCTTTGAAATCATCTAGTAACCTGGAAAAACAACCATGAGTATTAATGGTACATTAGCTAGCCATACTGAAAAGCATTATCGTCAATTAACTCAGAACTCTCAATCAGAAGCACTTTATGTTAATGTTACCAAATATTTTGCAATATGTAGTCTATTTTCTAATCCTGTATTTGGGTCTATCAAGCAACACTCCACTCAAGAAAAACAAGGTGTTAAAAGAACAAAAGACGTAGCAGTTTAATTGTAACCTCCAACATGGTGAATGTTACAATATGTATAAAAAAAGAAGGCCATCGCCATAAGCTTATTTCCTGAAATCTATCCTATGTAAACTGAGCAAGATGGCTCCACAGTAACATGTGAGGCTCGAATTTGGGAGGTCCTGGGTTTGATTCCTGGGGCCAGCCACTGGGTCTTTTTGTGGTTTTCCCTGGTTAGCTAAGTGAATGCTGGGGTAGTTTTTCTTCTACCAGCTTCCCCTTTCATGTTTGAGGTAGACTTAGGAGCTGTGCTATGATGGTTGGTGTCAGACAGATGGTACAGATGCTTGCTCATTGGAAATTTTTTCTCAGCCTGCTGGATGGCAGCCTTTTCTGAACCCCTCAAGTGGGTCGAGTTCTCCCCAGTTCGCCAGAAGGAAGCTTTATCTGAGCAGCCTGCAAATGTGACTGGGTCATCCAGCTTGGAATTGTTAGAAACCCCTGGGTGTGTCTGTCAGCTGGCCTATTGCCTCCTGGAGCTTCTTCATCTTATCTGTTCCTCTTGGGGATGGATTGCGGTGCAAGTTGCCACCTCCATTCCCAGGTCATAGTGATATTCCACAGCAAAATAACAATGTTTTTAAGAAGCCAACATTCATTGATCCAGAAACCAAGAGGCATATGGTTGTTTTGAAAGTGGTGCATCCAAAAAATACATAAAAAGGTATATTTTATTATAACACTTCCCTCAATTAAGTATACCTATACAATTAACAAATTTAATTTTAAATTAACAATAATAATGACGATTTATAGCTAACATATCAAAATAATGAAAATCAACTTAAAATAGAAATACAAATGAATTTAAATTGGGACAGAAAGGTAGTATAAAATAATCCTATTATGTAGTTAAAATAAATACATACTCATAATGAGTACCATTAGTTCACCCATCAATTTGATTTTCAAATATCTACCACTGTTCTGCAAATGCTCTGCAGTGACAGGAGAAACTTGCAGGGAGGCATTTATTAACAAAAGAATACTTACCATTTATTCTCTGTGCTGCAAGCTGTTTGCCAGCACAGTTGGATATTTATAGCCTTTTGAATTCAACCACATAGATTTCTCATGCAAATTATAACTACAATAACCACATACCTTCATCATAGAAGATGTTGGAAATGATGTCCTTGTGCTGCCACAATTCTCTCACATCCTTTAAGAAAATTTGCATTAACACTCATTAATTCTTCATGGCCATGTAAATAATTCCATGCTTCATCCATAAAAAAAATTAAATGCAGGTCAGTAGAGCAATTATTAACATTATCTAACACCCTATTGCAGAAATTAACTCTACTCACATTATGGCATAGTTGCGGTTCCTGATCTGTAGTAACTTATAGGATTTTAATTTTAAAAGTTCAGTGGCATTCCATTTACAAAATTCCTGATTCCTTTGCAAGGTTTCTCAAAGATTTCTTTGGACTTATTTCTGACTTTTCTCTGGTATAGAGATTTTCCTGTGTAGAAACATGGCAATTTAATTTTGGTTTCTTATCAAGAATAGATCCTGTTTCCTTAAATTTATTCATAAGATTATGGACTGTTTCTTTGTGAAGCACAGGAATCTGTCAATAAATTGCCATCTCACTTCTCTACAAGAGTTTGCTGGGCTGGCCTTGTAGCTCAGTTGTTAAGCACCTGGCTGTTGTGCAAGGGGCCTCGGGTTCTATTCCTGACTGGGGATGTGGGAATTTTTCTCTAGCCAAGAATATTCCCTATCCTCCTCAATCTGGATGTATGAATGAGAGTGTGAATGTGTTTGAGATCTAATGTTCCAAAGCTAAAAGGCTGCCTATTTTACCATTGCAGTTAAAGGCGGGTATAAATGGAACAATACAAAACAAAACAGTGTATGAAGATTTTCTTTGCTCAAGTATACAGACTTTTTGGCATTATAGCACTACTAACATACTATAACATTAAACAGTCTTACAATGTATCAATCTCTGTACAGTGTAGATTTTGTGTCAACTGATGGTAAGCCAGCACACAGAGGAGGGAAAGTGAAAGGGGAACAGTTCCAGTTGCTAACAGCACAGTGCAGGGTAAGCAATTCACCATAATATGGTCACACATCGAAATGAAGCCTCTAAGTTATATCCATAGTTACAGCAGGAGTAAGTAAAATAAATATGCTGGTAGCAAATTTGCATCAGTGCTGCAACACAAGAGTTAACCAGATGTTGAACAGGTTTTGATTCATTGTACATGTAAAGTTTATTGCACCTTCAAGAACTTTGCCGAAACAGTTCATCACTGTACTCGTGGCCATTTTACAACTGGCTGTACTGCTTTCTTATGTGGCAATAGCAGTCATTGTATTCTAGGAAACCATTGTTAGTGCAGTAATATCCAAGTGAAATCATTCAATGTCATATGTTGCTGAGAACACTACCAGAGGAAACTAAACCTTCACAGTTTAGCCTTTGTCAGGCACTATCTTATCACATTGCACCTTTCATCTTGGTTATGTTGGAAATATGTGTGATGTTACTGAAGACAAACTCTTAAAACAGAGGTTTAAAATATTCAAATACTTTTACACTTTTGGAGTAGGCCTTCAAAAGATAGGTTGTGCCATTTGATTGTGCAGCCTCTAACTGTGGTGTTATAAACTGTTGTTTGAAAGTAGCACTTTCTAGGAGTCTGTTAAAATTAGACACAATTAAATTATCATAATACTTTTACAAGTAAAAGGCACTATTGACTTAAATGTGCCTTAGCAATAATATCTGTGGCCATTTGATTTAGTAATGGTTCCTCAAAAGACAAATTCACATAATGGATCGACTGCTGACTTTTCTGCATTGGTTCCAAGAGTGGCATTCCTGTTCTAGGTCAAGTTTTCATTCACTCTGTTCTTTTACAGATGTGGTGGTGCAAGGATTTGTTACATTTTCCATGAAACGTTTGGAAGAACACTAGACCAAATTCATCCGCTGGCTGGTCTTACAAAAATGGATATTTTAACAGCAATTAGAAATGCCACAGGACCACGGCCAGCATTATTCGTACCCGAGGTAAGTGGCTCTTGCTTCTTTTATGAGCACTGTTGAACTTATATTGAACTTTCATATACATTCTATATCTGCAAGTATGGATCAACTGGCTAACAGTTAATCATATTTCTCTTGTGTAATGACTTCAATGCTATGGACAGAGCCACACTGCTCACCAGCTCATATTGCTGTCCACATGTCCCAAATTCACTCAACACTCACTCACTCACTACATACTACTTCATACAGAGGGTGGTTCATGACTGCTATCTATGTTACAGCTGGAAGTTAACAAATGGAAGAGCCAGTCTTGAACTCCTTGGTCACTTCTCTGATGATTTTAAGGCAGGTAGATGAATTTGGTAATAATTTAAATTAATTACTGAGTCAATTTTGGTACACATCACTAGAAGACATGTTTCTGAAGCTACTGGCTCCTATCAGTTTTTGGCCAACTGCTGGCATCACTCCTCATGTGGTTTGCTTTATCCATGGTGGCAGTTGGTTGAATCTTTGTATTGGATGTCGTCTGTTGGGATTTCAAAATTGAAAACATGGTTCTTGTTTTTCAAAATGTAAATATTTTCCCAGGCTGCTAGTTCTGCTTTTCTTGTAATGTTTTATAGTAGTTTCAGATTTCTGTTTAAGGTATGTTGTTCCCTCCAAAAATGCCAAGCTACCACTGATTTTTCTTCCTATTTTTGCTTTATGTTCCCAATGTGCTCCCCATGTAGATTTTTTTGCAGGCATTGCAGCTGATCTAGTATATTCCTGACTTGCTCTCCTGTGGGATGTCTTCTTTTAATTTAAATTTAGTATGTCCTTGATGGAGTAACTGCTTTTTGGGAACAAAATGATGTGCTGTCTGAAGATCCTCTGGAATTTGTAGAAAGCTGCTGGGTGGTATGTGAATTTCTTGAAAATCTTGTTTTTTGTTTTATTTGGAATGAGTGGGCTGACCTCTTTTTGCTTTCTATTCATGGTTCTGTTTATTTTCTTATGCACTATTACTATCCGTAATCCATTTTCTATAGTTATATTATGTTGTATAGTTCATATTCTTCTTTACCTATGGGGACATTAACTTAATTAGTGTGCAAGACTGTTGAAAACTGGGGAACTGGAGTAACTGTTCTGTTTTATGTAATAATGTTGGGTGGTTTTCTTTCCTGACAATTATAAAATCAAAGAAAGTTAGCTGTTCATTACACTTTCTCCATTGTGAAGTTTATAGATTTCTCCTTAAGGTTGAGTAGTTTGAGTGCATATTCTGGGTGTTTTTTTTGGGACTATTGCAAAAATAGTGTTGACAAAGCAGTATCATATTCTGAACATCCGGGGAATGCCTTCGTGACTCTTGTTTCCAGTGTGCTCATAAGAATTCTTCTTAGGGCTGGTTTCACAGTTTAAGCTTAAGTCGACACTTTAGTGACCCATGGACACCGCTTTGTGAGTTTCACAGTAGGGCAACCATATTTGGCTTTACTGAGCTGAACAGTTCCACGGAACAGTACAGTTGCTAACGCTTGTGCATGTGCATCGAGTGAATTCCCACTGTTTGTTTATGGCAATGCTGTTCCTAAAAGAAGCTTTTGAAGGTTTTCTAGCAACATAAAGTTATAATGAACAAAAATCAAAGTCAAAACATAGAACTTCTTCTCAAGAAGTGCGAGATAAGACAAATTGTATATTTGTCTTATCTTTAACTGCCCCACGTATGGGATCCAATTTGAAGTAGTATTTGTGTGTATTTGTGGCACCACGTTGTGGACGCCAATATAATGGGAGAATGTTATGTTGATTTCTGCGTTGCCATCTTGTGTGACGTCATTCGTCGGTCGCCTGCTAACTCCATCTGGCGTAGCAATCTATATGAATTAGTTTTAAGGTTATGTATATTGTCTTCCGGCTAGCTATTTAGGTAGGCATTTAATTCTTGCAGGGTGTGAAGCGGAAAAGGAATCTTTTATCCAAAAATTACTAGTGAAGAAATGTATTTTATAATGTTTTATTGTCGAGCACGTGCACTAACACTTTCACAGATTTTGTCTAGATAATCGCCATACTGAAACTGTTTGTAATAACTTCTCACTTTTAAATCACGTACTTCAATTTTTGTATATAAGTGACTTTGTAATATTTTAGATCTTTAATGATTTTCACTGCGCGTAACTTGGTGAACTGAGCGGCCAACGTGTAATGTACGGAGAATTTTGTATAACTGCGGGAGACGATGTGTAGTGCTTCGTGAATCTTGCCGAACTGGAGGACGATGTGTACTGTGTCGAGAATCTTGCCGAACTGGATGACGCTCGCTTTGAATCTACACTATTTATAGGCTTACCTCAAGATACACCTAAAGATTATAAATGAATTACCATTGGCTAATAAAACGCGCCAACATTAGCGTCTATTTTACTATCCAATGAAAACCACTAATACATATTACTTTTATAGAATGTTCTGGAAGCTTTTTTACTGAAAAGGCGCGAAACATGACGTAACTTCCTGGTTCCCGGTAACGATAAACAACTCACTCCCTTGCTAAAGTATTGTGTTATTGTTAACAGTTTCAGTAGAGCCGTAAATTATTATTTACCAATAATAATTACAATTATTAAACCTCTGAAATCAATGTTACATAAAAATACATATTCATATGTAAATAATTATTTACATTAAAGTAATTTGTGATACAAATTACCGTCTCAGAAGTCAGCATTCTCCTAGAAATTGTGAAACAGTATAAGCATGTAATAGAGCACAAGCAAATGGACAAATTACTATGGTAAGAAAAACCAAACGTGGGGAAAAATTGCGATATAAGGGGTGGATTAGAATATGTGAAACAATTTCGATAGCTCTGCGCGCTTTAAAGTTTTGATGTGCCAGAAAAATCTCCAGCTGCAATTAGCATGCTTTCACACGCATATGTCCACAATGTTAAGAGGAGCATTGTTTCTGATGTGAGGGGTTTGTTACTGAAATATAAAGCAATATGTTATATGTAGATGTGGCGGCAATGAGTGCAACAATGTATATGATAAAAGTATGAAATGTAAGTTTTGCTTTTTGCCAGTTGGTTTTATGTTAAATTGTATAATCAAGAATTTCTGGTACCATCATTGCCAACTGTTTACTTAATCAAAATCTCGTAGAGTTCTCGATCAATCCACATGTGAAAATGGCTTGGACACATTCTAAACATTCTAGATCGTCTACGGTTTTGCCTATTAGTTAAAATAATTTGCATTTCCTCAGATAACATCATGTCTCCTTAGCTTAAACCACAGTTAAGTAGGGTTTAAGCCAAGCCATGTATAAGCTCAGCTTATTACTTGAACTGTGCACTGTAAAATTCAATTGCAGCTTAAGCCTCTGCTTAAGCCCAATTTGAAGTTTAATACTGGTGATAATGGGCTGCCCATAGCTAAAACCGAGTCTTTTTTTTTATATATAATATTTTCTGTTGAAAGTGAAGTAATTTTTTTCTGTGTACCTGTGCAATTATTTCTCTGAGTAGTAACCACCATATTTGAAGACATAGTTTAGCATTCTTAACCATTTTCACTTGCTTGCACATAATTTTTTTATCAAACATATATTTTAAAATAGAGAGATTTGAAGGTTGTTACACTACATCACTAAAATGTTCTTACTTGAATGCATTTCGGGAGAACAGTTTACTCCCATCGTCAGCATGTTTTCAACTGATTTTGCCGGTTATTGTCTGGGGAAAGTGTGTGGCTAGTGGTGTTCTCTGGTGCTGGGCTGATGAACCTCCAAAGGCTGCAGGGTGGCGGTAGTTCAAAATTCATTAGGTGATTCTTGTATTTGATGATATGTATTTTTTCCCAGATGTCCAAATCATTGCTGCTGTTGATTGGTTTTAAGAGTTTTATGTTTGGAGTGATTTCATGGTTTGAAGACCAGAAATGAGGTGCTACTGCTGATTTATCCATCTGTTTTTGGTAAATGCATCTCATATGCTCTTTAAGTCTTATTTCAAGATTTCTTTTGGTTCTTCCTATGTATACCAGGTTACAGTCATTACAAACTATTTGATGTATACCAGCTGACTTATCGTTGGGGATAGGATCTTTTGTTCTGTTGCATAGTAGTTTCTGTATATTGTGGTTATTCTGTGGAGACAGGGTGATGTTCAAAATTAATTAAACATATTGTCACTTCTGGGCAGATATGTTGGCCTTCTGGTTTTGTTTTCTTCCTCTGAATGAATTTAATTTTAGTCCCTTTGTGACTGCATTAATTAATCCCATATCTCTATGTTGAAGAGAAACAGATACTTTGAAGGTGACTTAGTGAAAATCATCCATAATTTCATGTTTAACACTTGTCTTGTTTTCCAGGTATCGTTTGAATTGCTAGTTAAACGGCAGATCAGACGGTTAGAGGAGCCATCTTTACGTTGTGTTGAACTTGTACATGAAGAAATGCAACGTATTATTCAGCACTGTGGCACTGAAGTACAACAGGAAATGATGCGTTTCCCAAAATTGCATGAACGTATTGTAGATGTAGTTACACAACTGTTAAGACGTCGCTTGCCAACTACAAATTCTATGGTAAGATTGTATCATGACAGGAACATTTGGTTTTGTTCTTTAGATTTTTTTTGTGTAAATAATGGTTTGTGGTGCAACAATGTTGCTATCATTGTTATGTTTTAGTATGGTCAAAATGAGTTCAGTTGCATTTTTAGGCACCAATTTAAAAGTTAGGAAATTGAGTGCAGTCTTTTAATTACTTTAATGAATTTGGGATTTATGGCCATGTGCACCATCCTCGTTAAACCAACCCTTCAGGGACCTTCAGCTTACCGTGGTAAGAACTTGACCGGGGTAATCATCACATAGCAGTGCACCAATGTTCACCGTAGTTTAGGTGACTGTGGTTACCTGGCAGGCGCTCACTTTGATTGAGCGCACCGTTCATTGCAGGTAAACTCTACTGAATGCACCCGGATGTACATCATGTCGTCTGCTTTTCACTTGTTCTACCTCTTTGTTGAAGCGCATGCATGTAATTCAGCGTGCAATGGTGGAAAGCAAAAGCAGACCCAAGTTTCTCTATTATGTTATTAAATTTAACATCAATTCTTAAGAAAAGATAGAAAGTACAGCGATAGAAGCAATAACTTTAAGATGGACACGGGGGAAAAGGTGGCCTTACAACTGATTAGAAAAATGTGCTGAACTTTACAGACTTTTTTTTTCTTTGTTTCCACAGTGACTAAATTCCAGTTAGCTTAGGCGATATTCACTTACTGAAAGACAGGCAGAAAATAGAGAGAAAAAAATATATTATTCCCAAACAAGATTTGAACCTGGAACCTCTAAAATAGGAGGCATACACGCTACCCCACCACGGTGAAGACTTCAAATTTGCAACTTCGGCACTGTCCACTTCAGGTTACCGGATTCCTATAGCTGTGCAATTAAAGTATACAATATTCTTAAAAATGTACTAATTACACTAATTGCCTTCATTACTCCCCTTATTCTGTCTTGTTCTTAGAACTATGCTTCAACTGATATAATTATGATATGCAACGCCATGATTGTGTGGATTTTCATTACGTCTTGGGTCAGAATATTTAAGGCACCTGTCGCAAAAAGAAAAAAGAAAATAAAATTAAAGGCCTTAAGCATTAAAAATTACAAAGTACATTAAAGTAACTTTATCAGGATGTATTCATTGGTGAAAATGGAGTATATCTATTTGTTGGAAATTCTAACCTATACTGTTCCACCATTTTAACATTTCAGCACAAGTAAAGTTGGAAATAACTGGCAAAAACCGGCCGTTCATGGCCGGTCAGATTTAACTGCGGTAAAATCCTTGATAAACTTTTACTGGAGTCAATGCACCACAATTGACCGTTCATCACGTTAAAGTCCATATTTTACCACAGTAAAATCTTGATTGAGAATGGTGCACACGGCCATTAGTGCAAACTTTGGTAATATTGCTGATGGGCTCCAAATAATGGCTGCAGACTGCTAAGATCATAGAATTTACAGAAAGAAGAGTCCTGTAGAGTACTTCCAAGAGAGAAATAAAATGACACAATAATTACAGTTACATTTGTAATCGTATATTAGCTCAGAAAATGTGCTTATTAAGAAGGCAAATGTGCAAATGTATCATTCACATTTATAAACAAAAAAGTGCTTAAACAAGCAACTTTGCAACTAACTGTAGTCATCGTCGCCACCCCCACCCCCACCTTTACAAACTGTAGGAGAAAGATAACACAGGCATACATACAATGATTTCAGAGCCAGCAGATTGCGGATTTAGTGCTTCTTTACAACAAAAACAATTAAATAAAATTGAATCCTTTAATCAGTCTTTGTTTACACAGCCATGTTAATGAGGGATACCATAGGGGTCAGTACTGGAACCTACACTTTTCTTTATCTGTGTAATTAATTTACCTGAACTGGAAAACAGCAAGGTGATCTATTATGCAGATGATACCTCTATAATATGTTGGAGGGATGGTAAATAAAGCTTAGAAGAAAAAATAACAAGGACATTAAGGAAATATCACAGTATTTACTAAAGCACTAAAGTTAAATATAGGAAAAACAAAATTTGTGGCATTTCAAAATGATAATTCAAATATGAACATTAACAGTATTACTTTAGAACAAGTAAGAATCTATAAGTTTTTGCATGTACAAATAGAACAACATTTAACTTAAAACACGCACATAGAAATAGTCTGTAAAAAAATAAACTCAGGACTGTACCTATTGAGACAATTAACAAAATATGGGGACATAAGTATTCTTAAAACAGAATATTTTGGCATTATTTACCCACATTTAGCATATGGAATTGAAATTTGGGGAAGAACAAGTAAAGCTGATATGGACAAGTTGTTAAAAATATGGAATAAGTGCATAAGAAGTATGTACATCCTTCAGTTTTGACAATCCTATCAGGAAACGTTCATAAAACAGAATATCCTAATGTTTCATTGTATGTGTTCAAAACTGTTATGCTTGTCAAAGATAGAAAGCAATTTAACATACTCAATAAAGATTATCATACATATGATGGAATGGAATGAGAAGCAGAGGGGATTTTGGCACTGATCCAGGGAGTCCGGACATTGTACTGTATGCCCCCCACAAGGGGGCACCCCCGGGAGAAAGGGATAAGGTCAAGGGAGACACCGGGAGTGACGGAACCAGGAGTGATGGCACAGCAAATGACAGGGTTCCTAAAATTTCCAGATATAATTGCCCTGGCAGATGGACAGGCAGATTGGGAACCCTGTCCCACATGGGGTCCAATGCCTACACTGAAGGCAGATCTTATACCTTGCAACCAGCCGAAGGACAGAGAAGGTTCACAGAGAGCATCCTTTTTCCCTGCCACGTTACATCGAAACTCCATCGTCGACCCTTCCAACCCTGAAACGGACCAAACGGGGTGAAGGGTGACTGAAATGATTAATGGAATGATAATGGAGGGACAGGAAATTCGGGAGATGTAATGATCCTTACCAGCATTTGCCTGGCAATCCGGGGAAACCCCCAAAAAAGCCTATGGGCCAGGAAGATCAGCTATGGGTATCAAACCCATGACCTCCTGAATGCGGGCCGCAGATACAACTGCCTGAGCTATTCCACTTGGTCATACACATGATACAAGGAGGGCAAATGATTACCGTAGGATGCGCATGAATGAAGCTCAGACCAATAAGGACCCTTATAAAATCTGAGCTATATTATATAATAATTTACCATTGACTCAAAATTTAAACCTGTTCTAACATTCCTAATAGGGGAATATTGCTGAGCTGTAATGGATATATGTATGTAAATAACTTGTGATTGACTGTATAGATATTATGACACTGCCGAATGCTCTTGTAAGGGCCTATTGACTGCAAGATGATGATGACAAATGTTTTATTTCCTTTTTTTTTCTTTCTTTGTTTTTTCAATTTGGGCTTTAATTAGCATGCTTCTTATGACGACTGCCTCTGTAATTGTGTTTTTTTGCTTGAATTATATAGTAGACTTCAGAGATACGTATCATGCTAGCCTCTAGTTCCCGAGGTTGTGGGTTCAAACCCGGCAGAGGGTGATGGATTTTTTCGGACATAAAAATCCTTAGCATGGCTTCCCTCAGAAGGGAAGTAAAGATGGTGATCCTATGTCATAGGTTTGTGGCACATAAAAGAACCTCAAGCCTGATAAAGAGGCCTCTGAGCAAAATTTCTGGTGCTTCACGCCCAATATAGAATAGGATGCTAAGAACCATAGTAGTTAAGGAGCGTCCATAAATAAAACTAATTTAATTTTTCTTCAGAGATGCTATGCATATATTAATTTGTCTGTTGGCAAATACTTGAACTCCTTTAGTGGTTAAACCTGAGCGCTATCTAGGCTGTTGTCCTAAGTGGCAAAATTGGTTGAGTGCTGGCATTTGGCACCCAAGGTTGTTGGGTTCAATTTCAGCATAGAATGGTATTGAGTATGCCTTAGAGCAATAGTCTAACTCCTTTGGAACAAAATTTCAGCAATGCTAATATGACTCTGATATTTGCAAGGATCATAAATAAACTCAACAATTATCATCAACCTGTATTAATGTTGAATTTATTAAAATGCACTGGCTTTTTTTCTTTCTGTGTGTTTCTATTTAATCTCATTTCAAGATTTAAAATTAGTAAATTTATACCCTTTGATGTCATGGTATAAACAAAATTTTCCATCCCTAAAATAGCATAAAGATTGAAAATAAATTTGATGTGTAGGATAACCTTGTTTTATTAAACATAATCATTTCATTAGACAGTATTTAATTGTGGAGTTTCAAATATGAATTTGTATTTTCATTGCTAAATAAGCAGAAGGTATAGACAGTGTGGGGATACTATAATGGTATCTGAATCTGCATTGTTTCCACTAACTTCACATATGTTTTAATCATTGGACATGTTTTGAAAGCAATCATTATCATAGCTTACATCTGGTTGCTGTAATTTTGTCTTGTGTGCCTGAAGTACAGAAGCCCTTTGTGAAGGTGTATGATGAACTCGCTGAGTACATTTTGATTTTCTGCCTCCACATGTACTCAGCAAATTCATCACACACTCCACAGAAGGCTCCAGCACTTCAGGTTCATGAGATGAAACCACAACTATACATTGTGATGGGAGTAATTGCTCTTGAAATGTATCTAGTAAGTGGGAAACAATGCCAATTCAGATGCCTTGTATTTTTATGTTTTAAATGATTAAACATTTTTGCATCTATATGAATTAAATACCAGGTATAAAAATTGCGGGAAATTATTTTACTGTGGTACTAGACCCCACTGCTCACACAACCTAGAGGTCTGCATAGGCTTGGGCCAAGCTCTTGGGACTAGGCCCAACCTGGCCTGCATACGGGGTTCGGGCTTAATTTGAAAACTATTTCTTGGCTGTGCTCGGGCTTGAAGAAAATAAAGACAAAAAAAAATATATCACTTTCAACATCTTATGCATTTTATTTTCATGAAAATATCTTAAACATATGGTATTTAATCAAAATCATTAGCACCATTTTTATAAAATGAAAAATATCCAAAATTTTTCCATATAAAGGGAAAATAAAGATCCAAAAGATTAATTTATCACACTTTTTGGCCTGCAATGTTGAGAAGCCCAGAATAGCACAATTATCACAGAATGAACACATCCATAGCAGTATATAGTAATAATAAATAAATGCTCGCTTTGGCCAATTGTGAATACCATTACAACAACACAGCAGCTGGAAACTCTGCTTCCCTCCATCCACCTACACTCGGGACATCCTGGGCAGAGTGCAGTAATAGGGGCGACATGTTGTCAATGAGGCCGCTTAATACATGGGGGTTCCAGAACCTCGGCCACCACTATTTCTGTAAAGTTGGTCGCAAGGACCTAAGTGCATATCTTACCACACCTCTCAGCAGTGGAAAAAATCCCTGTGTTGGTACTCGAAATCTAACTGGAGTCCCTTTGCACTGCAGGCAGCAGCGTTTCTTGGAATAACAATAATAATAATAATAATAATAATAATCAGTAACTACAAAATAATTTGATTTAAAACAAAATTAGACAATTGGATCCAGGCTGTGTGGTGCAGTATAACCTATTTTGGACTGGGCCTAATTTCAGCCCGTGCAGACCTCATGCACACCCTTCATTTGTTATTGATAAGTGGGAACATACCACAGTTTAATTTTACCATACATTTACACGGAAAAATGAAAGTATTCAGTGTTAATTAAGCAGAAGCTTATAAACAGTGATGTATTGCTAATACAGGGAGAGCCAAAAGACTACGAACTAGCTGCGCAATGTTTTTCCTGTCCACATCCTCGGCACTTGTTGCCGTCTGCCACCATCATAGAAAGGCGCGGATGAAACCATACAACATTTTTAAAACTGCTTTTAAAGGTTTTACTTAACAACTTTATGAAAGTTTGAGGACAGAATTATTAGTAGAGATTTGTGGCCCCCTTGGTCCCCCGACCTAAACCCCTGCGATTTCTATCTCTGGGGTAACTTAAAACAAAGTGCAAGACAAACCCACACACCCTGGAAGAATTAAAACAAAATATTTGCTAGGAAATTGCCAGTATTTCTCAACGTGAACTATGGCGAGTGATGGATAGTTTCCTAAAGAGGTGCCACAAATGTATGGACAACGATGGTCTCCAGTTTCAGCATTTCCTTTCATAAAGTTGGTAAGTAAAGCCTTTAAAAGTAGTTTTAAAAATGTTGTATGATTTCGTCCGCCCTTTCTATGATAGTGGCAGATGGCAACGAGCGCTGAGGACATGGACAGGAAAAACACTGAGCAGCCGGTTCGTAGTTTTTTGGCTCTCCCTTGTATATTACTAATGAGCTACAAATTTGAAGCATTAAACATCACTTAATATGAATACCTTGAACACTTTTCCTGTATATTTGTACGCATTCTCAGCAAGTGTCTGACAAATACAGAAAAATTACAATCACCTCATAGCCCATCACAAATTCAGTAGGATTTTCAACAAATACAAAATAAACTATGCTCTGAAAAATAAATTTGGTATACAAAAGTTACTATGCACAAACCTAAAAGACCCAGTCCCCAACAGCAATAAATCTGGTATACATGAAATAAACTGTTCTGACTGCAACCAAATTCACATTAGGCAAACAAAAGGAGACCTGAATGTAAGACTACTGTCCATTCCAAACCAGAGTTCCCTCCAATGTAAACAAAAGCATGTGCTTCTGCTCGTCATGAACCCAATAACACACTCTTATGCCAAGTAAATAGCTCCTTAATACATGTATTGCATCATGAAATATTAGGTCAGGAAAGGAGAACTGCATATTTTATTACGGTTATCATAAGAACTCATTGCTAAAGGTAATGGATATATACTAACTTAAAATATTACAAAATAGTATTTTCGTCGGCTTTTGCGTTAATGCTGAGAGTATCTTGCTTGTTAATTGCCAACTGTATGCATGACTGCCATTCTTTTGCATATGTATATGAGAAATGAAGCAATGAATTCCCAGAGGTGCTATCTGAGTACCGAATAAATACTTTGCGTAACACAGGAAATATGATAAGCGAACAGTCATTCATAATACGCTAGCACACGTTTGCTAAGCTCAGGTCAAATCTTGTGATTTAGTCAGTTGTTATTTGAGTTCTCAAGGCAGAGGACGAGGAAGGTGCGTATAGTGCGAATAAACTTTCAAACACGAAAGCGGGAAACCATTAAAAAGTGGCGAAAAACAAACAATGCTTAATATATTCAACTCACTATTAGAAAAATACTCGACACTTGCATTTAGTGCATATTACGAAACTAATTTCTGATTTTACAGGCGTTTCAGTGAGAAGTGTAGCCAAAGCGCACAAGGAATATAAACAGACATAATAGAACATAGAATAGGAGAATCAAATGTGGGAACTTGTTGTGTGCGACAGTGTTGTGAAATTGTGGATAAGCTTGTCATTATTTTGGAGAGTAGTTCTGATTCCGATATGGCAGCTGAGTCATCTTCGGAGGATTCGGATTTGGATGTTGCACTTTTGCGCGAGGATTGTGATTAATGTAAGTAAACTGTCCATTTCCACATACTCATAAAATCGATTGTTACCTCAGGTTGCATTTTGAACTATGAATCTCACGCAGGGCGCCTTTTTATAGATTGAAACAATGTTCAACAAGCATGTGAGAGGCGGGGATTGCGAACTACTTTCGCGCGGATCATACAAAGAGTTTGTTTACAGTGAGAGGCACTCTGGTTTGGAACAGACAGTAAAAGAATATATGAGAACCCTAAAATACAAATTCGACCACAATTGATGGTTGTAGCCCATCATTTGTGGTCAACCAACCATGAGATCACACCCAACATAACCTTCTAAAAGGCCTCCAGTTACCCAGATTAGATACATGAGAAAAGATATACATGCCAAGAAACAAGGATGACTTAATTTTGATTTGTGCCACCAAACCGCCTCTGGAAGTTTATAACATCACCAACAATTGTCAACATGAAGTTCATACAGTTATCGACAGATGTCACCACTTTGGACAGTTGCATGATAAATTCTTCCAGGAACCGGTCGGACACCTGTGGCAAATGGGTACAAACGGTACCCAAAACATCTTCAAAGTATTCATATTAAATGATGTTTAGTGTTTCAAATTTCCAGCTCATTAGTCACATATGAAATGATTCATGCTTTTATGTGTAATATACTTTTGCAATGATCACTACATGTTGTTGTGATCTCGTATGTTCTGACTGAGTTTTCCTGGGGAAATCTCACAAAGCTCCATATGTGAAAGGCTTCTTAATTCTCTAGGTATGTCTTAATTATGTCACAAATTGTGAGACATATATTTCAAAGAAATTTTATTTCAACAGGTTGAAAATCTGGTGGCTATTGAACTGGCTTATATAAATACAAAACACCCAGATTTTCACAAAGATGCTGCCTTAGTTCCTTCGCTTATGAAGTCTGATGATGATGATAGATATGCCAGACCTGTGATGAAGCGACAGTATTATAATCCTGTTGCAGTTGCTGTTCCTTCAGCAGGAGATGGTGATAAAGATTTACAAAAGGTAATCAAAACGTTGTTTTAATGCCATCATTAATATTTTGCTTGGCTATGTACTTCTAATCAACTGTAGAATTTGCAAAAGTATGGATACTAACAAACAAATGCTTTTCTTAGGCATATTATATTTAGATAGTTTTGTTGTTTACAGGACAGTCTAATGTAAAATCATATGAATCTGAAAAATAAAGCCTTGAGATCATTTCTACTTTTGCATGGTTTGCCAATTCCACACCAAGCAATAGCTTCTCTGCAGTGAAATTGCTATGGTTATCTAAATGTTGATTGTTGTAGAACGCTGCAGTGTTATGTTCGGCTTTAATTCTTCTTGTAGAGAACCAAAGATCATCAGTTCCATTAATATGAAAAGTTCACCAGAATAATTCAATTCTTGGTAGCTTAGAATGACAAGCAAGAACCTTAAATAAACGTTCAAAGGTCTTCACATTGAGCGACTTTGATACTTCAATAAAGCAAAGTACAGAGCAGTCCTTTTATGGCCCGGATCATGTGTATGTGTGTTCTGCATGTTTACTATACTGGGGGGGGGGGGTTTCCATTCTAAAACTCGTGCATTACATACTCATGAGTAATAGTAACATGCACTATAATGAGTACTAATCTTGTTATAAGTGGTGTTGAAAGTAGCATACATATGCATTAAGACATTCCTGGCATTCCTTGTCATGAGGTTGTAATTTATGAACAATAGTCACTGTAGGATTTCAATTTTAAAAGCTTAGCAGTGGTATGAACTGAGGTTTTGAAATGCCCAGTTGCTGGTAACATGCCTTAAGCCCCTTGTACATGATCAAATTTTTGTCAAATTCGGTATTTTACAAGACCTTTCAATAGTTGCCACAACTTTATAACTATTCTTGTCAAATTGCTTCCAATACTTTTAAACTCTTTGAAAGTCTTGAAAGCAAATGACATGCTCTAAATGATCAAAGATTTGACAATGATTTGATGGTTTTAGGCAATGAAATGCGAGTATTTACAGTGCGTCACGAAATCTGCAGCATGGCGGAAAGCGAAAAGTAAACAAAAATGGCAATCACATAGCAGATGAGTAATAGTCTCATCTCCTTCTAGGCATCTACTACAGATAGGGTTGTTAAACAATCCCATTCTGTATAGATTAAACTTTAGGGCCCAGTGTCCTGTAATGAATCCTGTTGCCCATGCAAGCCTTCTACTAAGACCGCGCAGGTACTTTGCCCTGCTGTTATCCAGGTCTGTAATAAACAACTTGGAATGTCTGCAACCCTCAATGAGTTCCAGTAGTTCTTGTGTTCTGCTTGAGCCCAGCACTTAATATCCTGTTTCACTGGTCTGTAGGACACCCACAGTACAGGCTCTGGACCCAAAAATGGGATTTCGCTGTCAATCTTGGCTGCTTCATCTGCTTTCTCATTGCCTGGTATACCTGTATGTCCTGGCACCCACATAAGTTGAACCTTATTGTGTTCAGCCAGTGTCATTAAGGATTCCCGGCATTCTGAGATGAGCTTTAATTTTATTGATGGTGATTCAAGTGCTTTAAGAGCAGCTTGACTGTCTGAGAGGATAAGAACACTTCTATTCTTATATCTCTTTTTAATGCTTTCCATGACACTGGCTAGGATTGCATAAACCTCAGCCTGGAAAACTGTAGCTAAGGTACTCAGACTATAAGAAATCTTGGTGCCATTACAGTAAAGCCCAGCCCCTTGGTGCCATTACAGTAAAGCCCAGCCCCCGTTCCTGATTTGGTTCTAGAACCATCAGTATACCAGATTGGGCCCTTGTTATTATGAGGTTTTACCAGTCTTTCCCATTCACCCCGCTGTGGATAGGAGACCGTAAATTTCAATTCAAACTTGAATCTTGGTTCAAGAATGTCAGTCCTAATGTTGAGTATCTATTGTACATTCTTATCCCAAGGAAGCTTGAGAGGATTAATATGTCCAGTATTAGACACTTTGGTTTGGTGACAAATATGGTGATACGCGATCATGGCTTCTGCCTTCATCCATATGTGGAGAGGTGTGAGTCCAATCAGCATCTCCATTGCCGCAGAGCAAGTATTTTTGGCAATCACTTTCCAAAGATAGATGAACTATTGAAAGCCTCAGTTAGCAGTCTGGTTAAGTTCATAACGAGCAACAGACTACTTAACTGATGAAAGGGGAGATGCGCAATAGATCTTTAAGGTCACAGTGCTTGGGCATAAAACCCACCCCTTTTTCAAACTAAAAAAACAAAAATGGCTATCCGGCCAAGGTATGTTGTATGCAAACTGATTAGGTTATACATAAGCTGGTCATGTCCATATGTCTAGGTCTCTGTGGATTACCACAAGATAAAGCAGATGAAGGCATATGAAGAAATAATTGCCAGGCAGATTTCCGAACTAAGTATACGTTAATGCAATGTAGCATGGTTAACCTATCAGTTAGTGTTATATTCCATAATCGTAATGTGATTTCATTGGATATAATACATGAAAGTGCTACATAATATTAGTAAAGAACAGTATTCCCTTGCAAATTGTTATACCATGAGGCAAATAGTAAATTGCTTTGTGCGTGATAAATTATTTATTAATGTGTTCTCAAGGTTTCAGTTTGAAAAAAGACAACTTGCAAATACACATCTTATGTCATTATCAAGTCTTGTCCAATCTTGTCATATATTGAAAAATATTTGACAATTTTTCTTCTAAACTCTTGAATTGGAAAAAGAAAAAGTTTGATCATGTACAAGGGGCTTTAGAGACCTCCTTAGAGAGCGTTGGAATGATGTACCAATTTCATAAATTTTTTCATCTCGGAATGTTTTTTTTTGCTTCTTAGGTTTAGCATTTAGCGATCCTGTTGTCCTAAACTCATTAACCAGACATCTGACAGTATCTCTATTTGGAACTGGAGTACTAGGAAATGTTTCCTGAATTGTCTACACATCCGTCTACATGATTAGATTCTTATGTATGTATCATACATAAAAATTCTTTGTTCAAGCGTGAATTTTTTTGCTAGCCATTTCATTGGACTAATAACAAGACAAGAACAGCACCAATAATAAGAATACTCTAAAGTAATTCATATACAACACAGATTTTTAAATAAGCTTTTACTTTTGAGATGCACATGAAACAAACTGTAGTCTTTATAGCACTGACATTGACATTAATAGCAGATAAAGTGTAGGCTTGAGCAGTTATTCACTGCTAGTGAGCTAGTGGAACATACTGAGGTCACTGCAGTGCAAGCAAATCACACATACATGCAATCATGGCCGGGCTACAAAGTGATTGCTCTGTATAATGAAAGCTTCATTGATAGGAACTGCTGTGCCCACTGCTTGTCTTCTAAACATACTACCAGTACTTATCACAGAAAAAAGATTATTGCTGTGATAGTGGCTGGTACAAGTAAACGTTATCTTGAATCTTCTCTGAAAATTACTTTTGAATGCATGAAAAGCAATAAAAAGATTCAATCTGAGTTGAAAAAGAGAGTTTTGCTGAATGATAAGTGAAGGAGATTCCTCTGTTTTGGGTGAAAAAAGGTGACAAATATGAATAATAAATACGTTCATACTACTAGCCCAGTTTGCCTGCCATGCTTTATTTTCTGAACATAAGTGTTATGTTGCCAGTCATATCTGTTCATTATATTTTTTATTAATGGCTGAAGAAACAACCAATGCCCAAGCAATTAATGTGTAATAATCATGTAACCTCTTATGGTATGCACAGACAATATGACTATTGTTTCATACCTCACAAGAAGCTTTGTTCAGATAGTGTTAGGAATTGTCATTCTATATTGTTGTTCAGTGTAAGCAGATGTAGCAGTGTTTCATATGATTAGGGACCTAGAGGAAAATTCTTGAGTAGACATGCTTGAAATTCTTGAGTAAAAAGTGAAAACTCTTGGGTAACCAATATTTTGTCAAAGTGCTTAAGGTGAGGTTTCATTGGAGTTTTTTGGCATGTACATAGTATAAACACAAAAATTGCTTCTAATTGTAATCCTTTACATAAAGCAGTTTGAACCATTATATAAAAACAGAGTCTTTCACATGCACATCTATTACCTTTTTCTCAAAATGCTTCAGAATCAGGGAACCTCAAAACATGTATTTCCGGTAAAATCTCAACATCAAAGTTTTGGATGGAATGCAATATTTAATCTACCTACTAAAGTGGTATCACTTTTTTAAGTTCAGAGGAGTTGTAAACAAAACCACATGACAAGAGAGCACCTCATTGGCTAGTAGGCAAACTAAAACTTTTCCCACTTAGCATGTCATCTCTTCCTCTACATAAAACAGTTTGGTTCAGATCGTATGAGGGCAGTCCAGAAAGTCCCAGACGTTTTGGCCTATCATGACGATGAGTAGGGCTAGAGCCGCCATCTTGGTGTCAGAATGTTCCTACATTCAGTACCCATCCAGCTGTGGTAGCGTGAGGACTGTGCCTTCCTTACTGTGCTCTCTGTGAGTTGTTAAAATGTGCGCTGCAATAGAAAATCCCGCCACTTGTGAAGTGTGTTTGGCTAAAAAGAACAAACCAATTGAAATTTATCGTCAACTTTGTGATGTTTACGGGCAGGGAATAATGAGTGAAAGCCGAGTCAGGCAATGGTGCATTGATTTTAAAAATGGGCTACCAATGTTCACGACGAGGACCGCAGTGGTAGGCCTAGCCTTATGACTGATGAACTGTCAATACAAATCAATGACAAAATTCGTGAAAATCATTGTTTCACGATTACAGAACTTTCGGAACATTTTCCCCAAATTTCACGGAGTTTGGTGCATCCAATTGATGCTTTGATACTGACGCTGAACTGCATGCCGGGGTAAACCAGTGGTTGAAGTTGCAGGCAGCAGATTTCTATAGAGAGGGTATTGTAAAACTTGTGCCACGGTATGATAAATGCCTCAATTTGAATGGCGATTATGTAATAAAATAGCTTAAGAGTGTACCTTTCAAATGTAGATAATAAACGTTGATATTTGCATTTTGTTAATTGTTTATTTTAAAACGTCTGGGACTTTCTGGATTACCCTTGTAACATTTTCTAGTTATTCTTGTGCAGAGAAATCTAAAAATAAAACCATTATAGCAGAGGTTTTAAGAGGCTATGCGCAGGCTCTGCAGTTCATTTCCATTTACGGATAAGCTGTCAGTGTACTCTTTGCCACGTGTTGAGAAAATATTACTCCTAAGGGTGTCATGGCTGAGAATCCTCTGCCACTGCAGAAAACATAAACACAGAAAATGGAAAGAAGACAATTGCGTTAAATGTTTTTAATAAATTCTGTGAAAGGTACCTGCCTTTAATCGACAATGAATAGGGTTGACTGTTTTTTGGCGATAATTGAACTTCTTTGTTAGTGATACAAAATTGTTGCTTGGATTCATTTGTTTTCTAGCCTATAGTGCTAATCATTTTCTTAACTCGTTGACTCATAAAAGGTTAAAGCAAAAGTGGTATACTGATATTAGTCATTAAATGAATGATTGTTAAAACCTGAAGTTAACAACAGTTTAATCCAGCACCTTTGTCAAATCACAGATGCCAAACTCTTCAGGTACCGCTTTTAGTAGTATATGTTAGAAGTTTAAGATGTAAGGCAAAATTTAGGAATAAGACATAAAATCCCCAAGCTGCGCAATGTACCATATTCACGCTCTGTCTGAAGCAGTTTCCTCTCACACATACTTAGTTCGCATCCTCCATGTGATGCTGCCATGTGCTCGTCGGAGTGATACATTAAGGTTTGTTTACTTCTACTTAAATCTTAGAGTGAAAAAGGCATAGGCACATGTTAGAGAAAGTAAAAATTGTGGGACAAGATGGACTTTGAAATATGCAAATATTTTAGGTACAATTTTTCAATAACTCAAAAACAAATTGACGTGCAGAGATGAAATTGTGCAAAACAGTTTTTTGTTTTACTTCAGATCGAATCAAAAAACTGAAGCATCTAGCTTCAAAATTATAGAAAAAAGACATTTCGCCCATCATCTAAGCTACTTATATGTAAAATAGTGGGAGACAACATGAAACTCAAATCAGTCTCATTTCATATCCAATTTTGCATGTAAATGCAGATCGTATTGAAGATAGGATTGGATTAAAATTGATTTCAGTATGACATGTAAATGTAGTGCAGTGGAATCTCATTAGCACGTTCCTCATTAACACGTTTTCCTTGTATTACGTTGAATTATAAAAGTCCCGGTACCAAATCACCAAATGTAATAAATAACGTTTGCTTAGTGCATTTTCCCGGTCCCACTTACTACGTTTGAAGTTTGACGTCCTCATTCGCTGTTTTGGCCAATCCTTGATCGGTCCAGTGGGAGTAGGCGCTTAACATGTTCAAAGTTTGACGTCCTCATTTGCTACTTTGGTCAATCCTCGGTCACAGGATGGATACCGGCAGCCAATCACATGCATGTATGTAAATATTTGTGTGGTCAGGATAGAGAATGCTTTTACCTTGGCGTGGTAAACGCCAATGATAGTTTCTACTGTTGACCAAACTGTTGACTTTTCTAGTGTTGACCAAACATCCATAGATTGTATTTTAACTTTTCATTTGCAATGAAAAAAAAGAAAGTGTAGTAAATAACCAACAGTGAAAAACTGAAAATCCTTTAAGTAGATCACAATCCAAATATGAAACATGTGGATATAGTGCGGAAGTTAAACATTCCTCCGTCAACCTTAAATGCAATTGTTAGCAAACCTAAATTTATTGAAACTGCTTTTAAAGAAGGGAAAAATGCTAAAACAAAACCTTCCTCTTGGAAAATAGGATCAGAAGAGGATCGGTACGAAATTTGTTGCATGGAAACACCTACTGTATTCAAATTGTATTGAATACCCCAAGATACATTCATCTATTGTACTCATAACACGATGCACGCTCATAATTTTGTTTTCTTTTTTAGCGGAAACTGTTATCATATGTGTAATAAAACACACAGCAAAGCCACTGTTGTCACTTCCATAATTCGCAATTTATTTTCTCAAAAACATTCACTAACCTCGAAAATCCAAGTTGACCAACATAAAAGCTTGAATTATTTATTCTCGGGCTTTGTGTATCCAAATCCATTTGAACACACATTGAATTTAACATGGAAACATGGATCATATTCAGTATGAAATTGTACTCAAAATCGATTTCAATTGCCCATGGAGACGTAGTAATTATTAGATTTTATTACATAGCTATCTTCTTAAATTGCAGATTTTCCATTTTCGTTAACACGTTTTCCAGCCTATGGCATCAAAATCCTTAGGTCCCTGCAAAAACGTACTAACGAAATTCTACTGTATATGCAAGTATAATCAAAAAGCAACTTACAAAATAAAAAGAATGTGAAGATTTGCTTCAATAAAGGGTAGGAATAATTAATATGCCTACTTTTGCTTCTTTAGCTCGAACAGCTCCAAACATAGTCATTTATTGTTTACCCTTATCCATCTTTGTGGCTTCCACATGGGCAATGTGCTTTCTAATTGAATCAGAAGTATCCCATGAAATGCTCTAGTTACAGAACCAACATAACATTGCCTCCCATTAATTTATCATACAATTGCTAGGGAACTGTTTTACTTCTCAACCAAATTAATTTTTGTTACCATTGTTAACTTCGAGAGAAAAATTGGCACTCAGTATGGAGGAGTGCACTAAATGCAAGGTGCT
This sequence comes from Deroplatys truncata, assembly GCA_030765065.1. Classification (NCBI taxonomy): domain Eukaryota; kingdom Metazoa; phylum Arthropoda; class Insecta; order Mantodea; family Mantidae; genus Deroplatys; species Deroplatys truncata. The sequence goes on from CM060990.1 coordinate 681,140,959, forward strand.
TGATGCAATGCAAGAATTACAGAACAACAAATGGTCTGGGTGGCTGCTGAGGTAACTGGGTGGATATCCCTGCCAGCTCGCCTTGTAGTTTGCTACATAATTCATTAAAACAAGCAGTCAATCAGAATTCTGATTCTCCAGCCTAGTGCTCTAAGTGTCTAATTAGAAAATAGCAACTGTGCATCTCCAGCACATTTTCCAACGATCACAAGTGTGTCATGTTGGTCTCAAATCAATTTTAGCCAATCATCATCTGCTTTTTCTTTTTTGCTTCTTTGTGCTTAAAAGTGGAGGATTTCTGTTGTGAGTAAACTTGAAAATTTGCAGATACTCAAATATTTTAACCTATTAGCAATACTTTTACATGTAAATATATGTGATTTTAGGTTTTTGCAAATCACAAAATTTTCGGGACGTAATGGATGACATGAATTATAAAGTCAACTCCCTCATTAAATTGTTTATCTTATTCACATTCTATGGCTGAGGGATATAAGTTTCCTATTTTTTGTTTAAAGTTCATGTTACGATTTATTCTTCACTTTCTCTAGATATTGATCTATGCACTTACAATTCTTATCTAAGATTAGTTTCATATCCATGTTGATATTCATTCTAGCCCAAACCCTTTCTTTCCTCCACATCTCAATCTCTCTTTCCTCCTCATGTCAATTCAAATAAGATATATTTAGCATCTTCTATACTCCACATAGAGGGCGTTAACACTGCGGAAAACCATTCTGTTGACCTAATTTCCCTATTCCTAGCCTAAACCATGCTAACCCTGTCCCTTTCCTTGCATTCATCAGTATAACCCTCCCTCAGCCGTCCCTCTTTTTAATTCTTGGAATAGCACCAAGGAACTTTTCTCTCTGGTAGCAGCATGCAGATTTTGTCTGTCTTCAAATCTGGTTCTAATCATCTTCCAGAAACCAGCTGTCAGATTTTCTTTCTTCAACTATTCCTTGCTCATTCTATTCTGGCTAAGCTCAGTTCCAATTTTTCATACCCAGCTCGATTCACCAAAAGAGGATTCTTGAAATTTTAAGCATACTTTCAATATATGACCCTGCAGCAACCCTTGCACTCTGAACCAGTATTTAAGTATTTTTTCCATCACCCATCCTCTTGCACTTACCTTTCCCATTTCTAAGGGATTCTAGCATTAGCTGCATTTTGTGGAATACCTAAACTAGTTTTACAAAACATATTCAGAATCTTGTCCATCTCTTTCCAACTATCCTCCACCTCCCATATCTCTGTGCCGAAGGCCCACCTTGATTGTACCAGTACACTGTAAACCCTCTCACACCAAGCAGTATTCATGTTAGGTGCAAAATATAAGTGTTTCCTTACAAGAGACACAGCTAACCTACCCTTAGCCAAGGCCAAACATTTCTTCTTCTCCTATTGACCACAGCTGTCAAACCTAATTCCCAAATAAGTAAACTTTTTGACAATCTCAGTGTTGTTTCCTCCTATATTTTATTTTTCTTCCCTTTTCAGTTTAGTTCCTTTCTTGACCCATTCACATCATTTGACGACCAGGGCTCGCAGTGCTTTTTTGGCAAATGAATCGGTATAACAAGCTCAGCTTGCAATGCTGCATTGCCCTACATAACTACATGTAGTTTAGGTTCCTTCTCACAGATGTCATTTGTATACATTTTGAATGAAGTGCTGATATGTGATGTTTGCAATTCCTGCAGTATGACCTCACCAACTGTGTTTCAACTAAGGAAAAATAGTTTTATTCTTCCTGTGGCAGCTGAAATTAGGGCCCATATTGTTATTTTGAAGTCTCAAAAGCAAAAATTGTGTATTTAAGTGTACAGGAGCAAAAACTGGTGCCTTGACATCCCAATTGTAAGTAAAAAAAGAGATGATCTTCATTTAGATGATTGTTTTGAGGGCTAACTTGCACAACAACAGTACTGGTGAGTTTATGCTTTTAATATTATGCCACAAATTTTCAGCAAAAAACTTTCATTGGTTGATTTACAATGATTTTTTAAGCATTAAGCTGTTATCACCCTCACTGCAAGGGGATTTAAATCTGATTTCTTGATTAGTTGAATAGGCATTTAAATATGACGCGATTGGGTTAAAAAAATAATTTTTGTCTTAACCTGATTCACTTTCAGATCCCATTTTTCACAATATCTGACTACTACTTTATTGCTTTTCTCAAACCAATCACTGAAAATGATGCCACCGTTAGGTCATCGGCATATAACAGACCCGGGATCTCTTGGTTATTAATTGCAGGCATGTGCTTATTAACTTTCTCTAACCCCACTAAAATGTCATTATAAAGAGGTTAAATAGGATAGGACTCATTTTACATCCTTGTCTAAAGCCCCTTGTACACGATCAAACTTTTTTCCAATTCAAGAGTTTACAAGAAAAATTGTCAAACATTTCTCAATATGTTACAAGATTGGACAAGACTTGACAATGTCATAAATGTGTATTTACAAGTTGTCTTTTTTCAAACTGAAACTCTTCAGAACACATTAATAAATAAATTATCACACATAAAGCAATTTACTATTTGCGGGACGGTATAACAGTTTGCAATGAAATACTGTTCTATACCAATATTATGTAGCACTGAAATCACATTACGATTATGAAATACAATGGAAATAACACCAACTGATAGATAAACCACACTATATAACATTGCATTAATGTATACTTAGTTCGGAAGTCTGCCTGCCAATTATTTCTTCATATGCCTTCATCTTGTAATCCACAGAGTCCAAGACGTACGGATGTGACCAGCTTATGTATAACCTAATCAGTTCGCATACAACATACCTTGGCCGGGTAGCCATTTTTGTTTATTTTTCCCTTTCCGCCATGTTGCAGATTTCGTGACACACTGTAAATACTTGCATTTCATTGGCTAAAGCCATCAAATCATTTTCCAATCTTTGATCATTTAGAGCATGTCCTTATTTGCTTTCAAGACTTTCAAAGAGTTTAAAAGTATTGGAAGCAATTTAAGAAGAAAAGTTGTAAAGTTATGACAACTCTTGAAAGGTCTTGTAAGGTATTGAATTTGACAAAAATTTGATCGTGTACAAGGGGCTTTAGCCCTCGATCCTGTACAATTTCTCTTGTCGCTTTGCCTTCCCCACATCTAACACAAAAGGTGTTATCCCTATAGATAGAGCTTGGAATTTTTTAGTGAGTTGAAAGCATGAAAATTGGCATGTTCAAATAAAAAAATCAGTATCTTCAAATGCAAAAATTGATGACTTGAAAAAAGGTGTTCTACATATGTCGGCTAACACAGATACAAATTATGCACAATTATAATGAGTACTAAACTAAAAATGTAAGTGATGTACGTAAAATATTTACTAAACATCTAAACTGTTGAACATCTCAGCCTTCAAAATATATTTCTGAGAGCAGACAAACATTTTCTTGCCGCAGGCTGACACTAATCGATTAGCACACTGTTGTAACTGGGGGAGGGAAAAAAAAAAAACACTCACAATCTGCATTGGTACAGGGCATCCAAATTGCCTTTAATGCAGCCTTTGCAAAGTCTGGATTTGTTAGGGTCATCCCTGCCAATATTGGAACCAAATTCACTTTGCTTTCCACTCGGATTTTGTTGTTAACCAAACACTGGAGTTCATTATAACCCTTTGCAATTTCTTTCTCTTGCAAATCAGAGAAAAATGTGTCTTCTTCAATCTCTTAATCATGTCCAATGAAACTTTCATTGACACAATCTCTGCAGAATCAAACACACTCACTGCCCTGTAATAGGCACCTGCAGGGTCAGAGGATCGCAGAGAGATTAACTTGGTTGCTGCATTGCTGAGAGTAGACATGATTTTTCATTTGGTAGCAACGTTTGAGCATGCCACCATTCATGCCATAGCTTTACTGCTATGGTTGCCAGTAGCTGCAGGCTCTGCTCAATGCACTGCAAGTAACCATCTACCATATGTATTGTTGGATATGACTGGCCCTCCAAAAGTTTGAGTCTACAATGCCCTGACCAACATCCTGCACAAAAGTAGCTGCTGCCTGAATAGCAAGAATCTCAACCTCCTCATGGTATGCAGAAAGTCAGCACCAGCATCTTCACTTTTCATAAAGGTCACAACATCCTTTAGGTGATCCCATAGGCAGGCCAGTGGCTCAAACCAAGATGACCATTTTGTTAGTACAGACATGGGGAATTGAGGCACATTCTGTCCGGGGTAGATTTTATCCAAAAAGTTCCTGAATAGACGTTTTCTTTTCCTTGTATTCCGAAATGCAAGCTTAACCTTGGAGACTGCCACTTGCAGCTAAGGTAAATGCTGTATTTTGTTTGCGAGTCCAGCACTGAACAACTAAGATGTCTGACATGAGTGGCTTTAGCACATTAAAACACCTCACCTTGCCGAATCAGATACCAGAGCCATGACATCATCATGTTGGATATTTGGTTTGTTCATCGTGTCCAATATTACCCTTGAATATGATCTGCTGTCTGCAGATTCAAGGGTATGTACATCAACAACTATACCCCCGCCGCTGTATCTTTGCACTTGACAGTTCGTGTGGCTTCACGTAAGGTTGACTACATTGTGGTTGTGACGTTGCCAGAGTGGCTAGTAAACAACAACAGCTGATTTTTCTCCTTTCTATCGTGTCTAAGCCGCATACAAAAAGTGTGCGCAAGTAGCGAACGTCAATGAATAATAACTATTTCGTATTATTATTGTTAATTGAAAATAAGCGATATAAGCAGCTTTGGTATGGTCGGATACTCCTTTCTATGATAATAGGCATAAATGTGTGTACGTATGACGTCTAATTGGAAAGCATCAAGATTTGTGACTGGACAAGGCTGCTTTCTTTTCTTCCCTGGAGTTGATAGAAATACCTGTTGCATTCCAGATGGTTCAGGAATTTTGTCCTCTTTCTCTTGGAGTTTCACTCCCTTGTGTATAAGTAACAGTTCTCGTGCTTACCCAAGAGCTGCTGCAGTTCGTTGTACGGCTTTATCAGCAGGAATAGAGGGATTGCCATGAAGTTTTACGTACTCCTTTTCCTGTTCAAAGAATTCCCGGGTTCTGCTTAAAAAGTTCCAATGCCTGACTATTAAGTGGCACACCTCGGCGCAAAGGATTTTCACTTCGTGAATCACTCGGCGATCGGCGTCGTTTTTCAGATATTGTCGCACTTAACTTTTGTTTAAATAAATAATATGAATGAAATATATATAAAATAGATAAATATATATGTATAAACGAACAATAACAAAACTATTAAACAATAACCACAAACATAAATAACAATGAATATGTAGCTTGTAAAGAACAACTCAACGCTCGTGCTAGAGATTCACAAACTGAAGCACGTGGTTGGGAATAGTTACATCCGGCAACAGAGCCGATTCTAGTTCCGGTTCCGCTTTGTCATCGGCCATCCGGAATGCTGCCTTGTGATTGGCTTAGGAAGTCAAACGGTTGAAGCTTTTCATCTGTTTTTTTGCGAGTGTACCAACTTAAACGCTAGCTGTCAAGTGCAACGTTACAGCGGCGGGGGTATATGTTGACTTCATCTCCAGCTTCAATGATTTTAAAAAGGATAACAAATATGCATTTCCCCCGCTTGTCTCATTGCAAAATACGGCCAGAAGTATACCATGCAATTTGGCTTTCATCTCAGCTTCATATTCCTCCATTTTTGGGAGGTACTTCTGAGTATCTTAGTGCATGGAATGTCTCCAGATCCTACAACATTCAACAAATACAAAATTAGTTGACATAATGCCTACTTGCTGTTATTTATTTAGATTTAAAATGTCCTAATGTGCCAGAGGCTCACTTTAAGGACAATACATCAACTATTACAACAGTATAAACATCTACTTATGTAAAAGCATTGTACAATAAATCACATTAAGGGGAAATGGAATCAAATTTTGGGTAGAAAATACATTTTTATTTTATTTTTAATTCTGATTCTGTTGACTTTTCCATTTACAATAGTGTGTATAACATGGATAAAAAATGCAACAACTGTGGTTTTTATCAGAAGGAATTTTACCCTAAACATGATACCCAACTTTGAAGCCTGTATTCTTTAAGTTTATTTTTTTATATTAAAAATCCCTTTTCTCAGCATCTATAGGACATAGAAGACTGAAACTTTCAGGATTATTTTCAGTGATGCATATTTGTGTTCAAGTTTAAATTAAGATTGATTTGCTTGAAAATATACAGAAAAATATTGTAAAAAAATTATTATGAGCAAAAAAATATTTTCATTAAATAAAATTGTTTTCCTTTTTTTTTAAATAAGACCCGTTTCTCCAGTTTATTTATCTTTTTTCTGACATTTGCTGGTTTTACTGGTACACACATATTATACATACAATATAGATGCAAACACGCTATGTCCATGACAGGATCTAAACCCGCGAACTTTTGTGCGGCAAGTCTCTAGCTTTAGTAGTTTCTGAGGAAAGGGATATTTAACAACATATAATACATTGCAGAGATAGGGGATTCCCTTTCATCTTAAAAGTATAAAAGTGTAATTCCTATGAAGTGGCTGACACAGTACGTGCGACTTTATGGCTGATGTAATAGTAAGTGATTCGTTTGAAGTGTCAGTCGTGTATTAATACGATCTTTGGTAGTGAATGGGTACTTGCACAATGAGTGAGCACAAATTATTATACGAGGTGTGATCAAAAAGTTTCTGGAATGACGTCGTAAATACTACACAACAGTTTGTTTTGTCTAATATACACTGTCACCCTCGAAGTAGTCTCCTTGGGAGTTGATACACTTATTCCAGCGCTTCTACCACTGCTGGAAGCACTTATGGAAGTCCTCTTCTTTCAACATGTTCAGATCCTTCTGCGATTCGCAATGGATGGCATCAATGTCCTCAAAACGTTGTCTTCGGAGCTGCATTTTAAGTCAAAGAAAAAAGTCTGCTGGTGCCAAATCTGGAGAATAGGCAGGATGGGGAACAGTATTCATCCTATTTTTATCTAAAAATTGGCAAACAGAAGGGCTTTGTGCATGGGCGCATTGTCATGATGCAGGAACCAGTCACCACGCCTCCATTTATCTGGCCGTTTGCGTCGCACATTCTCCCTTAATATATGCAGCACTTGTTTGTAGAACACTTGATTCACTGTTTGACCCTGTGGCACAAATTCCTTATGTACAATGCCTTTAATGTCAAAAAACACAATCATCATTGACTTCACTTTGGATCGAACTTGTCTGGCCTTTTTTGGGTGTGGAGATGAAGGACTCTTCCATTGTGAAGATTGTTGGTTTGTTTCTGGATCGTACCCATATATCCATGTTTCATCACCAGTAATAATTTTCTCCATAACCTGTGGGTCATTTTGTAGCTGTTCTTTAAGATCTGTGCAGTCAATCACACGGCTTTCCTTTTGGTCATTTGAAAGCAGACGGGGCACAAACTTGGTGGCAATTCTTCTCATGTCCAAATTGTCTTTCAAAATGCTTTGAACATTTCCAAAGGAGAGTCCTAATGAGTCAGAAAGTTCTCTTATTGTAATGCGCCTGTCATTTAAGACCATTTCCCTCACCTGATTGATATTTTCATCAGTTTTGCTGGAACAGCGCCGCCCCAAACGATCTGCATCTTTAACTGATATCACGCCACTTTTAAATTTCGAAATCCACTCAAATGCTTGAGTTTTGCCCATAACTTCCTCCCCATAAGCTGTTCTTAACATTTCATAGGCTTCTGTTGCAGTTTTACCGAGTTTAAAGCAAAATTTGATGTTCATTCTTTGTTCTTCGTAATCTAACATTTTTGCTACGCAGAAAAATCGCAGCACATGCAAAACACGTGTTCACTTCAGAGCATTTACCTTGTCACTGCATGGTCACAGGAAGTCACGTGACCTCTCATTTTTATCAGGAAGGAACTCTGCATGTACAGTCTGGGTAAGAATTAAAGAAATCTCAGCATCAGCATTGTTGTGAAGCCATTCCGGAAACTTTTTGATCACACCTCTTATTTCCCAGGAAGAAAATCAATAAGAGGAAATTCTACTCCAACTGTTAAATGAGGGAAACTCCTAAGTATATCCCATATTTAGAACCTATTTCCTTCTATGCATTATCTTCAACAGTTTGGTTTTGAAGAACGGCCTTGGTATACAAAGTGCATGGAAATTTGATACAGTTCCCTCTAATTTTTTGTCTTCGGCAACTTAAATATAACTTTTGCCTCATGACATTACAAAACAATGCAAGTTACGGAAATTTTCTTATACAAAAATGCAATTGAAGGCCTTGTTTCCTTAATGGCTGCATCAATATTGCTCTCGAAGTAGTCCTTGCAGTTTCTTTTTGCTTCTAAGTATAATTCTCTCGCCCGATTCCCCATATCGCAAAGATTCATTATGTCTAAACGGTTCTCACCCCATCCCTTGGCTCCAAAATACTGCCAATCGGCATTAACATTATGCTCAATTCTGTAGTAGCTTCCCCCTCCTCACAATACCATACTCCTACTCCCCATCTCCTACTCATAGCATGTTCCGCCAGCTGATATGTCTTTTGTGACATTCTCTTGTCGGGTGAAATGACCTTGTGCAGTGACTTCATCACCCTCCGTCTTTTGTTGACCATATTCCACGTGCCATTGTCGCATTACCTCTCCGTCAACTGTTCTAGCAGCACAGTCCATTGCTCTCATAAGTAATTTCCTGTTCTGGCCAACCTTCAAATCATCTTAGATTCTTTTCCCCCCTCAAATGTCACTTTCCTGTTGTCAATCCACAGTTGTAAATTACAGATGTATACTTTTCTTCCAGCCAGTCTCATTTCCTTCATTTGCATAATGAGCCTCTTCTTCAGTTCCCATTTTTCAAATGATAGATGTTTATTTATGAAAGTATTTTACCTCTTCAGTTTCTTTGACTTGTCCAAAATCTCGTTCACAATGTTTTGCAATAATTGTTTGGCTTCCTGTCTTTCTCTCTGTGTGGAACACATCAACAATTTCCCATTCTCCTAACTTAAGATCCAGTTTCCGTTCCAAAATATCATACACTTCTTACATGGCTCAGACCCCGTGACATTCTTCCATTCCAATGAATAGCAAATTGTATCTGCGATTCCTTTCCTCTAGTCTATCCAATCTTGCTTTCATCCCATCCACTTCTTTCCTAATGTCCTTAATTTCGGCTTTGATTTCCTGTTTAAACTCTCAAATGGCAGTATCCATGTGGTCACCAAGCCCCTTCTCCAGGCCATCCATTCCACTTTACTACAAGGTCTTAGAGGATCCTTATAAAATGGAATTCTAAATTTCATGTCATGACAAAATTATTACACTTTGCTGGACGAGGGAAAGTTTTACGTGTTTCAGTTTAGGAAGTGCAGCAAAATTCACACGTGCACTTTATCTGCTCATTTTCCAATCTTAAAGGTACGCCACATGTTGCATGAGTGCAGAAGGCTGAGAATGTGCGAAAGAATACTAAAACCCGCATCTGATATTTTCATCATATTTTCACCCAAAAGTTTGCCAACATGGTCTTGAACAACACTCAGACTAGATAACCATACAAATGTCACTTAATGTGAATAAAAGTATCCTGCTCTTGTTTTTTAATAGATAACCACTGTGTTACTCTTTGGACTATCTTCTGCTGGCCATTTTATTTTTAAATCTGTTTTGTTATTTACATATCAACTGAAATTAACTTTTTCATTCCTCTTAATTCAAAATTGGCAGTTCAGCCATGTTTATTTTGAAATGTGGAATATTTGGAGTACATTACTTTTTTCTTAGGTTGATGGTAATAGGGGTGCAAAATATTTTTCCCCATAGCACACATTTTAAGTGAAAAATTTTCTCTGCAATTTCAGTAAAAATAGTGTATAAGGTATTTAGTCTGCAACAAAGGGCATTCCATGGAAATTATCAATAGCTTTTAGTATCTTGTAAACTTAAAAACAAAAAATTGAGGTAAATCACATAAGTATTATACTTCTTTATTGAAATGTGTTGCAAAGATCTTATCTTGTAATTGGAATGTTCTGAGAATGGTGCTATCAGCACTCACATTGAATAAGAAATTAACTTTCCCCCGGAGTATGTTATTATTTCTAAACCTTGTTTGTATTTTACACCCCTTGATGGTAGAACGTATAATCTTCTAGTTTGTTTCCTTTCAGTTCCAAACTTAAGGACATTTTCTTTTAAATTTCCTTAGCCCTAAACTAACAGTGGGAATAAAAGATTATAAAATGTTTAATTCTACATGGTTTCCTTCAGTAGAGGTTAGATTTATAAAAATGATCTATACAAATTTGCATACTTACAGGTGGTAATGTAGTTCATTCTAACAAAGTAATGGAGAAATTAAAAAATGGCTTGGGACCCCTTTTACTTTGTAAATTGATAATTTTTCTGGAAAATAACATGTATAAAGTAGTAGAAATCCCATTTGAGAAACAGTTGGTACAGTAGGCCCAAAGGGTCACTGATTGAAATGTTCATTTCAGGTTCATATTCAACAAAATTTAAAGATTCATTCCAGTTTTCGATATGGCAATAGATTGAGTTCAAGTCCCTGGCTATACAGAAAACTTTCAAATCTTTCAGTGAGTATTCATCCCATATGTAACGTGCAAAAAGTAGTCGGATTTTGTTTTGTGCTGATGAGTGTACTTTATTTCTCCATACATGACTAAAACAATTTCAAACCTTTTTTGGATAGCGTGTCGTTAATCATGTGAGTAGTGATAAAGGAGACAATTCTGGAGGTTGGTTGTCAAATATTTTGCCTTCTGGAAAGGTGTCTAAGGAAACATCCAGGGAACCTTCACCATCTACTTCACCGACTCATCTGAGTGATGGAAAAGCAGTTTTTATCGCACCAAAACCTGGAAATCCTGTTCCAGAAGCACCAATCCAATCCACAAGGAAGCTTTCTGAAAGGGAACAACGTGACTGTGATGTTATAGGTGAGTTGTTTTGTATGCTTCTCTTCAGAAAGTTCATACTTATGAGGGATGGGCAGAAAATAATGTAACAGTTACATTGTAATGGTTACCTTAATGTAACGGTTACAGAAGTAATGGAGACAGACAGTAACTAGTTACCCATTAACGGTAATAAAAGTAATGAATACAAAGTAACTAGTTACCCAATAATGGTTACCAATGTAACGAAAACAGTAACTGGTTATCCAATTAAAGTGACGGAGATGGTTACCAAGTCTGAGTGACATCATTCACTGCATGTACATTGGTATTGCTTATCGGGAACTAGTTACTTCAACTTGATATACGGTATTAATCTCCTCCGCAGAGATAATAAGTGGCATTGTGGATCTAATATTGCTTGATGTTGGCAATAGTCATGTATTTTCCTTTCCTATGTCTGCATCAGGTGATATAACCTATATAGCTCAGTTCACCTGTGTATATGTGCAGGAATGTAGAAGCAAGTGCAAATGCATTTTGCAATTATAAACCACCGTAGTGATCAAAGTGTTGACACAGCTAAGAAACTTCTTTTTGATTGCATCTAGTAACAAAGTTAGTCTGCATTGACATTGTTCATATTGAAACAGAGTTACAGCTAATAGTTACTGGTAACCATTAATGTAATGTAACTGTGAACATGATAACCATGAAAACATATAACTTAATCGTTACTAGTAACCTTTAATACACTGTAACTGCGATAATTATAATAGTTGCCCAAAAATAACTACTTGTCACACCCTAATACTTGAGTGTGTACAAAAGAGATGGTTTCATAAAGGGTCTTTCAACAAGAGTGTCCTATCTTTAACATGTGATGGCTCCCATTGTTATTGAGTTACAGCAGTCATTTTTTTCTTGTGGTTACAGTTGTTATTGACAAATCACCATGGAATGTTAAAGCATTCAGCAACGCATAGAAATTGTAAAAATTTATTATCAAAATGGATCATCTGTTCGCCAAACCTTCCGTGTATTGTGTGAAGTTTACGGTGTGCATAATCATCCCTGCGAGAGAACGATTCAGCATTTGATCGATAAATTTGAAAGAAGTGGTTCTGTCAGCAATCAAAGAACGCCTGTATGTAATCGACGTAAGTGCTCCAACAAAAACATAGGTGCCGTTCGTGAGAGTGTACGCGAGAATGGAAACAAATCAATTGCTTATCGAGCACAAGAATTGGGGCTTTTGCTGACCACAACTTGACAAATTCTGCATCTGGACTTGAAGTTTCACGCTTACAAAATGGTCTTAACTCAAGAACTAAAGCCCAATGACCATAGATTGTGCTGTGTATTTGTTGACTGGACTATGGAGCAATTGGAAGCTGACCCGGATTTTTGTCGAAAAATCATCTTCAGCGTGAAGCCCATGGTATGGATCTCAGAAACATCTGGTTCCAGCAAGATGGTGCCACATGTCATACTGCTCTCGAAACAATCGATCTTTTGAAGGAGAAGTTCAGAGGTTTCATCATTTCCCGTGGTGGTGATGTTAACTGGCCCCCGAGGTCATGTGATTTAATGCCGTTGGATTACTTCTTGTGGGGTTATGTTAAATCTTGAGTTTATGTCAACAAGCCATAAACAGTAAATGGTCTTATGAATAACATCACGCGTGTTATTCGTGAAGTTGGACCTAATTTATGTTCTTCTGTCATTGAAAATTGGGTCGACCGTATACGCGCAACCCAACGAAGTCGCGGCGGTCACTTAACTGATGTTCTCATCCACACGTAATGACATTAATTATGTTCCAAAATAAAAAAAGAAATAAACCTCTATCATTTATAGAACGTGTTTTATTTAAGTTCAAAGATAGGACACTTGTTGAAAGACCCTATAGATCAAGGTTGTGTTAGGTGAGGCTGCACACTGCATATTTGTCATTTCTGTTTCACAGGATAGAATTTGCATTGATTTAAATAAACAAGTGTACACTCTGGCACTAAAATTCATCTTCTAGTGCTGTGACCTGCTGCAGTGTAACTTAGTAAACAGATTGTGCTGTCTACATAGTACAATTTCATTGTGTGTGCTGCAGTACTTGACATGGAAAAGTTGACTGCTCATGGCCATATTCACCAACCTTCTTAAAATATTGGCTAATATTGCATTAATCAGTGCAACTTTAAATTTTAAAGGCATCTTTAAAACTGGTGTTTTTCACTGACACATGTTTTCCTTAACTATAGAAATGTTTCTTAGCCTAGCATCTTGATGAATTTAAGTTGACACCAACATTTTCATAATATGGCTAGAAACTGAACCTTGTTGGCTACTGATTGTGTACTTGCTGGCAAAAATGAACTCCCACAAGACAACACAAAACAATACTAGAAAGTAATTTCTCGGTGACAGTAAAGGCTGTGGTTTTTAATAAGCTTCCTAAGCACATTGACAAAATAGAAAATAAAATGATCTGTGGAATGTAAATAGGATCCAACATGCTACTAATATCAGGAAAATAAGCATTGGCATAGAGGTCTTAATTACAGCTTCTATGTTGTTACCTGTAGGAAATTTTGTGTGATGTTGCAAGATGAGAAGCTGAAGCTAACTTTTCAACATATTGTGATGCAGAGGATATGGCCATGGTTATTGCGAGGTCAGTGCCGAGCGGTTGAAGTAAACAAGATAACTGCCACTTGCCAGTGTAAACACCGGGTGTGCTACCGGGAGATAACTAGAACTTTCTGGAAGCTTTATTGCCCTCCTCTTGCAGAAAGTGGGTCAAAATAGTTCTAGATTGTTCAAGAACCTTCTGTGGAAGATTCCACTGCCTATATAAGTGAGCGCTCTTGCGGGCCGCCAGTCAGTTGCGAGTCCAGTATGAGGAGAGTTGTTGAGTCACTCGGTGAGCAAGTGCATCTCTGGCGTGAGATCAGAGCTATTCTCCGAGTGAGTTGCTGACAGCTGTTGTGATGTGCAGCGAGTGCTACTGCAGAGCAACGGGATGTGGAGGTCTTGTGTTCGACTCCCAAGTGAAGTGAACGTCTGGCACGAAGACAGCAAGGGATGGAAAATTAAACTAGTTCACTTAGAGAAGGAACTCTCAGTGAAATTGAACTGCATAAAAACAAAACAGTGACAGTTGAAAAACTGGACAAAGTCACAGTATTAGTAGGAGATACAATTGTGTTCCATTTGATACAGCTAATAGAAAGGCTACAAAAAATACATTTAGGCATTCACTTAGTGGAAGTCCCAAGTCAAACTCATTGCTTAAGGAAATGCACTCCTGAAAATGCTGTTTTCAAAAGCTTTCAAACAATTTAGCTGAAAATTTAATCATGAGTTTGTCTTACATAAACATTGAATGGTTTTAAATTTTTTAGCAGTACCTCTCTAAATCCATGTTGTTTACCTTTCAAAAATGAATTAATGCTATTATTCAAATGCTTCTTTTCAAAATATTTTGTCTTTTTAATTAAATGCCAATTGTCTGGCCATAGCATACAAAATTGGAGATATACATTTGTGCTAATTTTAGTTGAAGTGGAAATAATTTTTAAAAGTTGATACTAAAGTACTTTCTTGCTTTAAAAGTGAATAACTCAAAAACTGGTCCTTTTACAAAAGATTTGTGTGGCATTTTAATATTTTGACTTTCTGGAATGTACCCCAAAATTTTCAGACTAAATTGGGGGAATTCTCCATCACATGGAAGATTTTGAATGAGTTAAACTGCTGAGGAAACGAATTGACAAAAAATTAAATGTTAAAGTCAAAACATTTTTAGCATAGATTCTTATGCCATTCCATACAAAGTAAGCACCACAGTATCAAAAATGAAAATACATTTTGAAATCATAGGTTTTGAGCATTTTGGACATGCAATCTAAATTATAATTTTCCCAGATATTTCAAAATCAACATTTAGTGTTTTGTTCTCTTAATTTAATAACCAAAATACACAAAAGTTCATTGAAATATAGACAGCAGCTTTTAATCATATCAAGAAACTTTTAAATTAGAGGGTGAAAGAAAAGTAACTGCTGATGCCAGAATAGAATCCCAGACCTACAGAATGCCAGCTAACAATGTTATTAACTATGCTACCAACCCCTGATCTGTGATAAGGGTTAAACATTGACAATTGCTTGCTCCTGACTGTCTCATATTCTGGTCTTCTCAGTTTTTGAAAATAATCATTTGTTCTTCTTCACTACTTATTCTTTAACAAATGAGATTTGTGGTCATGTAGTTTTCAAAATCTCTCTTAGGTAAACCAGGGTTATAGTCAGTTGCTGATCTTCAATATAGGCTAAATGTGGAATTTCTGTGCCAAAACATGTGACATTGTCTTCTAGGAAAATGTGATATCAGTGATTTAATGCTCGAAAAGCCATCTGTAAGTTTGTCGCATTTAAGAATGCATTAGCAATAATGATGGTCGAGAATCACAAAATATGTCTTATGTAGCAAGACATTTCATTCAACCTTAAGGCAGTAATGAAGGTTTGTGAAGCCAGCCATCAGTATTTTATGTATGAAGCCTGTGTATGCATGTATGTTCCTTACAGGATCTTCCTTGCATTGAGAAATATTGACCAAATTTGGCTGATATATTTACCGTCTACCAGGACAAAGTACTCATGTATTTTATATTGACGTATCGACCCATGTGGGTCAAAAGCCAAAATGGGAGGAGGTTGTTCAAGTTGAGTGCTAGGAAGCAAACAAATTGCGACTGTTTTGGTCAATTATTGTCACTCGAGTACTGTGCTAACAAATCCATATATTTAAAACAAATGAGGATTATAATACGAGCACCAGCTGGGAGCCTGTATAATCCCTGTTATACGGAGGATTAGATAACAGACACACCCTAGCGTCATGCAACATAAAAAAACAAGAGCAATTGTCACTACATCCCATCCCATCTCATCTCATAGTTAACCCTGGGTAGTACAAAAGATAGATATACAAGAAAAAGAAGTTAGCCTAATAGGGACCACACAAGAGCCACCAGAGTGAGGTTGGGAATTGAAACAAACTTCTCATTTGTGGAGAAGCCCTAGCCTCCACCATATGTCGCAACCTTAGGGGTTGTGACTGGGGAACGTAGCTTAGAGGTGAGGGTAGATAGTAGAACAAATAACTCGCAATGTTTCCTGGTGGCCCATTTTATTATATTAACTAGAATATGATGATGCTGGACTTCAGTTCCCAGCTTCGGGTCTTGAAGAGACAGTTATGTATTTAACAATCCAGTCCTGAAGGGACTTGTGGTCTTTAAGTATTACATAAAATATTGTGACTTTCCCTAATAAGATCTTACCTTGGAGAGTTGTCACAGGTATATGTTGCAGGTCCAGCAGCATGGACTGCTGGCGAGGAGTTCAGAATGAGCACGACCCCCAGCAAGGGTCTGCAGCTCCTTATAAAGAAAGTCACTGCCTAGGGGGGTCTCGACAATCATGCCATGAGCATTACCAAGTATGGTGTACCGCCACCCTGAATGTGCATGGGCTCAGGATTTCCTAAGGATCATGTGATCCATCGGGTGATTTGCAGAAAGGCACGTATCCCTAAGGAAATGATGGCATGGTGAAATCCCTTTGAAATGCCAAGGGAAGTGGCAGACCATTGTTTCTTGTTATAAGTTAGCTTCAACTACAATCCCAAGTCAAGAAAGATCATCAAATATAAAAATGACCAAATGTGTAAAAAGGTAAGAGTTTGCCCAATATAATAAAGTATCAAATCTCTGACAGATTATCTTGCTGCCTGTAACTGTATATGTGACATGCTTCAGAGCCAAACAAAAATTATAGAATATCTTACCATTAGAATGTACATAAATCATCAATTGTTAGAACAAGTTGATGTTATGAAATATTTAGGGATATACAGGGTCATCAGATTAAGTGGCAATGCTGCTAGTGGCACCGAGGTTATTGGTGCACGTCACTCGCCTGCCGACACTTCCTCTCAGTGTGAACTGGTAAATGTATTAAAACATAGGTTGAATGGACAAGGCCAATAGTACCTTATTATTTTGCAAATTACAATATTGAATGTCCCTTACATTACTTAACTTTTCAAATATGATGTTGGAAACGTTCTCCTTGTGCTCAAAGACATGCATTGCAGTGTCTTAACAGATTGTTATTCACATAATGCAGCTCTTCTTGGGAAATGTTGGTTATTTCTTCCTGTATATTATTTTGCAGTTCTTGTAATGTTTGGGGATTTTGGCTATACATTTTGTCTTTTAAATTGCCCCAGAAGTAAAAAATTGCAGATTGTGAGGTTTAGGAATTGAGTTTTATTTATGGACGCTCTTTAACGGCTGTGGTTCTTAGCGTCCCATTCTATATTGGGTGTGAAAGATCGGTAATTTTGCTCAGAGGCCTCTTTATCAGGCTTGAGGTTCTTTTACATGCCGTAAATCTACGACACGGGACCACTGGCTTTACTTCCCTTCCGAAGGAAGCCATGCTAAGGATTTTTACACCCGAAAAAATCCATCGCCCTCCGCCGGGTTTGAACCCGTGACCTTGGGAACTAGAGGCTAGCATGGTACCACTAGACCACGGAGGACGACTGAGGTCTAGGGATCAAGCAGGTCACACCTCTACACTGATCACTCTGTCAGCAAAGACGTCAGCAAAGACGTCAGCAAAGACGTCAGCAATTGCATCCAAAGAATTCTGATCTGTAGCCCCATTTTGTTGAAATATTCCATGCATTTGCTCCTTGTCAATTCAGGGAAAAACTGCTCCAAAATTAAGGCCTGGTACCATGCAGCATTAATTGTTTCATGAAAGAAAATAGGGCTAATTATTCTAGCTGCACTCACAGCACACCAAACAAATTTAGGTCATGTAGTGGACTGATGTATGAGTATGAGGAAAGTGGCGTAATAACGGGGACTGGAGTCTTGGGAGGGAAGTGGCATGCAACCGCGACCGCGACCCAGTGCCACGAACAGCATTGCCATTTTATCCGATGGCACCAACTTTAATCAACATATACAGTATACAACACAAAAATGCAGCATCCTAATATATCAACTAGCACGATCTGCAAAACTGCATTGGGGTCAGGGACACAAAGCTCTATACTCCTGCCGTTGAATCTTTGCACTTGACAGTTCGTGTGACTTCGTGTAACGTTGGCTATATTGTGGTTGTGATGTTGCCAGAGTGGTGAGTAAACAACAGCAGCTGATTGTTCTCCTTTTCTATTGTGTCTAAGCCGCATACAAAAAGTTTACGTAAGTAGCGAACATCATTGAATAATAACTATTTTGTATTATTATTGTTAATCGAAAACAACTCAGCATAAACATTGCAACGTATGTAGAATAAATTAGCACTTTTGGCAATATAGAAACAAAATAATGCAAATGTGCCTGCTACAATGAGGAGAAATAAAACAAATTATAAGCTGTGATAAATTATTTTCACTCGCGCTGTGTTCCAGATGGTTCAGGAATTTGTTTCTCTTTCTCTTGGAGTTTCACTCCCTTGTAAATAACAGTTCTCGTGATTAGTTCAAGAGCTGCTGCAAATCATTGTATGGCTCTATCAGCAGGAATAGAAGGATGCCCATGAACCTTCATGCAGTCCCCTGTTCAAAGAATTCCCAGGTCCTTCTTAACAGTTCCAATGCCTGACTATTAAGTGGCACATCTCGACGCAAAGAATTTTCACTATATTTTACTATAATTAAAGATTCTTCTAATAGTTGCATACTGATTTCAGCAAACAGCCATTAGCAGCCCACTTTACTTCTTGCACTCATTTACCTTCACATAACATGAAGGTACTTTAAATAACATTGCACAAAATTGAATGAAAATTAATGGCTATATCATTTTCGAATTTGGATGTATATGTTAGCTGGATGTTAATGCAGTGCACACATGGAGAAGGCCATGGCTAGAATTTTAATTTCCAGTTCTCATGCCAAAACACAATCAAAGCTGAAGCTAACTCACTCTACATTTGAAGCCAAAAACCTTCTGATGGACAATGCTTGAGGAGCTTGCCAGCTAGTCTCTCATGAAAGATTAGCTTTCTTGCACTAGGCAGAGTAATACAGGATGGCATCAGCTAATGTATGTTCATAAGACTTATGAACGATGCACAGGAAGAAATTCTCTTGGACTTTCACTGAGCACTTAGAGCAATTTTTTAATCTGCTGATAGTTGATGTATTAGTCCTTATTAATTTTTTGTGAAAGCTCTGAGCATAATAGCTTACCTACTACACAGATCAACAAAATTAAACTTTGTGATAGCTTTGAAAATAATTAGATTAGTGTGGCCTTTATACACCACTTGCACTAATAACTAGGAACATGTTTCCGAGATCAAGTGTGTCCATTTTCATTGTATTTTCATTTGCTGATTTGTTGTTGATGTAGGTGAGTTGTAGCCTTCTTGTGGTGTTTCTAGGAACACACTGAAAAAAATCTTTCGTTGGAATTTCAAAATTTAAAACCCTGTCTTTGATTTTCCTAAAAAGTAGTAGTTTGTGACTATTGTACTTGTGAATTACAATTTTAAATATTTTGTTACTACTGATTTAAAAAATGACTTCCATATATATATTTTATTTCATCTTATGTTCAGTATATCAACAGAATCATGTCTTGGATTTTCTCTCATGAGGTTCTGCAGAATTCCTAAGGAGCTTTGAAGCAGTGCTATCCTGTACAATCTCTAGCTTGGTACAACATTATGCTCCTATATCATAAATAATGGGACCCTGAAGTTTTTATATCTTATTCAGCATTCTTGCCTTTACACATTGCTAATGTGACGAAAACTATGTCAGTAAGAAGAAATCTTTATCTTCACATTGTACCTTTTAGTCTATTTTATATTCTGGTAGATGTATAGGTTCAGGTAGATTATTACTCCAAACATGCAGAAGCAAAAATGACATATGTAATGCAACTTTTCAAATTGTTATAATGGAGCATTTCAGCAATGATTGACTAACACTGTTGTAGTCAGTGACTAAACAGCAAAATAGATCAATCACGTTAGTGTCACATAAGAATAAACAAGCTGTATCTTTTGTGTTTGCACAAGTTCCATTTAGAACACTCCTGAAATACTAACTTCTTAAAATGAGTTATATGCGCGAACAAACATCTATGTTACATTTCCCAAATATTGAGAAAAATGGCAATAAAGGTGATTGTTGTCTGTGGGACAGGGCTATGTGCTATGATTTAATATAGGCTTTTGTTCTGTAAACCAACACATAAAAAATACATCTGTTTTACAACTTGTGTACATTGCTTGGTAACAATAATACATTATAATCACTGCTATCATTGCATGACCACTTTGTTGATGAGAAACTAAATAAGCTTAGTGATATACTGCTGAAAACACCAGAACCACCTCTTGATTAGAATGTATTCATTATATTGTAATAAATTCGTAACGTTGTTGCCTCGCTCACATGGGAAGCAATGTACGAGGGCTGATCAATAAAGACTGAGACTGATTTTTTCCTGTAGCTTCCTTGATAGTTTCCTGTCTCTACCATGAATATTTGAAAATAGCGGGGTTTTATGTATAATGTCCATAGATGGCAGCACTCTTGTATCGGTAGGTTGGTAGTAATGCTGTATATTGTTATATTGTTGACCCTACTTGAATTTCGCATACCACTTAACACGAGAGGAGCAATAAAATTTTGTTTTCGTTTAAATCATACAGCCTCTGAAACTTTGGAAAAGCTGAAGCAAGCATACGGTGAAGATGCACTATCTCGTGCAAGTGTTTAGGTGGTTCAAGGACTTCAAAGAAGGGCGAGTCCTCTGTGCTAAGCAAGGTGGGCCTGGTGCTTCGGCTTCTGCTATGACTGAAGTCAACATCAACACAGCTGCTGTGATTGTTGTTCTTCCTCACACTACTGCTACTGCTACAGTATTGGCTACACTGAGGGAGCACATTGCAAGGAAACATCCAGAACTTCATCAGAATGGGTGGCAACTTCCTTTTTTATTCCCATCACTAAAGGCAAAGCTCCGGGGCATTCGATTTGAGAGCACTGAAGCGTGCTGAGGAAAAGTGAGGCGATTCTCAAAGACCTGAAAAAGAATGGCCTGCACCATGTGTTCGAGGACTGGCAGAGGTGCTATAAAAAGTGCATTCAAGTAGGAGGGGACTACTTTGAAAAAGACCATGTCAACATTGAAATGGAGTAATAAATACTGTGAAAAAAAAATCAGTCTCAGTCTTTATTGATCAGCCCTCGTAATATAGACTTTTGTTGCATTAATTTTAAAGTGCATTTCGCTTCACAATTTTCAGAATGTCAACATCATCTGTTGAGATATGCTCTAACTACCTCCAAATACGGAACCAGGACACATCATAGATGTTTGTTCCATGAATATCTCAAATTTCACAAAATGTAACATGGATGTTTGTTAGTACATACACTTGAAATTCTTGAGTAGTATTAATTCTTACCCCTAAAATCTGAGATTAGAAAATTTATCCAACTGCTTGTTTCTGTTACAGAGCGACTAATAAAATCATACTTCTACATAGTGCGTAAATCAATTCAAGATACAGTCCCTAAGGCTGTAATGCACTTTCTTGTCAACTATGTGAAAGACAATCTTCAGTCAGAACTGGTGACGCATCTATACAAATCTGATGATGCAGAAGAACTGCTGAAGGAATCTGAGCTGGTTGCACAGAGGCGCAAACAAGCAGCAGATATGTTGAAGGTAAGCAATAATTAAGTTTTAAAGATGCATGCTTCATACATGGTATTGCATTTAAATATTTCAAATTTTTGAAAGCACCAAATTTATTGTGTGTTCTTAAATATGAAAGTAATTTCATGCTTTTTCTCCCCTTGACAAAAATGCATATCAATAAAATCATTGTATCCTGAAAAACACTTCTTAAGGAAACAGGATAAATTAGTTGAAAATTCTTTCCCTTGAAACTCCCAAAAAGCATGTCAGCATGGCAAATAATGCTTGAGAAGCTAGAGTATATTTGCCTGGACTGAAGCATAAATTTGTACCATAACCACATAATTCCATCCACTACACCAAATTATGTTCATCAACAGGAACCTGAAAATTTTAGGCTAGTTCCCTGAAAAAGGTGTAATTTTTCAGAAAAATGTGTTATTTTCACATAAGTGAAATAATTTTGGATTTCAGTATAAAAAAGTAAGATAGCTTTATAGATGTATTAATTTCAAATTGAAAGAAGCTTGTAAAAGTGAAGTTCATAATTTAGTAATTGAGGAGCGTTTTTGGAAAAGTCGATAGATGCACAAATAAAAATTTTACAGGAATTGCATTTTTTTATTTTAAAAGCATATACTTTATAACAAAAGTTTTTAGCATGAGGCACTCTTTGTTCTGAGGCAATGAAAGTGGGTTAAACAAAAATATGTGCACATTTTAAATATTGGTCTGTTTTACTCCCAAAAAACTGAGGTTTCTTCAAAATTCAGTAGGTGCAGTCTTTCTTAATATGAGTCTCATTAGAGCGCTAATAAAACTGAACAAAATTAATAATTTTAGCACAAAGCTGTAATTATCACAAAAGTCTAATGGGACACCTCCGCTAGAACAGTTGTGTAGACGTCTTTTGACTCCTGTTATTTTTAAATACTGCACAAGTTTCTTAATGTCATCCTTTTTTTCTTTAGACACCATGTTAACTTCTGTAAGGACACAGGAATTTAATAAAATGTCACATGTTTTTACTCTTGGTTTTAGCACACACACGGCCACTGGACACACTGTTGATCGTAACACCTTTTGAGCACTGGACTTTAAAGTCCAATATTTTCCAATCCTTGTTGAGGATCCTCACTGTGCCATGAATCTGCAATATCTTGTAGTGACCACTGGGTGTCAAGATGACTTCCATTCTTCTGTATTCTTTCTCTGATCTTCCAAAAACACGATGTTGAGCCATGTATTGGAAAAAAAATAAAGAATGTGATCAAAGCATCTGCTTAGCTGCAAAAAAAAGCCATGAGCATTGCCATTATAATGCTGTTCTTGTTCTAGCACAAGAATCAGAAAACAGATGGATGGTGGAAGGGCCATTGGTTGAAACTTTTTTTTCTAGATTTAATAAAAAATCTATACAGCAGATGCAACTTGGTTACATCCTCTTGGTGACTTGAGTTTCCAACCAAGTATAGAAAGAAATGTCTTTCTTTTCTCATGTCTTCGAATGAATCATGAGAGACAGATTGTAGAGCCATACTTGTCACTACACCAACAGATAATTTTGGCAATGGTTGGTTCTGCTGCAAATCAAAACATATCTTTATTACTTCAGGATTACCATCTTTCATACTTTTGTAAAACTTCTCTGCGTGGAATTTATGTAGTCTATGTTGGATCCTGAGTTCATTCTTTTTCAACAAGTTTGTCTTTGCTTTTATTTGCAAAAGGGCTACTTTGCAGGTTGAACAGGAGTGTGTGTGGGGTGTTCTAAAAAGACAAGTTGAAACAGTGATAAAATATATGTTTGTACTTTGACAAGGAGCAAGCCCTAAGTTTCTTCTTTTGTTACAGAAGCTTGCCCACATTTTTTTAACAGAGTTCTGGAGATAGGTATCCTCTGCTAAATTTTCCCCTAGTATAGTCACTCTCTCTGCATTTATATGTCTTTGTCTGTTTTACTGCTGTCGTAAGATTATCATACTTCTTACCTGCAGTATTTCCTTTGGCGACTCCTGTAGAAGGTGCTATCTGTCCATCTGTTTTCCTGACACTGTATTTTATTAATACACTTCATTTATTTTTGAAGACTTTGTACCCACCACCCTGCACTTTGGTGATATGATGGTCATGAACTTCAGAAGCAATTTGTCCTGATCTATTTTGCACTATGTCATTTATTATGAAATACAATAATATCTTCATTTGTCAACTCTGCCACTTTGCACTGCTTACTTCCTTTAGTTTTCGGACTGCATGAAGAATCTGCTAGTCCATGGGAGCATTTTATGTTTGGTTCATACTCCATTTTCTTACATTTAACCGTACGAGGATTCTTCTCTTTAGATCTTGTTTTTCTACCAGCTACTGTTTCTTGAACCATAATAAATTCACCCCTGTATCCATTATTTACACACAAGTGAGAGTCAGAAACTAACGTACTGATCTGCAACCAGGAGAAAAGAAGTAAGAGGAATCTGCTAGTTTTGCACCTGCGTGGTTTCAGATATGAATGTTATGACAACTCAGTACAAGATAAGTGGAAAACATTAGCTCATGCTTACATTGAAAGCTTTAAATATGACTATTTAAGCAGCCAAGCAGGATGCAAGGATTCATACTATGCTCTTTGCCACCTGAGAACTGCGGAACTTCTTGTAGAGATGCAGTAGTTAAAATATTACGACACTGGAGAATGCTCTTACTTAAAATCTCTATGGTGAAAAACATTTTACTTGGCCTTTTGTATGTTTCAGATAAAGAGTCCGGCATATTTCAAGTGTTGCTTTAACTAAGTGACTGCATCTATAGAGGTTTGAAAAAACCTGCAATGTTTGGTTGTCTCTAATTACAGCATGAATTGACTTTTGCTAAATCTGATCTCATACATCGATTCAGATGCTAAAAAATATATAGATGCAATATATAACTCATTTTCAGAAATTTTTGCATCTCGAGTTTTGCAAAAATGCTCCTCAATCACAATATTTACTTGTGTACCACATGCACGCGAATAAGATGTGCACCTGTTCTTTCAAGGGGCCCCTTCCCCCCAAATAAAACCATTGTGTTGAAGTACAGATTGATTTTTTTTCATTGTGACATGGCAGAAATGCAGAGGAGGAGAAGGTAGTCTAAGGTGGGGAGAGAACAGCTGGCAGTATTCCCCTTGTGTGGAACAACACTCACTTGGAATGCGTGGTGATGTCATCTTATCTCATGTTGTGTATGCGTCTGCTGCTCTGTTACTACTGACCCAATACCCCTCCCAGAAGATAAATGGACTTGTCCAACTACTGTGCATACAGATAAGCATGTCATGACGAAAAAATTGACCTGTATATGCATTGCAAATACAAACTCATACATGCAAGATTAATATTTGTTATTTAGAAACTATTTACAAATGCACAATAAAGGAATCGTTCTCGATTGTGTCCATAGTATTCTATGTGGCAAGAAGAATGTTGCATGTAAGCTGGCGGCAATAAAACAAAGTATACACCTATTAGAATGGTACATTGTGGTTAATGTAACTAATATCTAAGTAATTTACTCACATTTTTATGTTGTATTGTACCTATGTAGGTAACTAATCGCCGCTATCACTGCTGGACTCCCCTGTGGAACTTGATTCATCATCAATGCTCCAGATTGTATCATCCTCCATCCCATCCATTTTATTGTATATGCAGCACTTCATGAATGACCTCTCAATGAGACTGGAGTGTAGGTCTTTGAATCTTCCCAGTGGGTGTTAACTTGTGGTTGTTGCTTGCCATCCATTCTGCATACAGTCTTTTCAGATGAGCCTTAAATGCAAACACCCACTGGCTTAGCAGTGAAGTCATTCCACCAGGAATCATAACCAGGTCTGAATTTGTTGCAGCTATTCTTCTTTTCACATTTTCCATTTGATGCCTGCGAAAGCTGTCCAGTACTAGCATGTTTCTCTGTTGTGATAGAAATGCTTCAGGACGTTGCTCCTATATGGTTTTAATCCAGTCGACTAGCATGTTGTCCATCCACCCTTTTTCCTTGGTTCTCACCAGGACAGCACAAGGAAAATTCTCTTTTTTGGGAATGGTTTTCCGCTTAAATATAATGAATGGTGGAAGTTTCCTTCCATCAGCAAGTATAGACAACATATAGGTACAGCATTGATTTTTGCAATCAGCTGTGCATATTACCACATTCTTTGAGCTTTTTTTTTTTTTTTCCACGGTGGTATCACACGACATCTGGAAATAAACAGACGTTTGATCGGCATTTCCTATTTGCGAAAGCAGATAGTCATGCTGCTTATGAAGACGTATAACATGCCTTTGAAAGGCCAGAAGTTTGTCTTCATATGCTGCACTATTGTGGTATGCCTACAAATTGAAAACCTGTGCCGTACAAAAAAGTGCAGGATCCAGCCCATGCTTGCTTTGAAATTCTGTGCAATGCTAATCTCTTGCACCATATTCATTGCTTGAAGCTGGCACATTTCTGTGGTCACAGCATAACCGAACTGGCATCTCGAACTTATGAAGGCTCCAAGTCAATCCTCCACTGCTGGATACTTGGTTGGCAAACCTTGGAAGCACTGTCTATTGTGGTTGGTTGCTTGCAGCTTGTCTTTGTTTCCTCCAATCCCCTACACAAGATTCTGGAACATTGAATTTGCACGATTTCCTGTTCCTTCTGCTACTTTGACAGTTTTCTATTTTTCTGCAGCAGTGAATGAACACAATCTTATAGTACTCATTTTTGCAAGCCTGCTGAGATGAACATGAACACTGGTTACAAAGAATGAATGATACCTAAATCAGAACTATTGCATACAGTGGAGACCATCTGGAGATGAAAAGACTGAAGCTGATGCTATCGCTAGCCGTGTTATACTTCTTGCAGTCGCATACCAGAAATACATGTATAGGATTATGCAAGTCAAAATTTTTCAAAAAAGATACATGTGGTACACAAATAATTGAGTCATTTTTGTCACAAAACTTCACCAACACTTATTAAATCTTGAAACATGTCTGAGATTTAACAAGTGTAAGTGAAATTTTGTGACAAAAATCGGCTTATAGAGTAATGATGCAGCATTCCTCTCGCTTGTTCCTTTGAGAAACGCAGAGATGAGTTATCTAGAATATAAAGCTGCCAAATGGAAGAGGGAAGGTAGAGAAAGGAGCACATGGTTACATTGACATGACCACTGGCTTGGCATGGTTTTGCTGGCACAAGAATCCACAGTAGATCAAATTTCTTTATTTATTTGACATTTAATTTAATGCACAAATTGCCTTTAGGGCCAGTTATATGAACTCGGAATACACCTTGGAAGTTAAACTTTGGAATAGTTAAACTCTTTATTACTGTATAAATAAATTGTAGAAATGAAGTTTTAATTACCATACTAGTTTGGGAGAAAATAAATGTTAAATATGGACATTTAATTTTTTTGCTTTAAAATTTGCACAATAGGATGATGATTATAATTAATATTTAATAATGTCACAACTAAACATGTTAACAAATATTTATCTCATCATTTTTTTTTATCTTGTTATTAACAAGGAGGTATACAAAATTTCACTGATTTATACTGAAAAATACATCATGTGGAACAAGTTGAAAGTGAGAACGTGCCTGCAAATGGAAACCAAAGGAAAGAGTTTAAAACTTATGGTGCAAAAATGACACTGTTCTTTACTTTGTGCTGTTTAAAAAGCATTTAGTGCATATTCAGGCCCTCAATCTTTTCAGTTCTTGCAGCTAATTTAGTATTTGAAGATTCTTGTGGCCTCTCTTGAATGGTTTGTTTGCTTTTATATAGGTAAAACTTTACTTTTTGCTACAAATTTATAGGAACCTAGGCTTACAGGCAGACATTTAAATTGATGTATGACATGCCCTAAAAGGTCGCACAGCTATAAAAACTATATAGAACTGAAGTGGAAGGTTTGTAGCATTTAATAACACTACAAGCCATATTTATGAATTTGGGCAATTTTTGGCCTTTATTTTTTCTGATGGATATCCTTAAATTGGAGAAATGATGTAGGTACATCTTAGTTTAATTACTATTAAATTTATACAAGTGCATGGTAATTTAAGTATGCATTTTACTTATTTTTTTTCTTTGTATTTACAGGCGCTACAGCATGCTGGTCAAATCATCAGTGAAATCCGTGAAACATGCATGTGGTGAGGCATGGAGAAGCTGTGATAATGACCAGTGTTGGTTTAGTTTAAAGTCAGTAGTAGTTTCATTCCAATCAAATCAACACACCTCACAACTGGTGCTCTCTGACATTAAGGCTGTTTGAGTTCCATGTTACTACTCCTTATGTGTTAAAGTTTGACAAATATGTAAGAAGTGAAATGGGCATAAGGAAGTTGTGACGAAGTTAATAACATTCATGGTAGCGTAATATTAGTAGCATAAATTTTGTTTAAAAGATTTGTAATGCAAGAGCTTAATAGCTAAAAACATTGAGGAGCTTTAATAGTCGGGAGGAAAATGAAACCTTTTGTGAGAAGTTCAATAACCTTTGGTTGATGGTAGATAAATTGTCAGAAATTTTTAGGTATTTCTCACCAAGAGATGATGCAGAAAGAGAAGCAAGAACGAAATAAAATCCTCAAGACAGAAAGAGAATGACTGAGAGAGAGCGAGTTCGTGTGTGCTAGAATCTGAGAAAGGATTATGTACAGATCATCAAAGCAAATAATGTTGTTCTAAACTTGTTTAGCATGGTATGAAAAGGCATATGGGAGTTTTATTTATTTATTTATGTATTTATGATCTTGAAAAGCACTGAATGTTTCTGACATCTGCCCTAAAATTAGGGGAAGTTGTTTCAAGTAAAAGAAAAATTATCGTATACACTAAATGATCCCCAAATGATTTATCATGCTTTTATCATAGAATGCTCAATACTATATATTGCATATTCAGATCCTGAGTATCATATTGGCTCAAAAATAAGAAGTCTCAAATATAAGATGACACTGGATTTTTCAAGGGTACCTAGATAAAGAAAACAAGATAGGTTAAATGTTTCATGGTTTTGTCAATATTTTGCATTATATTTGGTAACACCAAACTTCATTTTAGCCTATTGGTTTGCTTCATTTGCAAAGAGCAATTTAAAATTCAAATGGTAACTTCTCCTGTGCTTCTTACTTAATCTGTTGCCCAATAGCCATTTAAACTTAATGCTGGCTCTCTCCAAATACTAAATAGGATTAGGTATTTCAGTTGGGTTACAGTTTAATTTACTGCTTTGTAGAAGAAAATTATATCTTTCATATTTATTCACATATTTTAATGGAAGAAAAACAATCACTGAATATTAAGTGAAGTTTTAAGTAGATATAGTCTTCATTTACAAAATGAAAGAACATTTAAATGTTAGTATGCATAGTTATAGATTTTTCATTCTAATTTAAGAAGCTAAAGAGTTGCAACTTTTTTTCAATCACTGCTTCTCCTTGATCGAGGATTGCTATCAAACATACACATCACAACAGAGATCTGTCTTTAAAGTATTCACTCAATTACCTGGCAGTATCTGATTTTGCTCAGTATAATATTCTCTAAGGGGGTAAAGTTTTGGACTTTTGATGGTATTACAATAAATGTACGCACACATAATTCTGTGCCCAGGGGCAGTGTTTCTAATATGTTGTGAACTGAATATTTTTAGAGTTACAAGTAGAATATGTTCATAGCGCTGCTGCCTGGTCTTTGCATTAATTTGTTTGGCTCTTGCTATTGAGATGATATTTTAGTTTCACATTAAGATTAATGAGATGTTCTTACTGTTTCTTCCTTTTCCTTTGTTTTATGGATGATGCAGAGGCAGGACTAGTACAATTGCTAAGAGGATTTGTTGGCAATATAAAAACTGAAGTTAAATGATTTTGAGCTCCACTGTATTAACCACATTCATGCAAGCTGAATACTTGCATCTGACATTTTTATAAGTACACTTTAAGGTGAAAAGAATGTCATTGAAAACCATGTCTGTGATTTGTCCTGTTTCCAAAAGTCAAGGCCAGCAGCATGTCATTCACAGAGTTGGTAAATTGTCACTTGCTTATAATCAACACATTTTACCCAAGCAATTTTCTGAGAATCTCTAATTTACATAATTCCAATTGTACTGGATCTCTATCCACCAATTACCATTGCTGTGTTCAGGATGTATCTATAAATTCCTCATTGACATCTATTCATACCTGTGAGAATTTGCTAATTATCTCTGTAAAGTCAACAAAATAAAATTTGTCTAGTCATGAATTACCAACATTGAGAATCTCCTAACCATTCTAAATACTTGATTCACTTTAATTATTGCCATGCTCAGTGATTCAAGCAATTTTAAATTAGTTTTCAAATAAGTTCATATCTACATGGCAAAATAAATGGAATATTTGTAGTATATTGAGTCACTATAAGCACATGGCAACACAAGGGGAAAAAGATAATGGTTACTCATGTTGCTTCTTCTCCTACACACTTCAAACATATTGATGCATGCATAAATCTGCACAGCAGCAGCTTCTTAATAGCAACTATCTATTCCATTGCACAGTAAGAATTGTGGGATGAAGGGAATCTGCACTACGATTATTTAATGTTTGCATAGGTTTGTACAATCATTGTCCATGTATTCTGCGTTCAGGGCAGTAGCACGGTTGAATGCTTTCTCCTGTAATAAGCCATGTCATAAGATAGTGAGGTTGTTGGAACATGAAATCACTGGACACAGTCTGCAACAGAAGACGTGAACCATGAACAGTGTTTGATATTGATAATTTAGCAAGCCATGTCTTGATGCTTGTGAAGAAAATAAATTGTATTGGAAACATTATGACCGAGCAGTTTGGCCTAAATGAAAATAATTAATGTATGTCATCAGAGTAATTTCCAGCCATCTCTTATATTAGTTTGAGCAGCAACTTTATTCCATCACATTGCCAGGGCTTTGCTACTGGAGAGAGCCAGTTTGACCTTTTGTCTAAATAATGCGTAACTTAGAGCACTTGCCCTGCCATTTCCCGAGATTGTAGGAGCTATTGGATGACATCAACCCTTTGTTTTCTGTGGAGCGTGGAAATGGAGAACCTTAAATCTTGGAGCTTGCACATCATGTAACACGGTAATTTGTTTCCTCTGGAGATGAGCAAATTGGAATTACAAATATTCTTTGTTGTGAATAAGGAGTACATTTTGATGCCCTGGTGCTATTGCAGTCCAGTTTCATAGCTTTTAAAGAAAGGTAGGTGATGCATGAAACTAAGAGAGAATCCAATGAACTACATCATCACAATCCAAAAATTACATCATTCAAGATCTCTGTTTGAAAAGATTTCTAGTACCAGAGCTAAAAACTCGCTAATAGTGCCTTACAATGCTGAAGATGTGGTTCAAGCACATGAAAGCGGTACTCTTAGAATTAGGGCACTCCAACCTTGTATTTCACAGAAATCTTTGAATTAACAGTGTTCATCTTCTCCCATCAGTTTGAGAGGCGACATAGAGGCATGGTCGACGATAAATCTGAGAACATATGCTGGTTATTTTAATGAAGACCAATTTGTTTGTGTTACAACACACTAGTTACCCAATTTGTTGTGTAACACTGATTTGAAGTTGCTGCATTTAATAAATGCTTCAACACAAAGCTAAGGATTATGTTATGGGTACTTATCATTGCGGTGTAGATCTCACATTTTCATAAGAGTTCTCGAGATTTTATGTCAGTGAACATTATGGCTTGGACATGAACAAATGCATATATTGGTTGATTGCAAATGCACTCTTTGCATCCCAATATTTTGCACAGTGTTGTATGAAGCGTCCAAAGCTAGACACACAGATAAACGTGCATGTTCATTTTACATTATTTAGGTCAAACTCACAGTTGACAATGCTTTAAACCTAATAACATAGGATATTCATGTGCAAAAATACTCCCAATTAATTCCTTTTCCTTGCCAGTTCCAGGATAAAAGGCCATATTGTATTGCCAAACTCTTTGGTTCACACACCCCACAAGGAAAAAACAAATAGATATATTTTTTGGGAACTGTTTCAAATTCTTGCCAAACTTTGCACAAGATAAACTCGGAGCACTTATGAAAATGTTATATACACAATACATCAAAGTTATTAGTTATTTATGTTATGTCATATTTAAGAGAGCGGTTGGATGATACAATGAGCAAAATACTGATAGATTTGCACAAATAAGAAAAATAATTGAAGTTTTTTTCTTAAACATTTCTGTAAGTCAGGTATTTAAACTCCTAAAAAACTGTTATGTGTTGATTTGAAACAGAATGACTCATTAGTGAGTGTGTGCCAAGTTCAATTTCAGCAGTTGTTGCTCCTAGTATGGGGAGAATATTTGTTAAGGAATTATGCTGTTGAACATAGTATATGCATATGATGCAGTTGAAAGTTTGTAACTTACTGAATAATTTACCAATAACATGTAATCAGCAATTTATATTAGAAATTATGCCGGAGTAACTCAGTAAGTTAAAGGTATCTACCTAAGATTAGCTAAAAATAAATTACTGTGGATTATTATTTTATTTTTGTAAATGATACTTAACCACATCTCACGTAACTAATACTTCATGATAATTCTCTTTGAAGCTGTTTATTTTTGTACATGGGTCCTTGTCACTTAAATTTTTTACATTTTGCAATCAATGGCTTTTACTCTGAGGCCCATTTAACACTGTTACAGCTTTATGTGAGTTACTTTCAACATTCTAGTCAATAATTTTGACACCAGCTTTCAACGTAGTTGTAAACACTTAAGTAGTATATGCGTATAAAGTAAGTACTCATGTAGATGTTTTCATTCAGGGTAAAAACAGTCAAAAAGACATTTATGGAGTGCTTATGCAGGTGTGTGTTAGTAAAATGTCTCTTTATTTAGTAATGAAGTAATCATTGAACCACGCTTCACTTATATGTGACTTTCCAAGGTTCACAAAATATGAATAACAGTATATTACAATAATACAATTTTGGTTAACAAGTGAAATAGTGCTGTGATCATGTGACCACTGATGTACTTAGGGACCCAAAAAATTCTTGCATAGATACCCCTCAAATTCTTTGAGAAACTGTGACAATATTTAGTGAATAAAGGAAAAAATCTTGTGTAAAAGCCAGTAGATTAATTTTATATTAATTAAAGCTAGAGCTTATAGCTGCTATAAGAAATAAGATTTTTTTTAAAGCTACCATCAGTGTAATTGCATTGTTAGTATCTTATTTAATATCACTGGCATTCAGCTTCTTGTTAAGAGGGACAGAAAGCCCTGTCCTGACAGTTATGATGAGAAGACGATCAGATTGTTGAGTCCATTGTTGCAGTGAGATGGAAAGAGAGTGATCCCAAGCTAAAAGACAGCTGTGGTTTGTAGTGCAAGGGGGCAATTTGACTGCAGGCAGCAAAGAAGGCATCATTTCTGTTCCAATTCAGCCACTGGTAACATGTCAAGCCTCAAAGTTTGTCATGTTCTGTAATCAGGAAAATGGCATATAATTCCGACATTGTTTAATTATGTATTTGTATGTGGTGGAACACCAGTAATTGCTGGTTTATAATAACCAAGAGTGGTAACTAGAACGAGAATGACAAAGTTAAAGTACATGATTTATAATGTCAGTGTTCACAATTGACAGGAAACTTTCCTGGGTCCCGGGGAATGAGGAAGAAGACTTGGACAAGTTGTAACTTTCTCGTTCTCGGGTATGGCATGTTAAATCCATATTGTGCATATTATACTCTTCATTGCAGAAATTATTCAAGACAGCTGTGACATGAAACAGCTACTAGAGCTCTTTCTAGTCGCAAGCTGGGAAAATGAAACTGGAAGAAATTCTAGTATATGTGCATCCTAATCTCAGATCCTGACACCTGGAGATCCATCGAGTGTGATTCTTCTAGCAAAAGCATCATCTGTAATTTGTTTTCATGCAACTCATAACTGCTATTGCTTCAAAAACAATAAGAAAAACCACAAAGAACAGCAAAAACTGGTAGAAATTAACAAAGAATAACAAGCACTTTAGTGTACATTATTAATAAAGAAATGAAGCTTGATACGACTAGAGGAATCAAAAATAGTAATGGATCTGCATTTAGAAAATATTTACTCTGATCAAATTTAGACGTTGGTTAACGCACATTATGTTGATTGATTTGGAAACGAGTGAAAATATATTATTTGTCAGTTAGAAACAAATGAAATCCCAATGTGCAAAATCTACTTTCCACTTTATCATCAATATGGTGATTTGATATTGTCGTACCCCAAAGGAAAATTCGATGGTAGAGCCTAAAGGTCTGGGAATACTCTCTATAAATTTCAACACAAACAAGGCGACATTGGGAGCAAAGCTAAAGACCTTACAAAATTATCTTTCTTTGATCTAACACAGCCCAGTAACATATCTAAACAGGAAGGAAAAGGCTTGTACATTCAAATGATCAACCCATTTCAAATCATAGTTAGCAATTTATTATAAAATGAAACATAACCATAACAACATCATTACCTTTGTCTTGAAGATGGTGTGCTGCTTAACCCCTGTTGACCCTCTCATAGACCACGCATTAAAGAGGAAGATAACTGTATGCATGTTAAAATGCTGTTAACTCTCCCCTCCTAATCCCTATGTCACAACGGCCCATACTGCCATTGTTCTGAATATCTAACTACCCCAATTATAGCAAACTGAACCCCTAGAAACCCGCTAAACACCACAATATGCTTCCTGTTCTCGTTTCCATTCTCAGGTTATAGTGAACCACCCTTAAGAGAAAAGTTGCTAAAACAGCAGCCTGTTACTGAAGTTGGAAAATTCACATGGTACAGAATATGGAAGCAGGCAAAACAGGAACAGAAATGATGGAAAACCTTTTACAAATACTATTTAGCTTGAAAATTCATTTGCTCCTCTGCCAAAATTTCGAAAGATGGTTAAGCTAAACTATGTGATGAACTTGATAATGCTGCGATATTCAAACTAACAAAATATCATGATCATAAGCGCTATGACTGTTTTGAAACTTGTGCATTACTGAATTCTTGTAAACCATTGCATGAAAAGTACATTATAGTTTTGGACAGACAAAAAGGGAAAATTCCTACATAATAAATAAAGCTCAAAATCTTGTAAACAATAACCATCCATGCTGTTGCGACGACTCTGCGGAATATCGGTGCTACCCAAAAATAAATCGATACTTGGCTGAAGAGGGATTACCCTGAGCAGCCTTGGTTAGCGCCTGCTAACCTAAATTACGTTTGTATGTATGTAAACAATAACTGCAAAATCACGATTTCTGAGTTTCCACTGTGTCAGTACCAGAGAAACCAATTTAATGCACCAAGACAACTAGCAGAAATTTTAAATGACTCTTCACACATCTTTAATATACCTGAATTGCTGAAATCAACATATATAAGGAAACTTAAATAATTAATTCTGTGAACTTAGAGAAAATATATAATGCTGTGATTTCATGATCTGTTATGTTCCTTGCAAATTCTTGCTGATATATTTTTGTGGATTGATGAAGCAGTCATTTACTTTTGACATGTTCTTATGTTGTCTGTAAATAGTTTCTAATATATTTATCCAAGTATCATCACTTTAACAACATTTAATAAATTACCATTCATTCCAAGCCATGTTTTCAACTCATAGCACACATTGAAAATTTCACTTGTAGTATTAGGTGCTTGGTTTTTATTTATATTTATTTGTTTTGATGGAAAACAGAATATGAACAAAATGAAACACATCTATAAAGCATTAATATTTCTACAAGTTATGAAACATTAATTTTTTCCCCATGTGTTGAGTTCTCCACAGTTTTAAATGCAGCATTTGTCACCCCCTCAGTAAGGCTGTTATAAAATCCCATATTATTTCTGATGCTTGCCCTTATCCATTAATCAAAAAGATTTGAAATTTCACTACAAAAGTAACCATTGAACAAAAGGGAGAAACTTAGACTAAAAACTACAGTCAGATTATTTAAAAACCTCTTCCACAAAACTAAGAAACTAGAAAAACATTTTTGTGAATAATAAGTACAATATGGCGGCGCCGTGGCTGAGTGGTTAGACTGCTCACCTCTCACCGAGGCGGCCCGGGTTCAATCCCAGGGACCCGCATGTGGGATTTGTGATGGACAAAGCGGCGTCTGGGTGGGTTTTCTCCGGGTTCTCCGGTTTCCCCCGGCATTCATTCCACCAACTGCTCCATCGTCACTCTTCCTATCATCCATTTTGTCGTCATTTCATTTCCTCTACTTCCTTCATCCCATACCAGGCATCGGGCTGATCACCCATCCTGGACATTCTGTCTGTTCCTAGACAGGCCTCTGACCCCAGGCACCCACCTGTAAGTCCTGGGGGGTGTAAGTCCTACATAAGATGAGGGTAAACAGCAAATGGATGAATAAATACAATACCAAAATGCCTCAATATGAGCTAAATAAGTAGTACTGAAATGCATAGCACAATATCTTCAGAAATAATATTTTTCTGTTCTAGTATTTTTTTGCATTTTATATCAAGGTACAAGTTAAAATGGATCAAATTTATTTACCATTAAGTAATTACAAATATTACAATAAATTTCATCAACAAATGCTGTATGTACACAATTCAAGCAATACCGATAATACAATGTAACCTCCCTAGTTATAACAAAATTTAGCAATTTAAAGTATGTCCATTTAATATCCCTTACATGTAATTTTTATTTAACTCTTCAAATTCATTCATATTGTATAAAGGATTTTCCAGTATCTGTTTATCCAAGTGAACCAAAGGGAGGTGAATGCTTAGTAACTTTCTCTTGTTGCCCATTCGTGTTGATGTGTGTATTTTTCAATAGCATTGTCAACTGCGTTGCATAAAAATTCAGAAGATGGCACAGTGAATATTATGAAACTTGTGCTGTTTCATAGTTAATACTTTGTTTTGGAGGGGTCAAGAACTATAAACTTTGAAAGTTTTGTTTTTCTGTAAGTAATGAAGAGAATACATGAATCACAATTTCTTGATGCTTCTCGGGTACTTTTTGGGTGGAAAACGCTCGTCATACCTTGCATTGCCCTAGAATCAGTTTTTATGCAGTTTTCTGCGGTTTTTTTTTAACTTTGTGAATTCTCCAATTACAAATTTTTTGGGTCTCCAGGTATATTTTATTAAACTGATTGGTTTTCTATAAGTGGTGCATCAAGTCCTGTTAATACTAAGTTGCATAAATAAGTGACTTTTCAGAAAATAAAAATTGTACTTATTTATATGTTTGAAGGAAGGAAGACATTTATAGCTTGTAACACAGGTGCTTTTGTGAGAAATGTTACTCTCCAGGGTGAAGTTGTTGGCTTTTCTCTGCTCTTAAATTACAACAGAACTTTGGCAATATAGACATTTTTATTTGGCATGTGACGAATTAATTCATCATAGGAGATTATTTCCTGATGTGTTTTCTTATTAAATATTGCAGATAAATAGCATGATCAGTTTCATGTATCACTTTCAAATTATGTAGTTTGCTCATTTGATTAAATTTTATACACTTTTGAAATTCTTTTATAATTCTGCATATGTGTGAAAAGTAATAGCAGAAATACAAACAATATTTTGTTTAAGGAACCACACTTAAAACATTGAAATGCACACATATTCTTAGTATTGTTGTTTGTAATATGGCAGCACAAGTCCTATGTGCACCTACATAATGTACATACTACGTTCTTTTAACCATTGGGTAGTTATAAAAGAATAAGGCAACGGAAGTACATTGGTTGTGTCTTGTGTATATGTAGGCATATTAATAAGTGTAAACTTTAATGCTGCTATTTGCTGTAAGTGTTGAATGACATTGTCCTTCAAGATTTCAACTGGATAGCATGAAAAAACCAATTAAAAGCAAACAATTTTGTGGTATATAATGTGTGTTAATGAGTATAGCATGAGAAATGTGTATTCAACTTTATTAATTTGTTTACATTGCATTTTATTGTATCATTTTGTAAAGTCTTAAAATTAAAACTGTTTTCAAGTTACTTACCTTTTTTCTTGATTTCATTTGATATAAGATTTTAAGCTTTCATCAATGTTACATGGCTGGTAACCAAGAAGTTCTGATGAATTCATTTGATATAGCTGTTTGCCTCTTTTTTAATTCTGTTGTATAGTAAATATACCATTATTTCAAAAAGCAGATGCAACTGATTGGTATACTTTGTTTATACTTTTAACACTTTTAGTTCCAGGCATTATTTTCTGTTGAAGAGCCAAGAGACCCAAGGTTTTTGTACCTATTTGGAATGATTTTTTTTTTACAGTATATTAGTGAAATCTTAAAATATCTTGCTATATTCTGAAAGGGTGGTTTTCAAGCATATTTAATAAAATAAGATATCCTTAACCTCAGTATTAATATTCTATTGGGAGTTTATAACATGTATCTAAACATGATTTTAAAAAAAAATCTGTGTAAAACAATTAACATCATATTTCTACTTGTACAGTTGCCCACCAACTTCTGTAAACTATGGTAAAGTTGGTTCATTATCGCTGAACAACCAGCCTAACGCAGTATCTGACATGCCATTTTTGTCCGTGAACCTTTTCTTTGTTGAAGGTATAGGAGATACTGCTCCAGAAAAATAGGCGCTGACTTAGGGGGCCAAGTCACTTTCTGCCTCCTAACTTACAAAGCCAGGGGCATCACCCCTCCAACAATTTAACTGAAGGGGCTTACCCCCCAAATTCCAAGA
The DNA here is from genome assembly GCA_030765065.1 of Deroplatys truncata. Classification (NCBI taxonomy): domain Eukaryota; kingdom Metazoa; phylum Arthropoda; class Insecta; order Mantodea; family Mantidae; genus Deroplatys; species Deroplatys truncata. Next base: position 681,179,505 of record CM060990.1, read on the forward strand.
TCTGTCATTAAACAAACAAAACTCGTTTAAATAGACTGAACAGAGTTGCAAAGGGTTATCTTTATCTCAAAAGCAGTGATGATGTAACCTAAATTTCAGTTTTAACATCTGATCAGTATCTGAGCACATGAATACGGAGTGTTCTTGTGTTGACATTTCAGTAGTTCCATCCTGTATTATAGAAAAATTTTGCAGCTTAACATCTGCAATATGTTTTTGGAGTAAAGTGTGATACAAAATTCAATCCATTTTGTATGTCGTAACGAACCAACTTTAGGAATCACATTGCATCCATTTTTTGAGTTCATGATTATCTTTACACCTTAGTAATAGCAAGCTTTTAAAATTACTTTTGTCATTTGTGTGGCCACAGATTGAAATTTTTTATATTTGCCTAAATGGTGTTGCTATCATCCATTGTCATCATGAAGAAGCCATGAACTTAGATCTTCATTCAGTGGCAGAGGTGTTTATAAGCAAGAATGAACTCAAGCCCATTATTAATACATACCGCACCACAGGTGGTGGACATTAATACATGAAATCAAATGATAATTGGGAATGAAAAGTTCTAGACATAAGTTTAGGGTACTTCCCTGGCATTTGCCAGTTTTGCGGACTGAGGAGAATCTGGGGGGGGGGGGGGCGCCCTCGGTCAGGACAGTCCTGGCAGGATTTGAACCACAGACTTCCCATTTTGAGCCCATATCTTAACCTCGGCCATCCGTGCCAGTAGGAATGAACTGAGATGCAACACTTTTGACAAAAACGGTAAGGCAAAACTCAATAGAGCTTATTATGTTTCTTCAAACTTTAAATTAATAAACAATTTATTTAATTTTAAGACAATTTAAATCATCTGTATTATACTGTGATTAAATACCTTTTGCTTTAGTAATGGCACTAAAAGTGTATTAATACCTGACTTTATTGCACAAATCTGACCCCCCCCCCCAAATGTATAAGTTGGTGTATACGTCCAGAAGTCCTGGGTAGAACAGGATCCACTTGAGTATGGTGGCATCACATGGTTCAGCTAAATCTGCACCATCTCTACTGTCCTATCAGTATCTAAAAAGCAAAGTAACATAAAGCTGTATAGATACTGCTGCATTTGTGTGATGAGTCCATTATTCATATTAAAAGACATTTTTCCCCCCCTTGAAGTTTAACATCCTTTTATCCGGTGGGTGATATTGGAAGAAAAAGTTCACTTACAATAATAATAGCCATAACTTACTAGCATTATCTGGAACACATTCTCTGGTGCTTCATAAATGACACCCAGAATTTCAGATTCAGTTCAAAGAGATTGAGCAAACTTGTATAATAAGGTTCTTACACACCAAATTTAACACAACCATTTGACTCCTTTCAGGTAAATGGCAAAGCAGCTAATAGTGCCGATTCTGTTATTTTTGCAAAAGATTTACAAATATGGCTACAGATGGCAGCAAAGATTGGACATAAATAAATAAATAAAATCTGAAATACTCCGTCCCAGTGCCTAATTTCTTAAACCGGGACGTGTTTTACAAATTCTTACATTTATTACAAAACATTCTAATTACATTCCAATACATATAATTTTGTTTCTTCAGATTACTTATATACTAAAAAATATACATAAAAACAAAATATAAGCATATAAGTAAGATAAGAATAGGAATAAAATAAAAGGAAAGAAAGAAATAAAAGGCAGGTAAGATTAGGTAGTAAATAAAAAAAAAACAACATTAATACTCAACTCAATCATTTACTAAACTAATATACTACCTACTAATCTATATAATAAATTACTGGTATCCAGTATTAAGTTAGCTGGTATCCAGCTAACTTCTACGTAATATTCTTAATTAAACTTAAATTCCAACTAAGCTATTAATCTAAATACGTACTAAAATCGCTGTCTAATTGGCTACTAATCCACTAAACAATTCAAATTTCAACAAAGAAAAGATTGGACAACTCGAAAGAAGATAACTGATCATTGTCACATAGCCCAAGTTATAGCCATGAAAATCCATTGAAATTGTAAGAAATACATCCCCAAGCTATATTTGGGTGTAGGCTGCATGAACATTTCACGCAGCCCAAGCCCAACTCAGGCTTGGGCTTCAAAGTGTTAAGAGAGACAAAAGTCAGCAGAAAAACGTGTTTTGACTGGGGAAGGAAGGATGTACTTGAATATTGATTGGAGATAAACTGAACAAGTAATCATATATGCTGGACGACTTCTGCTTTTACCGTGTTATGATAAGTTACTGGGTATCAATGCTTCTATATGAATATGACTGTTCTTCTTGTCTCGCTTTATAACTTTTGTTGAGCTTTGGTTTTCTGCACGTTTTTCTCCATTTGTTTGTCCTGTGCTACAGTTTTCCATCCACTTAACTCCAATTTTCCATAAGTCTGTTGAAGCATTATCTAACCAACTCAGCTTTGGTCTTCCTTTCTTGCTTTGAGTATAACCTTCCTATTAGCATTTTTGTCTTTTTTTTTTGACCTACTTTTCTCTATTCTTTGTGTTTGTCCCAGCCATCTTTGTTCCTTTATAAATCTTACTGTATTTTGTTTTATGTATTAATTTATATACTTGATGGTTATATCTTATTCTCCAGCTCTCAACTGGACTGTCAATTCTCAGAATTTCCTTTAACTTGCCTCAAGATTTTTTCATCTCTTGCTGTCATGGTCTGCATTTCTGTAGCATAAATTTAAGTATTTTTCGTAAGTGTGATTATGATATAATTAATGTACTTACAACCTGTAAAATACACCTGACCACAACAGGTATTGGGTATTTGATGATCACAGTGAAAATGTCTCACACTTATAGTATTATTAATGTATTGTAATAGAAAAAACCCATATTAATATTATAAAGAGAGAAAATCTCTTCTGTGTATTTGTTTTTTTTATCTCGAAAAACACTTAAATTCTTTCACCACTGGAAAGCCTTATACTTTTTGATGGACACGGACTATACAGCACCTTCTAATTTCAATTCGTAAATTATTAAAAAACTAAAAAGGATTTACAAAGCCCGTATATTAGAATAAGAACACATTGGAGTTATAAAACCACATGCTTGCGAAAAAAGTTTTGATATTTTGTTGAGAATGCCATTGAATAAAAAATAGTTGTTACTCCACAGAAAATGTTTGCAAAATAAGACAAATGCCAAAGACATTTCATTTCTAGCAGTGTATGTAGATGGTCATGATTTAGCAACATTGACACAACAAAAGAGAATCATATCTGCTGATAACAATGTGATATATATGAGATACCAGTACACAATATTTTAATAACGTTCATGTAAGAAAGTTTTACTTTATTTCCTCCCTATGTTAATCGAGTTTGTTAGTAGGGTATGCTAAATGCTTAGAGAAAAAAAGTGTGCTTTTGCAAATCTCCCATATTTCAAGCCAGTACTTTAATGCTGATTCAGTTTTAAAGTTAAGCGTGGAATATATTGGAAGGTGCTGAGGTTAGAGCGGGTTGGGAATCGATTAAATACAGTAGAATGCTGACCTTTTTAGTCAGCATTGAAAAGCAATATAAGCTACCCCCAAGTACTTCACAGTATTTACTTTGTGAATATCGAAACCAGCAGAACTTTCACAGGTAGTGCATCTTTTGAAGTGACTAGATTATGGTAGTTATAATAAATATCTTGGGCATAGTGTCAGACAGACTCACTCTTGGTTATTCTGTCCCTCTAGCTCCTTTCACTTCAGCCCTTGGCAAGCAATCTCTGCCTTAAACTATCCCCCTTGTATAGGATCTGGGCTTAGATGACTCAGATCACTAAACTATAATGTAATGATAATATTGTATGAATGAATACATATTTGTTTCAACTATTAGGTAACAGAAATACTACTATTGCTTTTTTGACTGTACAAATCAACAGACTTAAAATTGTTCCATGAGTTGTATTAGTAATCCATATCTGCAATTAGTTTACAAATCAGTACACAAGTTGCTGATTTAGCTGGGTGCTCAGCAAGCTCAAACGCTGCAGTTATTGAGCAACTGGCCATTATCAGTGCTATTAAATCTAATATGTAAAGTTCTCTTTTGATCATCCTGTTTACTTATTTTTAATCTAAATCATATATTTTTTTAAGAAAATAAAATATGACAATTTTTCTATGTAAATTCTGGTTTGGGGTTTGAAAATCTTGTTAGACATCTTCCTAACTCACTTATAAAATGTGGCATTTATGTGAGCTTTCGTTTTTGTTGTTCTCTAATATGCATGTTTTCCCTTCTATAAACCTATTTGTTTATTCAGGGGACATCAGAGCGTGTATTTCCGATAATATTTCGGTATCACATTTTTGGGTTGAATACAGACCTTCCTTTGCCTACAATACAAAGCAAGGACATTGAAACGGCCTCATATTTTTTTTGTTAAATTCAAATTTGGCGACGATATTTACTTCAGCAACCGCTGGAGCGCGAATGTTTAATAATCTTGCATTTCATCCCTTATGACGTAGACATCAGCAGCAGAGCTATCTGCGCCCAAGCGGACGAACTACTGTATTTACAAAACAGCTCAGCCAGAGAGCGGTTCTTTCAGAGTGCAGCGGGAAGCAGTCAGTGAAAGATGTTACCACAGAGGAGAAATGTAGCAAGAGACACGAGGAAGACGTGTTCCTGCTCTGTAAGAGCTATGCAGGTGGCGTGGAATTTGAAAGTTCAACGCACATTTGGCAGGTAAATGATGATCAAATTTGTCACAGCACTTGCTTTTTTTTCTTTCATGTTCTTTCCCCTTTCAAATCTAAAGTTTCTTTCCTTGAAATATCATGATTTAAGATTTAATGACGTTTAAATCAGCATACTTAAAATGCGTAGAAATTAAGTGAAGTAGTAAAATGTTATTTTACTGAAATGCACAGCACTTCTTGAAAGTTTCGCTCACAGAATTATGAAATGCCTACTTCGAATTACTTGCGACTATACAATTTTTATTGGCTCCTAAGGGTTTCCTTATTAATTCCCGATTGAAATCACAGTTTTCTTTAAACAATATTCTTTCCTATCCTCCTTATGGCGCGTAAAATGAATGCGAGTGCCAGATGTGCTCTTGTTTTGTTGTATTTCTTGTTATTTAGCTGTTTTTAAAAGCTTCCTTCGTCGTATTGCTTAGTAGCTTGAAATTCTGTTAAGCTTATTTGTTCTAGTTCTACTTTAGATTTTAATGTTTTAATAATGGCAACCATTTGGATGTGTGCAAGATTAAATACGCAGAGTATATTATAAAGGAATATGCGTGTTCTTATGTTTGCGTCTAGGATAATATGAGAAATTACTCGACCGAGTTTAACAATTCCTTCGCTGTTTCTTTCAGGTGGTTATAGCGTTTCCAAATGTTTAGAATTGGGGAAGTTTAGGGAATTCTCCGTATCTGGAGTCCATTCCATTTTTAAATATTAATGTTAATGTATTCTTTTGGCGTCATAATGGCAGTGTGGGGGTGTTTTATAATATTCTAGGCAAATTTAAATATATTATATGCTTGCTGGGAAAAGCGGAAAATTTACATATTCTAAAAACTTAAAAGAGGTGATACTACTGTCTACAATAATACATAATATGCAGTCTTCTTTTTTTCTGAAAGAAACTTCCCTCCCTAAAGTTTCAGTTCGTGAACATTACACTTATCACGTTTTTTCCAATACAGTGTTAACAAAGCAAAACTAAAATTCCTCCATTTGGGAATATTTTTTCTGGCTTAACAAAATGTTTTAAGACTATGGTAACATACAGTTCTTGATATTCTGCCGAAAATCGACATCGGAGTGTTAAAAATGTCATTAAATTAATACAAATAGGTGAGATTTGTTTGATATTGATAATTCCTTTACTTGAAAACAATTTGCTTTAATATGGTAATTACCATATCAGCAACAGATCGATGTACCCAGCATCTAAAAGGATATTCAATTTCTCTTTGCTGTTGCTGCAACTCGAGTGAAAAAAAACTTAGATTAGTTATAACTGTCCGTGTAATTAGCAAATGTTTAATCTTAAATTGATTTATTTTCTATATTTAATGTCAGACAACTTGATCAGAGCTTGAAAAGTTCGTAATTATATTATAGTGTAATATGTCATATTGCACGTAATTAGGTAACTCTTAGGGATCCGAGATTTTCGCAGAATCAGATGGGAGAAGTTAATGGCAGCTTTCGGGTAGAAAAGGTGTTTCAGTAATAGAGCTTCAGCAAGCTGAAAATATATGATTTGGGACCTTGCTGTTGTTTTGAATGTAGTCTGCTCTGTCGTTGATCTTTAGAAACTGAGCATTTGGCAAAAAAATTAAATTGAGTTTTATTTATGGACGCTTTTTACTATTATGGTCCTTAGCGTCCCATTCTATATTGGGCGTGAAAAACCGGAAATTTTGCTCAGAGGCCTCTTTATCAGGCTTGAGGTTCTTTTACGTGCCGTAAATTTACGACACGGTTTTACTTCACTTCCGAAGGAAGGCATGCTAAGGATTTTTACGCTCGAAAAAATCCATCACCCTCCGCCGGGTTTGAACCCGGACTTAATGTTTGAGAATATTCGAAATGAACAATTCCATGGGAACAATAGTTCCAAAACTTTCCCAACTGCCGCTCCCCTTTGTAAGTTCTGTAATTTTTATGTTAAAATTTCTTTTCTCGTTAACACTTCTGTTTGAAAATCACGTAACATAAATGAGGTTTTCAAATCTCACATTAATACAATAACTTATTTTAACAAAACTGCAAGATTTTGGCTTAAACAGGAATGCAAGTTGAATAAATTGAGGTATACGTAAGATATGTTAAATATAAAACCACAACATTAATTCTGAAGTGCTGGCCCGAAGAAAAGCTTAAATAGTTTCCGGCAAGCTTTTATAATTATTTAGAAAATAGAGAGAGAGAGAGGTGCGTAAATAATTTTTTAGGATAGCTGAAGAAATGAAGAATGTCGGAAGAAATTCAAATGAGTGATACACATACATTTTTTTAAGTTGATGCGAAATAAGACAGTAAATATGCTTGTTTTTTATTTTCAAAACTTTGCAATATTGTGTTTTGTAAACATACGATATCTGCTGCACTGGAAAATAATTAAACACCTTTTTAAAAGTTCCAATGACCACTTTTAGGATAGTCAATAATAAGATAAATATTTTCATAAATACAAAATTAAACATAAATGTTCCATATTATATTCACTTAGAACTATTAGGCAAGGACTATGAGAACTTTGAAAAGGGTCGTCGATGCGTTGCCTCAAAATGTTAATAATAGAATCGTAGGGTTGCTTTTCCTCTGGCTTTTACTGTTAACCACAACGATGACTTCTTTATTTGAGCAATTCAGCGATGGACATTGACTCAGTGGAATTCGGGCGCCTATGACTGACTGGACCTTAATTGCTTGTGCTGCGACCCATGACCTTACAAAGCCCATGCGTTTTTCTAATGCTAACCTTAGACGTCGTGCTGCTGGGTTCAGCCATTAAACTAATTAAACACCACTTCTTGGGAGTTATTCCTAGTATTGTAGTTGCACACTCCTTAACTCCCCCACCACTAACATGTTGCGTAATCCCCAGTCCTCACTCCATTCATCGTCTCTGTAGACCTGTGGCGTCCAATAAGTAAGTTTCCCTATTTTATAAAAAAAAACATTACACACAATTGATCATGTTGAATTAACTTTATCTATATTGTACAATCCTTCTGTTACTTTTCTACATAGTCAAAATGTTTTTCCAAGCCGTTTTGGGGACGTGGCACAAGTTTTTCCAAGCCAGTGTTGTATCAGGTCGGGTCCTGCGCTCACAACCAGCTGTTCACTGATTTGACTTCATCATCGGTTTTAAAAGTGCTTACCTTTGAGTTGGAGGAACATGGGGCAAGCTCCGGTAAGTACGGAGGATACGAGAAAACTTGCAAGTTGAACAGCTGGTTACGAGCATAGGACCCGACTTCTGGTTCACTTCTGATTCATCTTCGTCACAGTGTTAAAGTGCTTACCTCCAAGATAACCTTTGAGTCAGGGGAACATGTGAAAATCACTTGGGAAAAGATCTGGTGAATATGGGGGATACGAGAAAACTTCCCAGTTGAATCTTCTGAGCTCCGCCTGGGTCAAGATTCAACTTGGAAATGTCTCATATCCTCCGTATTCACCGGAGCTTCCCCCAAGTGATTTTCACATGTTCCTCCAACTCAAAGGTAAGCACTTTTAACACCGATGATGAAGTCAAATCAGTAAACAGCTGGTTGCGAGCGCAGGACCCGACCTGATACAACACTGGCTTGGAAAAACTTGTGTCACGTCCCCAAAAATGCTTGGAACAACATGTTGACTGTGTAGAAAAGTAACAGAAGAATTGTACAATATAAATAAAATTAGTTCAACATGATCAATTATGTGTAATGTTTTATTATAAAATAGGGAAACTTACTTATTGGACGCCCCTCGTATGTATTTTATGGAAAGATAGAATCAGACTGAAAAATTCAATGCCCTAGCCGGGATTTGAACCAACTGAGCTACAATGGCAACATGCCGGTACGACATCAAACTTCCCACTTTTATCTCCTCTACAACGTACATAGTAGGTAGAGAAGCTATTGCATTCCATCAAAAAATTCAATATAGAGGTTTCACCGGAAATACATGTTTTGAGGCCCTTGAAAAAAAAAGCATTTTTAGAAAAAGGTTCACGTGTGTGTGTTTGTGAACATCATAACTCAAAAAAGAAAAGTCGGATAAATACCAAACTTGGTATTCAAATTCAACATCTTCCAAAGATACGACACGAAGATAATCAAGAAAATCCCCCAACCCCAAACTACTTTTACTTGGAATATCTTTTTTTTTTTGTATTTTCTGGAAAATGGTTCTATCGATTTTGATTGAAAGACCATATATTTAGTACATATATATGACAACATGTATATCTTAATTTCTCTGGGAATAGTCTGTGAAGTCCACTTTTCGTATAATCTTGTATAACTGATCAACGTTAAGCGATATACCAAAACGCACTGCACAAAAAATGAGATCTCTTTAAAACACGCAATTTATTCAAATAACTTTTTTATGTCAGCCGTTTCTGAGATATCCATTATTAACAATTCGAATTGTTTAATACTTTGTCATTCTTTCAAAGTCCTGTCGACATTCAGTTGTTTCTCGCAATTGCCTGGAATGATCATGGAATTTTAAGGTCAGCGTATGACGTCCAGTTCTTAAACATTTGACTATCGCTGTTCCTTTTGTATCTATAAGGAAATGTGAAATGTAGCTATTTCTGTAAAGATTTATCTCGATTAAAGTGAAGCAGATAACAAAATTAACTTTCATAAGAATAATTTGTATGCCCACTAATAAACGATAGAGGGTAGAGAGAGTAATGTGAATGTAACACAAGATTTTTCCGGTAAAACACAAGACGTTCTGAAAATCCATTTTGAGATAACATATCCGAATTGCGTCTTACAATCTCGCAAGTACTTTAAGTAGCAGTGTATGTTATCTCAAAATGAATTTGACAGCGCCTTGTGATTTACAGAAAAACTGTAAGACAGTTTGGGAATTTAATGTCGTATCATCATCATGATGCCATGGTAGCTCAATTGGTTAGAGCAGCGGCACGGAAAAGCCGAAGATCCGCGGTTCACATCCTGGCTAGGGCACTGGATTTTTCAGTTTGAGTCTACCTGTCTAACTTTATCCTACACACGACATGCGTGAGAGACCGTTCATGATTTTGGAATGTTTAATGTTTTACAATACTAAGTTGTACTGCTATGCAGTATTAAAACGAGCGCTCAAGAACTTCAACATACGATTTGTAGCACGTTTACACGCTGCAAGGACTTGCATCCACTTTGCCACTATCACAGTGTTGCCAAAGGCATTCCCATGCAGTACGCCAAAAATACTCCAATTTTGACATATATTTCTGTGGAAATAAGAAGATTAACAGAAAATATTTTTTTGAAAGAATATATTAAATCCAACTAAATGTAGAGCACAATAATCATTGCTTAATTGATGCGTGTTTTGGTATTATAAGTGCAAATATACGAATCATTACATTTTTATTTATGACTATAGAGCCCTTCGCACAGCAAAATGATATTGGACTTTTATTAGAATCAAGCGTGCTTTATCCCCTTCTATTATATAAATATCCACGTGCATACAAACCTCATGAAGCTGAAATTTGTCCTAGAATGGAGTTTTTCATTTACGATGGGTACGAATAACGCCTGGAATTAGGAGCTAAGATTCCTCCCGCACGCAGCAGTACTACCGGTTCGCATAAAGAGCCGGATCCGGGTACTCAAAACCAAGGGTTATGTGTTTATTTTATAGAATTTCATAACGTATATGAAAGCGTGAGGTATATATTGCGCCATTGTCAAATCGCGGCCCCAGTCTATATTCTCAGCTCGAATTAATACACTGCCGTTTGTGAAAATTGCAACACCAAGAAGGAAACGCATGAATTCAATGAATTTAATACCACAGGTTAGGTACATGACAAGTAACAAATGATAAACTTTTCAAATCTATACATGACCTTTGAGCCCTAATATTCAGTATTTGGTGTGGCCTCCATGCGCTGCAACTAGAGCTGCTATACGTCGTGGCATTGAATCAAAAAGGTTTTGAATAAGTTCCTGAAAGATTTCCCTCAACGCAGTTTGTATTCGAGCCCACAAATCCATGACACTGGTTACTGGAGGACCGTGACGCACCAGGTACCGACCAACCATATCCCAGACATGTTCGATGGGTGAGATGTCAGGCGAACGTGCTGGCCAGGGAAGCAATGGTACCCGTCGCTCTTCGAAGAAGGCTTGTACATTCCTCGCAATATGTGGCCGGGCATTGTCCTGTTGAAATGTGGCCTGTGTAGATGCCTGAAGCAGGGAAGTACCTCAGGCTCTACAACCACCGTTAGGTACCGGTTGGTGTTCAAAGTGCCCTCAATTCGTAGGAGGCGAGATCGCTTGTTGCAACCAATGGCGCCCCAAAACCATCACACCTGGTGTTTGTCCGCTATGCCGCTGAACAGTGCAACCCTCCAGGTTGCGCTCACCACGGTACCGCCGGACACGTATGCGGCTATCACTGTAAGACACGTTGAAGCGGGACTCGTCCAAAAAAACTACATTTTGCCACTCAGCACCCAGTGACAGTGTTCACGTGCCGATTGCAGTCGGAGGAGCTTGTGGTTTCTGGACAATGGAAGCCGACGTAATGGCATGCATACAACCAGTGCAACCTGCAGCAGACGGCGACGAACCGTTGATGCAGATAAGTTCACACCTGTTGCAGTGCTCCAACATCGAGCCAACACTGTGGATGAAGCTGTACGGTCCGTTATGGCCATGCTGACAAAATGACGGCCATCCCGTGCTGTGGTCATGTTCCGTGGTCCAGTACTCGCTCTTCGCTGCGTACGACCTTCATCTATCCACTGCTTCCACACACTCATCACTGTCGTAGCAGCATGCCCTGTACGAGCCGAAATGTCACGGTATGACAAACCCGCTTCCCGGAGACCGATCATTCTGCCCCGTTCGAACTCACTCACATGCCGATATGGCTCCCTTTGATGTCGACGAGGCATACTGACAGTCACTATTGTTTCCACCTTGTTTGACAGCTCTGCACTGACTACACTGGGCGCAACACTGACCTTGTCGGACCGACACGAGAGCGTTCTGCTCGGCCTACGTGTATCCCACCTCTCTGCAAACCTAATCACTTATTGCTTGCACACTCTTCTACACTTCCACCAAGTTTGGAGTTATTCGGAAAATTCTTTCTTGGTGTTAGACTGAAGTCCATGGAGGCTCGTTAATAACCATTTTTTAACGATCGCGTGTTTTCTGCTTACGGATTAATGGCATTTACAATGGAAACAGAGTTATAAATCCCATAGATATTCGTGGTTTATAGTTTCCATGCCGAGCTGTAATACAGTGCGTTTCTCTCACACTTGAAGTACGTAAATTAGCTCCACGCTTGGGACACCAGTTTGAAGTAGGATGTTTTTACGTAATATATTTTTTACGTAACTTGAAGATCGTTATTTAGCTCCACGCTTGGGACGCCAAACTTGAAATAGGTTGTTTGTTTTCGTAATAAATTACGTAAATTATTTTATCTGCCCGCAATTGGGAGCCAAATTGTAGTAGTTGTTGTTTTCTTCTACTGTTGATGTTTTACTGTTGTTGTTGTTAGCCACACGCTTGGAAGCCAACTTGATGAAGTGTGTTGTTACCTAATATTACTTATGTTTACATAAACTTGAAGAAATGTTTTATGTAATAATAATTGCTTTATGTAGTTTGTAACACGCTTTGGGCGTCGGTTTAAATTTTTATGCTTACGTAATATTACTGTTTGAATTTGCCTCGGCTGCGTCAGTCTTACTTTAGAGTCATGTATCTTAGCTAGGGCGCGGTATGTCAATGATTGTAGACATCACAGAATTAAACTTTTAAATTAACTTCTTTTATTTATTCTCACATATTTATAAACCACTACACTTTTTAAAGAACTGTGAGAAACTTTTATACGTTCACTTAGCGCGTATATCTGTTTTTACTAATCACTCGTAGAGAACACATTTTCCCATCTGTACTCTATCAAGTCTCGCCAGCAACTGAGTAACACTCAACAGTTAAAATCTGTAAGCTTCGGTAATGCAAGTCTCTGATTGGCTAATTCTAGTCCAATAGAATTTCTGTATTTAACTTAAAACTTTTCTTTGCTGTTGATTGGGTAATTTTAAAAACTGTCACTGAAACTACGTCATCGTCGCTCTAATCATGACCAGTACATTTCAAACTCTAAACACATTATTGCTACAAGTTTACCTCATTATTACTCATTGTTAACTACTTAAAACTTATTATTCTCACAGCTCCTGCATTATTAGTATATGTAAAGTATTCACATAACATTATTAAAATATGTTTACAATAAAATAAGCATTTACAATGACTGTTACATACAATTTAAATAATTATTACATATATATTGTTTCAAGGCGGACTTATTGAATTTACTTTTATATAAAATACAACTGAAATTATTCAGGTATTAAAATACTGCCTCACACTGCGGCCACCGTTCGGCGGCTCGCGCGCCGGTCGTCTCTGCTCGATCTACCGCCAAAAGAGGTATAATATCCCCGCAACCGCATCAGGTACAGTTACAATTACAATGATAATAAGTACATACCTGAGATGTTGGAAATGCCTTATCTATCCACACGTTTCTGGCATCTTCTCAAGAAAGTTTTATTCACACTCGAGAGCTCAATATCCGAAAGTGAGCGAATTTCTCACCTGATGTTTTCTTTTAGTAATTCCAATGTATGGGGTTTGTTGCACACACTTTATTTTTCAAGTATCCCCATAGACAAAAAATCGCATATATTTAAATCAGGGAATCGTGAGGACCATAATCCTTTACTAATTAGCCTATCTTAAAAAATTCCCGAATTAAATTAAAATACTCATCGGCCGTATGCACGGTAGCAGTCTTTTTCATAGCACAGCTGTTCAAAAAATGTTTGAGTCTGATGGGATGGCTCAGGCGGCAACGTCTGTGGCCCGCATTCGGGAGATCCTGGGTTCGATTACCATGGCCATGGGGTTTTTCGTGGTTTTCGTCTGGTCGCCTAGGCGAATGCTGGGGTGGTGTATTCTACCACGATTTCTGCTTTCCCTCATTTCCTGTCATTTCATCCTTCTTCCTTTCATCTTTTAGGCAGCGTCTCCGGGTTTCGTAGTTAGTCTGATGGTAGGCAGAGTGCATGGTCGCTGCGTTTTGGGAACATTTCTCCCCGCCAACGACAGGTCGTGTTAGCCTGCCTGCAGGGGCCGCTTCGTCATCCTCTCGCGTGACTCCGCGTCTACTGGCCGAGTGCGGCTGTTTCGAACTGGAAATGATAGGGATTTCCGTCTGCCTGCGGACCTGCAGCTCCTTCACTTCATCCCTGCCTCCCAGGGGGTGTAGCTACAAGACCTAGTTGGTCGCAGTAGCGAGGTGTCCCCCTCCGATTAACACCTCGTACCTCATACGAAGACCCAACGGTGGCTGAATAACCGAGCATACACACGTCTCACATCTCTGTGTATATCTTGCCTATTCGCTATCAGGCGTTTATCTCTTCGGTATAAACCTTTCACGTCCTTCTTGTTACCTTTAATTAGAAATTTAAATAAGAAATAAGGTAGTTTAACTGCTAGTCCCGTTTACGAAATTCTACTTAAAATAATTAATTTTATTCTTCTGCATTTCCTTCAGCTTTTAAATAGGATACCTATTTTACTTTATGAATGCTTGATAAGCAATTGAACTTTTATGTATTTATTGGGCGCTGTTGCCAAAAACTCCTTGCATTTCAAAGCGTCCCCCCTTTCTTTTAAATATCTGTGAAAGGTAGAAAGAATTGTTCATAAACTTTGAATTTATCCCTCGAGATCTATCTTTGGTTTAAAGGATGGAGTATACAGGGTGGACCATTTAAGTTGAGACTCTACAGTATCTCCAAAACTAAGTGTTGTAGAAAGAAACGTCTTGAATAAACGTCTTATGGGGGGAAGTAAATGCCATTAGTCGTGTTTTATTTAGAGGAAGATGTGATGGTCATTTTAGGGTCAATTTATTTTTTTTAAATGGGAACCTACATTTTTATGTTGTTTTCTCACTCCTCATAAAAACTAAACAACGTTTGTATAAAGCACTTTGCAATTGTTCTTACACCAACGTAAATAACAACGAAAATTCTGAATGGCTGTGTACGAAGAGCGCAATGAGTGGCTGGACCTTCCAAGGATGGACACTTTAGGGTCATTCAGAATTTTCGCTCTTATGCACATTGGTAAGAACAATTGCAAGGTGCTTTATACAAAAGTTGTTTAGTTTTTTTTATGAGGAATGAGAAAACAATATACAACATGTAGTTTCGCATTTAAAAAAAGTAAATTGACCCTAAAATGACCATTATAACGTCCTCCAAACAAAACATGATTAATGGCATTTACTTTTCTCCATAATATCAAGAAACTTTTATCAAAGACATTTCTTTCTACAATGCTTAGTTTTAGAGATATTGTACAGTTTCAACTTAAATGGTTCACCCTGTATACTACTCCTACACGGTGTTTTAATTTAAAATCTGAATACGATTGTGGAGGGTAATAATAGTACAATGTGCATCGTAGCTGTAAGCACATGCTGTCATAAACATTACTGTGGTAATAAATGCGATTTGGAGACCACACTCTCGCACCTGTATACGGTGTAGCATAAAACAGAAATGCACACGATTGCAACATTTTGGATTTAACGCTGCGAAGCATGCACTTAAAAGTCAGGACTGTACGATTTGGAATAGATTCTTGCACGTGTTTAATGCCTAGCATAAAACAGTAGTACACGAGTGCAGCGTCTTAGCTTTAACACCGAGAGGCATGCACCTAACAGGCAGAACTGTAAGATTTGGAGAACAGATTCCTGCAAGTGTTAAAGGTCTAGCTAAAACGGAAGTGCAATCTTAGCTTTAACACAGAGAGGCATGCACCTAACAGTCAGGGCTGTAAAATTTGGAGAACAGATTCTCGCAAGTGTTAAAACGCAAGCGCAATCCTAGCTTTAACACTGAGAGGCATGCACCCAACAGGCAGAATTGTAAGATTTGGAGAACAGATTCCCGCAAGTGTTAAAGGTCTAGTATAACACACAAGTGCAGTAATACTGCTAGGCGTGCATGCTAGCCTCTAGTTCCCGAGGTGGCGGCTTCAAACCCGATGGAGGGCAATGGATTTGTTTCGGGTGTAAAAATCCTTAACATGGCTTCCTTCGGAAGGGAAGTAAAGCCGGTGGTCCCGTGTCGTAGATTTACGGCACGTAAAAGAACCTCAAGCCTGATAAAGAGGCCTCTGAGAAAAATTACCGGTCTTTCACGCTCAGGACCACGGCAGTTAAAGAGGGTCCATAAGTAAAACTGAATTTAATTTCTTAGCAGGCAGGACTGTAAGATTTGGAGAATAGATTCCCGCAAGTGTTAAATGTCTAGCTAAAACGGAAGTATAATCTTAGCTTTAACACTGAGAAACATGCACCTAACAGGCAGAACTGTAAGATTTGGAGAACAGATTCCCGCAAGTGTTAAATGTCTAGCTAAAACGGAAGTGCAGTCAAAGGTTTAAAACTGCGAGGCATGCACCTAACAGGTAGGACTGTAAGATTTGAAGAACAGATTCTCACACGTGTTAAAGGTGTGGTATAAAACAGAAGTACAATAATACTGCTAGGCATGCATACTAGCCTCCAGTTCCCGAGGTCGCGGGTTCAAACACGGCGGAGGGCAATGGGTTTTTTTTCGGCCGTAAGAATGCTTAGCATGACTTCCTTCGGAAGGGAAGTAAAGCCGGTGGTACCGTGTCGTAGGTTTACGGCACGTAAAAGAACCTCAAGCCTGATAAAGAGGCCTCTGAGCAAAATTACCAGTCTTTCACGCCCAATATAGAATGGGACGCTAAGGACCACAGCAGTTAAAGAGGGTCCATAAATCTCAATTTAATTTCTTTGCGAGGCATGCACTTAACAGGCAGGACTGTAAGATTTGGAGATCAGGTCCTCACACGTGTTAAACGTCTAGCGCAGCGATGCCCAACCGCAGACGAACCTCCATCCACCCGCTCCGGCATGTTAATGTGAGCATTTAAGCCTGCTTTACGTTGCAAAAATGGGCCATGTTTTCCGAGTTTCATGGTAGCTTGAATCAACTGTCATATTCTTTAAATACAGAGTGAGCCAAAAGACTCCGAACCGCCTGCGCGGTGTTTTTCCTGTCTGCGTCCTCGGCGCTCGTTGCCGCCTGCCGCTATCATAGAAAGGCGCGGATGAAACCGTACAACATTTTTAAAACTACTTTTAAAGGCTTTACTTACCAACTTTACGAAAGGAGATGCTGAAACTGGCCACCGCCGTTGTCCATGCATTTTTGGCACCTCTTTAGGAAACTATCCATCACTCGCCGTACTTCACGTTGAGAAATTTCCTGGTGGATATTTTGCTTTAATTCTTCCTGGGTGTGTGGGTTTGTCTTGTATACTTTATGCTTTAAGTTACCCCGGAGGGGTATTTTATGAACAATATTACCGGCTGCGCAGTATTTTTCCACTGGGCGTGTGGAAATATGATAAAACATGATAACGCACTGCTGTTATAAACAAAGTTTATATTATACACACAGCGTGTATTTATTTATGATTCGTATGTGTTAACTCGGTCAGCTCGCCAAGTCAAAGTACGCTTTGCAGAAAGATTTCCAGGTGTAAAAGTTCCAGGCCATACAACAATCCATGGACTTTACAGTAAATTTCAGGACACAGGAAGTGTTCAGGCTAAGACATCTAAAAGACGGCGTTCGGTTCTTACCAAAGAACCATTGGACGACATTGGTCATCGTTTGGAAAATTCCCCCCAAGAATTCCATGATAGATAGTTTCTTAAAGAGGTGCCAAAAATGTATGAACAACGACGGTGGCCAGTTTCAGCATTTCCTTTCATAAAGCCTTTTAAAAGTAGTTTTAAAAATGTTATACGATTTCATCCGTGCCTTTCTATGATAGCAGCAGACGGCAACGAGCACCAAGAACGTGGACAGGAAAAACACCGCGCAGGCGGTTCGGAGTCTTTTGGCTCACCCTATATATTTAATACAATACCTCATGGATATCGTGCCATTTGTACCTCACATATCTCCTAGTGACTTCTGGCACATCTTATTTTTTAACAAGATTATCGATATTTGCCACCAATGGTGACGTACAGTCTTATAAGACTTACCAAGTGATCGTCGCTTATCCTATTACGATATTGGTGTTTAATGTAATTCATTTTGGAAAACGTTTGCTCGCAAATGTATGTGGATCCGAAGATTGCCATTACATCTAATGCAAACAGACGTAACCGTGGAAATTTATCACACGACAGTGATTTAAAGAGTTCGTGCCCTTCTTTATTAGGAGACTTAATTGTAGTAGAATTCTCAGTGGCGTAGGTAAGGGTAGACTTTGAGACTGAGTCCACCTAAATAAATTGCCAAGAAAATAAGTAAATTTTTAAACATATAAATAAAGACAGCTTCAAACAAGTGATGAAAAACTAATTAATACAATCACCTTCACCACTGCTTACCCCAACGCCCCAACTCCTGCTGCTAAGTGTCAGATTGTAGTGCTGCGTACTTAGGCAGCTTCAGAATCTCATGATGCGGCAGCAAAGTCGAGTAGAGACTGGGATGGCTGAGCGAGTGCAAGTCTCATCAAGAGTGGACTAAATTTTGACCTCTCGTTGCAGGAAGACATGACTCTATTTTGTTGTGCATTAAGGACACAAAGGCAGCAGCAGAGACTTAACACGTTTAACGAGGTGTTTAGTGTCTGTGTACCTGCTCTCTCCAAGGTTCGGAAACAGGACAATAGGGGTTGTAGACAAGGGTAGGGCTGGGGAGTGTAACACAAACATTTAATTCCTCAGTTATTGGTGAACCAGCATTATGTGCGTCCAACCGTGTAATGCAGTAAAGTGTTAATTTTACGTAAACCTGTGTATTGTTTTCATTGTGCGTGTTTTATTTATAATTTTAGAAATATGGACAATTCCATAGATTTAGTGGATTACTTATTAAAAACTCAGTTTTCGATTCTATCCTATGAGAAAAAGTGTGAACTTAAAGGCAAAAGACCAATTCCTAAGCTTGGCATTGTCTTCCAGGAAAAGAACCAAAAACGGACATTTCAAACATCCTGGTACAGTAAATTTAATTGGTTAACTGGTAGTTACATTCGTAACAAACTGTGCTCCTTCGTATGTTTGCTTTTTGGCGGGGAAAAGGAATGGAGTGTTGAAGGAATATCAAATATTAAAAACGCTGAAAGAAAAACTTGCAATAAAAATGACTGAAGCTTATATACAAGAAAATCTAAGTGAGTAACCACATTGTTTTCATGATTTACAAAAATAACAATGGTTTGTAGGCATTTTGTAAAGTTACACCTAACGCTATATTTTTATAATCTAGTTTAGTTTAAAATGTATGTTCAGTCGATTTGGGCAATTAGTAATGACTAGTAAACAAACAACAACAACAAATAATAATAATAATAATAATAATCGAATCGTAATAGAGAATTCACACTACTTTATGAAACACTAATAAAATCTAGTATACCCAGGACTCAGTATCAAGAGGTCACTGAGAATTCTGCAACTCAAGTAGTTCCATTTGGAGATTATGTGCCTCAGTGCAAGGGAAATTCAGAGAGGTGTTAAATGGGCGAATTTTCCAGTTCAGCATTATTTGGTCGGCAAATTGTGATTCAAAATTGGCATATAATTGATCAATGTGTTTGTTTAGAAGAGTAACTTGTATAGTGAGACCGAATCCAAGCAAGGAAAATTGTACAGGTCTCCAACTTCCAGCTGATCCAGCAAAGAGAGAGCTTCGCCATCAACGTGTTAACGGCGTCAAGATCCACTATTGTTTTATCTTTACCCTGCAAGGTTGTATTCAAAACATCCAAATGTTGAAATAAATCTGTTAGAAACGCAAGGTCACATAGCCATTGTCATTGAGTCAGTTTCAATAGTTCATTCCCCTGCAAGAAATAAACACAATAATTACTTCCTTAAAATAATAACCAGAAATACACACACACACACACACACACACACACACACACACACACACACACGATTTGCATGAATATTAAGAATCATTAATGCCTACCTGTTCTTTCTCGCTACGTAATTGGAAAAAACGTGTTAACATGACGCCTCTACTCAACCATCTTATTTGACAATAATATGGTACTTGTGAATATACAGATCACAGTTTTTATAATAATTCTTTGAATTGTCTATAGCGGAGGAGGCTAGAGTTAATGGAATTTACACACACTTCACTACAATGGACATAAAATTATTCAGGGTAATTGACTTAGCACATAACCGCTTCCCTACGAATTATACAATGGATACGTAACAGTTCCGAAGTTACACCAATATCCTGTAAAAATTGACTCAGCCTATCAATAAAAACCATTTCCTTGCCCTTTCATAAATGGCAAGTTGCGTCGGTTGCGACACTGACAAGTTTAGTCCAGGGAAGCTCATATTTGCACCCAACATTATGAACAGCAGTGAATATGTCTTCGCCGCAGGGTAGTTAAATTATATTCGAACCCACTCGCGGCCTCTCTCTACTGCGCGAGACAACCGGCAGTCGCCGGGGAAATTACGCCGGCAGAGGCGGACTAAAATCCTTACAAATAGATGTTGGAAATGTTGACCTTCTGCTCTCAAACAGGCAGCATATCTCGTGTAAATATTCTCGCCCACACTCTCCGAAGCTCAGCAGCAGGAATTCTTGTGATGTGTGCCAGGATTGGAACGATGCACTTTGTCTTTTGAAGAACCCCATAAATAAAAATCACAACTCGTTAGGTCAGGAGAACGAGGGGACCACAAATCAACACTAATTATTCTGTCATCAAACATCTCTTTTATTGCATGTAATGATTCGGCAGCCGTATGTGCTGTTGCAGAGTCTTGCTGAAACCAACCATACGATTTCTCTTCTTCTGTCAAGCGATTGCAAAATGGCTTCAGAATTAACCTCCGATATCGCTCTGCATTTATTGTTTCATCAAAGAATATGGATAATAGGGCCCATTGTACAAGAAATCATAAGAATTCCTGCTGCTGAGCTTCGGAGAGTGAGCGAGAATATTTACACGAGATATGCTGCCTGTTTGAGAGCAGAAGGTCAACATTTCCAGCATCTATTATAAGGTAAGGATTTTAGTCCGCCTCTGCCGGCGTAATTTCTCCGGCGATTGCCGGCTGTCTCGCGCAGTAGAGAAAGGCCGCGAGTGGGTTCGAATATAATTTAACTACCCTATACATCTAAAAGCTCTTCAAAAACGTTTAAGTCAACATCAATCCCTCTCGAAAGTATTGCTAGTTGAGCTCCATTGTATCTGTCTGCAGTGCCATCTAACGCTAATGAAAAACAAATTAGCGATTTTATTTTCCCCTGCAGTTGTTCTTCTATATCGCATCCCAGTTCCTCAGTCTCCTTCTAACAGTATTCCCAGAAAGGCTTAACGAGTGAAAAGCGTTTATAAAATTAGAGCAAATTTCTTCAGCCGCCGAAATTACACATTCTTTTATGAACTCTCCTTCATTTAATGGTTTCATATTTTTTCTACTTGTTCCGCAATTTAGTCCTAGGATATTTCCGATGTTCGGAACTTGATCAGTAGATCCTTTCACAATCTTTAATTTTTATAATCTAGCTTCGCCTACAAATGAAACAAATAGAGCATTATACAAGTGCAAAAATAAACAAACAAAATCAAAGCTTCCAGTGCTATTTGAATACTGTTAAATGTCATACTTGAAAGAACGTGTTGTCCGTGGTCAGAATTATGATACCTTTCGAAATGTCGTTTGATATTCAATTGGGAACAACTTCAAATATTTTGCACAAATTAAACATCTTACTTGGTCGTTTTCTTGGACACAAAAATATTCCACTTCCCATGATTGATGAAATAAACATCTGGACATCTTAGGATATGTCAACGCAAAACGTGACCTCACAAGGCCTCGTCACTGCGGCTGAACCTTGTGAATGGTATCATAAATATGACATCGAACAGCTAACAGGCTAGCATGTCCGTTGGACCTTTCCCCTCACGTCAAGGAGGCGCAGTTGTTCAGAGTCCAAAGTTCACTAACTCGCACGGGTTACGTTGGGCTTGCCTGGGACTCTAGCGTAAAACAAAAGCGCTAGTGTTGGCTTTAACACTGAGAGGCATGCACGTACAGTAAGGTCTTTAAGATTTGGTGCACGTGTTAGAGATCTAGCATAAAACAAAAGCGAAGTGTTGGCTTTAACACTGAGAGGCATGCACCTAACAGTCAGGTTCTTAAGATTTGGTGCACGTGTTAGAGGTCTAGCATAAAACAAAAGTGCAGTCTGGCTTTCACATTGCGAGGTATGCATCTAACAGTCAGGTATTTGGGATTTGGTGCACGTGTTAGAGGTCTAACATAAAACAAAAGTGCAGTCTTAGCTTTAACATTGCGAGGCATGCACCTAACAGTCAGGTCTTTAAGATTTGGTGCACGTGTTAGAGGTCTAGCATAAAACAAAAGCGCAGTGTTGGCTTTAACACTGAGAGGCATGCACCTAACAGTCAGGTCCTTAAGATTTGGTGCACGTGTTAGAGGTCTAGCATAAAACAAAAGTGCAGTCTGGCTTTCACATTGCGAGGTATGCATCTAACAGTCAGGTATTTGGGATTTGGTGCACGTGTTAGAGGTCTAACATAAAACAAAAGTGCAGTCTTAGCTTTAACATTGCGAGGCATGCACCTAACAGTCAGGTCTTTAAGATTTGGTGCACGTGTTAGAGGTCTAGTAAAAACAAAAGTGCAGTCTGGCTTTAATATAGCGAGGCATGCACCTAATAGTCAGGTCTTTAAGATTTGGTGCACGTGTTAGAGGTCTAGTATAAAACAAAAGTGCAGTCTGGCTTTAACACTGAGAGACATACACCTAACAGTCAGGTCTTTAAGATTTGGTGCACGTGTTAGAGGTCTAGTAAAAACAAAAGTGCAGTCTGGCTTTAATATTGCGAGGCATGCACCTAACAGTCAGGTCTTTAAGATTTGGTGCACGTGTTAGAGGTCTAGTATAAAACAAAAGTGCAGTCTGACTTTAACACTGAGAGGCATGCACCTGACAGTCAGGTCTTTAAGATTTGGTGCACGTGTTAAAGGTCTAGTATAAAACAAAAGTGCAGTCTGGCTTTAATATTGCGAGGCATGCACCTGACAGTCAAGTCTTTAAGATTTGGTGCACGTGTTAGAGGTCTAGTATAAAACAAAAGTGCAATTCTTGGCTTTAACGCTGAGAGGCATGCACCTGACAGTCAGGTCTTTAAGATTTGGTGCACGTGTTAGAGGTCTAGCATAAAACAAAAGTGCAGTCTGGCTTTAATATTGCGAGGCATGCACCTAACAGTCAGATCTTTAAGATTTGGTGCACGTGTTAGAGGTCTAGTATAAAACAAAAGTGCAGTCTGACTTTAACACTGAGAGGCATGCACCTGACAGTCAGGTCTTTAAGATTTGGTGCACGTGTTAAAGGTCTAGTATAAAACAAAAGTGCAGTCTGGCTTTAATATTGCGTGGCATGCACCTGACAGTCAAGTCTTTAAGATTTGGTGCACGTGTTAGAGGTCTAGTATAAAACAAAAGTGCAATTCTTGGCTTTAACGCTGAGAGGCATGCACCTGACAGTCAGGTCTTTAAGATTTGGTGCACGTGTTAGAGGTCTAGCATAAAACAAAAGTGCAGTCTGGCTTTAATATTGCGAGGCATGCACCTAACAGTCAGGTCTTTAAGATTTGGTGCACGTGTTAGAGGTCTAGCATAAAACAAAAGTGCAGTCTGGCTTTAATATTGCGAGGCATGCACCTGACAGTCAGGTCTTTAAGATTTGACGCACGTGTTAGAGGTCTAGTATAAAACAAAAGTGCAGTCTGGCTTTAACACTGAGAGGCATACACCTAACAGTCAGGTCTTTAAGATTTGGTGCACGTGTTAGAGGTCTAGTATAAAACAAAAGTGCAGTCTTGGCTCTAACACTGAGAGGCATACACCTAACAGTCAGGTCTTTAAGATTTGGTGCACGTGTTAGAGGTCTAGTATAAAACAAAAGTGCAGTCTTGGCTCTAACACTGAGAGGCATACACCTAACAGTCAGGACTGTGAGATTTGGTGAACAGATTTTTGCAGGTGTTAAAGGTCTAGCATAAATCAAAAGCGCAGTCTTGGCTTTAACATTAAGAGGCATGCATGTAACAGTCAGGTCTTTAAGATTTGGTGCACGTGTTAGAGGTCTAGCATAAAACAAAAGTGCAGTTTTTGGCTTTAACATTGCAAGGCATGCGCCTAACAGCCAGGTCTTTAAGATTTGGTACACGTGTTAGAAGTCTAGCATAAAACAAAAGCGTAGTCTTGGCTTTAACACTGAGAGGCATACACCTAACAGTCAGGATTGTAAGATTTGGAGAACAGATTGTTGCACGTGTTAGAGGTCTAGCATAAAACAAAAGCGCAGTCTTGGCTCTAACACTGAGAGGCATACACCTAACAGTCAGGACTGTGAGATTTGGAGAACAGATTGTTGCACGTGTTAGAGGTCTAGCATAAAACAAAAGCGCAGTCTTGGCTCTAACACTGAGAGGCATACACCTAACAGTCAGGACTGTGAGATTTGGAGAACAGATTGTTGCACGTGTTAGAGGTCTAGCATAAAACAAAAGCGCAGTCTTGGCTCTAACACTGAGAGGCATACACCTAACAGTCAGGACTGTGAGATTTGGAGAACAGATTGTTGCACGTGTTAGAGGTCTAGCATAAAACAAAAGCGCAGTCTTGCCTCTAACACTGAGAGGCATACACCTAACAGGCAGGACTGTGAGATTTGGAGAACAGATTGTTGCACGTGTTAGAGGTCTAGCATAAAACAAAAGCGCAGACTTGCCTCTAACACTGAGAGGCATACACCT
Organism: Deroplatys truncata; assembly: GCA_030765065.1. Classification (NCBI taxonomy): domain Eukaryota; kingdom Metazoa; phylum Arthropoda; class Insecta; order Mantodea; family Mantidae; genus Deroplatys; species Deroplatys truncata. The sequence continues at coordinate 681,204,210 of CM060990.1, forward strand.
AACAGTCAGGACTGTAAGATTTGGAGAACAGATGTTGCACATGTTAGAGGTCTAGCATAAAACAAAAGTGCAGTTCTTGGCTTTAACATCGCGAGGTATACACCTAACAGTCAGGACTGTGAGATTTGGAGAACAGATGTTGCACATGTTAGAGGTCTAGCATAAAACAAAAGTGCAGTTCTTGGCTTTAACATTGCGAGGTATACACCTAACAGTTAGGACTGTGAGATTTGGAGAACAGATGTTGCACATGTTAGAGGTCTAGCATAAAACAAAAGTGCAGTTCTTGGCTTTAACATTGCGAGGTATACACCTAACAGTTAGGACTGTGAGATTTGGAGAACAGATGTTGCACATGTTAGAAGTCTAGCATAAAACAAAAGGGCAGTTCTTGGCTCTAACACTGAGAGGCATACACCTAACAGTCAGGACTGTGAGATTTGGGGAGCAGATTCTCGTAAGCGGTTTCCCTGGCAACTCTGACGTCTTGATTGACGGATATAGGCTCTCTGATCTCATGGAGTGCGGAGCTATAGTGGTACTGTTTAATACCTGTTCTTACTACATACGGCACCACAGGGGATGACATTGATGATACATGAAATGAAATTATATTTAGCAAAGGAAATGTTCCAAGACTAAGCTTAGGATACTCCCAACCATTTGCGAGTTATGAAGACTGAGGAAAACCGTGAAAAATCTCAGCCAGGGAGGACGGGACTAGTGGGTCTCTTTAGTACACACAATTTCACTATAATGAATTTTTTATGGCATCGGCCATTTCCGAAATATCCGCTGTTTCCTGTACTATAATTTTCACTTTCTCTAAGCGTGCCTAGTAGAAGGAGGTAGAATTGAATTGTATTCCGCTTTAAAATTGAAAATCGAGATTTCACCCGAAATATGTCTTAAGACACCATGAATCCAAAGAAAAGCATGTTTAGGTAAAGGTTCGTATGTGTGTGTGTCTGTGAACAGCATGGCTGAAAAAACGAAATATCAGACAAATACTTGGCTAAGTTCATTATCCACCAAAGGTGTGACACAAACATTTTTAATAAAATGCCTCCACAGCCTTTACATGACAATTTTTTGATTAACTGTTTATTTTCTCATAAATGACTATAATTATTTTGATTAAAATACCATGTATTAAATTTATTTAGATATAGATATGATAGGATATAAGATCCTCCATTTTCTGGAAGACTTGTGAAGTCTACATTCTGAAATAATTTTGAATAAACTGGTAGACAAAAGAGATAGACAAAAACTTACACGCAGAAACTGTAGATCCCTTTAAAGTACACAATTTAATGAAAGTAACTTTTTGTGGCATTTCCAAGATGTCCATTATTGGTTTGAATTCTTCTGCACTTCAATTTTTAATTTCTCTAACATGTAGCAAGTAGGTAGAGAAAGTATAGCATTCCACCTAAAATTTTTATATCGATATTTCACCGGAAATACATGTTTTGACGCCCCTTGAATCCAAAAGGAAACATTTATTTTTAGATAAATGTCCGCGCACGCGCGTGTCTGTGAAAAGTGTAACTCATAAACGAAAAGTATGTTAAATGCCAAACTTGGTGTGTAAGTTCAATATCTACCAATAATGTGACACTTAGATTTTTAATAAAATTTCCCATACCAAACTATCCTTTACATGGAAGTGTTTTACTTCTATTTTTTTTTTATTTTCTCATAAATGGCACTAGTGGTTTTGATTAAAATACCGTATATTTAAGATATTTCCTTGAGAAATGAAATATATATGTGTACAGGGTGGACCATTTTAAGTTGAGACTACAATGTCTCCAAAACTAAGCGTTGTATGTTTTTTCTCATTAGAAATGGTTTATAAAAAACTGTTTATTTTGCGATGAGGAATAAGGAAACAAAATAAAAAATGTTGGTTCCCAACTACGAAACGTAACTTGATCCTCAAATGAATATCCATGGATGGTCCAACCATTCATTGCGCTCTTTCTACACAGCCATTCAGAATTTTTGTTGTTATTTACGTTGGTTAAGAGCGATTGCAAAGTGCTGTATACAAATGTTGTTTAGTTTGTTATGAGGAGTGAGAAAACAACATAAAAAAGGTAAGTTCCCATTTAAAAAAATTAAATTGATCCTAGAATGACCATCACAACATTTTCCAAATAAAACACGACTAATGGCACTTACTTTCCCCCATAATACCAAACAACTTTTGTTTAAGACAGGTTTTTCTACAACGCTTAGTTTTGGAGATATTGTACAGTTTCAACTTAAATGGTCCACCCTGTGTGTATATATATATATAATTTTGTGGGAACAGCCTGTGAAGTCCTCTTCATTCGGAAGGAATTTTTAGGTAATTTTGTTTTAAGTGGTAAACACTAATATAAAATACACTACACAAAATGTGTAAATCTGTTTAAACATACCGTTTATTTCAAATGCTTTTATTGAGGCAACAGCCATTTTCGAGATATTTGTTATCAGTGGTTTGAATTCTTCAAATTTTCGAAGTGCTGTCACCATTTAGTTGTTTCTCGCGATGCCATGGAAAGAGCGTGGACTCCCAAAACCATAGCGACCGCTTTTAAACATTTTGACTATCGCTTCGGTTCCTTGTGTCCCTCTTGTATCTACAACGAAATGTGTAGTGCAACTATTTCTGCAAACGTTTATCTCGATTAAGATGCATGAAGTATAAGTTTGTTTAATTTGTAGGAGTTATATAAAAATAAACTATAGAGTAGGAAAAGTTATGTGAATGTAACACGTAAGATGTTTAATACCTTAGTGTTTTAAATTACTTTGGAAGAGCCTATATTTTGAATTTCAAGCTAGAGTCTTTGTTTGGAATGCACCGAAAGAGCACTTACGACTCCACTTTCGAGGTCACGTGTCCTCATATCGTCGACTACTCGGGGCTATGAATCGTACTAAACGCATTTATTCCATTTGTCTTTGTGCCTCTATTGTATGTGTTTGTTGGGACCATTTGTGTGGAATGATATAATCTGCAATTTCTTCGGTGCAGGCGCACCGAACTTGGGCCTGAGTCAGCTGTCTCGGTACTCGTGAACTGGCTCATCTGGGATCTGGGCGGGTTTGCCAAAAGTCTTCCTCCAACTCTTTGTATGACGTTTCGCATCCAATGAACGAAGTGCTCACAACAATATATGCGGATCAGTGTACGCTTGCGCAGGGCGGTGGGAGTAAGACATCGCATCAGCGTGAGAAAATGCGTTAACTCGGTTTAAGCTTTGTATCCTAACAATTAGTACTTTACCTACCAGGAAACTAGTGCAGAGGAGGTATTGTATTCCACCCAAAATTTGTGATGTCGATATTTCACCAGAAATATATGTTTTGATGCCAGCTCAATCCAAACATGTATTTTTGCTTTCTCTACCACGTACCTAGTAGGTAGGGGAAGTATTTATATACATGTTTAGAGGTCCCACAAATAAAAAAAAATGTTTTGCTTTCCCTAACATGCACCGAGCGGTATAGCTCAGACGGTAACGTCTGTGGTCCGCATTCGGGAGGTCGTGGGTTCGATTCCTGTGGCCAACCTTCCTGACCCATGGGTTTTCTCCGGGTCACTAGGTGAATGCTGGGAAGGATCATTAAGGGGGTACAGAATACCCTATATTGACAATGTTAAAATGTGTCATATGCAAGGAACATTTTCTAAGTAACTATACAACGTAGAAAGCTGACATTTTTACAGTCTGTAGGTGTGATATCCTTATAATAGCTGAAATAACAGTTTTTAAAAACTTGAATAGTTTTTTAAAAATAATTTTTCTTTCTTGTGACAATTTTTCCCCACATTTTAGAGTACATATTTGTTAAAACTTTTCCATGTATTAATTATTTTCAAAACCCTTATTTCAGTGTATGTAAAACACAAACATAAACAATCCCTAAAAATTTCAGCTCAAAATATTATTTAACAACTGAGAAAACGTTCCTTTTGTGAGGAAATTTTGAACTTAGGTGAAATGAGCTCCAAAGTTGAAACATCAGTAGAGGCCTGCACCATAGCTTGTTTCACCAGAATTCTCTTCATCTTCCAGTTCTATCTCGCTTTTGGCACCTCATTTGAACTGTTTTGCTTGATTTAATAGTTTATGAATCTTATGTTTTGCACTCCTGAGCCTCTTCAATATAGGTAAAAGGTGGCTGAGGTGGATTCATTACGCCACAAAGCATATCTCCAGAGGTCTTTCCTTTGCCAATGGAGCGCAGCCCGCACACTAACCTAATATTTATAGAAAACACTATTTTCTGCATATATCTACACTCAGAGAACTACCAAATCCTACTTTATACTGACATGACTTGCAAACTAATTGCAGTTTTGCTGCTACACCAACATGTCTATTTACACTAAGCTCCATGCCTGTTTTTGCACACTGCTTACATAGCACATTATTTGAAAATATTTGTGCCAAGATGGACAAGTCCACAATTTAAAATTGTTCAGAGCCCTTATATCTTTCTTTCACATCTGCTAGCTTTATTGAGGATGAATATGGTGCTGAACTAATACTGTTGTTACCAAAACACACAGGAGTTCCATCACATGGTGCGTGGTTATGTTTGGCAGCAGCCCCTATATCATGACTTTTCACCTGTTTTTTCTAACATACACGCTTTTTAATAATTCTATTTCTAAAACGAGGCATCTTAATTACAAATTGGTTGTTTACTATTGAAAAATTAGCCTCATCACAGGGCAAGCAAACATTGCATGCTTCCACTAGCAAACAAAACAAACAACTCTGAACAAGGAAACAAGAACCAATAATACAGGCTGGCCACCCTTTCACGTGGTCTTAAAATATCCCGGAAACAGCGGCAGATTTGAAAAATATGAAACGGAAGAATTGAATGACAGCTTGACAGCTAGCAGCCGACCATTGTTCAAGCCAAGCAGACGAAATTGTGTGCGACCATTCTCATATTTTAATAATTCGCCTACTTCTAGGATGGATATCGTGGCAATTCAAACGACATAATGAAGAAAAAACTTCATACTTTCATATAAGACAATCTAAAAAGTGAATTTTTTGACCAAAAACCCATTCCGAACCCCCTTAAGTCACGGAAGTTCCTGCCCCTCCATTTCGCCTTTCATCCGATTGGTCTCTTTCAGTTGTACGTGTCGGCGGGAGGTCTTGACGTGGCAGGGGAAAAGGATGCTCTGTGGAAACCTTCGTTCACCGGTATGGGGGCGGTCTCTGGGTTCCGGGCTCCCCCAGGGGATGTGTGTGGGCACAGGTAGGAAGGGGAACCGGCTGCACCAGTGCCTATGAGGGGTGTTTAAATCTGTAAATAGTAGGGACCCTGCCCTCTGCATGTCGTGCCCCCTAGTTCGGCCTCCCTCTGCCCCCGCTCACCTCATCTCTCCCTCCTGGAGCGCCCCGTCCGGGGCATAGGTACAAAAGATCTATGTAGGTCGACGTGCTAAGTCCCCCTCCGCGTTGAAGTCGTCCTCCGTGGACTAGTGGTACCGTGCTAGCCTCTAGTTCCCAAGGTCGCGGGTTAAAACCCGGCGGAGGGCGATGGATTTTTTCGGGCGTAAAAATCCTTAGCATGGCTTCCTTCGGAAGGGAAGTAAAGCATAAAAGAACCTCAAGCCTGATAAAGAGGCCTCTGAACAATATTTCCGGTCTTTCACGCCCAATATAAAATGGGACGCTAAGAACCACAACAGTTAAAGAGTGTCATAAATAAAACTCAATTTAATTTTTTTTCAACTCTTGTCTTGAAATTCTTAGTATTAAATTATGAAAGTAATTTGGAGATATATTAAGTTCTTCTATCTCAAAATTACAGGCATGCAGTTTTCATCCAGGAGACAAATAGGATGCGGGCAAAGAGCACTTTCTAAAACTCTCTCATTACTTCTTCAGCTAACCTTCAATGGAGATTAAAGAAAAATGTTTTCTAAACATTCGTACGCCTTTCTCTAAGACCTAAAGACTACAACGCTGAAAATTTCCCTCACTAATCTACGACAATGTTAAATTCAGTGACCCATAAATATATTTTTAGTGTAAGGGACTACGAAAATTGAGCATTATGTCTTAAATTGTGGGCAAAATTTCGATTCAGTAAAATAACCACATGGTTATGGTGTAATTCTAAAGCAGCTAACACTCTGGGTTTAGAATTTCACAACTTGAACTATAAATGTCCAAATTTATTTTTGGCGAAGCTCCGGAGACAAACCTGATGGGCTATTTTTAGAAGAATCATCAATTTAGCAGCACAATGCGTTTACCGCGCAGCAAAATTCATCGACTTTAATAAACTATCCCGATGATGCAGTCACTACTGGCGTTACACCTATTGTTATCGCTTTGCCCGCTTCTCCGCCCTTGTCCATATGTACACATGAAACAGCTCACGAAGCAGCACGAATGAATTTTATATTTTAAGGATAATGTCGAAAATGTCAAATTTGCTTAATATCGACGCAAATTTAATGGAAGTTCTTATGGAAAGTTTGGAAGCGTATACTTGTTAAAGTCCAAATCGTTTCTGCGGCCGATTCACAATGGTGTCTTGGGACGCATGCCTTTAGCTTCGTTGCTCTCCAGGGATAAAAATCGCAGGGAGTTGAATCATGAAAAGAGAAAGTTTACAAAACAAATCCATACACTTACTTAAAAATAACATTCGTCTAGAAATTGCTACCATATCTCAGAGGAAACTGTAGAGTGTAATGGCAATTTCCTAAGCAGATGCCAGAAATGCTTGAACAACGAAGCGAGGCAGTTCCAGCATCCCCTTGCTAGATATACTAGTAATTTACCTTTCTTTTTAAGTATTTATGTTATGTTATGTTAGAAATAACTTACGGCGACAAACCGTACTGTATTTACTGTGGACTTCCTGTCACCCGCACTGCCGACACAGCAACCAGCCTCGCTGGCCGGCCGCAAGCCGTGAAACCGGTCCCGCTAAGGATTGCTCACTCGATATATGCGTTATAGGTTCGTCTGGACGCGTGGCCGGCCTAACGGGAATTTCTTGGCACCGGGAAGCACGTTGTGTGCCGGCGGAGTTAGTATTCATAGCCCCATGCATTCAAGCTCATAGTTTCTCATGCAAATTATAATTATAGTAACCACATACCTTCTTCATAGAGGACGTTGCAAATTACCATGTGCAGCCACTCTCACACCTTTTAAGGATACCCATCTGTAAAAAAAGACCAACAACTGCCGAGATTCATAAATATATGCATTTTAGTGCTATACGCTACAAACTTTCTACAGGGTGATTTATGAAAAACTGACACATTTCTTTCTTTAATTATTCTGTTCGAAATTCACCCAATGTCCCGATTTTAGCACCAAATTAAACAGACTGTTCTGGAGTTTAGTTTGCCTGTCACTAGTTGCGCAGATGTTCATGTTTTATTCGTAATTGTTAGTTTTATTGTCGGCAACTGTTTTTGAGATTTTGTTCTAGTCAACGTGAAAATGGAGTACACATTAAATGAACGACTCTTCCTTGTAAAGCATCACTGGATTACGAATTCAATTACTGCTACTCAAAGGGCCTACGAGAGAGAATTTTGTGTTCGGAATCCTCCCCAAAGAAACACAATACTGGAACTGGTAAACAAATTGGAAACATTGGTGAGTGAAAAAGGCAAAACTCGTTCATCATGGCTTCCCACGGTTGTTGACGTAAGAGCACGACTGGATCAGTCACCCAAAAAATCATTAAGACGTTTGTCGCAGGAGACAGGATACAGCTAATCAATGTGTCAGAGAGTTGTGAAAAGCGAAGGTCTAAAGTTGTATAGGATTACGGTTGTCCATCAGTTACAGGAACGGGATAAGGATAGACGACAGAGTTATTGTCGTTGGTTTCAGGCGTTCATTGTGAAAAATCCTGCCATATTGTCCATCACATGGTTCACAGATGAAGCATGGTTCCATTTATCTGGCTCTGTGAACTCAAATAACTCACGCCAATGGGCCAACGAAAATCCACATGTTACTCATGAAGCACCTATGCACCCGGTTAAAATCGGATTTTGGTGCCCATGTCCGCACAGAGAATAGTGGGACCAATTTTTTTTGAGAACAATGTGAACACTGCAGAGTACCGACGGATTTTCATGGAGTTTGCTGAGCAACTAGACGATGTAGAGCTGAGACAAGGATATTTTCAGCAGGACGGTGCTACATGCCGTACATCAAATGAATCCATGACACTAATTGCAAGTTTCTTTGATGACCGGATAATTTCCAGGAACCTGTGGACACCGAGATCTCCGGATTTGACACGCCCGGACTTCTTTCTATGGGGTTACTTAAACACAGGTCTATGCCACACGTCCCCAGACATTGGACGGTCTGAAACACAACATTACACAGGAGATTCAAGCTATTGACAAGAGTCCTCCAACGAGTGGCCAGTAACATGGGACGGCGTGTTGAGTTGTGCCTTATGCAGGATGGAGGAGATTTTCAACATTTGCTGTAGAGGTAAATAATCTCCTAAAATTCCTCTGCATTTCAGGTATAATAATTTGTCACTAGCATAACTCGTTTTGAAACAATTAAAGAAATAAGTGTGTCAGTTCTTCATAAATCACCTGTACTTTAGTCCTGTATAGCTTCCACAGCTGTACGACCCTTTAAAGCACGTTATGAAGCAATTTAAATGTCTGCTTTCTATAAAATCGTAGTTAAACGATAAGTTTTGCCAACATTAAATTTAACAAACCATTCAAGAGAGGCCTGAGGAATCTTAAAATACTAAATTAGCTGCAGAGGAACAGAAAAAGACGAAGGAGGTTCTGCATATGGACTAAATGCCTTTTAAACAGTATAAAGACAGAAACAGTGTTATTTTAGCGTTATAATTTTTAAACTCTCTTTTCTCGTGTTTTTATTTGTCGGCAGATTCTCGTTTTCAAATTGTTCCACGCAATGTACTTTTCGGTATACATGAATAAAATTTATTTAACAGGCTTAGTTGTGATGCTATTAAACAATTCTGCTCATATTGTGTAAATTTTTAAGCAAAAGGTTGGTCTCACGTTTAACCTTTATTTTCTACCAAATTAATAGGACAATTAACAATTAATGTCTGCAATTTATTAATATACTTTAGCGAGCCTCGGATGTTAAATCTTGAGGCCGCTAGCAGCGGGGTCATAGTCTCAGAGGGTAGTCGAACTTGACTCCGGAATGAGGAATGCCGTTGAGGGAACTAGGGCCTGGCGGAAAATAACTACATGGGTTCCATCAAAAGCTATTGGCTAGGCCATTTAATTAAGCAAATTGTAGTTTGGAGCCCTCTGAAGGGCCCAAAGGTGTAGAAGCTTAGATACACATCACAAGGACCTTTCCCCCCTGAGTATCAGAGGGGATTCGGCTTTGCTTCAGTGAAGATATTGTACCTAAGTCGCACAAGGGGTCGCCCCCGGGAGGGAGGATGAGGTGAAAGGGGATACTGGGCGGCCGGAACCAGGAGAGATGACACAGCAATGACAGGATCCCTATAGTTTCCAGATTGAGACGCCCTGACAGTGGATCAGGCAGAGCGGGAATCCCCACCCCACACAGAGGGTCCAAAACCCCCTTCCAAAGGGGCGGTCCGTTTACCCCCGGCAACCAGCCGGAAGCCGAGGGACGGAGAAAGTCCCACAGAGAGCATCCTTTTTCGCCTGCCACGCCGCTCCGAAACACTATCGCCGGCATTTCCAACCCAACAGACCTAAGGGGGTGAAGGATGAATGAAATGATGAATGGGACGAATTGGAGGGACAGGAAATTCGGGGCCGAAAGAAACCACTCCAGCATTCGCCTGATGACATGAGAAAAGTCCGGAAAAACCCCATGGGTCAGAGTAAACGGTCACCGGGAATCGATCCCACGGCTCCCCGAATACGAGTTGCATGCGTTACCGCGACGCCACCCCGCTCGGTTCACAAGGACTAACCTGAAGATACATCTGGCAGGGCTTGATTCGCTTTATAAAAAGATACTGTGCTAGGACGGGGTTCGAGGCCCAAGTTTAACGTAGACGCGTGTCTTCTATGCGGCAGCGAGATGATTGAGAGCCTACAAACGTGGCCAATAAATAACTTCGAAAAGACAGATCAGCAAGGTGTTGTCCCCGTAGCTAGGTTTGTTCCAATGTCACCACTTTATAAAATCTGATGCAACTTCCTGGTTGTGGATAGAATCCCAAGAGGGTTCGTTACAATACTATTAAAAAGTTAATTATAAAATATTAATTTAAAAAAATGCATCGTGTGAAGCAATTTTTCAAAACAGTAAACAAATAATAAAACTTCATCTCTGGAATCGATTTAAAAGTATGGAAGTAATTTGGAATACATACAATGCAATAAACACTGACCGCTGTATTAAAATGTCAAATGAATCGAACCGAAATGTTGGATTTCGGAAATTTCACAAATTTGCATTAACGCTCATTAATTCTTCATGGCCATGTAAATAAAACCACGCTTCGTCTGTAAAGAAAAATTAAATGTGGGTCAATAGAGCGATCATAAACGTTGTACAACACCCATTTGTAGAAATTAACTCTACTCACATGATCGGCTGTTTCGATTTCAGAATTACAGTTATCTTATAGGGTTTTAATTTTAAGAGTTTAGTGGCATTCCAAGCCGAGGTTTGGGAGATTCCTGATTCCTGTGTAAGCGTTCTCAAACACTTCTTTGTACTTTGTTCTAACATTTCTTCGATATCATCAAAGTTTTACTCTGTAAGGTCACGGCAATTTAATTTCGGTTTCTTATCAAGAATAGATCCCTGAATCCATTCACAAGATTACAACAGTTTCTCTGTTAAGGCGCACGAACAGCAGGGAATCTGTCTATAAATCGCAGCCTCACTTCTCTACAAGTGGTGTTATTGTCACATAGGAATCATACAGGAACGTATACGGACGTTTTGGCATTATAACAGCACCAACACGCTATACAAATGAAGCACGTGGTCCCACAACCTTCCAACCTCTGTACAGCACAGACTTCAGGTCAATTGATTAGCCGGCACACGGAGAGGAGGGAAAGTAAAGGGAGAACAGAACCGGTTAGACATAGCGCCACGCGTCCAAACGAAAGCTCTGTACATATTTAATTACTTATTCATATTAATACCTTGTATTTATGTAATTACATTTTTGGTTTCTATGCTGTACCATACTTCTTATGTAGTAAGAATTAATAGGCAGTCACCTGTGTACGAGTAGTGACTTGTTATTGTATATGTAACGTGACAATAAAGATTCTAAACGCCATGGTAAATGTAACGTGACAATAAAGATTCTAAAAGCCATGGACGTGCTAAGTCCCCCTCCGCGTTGAATCCTAATCCTGATCCTTCTCTACCATGTACCTAGAAGGTAGAGGAAGTATTACACTTCACCCAAAATTCGATATCAAGATTTCACTGGAAATACATGTTTAGAGGTCCCTGAATTCCAAAACCCAAATGTGTTTTTGCTTTCTCTACCCTGTACCTAGAAGGTAGAGGAAGTATTACACTTCACCCAAAATTCGATATCAAGATTTCACTGGAAATACATGTTTAGAGGTCCCTGAATTCCAAAACCCAAATGTGTTTTTGCTTTCTCTACCCTGTACCTAGAAGGTAGAGGAAGTATTACATTTCACCCAAAATTCGATATCAAGATTTCACTGGAAATACATGTTTAGAGGTCCCTGAATTCCAAAAAACAAATGTGTTTTTGCTTTCTCTACCCTGTAGTTAGAAGGTAGAGGAAGTATTACACTTCACCCAAAATTCGATATCAAGATTTCACTGGAAATACATGTTTAGAGGTCCCTGAATTCCAAAACCCAAATGTGTTTTTGTTTTCTCTACCCTGTACCTAGAAGGTAGAGGAAGTATTACACTTCACCCAAAATTCGATATCAAGATTTCACTGGAAATACATGTTTAGAGGTCCCTGAATTCCAAAAAACAAATGTGTTTTTGCTTTCTCTACCCTGTAGTTAGAAGGTAGAGGAAGTATTACACTTCACCCAAAATTTGATATCAAGATTTCACTGGAAATACATGTGTAGAGGTCCCTGAATTCCAAAACCCAAATGTGTTTTTGCTTTCTCTACCCTGTACCTAGAAGGTAGAGGAAGTATTACACTTCACCCAAAATTCGATATCAAGATTTCACTGGAAATACATGTTTAGAGGTCCCTGAATTCCAAAACCCAAATGTGTTTTTGCTTTCTCTACCCTGTACCTAGAAGGTAGAGGAAGTATTACACTTCACCCAAAATTCGATATCAAGATTTCACTGGAAATACATGTTTAGAGGTCCCTGAATTCCATAAAACAAATGTGTTTTTGCTTTCTCTACCCTGTAGTTAGAAGGTAGAGTTGTACAACACCCATTTGTAGAAATTAACTCTACTCACATGATCGGCTGTTTCGATTTCAGAACTACAGTTATCTTATAGGGTTTTAATTTTAAGAGTTTAGTGGCATTCCAAGCCGAGGTTTGGGAGATTCCTGATTCCTGTGTAAGCGTTCTCAAACACTTCTTTGTACTTTGTTCTAACATTTCTTCGATATCATCAAAGTTTTACTCTGTAAGGTCACGGCAATTTAATTTCGGTTTCTTATCAAGAATAGATCCCTGAATCCATTCACAAGATTACAACAGTTTCTCTGTTAAGGCGCACGAACAGCAGGGAATCTGTCTATAAATCGCAGCCTCACTTCTCTACAAGTGGTGTTTTTGTCACATAGGAATCATACATGAACATATACGGACGTTTTGGCATTATAACAGCACCAACACGCTATACAAATGAAGCACGTGGTCCCACAACCTTCCAACCTCTGTACAGCACAGACTTCAGGTCAATTGATTAGCCGGCACACGGAGAGGAGGGAAGGTAAAGGGAGAACAGAACCGGTTAGACATAGCGCCACGCGTCCAAACAAAAGCTCTGTATATGTTTATTCATTTATTAATATTAATAACTTGTATTTATGTAATTACATTTTTGGTTTCTATGCTGTACAATACTTCTTATGTAGTAAGAATTAATAGGCAGTCACCTGTGTACGAGTAGTGACTTGTTATTTTATATGTAACGTGACAATAAAGATTCTAAACGCCATAAAACTGCAGAACTTTGTCCCTAAGGCTTCAGAATATTTTTAAGGGGACAGGGTAGCCTGAACAGATAGAAATTACATCTTAAGTGTGGTAAATTACCACTGCTCATAAAGTTCTCAATGATTTTTCCTGACATTTTTATGAATGATTCTATATATCATGACAATTATTTTAAGCGGTTGTTTGCATTGATAGTTTATGTAGTTGAGTCCGTAAAAATTATTTCATTCAGCAGAAAAACAATAAAATTTAGTCTTAAAACATGTGGATTCATGTACCTTTTTCTCTGATACTACTTGCAATACAGAATCGCACTTTTGCATACTTGTTTTTAGTATAATCAACTATCTTCTGAGCCTCAATTAATTAGTGTTGTGTGTCAGTTCACTAGAAATTGAAAAACATTGTTTGCAAAGTCAAAAAAGTAAAAATGTGGAAAATTTTCAATGTTTTTGCTTTCTTAATATCACTAATATACATTATAAAATTATGATTGTGGTTCAGAAGGTTTAACTATGTATTGTATACATGTACTGAAAATTTCAGCTCTGTACCTTTCATACTTTCTGAAAGAAAGGTACGTAAGTATCCAAAAATGTCGTTTTGAGAAAACTGAACATTAAAATTCTGGCACACTTCAGTACATTCCAGGGTCATAATCATCTGCACCTTCATTCCTGGATTGTTTCAGCTTTTCTGATCGCCTTCTCTTGGTTCTGGCCTCTTTTGTTAATTGCTGAACTGCCCGCTGGGCATGATATAGTCGTTCGTTGTTGAAAGATACAAAAATGTTCTAAAAAGGGGCGTTGCATGACAGCTTTAAAGGAATGCAGACTAGCATTTAAATTGTGTTTAAATGTCTTAAAAATCTCTTAACCCCCAAAAGTATATATTTTCTGAAACTGAAAATAATAGAGATTTTATTGGTGCCTAAAACAAAAAATGTGATTTTTGACCATTTCAGAGTACCTTGTCCCCATAAATGTAAGAAAAGAAAATGTTTGGCGTAAACAAAAATGTTTCTCAAAAATGGCGTTATTCGCCTTAATGTGACCAGTAATTATGTTGTTTTCTTTTTGTTCTTTTTTCAGGCTGGGTTTCTTAATTGGAAGATACCCGCTCCGTTTCATTTCTCCGATGCTGGTGATGGCGGTGGTCCTATTATTTGGGCTGTTTATGTTCAAGAACGAAACAAACGTAATGTATCTGTACTTGCCAGAAACGTCGCGAATCAGAATTGACGCCACTCAGATGCAAGAGCACTTCGGGAACACTTTCCGACAGGAAAGTATTATCCTAACAGCACCAAACGTGTTAACACCGGACGTCCTCACTTTCGTAAGTAGCAATTGGCATTTTTTCTGAATGTAGAGTAACTGTCTCCCATATCCCCCTTTCCTAACATATAGGGGAAAGGTTCCTATATTGAACCACTTGAGTCTAAATAGTAAATAATAATTATATTTTCAAATCAAAATTTTCAGAAACACAAGCATTAAGGTGACAAATTCTTGCGCTATAAATATCCTCAACACAATTTAAAATCATTACATGTATCAATAAATAACATTTAAAAAGTGAGATGGTGTAAATCGGTTCAAATTAGGAACGTGGTCCTTAAATTGAACCACCCGTGTCTTAAAATGAACCACATACTTTTAAGTTTAAAAATATTTTTATTAATACAAAATACACATATTTTATTGTACATTCAAAACAAATGTGCTATCAGCAACAAAAGTAGAGTCCAAAATTGTGATAAGAATAGCAATTTCCTTGAACATTTTGAATTTTTTATATAATGACAATCACTTGGTTTTTGGAATAGGTATTATTTGCAAATATAGAGTTTTTACTAATTTTTACTCTCATACAGAAGAGTCCAATTATACACAGTCTTCAAAATAAAACACTTTCTTCTTGCCACTAACTTTTGCACACTTTTGATGAAGCCATATCCTACAACTCACGCACTGGATCATGTCCACCATATCAGACAATTCACATATTCATGTCATCCACTGTTTTAACATGCTTTTTTTTAACTTAGGATATTATGTGGATATTTATTCACACGATATACTATTCGCAGTTGAGCAATCCTAGAACTTCAATAGGTTTCCTAAATTGGACCAGTTCAATATAAGGTTCAAACAGCGGTTCAATTTACGAGCCACGCCATTTTGGAAGCTTTAGCATCTATGTGACTAGGAGAGACGCTGCTTGAATATTGTTGCTAAATAAACACTTTATAACATGTAATATATACAGATCATCTCAAACTTATCTAATTGGTCGTATAAGCTTAGATAGACGAGTCAGATATTACTTCTGAAGCACCAAAAACATACAACACTTCATAGAACTGAAGCCACCGCTCATAATGCAAAGTCAACAACTCCAAGTATTCATAGCTGTACACGCTGCGCTTCTGCTAGGATTATGGTGACATCTGTCGAAGTTTGGAAAATATCGGAGTGGTTCAATTTAAGAGACGGTTCAAATTAGGTACCTTTCCCCTACCCCACCCAACCGACCACCATGCTTGTTGTAATGCTTTATGTGACTATGAGAATGTACAAGAGGGGTCACCTCCTTCACCTCGACCCAAGACGACCCCAAGGAAGCGGATTTAGTGAAAGCACAGCAGGATGCGCGCAGAGGTCCCTAAAGGTTCCAAGTTTGATAACCCTACCACACTTCAGGCTGCTCGGAGAAGGTTTCCCTCTGGCGGAGTTGGGAAGAACTCGACCATACCTAGGCGCCTCAGAGGTGGCTACCATTTGGCAGAGCCAAGCAAACATCTGCGCCGTCTGTCCGATACTAACCCGAAGCCCAACTGGAACATAAAATGGGAGGGAATAAGGGGATAGGTAAAGCGTGGGAGAAGAGAAACCACCCCAGTATTCGCCTGTCGACCAGGGAAAAGAATCACGTAAAACCAATGGCCAGAGTGGCCGGCCCGAGGAATCGAACCCAGAAACTCTTGAATGCGAGTCTCACTTTTTCGCGGAGCCAACTCACTCGGTTTTCATGCTTTAAGGGCTGGTTGTAAGAAGTTGACAGAAACCCCTGTTAGACGGTATCTCGTAGTTAAGCCCTATTTGGTTGTACGATGCCGGAATAGAGCCTATCAAGGGCATAACCACCGATATACACTGCCGTTTGTGAAAACTGCAACACCAAGAAAGAATTTCCCGAATAACTCCAAACTTGGTGGAAGTGTAGAAGAGTATGCAAGCAATAAGTGATTAGGTTTGCAGAGAGATGGGGTACACGTAGGCCGAGCAGAGCCCTCTCGAGTCGGTCCGACAAGGTCAGTGTTGCGCCCAATGTAGTCAGTGCAGAGCTGTCAAACAAGGTGGAAACAATAAAGTATGTGCCAGTATGCCTCGTCAACGTCAAAGGGAGCCATATCGGCATGTGAGTGAGTTTGAACGGGGCAGATTGATCGGTCTCCGGGAAGCGGGTTTGTCATACCGTGACATTTCGGCTCGTAGAGGGCATGCTGCTACGACAGTGATGCGCGTGTGGAAGCAGTGGATACATGAAGGCCGTACGCAGCGAAGAGTGAGTACTGGACCACGGAACATGACCACAGCACGGGATGACCGCCATCTTGTCCGCATGGCCATAACGGACCGTACAGCTTCATCCACAGTGTTGGCTCTACGCTGGAGCACAGCAACAGGTGTGAACTTGTCTGCACCAACGGTTCGTCGCCGTCTGCTGCAGGTTGGACTGGTTGCATGCATGCCATTACGTCTGTTTCCATTGTCCAAAAACCACAAGCTCCTCCGAATGCAATGGGCACGTGAACACTGTCACTGGGGTGCTGAGTGGCAAAATGTAGTTTTTTCGGACGAGTCCCACTTCAACGTGTCCTACAGTGATGGCCGCATACGTGTCCGGCGGTACCGTGGTGAGCGCAACCTGGAGGGCTGCATTGTTGAGCGGCGCAGCGGAGAAACGCCAGGTGTGATGGTTTGGGGCGCCATTGATTACAACAACCGATCTCGCCTCCTACGAATTGAGGGCACTTTGAACAGCAACCGGTACCTAACGGCGGTTGTAGAGCCTTCAGGCATCTCCACAGGCCACATTTAAACACGACAATGCCCGGTCATATATTGCGTACATTCCGTACAAGCCTTTTTCGAAAAGCGACGGGTACCACTGCTTCCCTAGCCTGCACGTTCGCCTGACATGTCGCCCATCGAACATGTCTGGGATATGGTTGCTCGGCACCTGGTGCGTTACGGTCCTCCAGTAACCAGTGTCACGGATTTGTGGGCTCGAATACGAACTGCGTGGAGGGAAATCCCTCAGGAACTTTTTCGGAACCGTTTTGATTCAATGCCACGGCGTATAGCAGCCCTAATTGCAGCGCATGGAGGCCACACCAAATGCTGAATA
Organism: Deroplatys truncata; assembly: GCA_030765065.1. Lineage (NCBI taxonomy): Eukaryota > Metazoa > Arthropoda > Insecta > Mantodea > Mantidae > Deroplatys > Deroplatys truncata. The sequence continues at coordinate 681,221,787 of CM060990.1, forward strand.
TTAGGGCTCAAAGGCCATGTACAGATTTGAAAAGTTTATCATTTGTTACTTGTCATGTACCTAACCTGTGGTATTAAATTCGTCGAATCCATGCGTTTCCTTCTTGGTGTTGAATTTTCGAAAACGGCAGTGTATTATTAGTTGCTTTTATGCGGTAATAAATCGTTATTCCGCAAAAGAAAATGGCCGCTTGTGTACTGGACACAATTTTGTCCGATATAAATTAATTTCTTTACAAATATGTTTTTGGGAACCGAAAGTTTTAGAACAATATACGTAATGGCGATCCGATAAATGGACACGACGACAATGAGAATTAATTTAAGAAAGAATATCGCTCTAGGATAATTTCATGGTTATTGAGCACATATGACAAGTAGAGGTAAAAATGAGATAAAATAAAGTTATTATTTGGAACAGAATTACGTACCTAGAATAAATACATAGTTTTATGGAAACGGTGGGATTAAGTACTATCCAAGATAAACCCACAATGTATGTAGGAGTTCACTGGAGCGATGCATAGCAATGTAAAGATTGAGGTTAAAGTATTACGACAAAATACAAAACACTTGTAAAGTGAATAGTACGAGGCACAACTTTGCACAAACGTTGAGGTTGTATTTGCTTGTGTATTCTTCTACAGAAATCATTCAGTGTCGCCCATTAATCACCTGCTTCTTTAGAGAATCATACTTCTGTCGAAGCTCAGCAGCGGTTTTGTTGGCAGTCGTGTGACCGTTTAGTAGTATACTTATTCACTCCCATCCTCTTTTTTCCTGATTATCGGAGGGGACTCGCCACTGCTCCAGTGAGAATATTGCACTTATGTCCCACAGGGGCGCCCCCGGGATGGAGGAGATGGTGAGAGGAGACACCAGGAGTGGCGGCACAGCAATGACAGGTTCCCTACGGTTTTCAGATTGAGACGCCCAGACAGGCAGACCGAGACCCCCGCCCCACACAGACGGTCCAACACCCCGTTCCGAAGGGGCGGTCCGTATATCCCAGCAACCAGCCAAAAGCCGAGGGACGGAGAGCATCCTTTTTCCCTACCAAACCGCACCCAAACACCATCGCCGACACTTCTAGCCTGAAACAGAGCTAACGGGGTAAAGGATGAATGAAATGACCAATGGGACGAAATGGAGGGATAGGAAATTCGGGGGCTGAAAGAAAGCAATCCAGTATTCGCCTGACGACCCGGGAAAACTCCGATAAAGCCCATGGGCCAGAGAGGGCGATCGCCGGGAGTCGAACTCGGGACCTCCGCGTTACCGCAGCGCCACCTCACTCGGTGCTCCCATAATTTTACCCCATCACAAGAAATCACAGCATATGTGTTTGTATTTTCTACCACGTGCTTGTATTTTTGTATAACATGCTTACAGACACGCTTGGGAGCATTCATAGGTAATTATTGCACAGTGCAGCAAACAGTTCAGAAGAATAATAATAGTTTAGAGCAACTGATTGTGAAAACAGTAACAAGCTATACATGTTTCAGAAACACAAAGTTCAAATCAACAGTGATTATTTATGAAGCTGCCAAAGAACTACTCGTAGTATAACCAACTACTAACAGTGGGATAGCTATCGAAGGAATAGAGGCGTGTGGCACAACACATCGCCTCATTTATACTCGAGTTAGGATATTCCGAGCTTGGAAAATGAAACCACCGAACAAATAAGTTGATAATGAGAAAGAATAGAGGACCAGATTTGCTAAGATTGGATGTAAATAACTCAAGTGTAGGCCAGTTTTACCAACAGAGACTTGTCATGGTAGAATCAGATAACTGAAAATTTCAATGCCATAGCCGGGATTTGAACCACGCATCTCCCGGTCTCCGTCCGGTTGCTCTAACCACTGAGCTACCATAGCAACATGCCGACACGACATTAAATTTTCCGTGGTTCAAATCCCGACTATGGCATTGAATTTTTCAGTCATCTGATTCTACCTTTCCAACCCTGTCCAACACACGGCTGTGTGAAAGAACAATTAATTCCATTATTGTCATACTTGTTTGAAACGTAGTGGCGGATTCCACAAATGATTGGGAAACATAGGGAAGTTTTATGTACTTGAAGAATCTAATAAACGTGTAGAACTTCTTCCACCACCAGTTAGGTATTTAATTGTAATTTCTTGCAGTACACAAAACTAGAAACTCCCATCAGCGAATTAAGACACCGCCGTTAAACATTAATTAATACTTTCTTCAATCTGGTGGCGCACTAAAATATGAGAAGCTGAAAAACAGTCGGCATTTCAAGAATCGTATGCTAATACAACAAAAGTAAAACAACCATCGTTTCCAGGATACAGCGAGTAAAGTGCTAGTTTGTAACGAACATGCACGCTATGTATAACAGGCCATTGCAGAATTCAACCATACAATTTATAAAGATTGTGGAAGAAATTTAGACCAGTTTTTGAAGTATGAAGTTGTATTTGAGATTAAATTTCTTAAGGTACTAAACGTTTGTAGCGATAATTTTATATTAAATCAAGGTGTGAGTCGATTTTAGCGTAACTATTTTGTTTTACGTTTTCATAGTATGTGAAGTATTCTACTTTATGTTTTTATTTTTATTTCATTTGAATATTTTATAGTTTCTTTTATTTTATTTTGCTCCTTGATAGGCAAAATATTAGGTACATTCAGCGGGCCAAGCTCTATAGCAGCGCTTAATATCTTCGCTGCACACAGCGATGCAGGATTTGTTGAATGCACGCTGCAAGCGGAAGCGGAAATTTCGTAATTTGTTTTCCGGACCGCATATGCTTTGATTCCTTGCGGTGAAAGCACGTAGAAATCCGTTTATTGTAGAATATGGATCAAGAAGACATGTTAGATTTGTGCTTGCAGATAGCGGAGTATGTCAACGATATTATTTAACAAGGATGCCAATTTTATGGCCATCGCTTATAAAGAAAACGGCGAAGGAGATACGACAGTTCCTGTAAGAAGCCTGAATTATTTTGAGAAAACAGTACCGCAATATTCTTTAAATGAGTCGTTTTAGCAACAGCAGAGATAGGTTCAAATTGTGATTCGTGGTGTAGGGGTACATCTAGTTCACGAGATCGCGGATTCAAACCCGTATCTTTTCGGGTGCAAAAATCCTTAGCATGGCTTCCTTTGGAAGGGAAGTAAAGCTGGTGGTCCCGTGTCGTAGATTTACGACACGTAAGAGAACCTCAAGCCTGATAAAGAGACCTCTGAGCAAAATTTCCGGTCTTTCACGCCCACTATAGAATGGGACGCTAAGAACCATAGTAGTTAAAGAGCACCCATAAGTAAAACTCAATTTAATTTATTCCTATGCTGTTACTTTCTCTGCCACGTACATACAGAGAGTGAGCTAAAAAACTACGAACCGGCTGCGCGGAGTTTTTCCTGTCCGCGTCCTCGGCGCTCGTTGCCGTCTGCCGCTATCATAGAAAGGCGTGGATGAAACTATACAACATTTTTAAAACTACTTTTAATGGCTATACTTACCAAATTTATGAAAGGAGATGCTGAAACTGGCCACCCTCGTTGTCCATACAGTTTTGGCACCTCTTTAGGAAACTATCCATCGCTCACAGTAGTTCACATGGATATTTTGTTTGGACAACGACGGTGGCCAGTTTTAGCATCTCCTTTAATAAAGTTGGCAAGTAAAGCCTTTAAAAGCAGTTTTAAAAATGTATGGTTTCATCCGCGCCTTTCTATGATAGCGGCAAATGGCAACGAGCGCCGAGGACGCGGACAGGAAAAACACCGCGCAGCCGGTTCGTAGTTTTTTGGCTTACTCTGTAGTAGGTAGAGAAGGTATTACATTCCACCCAAGAATTCGATATCGAGATTTCACCGGAGATACGTGCTTTGAACCCCGAATAAAAAAATTAGAAAAAGGTTTATTGTGTGAACATCATAACTAAATACGAAAAGTGGGATAAATACCAAACTTGATATTTAAATTCAGCATCTTCCGAAGATGCGACACGAAGGTTTTCAAGAAAATTCCAAAACCCAAAATACTCTTTACGTGGAAAGTTTTGATTTTCTAAAAAACAAGCTAACGATTTACATAAAATTAGCATATATTAAGGATACTTGCATGACAAATTGTATATGCTGATTTTTTTGTGAGGGAGTGAAGTTCTCTTCATCCGAAAGGAATTTTGTATAATTTTGTACAACTGGATAGGCGAAAACGTGCTACACAAAAAATGCAGATCTCCTTAAAATACACAATTTATTTAAAATAACTTTTTTGTAGCATAAGCCATTTCCGAGATATCCGTCATTATTGGTTCGAATTATTCAATAATTTATTATTCTTATAAAGTCCTGTCAACATTCAGTTGTTTCCTGAATTTGCATGGAAACATTATGGAACTTTAAGGCCAGCACATACATTTGACTATCGCTATTCCCTTTGTATCTATAACGAAATGTGTAATGCCGCTATTTTCGGAAAGATTTATCTCGACTAAAATGAAGTGGATAGAAAAATAAGCGTTCTTTAGAACAGTTTGTGCACTCACTAATAAACTATAGAGGATTGAGAAAGTCATGTGAACGTAACACATCAAATTTGTTTACTTGCAGTTAATGGAAGCCAAAGCAACGCATCTATTTAGAAACGTATTAAAGAATTCGGAACATAAAAATGCAAACGGGTAAAACATTTGTATTCTATAGGATATTACGTATTAATAAGCATGATCTTAAATACTAGAATATCGTTGTACTTCTGGACGTTCGGGAACAGAAGCGCTTAAAACTGGCTCCTATTAGGGTTATGTAGTACCCAGTGGCGTAACTTGATTCTGTGTCCTGGGTATGCTAGATTTTAAAAATTGAATTTAGAATTTTTTAAACGATGCGCAAATTCCCATACATTGGTGTTTCATAAAATAGTGTGAATTCTCTATTACGATTCGATTATTATTATTATTATTATTATTATTATTATTATTATTATTATTTGTTGTTTTAGTAGTCATTAGCATTACTGCTAATTGCAGAAATCGACTGAACATACCTTTTAAACTAAATTAGATTATAAAAATATAGCGTTAAGTGTAACTTTACAAAATACTGACAAACCATTGTATGATTGTAAATCATGAAAACAATGTAGATACTCACTTAGATTTTCTTGTATACAATTTCCAGTCGGCGATTTTTATTGCAAGCTTTTCTTTCAGCGTTTTTAATATTTGATATTCCTTTAACACACCATTCCTTTTCCCCGCCAAAAAGCAAACATACAAAGCAGCACAGTTTGTTACGAATGTAACTACCAGTTAACCAATTAAATTTACTGTACCAGGATGTTTGAAATGTCCGTTTTTGGTTCTTTTTTCTGGAAGACAATGCCAAGCTTAGGAATTGGTCTTTTGCCTTTAAGTTCACGCTTTTTCTCATAGGATAGAATCGAAAACTAGTTTTTAATAAGTAATCCACTAAATCGATGTAATTGTCCATATTTCTAAAATCATACACAAAACACGCACAATGAAAACAATACACAGGTTTACGTAAAATGAACAGTTTTTGCGCTGCACGGTGGAACGCACGTAATGCTGGTTCACCAATAACTGAGGAATGAAATGTTTATGTTACACCCTTGCCCTATCCCTGTCTCCAACCCCTATTGTCCTGTTTCCGGACTTTGGAGAGAGCAGGTACACGGAGACTAAACACCTCGTTTAACGTGTTAATCTCTGCTGCTGTCTTTGTGCCCTTAATCAACAACAGAATATAGGCATGTTTTCCTACAACGAGAGGTCGAAATTTAGTGGGAAAAGCTATATAAGTCCACTGTTGATGAGACTTGCACTCGCTCAGCCATCCAGGTCTCTACTCGACTTTGCTGCCGTATCATGAAATTATAAAGCTGCCTAAGAACGCAGCACTACAATCTGACACTTAGCAGTAGGGGTTAGCGCGTGGGGTAAGCAGCAGTGAAGGTGACTGTATTAATTAGTTTTTCATCACTTGTTGAGACTGTCTTTATTTATATGTTTAAAAGTTACCTAGTTTCTCGGCAAGTTATTTAGGTAGTCTACCCTCACGCTACGCCACTGGTAGTACCCCTGCATGTGGTCTCGGAAACAACTGTTTACACCAGACATGGGGAGCTGTGGCTGCGAGGGACCATAACAAACCCATCCCTCCAATACCCCTTCCACGGACCTGTCCTTGTAGACGTCACTAATCACGACTGACGAACTATACACAGTGACGGTCGGTGTAGTGTAGTTTAGTAATGAGCATGGCAAACTCCAAACAGCGATATCACTTTAATAAAGCTTGGGAAAAGGATTACTTTTGTATTCAGGATGGCAACGAAGCTGCTGGTTTATTGTGTGCTACACAGTTCTGTCATGTGAAACATTATAATATCAGACGGTATTTCCACTATAATGAAGTTTTCTTTCGGGATAGGTAAGTAAAAGAGCTAAGTCGCTTCAAAATGAGAGCCTCAAGCAATTTGTACGAAGATGCAGCGTTTATTCTAGTGCTGGCCTGACTCGATTACAGAAAATACTAACGTTGAAGCTTGGGCGGAAGGGGTTACGTCCCCCTGGTGATTATCCAAAAGACTTGCTTTTAACTGTCTGGTGTTACCTTTTATAGCGAGGATTCGTATCGCGAGAACAAAAATCTTTGTACTCGCTTATCAAAATTAAGGGTATCGTGCAAAGTGCAATTTGCAAATTGGTTCCACCAATTAGCTTTTGGTTCACAAATAAGATAACACGAAGTCAGTCGCTTCTTGGTCATAAAGTCTGATAATAATTAAGAAGGGAAACCAAGATTGGTTTCATTCACAAAAGGCAAAGATATTTCTTAAGACTAATGACCGTGTGGTCCAGTCGCTGTTTACTTTACTGCATGCTCATTTCATACACTTACTAGGGCCCGAATTTTTAGGTTCTAACCCATATTTTCCCTCGCTATTTAATTAACACATTTCAAGATATATATTCGTTTCACACTTCCTGGAGCAGAATATGCGAATTTCATTACACCTAAAAAAAACCTAAATGAGGGGTTGACACCTAAAATAACCTAAGTAGCTGTTTTTCCTTTTTCGAAATGAAGAATGTTATTTCCGGATTGAAACTCATTGTAAAATTATTTTCACCACTTATAGCCAGTAGATAGTTCAAGTTACTACAGTTAAACGCAGCACATGTGACGTGGTGACAGCTGGATGCAGCTGATAGGAGGTCAGGAGGAGCGTAACCTGCGTAACGGGATCGCCACCAATCGTTCACCGAGAGTACAACAGAGTACTTTTCTAATGTAATTGTTGTATAGTGAAACAATGCCTAAATCACATTTATTGAAAATGTTGATTGCTGCAGATCCACGCTTCACTTCTGTTAGTGACAGACAGGGCTGCCTACATGTTGAAGGCCGGGGGGGGGGGAGGTTATAGAGCCCTTCCACCCAACCATGCTACATGCTACGTGCTTGGCCCACGGCCTGCACCGCCTTGCGGAGGAGATTAGAAGCCACTTCGATGACGTGAACAGCCTGATATCTTTGGTCAAGAAGGTTTTCTTGAAGCCCCAACACATGTACAATTGTTCAAAGAGAAAGTACCGGCAACCCCTCTTCCACCCGAGCCGATACTTATCCCACTGGGGATCTTGGCTGTCTGCTGCCATTTACTGTGCCGAGCACTTAAAAGACGTTAAAAATGTCGTCAATGAATTGAGTGAAACAGAAGCTTCCTGCATTGCCAAGGCTAAGAAATCACTCGAGTGCCCCACTCTTGCCGCTTCCCTTGCATATATTAAGACACATTTTTGTTTTATACCAGAAGCTACTCTCCGGTTGGAAAGTACAACTTTGCCACTGAAAGATGCTCTAGATATCATTGACAATGTTTCTAGTAAAGAAATACCTGGACTAGTGGGAGTTGCATGTTCGAAGTTGCAGCAGATTCTTCAACGAAATCTGTTTTTAAGATATGAAAAGCATCAATTCAGTATTGCAGGGAGAACAGTATATAGGAAAACTACCCCTAGAACCTGCTTCCCTGGCATCTCTGTTCTATGCTCCAATGACGTCATGTTCCATTGAAAGAACCTTTCCTTCATACAGAATGTATTACGTGACAATAGGAAATCGTTTATGCCAGACAATTTCCGAATGTATGTATCTACTGCAATGCCAAAAAATAAATCTTACAACTAAGTACCAGAAAAGCAAAATTATTGATACCTGCATAGATCCACGAAGCAAAACATAAAACAAAAACATTTTAATCAAGAAAAACCTAAAAACACCTATTTTAAGCATATAAGAAACCTAAAATGAAGGTTTATTCCACCTAAAAATCCGGGCCCTACTTATTATATTTACTTATACTCGCTGCCAAAGAAGAAAAGAATTGACATTTCACGGAGAGAGATAGGCGACGTTGCCGCTTATCTCGACCCATGGAGAGCGCATTAGAATTGTGTACGAAGGCGACTGGGTTACATCTGCATTGTAGGGCGGGTATTATTTATATTCGTACATGAAGGCAATTATAAAATAATGAATCTGCATACAAAGGATAGAACATGCAAGAATATATCTGTGTAAAGATCTGCGTTAACAAGAGAGACATACCTGTGAAATATTGATACTTACTCTAATGGGAAAATGCCGCTGATTCTCTCACAGAGTATATTACTTTCCATGCTTGTCCTTTAATTGGGATACCTTTGCCAAATACATTTTATTCGGTTACCGAGCACACTCAGTTTTTTGTTTGGCTCGGTGTTTTCGTCACTATTTTTTTTGGATATTGTTAAATATCCATTAAAAGGGTTAACACAATTGCAAATGTTCACAACACACGCACAGATACACGGAATCAAACACACGTAAACACAAAGCAAATAACCGTACAAAATAACCTGTCAGTACACAGGGAACCTCTAGACTGATGTAAATACGTTAAGCAGTGATGCCAACACTTCCTCGCAAATAATGGCTAGATGGTATCTTTAAAAAGGCATTATTTAACAAAAAAATGCTACATATAATTGGCCTCTAAAACTACCCATATTTTGTTTGCAGAAGTTAAATCCAATTAAGACGTTCTAAATATCATAACTGATTAGATAATTCCATAATATTTAAATATTGTAAAAGAATAATTTATTTAATATAAAACTGTAATGGAATAAAGTAATATTGTTGCTAAGCACCAACACCGTACGGTAAATACAGGGTGAGCCAAAAAACTACGAACCACCTGTGCGGTGTTTTTCCTGTCCGCATCCTCGGCGCTCGTTGCCATCTGCCGCTATCATAGAAAGGTGCGGATGAAACCATACAACATTTTTAAAACTACTTTTAAGGGCTTTACTTACGAACATTATGAAAGGAAATGCTGACAGGAAAAAAAACACCGCGCAGGCGGTTCGTAGTTTTTTGGCTCAACCTGTATATCTGATATTGAAATATGAAATTTACTGAAATTCTTTAGGTAAAATATGTAAAAACTGACCAATTGTGTGTGTGTCAAAAACCATACACTTTGAGCGCATACTCCAGAAAGTCGACCTTATAATGACGTGCCATGACTGTGATAGGAACATAACACAGCTACACTGGTAGTGGGGATTCACTCTAACCATTTATTCCATTTGCATGGCTAAAGCACAGATGAAATGATGCTATTTAGGCTAGATTTTGACTAAGGTTTTTTTAAATAGGCTAGATTTCAGGCTATAAGCATTTTACAATTTTATATGGCTAAACGCTACTGTAAAAATGCTAGATTTGGCCATAAAGTAGCTAAGTTGGCAACACTGACATTAAGCTGTGGCTAAAGGAAGCATTGCTTATAGCTGACAGCAGAAGATAAGACGTGCAGTTGATGTTATTGCGACAGTCGCTCGGCAAACCTTCTAATGGTTTCTATGACGACCGTTATGACATATACATCCCCTCGCATTCATTTAAAGATTTCCACCATGTGGTTAGTAACTGTCAATCACAATTTTGGTTGCCGCCGACTGTAGTACACACATTTATTGCATGCACTTATTACACCCTCTCCCTTATAAAAAGATTGGACCTATGTTAAACGAAAGAAGGTCTTGCTTCTTGTGCTTCTTGCTATAGGGTCGCTCTCTGAGCTACCAACTCTTTCTGTTTGACTTTTGGAGATAACATGGAGTCACTGTACCTGCTTCATTATCTCCTAATATTCCATTAAATTTTACGTTTGCTTCTGGCTGTGTAATGTTAATAGTGTTTGTAACCATATTACTTCATTTCTCGATGGTCTGCTCCATACATCTTTTTGGAGTTATTTTGTCACACAAGAACAAAAAACAATTTCTACAACATTTAGAATGGCAACAACAGACAAATGCCAACGAGTAACATGCTCTCAATCACTGAGCTTGAAGATACTGGTGTTACATACAAATGAGTAAAATCTTGCTTTTCTTGATCAGTGATTAATTTTTCTACCTTGATACTTGCTAGTCTCAGATCATCACTAGACGATAGTATATTTACTAATGGTGCATTGATAGGTAAACTGTTGTGTTTTAATTTTAGATCGTCAAAGCAACAGTCAAAATTTATATCAGCTTGTATAAAATCGCTAAATGCCTTACTTGACAATGCTGTCAATCTTAAGGCTGGTTCACAACGAGAACGGTAACCAGAACGAGGACGAAAAAGCTGAAATGCATGTATTCAAATGGGAGCTTTCACAATGGACGGGAAGCCTTCCCGGACCCCGGGAACGGGAAAGAAGAGTTGCCCAACTTTTAACTTTCTCGTTCTCGTTCCCGGGAGGGCATATTAGACTCTTCACTCTAGAGACTATTCTAGGCGGCCATGACGTGAAACAGCTGCTAGTGCTCTTTATAGTTGCAAGCTGGAAACATGAAACTGGAAGAAATTAGTAGTAAATATGCTTCCTAACCTCATCCCAACACCCGCAAATCCAATGAGCGTTGGTTACTCTGGTGAAAGGGTCATTTGTAGTTTATATATATGCAACTCAGAACTGGCTATTACCTAAAAACAATGGCTACAAAGCTACAAAGAACAGCACAAACCGGTGGAAATTAAAAAATAACAATAAACGACTTTAATGTATGCCATTAAATAAAGGAATGAAAGCTTGGCACAACTACAGAGATCGGAAATGTAATGGATATACATTTAGATAATGTTTACTCTATCGAATTTTGATGCTTACTAACCTGCATTATGTTGGCCAAATTGGAAGTAGGTGAAAAAATATCATTGGTCAGTTAAAAACAAATGAAATCCCAACGCGCAAAATCGACTTTCACTTTGTGATCGATATGGTCATCGATATGCATTCCCGTTCTCGTTTCCGTTCTGGTTACCGTTCTCGGGCGGTTGTGAACCAGTCTTTATATATGCTGAATACCCTTTGCATCCAGGTTCTAACGATAGTAAACCTCTATTGTCTAACTTAACAGTTTTGGTTTTTCCTGGACATGATACAGTAAATGTTTCTTTGTCCGTTGTCACATACAACCACCTATTTGTTGAATGTAATGGTACCCAGAATGTATGACTTAATTTAACAATTCTCAGGAAGTTTTTGCGTTGAAGGATGAAGCAAGTGGCTTCACAGTCTTCCTCTGCTATGTAAGTGTAGATTGGAACGTTATATTTACAGATAAACATAAACTCATTAGGTTGGAAACATGCTTGAAGTTCATTTCCAATTACTTTACCATAACGATGTCTTAGTATGCCACTAAATTGAAATTGAGTTTTATTCATGGACGCTCTTCAGCTACTATGGTCTTTAGCGTCCCATTCTATAATGGGCGTGAAAGACCGGTAATTTTGCTCAGAGGCCTCTTTATCAGGCTTGAGGTTCCTTTACGTGCCGTAAATCTACGACACGGGACCACCGGCTTTACTTCCCTTCCGAAGGAAGCCATGCTAAGGATTTTTACGCCCGAACTAGAGGCTAGCATGAAGGACGAAGATACGCATTCTTTCCTAAAGTCAATGTAATGATACACGTTATCAAACTCACTGGTAAAGGTTGAAGTTTATAAAGCTCATAATGGGTAGGAGAGAGTAATGGAATGTTTAACACATAAACAAGGTCTTTGACAGGAATAAGTAGTAGGAAGAATGATTTTTAGAAGTTCTGAGAAGGAAGGGTTCGGATATTCCAGTCCACTTGGCAGGGTTTCTGACTTTAATAAACTTTTGATTTTCATAAAAGTGTTAAGCTATGGTTGTATAATGTCCATTTCAGCATGAACGAATGCATCTACTAATGTCTCAAAGGCGTGTTGGTCTTTCCTCAATACCTCTCTGGTCTAATCTGAATTGCTCATTAATTAGACTTATTTGATTTGTTTCTTCTTGGTGCTCATCAAACATCTAATTTGCTAAATCAACTAATTTATCTAGTCCGACCTTTAATTTCCTCTCATTTATATTAACTTTCTGAATAGTACTGTTAAAAGCCAATATAGTGGACCTAATAACTGTCATTTGTTCTTTCGAGGAGTGCAAGTATTCTGTTTGTTTTCTTTCCAATTCACTTATGTGCTTGTTATATTTAGCTGCATCCAAATTTGTTAAAATACCAAATAAAACTTTTTCAATTTCCCCAACAGAATTTAGAATTCTTCTTTTTCTCGTAACACTAGGAGTACTTGGTTCTGGCTCTAAGCATCGTGCTACTATATCTCTCAGCCTGTCAATCTGTTTTATTTTTGTTGATCAAAATTTTGGCAATCTGTTAAATGATACCATGATGCTCCCACAAATTTTGAGCAGTATTCGTTAACCTTCTTATAATGACTTTTAGTTTGTTTCCATAAGTCTCTACTGGGACTTAAATCAAGATAGGCTACAACTTCTCATTTTAACGGTTCCCCTTTGAGTTGAGCTCTTGTATAGTACTTTGCGTTCTTACTGTCTCATAGAGGGCAAAAAGCACCAACCACTTCAGTAACTGCATGTTTCATCAATCTGAAATAGAAGAAAAATAGGGTTTAACCTGTTTTTTATGTACTTCCTGATGCTTTATTTTGCCAAATTTTGTATAACAGCATTAGAAATCGTATCTTCCAATATTTCGTATGGTCCCCCCCAAATAGGATCCAATTTATGCTTCCCTTCAAATTTTAATAACACTAAATCTCCTTTATTAAATGACCTAATCATATGAGGTCCTTTTTCCTGCTGCGGCTGTTTCTTCCTTATTAACCTCTCTTTAATTATCTGAAATGTATCTTGCATTCTGCCTTTTTTGTCTACTACTATGTCGTCATAATTATACTGCAGATTTTGGTTTTAGTAGTGTATTTGCAATCCTACCAAACAAAACCTCTTACGGTGTAAACTTAGTGATGGAATGTGGAGTTGTATTGAAAGTAAAGGTAGCAAAATTTAACCATTTATTCCACTGTGTTCTTCTCTGTAAAAAAAGCATCTTAAATAGTTTACTAGTGTTTTATGTGTTCTCTCAAGTGCCCCATTACTTTCTGGCCGGTAAGCTACAGTGTTTATTTTATTTATCTTTAGCAATTTGCAAATCCGTTTAAATTCATCACTCATGAAATTAGTTCCTTTGCCTGTCGAAATGCTGTTTGGTATTCCGAATATTAGGATTATATTCTGAACAAACTTTTCGCTAACCTCCTCAGCTTTTTGTTGGTATAAGGGTATTGCAATTAAATATTTACTTAAGTTAGTTTGGCAGGTCAAAATGTACTTATGGCTATCTTCACTTGTTGGGATGGGACCTACAATGTGTAGCGATATTCTCGCCTGATTGCGCAAACAGAAAAAGTAACTCTGTAATAATTATAATTTAGGAATTATTATTAATTAATTAACATGGAATTGGTAATTTTCCATAATTTTAAAGCAATCTGATTCAAAACTACATCAATCGAAAGCCCTTCTGAAGTTGTAAATATGTTTTAAGTTTCAATACTATTGTAAAATAAATAAAGGCATAATTACATAAGAAAAACTGCAAGATTTAGGCAAAATAAGAGTAGCTTCGTTTCAGACTGTCCATTATGTTTTCCGAACGTGGGGCCAAAAAAATCGAAAGCTTCTTTTGTACTTCGAGGGGATGAGGCAAGTTGTAAGAGTAAACAGACGCTATGAGGCAACGGACTTTTCTTACGGTTAGGCTTTGAGTTTTCAACCAGGGGACCAATAAACGCAGAGGATAAGTATTAGAACCAATGAAAAGATAGGAAGAAGTAGTGACATGTACAGAATTTGGAGGCGAGCAGTGATTGTTATATGTGAACACGAGCGAGGATTTCGACAGTCTGCCATGATACTCCGTTAAGGAAACACGCGTCACTTTGAATCAAAAGACAAGGACAATAAGTTCCGAAGTTTACTAAGTGCCGCACCACGGTGTAATCATAAAGTAATGCGTGTGTAATAATTATGTAGCGTGTTACAGTGTTCGTTGAAATTATTTTATCCAAGATAATAAATAACTTAACATACCGCAAGTGATAACTTCAAATTCGCGGGAATCAAAAGAACGGTGACAGAGCGCCTTAGATACTAAATAATTAGCCGGAGCAAAACGTTAGCGGACCAAAGGGGGAAGATATTCTTATATAAGAACCGCACGGGATAGGAAAAACAAGAATCTTGCAGTATTTCTGGCAGGAATACGTGCCTTAGTGAGGAAGTGAAAACGTGTTTTCTTGAAGAATAATATCCCAGTGTCCCACTACCGCAACCCTACCCTGACAATAACAGTAGGGATTTGCCGACAGTTGACCTTTAGATGCGACGACAAGTGCTTCCTAACTCACATCGGCGATCTCGATTCCTGAAGACCTACAACAACGCGGAGACGATAGCGCAGGCAAGATTAGCCACAACGAAGTAGCGGGGGCGGGGGAAACGCTACAAACGTTGGCGTATATCTTTTCCCATGGTTCATCTGTAGTATCTGTAATTTCTACCTTTCTTTCTTTGCATTTCTGACATATAGGACAATATATATAAATTCAGCAATATTTTTATCCCTGCCCTCCCATTGAATGTATAATTTGACTCTTTCTGTTGTCCTATATATACCTTGATGTCCCCCAATTGGACAGTTATGCATCTCAGTTATAATTCTAGTCTTTCTTTCCTGTGTTAACTGTTCTGCACGAGCAACCAAACAACATAAGCGATACCCACTGCAATGCCTGCTCTGTGCACTATTTCATAATCATATTGCTCTAGTAACAGTTTCCATCGAATCAGACGCGGGTCCTTTACATTAAAGATCCAAATCAAACCCTTGTGGTCTGTAACAATTTGAAACTTTCTCCCAAACAGGTAAGGTTCAAAATGTTTACGTCCCCATACCACCCCTAGTAATTCTTTTTCGGTGGTGGAATAGTTCAACTCGGCGGATTTTAAAGTTCTACTTGCAAACACTATCGGTTTATCTCACCTAAATTTCCTTGGCTCAATATGCACATCCACTTGCATCAATGGTTAGAATGAATGACTTCCTGAAGTTAGGATGCTGCAGGAATGGTGGATTGATTAATTTTGCTTTTAGCATCTCAAAATTATTTTGTTCTCTTTCCCGCCATTTCCACTCTACCTCTTTGTTTAATAAGTCTGTCAATGGTTTTGCAATTACACTAAACTATCAATAAAACGCCTATAGTATCCAGCTAATCCCAAAAATGACTTTACATCTTTAACTGTTTTAGGTACTGGAAATTCCGCCATAGCCTTCACTTTATTATTATCAGGTTTAACACCTTCAGCCGTAACCCAGTGTCCTAGAAAACTTAACTCTTGCTTTAGAAATTAACATTTATCTGGTTCTATCTTTATGTTGTATTCTCTTAATTTAGAAAACACTTCTCTGAGTCTGCTGTTGTGTTCTGCTAATGACTATCCCATTATCAAGATATCGTCCATGTATACTAAGTATTTTATGCGCTGAAATGTCGCTGGGGCTGATTTAAACCAAATGGCGTCTTTGTGGAGTGATAGTGCGAATATTTGGTACTGAACCAGTTTTGCACTGATCTTTTTTAGTAATTGCTACTTCGTGATACCGCTCGCGCAATCAATAGCCGTGAAATACCTTGCTCTTCCCAATACTTTTACAAACTTCGGGTATGGGTTCCTTACACCACCAGAAGGAAAAAGTTCATATGAACATATGTCCCATAATCCTGTTTTCTCGTTAGGAGGTTCAACACAGTGGTACACTTATAACACACAAAACTCATAATAAATGCTCGAAATGTCCTCCTCTTGCTTCTAAGCATGCCTGTACTCGTCGAATCATGGAACGTCGCACCCTGTCAAAAACTCCGGGATGGTGTCGAATGGTTTCGCAGGCTTCCATGACACGTCGATGAAGCGTTTCTGCATCCGGGATGGCTGCTCCATAAACCAATGATTTAAGATGCCCCCAGAGGTAAAAATCCTCAGGATTGAGGTCGGGAGAACGCGCAGGCCATGGAACTGATCCTCCTCTGCCTATCCCTCCATGCTGTCACGTGTGATGTACCAGATGCCACAGCCAATTGTCTTGTACTGATACTTGGATCGTCTTCGACACACTTAAACATCTGTTCTTCGCGTTCCGGCCTACGAACAACTCTTGGTCTTCCTCGATCAATAGTCCTTGGTGCAACTGTTCCTGTCTCAGCAAGGCGACGATAAACAGCGACAAAGGTTGGATGACTCGGTTGTCTTCGGTCTGGAAACTCCATCTGATAGAGCCGTGCAGCCTCGCGTCCATTACCATTCTCGCGACCATACATAAAAATCATGTCTGCCTGTTCACGAAATGAATATCCAGCCATGGTGGAACGAAACACGTGCAGTTAAATCACTACATGTACACATTTGAAACGTTGAAGACAGACTAATGACAAATGACAAACGTAAACAAGTCTCCATGGCAACACTTCGCCACCTACCGTATGTAGTACAATGGGTCAACGCCTTCTATGAATGCATAGGGAAATGAAGTTTTGAGGTTGGACCCCAAAGACCGTTGAACTCACACTTTCATTGTGACAGGAATAACGCGAAAACCAAGGATTATGGGACATATGTTCATATGAACTTTTTTCCTTCTTTTGTTGTGAGGAACCCATACCCGAAGTTTGTAAAAGTATTTCTGAAACATTCTATATTTGGTAATGGTAAATTATCACCTACTGTAACTTCATTCAGCTTTCGCAAATCTATGCACACTCTCCATTTCCTTTTGCCTGATGCGTCTAACTTTTTGGGTACAACCAATAATGGAAAATTCTGTTCACTCTTACTTGGTATAATTATGCCATACCGTAACATTTGATCTACTTGTTTTTTAATTTCTTCTTGATGTGCTTCTGGAAGCCTATAGTTTTTCAACATGATTGCCCTACCTTCTGGAATAGTTAGAGTAGGAATCTTATGTCTAGCAGCTGTAGTTTCGGTGAACTTATCTCCTGGTAATCTTTCCTGAGTCCCCTCAGTTATGTGACTGAATCTCAAATTTTGTTGCAACAACTATAAACGGGCTGACAGGTTGCCTCTGTCCTGTTGCTGTATCACATTTATAGATTTAGTTGATGGTTTTTCCAGGGTTGGAACTCTGGACATTCTGATAGAAACTTCAGTGTTGTTTATTACTAAGCAACAAAATGTGTTATTCTCAGACTGTACTGAACTAGTTGCACAAATCAACCCTTCTTGAATTTCATGGTGCTGAATCAATCTGGCACCTTTTTCTTTGGTATTACACTTAACTATATTTTCTGTTCATGGTTCAATTATTGGCAAGAGGTCATACTTATTTTGTTTCAACCATCCTTGTCCTAGCAGTAAATCTAAATCTTTTGGTAAATCATTAATAACATAACATTCATGCTTTAAGACTTCTAATGCTTTATCAAGTGTTAGTTTTACTTTCCCATTTATTTCTATCTGACTACCTGTAATACCCCTATTACCATATGGGGTGTTTCCCATTTCCTATACTTCAGTGAGCTCTCTCTCACTAGGAATATCTCTGACCAAGTATCTAAAAGTGCAATTCCTATGCCACCTTTTAACTCTTGACATACGATGTACCTTTCACAGTCCCCTAACTTATTTTCATTAATATCACAGGAGCGTCCCCCTGGTGCATTTCTTTGCAACCATTGAATAAGACCTACTTTGGTTGCTCAAACAGGTCTACTGCCTGTTTCCCTGATTCATATCCTGAGAGAATGAATTAGCTCTACAATTTTTAGTTTCATGCCCAATTTTCCCACAATTGCGACATACTGGTTTATTCTTACAATGTCGTGCTATATGCCCTTTGCCCTGGCATCTATAACATGGAATTAATTGTTCTTTCACACAAGCCGTGTGTTAGGCAGGGTTGGAAAGGTAGAATCAGATGATTCAATGCCATAGCCGGGATTTGAAACACGGATCTCCCGGTCTCCGTCCGGTTACTCTAACCACTGAGCTACCATGGCAACATGCCGACACGACATTAAATTCTTCAACTGATTCGCATTTTTTACTTCCTTTTTAATAAATGACTTCTCCTGAAAACCCGTGCTTCTCCTGGTCTAGCGTTCCATAGCTGAACCGCTGGTTGCGCACTGCGAAACCTCTGCGATCTGCACTCACTTTCTTCTTGAAGGGCTGTTTCTACTAATTGGGTTATTGAAAAATCTTCCCCTTTTAGTTTTCGCAACATATTTAATTCTTTCATCCTTTAATCCCGCTTTAAATGTACCTTTCAGAAATTCCAACACCAGAGCACTTGCACCATCATGTAATGTTGCATCTCCACTCATCTGTTCTTGTAAACACGTCATGCGGTTTCTAACTTCTCTATACAAATCTACATCCAATGTATCAAGACGTGAACCCCATTGTCTACTGTTTCAAGTTGGCTTTGTCTGGCAGAGAAAGGTTCCCAGCATAAAATTCTAGTTCTTTCGAATTGAATAATTTTCCTTCAAAATGCTGTTAATTTCATCCTGTAGCGGGATAGTTCGTTGCTTGGTCTTGTGGCGTGTGTCTGATTCAGGAAAAGGCTAGAATTTTGCCGGAAACTCAATGTAGAGGATGGATTGTCGGTTGGTTATGAGACTTTTCTCAGGAAGTGTGGGCAGGAGATGAATAACACTCGGAATTCCTCCTTCACTGGCACCTTTCAATGTGATAATCCACACCGTTACTTACCCTTCTCGAATACCCCGTCACACAAGACTTGCCTTAACGGCCCCGTCTACAATTTTGAATCTAAACTCGCATACTTCCCCTTTCCTATTCCCCCTTATCAAGATAAATACTCAAAGCAATTATTTTAGGTTGTGAATTTACACCCATTTCTGCGCACATATTCTCCTAAGGAGAGACACTAGCTTGACATGAAGTAAGCGATGTGATACCCGTCTCAATTTGCTCTCCCGTCCTAGATAATTTTCTAGTCTACTCCCCTTTTCTATTTTCGTCCAACCGGTTTTCTAGGCACGTGACTTTCATATCTTCTAGTTGGTTATTTTTATAAATTCTTCTCCGCTTCCATTGGTTCTCAAGAATTAGAAAGTTAGTCTTCTTGCATCTGACATTATCACCCTATTTTTGCGTGATTTATTTTTCTGTGCGGATGACTGAATCTGGAGTTTCCCGTTTATTGTACCCTTATCCAGCGGGTTTTTTCCTGCCTTCACGAATTCTAAGGATCCTAAGTGCTTTCTAATGACCTCCCCTGGTTGCTCGTGAAACATTCCTAATTGCTACGGTTTCAAGTAGTCTCTGTCCGCTCTGAAATACACGGTTTCATACGTTTTACTTTTATTAATTTTATTTTTATTTAAATTCTTTTATTTATTACCTTCAATTCTTTTCTTAATCTCTGTCTTTATCCTTTTTATTACATCCTTTCCTAATCCTTCTTATTAACTCTATTCTTATTCTTATTCTTTTCAGGCGGATATTATTGCTTCAATCCCGTGTAATCCTTTGAAATCTAGCTAGTAGCTTTTCTTTAGCGCCGCTAAGAATTTTAGATTCTACAAATTTAACTAAAATGGCATGTTTGTCTGGATGAACTAACTCAAAAGCAGGTTTTGCACCATCACAAAATGCCCTTAATTCTTTAACATTTCCATCAAAAGTATGGAGTATCAACTTTATAGCTTGTGCTACTGGAATATAATCATCCCCCTGCTCTGCCATAGTGGAATGGACTAACCTTGAAGATAGAAGGAAGGAAGGAAGGGTAGCTGAAGCTCCGTTGTTCGGTCCGCAGTGATGGACCTTCGCCTCCCCTCAGGGTATGGGTCCTCTCGCGACGGAAGCTGCCGCCGGCTGTCACAACCACGGTCCCTCAGGTTCCACTGACTGCCGCTGGTGGTAGCCTCCAGCTTCGAGTCGGGCTGACTTCCTTCACGACGAATAACCTGATCAGGGTGTCCTCCGGAGCTAACCCCAGTTAGATTTGGCGGTTGTCCTCGTCCTCCAAGTCCTTCCAGTCCGTCCTGAAGAGAATCGACTAAAACACAATCTGATGAAAGTCGAATTACTTAAGCTGAATTAAGTACAGGAGCTAAGTCGCTTTAAAATGAAAGCCTCAAGCAGTTTGTACGAAGATGCAGTGTTTAATTCCAAATATGTGTTCTAGTGCTGGCCTGACTCGATTACAGAAAATATTAAAGTTGAAGCTTGGGCGGAGGGCGTTACCTCCCCCTGGTGATTACCCAAAAGACTTGCCCTTTATCTGTCTGGTGTTACCTTTTATAGCAAGGATTGGTTTCGCGAGCATAGAAATCTTTGTACTCACTTATCAAAATTAAAGGTGTTGTGCAAATTGGTTCCACCAGTTTAGCTTTTGGTTCACAAATAAGATAACTTAAAGTCAGTTGCTTCCTGGTCATAAAGTCTGATAATAATTAAGAAGGGAAACCAAGATTACATAGCTTGGCTTGATTCACAAAAGCAAAAATATTTCTTAAGACTAATGACCCTGTGGTCCAGTCACTCTATTTACCTTACTGTATACTCATTTTATTCACTTATTACATTTACTTAGTACATACATTTATTACATCCACTTATTACACCTCTCTTCACATGCAAATGGCTTCACTTACAAGTATGATTGGAAATATTTAGCCATATATTCACAGGAACATATCATATATACTTTTAATGTACAATAGGTAATGTGAAGCGAGTTAATATCCATACATTAAATATAATGATGTACACTGTCCTTTGGTTTACATAGGGGATGATAGGATGACACTTTTGCATAGTCTAAAGCAGCAGACGACCACCACATTCAGAAAGTTTAATGTGTGCTATTTACCGGAATTCAAAACGGATTGCTGAGAAAACGAAGACTTTCATTAATGGGAACTATATTAAAGAGCGCATGCCATTGGCTGCTGAAGATGTTGCACCTAAAATGGTAGATTATTTCAGAAACACAAGCCTGTCACGTCGCAGTCTCTGAGAGGGTAATCGAAATGAACTGTGATACTGAGGAACAGCTGATAACAAAAATTCTAACCTTAAAATGGTTTTCTTTGGCGCTGGATGAGACCACCGACATCGTAGATACCGCCCAATTGGCTGTGTTTATTAGGGGCATTAATGACACCTCATTGTGTTAGAAGAACTGTTAGATGTAATACCGCTGAAGGATCGCACTCGTGGAACTGACATTTCTGAATCCTTCCTGCGTGGTGTAACAAACTACAGGGCAATTTATGTAGAACTGACACATTTATTTCTTTAAGTGTTTCAAAACGAGTTATGCTAGTGACAACTTATTATACCTGAAATGCAGAGGAATTTTGGGAGATTATTTACCTCTATAGCAAATGTTGAAAATGTCCTCCATCCTGCATAAGGCACAATTCAACACGTTCCATGTTACTGGCCACTCGTTGGAGGACTCTTGTCAATAGCTTGAATCTCCTGTGTAATGTTGTGCTTCAGATCGTTCAATGTCTGGGGACGTGTGGCATAAACCCTGTCTTTTAAGTAACCCCATAGAAAGAAGTCCGGCGATGTCAAATCGGAGATCTCGTTATCTACAGGTTCTTGGAAATTATCCGGTCGTCAAAGAAACTTGCAATTAGTGTCATGGATTCATTTGATGTATGGCATGTAGCACCGTCCTGCTGAAAATATCCTTGACTCAGCTCTACATCGTCTAATTGCTCAGCAAACTCCATGAAAATCCGTCGGTACTCTGCAGTGTTCACATTGTTCTCAAAAAAAATTGGTCCCACTATTCCCTGTGCGGATATTGCGCACCAAACTCCGATTTTAACCAGGTGCATAGGTGCTTCATGAGTAACATCGGATTTTCTCTGGCCCAAAGGCGTGAGTTATTTGAGTTCACATAGCCGGATAAATGGAACCATGCTTCATCTGTGAACCACGTGATGGGCAATATGGCAGAATTTTGCACAATGAACGCTTGAAACCAACGACAATAATTCAGTCGTCTATCCTTATCCGGTTCCAGTAACTGGTGGACAACCGTAATCCTATACGGCTTTAGGCCTGTACTTTTCACAACTCTCTGACACATTGAGTAACTGTACCCTGTCCTCTGCGACAAACATCTTAATGACTTCTTGGGTGACTGATCCAGTCACGCTCTTACTTCAACAACAACGGTGGGAAGCCCAGATGAACGAATTTTGCCTTTTTCACTCACCAGAGATCCAGTTGTTTCCATTTTGTTTACCAGTCCCTGTATTGTGTTTCTTTGGGGAGGATTCGGAACACCAAATTCTCTCTGGTATGCCCTTTGAGTAGCTGTAATTGAATTCGTCATCCAGTATTGCTTTACAAGGAAGAGTCGTTCATTTAATGTGTACTCCATTTTCACGTTGACTAGAACAAAATCTCAAAAACAGTTGCCGACAATAAAACTAACAATTACGAATTAAACATGAACATCTGTGCATGTAGTGACAGGCAATCGAAACTCCAGAATATTCTGCTTAATTTGGTGCTAATATTGGGGCATTGAGTGAATTTCGAACAGAATAATTAAAGAAAGAAATGTGTCAGTTCTTCATAAATCACCCTGTATAACTTGACATGCGAAAACTTTGTATCTGTAGCCACGGATGGTGCCCCATCAATGTCAGGAAAATACAATGGTTTTGTGAGTTTACTATTACAATTTTTTGAATGAGAAGGTATTAATACAGATGGTTTTAAGGCTGTTCACTGCATTATACACCGCGAGGCGCTATGTGCTCATTCCGCAAGTTTGGAAAACGTAATGGACATAGTGATAAAGACTGTGAATCACATCAAATCTAAATATTTGCGTCATCGACAGTTCATGAGGTTCTTGGAAGATGTTGGCTCTTACCTATTACTGCAAGGTACATTGGCTCAGCAGGGGTACCGTGCTCTATAGATTGTTCAATTTGCTCCAGGAAATTAGTAACTTCTTAGAACAGGAGGTTAGTATCGAGCATTTTAATGACTTGATTGCACTATGTTTTGTACCATTTGCATGCTATCTACTGTATATTGTTTATAAAATGGTTCGTTTTATTCTGATACATGCATTATTATATTTACAGGGATCACTATCTCAGAATTATTGGGTCCACAGTGGATTAGTGATCTTGCCTTTTTAACAGACCTCACACATTATCTCAATGAACTGAATACCCATCTGCAAGGAAAATATCAAGACTTAGTGACCATGATGAATGCAGTAAAGACATTTATGACAAAATTACGTTTATGCCACCATCAACTTACACAAAATGTCACGTACCACTTTACATGTTTAGATTCTTTGGAAACTAACCTCATTTGTATACAAATTGCATATCAATTTTCGACAATCTTTACAGATAATTTGAAGAAAGCTTCGGAGAGCTAATTGTTATGGAACAAGACATACGACTGTTTTCTAATCCTTTGAATTTCAATGTAGTAGAAGCTCCTGTTATTTTACAGTTGGAATTGATTGCCTACAAAATAATACCCATATTAAATCAACGGGAAAACAGGGCTTGGAACTCTACCGAATGTTGCCAACGGACTTATATCCCTACTTGAGAGAGTTTGCAGGTCGCATTGTGGCAATGTTTGTTTCGACATATGTGTGCGAACAATTATTCTTTAAATTGAACCACTCTAAATCTCATATGCGCTCCTGATTAAACGATAACACCCTTGTCTCAAAATTACGTGTCTCTACGAACGCTATCCAGCCTGACATAGATAACACTAGTCTGCATGATATCGATGACTGAAAACTAATAAGTGATTCTGACTCACTTTTTTATGCTGATTTCAGAACTGCTTTTAGTTTTTTTCTATCATGTACAGTTTTTCAGAATTTCACTTCAAAGATATGGAGATATAAAGATATTGCTTCCACCACTACACATAAAATTGGGCTTGATGAAGCAATTTGTAAGGGCTCTACCACAGGATGGACCCTGCTTCAAGTACCTTTCCAAGAAATTTCCCTTCATTACACAACACAAATTAAAGGCTGGAATTTTGTTGGTCCTCAAATAAAGAAATTGATGAAGGATGAAGATTTTGAGAAGACAATGAATGAGAGAGAAATATAAGCATGGACCGCCTTCCGATCAGTTATTCTTAGGCAATAACAAAGATCCTAATTACAAGGCCATTGTCGAAACAATGTTGGAATGTTTCAAGAAGATGGTTTGTAAAATGAGTGCATTTTCTGCATTCACATATCGACTACTTTCCAGAAAATCTGGGACATTATAGTGAAGAGCAGGGTGAACGTTTTCACCAAGATATTAAGGAAATGGAGAGGAGGTACCAGGGGAGATGGAATGAAACTATGATGGCCGACTACTGTTGGATGTTGAGGAGGGACAGTCATCTTCAAGGATCTGCAAGGAAGTCAAAGAAGAGAAAGTTTGAAAAAAATTAAATGAAACACTTTGGCTTCTTGTTTTGTTAAAACGCAGTCATGACATAAATTAGGGAGTTCTTGAAAGTATTCTTAAAATGCTTCTTGAATAAAAACTTACCTTGTGTGAAATGGTATTTGAATACTTTTCTACGCTGATTAGTAAAATTGTCAAAACATTACTTATTTTGTGTAAAACCCTGACGTGATAGAAAAAAAACGGAAGTTATTTCTGGAATCAGCATAAAAATTTGATTCAAGAACACCTACTTTTAAGAAATCATCTGACAAAAAGTTTGGAAATGCAGACTAGTGTAAATTTAGTGTCACGAAAAATGTGCCGGCGGTCCACTACTCGCCCTTCAACATTACATTCAGTTAAACGCGATTTACGTATTGCTGTGTAGTTCGCGGGTTGAAAGTGTGTGGCGCCACTGATGTGCCGGGACATGTGAAACAACCAGTTCAGTGCGATGGGAAGTGGAAGGAGAATGAGGGCATACTACCCCTCCTGAAGCAGTTCCCCATCCCTTGTTTACACTGTTATTGCTGCATAAATACTATAGAGGAAGAGAGTTAATAGTCAATTATGTAGTCCCAAGATTAAAACAAAACCCTGTCTTCCTCCTGCCTTTTATGCAGCTCCTCGCTGCCAAAGATATCGTAGGATACACTCTTTATTAAATATCGTCTGCAGACACTCCGACATTTTTATTTCTTCGCTCCATTCGCTGTTCCAGCGATGCGCTGCAACAGGCCCTCTGAATGAACCGCTCCTGCAGCGCTTGGCCCGCTGAATGCACCTATTAGTTCTGTAGGCAATATTAAGAACTATTGTCCAAGATACAGGCATTACTGGTGAGGTAATTCACCTGTTTCCTTCAGTATACTGTTTGAAGAGGAAGGGGAGAATGCCTTTGCCTTTATATTCTTTCTTGTTTCACTTTTCAAATACCGTTAGTCTTAACTGACATGTACGTTTCGACTATATACAAGACCATACTTATCTGCAGTTTCGTCACATTCACTAATTTTCGTGATGTTAAACTAGATGAAATATCCTCGAGTAATTTCCGTGTTTGAGGTTAGAAGTGGATTGTTTGACATCAGCAGTATCTTACATGTGTTACCAGCGAGATGACTCCGCGGTAGCGCGTGAGACTCGCTTTCGGGAGGTCCCGGTTAGATTCCCGTTGGGTCGGCCACTCACCTTGTTTTTCGCGATTTTACCTGGTGGGTAGGCGAATGCTAGAGTGGATTATATAATGCAGCGAATTTTCCTTCTCCTGTTATTTGATTCCTTTATCGTGTTTCAAGGCCAAAGGATCAGACGTGAGTGGACGACAAGCGGGGCGTGCGACGGTGGAGTTTGCTTTGTGGAACTGTCTGCCCTGGCGTTCGGTGTGGGACAGACCCTCAGAGAAACCTCTCGGTGAGGAGAAGTGGACCTGTGGGAGGTCCCGCCGGCGTCAGGATGTAATATCTGGAGACGTTAGGGACCCTGCCTGTGCTCGAGCCTGCCGCCCGGATCTGGTCGCCCTCTGTTTGCTTCTCTTCACCCCTTCCTCCTGGAGGTTTCCAGAAGCACAATAGGCGACTGTGTCGGAGCCGGCCGCCCCGGATCTGGTCGCCCTCCGTTTGCTTCTCTTCACATCTTCCTCCTGGAGGTTTCCAGAAGCATGGTTGACTATGTAAAGTGGAAATTCTCCTCCGCTTCCTGTCAACCAAAATGTTGCATGTGTTAGTGAACTGTAAAAACATTTATCACGCTGAACAAAAAAGAATTAGGCCCATGAATTTTAAATCGGTATAAACCATTTTGTTGGGTATATCATGGGGAAGTTGTAGTATCGCCCTCAATATGCCTCTTACCGTAACATCACGTTCGTTCACAAACTTCTGTTACGTCTGAAACAGTATACATTCATGTTGGTGACTGCCTATCAAAACACCTGCATAGGATCTACATCTTATGCAATAATGCAGAACAGGATATGGACGAACACCATCTGGATAATTGCATTGCGTTACAAAGGGAAGATTGCAGGCCAGCGAAGTACTGGAGAGCAAGATTGCTAATGACTTTGGTGTCAAATGTAGAAGCTAGTACAGAAAGCCATCAGATCTTTTAATATACGCAGATGTCGCTATAGGTAATATAGATGTTTCCTTTGATAATATAGCTGCATATGGAATATGAGAAACACAGCTGTTTATGCTTTGGAATGGACAGGCATCAAGAGCCCCGTGTGAATGCGGTCCACGCTCGGTAACTCTCCAGTATTACATAAGCGGATGGGAAGTAGTGAATGAAAGTATGGGCACGAGGGAGGTTACGGACCGTGTTAGATACACAATAGCGCATCATCATCATCGGCATTAGAAAACCTAATTTAGCAGTAGCACGCAGAGGCTCAAAACGTTGAATGCTGTTAATCACGAAACTTCTTCACGTGAAATTCAACAATACAGTTTACCCAAACAAATTGATACTACATTAAACACAGGTGCTTCTCACCAATGGTAAAGAATAGTCAAGAAATTAAAAAAAAACATTTTACAAACATTTGTAAAAAAGATTGAAGAAGGCTACGTGCAACTTTAAGCTTGTGATTTTGTTTACAGGATCCTCTACAAAATTAAATTAAATTGAGTTTTATTTATGGACGCTCTTTAAGTACTATGGTTCTTAGCGTCCCATTCTATATTGGGCGTGAAAGACCGGTAATTTTGCTCAGAGACCTTTTTAATGGGCTTGAGGTTCTTTTACGTGCCGTAAATCTACGACACGTAAATCTACGGTTTTTACTTCCCTTCCGAAGGAAGCCATGCTAAGGATTTTTGCACCCGAAAAAATCCATCGCCCTCCGCCGGGTTTGAACCCGCGACCTCGGGAACTAGAGGCTAGCATGGTAACCACTACACCATGGAGGGCGACAGGACCCTCTACAAATGATTATTTCCTGGTAACTCAATAAACTGTTGTATTCTATCAGCATAGGCATTCTTTCAAATGCTTCAGTTTGATTCTAAAGTGGAAAAGAGTAACTTTTCTTACCCGTTGTAAACTGATAATGCCAGTTTCTTTGCATATGAATGAATTGGGAATTTATTTTAGAGGTTAAACAGTGAATGAAATATTGTTTTAGTGTAGCCAAAGAGCGTACTTAGTAAATGCTTCAAAAACCTTTCATAACCGGTCATGGTTGTCATGTTGAAGGAGAAAACCGAACACGGTGATCGGCTGCGCTTCACTCTATTCCTTCGTGTATTCGCTTTATCGCTAATGTCTGAATATCAAGTAAAGAGGCTTGACGGACGCTGTTTCTAAGTTTATTGCGTCCAATTGTACACCTCTCTCTCTCACCCACACATACAGTCACTACTCTTTCACTAAGGTTACTGTAACAACTATAACAGTTAGTTGTAATATAAGTATATATATTACTTTTGAAACTTAAATGGCTAGTAAACCAGTCATAGTTTTCCGCCGAAGTGCACTGCGCACCCAGTCCCCCCCACCCAACTCTCCTCGTTCCCATTTTTCTCTTTATCCCTGCGAAAGATAGGATAGTATAGTGTGACGGAGGGGGCCATCAACCACTGGAGCTTAGCACCGTACTTAGGCTATCTCAGTAGGTCCATTGTGTCTGGGAAGAAGGGATGAAGGGAAGGCCTGAAAGGTGACCAGATACGGACGAAGATGCGCGCTAGCAAAGACGGGGTCTCTAACGATTCCAGAGTGTCAGCAATTCTGACGCCAGCACGAGCCTGGCTGCGCATCAAAGCACCAACCGGCCGTCCAAGTACCAGGAAGAATTCCTTTACATAAAGCATACTCCATCGTCTCACCCGCACGCACCAATCGCCGTCGCCTGGTCCTACAACCCTTAAATATATCAAGGTGAAACATATGGAGGAAATGATGGAGACAGGAAAGAGGGACAGGAAGTTCGTGGTAAAAGAGGAACCACCCCAGCATTTGCCTACCGACTTGGGGAAACTACGAAAAACCCATGGTCAGAGTGGCCGGCCCTACTGGAATCGAACACGGGACCTCCCTAATGCCTCACGCGTTACCGCAGAGCTATCTCGCTCGGTAGAAGATAAATACATAAATCAGGGGACATTTTATACGTAAAGACAGTTTGATGTGGAGAATTTTCTCGAAAGTCTTCGCCTGTCATTCTTAAACTTTGACTCAAGTGTGAAATGTATAAATGAAACATTCCGTTTCCAGTTATGCTGTTCACAGAGAACATACACGCACGCACACACTCACATGAATATTTTCTAAAACCTGATTTTAGCGCGCTTCAGTGGATCTCCAAACGTATATTTCAAGCGAAATCTTGATATCAGATTTTTGGATGGAATATAGCACTTCCTCTTCCTACTATACGACGGTAGATAGCATAAGTAACTCTTTCAGTAGGACGTCGTAATCAAGGATTTTTACTTGTAGAAGCTCTATTTGAAATACACAGGGCAGAAAACCGGAAGAATGAAGAAGGCTGGATTTCCTTTAAAATATCTGCCCTTGGTCGGAAACCTATGACTGACCATCTCTTCCTGAACGCAGCGCATCATCCTGATGGTGCGCATGTCTCAGTTACGTCATTTTCAAGAGGGGCAGTAGATTTAGCAAGAATAAGTAAAATTCTGGTGCATGCCAGAACCCATCCTCATTCTCAGCACAAGAACTCGAGGCTTAATCCGGTGTTTATCCACGTTCTTTATATACGTGCTTGGATGACATACTGCCGAACTCTGGTTTAGCGTGTCACAGTTACTATTTACAATCCTTTACAGAATGATCTTCCTTTGTTGATGAGTTAGCCTACTTAGCTTGAGTTGATGAATTAGCCTACTTAGCTTGAGTTGATGAGTTAGCCTACTTATCATGATGTAACCTACTTAGCAGGAGCCGGAACCACAGTCTCATGAGATCCCTGGATCAGATTTATCAGACTGATTTATTTGAAATAGCCAAAATTCTAAACATTGTAGCGCACTGTCGTCTGTTATCTACAATAGCGCATTGAAAAGTGTTCACTGCTAGGGTTAGCGTTAAGAAGCAGTGCAGAATTTTGGCACCGCGGCCAAGGCTGGGCCTTTTGTGCTACTAAACCTCGGGAAGAAGGGATGAGTTGAGAGAGGACGGGTAGATATCTGACTGCGGCTTTTTCCTTATTATTTTTGGGTAACTGAGGTACAGGATATAAAGGACTAATAAGGGGAGTAGGTAAAAGAAATTTAGAAGCATTCATGTAGCGGTACCGCTTGAAGCACGCGGAGAATTAGAGAAAATGTTTTGGAGGGTGAAATGGGAACCGGGAGACAAACTTAACAGGTGGTCCAGCCTGCCAGCGCGGATTATTTTGCGGTGTGATGATCTTTATTTATGACTAATGATTTGGGAGACATCTAGCAGGATGGCTCAGGCGGTAACGTCTATGGCCCGCATGTAGGAGGTCCCGAGTTCAAACCCCCGGGGCCGACCAATCTGAGCAAAGGTTTTTTCGCGATTTTCCTCAGTCGCTACCCGAATGCTAGGTTGAATAATTTAATCCGCGAATTTACCTACCATCCTTTTCATCACCACATTTCATTTCCTTCTTCTTCTTCTTCTTCTTCTTCTTCTTCTTCTTCTTCTTCTTCACCGCCATACCATGCATGGGGCTGATCACCCATCCTGGATGTGCTATGATCCAGAGTTTGCTTGCTCCTCGACAGGCTACTGACCCAAGGCATTGGCCTTGTAGGTGCTTGGTGTAAGTCGTACAAACAGGAGGGTAATTCGTTAAAGAAGAAGATTTGGGAGCCTCTGTGAATCTTTGTGCATGACGTTTTCTGGCCATCTTTATGGAAGCTCATCTGTGTTGCCCCAGAGGTATTTTATAGATTTCTGCGAAGTGTTGGCTCGGCTGAAGTCCTTCGAGCATCGTCTGAGGAGCTGTCGCTTACTCATTGACGAATCTGCGGATGGAAAGCGTGGAAATCTCTAGTGATGCTGAAAAAAATGCTTCTGAGTGAATGCAAGTGGACGAACTGTGGATCAGTCTGTGATGGTGTTCTGTAGTCTTTGTTGAAGTCTGTCTTGAGGTGTGTCGGTGTTTCTTCTAGTGAAGTAATCCTGGCTGTGATGTGGAATATCTTAGTTGAAGCTTTTGTGTAGCTATGGTGATCGTTGGAGTTTTCGTACCGTGAACTGTGGAGGGAATAGGCAGTGGGCGTTAATGTCGTCCTGAGTAGAGTGGCCTTCTGCGCCTGGCTGTATAATCCCCGAAAACATTACAGGTGGTGCAGCACCGGTAGCGATTTTTGAAGTTGTGCTGTATGCGATCGGCGGTCAGGCTGGAGGCGCCACAGTAATGGCACTTAGGAGCGGCGGTGCAGGTGTTGGCAGAGTGGCCGTAAATGCAGCAGCGGTGGCAGGATATAGGGCGAGCACTACGAATAGCCTCCAGCGGTCCTGCGCTCAGGGTAGTCGAGCACTCCGTCTCAATCGAGAACTCGATTCTGATCAGCGACGTGAGGCCTCGATGATTCATGATTATAGCAACTCTGCTTGCTGATCGCCGGAGCTGCTGGGTAGCGCAGAGGAGCAGTTTGGGGGGGGGGAACTTGTCGAAGAACTGCCCTAACCACGGCGGAGATGCTGGTAGATAAGTGTTGATGCGTTTGGTGCATGCCGGCGTTGGTGAGCGTAGATTTACTGTGCCGGTGCGGTGGCTTTATTTTCCCCTCGGGAAGAAGATGAGGCTGCATTAGTTATGGGCCTGTTTCTGCCATCTTGATAGACCAAGTCTCGGAACTAAATGTCGGCGATAGCACAGCGCAACAGCTTCTGTATCGTTTCCTTCCAATATCCTCCCATCCGGTTGAACGACGGTTAGGTAGAAGGTTTCCGTGCCGGGGAAGAACAGTTCTCTCATGTGGCATGCGCCACACACCAACGACCATCGTACCAGTTCCTGTAAGCCCGAAAAAGGACATTCGTGATGGTCGTCATTCGGCTACCGACCTGAAAAAACCTCGAAAAAGCCCAAGGTCAGGGTGGAAAATACAACGGAAATCGAACCTGGGACATCAGGTATGGATATTTTGACCTCATGTCAGACAACCTGCTTCACTGTACGTCTAGAAGATCGGCACTTTCATCCGATTTGCGTATACCGATAACACATGCGATGGCGAATACTTCGCGTGCATTTTTAATCAATATTAACGGCGCTTACGGCATCGCAAATCTTCCCGACTGCAGCTTAGGTCCTGTGAGATTTTTCCACCGAAGCGTTGTTTCTGTGTCGCTCTACGACTATGAAAATGGGTGAGGACTCATAGAGTGACAATATTACAGAAAGTACGAGGTGTTTTATAAAAGTGATACAAAGAGTGGTAGCAACAAGTATTTAAGGCTAGATGCAGTCCACAAAATAATTTCTAGCTACAACTACAGTTGCCGCAGACCCTGTAAAGAAGGAAACAAAATCATATTCACCAAAACTACTAATTCTATAGACAGCACTCTGATTTGAAAAGAATTAAACTGACGGTTAACCTTCTGTACACCATTTTAATCCGAGTAACATTCGTAACTTGGAATGATAAAAATCCTCATCTGGACGTAATCTTACTCCGATATGGTTACAACTCACGAACGCTCCTAACTTGAAAATGGCACATGAATATGCGGAGTTACGACATTCACCTCACAAACATAGTCACGTGTGTAAAGAAGCATGTTTTCTTGTATGTTTTAACTTACAAATACTATGTAATGTGTTTGAATTACAAAATAACAATTTTCCTGCATTCATTTCAACATGAGGAAGCGATCGAAGTAAACTCGCACAAAAAATAAAGACGGAAAATTGAAGTCATCTATAATTCGGCTTATGCCTTTTAAGTACGGCTCTATGCTACCGGTTAAAAAAAACACAACTCGTGCCTCTGATATTGCTAACGATTTTCCTCGGCTGTAGGCGGTCTCCTATGCTTTCAGAGTTATGGCAGCACACCTTTTTAGGCATTTTCCGCACAATGGACCTCGTTTAGCCAACAATTAGCACCGGTCTCTCCTGTTGATGTTAAAAATACTCTAATGTCGTGTTTCACCAAGCTTTTACAGCAAGTTGTTAGTTAACATCTTGTTAACGTTAAAGAAAACTGCGAATAATATATTTCGAGAAGGCGGTGACCGAAGTACACGGCTTCTGAACGCGCTTCGATCCACTTTAGTCAACGGATCGCAGCGCTCTCTGTCAGCAGCAGACAACATGGGCAATTGCCAGTGATTTTGCTGATTATTTGAGGTTAGAACCACGATGCCAAATGAAAAATCTAGGTGCAGAGTAACTAATGCTTCACGTTCGAAAAGGAGCTAATGATAGAACACATGCTAAGCATAGAGGAATTATCGAATGCAGAAGAACCGATGGACTTAAATTAAAGGAGAGGTTGCAGCCTGGGAGAAACTTTGCCAGGAGTTTAATTGCAATGTACGCGTTTCTTCCATGTTCCGTGCGGCAATTTTATGCTAACATAAAACGCAGCACCAAAAACACCAAGTGCGAAGAGCGTTAAAGCGGTTTAAAACTTGAGGTGAACATTGCATTGAAACTAAAGTGGACGAAAGTGTGTTATCACTGATTAAGGATCAAACGGACCCCACCAAGAATGGAATGTGAATCGGAGGGGACTCGGCACCGATCAAGGGGAATGAGGATATTGTACCCATGCCCCTCGAGGGGGCGCCCCCGGGAGTGGAGACACCGGGCTGCCAAAACCAGGAGTGACGGTACAGCAATGACAGGTTCCCTACAGTTTCCAGATAGGTATATTGGTGACCCCACCCCACCCCACACAGAGTTCAACGTCCCCCCATCCCAAGAGGCGATCCGAATACCCCGGCAACCAGCCGAAGACCAAGGGACGAGAAAGTTCCACAGAGATCATCCTTTTCCCCTACCAAGCCGCACCGAAACACCATCACCGACACTTCCAACACTGAAACAGGCTTTTCGGGGTGAAGCAGGAATGACATGATTAATGGAACGCAATGGAGGGACAGAAAATTCGGGGGATGAGAGCAACCACTCCGGCATTCGCTTGGGTCAGAGTGGGCGGTCACCAGGAATCGAACCCGGGACCTCCCGAAGGCGAGTCGCACGCTTTGCCGCGGCACCACCTCGCTCGATCCCCTCTTCCCTTGATGAAGCATTGCTTCGGAAATCTTCTAGATAAACCCACAAACGGTAACTTTGAAAACTCAAATGCTATCACCTACAACTAAATGAAAAGTGTTAGTAGCATAAAATGTCAGGGTAGTTAATATTTGTAGCAGTTTTACATTGGTAGTATTCTAACCTCTCTCGTATATATTCTACAATCCTGCTCACGACCGCTTTGGACACATCGCTTTAAAAAGGTTCCACCTCTTGCAGGTTTTAAAAAAAAAAAAAAACAAAAAAAAAAAAAAAAAAACATGGTGCACGGTTCCTCTTCGGTTAGGAACGGCATTCAAAATGCCAAATACAGCAACTCCGCATCAACAGCTTGGTTCGTGGAAAAAATTTCCCAACTTCTAACATTTGGTAAACAATTTAACACAAGGGTACAGCTAACATTGTTCGATGAAACACAATTTACGTTAGCTTCAGTGTTAAATTACTTTGACATCGTGTTAAAATTTAACACCGGTTGTTGAAACCGACCCTAAGGAGATTTAAACCCAGCTCATAAAAGGCATTCCATTGGTCGTGTGCACCATTCTTGATCAAGATTTTACCGTGGTAAAATATGGACTTTACCGCGCTAAACGGTCATTTGTGGTGCATCGACGCCGGTAAAAGTTTATCCAGGATTTTACCGCGGTTAAATGTGACCGGCCATCGGTTTTCGCCGATCATTTCCAACTTGTGCTGAAATGTTAAAATGGCGGAACAGTATAGGTTAGAATTTCCAACAAATAGATACACTCCGTTTTCGCCAATGAATACATCCTGATAAAGTTACTTTAATGTACTTTGTAATTTTTAATGCTTATTTCATGTTTTTTTTCTTTCTTTTTGCGACGGGTGCCTTAAATATCCTGACCCAAGACGCAAAGAAAATCCATACAATCACGGCGTTGCATATCATAATTATATGAGTTGAAGCATAGTTCTAAGAACAAGGCAGAAATAAGGGGAGTAATGAAGGCAATTAGTGTAATTAGTATATTTTCAAGAATATTGTATACTTAAATTGCACAGTTATAGGAATCCGGTAACCTGAAGAGGACAGTGCAGAAGTTG
Organism: Deroplatys truncata; assembly: GCA_030765065.1. Lineage (NCBI taxonomy): Eukaryota > Metazoa > Arthropoda > Insecta > Mantodea > Mantidae > Deroplatys > Deroplatys truncata. The sequence continues at coordinate 681,257,021 of CM060990.1, forward strand.
CAAATTTGAAGTCTTCACCATGGTGTCGGGGTAGTGTACGCCTCCCATTTTAGAGGTTCCGGGCCCAAATCTTGTTTGGGAATAATATATTTTTTTCTTTCTATTTTCTGCCTGTCTTTCAGTAAGTGAATATCGCCTAAGCTAACTGGAATTTAGTCAGTGTGGAAAGAAAGAAAAGAAAAAGTCAGTAAAGTTCAGCAAATTTTTCTAATCAGTTGTAAGGCCAACTTTTCCCACGTGTCCATCTTAAAGTTATTACTTCTATCTCTGTACTTTCTATCTTTTCTCAAGAATCGCACGTTAAATTTAATAACATAATAGAGAAACTTGGGTCTGCTTTTGCTTTCCTCCATTGCACGCTGAATTACATGCATGCGCTTCAACAAAGAGGTAGAACAAGTGAAAAACAGACGACATGATGTACATCCGGGTGCGTTCAGTAGAGTTTACCTGCAATGAACGGTGCGCTCAACCAAAGTGAGCGCCTGCCAGGTAACCACGGTCACCTAAACTGTGGTGAACATTGGTGCACTGCTATGTGATGATTACCCCGGTCAAGTTCTTACCGCGGTAACCTGAAGGTCCTCGAACGATTGGTTTAACGAGGATGGTGCACATGTGTCTTGTATTCACTTCAGTTGCGGCGTTTGCGGTAAAATACAAAGCTGTTAAGTTATTAGACTAATAGGCAAAACTAACGCGTTTGTTATTGTCTACTTCCAGCAACCCCAGCTGTCGTCCTAGTTGTGTTGGGTAACGCCGACACGGGTCGTTAAGGCAAGGATGATTTGTGGTTCAAATCGAGCCAGGACCGTTTTATCTAACTGAGATTTTCTCCAGGTTTTCCTCAGTCCTCATAACTGACAAATGCTGGGCAGCTACCCTAAACTTAGTCTGTAACGTTTCCTTCTCAATTATTTCATTTCATGCATCATCAGTGTGCACCTCCTGAGTAGCCGTATGCAGTAAGAATGGCCTTTAAACAATACACGGACGAAGGTAGGGGCAGATCACCGCAACCAGGCCGCTGCTGGGAGGGAGACATGAGGGGAGAGACCCGAAGGGAGATCAGATCCGGATGACAACGGGCACAAGCATGGGGTCTCCTAACGTTTCCAGTTCGAACGCTTTCGGCACCTCCCGGGCGCACCCCTGGTGCCCTAACTGAGCAGGCCTGCAACGACACCAGGGAAGAAACCTCTACAAAGTGCACATCCGCCGCCCAGCCGCAACCCGCCGAACACCGTCGTCTAGTCCTACAACCCTGAAACAGATGACAATGAAGGAGATGAGTACAGAAAATGAGGGGCAGGAAAATCGTGGTAGAAGAGGAACCTCCCCAGCATTCACCTGCCGACCTGGTGAAACCACGAAAAACCCATGGGTCAGAGTCACACACATTACCGCGGCGCCACCTCGCTCGGTACTACCCACCCAGAAAAGCGGTGCTAACACTGTGAACCTTGAACTGTCACTCCTCCACACGAAACTGTCATAAGCCTAAGTGCTTCATTTTTTCTGTCTCTTTTGTGCGAGTGTACGTCATCGTCCTTCGTATTTCATGACCACCCTTCCTCTTGCCTGACGCAAGAGCGGCCTTACCTGTCCTATATAATGTTATTGCCCTTCTGTATAAACGTGCAGTGATGTTGCTGCCTGCAGAGTGAGAGGAGGCGATTCTATCCTCGGTATCGACATGGGATTTTCTCATGCTGGGAGGAATGTTCCGAGGTGCACTCAGCCTCTGAAATATATGAAGACAAATGGATTGAGAAGTAGTGGCTGGTAGGTCAGAAAGACCAGAGGGACGGCGTGCTGGACACAAGTCACTTCTACCGCTCATTCTGCTCATGTCTAGAGTAAACGGAGACAGGATGCTTTTGTTTGTCTCTGTTTTTATTTAATAACTCGTACCTACAGAGACGGTGGCCGAGACGGGTGAAACTATGTTCAAACGAGGACAGAGTCCGTGCAGCAGAGAGCTATACGATATGAAGATAAGGGAAACCCATGGAAACACCTTATCCATATAACTCACCCCTAAAAGATTCTAACTCGGATCCTCCAGGTTGGGAGGTGGACACGTCACCTCGACACTGAGGAGGAGAGCTGCTGTGAGCTTGACAATGGCCTGCTCTGGGTATCATGTCGCAAGTTAGTTTTACATAATGTTATTGGCAAATGGATGCAACATGTTCCTTTTTATTTTCTGTAGAGGGAGTTGTGTGACTCGCAATCGGGAGGTCCCAGGTTCCATCCTCGGCGACTGACCACTCTGACCTATGGGTTTCTCGTGGTTTCCTCGGGGTGGGCAAGCGAATGCTGGGGTGGTTTCCTCTCTACCACGATTTCCTTTTCATCGTTTCCTTCTCATATTTCCGATGTGCTTCGTGGTGTATGGCGGTGCCGCACAGATGGCGCGGATGTATGCTCAATGGAAAGAGCAGGTGGTCACCAGAGGGCTGCTTATTGGTGGGTGGTTCGTCGCCCTCTCTCGGCAGCTCCAGCAGTGTGACGGGTCTGCGAGCTTGGAAATGTTAGGGACCTCCACGCGTCTCTGTCGCCTGTCTGCATACGGCCTGTAGCCTCCTATGGTACTTTCCTACTGGCGGGGTAGTAGCCACAATCAATCCGTGTAGGTGGCAGCGCGCGAGGTGTTCTCCTTCTTGAATCACCTATACCTATATTTGATCCAAGATTCATTATTAATATTTTACATAGAGTTTTGAGGTCCCCTGAATACCAAACAGGTAATTTAGAATAAAAGCTCATGTCATGCGCATGACGTTTTATTATGCAGTCACAGTATGTTGCAGACTATCTGCTCTTTTTCGATGTCCTGAAACTCCGAAAAATATGCTTTATACCTTTTTACGAGGGCAGTTCCAGAAGTACCCGACCTGACGTATATATAGCAATTGTTGTTTCAAACAAATGACCGTGGTATAAAGTACCAAACGTATAAAGCTTAAGTTTGAAGTTTGGCGATGCTACGTTGTTTAGTAATGGTTTGGTAGCCATTAATAGTGAACACTCTCAGCGAATTTGTAAACATGGATAAAACTGGTCATCGTTAAGTGATACAATACTTTCATTTGAAAGATCTTAGTCCAACTAATATTAAAGCTGAGCAAGATTCTACTCTGGGGGAGTCTGCTCCTTCGTTTACAACAGTAAAATATTGGGTGGCAGAGTTTAAGTGAGGTCGTACGAGCTGCCAAGACGAACATCGCAGTGGTCGACCAAATGAGGTGACCACGCCAGAAATTGTGAAGAAAATCCACTAAATGGTATTGGATGACAGTCGACTGAAAGTGCGTGAGCTAGCAGACATCATAGGCATTTCAAAAAGTGCTGTACATCGCATACTAACTGAAACTTTAGACATGAGAAAGCTGTGCGCAAGATGGGTGCCGCGTTTACTCACAATGAAAGAAAAGCAGCGTCGTGAGGATGTTTCAGTCCAGTGTTTGGCGATGTTTCACTGCAATAAAGCCGAGTTTTTGCGTCGATTCATAACCATGGATGAAACATGGATGGGTCCATCACATCACACCTGAGACGAAGGAACAATCAACGTAGTGGATTGAAAGGAAAGAATCGGCTCCAAAGAAGGCGAAGACAGTTCCATCTGCAGGCAAGGTCATAGCGTCAGTTTTTTGGGATAATTTTCATTGATTATCTTCAAAAAGGAAAAGCAATGAATGGCGAGAATTATGCAAACTTATTGCAACGTTTGAATGGTGAAATCAAGCAAAAAACGGCCGCATTTAGCGAAAAAGAAAGTTCTGTTTCATCAAGACAATGCACCAGTTCAAACATCTGTTATCGTCATGGCCAAAATCAATGAGTTAAAGTTCGAATTGCTTCCTCATGCATCCTATTCGCCAGACTTAGCCCCCTCTGATTATTTTCTGTTCAAAGTTGATGGAATGGCTTGGTGGTAAAAGATTTGCCAACAATGAAGAGGTGGAGTTTGCAGTTGATGGCTATTTTGCAGAACTGGACGGTTCGGACTATAAACAGGATATCGAAGCTATTGAACATCGCTGGGAAAAGTGTATCGAGCTGAAAGGGGACTATGTAGAGAAATAAATATGTTTTTTCCCAAAATATTTGTGTTTTTTTGTTAGGTCGGGTACTTCTGGGACAACCCCCAGATCGACTGATCTCAGAATAAAGCACCTGCAACGATGTGCTACAGTCGCTGTACTATCGATATTGCTGCACACGCCAGTGATTGTCAAAGATTATGAAATTATGGTATCTAATAAGGATAGAGGACTCATTATTATTCACTTGTTAATTCAACACATTTACTCAATTGGGACATCCAGGTGTTTACTCAACATACAACTGACTTCGTTGCGTAGAATCTGTAGGCCACATTCAATAACCCTTGCAGAGATGTTGCTTTCTAAAGTCCTTCCGAAAACCTTTTCTTATTAAGTTATACCTCTTCTCTTTCAGCAGAATAAACTTTGTTTAATCCAATAGTTATAGTAGGGCAATTCTATGGAAAACAGTTGGTCCAGGAAATACAATAATATAAAATAAGTCTATTTTTATATAGTATGTAAATGTTATAAGGCTCTGTGGTAGGTAGATGGGTACCTAGGAGATGCTCCGCGGTAACGTTCGAGGTTCGCATTCGGGAGATCCTGGATTCGATTGTTGAGGCCGGTCACTCTGACCACGGGTTTTTCGTGGTTTCACATGGCTGGCAAGGCGAATGTTGGGGTGGTTTCTCCTCTACCACGAATTTTCTTTCTCTCGCTTCCTCGCGTTTCGCTTGCACTTTCGTGTTTCAGGTAGATTTAGGGGTTGTGCAGTGTCGTTCGGTGTCGGACAGATGGCGCAGAAGCTTGCTCGTTGGAAAGTTCATCTCGGGCCTGCTAAATGACAACCGCCTCTGGTGGGTCGATTTCTCCCCGGTTCCTCCAGAGGGAAGTCTTCTCCAAGCAGCGCACCGGTGTGACTGGGTCATCAAGCTTGGAATCGTTAGGGACCTCTGCGCGTCTCTGTCGTCCGGTCTGCCTGCGGCCTATAGCCTCCTGCGGTTCCTTTATCTCATCCGTTCCTCTTGGGCATGGTAAGCACAAAAGATGCGTTGGATCGAGGTACGAGGAGCCCCTCCGTTTCCTGGTCATGCTCACACTCATAGGTAGACGACTACCATGTGATCAAATATTGGTTAGTAATCACATGTCCAGAAACGCTTTGAATGCATGCTAAGGTCTCTGAAATATAAAAGGATATGTAGTCAGTACGATCACAAATGATAGGAAGAAGTAAAAAAGAAAACTGAAGTACTATAAGTAAACAGATACAATTTTGATCAAGTACTGAAGGTGCTCAAAATGGCTGCCGCCAACTTCGATACCTTTTGGGTACCGCCTGGTTATGCAATGTTTGAACGCTTGAAAAGAGTCAAACGTTGGTTAAGGGCGTGTCTGCGAACGTCCACAGAGGTGCTTGTTAGGACGTAAGCTGCTTGGTTCATTTAAACGCCTCTCCAATCTTGGAAACATGGTGTGGGCTGGGTGATGTCTGTTGATGTAACGTTGTTGATAGAGCCGGCAAGCCTCTGTTGTATTTCTTCGGGCCTCCCCATAGAAGAGAAGCATCTCTGTGTACTCTGAATTTGTATACTAATCAGCCATTGTTTATTTTTCACTTACGATAGCCACAGAACAAATACTATAAAGTATGAAAATACTAAACATAATAGCACTGTGCACACTACCGCTGACTGTAAGTACGTGCATCAAGTAAAAGTTGATGCAGTGCCATTGGTAAACAACTGTTTAAATAATGAACTCGACGTCTGTTGGTTGTCGTGTAGTCTACGGTTTGTTTGAATGAATGATTAGGGAACGGAGGGGACACCTCACACCTCGACCCAACGCAGAACGTTTGTGCTTACCGTACCTAGAAGGAACGGATGAGGTGAAAGTGCCGCAGGCAGGCCGGCCGACAGGAACGCGCAGAGGTCCCTAGCGATTCCAAGCTTGATAACCCAGTCACACCTGCGGGCTGCTCAGAAAAGGCTTCCCTCTGGCGAAATCAAGGAGAAATCGACCCACCTGAGGCTGTTCAGAGAAGGCTGCCATCTGATAGTGTGGAGAAGAACTTACCAACGAGCAAGCGTCTGCTGCCGACACTACACAGCCCTAAGTCTACCTGAAACATGAAAGGGGAAGCGAAATTATAGGAAATGAGGGAAAGGAAAGTCGTAATAGAACAGAAACTTCCCCAGCGTTCGCCTAAGTCAACCACAGAAACCCATGGCCCCAGGAATCGAATCCAGGACCTCCCGAATGCGAGCCTCGCACATTCCCTCGGAACCCTCTCGCTCGGTTACGGATTGTTTACCTAGGGACGGTTTCACTAACCGACATTAAATTTTAACACAACGTTAAAGCGGTTTAATATTGTAGTTAGCGCAAATTCTGCTTCATCGAACCATGTTAGTTTTGACATTGTGTTAAACTTCGTGTTGAGTTAAGATCGCCTTTAACAAATGCCAAAATTTGGAAAATGGCTGCCGCAAACCTAGCTGGTAACCCTCAGGTGTAGACGTTTTGTAAGAATATGGTTCCCATCGGAATCTGTAGTTTCCAAAATAAGTATTTTGTTGTAATTGATGCCGCTAGGGGCGTGGAAGTAGAGGTACTCCGATTGTACTGTTTCATCTGCGACTAAGAAGTTTCAGTGTTACGTCTTATCGAAGGGTATAGGCTTAGGATTCTAAGTGGAAGGGGCTTAGCACCTCGACCTATGCAAATCGTTTGTGCCTATGCCCCGGGCGAGCCGCGATGAGGTGAGAGGAGACCAGGCACGACAGACAGAGGGCAGGGACCTTACCAGTTCCAGATTTAAACTCCCCGGCTGGGCACTGGAGCAGCCGGATTCTCTATCCCCTGTGGGGCTTACACATCCCCTGGGGAACCCGGGACCCAGAGACTGTCCTCAATCCGGCGGACGAAGGTTTCCGCAGAGTATCCTTTTTCCCTGCCATGCAGACGCCGAGACCTCCCGCCGACACCTGCAACCCTGAAAGAAAGGTGAAGTGAAATGAGAATTGAGGTGAAATGGAGTGACAGGAAATTCGGGGACTTAATGATCCTTCCCAGCACTCGCCTAGCAACCCGGGGAAACCTATGGGTCAGGAAGGTCGGCCGAACCCACGACCTCCCGATTGCGGGTCACAGACGTTGCCGCCTGAACCATCCCGCTCGGTTACCGACGGGTGTAGCGTTTCACCGACAATGTGTTTTTTGCAGGACGGAGTTAATACCGACTAAAGCAAGTGAGAGTGCAGACTAATTGTTCGGGGAAATAACAAGGTTAAAAGTGGGGTAATTATGCAGTAGTTTGGCTGCAGCGTAGGCATAGGGAGTTTGATGGAGAAAAATAACTTGCTGCCTATTATCATCCTATACTTCTTTCCCTTTTTACTTCTTTTCCGTTCACCCTTCATTTTCTTATCACTCTATACTCTAATCACTATACAATCTCACACTGAATTTCACAAATTACCTTTACTTGACGGAGATTCGATCCGAGAACCCGTGATTTTGTAGATTATTACTCTATCCACTGCGCTGTCAGGACCTCTTGGAAACATAGATAATGAATATTAATCATCATGACTTCTATCAGAATTGCAAAACAAATATACACGTTTTAAGCACACATATCGCTTGCTCACATTGCATTAAGGCTGTCATTTACTTCCGAATATTTTTGAAGATTGTTTCGCATGGTCAGATCACAATTTTATTTTCGCTATAGTTCGCCGTGTTCCTACTGGCTATAGGTAACACTGGCACATACGTCACAACGTCAAGGAGAGAGCATGAGCTTAATCCCACTATTAACTTCCTATCCCATGTGCGAGTATGGTCTCCGCTCGCCTCCTACTCGTTCTAAGGTCAAAAATGTGATGTGTTATATTCACATGACTTTCTCTATCCCCTGTCATTTATTAATGGGTATACAAATTATTCTTACGAAAGTTTATTTATCTATCTACTTCATTTTAATCGAGATAAACTTTTGCAGAAATAGCTACATTACTCATTTTGTTATAGCTGCAAAGAGAATAGCGATAGAACTGGACGCTATATGCTGATCTTAAAGTTCCACACTCTTTCCATGCATCCGCTAGAAACAACTGAATGTCGACTTTAAAAGAAGTTTTGAACATTTTGAACCAATAATGACGGATATCTCGGAAATGGCTTATACCACAGGAAAAGGTTATTTGACAGAAACTATGCATTTTAAAGGGATCTACAGTTTTTGTTCAGTAAGTTTTCGTCTATCGCTCAACGTTAGCCAGTTATACAAAATTATATAAACTCCTCCCGATTGATATTTATCCGAGGTTTCATTTTTGAGTTATGCTGTTCACAGACACACACATACACAAACGGACCGCTTTCTATTTTTTTTCTGCGTTCAGGGGGCCTCAAGTCATGAATTTCCGACGAACTCTCGAATGTGGAATTTTTGGGTGGAATGCAATACCTTCTCTATGAACTAGGTACGTAAAAAGTAAAAGGAAGTGCTTAATCACAGCAAATATTGATGGAAAAGAGCCGTGCTTGATATAATCTAATGTTTCCGTTAATCTCTGAGAAGAATCTTTGACCAAAGTTGGCGCTACTCGCATGTGGCTGTTATCTACGTGAAACACGCCGGTAGCACAGCGTCTAGTGACAAATGCTGCTGTTGTAAGCACATAACAGTGAACGTAACGTCTTCCGCCGACAATCAAACTGTGTATTTGCACTGAAAATGTACCACAAGACTTCTTTATTCATACCCTACTCCTTCTAGACAGCATAGTTGAGAAATACAATAAGAGACGTCCCGTGCATGTAACAACTAATTGTCTAACTTCATTAAAAAGACATTTATCATTTAAAAAGATGTTCTAAAACAGCGAATTATGGAACAATACATTCGTTTATACAGTATGGGATTGTGGTGGAACATCCATTACAAATATGAATAGGGTATTGGTAATTTAAAAAAAAGCTTTATATATACGAGAGCGGAGTGATGAGTCAATGACTTTTTAAAAGAAAACCAATTTATTTCTCAACATAGTATCCTTTCAATTCAATACACGTTGTCCAACGATTCTCCAATTTTTTTAGCCGTTCCAAAAAATATGATTTTTCGAAGTCTGCAAAATATGAGGTTGTTTCTGCCATGATGTGTTCACTGGACGTGAATTTCTTCCCAGTGAGCCAATTTTTCAGGTTTATGAAGAGGAAGAAGTCGATCGGAGCCAAATCTGGAGAATATGGTGGGTGAGGTAGCAGTTCGTAACCTAATTCCACAAATTTTGCGATGGCAGTGGCTGATTTGTGTGTGGGTGCATTCCTGGTGGAAAACAAATCTTTTTCTTCACCAAATGGGGTCGTTTCTTTAACAATTCCTTGTGAAACTGATCCAGTACTGCGGCGTTTTACCCTTTTCCAGGTAGTGGATGTCTCTCATCCCTTGTCAATCCCAAAAGACAGCTGCAATGGTTTTTCTTGCCGACGGAATGGTTTTCGCTTTCTTTGGAGCAGGTTCGCCGAAGGAAATCCACTGCTTTGATGGTTGTTTGGTTTCAGGTTGATAGTAATGGATCCAAGTTTCATCAACCGTGATATAACGCCGCAAAAACTCATTTGGGTTGCGCTGGAACATGTTCAAACATCCCTGTGAAATGGCCATACGATTCCGCTTGTTCTCAACTGTGAGCAGTCGCGGCACCCATCTTGCTGACAGCTTTCTCATACCCAAAAATTCGTGCAGAATATTATACACCCTTCACTCGAGATGTTTACGGTCTTGGCTACATCACGGATTTTCACTCGGCGGTCTTCCAACACAATATCGTGAACTTTGTTCACCATTTCTTCTGTTGTGACCTCAACCGGTCGACCTGTACGCACGGCAACTCTTGTACTCGAACGGCCACATCGAAATTCTGTGAACCATGCCATGTGATGGAGCAGACTCCCCATAATACTTATTCAGCTTTTTTTCCGTTCCTTCACCGTCTTACCACGCGAAAAGTAGTGCTGTATCAGAACACGAAATTCACTTTTCTCCATTTTCTGGGAAGCAACACACATCTGCTTATTTTAGACGCTCTCAACAATGTTCTAAGAAACAAATGACGACGTATTTATGCCATTATGCCCAGAATAGATGTAAGACTTGGGTGCAAACAACCTGTGATTAGAACGCTATCTCTCGTCAAAGTCATGGACTTATCAATCTGCCCTTGTATATATTATCAAACGTTGCCGGTCAGTAAGAGATATATTCCAACATCAGCGCATTTTAACGCTTGTGTCACTATAGGCATATAAAGTTATATTGTTAATTAAAAGGGATGCCAATTTTGGCACTCTGAATAAATACCATTATTCACATAATACTAGAGGCAACAATAATTATTACAGAGCATTCACCACAAAAGTTGCAACACATAAAAATCCCTACATTAGAGGCACCCTATTATTTAATAAGTTACCACAACATATAAAATCTTCACAAGTTAATTCCTTTAAAATCTTTTTGAAGAATTACCTGTTGGGTGGATGTTTGTATAGAATCGACGAATTGTAGCACTTGTATACATAATGCAAATTATTTTATTTTATGTTGTGATGTACATATGCTATAGTATTCTGAAAAATTGTATGTATAAGTGTATATGCAAATTGCAATCTAGGAAATTTATAAACTGTAGATTTTGAAATTGTAATACAGGGCTACTCAAAAAGAAGAAATACACTTTAAATATTTATTTCTAATGAACGACAATAGATGGCGACACATGCGATACATCACTGAATAGAGAAAAGTTTTTATGTGTTCAAAATGAGCACCATTTGTTATGCGAGGACGACAGTGCTTTTCCGTTTGCATACGCAACCATCTTCTACGAATTTATTGTATCAATTGTAAATTTTTTATGACGAGGCGGCTCTTTGTTGAACTTACAACGAAATGCACGCTGCAATGAAACAATGGATTCACTCTTTGCAGCAGCACACAAAACACCTTTTCCTGTGGCGTCGCCATTTTCTCGTAAACAAATACAGCGCCGCTGTAGGCACTGAATGGAACTAATAGGTGGGGCTTAAAACTTTGAACTTTCCTCTATTCAGTGATGTGTTGTATGTGTCGCTATCTATTGTCGTTTATTAAAAATTAATATTTAAAATCCGTTCCTTCTTTGTGAATAGCTCTGTATTTTAGTAAACTATTTTAACTTTATGCAGATGTTAAGTGTATTATGTATTAATTATTTAAGCAGTACAGACTATAAAATAGTAACATATTTCTGTAATTTTTAATTGCATTGTACAAATTTCTTAAATTGTTGTGTGTAGATTCATACAGATTAAGCCTTAAACACGTAATCCATGCCAATAAATGAATAAAGCATTACTATTACAGAGCTATTCCGGCAAACAAAGTTGGCCAATTCGTAACCAGCAAAAACACCTACAGCAACGCACCGAATTTCATTTATTTTTTCGACTGGCCTAAACTCTGCATTATTATCAAATGGGGAAATATTCCTTGGAGGTGTACAAACAAATGGCGACGTTTCTCAAATTGTTATAGACTGACTGCAGTTTACACAATCATTCCAATGATCGAAATCAAATCTCAAGTTCACACGTACAGAAATGCATGCAAATAGAAACTCAACGAGTCATTGTTTGAATGCCCTAATAAAATTCTGAGGCAGGAATCGAAGCAGTTCGAAAATATTTCACGTAATTATGTAAATCTTGCAACCCGAAAAATGGTTCTCACTTTTCCTAAGACGAAGCTAAAAGTGCAGTATTTTAACTAGCAAAAACAATCGTTGTTGTTTTATCGACGAAGACCACCTAAGTAGGTACTTCAGTACTTATGCACAAGGGATGGCATTATTTTAAGGGGTGGTACCTTCTGGGTGTATCATACATTTTTACTTTCTCTACCACGTGCCTAGTAGAAGGTATTGTATTCTACTCAAAAATTCAATATCGATATTTCACCAGAAAAATATGTTTTGAGCTCCCTGAATAAAAAAGAAAGCAGTTTTAGAAAAAGGAGCGCGCGGGCGTGTGCGTGTGTGTGTATGCCTGTGGCAGAAAACAAGATAACCCAGAAACAAAATGTCGGAAAGTACCGAACTTGGTATTTACGTTCAACATTTTCCAATAATGCGACACGAATATTTTCAAGAAAATCCCTTGCCCCAAATACCCTTTACACGAAATGTTTTTCGAAATCTTCGATTATCTCAAAAATGGCTATAACGATTTTTATTAAAATACCACACTTTTAAGATATCTAAATGACAAACTGTATATCTTGAATTCTCTGGAGTCCTCCTCTTTCGGAAGGGTTGTAAGTATAAATGGTAAACCATTAGAGTTAGATAAAAACATACTACATAGAGAATGTAAAAATTAACAAATAAACTCAAGTAAAGATCCAGGTAAGATTTAAAACTATAAAATATTATAATGGTTCTCTGAAATAATAAATATACAAAAAATTAGAGAATGTAATATACAGGGCGTGTGGGACATCACTATCAGATTTCAAACAATAATAACTTTATGCGAAACGGATAGATTTACACAAAATAAACAAAATAATGTCCTACTCCCAAGTTTATGAGAAGTTTGTGGCACACTAAAACTCAACGAAGCTCACCAGGCATGTAAACGTCGCGGAATGTCTTTCGAAGAAATATTTCCTAACAGCGTGTTTATATTATCCTCTAATTCCTACAGAGTGCAACGTTGTGTTCGGCAGACTTCTTCTTTGGCCCACCCCGACAGAAAAACTTCGCATGGCGTTAGATCTGGACTTCCGGGAGGCCATTCGTGTAGCCCTCGTCGTCCCAAATAACGCCCCAAAAGTGCTCCTTCAATCACTGGCGCACAATGTGTGCAAAGTGCGATGGGGCCCCGACCTGTTGAAAAATAACATTTTCAGCATTGTCCCATTGGGAGACCATTGACCACACATTCTGCCGCAACCTGTTCAGATAATTCACGGCGTTCATTGTGTCTTGTAAAAGCATAGGACCAATAATACTCCACCAGGCCATTCCACACTATACAGCCACCTTTGGTCGATTTTGCACATTCTCCACTGTTTTATCTGTGTTGTGTTCTGCCCAATAATGGCAGTTATGTCGATTCACGTTTATGTGTTAACGACGCTGTCAATTGCCAGGATCATATCAGCGCCGGCGGTTTGTCAGAATTTCGTCCCGCAGGAGTTCTTTTACATGCTAATAAATCTTCTTAAGTACACTTAAAAACCATTGGTCTGAGTCGGCTTTGAACCCATGACCTGGATCAGAAGGCAGCATCTGACCAACCGAGCCACCCAGATCGACATGCGGGCACTCGCCGTGCCACAAAAGCCTAATTTCTCCATATTCTATGCGCCTATTGCAGTCCTCCTGGAAAACTCCTGTGCGTGATGAGGTTTCCAAGTCCGAAAATTCAGTTCCTTCCCGCACGGTGTGTCTAGAGTGTCCACTCTCACGAAAGGCCTGGTTCTTTGATTTATCAGGGCTGCGCGTGGACAATGCCCTCACTACCGCAGGATTCTCGAGGGACCGCGCTGTTGACGGCCGTCCACTTCTTCTTGCATCTGTAACCCACCCTTGTCATTAATTCTGTGTGACAATTTCGTATCTTGCTGGGATGAAGTATAGCATGTGAACATCTCGCTACCACCGCTACACAAGGACGAAAGATTTCCACACTTCAAAACGTGAAGTTCTCCGGGCGCGATCACGCAGACAGTTTGTCCGCCATTTTCTCCCTCGCTCATTACCGAACGGGATGGCTCAGGTGGCAACGTCTGTGGCCCGAATTCGGGAGCCCCCGGTTCGATCCTCGTTGACCGCCCACCCTGGCCCATGGGTTTTTTCGTGGTTTTCCCGGGTCGTCGAGCTAATACTGGGGTGGTTCATTTTCTACCACGTCACTCATCCCTCTCATTTCGTATACCCATCATCTTACCTATCATCCCTTTCAGGGTTGTAGGACTAGGCGACGGTGTTCGGCGGGTTGCGCCTAATGGTGGTTTGCGCACTGTAGAAGTTTCTTCTCTGGCGTCGCTGTGGGGTTTGCTCAGTTAGGACTCTCCTCCGAGTGGACTCCGCCCCGGAGGGCCCTAAGAAGTTGGCGGCTTTCGGGCGGGTCCGGGTGGCGTAGGATGCGTTACATCTGAAAACGTTAGGGACCCCGTTTGTGCATGCGCCTGTCGTCTTCTGGATTTGTTCGCTGGTAGAAGCACAAGGGGCCGACTGGCCTACATGTAGTGCTCTGTCCCGGTTTCTGGGGCCTCTCTCCTTTAATTCGTACCTTTAACTTTAGCTTTTACCTCCCTCACTAATTCACTCACTGATGAAGTTCTGCTACAGGAAGATTTTCTCTAGGACATTGGAACAACAGAAAAATACAGTTTTGCAAATCGGTCATAAATAACAAACCTACGGGCATTTTAAATCAGACAATGACTTCCCACCCACCTGTAGTTTTTTTGTATTTTGTATTTGTATTTTATTTCGTACATGCAGTAAAGTAGGCAAAACACGGGGGTAGTTTAGGTACCAACACTGAATGAAGGAAATTCAACTTTACGCCATGACAGCATGAATGGGAATTGGATCAAAAACACTTATCGTCGGAAAAATATTATAGATTCGCGTCAGCGAATTGTACGCTACAAACTTTTGTTCTCGCCGGGTACCGTCGCCTGTTACATGTCGGCATACCGAACAGCAGACTGCTGAAATTAAATTGAGTTTTACTTATGGACGGTCTTTAACTGCTGTGGTCCTTAGCGTCCCATTCTATACTCGGGGTGAATGACCGGAAATGTTGCTCAGAGGTCTCTATCAGGCTTGAGGTTCTTTTGCGTGCCGTAAATCTACGACACGGGAAGCAGACTGCGGAGCTAAGTTACACGTCCTGGGAAATGGCGAGCTAGAACGCCGTCACCCTACCGAGGTTTTTCGGTAGTCTCTCCCTTTGGGGCTTGACATGCGCAAGTGGCGTATCCAATTCCGTCCCTGCACATGGGAGGATTTTTTAAGCTTAATGTAAAATCCCACGGAGGAGAGCTTCTCGGTTGTCGCCTTTTCTGGTCTAGAAGAGGATCTTCGGCTCTAGGTAAATTCTCCTTATCTCCATGGGGAGAGGTAGGCACATGGAGGGTCCCGCCGGCGTCAGGTTGTAATATCTAGAAACATTAGGGACCCCGCGTGTGTCCGAGTCTGCCGCCCCGGATCTGGTCACCCTCTGTGTCCTTCGCTTCACCCTTTCCTCTTGAAGGTTTGCAGAAGCACAATAGGCGACTGTGTCCTGGTGTGCCGCCCCGGATCTGGTCACCCTCTGTGTCCTTCGCTTTATCCTTTCATCCTGGAGGTTTGCAGAAGCACAATAGGCGACTGTGTCCTGGTGTGCCGCCCCTGATCTGGTCACCCTCTGTGTCCTTCGCTTTATCCTTTCATCCTGGAGGTTTGCAGAAGCACAATAGGCGACTGTGTCCTGGTCTGCCGCCCCGGATCTGGTCACCCTCTGTGTCCTTCGCTTTATCCTTTCATCCTGGAGGTTTGCAGAAGCACAATAGGCGACTGTGTCCTGGTGTGCCGCCCCGGATCTGGTCACCCTCTGTGTCCTTCGCTTTATCCTTTCATCCTGGAGGTTTGCAGAAGCACAATAGGCGACTGTGTCCTGGTCTGCCGCCCCGGATCTGGTCACCCTCTGTGTCCTTCGCTTTATCCTTTCATCCTGGAGGTTTGCAGAAGCACAATAGGCGACTGTGTCCTGGTGTGCCTCCCCGGATCTGGTCACCCTCTGTGTCCTTCGCTTCACCCTTTCCTCTTGAAGGTTTGCAGAAGCACAATAGGCGACTGTGTCCTGGTGTGCCGCCCCGGATCTGGTCACCCTCTGTGTCCTTCGCTTTATCCTTTCATCCTGGAGGTTTGCAGAAGCACAATAGGCGACTGTGTCCTGGTGTGCCGCCCCGGATCTGGTCACCCTCTGTGTCCTTCGCTTCACCCTTTCCTCTTGAAGGTTTGCAGAAGCACAATAGGCGACTGTGTCCTGGTGTGCCGCCCCGGATCTGGTCACCCTCTGTGTCCTTCGCTTTATCCTTTCATCCTGGAGGTTTGCAGAAGCACAATAGGCGACTGTGTCCTGGTCTGCCGCCCCGGATCTGGTCACCCTCTGTGTCCTTCGCTTTATCCTTTCATCCTGGAGGTTTGCAGAAGCACAATAGGCGACTGTGTCCTGGTGTGCCGCCCCGGATCTGGTCACCCTCTGTGTCCTTTGCTTCACCCCTTCCTCCTGAAGGTTTGCAGAAGCACAATAGGCGACTGTGCGCTTAAGTACCGAAATCCTCCTCCATTTCCTGCTAACTACATCTACTTCTCTTAATATTTAACTCCTCGGAGAACTTTAGGTACGCTTATCTAATACAGCCACAATCTCTGATCTACGCCAGGGTTTGGTGGTTGCTGATAGGCTCTTGATGTAGAAGTTCCCGGTTGAATACCTCATCCATAAGTCGACAGCTGCTCCCAGGCACTAAATCACTTCCATTATGTTTCTATAGCCTGTCAGGAACGTGAAAAGTAGTCTTAATTCTGCCTCAATCTGTTTAGCTATCTTCTTCCTAGAGCAAGTTTTGTGATTCAGATTTGATGGAAGCTCAAGGAAACACCCTTGCCGGAAAGAGAGAGAGAGAGAGAAATAGAAACATCTGATGTATTATATTCGCATTACTTTCTCCGCACTATCACATATTTTTTATCTGTTTTACACATTATTATTACAAAATCTTATTTTTCTATCTATTTTATATTAATGGAGAGAAACGTTAGCAGAAATGGTTTCACTATATATTTCGTCGGTAATACAAGGAGGATACAGCTATAGTCAATTCTTTTAAAAAAAACGGGTCGCTCTGTGCTGGGGCTAAAATCCCATACTCTTTGCATGATTTCAGGAGAAACAGTAATTGGTAAGTTAGCACTTCCAAAATGTATGACAAAGGTGTTGTAAAATCAAACAAATTGCAATGAATATCTCGGAAATGGTTACTGCCGCATAAAATTGCGTGTTTTAAGGAGTCCTGCATTTTTTCTCAAAGTAAGTCTTTGTTTAGCTCCTACGGTTTCCCGTATATACAAAACTGTCCACAACTCAATAGCTGGTCCCGTAGCTCAGTCGGTAGAGCACCTGCCTGTTGTGCTAGGGGTCCCGGCTGGGGGTGGGAAAAGGAATTTTTCTCTAGCCAAGATTGTTCCTTATCCTCCACAGAGTCTGGAAGTATGAATGAAAGTGTGAATGCGTGTATGATTAAAAACCAAAGTGTAAGAAAGGCAAGAGTTACACGAGTTAACACCAATAACAAAAAAGAAAAAAAGGCCGCCGATAAGACCAATGCAGTTAAAGACGAGGTATAAATGGAACTTGGGGGAAGAAAAACTCAATCAGAAGGAAGAATAGGCTCACAATCAGGGGCGGTTCCTTGCCATGGCACTTAATAAAATGAAGAAATACGTATACTCCTCGATTATATCGAGAATGCAGCCAGATTTATTCTTCTTCAGGCGCAATGACATGGCTTGCCTGACAATAGATAATCATAGAAGCCGAAGGAGGCGACTGCAGGCTGCAGTCTAGAGTCTAGCGTGTAGTGAAGGGGTAAGAGCCCACATTAGGCTTATTGAGAAGTGAGAAATAAGGTATTAGTTAACGGAGGGGACACCTGGCACCCCGATCCCAATGGATCTTTTGTGCCTACACCCCCGGGAGGAGCGGTTGAGCTGAGGGAACTGCAGGAGACATGCGAGTAGCAGAGCGAGGCCGGCGTAAGTCGACACAGACGCGCAGAATTCCCTAATAGTTCCAGGCTTACCACCCGGCCACGGGAGTGTAGCTCGTAGTTGTCCCTCTAGTGGGACCCAGCAGTGGGGGCTCGACAGGCTCTCCTCTTGCAGGGTCTTGCACCATCTGCCCGACACCGAGAGAATGCACCTGAAACACGAAAGAAATGAAATGAGGGGAAAGAATGTGATAGAATGCACCACTCCTGCATTCGCCCTGTCAACCAGAGAAAACCACGAAAAACCCATTGTCAAAGTGGGCGGCCACCGGTAATCGGGAGCCCCACACGTTAGCGCGGAGCCATCTCGCTTCCATACTAATCAATAATGTGCAGAAAATCGTGTTTTGTTATATCATATCCATCCTTCATTTTCCATTCTTCATACTTAAAAAAAAATTAATCACTGTTTTCTAATAATACTGCCTGCACTGCCAGCAGAGGGTTAAAAAAGTGTGACAGGAACTAAAATTTTGACGTGTTACATTCACATGACTTTCTATACCCTCTATTGCTTATTAGTGGGCATACAAATTATTCTTACGAGAGTTTATTTTCCTATCTACTTCATTTAAATCGAGAAAAGCATTTCCGTAAATAGCTGCCCTACACATTTCGTTATAGATACAAAGGTAATAGCGATAGTCAAATGTTTTAGAACTGGACGCTATATACTGGCGTTAAAATTCCTTACTCTTTCCATGGCATCACGAGAATTGAAAATCGACAGGACATTAAAATAATGGCTAAGTATTGAATAATTCAAACCATTAATAACGGATATCTCGGGAATGGCTGATACCATAAAAAGTTATTTGAAATAAATTGTGTGCTTTAAGGAGATCTACATTTTTTTGTCTATCTTTTAACGTTTACCAGTTATACAAGATTATACAAAACTATTTCCGAGTGAAAAGGTCTTCAGAGGCAATTTCTATAATATTCAAGATACACATTTTATTTGTTATGTAAATATCTTTAATATATGACATTTTAACCAAAATCATCAGAACTATTTTATTGAAAATCAAAATTTTCGAAAAATGTTCCATGTAAAGGGTAGTTTGAGGTGGGGATTTTTCCTTTAAAATCTTCATGTTGCATATTTGGAAGGTACTAAACCTAAATACCAAGTTCGGTACTTATCCGATTTTTCGTTTTTGAGTTACGGTGTTCACAGACACACACACGCGCGGACCTTTTTGTAAAAGTGCTTTTATGGTTTCAGGGGCCTCAAAACATGCATTTCCGGTGAAATCTCGGTATCGAATTTTTGGGTGGAATGCGATACGTTCTATATCTACTATGTACTATCTTTCAAGATAGTAAATTTACACTTTTCGCCAGTCAGTATCATTCAGGCGTTCCGTGAGTAGCGGTATGAAAACTAAATCGACCGTGGTCGTAGATGTATACTGTCGTGGTCGCCATTTTAACAATGTCACTCACTTCGAGGATTTATACGGCTATATTAACTCAGTATGGCGAAACATGGACTAAATATCACAAAATAAATTGCAATTCTCTTGCTGCGGAGCTATTAACTGCACGGCATTGGCAAGAAAACGGAAAAACACGTGGAGTGATGATTTTAATAGAACCAACATCTATGTTATATATAACCCACACACTAGCATCCGCTGTCGTAGCTCATTGGTAAACCGTACGCTGTTTCAATTGTGTCGAGGGTTTATGGTTGAGAAAGGTTATTGTTTCACGTGTGGAAAAGCCGATTTAAGAAGGTTAGTAGTTGTATTGTATTTCAACTGTTGGGGAGCCGAACTTGTAGTAGTTGCAACCGCACGTATAGTAAACAGATTCCGGTAGCCTTCGCCCCAAATGTACTTTCAGGTGGTCTTTGCCCCAAGTTTAAAAAAAAAATATTAACTTTGTAATTTAACTGTTTCTTTAAATATTATATATTTATGTTTGCCTCGGCTGCGTCAGTATTTATTTTTAGAGACACGTTTCTCTTAGCAGGGTTGCGGTACGACAAGAATGTAGGCTTACACAGTTTATAATTTTACTTCACTCCTTTTATTAATACTTGATACGATTTAAATAAACTTCATTGATATAGAGAGCTGTGATATTCTTTAATTAATTACTTGCACTTTTTAACACGTAAAACTATTTTCGTCTCACACGAATACGTATTAAATTTCTTGAGGACACTTTTTGCGTCTGGTTAGTAACGCTGTCTGCAACCAACTGAACTGATTTCAACCGCCTAAACTTGTAAATTTCTATATTTCAAGTTTCTGATTGGCTATTCCAAATCCAATAGAATACCTTCATTTAACTAAAGCTTTTTCTGGTTGTTGATTGAATATTTTTATAAACTGTCACTAAAATTACATTATTGTTTCCAAGAATCACAAGTAACATTTAAACTTTCTAATTCATTATTTCCTCAAGGTTACCTCATTGTTAGCAATTTTTAACCCATTATTCTTACAGCTCCTACATTATTAAATTACGTAATATTCACATAACATTATTGAACTTGTTTACAATAATATAAGCATATGCAATGACTGTTACATACATTTTACAAATTATTACTTACACATATTGCTTCAAGGCGGGCCGTTATTGAATTTACATATTATATAATTTGACTGAAATTATTTAAGTGTTAAAAATACTGTCTCATGGTTCGAACCCCAGTATGTAGTCATACTTTTTATTCCAAGTTTTTCACCTTGTAAGACGCAGTAATAAACAAATTTACAGTTCCCTTGCAGCTAAGTTATTACATGATAAAATTAAGATTTCATTTTTGTTTTCCATTCGTTGTTTCGACAAATTACTTGTTTCAGGAGAAATACATTATCTATAAACCTGAAATGTTCAAAAATTAATTTATTTCTCCATATATGGCGTGGACTCAGTTATGAAAAAGCAGTTATTTAGTTTGCTTTTTAAGCAGCATTATCCTTAGCAATCGCCTTCTTTTTGTTATTTATAATACATGGAGTAAGTATATTGTAACTAGCAGTTACACAGAATATACATTTTCAGTTTTATGCATTATACTCCATCGAATTATACACAATTATATTTGCAGTTGTAAGTTTGCTTTTCTCAAGATGAGAATTTATCAGTTTCTTGTTATTTTATGTATTAGCTTATTGTTGTGACCAGATGCATTGTATACAGCATTTAGAAGTTGATTCCATTAAAATTATCATTCAATCTCCTCGCATTTTCTTCGAAATCGTGTTGTAATAACGTAGCTACAAGAGAACTGTAAATTTGTTTATTACTGCGTCTTACAAAGTGAAAACGTTGGTATAAAACTATGACCACATGTAGGGTTTCGAACCGTGAACCCTCAGCACACTTGAAACAGCGCGCGTTTTACCAATGAGATACGACAGCAGATGTTACTGTGTGGGTTATATATAACATAGAAGTTGGTTCTATTAAAATCATCATTCCACGTGTTTTCCGTTTTCTTGCCAATGCCATGCAGTTAATAGGCTCAACAGCGAGCAAATTGTAACTTGTTTTGTGATATTTAGTGCATGTTTCGCCACACTGGCTTAATATAGCCATAGAAATCTTCGAAGTGAGTGACAGGCTAAAATGGCGACCACAACAGTATTCATCTACGACCACGGTCGATTTAGTTTTCATACCTGCTACTCACGGAACGCCTGAATGATACTGACCCGCGAAAAGATTTACATTTACTTTCTTGAAAAATAGTACGTGGTAAAGAAAGTGATAAGTACAAGTTTCGAACCGCGATATCTAGCGAGAGGAAGAAAAACTAGCAAAATCAACTTAACATGTTTTTATCGAACAAAAATCTAACTATATACTTATATACAGGGTGAGCCAAAAGACTCCGAACCGCCTGCGCTGTGTTTTTCCTGTCCGCGTTCTCGGCGCTCGTTGCCGTCTGCCGCTATCATAGAAAGGCGCGGATGAAACCATACAACATTTTTAAAACAACTTTTAAAGGCTTTACTTACCAACTTTATGAAAGGAGGTGCTGAAACTGGCTACCGTCGTTGTCCATACATTTTTGGCACCTCTTTAGGAAACTATCTATCATGGCCGATGTCGTCTAATGTTTCTTCGGTAAGAACCGAACGCCGTCTTTTAGATTTCTTAGCCTGAACACTTCCTGTGGCCTGAAATTTACTGTAAAGTTCATGGATTGTTGTACCGCCTAGAACTTTTACGCCTGGAAATCTTTCTGCAAATCGTACTTTCACTTGGCGAGCTGACCGAGTTAACACATACGAATCATAAATAAATACACGCTGTGCAGTAGAAAGCACATAATATACTTTGTGACTAAGTACAGGACAAAATAACAAATAACTCGTAAAACTGAACTACATCACATCACCGTCAACTCAATACTGCACTTCAAACTGCACAGCAGCGTGACTTTGTTTATAGCAGCAGTGCGTTATCATGTTTTCATCATATTTCCACACGCCCTGTGGAAAAGCACGGCGCAGCCGGTAATATTGTTGATAAAATACCCCTCCGGGGTAACTTAAAACATAAAGTGTACAAGACAAACCCACACACCCTGGAAGAATTAAAACAAAATATTCGTCAGGAAATTTCTCAACGTGAACTACGATGATAGTTTCCTAAATAGGTGCCATAAATGTATGGACAACGACGGTGGCCAATTTCAGCATCTCCTTTCGTAAAGTTGGTAAGTAAAGCCTTTAAAAGTAGTTTTTAAAATGTTGTATGGTTTCATCCGCGCCTTTCTACGATAGCGGCAGACGCAACGAGCGTTGAGGACGCGGACAGGAAAAACACCGCACAGGCGGTTCGGAGTCTTTTGGCTCATTCTGTAGAAAGAAACCGGGCCTGTCCAGTTGGGGTACTTCCCTTGTTTGCATAGGTAAGTGGTAATAAGATTGGTTCTGAACACACACGCACACACGTAAATTCCTTTTGATTACTTTTTTAAGTTGAGTGTGCGTTCGTTTCCCGTAACGTGTTTTCCTCGCAGATATTTAAGAGCGCAAAGCACCGTCAATACAATGCTGATCTGGCTCTTGGTGTGGACGCCACCTGTTGAATTCCTCAGCTTCGCCCACACACCAGTAAAATCACTGTCTAGTCATAGCGCATCAGGAACGAGTAAATTAAAATGAAGCCTGATTAATACTATAAAACTTTGCTACCTCCAAAGTACAAGTTCGTGGTTCATATTTTATGGAAGCCAAACTGGACATTCTCGTCGCAGAAAATAAAGCAGTGGTTATGAATAACTTTATCTAGCAGTAGTTACCTCACATAGAATTTATTTACAAATTCAGCTTCCCTTAATTAGAGGCTGCCATAAACAGAGGATACCAAACATGTAAAGGATATACATGCATAATTAACAATAAAAATAACTGTTAGGAAACTGTTTCAAACATCTAGCATGATTTAAAGAAAATCTTGTATTACATTCACATGGCATTATCTACCCTCTATCGTCGTCCTCCGTGGACTAGTGGTACCGTGCTAGCCTCTAGTTCCCGAGGTCGCGGGTTCAAACCCGGCGGAGGGCGTAAAAATCTTTAGCATGGCTTCCTTCGGAAGGGAAGTAAAGCCGGTAGTCCCGTGTCCTAGATTTACGGCACGTAAAAGAGCCTCAAGCCTGATAAAGAGGCCTCTGAGCTAACATACTGGTCTTTCACGCCCAATATAGAATGGGACGCTAAGGACCATAGTAGTTAAGAGCGTCCATAAAAAAAAATCTACCCTCTATCGCTTATTAGTGGGTATGCAAATTATTCTTACAAATGGAATTAATTATTCTTCCACACAAGCCATGTGTTGGACAGGGTTGGAAAGGTAGAATTAGACGACTGAAAAATTCAATGCCATTTGAACTACGGATCTCCCGGTCTCCGTCCGGTTGCTCTAACCACTGAGCTACCAAGCTATTTTTCAGTCATCTGATTCTACCTTTCCAACCCTGTCCAACACACGGCTTGTGTGGAAGAACAATTAATTCCATTAATTGACCTAATAGTGGTTGAAACTATGAAGCCTGGGACTTAAAGTACATACAGCATTGTAAGTCGCCATTGGGGTATGTCATCTCAATACAATTTGAGATCTCCTTGTGGTTTACCGGGAAAAACGCGAATCAGTTTAGGAATTTGATGAACTACCGGCAAATTACCATGTTAGCTCAGTGGTTAGAGCAACCGGACGGAGACCGGGAGATCCGTGGTTCAAGTTCCGGCTATGGCATTGAATTTTTCAGTCGTCTGATTCTACCTTTCCAACCCTGTCCAACACACGGCTTGTGTGGAAGAACAATTAATTCCATTAATTGACCTAATAGTGGTTGAAACTATGAAGCCTGGGACTTAAAGTACATACAGCATTGTAAGTCGCCATTGGGGTATGTCATCTCAATACAATTTGAGATCTCCTTGTGGTTTACCGGGAAAAACGCGAATCAGTTTAGGAATTTGATGAACTACCGGCAAATTACCATGTTAGCTGAGTGGTTAGAGCAACCGGACGGAGACCGGGAGATCCGTGGTTCAAGTTCCGGCTATGGCATTGAATTTTTCAGTCGTCTGATTCTACCTTTCCAACCCTATTCTTACAAAGTTTATTTTCCTATGTACTTCATTTTAATCGAGATAAACCTTTCCTGAAATAGCTGCAGTAAACATTTCGTTATAGATACAAAGGGAATAGCGATAGTCAAATGTTTTAGAACTGGACGCCATATGCTGACCTTAAAACTCCATACTCTTTCCATGCAATCGCGAGAAACAACTGAATGTTGACAGGACATTAAGAGTGACCAAGTAATATACAATGCGAACATTAGTAACGGATATTTCAGAAATAGCTTATGCCATAAAAAACTTATTTGAAATAAATGTGTTTTAAGGATATCTACAATTTTTGTGTAGTACGTTTTCGTCTATCGCGTAACGTTTACCAGTTATACAAGACGATACAAAATTCCTTCCGAATGAAGAGGGCTTCACACTATTCCCAGAAAATTCAAGATATGCATTTTATTTGTCATGTAAACATTTTTAATATATGGTATTTCAATCAAAATCGTTAAAGCCAGTTTTTAGAGAATAAAAACAAATTCAAAAAATGTTTCATATAAAAGGGAGTTTGGAGTGTGGGGATTTTCTTGAAAATTTTCATGTCGCATCTTTGAAAGATACTGAACTTATACACACACACACACACACACACACACACACACACACACACACACACACACACCTACACGCGCGGGCGCGGACATTTTTCTAAAAAGTTTTCTTCTCCATTCAGGGGACCTCAAAACATGTATTACCAGTGACATCTCGATATCGAATTGTTGGGTGAAGTGCAATATATTGTCTATTCACTATGTACGAGTATAGAAAGTAATAAGTAAATTATATAAGAGTGCTTTCCAAAAGTAAAAGTAACCGCTTTCTTCAAATCTTGCCATTCTTTTCTGTTCCAGCTATATTAAAGAAAAGGAAACACTTTATAAAACCGAGTATAGAATTCCTTTGTATTGTCATATTTTTGATAAAAGTTTCAGTGTTTTTGCTATATTCTAAATGCAAAAATGTGGGTACTACCTATGTTACTGTGTCCTATAGATTTTGTTATGCACTGGTTAATATTCACTGTATAATGTTAGTGTTAGTCATTAAATTTGGATATTATGTAAAGTGAGCGTTAAAATGCTCATTAAAACTTTTTGGCTCATATTTGAATATAACAAATTAGGAAATTGAAGTTATATAAGGACCTATTTTTACAATAAATATTTTATAAAATGACTTCAAATCAGAATGACGCCTACGAAATTAGGAAAAGTACTGAAAACAAACCGAACATTTAAGTAAAAAATCTGATGTGTTACATTCACACGACTTCCTCTATCCTCTATCGTTTATTAATGGATATACAAATTATTCTTACAAAAATTTATTTTTCTATCTACTTTATTTTAATCCAGATAAACCTTTGCAGAAGAAGATGCATTGCACATTTCGTTAGGATACAAAATGAACAGCGATAGTCAAATGTTTAAGAACTGGACGCTATATCTGGCCTTTAAGTTCCACCCTGTTTCCATGTAATCGCGAGAAACAACTGAATGTTGACAGGACTTTAAGAGAATGACCTAGTAATGAACAATTCGAACCGTAACGGATATCTCAGAAATTGCTTGTGCCACAAAGACTTATTTGAAATAAATTGTATTTTTAATGAGATCTACATTTTTTGTGTAGTGCGTTTTCTTCTATCACTTAACGTTTGCCAATTATACAAGATTATACAAAATTCCTTCAGAATGAAAAGGACTTCACAGGTTACTCTGAGAAAATTCAAGATATACGTTTTATTTATCATGTAAATATCTTTAATATATGACATTTTAATCAAAATCTTAGAGCCATTTTTTAGAAAATAAAAAAATGTTCCATGTAAAGGGTAGTTTGGGGTGGGGGATTTTCTTGTAAATCTTTGTGTCGCATCCTTGGAAGATACTGAACTCAAATACCAAGTTTCGATTTATCCAACTTTTCGTTTTTGAGTTATGCTGTTCACTGACACACAGACACAACACACACGCGCGCGCGGACCTTTTTCTAAAAATGAATTTTTTGGGGGGGATTTAGGGAGTGTCAGAACATGCTTGGTATGGAATTTTTGGGTGGAATGCAATACCTTCTCTACTTATGTACGTGGCAGAGAAAGTAAAAATTTGAGATTTTCTCTAATCACAGAAACCATTTCATTTAGGCAATACCTAGGTATATGCTCTCCTATATACAAGAAGATATTCAAGTTTACAGTTTTAAAAAGTTGATATAAGTTAGACGGATTTCTAAAAATTAAAAATTGAACTTTTATCATTTCTAAGAAGACTATTTCAACATCGGACGATTTTAAAATGGTTAACTTCACGAAAAGCATTGTTTAGCAAGTACATTTTAATCGGTTCTAGCTTTATTTTTTCGCGTTGTTTACAAATTCATAAGAATATGGTGCTCAATAGATGTTTTAGAGGAAAAACTGAAATAAAAATCGAGGGGAGCTTTCCATTTTTCATACATTACACCAAACTCGTAATATTGTAATCAAAACACTTGTGGCATTTTGAAAAAGAAAAACTTTTTTAAAAGTGGAATTCTAATAAGGGAGGGAGAATTTCCCTGAAATCCTGAAGTAGTTATTTTGTTGTGTTGTTATTTGCCTCACGCTTTGGGAGCCAATTTGAAGTAGGTTGTTGCTTCACGTATGGAAAACCGATTTGAAGTAGGAGTTGTATTGTAGTTCTTATGTTGGGGAGCCGAACTTGAAGTAGTTTCAACCGCACGTATGGTAAAAAGTTTCCGGTAGCCTTCGCCCCAAAATTTAAAAACATTAGCTTTGTAATTTGACTGTTTCTTTAAATATTATATATTTATGTTTGCCTCGGCTGCGTCAGTATTATTGTTAGAGACATGGATTTCTTTGCAAGGCGTGGTGCGGCTAAGAATGTAGGCTTACACAGATTATAATTTGTACTTCACTACATTTATTAATCCTTGACACAATTTAAATAACACTTCACTGATATAGAGAGCTGTGATATTCTTTTATTAATTACTTGCGCTTTTTAACACGTAAACTATTTTTGTTCAACTGAATACGTATTAAACTTCTCGAGGGCGCATTTCGCGTTCGGTTAGGAACACTGTCTGCAAGCAACTCGTCCGGTTAGGAGCACTGTCTACAAGCAACTGAACTCTAAATTTGTAAATTTTGCTATATTTCAGTTTCTGATTGGCTAATCCTACTCCAATAGAATACCTTCATTTAACTAAAGCTTTTTCTGGTTGTTGATTGGCTATTTTTAAACTGTCTCAAAATTTACATTATTGTTGCTCCAATAATGACTAGTAGCATTATTAAACTTTCTTACTCATTATTGCCTCAAGATTACCTCATTTGTTAGCAACCTTTAAGCTATTATTCTCACAGCTCCTACATTATTAAATTACGTAATACATTCACATAACATTATTGAACATGTATACAATAAAATAAACATTTACAATGACTGTACTATATACTTTTTATATATTGTTACATACACATATTGCTTTAAGGCGGGCTGTTATTGAATTATATATATTATATAATTAGACTGAAATCATTTAAGTGTTAAAAATACTGCCTCAAACCCTGACGTTCGAGTTAAGAATTCGTACTTAGCGAAGACAGTTCATATAAGCCAATCAGTACTGCTTGCCCTTGCATAAGATTTAACCACTTTATCATTCAAGATAACCCCAATATACAAAACGAGTTCCGTGTGCACCTTTATATTTCTTTCTTGATCCACTTCCCTTTCATGCTGTTAAGGAAGTTGCATTTCCTGCATTCAGTGCTGGTAACCTAACCTAGCTGCGTATTTTGTCTATTTTACTGCACATACGAGGGTGGGTTGATAAGTCCATGACTTTGGCAAGAGATAGCGTTCTAATCACAGGTTTCTTGTTTGCACCCTCCATTATGGGTATAATCGCAGAAATTTGTCATTTGTTTCTTAGAACATTATTGTGACCGTCTAAAATAATCACATGTGCATTGCTTCATAGAAAATGGAGAGAGGTGAATTTGGTGTTCTGATAAAGCACTACTTTTTGCGTGGTAAGACATTGAAGGAAACGGAAGAAAAGCTGAACAAGTATTATGGGGACTCTGCTCCCTCACATGGCATGGTTCACAAAATTTCAATGTGGCCGTTCGAGCACAAGAGATGCCGTGCGCACAGGACGGCCGGTTGAGGTCACAACAGAAGAAATGATCAACAAAGTTCACGATATTGTGTTGGAAGACCGCCGAGTGAAAATCCCTGAGATAGTCAATACCGTAATCATCTCGAGTGAACGGGTGTATAACATTCTGCACAAATTTTTGGGTATGAGAAAACTGTCAGCAAGATGGGTGCCGCGACTGCTCACAGTTGAGAACAAGCGGAATCGTGTGACCATTTCGCAGGGATGTTTGAACATATTCCAGCGCAACCCAAATGAGTTTTTGCGGGGTTATATCACGGTTGATGAAACTTGGATCCATTACTATCAACCTGAAACCAAACAACGATCAAAGCAGTGGATTTCCTTCGGCTAACCTGCTCCAAAGAAAGCGAAAACCATTCCGTCGGCAGGAAAAACCATTGCAGCTGTCCATTGGGATTCACAAGGGGTGATAGACATCCACTACCTGGAAAACGGTAAAACGATCACAGGTTCATATTATGCCGCAATGCTGGGTCAGTTTCACAAGAAATTGTTAAAGAAACGACACCATTTGGTGAAGAAAAAGGTTCTCTTTCAGCAGGATAATGCATCCGCACACAAGTCAGCATTGCCATCGCAAAATTTGTAGGATTGGGCTACGAACTGCTACCTCACCCACCATATTCCCCAGGTTTGACTTCTTTCTCTTTGCAAACCTGAAAAATTGGCTCGTTGGGAAGAAATTCACGTCCAGTGAACACATCATGGCAGAAACAACCTCATATTTTGCATAATTTGAAAAGCTATATTTTTTGGAATGGTTAAAAAAATTGGAGAAACATTGGACAACGTGTGTTGAATTGAAAGGAGACTATGTTGAGAAATAAAATTGATTTTTTGAAAAAAAATTGTTATTTTCTTTAAAAAGTCACTGACTTATCAATCTGCCCTCGTATGTGCACGAATTATATTAAACCCTCTAACTTTTGGTAAATCTATTAATTCTGAAATGGAATATAATCACATTAGATAGTAGAATTTACCACTTTATTCCTACCTGCATGTTTACGTCCTTTTTATTTGTTAATTGCTATTTAATTCATGCAACAGCTAAAGTGCCGTTTAAACAACATGTTACTTGCGATAGTTGCTAGAGGGGTACGTTTCCATGGCAACCTCACCTCCGCTGTTGCTCTAGCCTTTCCCTTGGATAGATTACCATACTTCCCCTACTTACTGTAAGTCCGTCCCAGAGAAAGTAACAAGCAAACAAAGAAAATCAAGAAATTTGTGAAATGCCTTACCTTACAACTATATACTTACATTTCTACGACGACGTCTTGTTGATTTTTAACCTAAACATTTACTTTATTTACAACGTGGTTTCTTTGTCATGGCCCGATAAAATTTGCATGACGTCATGGCCAACATATATCTGAAAACTGTGCTTTATCCTGGAGGGAATGATTAGCAGCATTTAACATAGGAAAGTATTAAAATAAAATAAGACATTACATTATGAATTCCATATCATTCCGTTTCTGAAAACATGTTATTTCATCCTGAATTAAAAATTAGAGAACCACTTTAAATTATGAGTTATACATGATCATTATCTGCGTATATTTATAGCATTTTTCTCATGTGATAAAGGCAATTTCTTTGTGACTTCAACAATTCTTTTGAAATCCAAAATCTAACAGTTTCGTAATTGTTTTTTAAAATTCATCTTTCTATTTATATTTCGTGCTTCAGTCTTACAATTCACTCTTACTCCTCTAATATTTCCGGGTTCGTTTTTAAAGATTTGCTTTATATATGGTGATACTTTTCCTACGGCTCCGCCGCCATATAGTGCCTTTAAACTACGAATTGAAGTCATGAAGGGAGAAAAAAAAACGCTTTCACAATCACCTCCAAGCATTTCCCAAAAAATTCATAATTTGCGAAGCAATATTTGGCAGCATAGCAGCACCTAGTACGTACCACTTTACCTGCCGTAACAAGTTAGCTGTCGTATGAATGAAGTAAATAATGCTGTATCCTTGGTGTGTAAAATTTTTCCCTTTTAAACGTATCTACGTTAATATTCAATCATGAATGCTAGAAAAAATCCCTATGCAGAACGTATCCTGTAAAACAAAATAAATGTTCAAGTTGGATGTTAATGAGCACGTTACAGCGAAAAACGAATGAAACACTAATACAGATTGTTGGCAAAACATTTTGGAAATGCACTTGCCTTTGGGCATGCATATTCTCATCGTAGTGTTGTCACGGAAATTGAAAATATCAAATTTCCCATATAGTGTATTATGAACGAATTTTAGGTCCTGATATAGTAATTATTAAGATATCCTAACCGTGGTTCATAGTCCCTGACATTTGGGAATGTTACGCTTTCGTAATGTTAAGTGTATTTGTTTGTATCATATTTATCATGTGTCCTAGAACAACTTTGTAATTAAATTCAAATACCCAAGCTATTCTTTTTCAGATTTTATTCTCTCAGCAGTAAATACATTTCTCTGCATAAAGTATGTATGGGTGGTGTTAATGATCATTTTTTCTGGTGTAACGATTCACATTACCCGTTTTCGTGCTGAACGCGAGGCGATACTTTACAGAACCGTCTGATAGCGAATTTAATTGGTTAAGTATAGTTGCATCTCAATTCTGGAAAACAGTTTCAAGAATTACCGACTGGAAAGCCTGCATAGTTGAAATTTTGGCGCCGCCTCTTACCGTTTCAACTTGGTGTAAATCGCTTTGCACAATCGCCACAATCTACTGAAACACAAATACAAGCAGACGATGCAGGTCAAGGGTTGAGTTGCGTCTGAAAGGTACTTCTCTTCGACGTTGTCAGATGTAGCACGCAAGAAAATTACGGAAACTTCAATGGCGAATTGAACTACACGTGTTGGTTCTTAAAAAAAAGAATGTGGAGGAAAAGTCGATTCACTTTCCCTTGAACTGTCTATAGACTTAGGTGTGGTTTTTACAGTGCGATCTATACAAACCTGAATACTTTTGAGGGCTTATAATTTCCTTCTGGAAAGAAACCAACAAATGAAATTGAGCTTTGCAATTTCAGGGGCTCTGGGAGAATCGATGTTGGTACCCTTACCATCCAATTTTGCCTTATGATTGTCTATTAGTAATTAGATTCCAGTCTGTAGTATTGCAGTCATAAACGATTATGCAGCTCTCAGTTCGGCAACGTGTTTTTATTGTAAAACATATTGGCAAACAAATTCATTGATTGAAGCACAGTTCGAAGACATTAAGCACAATATACCAACAAGGTGTTTTACCTATCCCTGGCAAGAAAATTAGCTGCCTCCTCAAGGAGACTGGAAAAAAATAGACACACACACACACACACACACACACACACACACACACACACACACACACACACACACACACACAATGAGTCAATATTGTGTTGATGTTTGAGAACTTTTAGTGAACTTACCAAAGAAATTATTGCACCGTTGAGCCAGTAGGCAGGCTACTCATATGGAACAAGACAAAGCTGCAAAGAAAGCGGGTTTACGAGCATACAGACTCCATGATGTAATGCATACATTAAAAGAACTATTATTGTCAATGGTTTAAGGATCTTCTTATTGCAACTCCAGACATTCTCTCCATAACCTCATTTACGGATGAAGCGTAGTTTAACCTGTCAGGCTACATCAACAGACAAAACAGCAGATATTGGGCTGCTGAGAAGAATATCATCCTCGAAGCTGCACTGCATTGGAAAAGATTGGGATGTGGTGCGCGATGACAACTACCAGAACTGTTGGTTCCATTTACTACGGTAGCACGGTAGACTCTGCTGTTTAAGGGCACAACTTCAGTACATTCGTGGAGCAACTGAACGACATCGAATTGACAGAAGGTTATTTACAGCAAGATGGTGCTACAAGTCATCTGTGAAATGATTCCGTGAGACTTGCTGGCAATTACTTCGGTGATCGTCTCTTCTCAAAAAATCTATGGGCTTCCAGATCATCCGACCTCACATCTCCAGATTTCATCGTGTAAGGTTATCTTTAAGCACAGAATATACAAGTATAGGCCGCGATAATTTTCTGAACTCCGTGAGGCAATTAGGAATGAAATCTGAAATATTTAGGACGTACTTTAAAAGACGTCACAGAATATAGTGTGGCGAATAGAGTTGTGTATAGATGTAGGTGGAAGACATTTTCAGTATTTACTCTGAGGAATCTCTCAAAGGTACTCTGCAATTCAGAACCGATTATTATTAATTGCTGTTATGAATGTAGGTGGAAGGTATTTTCAGTATTTACTCTGAGGAATCTCTCAAAGTTACTCTGTAATTCATAACAGATTATTATTAGTTGTTGTTATGGATGTAGGTGGAAGACATTTTCAGTATTTACTCTGAAGAATCTCTCAAAGGTGCTCTGTAATTCATAACAGATTATTATTAGTTGTTGTTATGGATGTAGGTGGAAGACATTTTCAGCATTTACTCTGAAGAATCTCTCAAAGGTGCTCTGTAATTCATAACAGATTATTATTAGTTGTTGTTATGGATGTAGGTGGAAGACATTTTCAGTATTTACTCTGAGGAATCTCTCAAAGGTAGTATGTAATTCAGAAGATTATTATTAGTTGTTGTTATGGATGTAGGTGGAAGACATTTTCAGTATTTACTCTGAAGAATCTCTCAAAGGTAGTATGTAATTCAGAACCGATTATTATTAGTTGTTGTTATGGATGTAGGTAGAAAACATTTTCAGTATTTACTTTGAGGAATCTCTCAGAGGTGCTCTGTAATTCAGAACAGATTATTATTAGTTGTTGTTATTGTTTAATATGTTTTTATTATTTGCTTGAAAGATATAAGTCTTTAAAGGTGTTCAGTTTTATGTGGATTATCCTATTACAAAAATGCATAACGGGGTAATGAGCTGGTAAATGTTATACAAACCTTAAGGTTACTATAACATTTCATTCAACGTATCGTGCAAAATCACCAGTGCTATGATACTTACGCCCCTTCCACACTGTATAGGTATACTTATGTAAGTACTGTTACTATTCACAAACTTCGGGTACCTTGTATATAAGTTTATACATAACAAATCAATTATTGGAAATAATATTTTCTAATGATATTTTATAACCCGAAATTTATGTAGTTTTGTTCATAAAACAACTTTACTCTTTTAGTTCTTTTACCTTAATATCAAAGGATATATTTTGGGCAGTGAGTAATGGTCAAATGTATAATCCTTCGATACTCTGAAGAAGATTACTCTTACTCTTCAGTACCTCTTCTTCAAACCACTTGTGCTAGGGTCAATAACTTGGGAGTGTCCTTCGATAGCAATCAAATAGATTCTTAAACTTTAGAGTAAATACAGGCAAACACACAAAGCATAACAAGCATCGTGGACCAGCGTGTCCTTCGGCCTCAATAACTGAATAACTGAATAAAAAATTAACTGATGAATGATGTACAAGAATCGAGGTGACAGCTGCTCATTTAGCTCTTCTGTCATTCTTACTTTCTCTGCCACGTACCTAGTATTGCATTCCACCCAAACATATGATACGAAGATTTCAGTGGAAATACATGTTTTGAGGCCCTTGAATAAAAACATTTATACTTTCTCTGCCACGTACCTAGTAAGTAGAGCAAGTATTGCATTCCACCGAAACATATGATACGAAGATTTCACCGGGAATACATGTTTTGAGGCCCTCTGAATAAAAACACATGTACCTTCTCTGCCACGTACCTAGTAGAGGAAGTATTGCATTCCATCCAAACATACGATACGAAGATTTCACCGGAAATACATGTTTTGAGGCCCTCTGAATAAAAACACATGTACCTTCTCTGCCACGTACCTAGTAGAGGAAGTATTGCATTCCATCCAAACATACGATACGAAGATTTCACCGGAAATACATGTTTTGAGGCCCTCTGAATAAAAACACATGTACCTTCTCTGCCACGTACCTAGTAGAGGAAGTATTGCATTCCATCCAAACATACGATACGAAGATTTCACCGGAAATACATGTTTTGAGGCCCTCTGAATAAAAACACATGTACCTTCTCTGCCACGTACCTAGTAAGTAGAGCAAGTATTGCATTCCACCGAAACATATGATACGAAGATTTCACCGAAAATACATGTTTTGAGGCCCACGAATAGAAACATTTTTACTTTCTTTGCCACGTACCTAGTAAGTAGAGCAAGTATTGCATTCCACCGAAACATATGATACGAAGATTTCAACGGAAATATACGTTTTGAGGCCCTCTGAATAAAAACATTTTTACTTTCTCTGCCACGTACCTAGTAGAGGAAGTATTGCATTCCACACAAACATAGGATACGAAGATTGCACCGGAAATACATGTTTTGAGGCCCTCTGAATAAAACACTTGTAACTTCTCTGCCACGTACCTAGTAAATAGAGCAAGTATTGCATTCCACCGAAACATATGATACGAAGATTTCACCGAAAATACATGTTTTGAGGCCCACGAATAGAAACATTTTTACTTTCTTTGCCACGTACCTAGTAAGTAGAGCAAGTATTGCATTCCACCGAAACATATGATACGAAGATTTCACCGAAAATACATGTTTTGAGGCCCTCTGAATAAAAAACACTTGTACTTTCTCTCAGGTGTGAAGTGATGGACCCATTTTTCATTCATGGTTATGAATCGACGCAAAAACTCGGCTTTATTGCAGTGAAACATCGCCAAACCCTCGACTGAAACATCCTCACGACGCTGCTTTTGTTTCATTGTGAGTAAACGCGGCACCCAACTTGCGCACAGCTTTCTCATGTCTAAAGTTTCAGTTAGTGTCGATGTACAGCACTTACTGAAATGCCTACGATGTCTGCTAGGTCGCGCACTTTCAGTCGACGGTCATCCAATAAAATTCTGTGGATTTTCTTCACAATTTCTGACGTGGTCACCTCATTTGGTCGACCACTGCGATGTTCGTCTTGGCAGCTCGTACGGCCTCGCTTAAACTCTGCCACCCAATATTTTACTGTTGTAAACGAAGGAGCAGACTCCCCCAGAAAGGAATCTAGCTCAGCTTTAATATTAGTTGGACTAAGACCTTCCAAATGAAAGTATTGTATCACATAACGATGACCAGTTTTATCCATGTTTACAAATTCGCTGAGAGAGTTCACTATTAAGGTCTGCCAAACAATTACTAAACAACGTAGCTTCATAAAACTTAAGCTTTATAAGGGTGGTACTTTCTACCATAGTCATTTGTTTGAAACAACAACCGCTATATATACGTGAGGTCGGGTACTTTTGGGGCTGCCCTCGTACATGAACCTTTCTTCTTAAAATGCTTTTTCTGATTAGAGAGGACCTCAAAACTTGTATTTCCGGTGAAATGTTGATGTCGAATGTTTAGGTTGAGTGCAGTAGGCACATTCATTAACAAAGTGGAAATAAAGAGCCTTTGAATACAATAAACTAGGCGGCGCCGTGGCCGAGTGGTTAGACCGCTCGCCTCCCACCGAGTCGGCCCGGGTTCCATCCCAGGGACCTGCATGTGGGATGTGTGGTGGACGAAGCGGCGTCTGGGCGGGTTTTCCCCGGGTTCTCCGGTTTCCCCCGCCAATCATTTCACCACTGCTCCATCATCACCTTTCCTTTCATCCATTTCACCAACATTTCGTTTCATCTACTTCCTTCATCCCATACCAGGCATCGGGCTGATCACCCATCCTGGATGTTCTGTCTGATCCATGAGTGTCTGCTCCTCGACGGGCCTCTGACCCCAGGCACCCGCCTGTAAGTCCTGGGGGGTGTAAGTCCTACATAAGAGGAGGGTAAACAGATAATGAATGAAAAAAAATGAATACAATAAACTAGTGCAGGATTATTGTATGAGTGGCCAGGAATGGAGGGAACACCTCGCAGCCCCTGGAGGAACCGCAGCAGGCCGGCCAATGGAAATGTCCATAACGATTCCAAGCTTGAAGACCCGGTCACACCGGTGGGTTGCTCAGAGAAGGCTTCCCTCTGGCGGAACCAAGAACTCGACCCACTTGAGGCGGCTCAGAGAAGGCTGCCATCTGGTAGAACTGAGAAGAACTTTCCAACGAGCAAGCAACTGTGCCATCTGTCCAACAACCACCGAAACTGCACAGCCTCTAAGCCCACTTTAAACATGAAAGTGTGAGGCAGTATTTTCAACACTTAAATAATATCAGCCTAATTAAATATTATATATATAACAGCCCGCCTTAAAGCAGTATGTGTATAATATATATAGTGTATGTAACAGTCATTGTATTATGTTTATATTATTATGTTATGTGAATGTATTAAGTAATTTAACAATGCAGGAGCTGTGATCATAGAAGCCGAAAGTTGCTAACAATGAAGTAACCTTGAGATAACAATAAATTAGAAAGTTCAATAATGCTACTAGTAATTCTTGGAACAGTAATGTAATATATAAAACAGTTTATAAATAGCCAATCAAAAACTAGAAAAAGCTTAAGTTAAATGAAAGTATTCTATTGGAGTAGGATTAGGCAATCAGACTTAAAATAGATGAAATTTGCAAATTCAGGCGGCAGATGCTAGAAAGCAGCGTTCTCGAGCAGTTCGCTCGGTACGTATTCAGTGTGAGACCTATAAAATTCATTTCGGTGTGAATAATATAAAGTTTACGTGTTAGAAAGTACAATTAACAATAGTCTCAAGCTCTAAAGTAGGATATATCAGTGAAGTATTATTTAATCGTGTGAAGTAATAATAAAAGGAGTGGAATACAAATTATAATTTGTGTAAGCCTTCATTCTTTAGCCGTACCAATCCCTGCTAAGAGATACGTGTTTTTGCAAATTAATACTGACGCAGCCGAGGCATACATATATAATATTCAAATAAACATTAACAAAGTTGATTTTTTTATACGTGGAGGCGAAGGCCATCGGAAAAGTAAACTTGGGGCGAAGGCCACCGGAATGTGAATGTGGGGCGAAGGCCACCGGAAACTTGGTACCGAACGTGGGGCGAACACTCAAAGAAACATATCTCCCGCAATACGTGGTGCAAACAAGTTTGGCTCTCCAACAACAGCAATACACTTACATCTATCACAAGTGGAAGCGAAATAATAGGAAATGAGGGAAAGGAAATTCGTGATGGAAGAGCAACCGTTGCATTATTCGCCTTGCCAATCAAGCAAAACAAGAAGAACGCATGGTCAGAGTAGGACTCCCGAATGCGAGCCTCGCACGTCACCGCGGAACTATCGGTTCGGTACCTACGATTATTGTAAACGAGTGCGCTTTTATTACGTTAACCTGAATGCTTCTAGATAATAATAATATTGATGTCGTTGTTTTCTCAGGCTTGAGCCTTGTGTTCAGTGCTTGGCTACAGCAGGTACTAAGCGGTAGGAGAAAGGAAGGATGTCTTTCGTTTGATGTATTTGCTAAAGGAATGATGTTAGCATTATTGTGTTGAGCGATGTCACTTCCAGCCCATCTTGTGAACTTCAAAGCATGAGCGGGCTTCCTGTGCTGCTTCGTACCACCCTTGCTCTGCATATGATCAGGAGTGCAGAGGTGCACAAAAATAAAGGAAATGTGAAATGACGTCACAACATGCGTTTTCTTCTATCCTTGATTAAACATCGTTACTAACGATAAACGATGCAGGGTAACAATAATTCAAATGGCGTGTATTGAAGCATGTGTTTTTTAGACCACGCACGTAATGGATGCCAAACTTGCGGGAGATTGTTTCTAGGAGTGTTCGCCCCACGTACGATACAAACTTTCCGGTGGCCTTCGCCCCACGTTCACTTTTCCGGTGGCCTTCGCCCCCACGTTTAAAAATCAACTTTGTATTTTTATGTTTATTTATTATATATGTATACCTCGGCTGCGTCAGTAGTAATTTTCAGAACATGTATCTCTTAGCAGGGCTGGTGTGGCAAAAGAATGAAGGTTTATACAAATTATAATTGTATTGTGCTTTGTTTATTAATCCTTCACACGATTAAATAACACTTCACTGATGTATCCTGCTGTAGAGCTGCGAGATTATTGTTAATTGTAATTTTTTAACACGTAAACTTTGTTATTCTAACCGCAATGAATTTGCATGTCTCACACGGAACACGTACTAAATCTAACTGACTGCTTGGGTACGCTATCTTGTAGCGTCTCCCGCCTGAATTTGTACAACTCCTCTATTTCAAGTTTCTGATTGGCTAAGCCTACTCCAATAGAATACTTTTATTTAACTTAAGCTTTTTTTGTTGATTGGCTATTTAAAAACTGTTTTAAATATCACATTATTGTTCAAAGAATCATTAGTAGCCTTTATTAAAATTTCTAATTTATTGTTGTCTCAAAGTTACCTCATTGTTAGCAACTTTCGGCTTCTACTTTATAATTCTGTTTCCTACAAAAAGCAGCTTGCTTCTATTTTCACAGCTCCTACATTGTTAAATTACGTAATACATTCACATAACATAATTATACATGTACATAATAATATAAACATAATACAATGCTGTTACATACATTTTATATATTATATTACACACGTATGCTTTAAGGCGGGCTGTTATTATATTTTATGTTATATAATTAGGCTGATATCATTTAAAAATACTGCCTCAGTATTAACAATACGAATACATTACACGGTGACATGGCATGAAGTATTGGGATCCTTGCTGGTTTCTAATTAACACTGCTAGTATTATTGCTAAAAATTCTCTTTGAGACTGCGAAACGCTCTGAAATTGTCGGTATTTTCAGTATAATTTGTGTTCCATAAGGTTTTCAGTTCAAGTGGCAACCTCTGTGGCCCGCATTCGGGAGGTCCTGGGTTCGATCCCCGGCGACTTCCCTCTCGGTTTCCTCTCTACCACAATTTCCTTTCCGCCATTTCTCTTTCATTCCGCTTCCTTCTCATCTTTCAGGTGTGCTTCTAGGTATCGTGGTGTATGGCGTGTCGGACAGATGGCGCGGATGCACGCCACTGGAAAGAATATTCCCCATGGACACCAGAGGGCTGCTCGACTGGTGGGTCGTTCATCGCACTCTCTCGGCGGCTCAGGCGGTGACATACGGATCTGCGAGTGGAAATGTTGGACTTCCGCGCGTCTCTGTGGCCTGTCTGCCTATGCAGCCTCCTGTGTGTTTCCTTCGCTTTGTCCCTTCCTCCTGGGGAGTGGTAGGCAGATTAGATCTCTATAGGTCGTGGTGCTGAGGTGTCCCTCTCCGTTGAACAACCTATAGCCTACGAGGGTCATGCCGAAAGCTTTTAGCTGTTCCCAAAAATCACAACTAAATTTCTAAACTCTTTCACATTTTCTCAAAGCAGTCCCCTGCGACACTTATACACTTATTCATTCGCACAAACACTTTGCGAACATTTTTTGCCACACTTTTTCTTCGACACTGTTCACAGCCTCCAAATATGCACTAATGGCTTCGCCACCAGACGTAAATCGGCGCCCTCGCAGCCGTTCCTTCATTTTGGGAACACAAAAAGTCACAGGGGGTCAAGGTTGGTGAGTAAGGTGGATGAGGTAGCACCCTGATGCCCTCTTCACTCAGGAAATCCATCGTTCTGACAGCAGTGTGAGAGGAGGCATTGTCATGGTGCAGCAGGAGATGTCCCTTCCGTGACCTTGGGTTCTGTTCCTTTCACCGCTTGATGACCTCTGGAAGGCAGGCCTCGGTGTACCATAGCGCAGCGACTGTGCGTTGGTTCTCAAGTGGAATGGTTGCTATAGGACCCTTTCTTGAGAAAAAAGAGGCGACCATTTTTTTCCCAACACTTCGGCCCCTCTTGATTTTTGTTGGAGGTGGTTCATCTTCAAAGCACCAGACACGCGACAGCTGTTTAGTTTCTGGATCATAAAGGTATATCCACGTTTCATCGCCCGTAACAATGTTATATACGTCCCGACTTTCACCAGAATTAATTTTTTTTAGCATAAATTCGCACCAATCCACCCGGACTGCTTTTTGATCGGTGAGGGAATGTGGGACCCAACGCGCACATCTCTTGGCGAGACCAAGATGTTTGTGCTGCTGTTGATCCAATATTTAATGTCTTCTCTATCTCAAGGAATGAGATATGCAGATCTTCTTTCACCATTTTCCTCACAGCTTCGATGCTTTCGGGCGTAACTGCAGTTTGTGGCCTACCTGCACGAGGCTCATCTTCTAAGGATTCTCTTCCCCTTTGAAATTCACGAAACCAGTTTCTAACTGTGGCCAGTGAAGAAGCAGGGTCCGCAAAAGTTTCTGGCAAAATTTGGTGGCTCTGCTTGGGGTCTAACCCCTTTTTGAAATCGTAATAGATCATCACTCGAAAGTCGCGTCTGTACGGCTCCATCTTTCAACAGATGAAGTAGTACTCTCCGCCCTCGTAACTCAACGCTTACAGATATCACAATTGTTTTTCCGGGCCATCTTAAATAAACATCAGTCTATCAGACGCACGTAGTGGCAACTTCCTCCCGTGGCGTATTGCGACGGAGCTAAAAACTTTTGGCATGCCCCGCGTATAAGAAGCATTAAAATGCCCGTTGTAAACCCTAAATGCCTTCGTTATCAGATCTGTCAAAATGGGGAGGGATTTGTCACTGATTAATGCCTTTATTTTCTACAATTGAACGCATTCCATATCTGCACCCCCCCCCCACACACACACAAACGAGAATATGCTACCGGAAACAGCTATAGTTCACTGTTTCCGGTCGCTGTCACCGGTAACAGCCTTACGCGAGTGTACAACGCAACCGGTCCCATAGAATGGTAACATGTTGCGCGGTGTTGTCCTGTTTGTTTCGCTTTGCAATCACAAAGTCATTTGTAGTCTAAAAATTCCGCAGGGCTAACACACTTACCGGCAACTTTAAACAATATAAAAGTGCTGTATAACACGTATGTAAACATAGTGAGTTCATTGTGTAATTAGCGACACACAAAACTATAACGATATACAAAATAAAAGCCAGAAACTGGGACAAAAGCCATAAACACAGATAATTCAGTG
The DNA here is from genome assembly GCA_030765065.1 of Deroplatys truncata. Lineage (NCBI taxonomy): Eukaryota > Metazoa > Arthropoda > Insecta > Mantodea > Mantidae > Deroplatys > Deroplatys truncata. Next base: position 681,298,808 of record CM060990.1, read on the forward strand.
AACAGACACCATGTCCCAGAGTACATGGATGACCTAACGAGGGAAGAAGAGTTTTAAACCTAATCGTAGATGACGACTTCGAAATAGACAGCACTCCGAGGAGTATACACGTAATTAGCACTGAAATGGTTTAAGACAAAGGTTTCAGAACAAAGGGTTTTAACGGACCTTAAACTCTCAAGAAAAATAAGAAAAAGCGAAACAAATGCACAAATCTAGACTAATATTAAGAGAGAAAATATATACATATGTGTGTGTGTGTGTGTGTGTGTGTGTGTGTGTGTGTGTGTGTGTGTGGGTAATTAGCGCCATTTAAGAAACCATTCAACCGAATTCCATAATTCTTTCACCATTTAAACGCCCTACTCTTTCTGACGGATGTGGGCTATAAAACACCAAATTTCGATGCGTACGTTGCTAAAAGCCTAAAAAGGATGTACAAAGCTTTCGTTGAGAATGTCATGGCGTAGAAAATAGATATTGCTCCACAGGGAATGCGTGTAGAAATTAAAGCCAGAGTTGCGTTTATTCCGCAGAGAATGCGTGTGAAGACAAAAGCCGGTTACATTTTATTCCAAGAAATATAGATAGATGGCCATGATGTAACACTTAAGCAGAGCTTAAAACGCGACAATCGAACCTGTCTATAAAGATAAGAATCGTATGTTATATTTGTTTCTTTAATTGTCATTTATGAAATACTGCATGTGTGTGTGCGTCTGTAATGAAAGTTGTCAAAACCTCAGAATAACATTTATTCTAATTCTACAGATGTGTGCACTGAAGTTTCTGGACGTTAAAAACTTCTAATAACTCTCATGTTAGATACTTTTGCTTTATTTCCTTTGTATACAAACAGAGAGAGCCAAAAAACTACGAACCGACCGCGCGGTGTTTTTCCTGTCCGCGTCCTCGGCGTTCGTTGCCGTCTGCCGCTATCATAGAAAGGCGCGGATGAAACCATACAACATTGTTAAAACTACTTCTAAAGGCTTTACTTACCAACTTTATGAAAGGAGATGCTGAAACTGGCCACCGTCGTTGTCCATACATTTTTGGCACCTCTTTAGGAAACTATCCATCACTCGCCGTAGTTCACGTTGAGAAATGCTGGCAATTTCCTGGCAGATATTTTGTTTTAATTCTTCCAGGGTGTGTGGGTTTGTCTTGTACACTTTGTTTTAAGTTACCTCAGAGATAGAAGTCGCAGGGGGTTAGGTCGGGGGACTGAGGGAGCCACAAATCTCTACTAATATTTCTGTCCTCAAACACACTTTCATAAAGTTGGTAAGTAAAGTCTTTAAAAGTAGTTTTAAAAATGTTGTATGGTTTCATCCGCGCCTTTCTATGATAGCGGCAGACGGCAACGATCGCCGAGGAGCGGACAGGAAAAACACCGCGCAGCCGGTTCGTAGTCTTTGTACTCTCCCTGTATATCCGGTTTTACAAGTACAAACAGTTTTCCTGTACCCAAGACTACAGTTTTTAATACCTTCTTATTACTTTTCTCCATTCCTCAATTTCCCAATCCATCATCGCCCCTCTAATTCCTGAATCCACGTGCTATGCGGTCTTCCTTTTCTCGTCCTTCCTGTTGTCGTCCACTCCATTATTCTTTTTGGTAATCTTTCTTCTTCTATTCTTTTAGCATGGCCATGCCATTCTAATTTTTTCTGTTGAATAAAATCTAAAATTGAATAGTGAACATTCATATTTTCCTTTATAATATCATTTCTATTCTTTTTTCTCGTTTAATTATCCCAGCAGGTCTCCTGCTGCTTCCTTTGTACTTAACCCTTTCATGACCCAATTATCTTTCCTTGGTTACATTTAAAACCTTTTCAGCTTTTTAGTAACGGATAGCTTCTAAATCAGGATATGATTTTATTTTTATTTTTCTTGTTTTGGTTTTTGAAAAATATTAAGTGGGACATGTGTGTCCCACTGGACTTCTAAGGGGGATTTTTGGACTTGGGATGACGACTTTTAAGTAAAGATTACACCGTTTTTGTGAAAAATACTGCTTTACTGTAAGCTATTTTAATACAAAATGCAACGGTGCTGTTGCGATAGTGGCGATGGTGTCTACTTGCGATGAAATTTTTCAGAAATTCCGAAAACATGACAAAATCCTAAAATAGCATGTACCGTGCAAACAAGTCATCAGCCAGACCGTTACACACTGATACTCTTGTAAAGCGGAGTAAAATCACAGGCCAAAACAATAAAAATATAGCGCTACTCTTAAACCAGCATTAAAAAAATTAGAGAAAAATGTGATACAGCAATAAGATCCGATCCTAGGACCTTGAGTTTTACTATCAGCCACTTACCTATTACGTTATGCAAACACGTTTAGGTAAGTAGGCACAAAATTCTGTACTCAACACTTGCATACAGCAAGCCAAATATTCATAACAGTAAGAAAGGTAATGTAGGCCAGTTATGTTGCACAAGTAATAAACTTGGAGACTTTATTGTTGTCGTTGACTTATTGTGTTAGCAAGCTAACTTTTTAAACTAAATTGAGGAGATACAATTATTTTTCACAGTAGTTATCAAATAATATAAATTTAAGTAGGACAAATATGTCGCATTGGCCATGACATGGTTCATCCTGCAACTCTCAGGGTTAAAAACAAATTTTTTGTTGTAAGAAGACATTTATACATAAGAAGGTTGCAGAAACCTAAGAGGCATATGTGAAAATCTACCATTTATGCAATTAATACACTTAAATTGCTTATCTCATAGAAAAATTGGGGAAAGTGTCGAACAAACTCCTAAAAACCAGTAACTCACACGACACAAACTGCTTAACATCAAACAATCAACATATGTTCGGCAGGAGAAAGTGTGAACAGAGCTACAACTATTTCAAGCTGTTAAATAGGCTTCTAGGAGATGGCAGCACACGCCAAGGTGGCATATATCAATCCCAATAGCCAATTGATGCAAAAAAAACCTAAGTTGGATATATATATATATATATATATATATATGTCCCGCTGGTCATGAAAGGTTTAAGTTATCAAGTTCGTTAGCAGGGCATGCTAAATAATTGTATAAAGAGGGAAAATTGCCAACATTGGAAATCAGTGAACCAATATTTTATAGTAACAATGAGAAGATCATGTTTTCGATGGTCGCAGGCTATGGTCTTTTCCAAAGAGGTTAACTTGGTGGCCTGGGAGGCGGAATCTTCATATTCACCAGCTTCACCTCTATTTCGTTGTATATATTAAGGTTTTGTGCATTATGTGAAGCTGTAGTTTTTATGTTATTTAAATAACCATGGGACCAAAGAGAAGGTACAACAGTTTAAAATCTCATCTATTGTGATTATCTAAAAAGTTACTCTACCATTCCGACCGATGATTGTTCCACTGCCAAAAAGTATGTATAAGGTTTGCAGCACTTTCAAAGACCCTCGGGGAGAGGTTAAGGAAGTCAGATTTCCTCCTATGTTTCACATCATTTTCGTGAATATCAGGGATTGGCGATATCAATTCTGATTCTGAATTGTAGCACTCGAAATTATAATACCTGAATTATTATACCTGCTAACTTCGGCACGATCAATTTTACGGTTTGATATAACTGTTTCCGCAATAAAAGAAACTCGACGCGACACTCGCCGGGAGTGGCTAAAATGCTGACCGGCAGGACCCCTCGTAGGAGCCGCGAAATCTTAATCACACAAGCGCGTCACTGGGCGCTTAAAATCACACACGTTAGTACCGTTGCCGGTACCAGTGAGAGAGAGTAATTAATGTGTGCACAGCTGTGTACACTAATGTCGATGCGGTACCAGAGAAGAGTAACCCTCGGATCTAGATGCATAAGTATTTATTAATTTTAGCTCCGCCTACATATTATTCCCCCATCAACATTCTACCTTATATAGGGTTTTTCAACAAGAGTGTCCTATCTTTGAACTTAAATAAAACACGTTCTATAAATGATAGAGGTTTATTTCTTTTTTATTTTGGAACATAATTAATGTCACTACGTGTGGAAGAGAACATCAGTTAAGTGACCGACGCGACTTCGTTTGGTTGCGCGTATACGGTTGACCCAATTTTCAATGACAGAAGAACGTAAATTAGGTCCAACTTTACGAATAACACACGGGCTGTTATTCATAAGATCATTTACTGTTTCTGGCTTGTTGACATAAACTCGAGATTTAACATAACCCCACAAGAAGTAATCTAACGGTGTTAAATCACATGATCTCGGGGGCCAGTTAACATCACCACCACGGGAAATGATGAAACCTCTGAACTTCTCCTTCAAAAGATCGATTGTTTCGAGAGCAGTATGACATGTGGCACCATCTTGCTGGAACCAGATGTTTCTGAGATCCATACCATCCAATTGAGGCCAAAAATAGTCCCTTATAAGAGCCCGTATCTTTCTCCATTGGCAGTTAGAGCTTCTCCATCTTCATCTTGGAAAAGTTATAGACCAGTGATTCCTCCATACCAAAATCCACACCACAGAGTAACCTTTTGGGGATGAAGTGGTCGTTCTTGAATCTGCATTGGATTGTGATTGTTCCAACAGCGGCAATTTTGTTTGTTAACACAACCATCCATCCAGAAGTGGGCTTCGTCGCTGAAGGTGATTTTTCGACTAAAATCCGGGTCAGCTTCCAATTGTTCCATAGACCAGTCAGCGAATACCTATGGTCGTTGGGCTTTAGCTATTGAGTTGGTACCATTTTGTAAGCGTGAAACTTCAAGTCCAGATGCAGAATTCGCCAAGTTGTGGTCGGCGAAAGCCCCAATTCTTGCGCTCGACGAGCAATTTATTTGTTTCCGTTCTCGCTACACTCTCACGAACGACGCCTATGCTTTCGTTGGAGCGCTGACGTCGATTACGTACAGGCGTTCTTTAATCGCTGACAGAATCACTTCTTTCAAATTTATCGATCAAACGCCGAATCGTTCTCTTGCAGGGACGATTATGCACACCGTAAATTTCACGCAATACACGGAAGTTTTGGCGAACAGATGATCCAGTTTGATAATAAATTTTCACAATTTCTACGCGTTGCTGAATGCTGTAACGTTCCATGGCTATTTGTCAATAACAACTGTAACCGCATGAAAAAATTGACTGCTGTAACTCAATAACAACGGCAGCTATCACATGTTAAAGATAGGACACTCTTGTTGAAAGACCCTTTACGTTGCCAAATCTCAAAACTCATAGTATGCAAATATGACACTGCTACTAGTCGATGGGTGGCTTTACTTAGAATTTCCGTCGGCTCTCTAATTTCCAGACTTGGCCTACTTGCCTGTGTAACGCACTGAACGTAACTGTAAACTGCGTTCCCAGAAATCCTTAAGTTAACATGTTCGCTCTTTCTTGGCTCTCTAATGACTCTGGCTAACCTGACTGCCTAATTACCTCCATCTTTCCTGACAAACATTTCAACTCAAACTTGTTACAGTATACACTGATTTCATATACAGAAACTATTTATTGCAATTATTTCTCTATCTTACTGTTATTTCTTTCTTTAATTATTTATATATTCCCGTCGATAATTACGGGATCACATTGTATAATAATTTCATAAAGAACGGGGGGAAGTAAAAGTTAATCGTGCAACGTCGGGTAGGTCAGCTACTTATTCAATAGAGAGATCGCCGCCCTCACCATCTGCATCAATTAATCACAAATACTGGTATCCCTGAATCACAACAATTGACACTGAAAGCTACAAAGTGGTACACGCGTGAAATACTGGCCGTGAAGCCACATGTTAGGGGAATGACCTTCAGGCGGCCGACGGTAACTATTACAGTGTCTACGAGTTAAAATCACGTGACTCCCAATTTGGGACACTCGCTACAGAAGGGATAAAAGGCAACCACTAGTGCAGCAAAAAGAGCAATACGCTTTCGTTTAGGGTAAGGGCACCACTTGCGGATCTAGAACCTGCTATTTAAGCAGATTAGGGTCAATCCTAGCCTCTATCCTTTAGAAACGTGAAACTGTGTAGTGAAAAACTCGCCTTTATACAAATTTAGACAGGCAAGAATTAAAAATCTGATGTGATACAAACACATGACCTTTTCCTTCCACTATCGTTCATTTATATATCTCTTTTACAATTGATTCTTAAAAACTTAGTTTTCTATGCACTTCATGTTTATAGAGATAAACACTCACACAAATGGTTTAATTATTTCATTGTAGGTAAGAAGGAGATGCAGGAGCCTGAGGCGAGAGTCAAATGTTAAAATAGCGGGTCTGTATATGCTGGCATACTCTTTGTTTGACATCGCGAGAAACAGTATAATGGTGAACTAGCACTTAAAAAACATATGCTGGAAAATTTAATCCAACAACAACAAATACCTCGGAAATGGTTAATACCAAAATGCATTTTTCACAACCTATTCTTTGAAAATTCAAGATTTACATTTTATTAGTCCAGCTTAAACATGTGGTATTTTAATCACAATCTTTAATCATTTTTAAGTAAATAAACATGAAACATTTCTTTTGTGAAGGTTATTATGGGTTGAGGATTTTTTAAAATCTTTGTGCCGTATTTTCGGAAGATGCCGAACTTGAATTTATCCGTTTCTTTTTCGAAATGTGCTGTTTGCAGATAGACTGACAGACGTCCTCCATGGTGTAGTGGTTACCATGCTAGCCTCTAGTTCCCGAGGTCTTGGGTTCAAACCTGGCAGAGGGCGATGGCTTTTTTCGGGCATAAAATCCTTAGTATGGTTTCCTTCGGAAGGAAAGTAAAGCCGGTGGTCCCGTGTCGTAGATTTACGGCATGTAAAAGAACCTCAAGCCTGATAAAGAGGCCTCTGAGCAAAGTTGGTCTTTCACGCCCAATATAGAATGGGACGCTAAGGACCATACCAGTTAAAGAGCGTCCATAAATTTTTCAACTTGTTTTGGTTCAGAGGACTTCAGAACATGTTTTTGCGATGAAATCTCGAGATTAGATTTTTTGGGTGGAATACCACACTTTCTCTACCCACCAGGTAGTGGTAGATTAACCAAAGTACCTAAATGTGGAATTCAGCAGCAATCTTCAGATGCATTTTCAGGTATTTTGACAATTCAACATATATTATGAACCAATTTTATAGAAAGGGAAAATCAGAAATGTAAAATTCTGAATGTTTACTAAGGCTTTTCTGTTTTCTCTACCGTTTACCTGTATTAGGCAGAGGAAGCATTGTAGAGCACTAAAAATTGGATATTGAGATTTCACTAGAAACAGACGCTTTGAGGTCCGCTGAACTAAAAACTGGATTTTAAAAAGAAAAGAAAAACCATCCGAATGTGTGTTTGTGTTCTGTGTGCAGCATAAATATCGATTGAATTTAAAACTTCGTAATTAAGTGCAACATCTTTCAAGATTGTGACACTTAAACGTTTGTGGAATTTCTCCATTCCAAGCTCCGCTTTACATGGAAAATTTGTAATTTATTATTTTCTCAATCATGGCTCAAACTATGTTAATTAAAATGTTTATGTGAGATAACGATATGAAGTATAGAATTTTATTTTGAATTTTTTGTAAATACCCTTTGAAGTCTTCTTTATTCTGAATGAATTATGTGTAACTTTGGATAACTAAGAAATAACAAAAGCCTGCTACAGGAAATTGAATTGAGTTCTATTTATGGACGCTCTTTAACTGCTGTGCTTCTTAGCGTCCCATTCTACAGAGAGAGAGAGAGAGAGAGAGAGACAGAGAGAGAGAGAGAGCTAGAAAAACTACGAACCGGCTGCGCGGTATTTTTCCTGTCCGCGTCCTCGGCGCTCGTTGCCGTCTGCGGTATCATAGAAAGGCTCGGATGAAACCATACAACATTTTTAAAACTAATTTTAAAGGCTTTACTTACCAACTTTATGAAATGAGATGCTGAAACTGTCCACCGTCGTTGTCCATACATTTTTGGCACCTCTTTAGGAAACTATCCATCACTCGCCATAGTTCACGTTGAGAAATGCTGGCAATTTCCTGGCGGATATTGTGTTTTAATTCTTCCAGGGTGTGTGGGTGTGTGTTGTACACTTTGTTTTAAGTTACCCCAGAGATAGAAATCTCAGGGGATTAGGTCGGGGACCAAGGGAGCCACAAATCTCTACTAATAATTCTATCCTCAAACACACTTTCATAAAGTTGTCAATTAAAGCCTTTAAAAGTAGTTTTAAAAATGTTGTATGGTTTCATCTGCGCCTTTCTATGATAACGGCAGACGGCAATGAACGCTGAGGACGCGGACAGGAAAAACACCGCGCAGCCGGTTCGTAGTCTTTTGGCTCCTCCTGTATATTGGACGTGCAAGACCGGTGATTTTGCGCAGAGGCTTCTTTGTAGCTTGAGGTTCTTTTACGTGCCGTAAATCTGCGACACGTGACCACCGGCTTTACTTCCCTTCCTAAGGAAGTTCATGCTAAGGATTTTTACGCCCGAAAAAATCCATCGTCCTCCGCCGGGTTTGAACCCGCGGCCTCGGGAACTAGAGACTAGCATTGTAACCACCACCCTACGGAGGAAAACTGCTACAGGAAGAATGTAGAGCTCGTGAAAATACGCAGTGCGTAGGTATGCTTACTTTCTCTGCCGCGTACGTAGGTAGAGAAGGTACCTATTGCATTCCACCTAAAAATTCCATAAGGATTTCACCGGAAATACATGTTTTGAGGCACCCTTAACTCCCCAAAATCATTTTTAGAAAAAGGTCCGCGTGTGTGTGTTGTGAACATTCATTCATTATCTGTTTACCCTCCTCTTATGTAGGACTTACACCCCCCAGGGCTGACCCCCTGGGGTCAGAGGCCCGTCGAGGAGCAGACACTCATGGATCAGACAGAACATCCAGGATGGGTGATCAGCCCGATGAAGCGAAGTAGATGAAGCGAAATGTTGGTGAAATGGATGAAAGGAAAGGTGATGATGGAGCAGTTGGTGGAATGAATGGCGGGGGAAACCGGAGAACCCGGAGAAAACCCGCCCAGACGCCGCTTCGTCCACCACAAATCCCACATGCAGGTCCCTGGGATTGAACCCGGTCCGCCTCGGTGGGAGCGGTCTAACCACTCGGCCACGGCGCCGCCTGTGTTGTGAACAGCTAATTCAAAAACGAAAGCTTGGTATTTAAGTTCGGTACCTTCCAAAGATGCGACACGAACGTTTCCAAGAAAATAAAAAACCCTTTCCAACTACCCTTTACGTTGAACATTTTCTGAAGTTTTGATTTTCTAAAAAATGGCTCTAACGATTTTGATTAAAATACCATATATTAAAGATATTTATATGCAAAATAAAATGCACATCTTGAATTTTCTAGTAATAGCCTGTGAAGTCCTCTTCAATCGGAAGGCATTTTGTATAATCTTGTATAACTATAAACGTTAAGTGAAAGACGAAAACGTGGAGATCTCTTTAAAACGCACAATTTATTTCAAACAACTTTCTTTTGTGGCATCAGCCATTTCCGAAATATCCATTATTAGTGTTCGAAGTCCTGTCGATTTTCCGTTGTTTCTCGTAATTGTATCAAAAGGGTATGGAATTTTAAGGCCAGCGTATAGCATCCAGTTCTAAAACATTTGACTATCGGTATTACCTTTGTATCTATAACGAAATGTGTAATGCAGCTATTCCGGAAAGGTTTATCTCGATTTAAATGAAGTAGATAGTAAAAATAGCTTTCGTGAAAATAATTTGTATATCCATTAATAAGTAATAGAGGGTAGAGAAAGTAATATGAATCTCACACTCCAGATTTTTTATCGTAACTTTAGCCGCTTTGTTATATGTTTCCATTTTTCCAAGTATGCTTCACCTGATTTCAAATGTTGCGATTTTCGTTCCCTTTTTCCTTTCACAAGGCCATTACTTCCATTTCTGAATTATTAAAATACTATTTCCGAATTTTGTATGTAATGAAACACTTCTTTCAAAACTGGAATAACAAAGCTCGAATAGAGAATCACTTTTTGTATGAATGCTGTAATGTATAAGGTATACGTGAATTTGTAAGGGGTAGAGAAAGCCAGATTGTTTCACATAAAAATGAGAAATAAAGTATATCAACCCATGGGATTATCGCCATGCTGAAAGGTCTCGCGCGGGTGTGATGTCCTTGGGACTAATTGTGAAGCTAATTAATTTAGAAGCAGCGGCTCTTATTCTGGCAAATCCCATCGTAGGAGACCCGATGTGCTGTCCACGTTCTCTCACGATGTCCTGTGTGCACGTAGAAGATGTATTGGTCTTGCAGTCGGCACAGGTCAGTGCGACGACGAGTTCATGATATGAACATAACTTTCATGAAGAATTAATGAAGATATTGAAGTTTAGTGCGAAAGAGTAAGATGTTCCCACCAAAACTAGCCTTTCTGCTTATGTTGTTTCTAACGCTCCCCTATGGCTACGGAGATACCCCATTCCGACGAGCGATGACTGGATCCATTTCTGAGGTAGAAGCACCCAGCGGACGGAATCCGCTGCCTCTAGTGGTAGGGTGATAATGAGGATGGCGTTAGAATGAGAGGACCTACAGCTTTTACCGTGGACTCCGAACCACTTTGGGCCTTCGGAATATTTCACATGAGCAAGTCAGAGGTGAAGACATAGGTACCCCGACGCCCTTATCTACCTATGCAACTTACGACATTCCCTCTAACCAAAATTAAAGGTTGATTTGCCACCATATTGCATTCGTCTAAGCTGTCGCTCTGCACAATGGTTTCTGTAAAAATGACGCTTTAAAATATTTGTTCGATGATACTGTTTTTTGATTCACTTCCCGTTTACGCTATCCTGGTGGAAAGTTGAATTTCCTGGATTCAGTGCTGGTAACCTAACCTTATGCGTGTTTGCCTATTTTACTGCATGTATTTGTATGAACTGTATTACATCCTCTAACTTCTGATATATTCTGATATAACACGGAATATAATAATATTTGATATTAGCATTTTACCGTTTAAAGCTTATGTGGGTCTTTACGTCATTTTTATATTTGTTAATATTTATTTACGATTTAATTCATGCAACATGTATGAGCTACAAGCTGTTGCTTTTTTAAGGTGAACAATCGGCATGTTGGTGACCTTGATACGAGGAACCACCATCTGCAACAGCTGTTAGTAAATTATTCATTTTATTTTCGCGTAAGTGCTATCTCTATTATTCACTGTCGTCGAAAAAATAGCTTACAATGCACTTGCGTTAAGGGACACGAACGTTTTTAATTTTAAAAATATTCACTTGAAAGTTGTCACATTTAATATGAGTAAATAAAGAAATGATTGTGCAAAAGTGCTAAGCTCTAGCTCATATAGAGTTTTATATAATACAATTAAATATTTTTAATTAGCAAAAAGAATGCACATTTTCTAAAACTGCCTTGCACATTCAAATTTATCAGAGACGTATGATAGTGGATTTTCTAACACTTTAGTGCAGTGAAAATAAATATAAGGATTTGACTGAAGCTATGTCATTAGTTGTAGGGAAATACATTTTTGTTTTTATGAAGTTGTGGTGTTCAAATTGTCCTTGTTTTCCAGTATAAATTAATTTTTTGTGAACCATGAATAAAGAAATTATAAAATGCATGCTTGGATTTTTAGATAACACTTCAGATTATGTATGCAAATTTGCATAAAAGTCATACAGAAACGAAATGTAGGAAATAAATTCGGGCTTAAAAGTGTAAAATGAGAAAATAAAAAACACGTAGAAAGTTAAAAGGGAACGCAAGGGGATTTAAACATTTCTGGCTTTTAAAAATGGTGAAAATGTTTGGCCAAAATGATTCAAGGATGTGTATAGAATATTTATATGATATAATTAAAACATCGAAAACATTGCCATTTTCACCTAAAATCAGTCAGTGTCCCATAAGTGCACCGGATAATCTCGGGAGTAGAAAATACTTGACATCATCTCATACTTTCACACGCTTTCTCGTTCTCCAATGGTGACTTGTATGGCAGTATACTATCACGAAAGGCGCATTATTTTGCAAAGGTTTTTGCTGTTTTTTCTGAAAATCCTCTTCACCTGGATAAGCCAAGCTATGCACTTGATAGCCCCATACGATTTTGCCAGTACCTAAAACGTGACCTGCAGTTGACGGCGGGAGTATGTCCTGGGTTTGTTATCAATGTGGTAAGTATTTGTAGCGGGAAATCGTCGTTGTGCGACAATTGTAGTGGGAAATAGTCGTTCCTGGGTTGTTGTGGTCTTCTGCAGTGTTCTTCCTCGGCTATTGGTGCTCGTCGGTTGTTGCATATTCCATTCCTAACTATATCTAATTATCAATTCTCAGGTTATAGTGGGCGAGGCAAGTTTAAGAAATACACTGCAATTTTCCCTTAATAAATGAAGTTTATTCACATTTGAAATAATTATGGGCGGCTAGCTTTTCCCATTATTATAATCCCACCACTTTAAATAAGTCAGGAGCCTAGCTATCTGCACACGCAATCCCACCCTTGTTCATCCACGTGAATCTGTAGCACCTCGTGTCGATGTGAATTCTTGAAGATCAGTTAGAGAGAGAGAGAGAGAGAGAGAGAGAGAGAGAGAGAGAGAGTGGGCTCTGAGGCCTTGCCTGCCCTTATATACGGGAGCCTAGTGACGCTCACCTCTGCGTTTAAAATGTGACGACGTTTCCTATTGGCCGTCAGACCGCGTTACCTTGACATGTATGACAATGTGTGGCTTCAGATCCGTGGGCTTAAGCGCCATCTTGGAGCGTTGTGAAGCTAGTTCCATATCTCCGTCTCTTTCTTTTCTCTATCTGTCTCTTTCTATTTCTCCGTACCGTTACCGGTTCCCTGCCTGTTGGCTTGGTGAAAGGTACGCTCTTTATGCTTTCTTGGAATTTTGCTAGCTCGCTCGTTTCTTACAATTAGCTCTGTACAAATGTTAGATGTTGAATATTTTAACATGTTAATGACTTAAATTATTACTGTACAATTCTTATATGTATGGTTCTCCTTTCATATGTACAATTCCTATATATGTATAATGTATCCCCTTTCAAATTCTAATAGAACATCCGAAACTTGTTTGAATTTATACACTTACTAAGTTAAGAGATTACATCGCAATGCATGCTGTAACGAAACTCTTGGAGGAAACTTCAGAGAGACGAAATATGTGATGTGTTTCATTCACATGATTTTCTCTATCCTCTGTCGTTTACTAGTGGGTATACAAATTAGTATTACAAAAGTTTATTTTCCTATCTACTACATTTTAATCCAGATAAACCTTTCCGGAAATAGCAGCATTACACATTTCGTTATAGATACAAAGGAAATAGCGATAGTCAAATGTTTTAGAATTGGACGCTGGGTGCTGGCCTTAAAATTCCATACTCTCCATGACATCGCCAGAAATTTACTTGAAATAAACTCTGTGCTTTAAGTTTTCGTCTGTCGCTTAACGTTTACCAGTTATACCAGATTATACAAAATTCCTTCCGAATGAAGAGGACTTCATAGGCTGTTCCCAGAAAAGTCAAGATGTACATTTTATTTGTCATGTAAATATCTTTAATATATTGTATTTTAATCAAAATCGTTAAAGCTATTTTTTAGAAAATAAAAAAATGGAAACATCTTCCATGTAAAGGGTAGTTTGGGGTGGAGGGATTTTCACTAAAATCGTTGTGTCGCAACTTTGGAAGATATTCAACTAAAATACCAAGTTTGCTATTTATCCGAGTTTATATTTTTGAGATATGTGTTCACAGACACCCATACACACATACGGACCTTTTTCTAAAAATCCTTTTATGGATTCAGGGGCCTCAAAACACGTATTTCCGGTGAAACCTCGGTATCGAATCTATGGGTGGAATGCAATACCTTCTCTACCTACTAAGGTACATGGTAGAGAAGGTAGAAAGGGCTATAAAAGATTATAATTACTGTTATCGTATATTGTATTAAAGGCACTGACTCCACATCTATTGATGTCCGGAACCAAATGCGAGACACGTGTTAATTACTGCTCACTGAATAAGTCGTAATTCCCTTAAAGGGACTCGCATAGTACCAATAAGATTATTGTGCTTATCTGACTGACTTTTTTGGGTTTGTTGCAAGGACAGTACCAGAACTATAAATCTGGTGGGGCTCTGAGAAAATATAGGGGCTGATAACCGAGCGGGATGGCTCAGGTGGTAACGTCGGGAGGTGGTGGGTTCGATTCCTGTGGCTGACCTTGCTGACCCATGGGTTCTTTCAGGGGTTTCCCCGGATCACCAGGCGAATGCTGGAAAGGATCATTACATCCCCCGAATTTCCTGTCCCTCCATTTCATCTCCATTCCCATTTCACTTCACCTTTCATCTGCTTGGTTTCTTTTAGGGTTGCAAGTGTCGGCGGGAGGGCTCGGCGTGTGCATGGCAGGGCAAAAGCATGCTCTGAGGAAGAGCAGTATCAGGGTCCCGGGTCCCGGCAGCACCAGCCAGCACCCGGGTAGTTCTAATCTGTAAACGTAGGGACCCTGTCGTGCCTCCTGGTCCGGCCGCCCTCTGTCTCCTCCCACCTCATTCCTACCTCCCGGGGGCGCCCCATCAGCGGCCTAGGCACGAAAGATCTGCGTAGGTCGAGGTGTTAAGTCCCCATCTAGTCCTATCCTATCTTAGGGAGGTTGATATATGTAGGAGAGGGGACTTTGCCCATAATATTTTTGTATGTCATTTTACATTGCACAGCCCAGCGACCATACTTTGTGGTATATTCACAAATTTGGGTCAATTTCACCTTAATTTCTGTACTATAGGTAAGCTGTATAGAAAGTAAAACGGCCACGTTCGGCCACGTGTGCGGGCTTTTGTTTATCGCTAAGACACCGCCAAGAAAATGCTCAGTTCCAAGGAAATGAGCTTTAGACCACAAATCATGACTCAGTCAGAAAAGACAAGCCCACTATGGATTTCTGTATTATAATAAAATCAGTTGCAGCCAGGGTATCGGAGGAACAGTTGAAACTGAAGAAACCCACGGCACAACTCGAGCTGTCAAAACCCAAGATGCATCACTTGTGTAGAATCCCTCAAGGAATTTGAAACAAATGGAGAGAACACATGTTCAACCCCTCGGAAGCGTGCGAGGTTATGCAGTTACACAGGGCTGCTTTTATAAAAACAATCTTATGTGTTGCATTCACATCACTTTCTCTATTCACTCTTCTACAAACTATTTTTACAGAATAGTTACTTCTTGTTTATACAGATAAAAGTCATTACCCAGTTCGCTGCAGGTAAGAAGAATACAATAAGCTACAGCGGGTCTCCATGTCATGGCTTTGAAACTCTGCAAGAAAGAAAGCAAGGGATATAACTTTCTCTACACTCTGTCGCTTATTAGTGACTATACAAATTATTCTTACGAAAGTTTATTTTCCTATCTACTTCATTTTAATCGAGATAAACCTTTCCGGAATCACTACATTGCACATTTCGTTATAGATACAAAGGGAATAGCAATAGTCAAGTGTTTTAGAACTGGACGCTATATGCTGGCGTTAAAATTCCATACTCTTTCCATGACATCGCAAGAAACAACTGAAAATCGCAGGACTTGAAATAAGTGTTTCGAACCATTTATAACGAATATTTCAGAAATGGCTGATGCCACAAAAAAGGTTATTTGAAACAAATTTTGTGTTTTAAAGTGATCCATATTTTTTGTGTGGTACGTTTTTGTCGAACGCTTAACGTTTACCAGTTATACAAGATTCTATAAAACTCCTTACGAATGAACAGGACCTCGCAGGCTATTCCCAGAAAATTCAAGATACACATTTTATTTGTCATCTAAATATCTTAGCATATTGTATTTTAATCAAAATCTTTAGAGTTATAAAATAAAAAATAACGAAAAATTTTCCATGTAAAGGATAGTTTGGGGTGGGGTATTTTTTTAAATCTTCATGTCGCATCCTTGGAAAATCCTGAGCTTAAATGCCAAGTTTCGTGTTTAACCGATTTTTCGTTTTTGAGTTATGCTATTCTAAGATATATGCACACACGCAGACATATACACGTTTTTCTAAAATGCCTCTTTGGATTCAGGGGATCTCAAAACATGTATTTCCGGTGAAATCTCGACAATTTTTTTGGGTGGAATACAATACTTCCTCTGCTTACTGAACGTCTGAAATGGAAAAAGTAAACATTATTTAAATATACTCTTCTCTGACAGCAACAATACATTTGAGATTTCTCTCCTAATTTGAGAGGAAGATTTAGTCGTAGCAATATTTTGTAAATAATAGGCACAAATAATTTATTTATTTATTTGGTAAAGTGCTAAGAAAACATTAGAATTGGTTTGTCTACGAAATTTTGTTCTAGCCACTCATTCGGTAGGCAATTCATGGAATTTAATAAATAATTATTATTGCCTACAATTAAATTGTGTTTCTCTCTTCAGATCACTTCCACTTATATTTTACTGTACACAAACACTGATCCGCGCTCCTGTTTAAAGCTGATATTTTGTCCTCTTCAAACCACTTTTAAGCTCTTCCCTCCAGTTTTTAGTTTGTTACAATCAAACTTGTGTTCTAGGTCTTCCTCTCCTTCACATGATGGACACTCCTCCTGTATGAAACTATTTCTCTGAACTTTTAACTTCCATACTTCAGTTCTTGCACATGCTATGCCCTCTCTTTCCTCCTTTACTTTAGCAATATATTTTTCTCTCTCCCAAGAACATTTCAACATAAGATAGCAATATCTCTTTTCTTTAAGCCACTAAACAAGTTTTTTGTTTTTGTGTGTCTTCAAATCTTAATTTTGCCTTTTTCCAAAACCCTTTAGTATTTGTTTCTCTCCTTCACCAAATATTGCCTAAGCCATTGCATTCCAGGGTATTTGTTATGGTACTTATCCATCCACTATCCTTTAGGGACGATTCTTGATAAATTAAACCCTGTTTTAGTAAGTAAATCTCATCTAAATTTAAAAGTCCTATGACACTGTTGCAGAACTCTCTCCATAGTTACACATTTTCTAGCTTTCGTCCCTCCTGAATAGCAGAAATTACCTCATCTCACTTATTTTCAAGCTTCCGTCGGTTTGCTAGTGCTTTGGTTTTCTCCGTTTTTTGTTCAAAAATTCACTTTCTTGATATAAAGCTGAACATTCAGGTAGATAAGTGATGTTTTTATCCCCGAATGACGAATTTCCAGGTTTTACTTAGCCCTGGAACGTTTCCTTTCAAATTATAATTTCGTTTCATATATTACCAGCGTTCACCGCGTTAAATATTAGGTATTAAAACATATTCCATTGCTGGTTCTGCATTTTCTCTTGCACTGGGTCCCACGTTCCACAAAGCAAACTCCACCGCCATAAGCCTCGTCCGCCGTCCACTCGCCTGATCCTTCGATTCTGAAACATAAATGAAATGACAGGAAATGGGGGTAAAGGTAATGACGAACGGAGGGCCCCCGAAATCCAGCGGAGCACCGCACGCAGCCATCCGGCCCCTTGTGCTTCTACCTTGACTCCTAGAAGGGAGGGTTGAAGGGAGAGACCTGAAGGGCGATTACAAGACGACGGGCGCAAACGCAGACTGGGTCCCTAATGTTTCCGGATTGGACGCCTCCAACGCCGCCCGAGCCCACCCATTGGACCCCGAGCCTCCGGGGGGTCTCCGAAGGAGCGCCTGCCCGAAGGCACCCAGAGGTGGGTATCTAACCGAGCAGTCCCTGGACGACGCCAGCAAGACGCCTTTACAAAACGCACAGCCACCGCCCAGCCGCAACCCGCCGAAAACCGTCGCCTGGTCCTACAACCCTGATACATATGACAAGGAAGATGGTGGGCACAGGAAATGAAGTGGAGAGTCGCGGTAATCGCCTGTCAACCCGGGGAAACCACGAAAAACCCATGGGTCAGAGCGGGCGGTCGCCGGGAATCGAATCCGGGACCTCCCGAATGCGACTCGCACCCACTTCGTTCGGCCAGGAAATGGGGGACAGGAAAAATTTGCGGCATTTGTCTACCAACTAGTAAAAACCGCACAAAGACTAAGGTCAAAGTGGCCGGCCCGGGAATCGAACCCACGACCTCCCGAATGCGAGCCCCGCACGTTACCGCATAGCCATGTCGTTACGTCGCGTCGTTATTTTGTGTTGTAGCTTCAAATAGAAACAAAACAGGATTCTTTATACATTCTATTAAATTTTTGAATAAAATAATTGGTATTGATTCTTTGTAAGTGTATAATTTGCTAAATAATACACCCAGTTTTGCTTTTGTTTTTGTTGAATTCGTAGATAAGCAAGTGAACTTTGGTTTTTTTCATCTAACAGTTAAAAACCAATGGAACTATTTCGTTTCTACTTCAAAAGCACGTAAGTGAATGTTTAGGTTAAAACATTTATTTTCTTTCCGTACCTTCATTGAATCCTAAAGAGTTTTGGCTTTAGTTCCTTTAAGGGTATCCGGCACTGAAATGGCTATTTCTGCAGATTTTAATAAATTAATCTGAAAATGTTATCACAGATCTTTTCAACACAATTATAATATAAAATACATTTTCAGCCCTGCTCTCCTAACTTTCCAAGAAAATTATTTTCAAAAAATTAAAATTTAAACTCATTTGAAATAACCTATGCGATGAAAATGTGGAAAATTTAAACTTTTAAATTTGGCACATCATTAATCGAATATAATTTACAATCAAACATTAAACTCTGTGTAGCATTACTTTTCCTGAAAAGAAATAATAAAATAAGTAACCCTTTTAATTTTCTGAAAGCAATAATGTTTCAAATACTAAAACCCTAAATCCAAAACTCTGCTTCATACGAAGAAAATGTTCTTTAAATACCTCCATCACCTTTAAACGATGTATTCTGGAAATATGAAAGGAACTGAACAAAAATTTCATGAGCAGCATTTAAAAGCCGCAAAAAATGTAGAAAACAAGATTACGAGAAAATAAAGTCTTAAAATTTCACACGCTATTTGCACACACATATGCAGTCATTTTTATAGTTGCATTTGGGCATTTAAATGGCCAGGGAGGCAAAACTGCGATTACAGTAGCATTTAGACAGGAAGCGACTTATGACAGTTCACTAGCAGGTAAGTGGATGAACAGCGTTGCGGGTTGAATTAGAAAGCTAGCAAGCAGCATGAAAGCACGTTCTGCGATGTAAGATAATATGGCAACATGCTACCCCTCAAAGTTCAGTATAGGCGAAGGGAAAGGAGGGTAGAACCTTGTTGGTTAGAGCAATAGCGGAGGGAAGGTTTCCTGGAAACCACTTGGAAAAATGCCCCTCCAGTAACTGTCATAAGTCGTTTCTTGTTTAAAATTAGCTGTAGATTCTGATTCTTAAGTATTTGAGGATTTTCACAATGAACATTTTTTTTTCGAAAATTCAGAATCAGGTGCCCTTAATAACCCCTCAAGTGCACTAAAGAATTACTTTAGAAACTAAATATCAGGGACAAAGGTTAAATCACTCCTGTAATACAAACCCAAGCGCGTTCGGAATATCGCCACAGCATCTGTTGTGAGTCAAACGTGACCTCCCCTCCAACGTGTATTCTTCTCACCCATCTGTAGCATCAGCAATTTCAAAGATATCCGCTATTATTGGTTTGGATTTGTCAATACCTAATTTTTAAAGTGATGTCCCTATTCATTTATTTCTCGTGATATCATTGAGATAGTATGCAATTTTCAGACCACCATATAGAGACCCGGTTTTGAACATTCGACTATTGCTTCGTTTTCCTTTATTCTTATTGTACCTACAAAGAAATGTGTAATGGATCTATTTCTGCAAACGTTATCTCGATTAAGATGAAGTAGATAAGAACATAAGCTTTCGTAAGAATAGTTTGTACAAGGATACTGGTGGCGAAAATCATGTAAGTGTAACACATCCGATTATTCTCTACCACCTGCAAACAAAGGTGCGCTATTGTTAAACTTTTCTACGTTTCAAAGCGTTTTTTTTTATATTTATTTGAAAGATGCAATAAAACTGCTCCTAAGCTTCCTCAATGTGCCCCTCCAGACTTATCTTTGGTTTAAAGGATGACATCTTTACCCCTTCCACACGGTATATACTGCAATATTCTTAATTTAGGGACTTCTAGATTCAGTGCAAACAGTGCTTAAGGCACAGACTGGTAAATATACGTAGTTCGCTACTATATAGATAATGAAAGGGGGATATACCATACATATATAAGAATTGTACATAGTAATAATATAATTCACCAAGAAACATGTTAAAATATGCAACAACCAAGAATTGTACAAAGCAGATTGTAAGAAACGGGCGAGCTAGCAAATTCCAGGTAAAAGGTAATTCTAAGTAGAGCCCACCTTTCACCAAGCTAATGAACAAGGAGCCGGTAGCAGTAAGGAGAAATAGAAAGAGACAGATAGAGAAAAGAAAGAGACGGAGATATTGAAACCGCTTCCCAACGCGCCATGGTGACGCGTAAGCGCAAAACTTTGAAGTAGAATATTCTCATACATGTTGAGGTAACGCGGTCTGAGGACCAATTAGAAACGTCATTACATTTTGAAGCGCAGATGTAAGCGTCACTAAGCCCAGGTATATAAAAGCGAACAAAGCCCCAGATTGGCAATCTCTTCCAGAATTTCGTCGACACAAAGTGTTACGCTCTTGACGACAGATGCACGTGTGTGCATGTGGGTGGGAAGGCGTGTGCAGTTAGTTTAGGCTCCTGATTTATTCACATGGTGGGATTGGTATAATGGGAAAAGCTAACCGCCCATAAATATTTAAATTGCTAATAAACCACATTTATTAAGGGAAATTCAGTATATTTTAATTTGCCTCATCCACGATAACCCCGAGAACCAAGAATTAGCTATATAGGGAAGGGTTAGGAATGTAAAACACAGCAGCCGACGAGCATCCATAGCCGAGGACAAGAACACTGCAGCCAATAGCATCAACCAGAGGAACGACGCTTTCCAGATGCTACTGACCAACGATTTCCCGCTACAACATTGCTAGATTCAACAAAAGGGACAAAGTTGATATTTTCGAATTTCGAACAAAAATTGCAACACCTCTGTGCATTTCTTAGAAATCCAAATTAGTGAAGAGTAGGGATGGGACCTCGATACCGTCGATACTTCGATACTCTCGATACTCGGTGGTATCGAAGTATGTCTAATACTTCGAAATAAACCTTCGATACTTTAAAATGTTTAACTTTTACATATTGAAGGCTGTTGCGTTTAACTCTATGCTAGATAAGGGGTGAAAGGAGTGGTGTCTTCATGCTGTTGCCTGGCACGTGTTCCCAAAGAGCTGCTAGACTATAGTTCTTGATAGACCTTGACTGTGATGAATGTAACATTCCATAAACTCTTTTTTAAAGTTTTATTTAGGGTCGTTTTAACCTTCCTAGGTTTTAACACGACCTTTCATGTACAGTTGTTTACATTATTGGATTACAGTATAATACTTACATTATGTATACATACAGGTTACAATTTGGTTAAATGTATGGATGGATATTAATTAATTTAAGAAAAATAATTACTTTCTGGATGAAAGTTGCATCATTAAGTGCTGCAGAAATATTTCTGGGCATACCAACCTGACTACGTTGATTTTTCAAATTTTGGACATGTTAGTATAATATGTACTACTGTTAATGCTGTTTTACATGTTTCACAAATTGGTGGAGAGCTTCTATTTAACAAATAATAGTGTGTCAGTTTAGTATGCCCAATTCGTAGTCGGGATATTACAATTTGGTTTCGCCGCTGTAGCCGTCTTATTGGATATTCTTGAGTTGAAGTTCCACGTACATCATGAAGTTTACTTATAGAATTGTTCATCCATTCTTTGTGTATTTTCTTCTTAAAGTGTGAGACTGCATCTTGGAGAGGTATTTTGATATCAGTATCTTGTGTTGGTAGTTCTGTAGCTTGTTTTGCTGCAGTATCGGCTCTTTCATTACCGGGTATGTTTTTACGAGATGGTATCCAGATGAAATTGAGTGACTTTTCTAATTTATAAAGGATGGTAACAAGATTATGTATTTCGTTTACAATACTATTGGTAGAGAACGTGTCTTGTATTGCGTTTAAGGCTGATAGAGAGTCACTGATAATTATGTAAGAGTCATTATGTGTAGTTTCTAGAGCGTATTCTAGTACCTTTTTAATAGCATATACATAAACTCTTGTGTCTAAATGAAAACATGCAAAACTATGGGGGGAAAGGGTAGAGGTACTCATTTAACATACAGCGTTAACTGAGTTGTGAATGAAGCTGATTTAGCTGACGCACTAAACCACGTTTCTGCAATAGCCTGGCCTGGCGACTCACTCTCAGCCGTTACATTTACCTACTCCGGTGACCAAAATCTCTGAATTCAGCAGAAAGAAGCCACAACATAAGATAATACAGCGTATGGAAATATTTGTTCTTTCAAGAATGCTCGTGTTCTTAAACGAAAATCGTTGCTTGCTTTATATCTCTACATTTCATATAACACTTCCTTCATTTTTTTTCTTCAAATGTTTAATTTTATCTAATATGCCTTTGCATTAAACATGTAGGTATATGTTAATGTATGAGGGTGGGTATATAGAGACTTAATCCACAAACTTGCTATGTTTCCGAGTGTTATATGGCTATTACTTGTTACCGGATGAAAAAATGCAAATGCTATGTGGTCGTTGTGAACAGAAGTAGAATGGTAGAACACACACATTAAGTTTAGTTGTTTGAGCTTCATGTAAAATATATATTAGTTTATATTTTCAACATTTAGAGTAAAGAAGAATTGCTGGTATTTGTTTCTCTATGGATAGAAATCCTTTAAAAGAACGTTTTCAGCACAAAATATAGTTACATAAAAGGGAAGGAAAGGAATTATTATTATTATTATTATTATTATTATTATTATTATTATTATTATTATTAACCTTGACTAACAATAGGGAATATATAACCTGTGGCATTGTCAAGATACAAATATTGCTGCCAATTGGAGAATGTAAACAGGAACAATTTCGAGATTAGCATACAATCCAAAATTAGTTGCATGCGTTTATGCACAGAAAACTACTAATAAGAACTTAATTCAGCGAACAAGCTATCCTCTTTACAAATTTTTTTATAAAGTGAGTATCGAATATCGAATATTGGTACTCAAAAATCAGTATCGAGTATCGAGAAATAGTGGTATCGTTCCATCACTAGTGAGAAGAGAATGCCCTTCTTCTCATGAAATTCGGAATAAAATTGAGCAAAAAAACATCGAAGGCCGATGTTGGAATTAAACATTTCGCCATTTTCCACGTATGGCCACAAACCGATAAAAGCCTAACAGCAGTCAAATGTGCAGACGTGAGGTACACGAGAGAGTGAGAGAGAGAGGCACTCTCGTAGCGCTCGGATCCGCGATCGATTCACACTTAGGATATTCCTGTACCGACCAAGCGAGATGCCTCCGCGGTAACGTGTGAGGCTCGCATGCGGAGCATTCGGGAGGTCTCGTTCGATTCCCGTTAGGTCAGCCACTCTGACCTTGTTTTTTATGGTGGTAAACGAATGTTGTGGTGAATTATATACTGCCTTGAGTTTTTCTGTCTCCCATTTCCTGTCATTTCATTTTTTTATCATGTCTCTGGGTCGAAGGATCAGGAGAATGGAAGGCGGGCGAGTTTGCTTTGTAGAACTGCCAGCCCTGGCGCTCGGTGTGGGATAGGCCCTCAGAGAGACCTCTGCAAGGGGACGGGTAGGCCTGTGGTTGTCCTGCCGGCATCAGGATCTAATATCTGGACGCGATAGGGACCCCACCGTGACCGAGATTCCTGTCCTGGATCTGGTCGCCCTCTGCGTTCTTCCTTGCACCCCTTCCTCCTGGAGGTTTCCAGAAGTACAATAGGCGACTGTGTCCCAGTCTGCCGCCCCAGATCTGGTCACCCTCTGTGTCCTTCGCTTAACTCCTTCCTCCTGGAGGTTACCAGAAGTACAATAGGCGACTGTGTCCCAGTCTGCCGCCCCAGATCTGGTCGCCCTCTGTGTCCTTCGCTTAACTCCTTCCTCCTGGAGGTTTCCAGAAGCACAGTAGGCGACTGTGTCCCAGTCTGCCGCCCCAGATCTGGTCACCCTCTGTATCCTTCGCTTAACTCCTTCCTCCTGGAGGTTACCAGAAGTACAATAGGCGACTGTGTCCCAGTCTGCCGCCCCAGATCTGGTCACCCTCTGTATCCTTCGCTTAACTCCTTCCTCCTGGAGGTTACCAGAAGCACAATAGGCGACTGTGTCCCAGTCTGCCGCCCCAGATCTGGTCACCCTCTGTATCCTTCGCTTAACTCCTTCCTCCTGGAGGTTTCCAGAAGTACAATAGGCGACTGTATCCCAGTCTGCCGCCCCGATCTGGTCACCCTCTATATCCTTCTCTTCATGCCTTCCTTCTGGAAGTTTCCAGAAGCACAATAGGCGACTGTATCCCAGTCTGCCGCCCCAGATCTGGTCACCCTCTATATCCTTCGCTTAACTCCTTCCTCCTGGAGGTTTCCAGAAGCACAATAGGCGACTGTGTCCCAGTCTGCCGCCCCCGATCTGGTCACCCACTCTAGCCTTCTCTTCATGCCTTCCTTCTGGAAGTTTCCAGAAGCACAATAGGCGACTGTGTCCCAGTCTGCCGCCCCAGATCTGGTCACCCTCTGTGTCCTTCGCTTAACTCCTTCCTCCTGGAGGTTTCCAGAAGTACAATAGGCGACTGTGTCCCAGTCTGCCGCCCCAGATCTGGTCACCCTCTGTGTCCTTCGCTTAACTCCTTCCTCCTGGAGGTTACCAGAAGTACAATAGGCGACTGTGTCCCAGTCTGCCGCCCCAGATCTGGTCGCCCTCTGTGTCCTTCGCTTAACTCCTTCCTCCTGGAGGTTTCCAGAAGCACAGTAGGCGACTGTGTCCCAGTCTGCCGCCCCAGATCTGGTCACCCTCTGTATCCTTCGCTTAACTCCTTCCTCCTGGAGGTTACCAGAAGTACAATAGGCGACTGTGTCCCAGTCTGCCGCCCCAGATCTGGTCACCCTCTGTATCCTTCGCTTAACTCCTTCCTCCTGGAGGTTACCAGAAGCACAATAGGCGACTGTGTCCCAGTCTGCCGCCCCAGATCTGGTCACCCTCTGTATCCTTCGCTTAACTCCTTCCTCCTGGAGGTTTCCAGAAGTACAATAGGCGACTGTATCCCAGTCTGCCGCCCCGATCTGGTCACCCTCTATATCCTTCTCTTCATGCCTTCCTTCTGGAAGTTTCCAGAAGCACAATAGGCGACTGTATCCCAGTCTGCCGCCCCAGATCTGGTCACCCTCTATATCCTTCGCTTAACTCCTTCCTCCTGGAGGTTTCCAGAAGCACAATAGGCGACTGTGTCCCAGTCTGCCGCCCCCGATCTGGTCACCCACTCTAGCCTTCTCTTCATGCCTTCCTTCTGGAAGTTTCCAGAAGCACAATAGGCGACTGTGTCCCAGTCTGCCGCCCCAGATCTGGTCACCCACTCTAGCCTTGTCTTCATGCCTTCCTTCTGGAAATTTCCAGAAGCACAATAGGCGACTGTATCCCAGTCTGCCGCCCCGATCTGGTCACCCTCTATATCCTTCTCTTCATGCCTTCCTTCAGGAAGTTTCCAGAAGTACAATAGGCGACTGTGTCCCAGTCTGCCGCCCCAGATCTGGTCACCCTCTGTGTCCTTCGCTTAACTCCTTCCTCCTGGAGGTTACCAGAAGTACAATAGGCGACTGTGTCCCAGTCTGCCGCCCCAGATCTGGTCGCCCTCTGTGTCCTTCGCTTAACTCCTTCCTCCTGGAGGTTTCCAGAAGCACAGTAGGCGACTGTGTCCCAGTCTGCCGCCCCAGATCTGGTCACCCTCTGTATCCTTCGCTTAACTCCTTCCTCCTGGAGGTTACCAGAAGTACAATAGGCGACTGTGTCCCAGTCTGCCGCCCCAGATCTGGTCACCCTCTGTATCCTTCGCTTAACTCCTTCCTCCTGGAGGTTACCAGAAGCACAATAGGCGACTGTGTCCCAGTCTGCCGCCCCAGATCTGGTCACCCTCTGTATCCTTCGCTTAACTCCTTCCTCCTGGAGGTTTCCAGAAGTACAATAGGCGACTGTATCCCAGTCTGCCGCCCCGATCTGGTCACCCTCTATATCCTTCTCTTCATGCCTTCCTTCTGGAAGTTTCCAGAAGCACAATAGGCGACTGTATCCCAGTCTGCCGCCCCAGATCTGGTCACCCTCTATATCCTTCGCTTAACTCCTTCCTCCTGGAGGTTTCCAGAAGCACAATAGGCGACTGTGTCCCAGTCTGCCGCCCCCGATCTGGTCACCCACTCTAGCCTTCTCTTCATGCCTTCCTTCTGGAAGTTTCCAGAAGCACAATAGGCGACTGTGTCCCAGTCTGCCGCCCCAGATCTGGTCACCCACTCTAGCCTTGTCTTCATGCCTTCCTTCTGGAAATTTCCAGAAGCACAATAGGCGACTGTATCCCAGTCTGCCGCCCCGATCTGGTCACCCTCTATATCCTTCTCTTCATGCCTTCCTTCAGGAAGTTTCCAGAAGCACAATAGGCGACTGTGTCCCAGTCTGCCGCCCCAGATCTGGTCACCCTCTATATCCTTCGCTTAACTTCTTCCTCCTGGAGATTTCCAGAAGCACAATAGGCGACTGTATCCCAGTCTGCCGCCTCGATCTGGTCACCCTCTATATCCTTCGCTTAACTCCTTCCTCCTGGAAGTTTCCAGAAGCACAATAGGTGACTGTGTCCCAGTCTGCCGCCCCAGATCTGGTCACCCTCTATATCCTTCGCTTAACTCCTTCCTCCTGGAAGTTTCCAGAAGCACAATAGGCATAGGCAACTGTATCCCAGTCTGCCGCCCTGATCTGGTCACCCACTCTAGCCTTCTCTTCATGCCTTCCTCCTGGAAGTTTCCAGAAGCACAATAGGCGACTGTGTCCCAGTCTGCCGCCCCAGATCTGGTCACCCTCTATATCCTTCGCTTAACTCCTTCCTCCTGGAGGTTTCCAGAAGCACAATAGGCGACTGTGTCCCAGTCTGCCGCCCCAGATCTGGTCACCCACTCTAGCCTTCTCTTCATGCCTTCCTTCTGGAAGTTTCCAGAAGCACAATAGGCGACTGTGTCCCTGTCTGCCGCCCCAGATCTGGTCACCCTCTAAATCCTTCGCTTAACTCCTTTCTCCTGGAAGTTTCCAGAAGCACAATAGGCGACTGTGTCCCAGTCTGCCGCCCCAGATCTGGTCACCCTCTAAATCCTTCGCTTAACTCCTTTCTCCTGGAGGTTTCCAGAAGTACAATAGGCGACTGTACACTTAAATGATGAAATACTCCTCCGATTCTTTATAGCAATAAGCATCTCTGCGCGCGAGCCTTTAGTTTCATTCTGTTATCAGCCATATCGAGTTCTAAACACCGAATATGCACTGATAGTCGAGTTGTTATAAATAGGTATCTAGCAGTGAGAGCTATTGAGGTATAAATCTCGGCTACAAATGCGTTTTGTCTTTTTTTCTGATAAACGTAGTATCTTTTACACACGTAATAGTATAATTTTCAACTACAAAAGCTTATTTCGCTTTAAGGCATTCATTCCACATACGCACAAATCTGAAATACTCTGTATCCAAAATAAATATGAAAGTAATAAAAACTCTTAAGTGAAAATAATTATAAGTTGGTATGAGATGTGTAAACCGTCCGCTTCTGTTGCTGCCCTAATTCTTCAGAGAGCTTGTTTTGAAAACGGAGGTGATTAATTTACAGTTTAGTGTTTGAACATGAATACCTTATATTTCAAATATTTCTTATCCATTAAAGCATAGACTTTCGTATATTAAACACTAATCTTACTTGTAAAAGAGTTTAAGTTTATTGAGGAATCAAAGGAAATCTGTTACCAGATAGGTCCATATGACCGCTCAACCACCAGACCACATGGTCAGAATCGTATACATTCTCCTGTTTATCCTATATCTTTGAAACGAACGCATGGTGATGTTTCAACGAATGTTTCCGATGTTTTCCGAATCGGTCTCCTTCTCTGAAGCTCACTGTTTTTATTTGAGTCTGCACATCTTTACTTCATAAGAGGCTGAACATTTTTACTCAGTTTATACAATCCAGTATTGTTATGACTGAATGCAGCTTTTTTATCTCTACATCCAATTTCCATGTGTTGTATCGCGCTTGTTATAAACCTAAAACCTGTATTGCCTTGTGCACTAATAAATGTGGAAGTTTAAATGTGCCTAAACAAAAACCTAAGTCCTAATTGGAGAGCCCCTTTTAAACAAAAACCAAAGTGTAGGCTATGCAATGAAGAAGAAACTGCTTCTCATATAATCTTTAAATGCAAAGCTTTAGGTAGGAAAGGATACAATCTACTGGATATTCTAAACCCTGAGGAAGATTTCCTTACAAAGAATTTAGTTAAAAGTCTACTGCTCCTTACTAAAGAACAGGCCATTTTTAACTAAACCTGTAAAGATAGGAGAATAAACCTCAAAGGTTTCAGCGCTTTACCAATAGCGATATCAGAGGTTAATTCTGAGGCCATTTTGCAATCGCTTGACAGAAGAGAAAACGTATGGTTGGTTCCAGCAAGATTCTGCAACAGCACATACGGCTGCCGAATCATTACATGCAATAAGAGAGGTGTTTGATGACAGAATAATTAGTGTTGATTTGTGGCCCCCTCGTTCTCCTGACCTAACGAGTTGTGGTTTTTATTTATGGGGTTGTTTAAAAGACAAAGTGCATCGTTCCAATCCTCGCACACTACAGGTACTTAGAGAAAACCTTGTGCAAGAAATCACAAGAATTCCTGCTGCTGAGCTTCTGAGAGTGAGCGAGAATATTTATACGAGATTAGCTGCCTGTTTGATAGCAGAAGGTCAACATTTCCAGCATCTATTTGTAAGGATTTTAGTCCGCCTCTGCCGGCGTAATTTCCCCGGCGACTGCCGGCTGTCTCGCGCAGTAGAGAGAGGCCGCGAGTGGGTTCGAATATAATTTAACTACCCTATATAACCCACCTTCATCTTTGTATAAATCAAATCAAAGCAAATTGGAAAGTCACAATTGCTTCTTGGCAGTAGCGTAGCCAGAAAATTATTAAGGGGGATCAATTTTTTAAAAAAATTGTATCAATTCAGACGACTGAAAAATGCAATGCCATAGCCGGGATTCAAACCACGGATCTCCACGTCTCCGTCCTGTTGCTCTAACCACTGAGCTACCATGGCAACATGCCGACATGACATTAAATTCTCCAATTGATTCGCATTTTCCCGGTAAACCACAAGGAGATCTCAAATTGTATTGAGATGACATACCCCAATGGCGACTTACAATCATAGTAAATGATTCAAGTCCCGGGTTTTATAGTTTCAACCACTATTAGGTCAATTAATGGAATTAATTGTTCTTTCACACAAGCCATGCGTTGGACAGGGTTGGAAAGGTAGAATCAGACGACTGAAAAATGTCGTGTCGGCATGTTGCCCTGGTAGCTCAGTGGTTAGAGCAACCGGACGGAGACTGGGAGATCTGTGGTTCAAATCCCGGCTATGGTATTGAATTTTTCAGTCGTCTGATTCTACTTTTCCAACCCTGTCCAACACACGGGTTGTGTGAAAGAACAATTAATTACATATATCAATTCAGATGATAAATAGAATTAATCCGGAGTTGAAATATTTAAATAAATCGATTTTATATTCACAGATTAAGGTGCAGTAATTGGAATTAAAATTAGGATAGGATGCTTTGAGTATTCTAAGGGACAAATGTGTTGTGACATGAGAATTAATGACCACTATGAAGTATTCTGTATTACCGCTGCAGGCCATTTTATTTCACTACAAAATAGCGTTTCTAGTTATGTTTTAAACTGGGAGATATTGCACTAATTTGGAAACCACTCAAATTTAGCACCGGAATGCAAACTTACCCCCGGTATCTTAACATGATTGTACACACAGCGCCAAAGAAAATCTTCGGCGGATTTTGTTTCGTTTTCTGGGGTATTTTAAGGCGTGTCCTTTACCTTACCTATCGCAGAGCGTGGTGGCTTGGTAACACAGCAATAAGGGGGGAAACGGGAGGTTGATGCATTTGCTTTTTCTGGTGTTATTGAAACCAAAACATGTTTATTGTCTCAGAACCAGTCATGCCGCATACTAGCAAAATCACTCGTGGACATATCGTGGGTATGTGGAAGGCTGGTCACACTGTTACAGCAATTACAACGGCAGTGCATAAAAGTGTTTTTATAGTAAATTACTGGATAAAATATTCCAGGAAAGTGGGGAAGACGGTCTACATACTCGTCAGAAAGAGGGCACTCCCCGTAAAACATCCGCAGATGATGATATTCGTTTACTAAATGCAAATTACTCTTTTGTTATAATTGACTGATCATGTTTAGAAACTAGAGATAAATATGTATATGGTTTACCCAATATGATGTACATATTATGCCAATAAAACTGGGTTACATTTTTGTCTATAATCCTGTTGTATTCCTATGATCAGCAATATGTTAGCAAAGGTATAATAACCAATTATACTTTGAATTAGAGGGAAAACATGCTGCTTTATTTATTTATGTTTGCTTCTATGCAGCAACAAGCATTGATACCACTGTTAGAATACAGTTCTGTTTAGTTTTTGTTATAAAGTCCTGCCTTGCTATGTATTTAATGAATACCATTCAAGCTTTAATTTGCACCCCCTGAAAATTTTCTCACACTACACATTCTACATTTCGCTAACCTGGGCACTCATCAAGTTTTCCCCTTAGCTTTACCCCTTTCAAAGGCGTGTCCTGCACTAACCGATTAGGTATGGGCTACCAAACATGATAAAAGGTGTGTATGACAAACTGAATGCACTCACTCTACCTCTTTCTCTTTTAGCCAACATGATCGAGAGCGTAAACATATATTTCGTTTCTACGCCATTTTGTAACTTTTGTTGTGGTTATTGGTGTAACTATTTAGCGGAAGGAGTGGCGTACCCTCGCACCGTGGCCTAAAGCAACCAATAAAATGGCCATGGCTTCGCAAGGCCACGTACAGCGATAAATAATCTCACTGCGAGGTGCAGTGAGATTTTCTTTGGCGCTCTTTGTACCCACGCCATCTAAAATACAGTTTCTGTTGCTGTCACCTTTGGCGATATTGTCATATCGGCGTAAATATAACGCTACCAGTGGTACGATTAGGAAGTATCTCGTTCCCGCCACCTAGAAATATGCTATTATTTTAACGAAGCTATTTTTGTTATTCATTTTTGCATTTTTTTAGCAAGGGAGGGGTTCCAACCCCAAAACGCCTCTCTAGCTACGCCTCTGGTTCTTGGGGTCCAATTCTGGATGAACGGCATCGGTGCATATAAGAACTAAAGAATCACCGTTTACTGTCAAAGACATACAATGGGTGTTTTAGAAATAAATACATCGAAAAGCAAAATTATGATTGTGGATGTGTGCCACCAAAATGGGACTGATTCCTAAGCCGATCCATGACTGATGCCTTTACCTTAAGAGGTCGAACTACTTCACCGGCACTGTCTGCTACCACTGATTGGCCTAACAGAGGTCAGGTTATCCATCATTTTAGTGCCTCATGAATACAGATGAAAATGTATTATTACATATGGTTGCTAACACTATGAACATAATGGCTTTTACGATTTGCAGTGTGTAGAACCCAATTCGCGTTTCTGAAATGTCATGTTTTATATAGATTTTTATATTGAATGCCTGTCTTCATGTTACTTCATGGTTTGTAAAATTTACGAAGTTTCACTTTTAAAAGTAATTTACTAGGGAGGATCGAAAAGTAACGCACAATAATTTTTTTACAAAAAAGTTTAATAGTTAAAACAACAACAAAAATCACAACTGCACTTACACCTTTTAGCTACTTTTCGACATAGTCACCAAGTTTCTCGACACATTTCTCCCATCGTGATACCAGTTTCAATATGCCCTGTTCGTAGAAGTCCGTTTCCTTGGAGTATAGCCATCTGCGGACTGCTGATTTCACTTCCGCATCTGTCGCAAAGCGTTGGCCGGCCAGGAACTTCTTATTGGGACCAAACAGATGAAAGTCCGACGGTGCAAGGTCCGAACTGTATGGTGGATGCTGGAGCATCTCCCAACCAAATTTGGTGATTTTCTGACGAACAGTAGCAGCTACATGGGGGCGAGCATTTCATGAAGAGTTTTGACATCGCCAGAATTCATGTTGTGGCGTTTGTCACGAAGGGCACGACGCAACTTCACTAAAGTTTTCATGTAGGCTGCAGCATTCACAGTGGTCCCGTGTTCAGCAAAGTCCACCAATACAACACCATGCATATCCCAGAACACCGTCACAAGCACTTTCCTAGCAGATTGAGTGGCTTTGAATTTTTTCTTCATTGGTGAACCAGCATGTTTCCACTCCATACTTGCCTGCTTGGTTTCGGGCGTGTAGTGGTATGCCCACGACTCATCACCAGTGACGATTCCTTTCAGAAAGTCATGCCCTTCTGCGGTGTACCGCGTTAGGTGATCCAAGCTCGTCATCATTCGCTGGCCCTTGTGGTTGTCTGTCAGGTTCTTAGGCACCCAGTGAGCACTAACTTTACGAAATTTCAACGTGTCATGAACAATATCGTACACTGCGCCATAGGGAATGTTGAACTGTTGCGATAAGGTTCGCAGTTGAACATGCCGGTCGTTCAAAATTGCCGCCTCAATGCCCCTGATATTCTGCGGGGTTGCAGCTGTTGCCGGCCTCCCGGAGTGTGGCGAATCACTAAGGTTCACGCACCCTCTAGGTAGAATGCACACCATTTTGAGACATTGCTACAATCATCCCCATACACGCCACGCATATCCCTGTGAATATCACTCGGTTTATGCCCTTTGGCCCACAAATATCGAACCACATCTCTCTGCTCTTCACACGTGGACGACGGTAACATGTGCACTATATTTGTTGGGTAATTCACGCTTCTCTCCCTAGAGCTGTACATGAAACCAAAATTACCCTCGGTAGTGAAAATTTCAAACTATATCTATGTGAAATTGCAACATTTCAGCTGCAATACCAAGGCAGAAAAGAAAAATATTATGTCTTACTTTTCGATCCGCCCTCGTATACTCATATTTTCAGGATTTTTCTTCCTTGCGTAATGTTTCCAGTAGCAATAAACCGGGCTGTATGGAGGTAGTTTAGCAGGAAAAGCGTATATCTAAAACACTCCTATATGTAGAAGGTCTAAAATAAGTTCTGGCTGGTTCCAGAAACATTTGAAATAGAGGTTTGACTTGCTGCTGGAAAACATCTATCGCATCCTCCTCTCAATGAAGCTAGTAAAGTACTTGAAGAAAAGAACAGTGAAATACCAGCAAATATTTAGCTACGAAATGTAGCTCGATACAAATATACACCCATTATACCATGTAATGTGGAACGACTGATAGAAAGTAAAGTTTTGCAAGAAAATGCTGGAGTTACTTGTATCGTACTTCAAGTAGCGTTAAGTCCAGCCAACAGAGGTTGATTTTGTTCCCTTAGCGTAAGGTGAAGTGGCGCCGCGGTAACGTGTGCGACTCGCATTCGATAGGTCCAGGGTTCGATCCACAGCGACCGCACACTCTGACCCATGGTTTTTCGTGGTTTCCCCGCGTCGGCTGTTGGAGTAGGTGGTTGGAAGTTTCATCCTGACGTCGTGCTCGGCCGTATTCCGTCTCTGGGTGCTTTCGAGCTGGAGCCCCTTCGGGGGACCCCCGGAGGATCGGGCGGCGTTGGAGGCGTTCAATCTGGAAACATTAGGGGCCCAATCTGTGCTTGCGTCATCCGGATGGGGCTATATCAGTTGCGTCCACGTAAACATGTTTACGAAAAATCAGTATGTCAGTTGCGTCTGGTTTTTTAAAATATATACGTCAGTTGCGTCCACGGCTACCTGCTTGGGTAGGTTTAGGTTCTTCGATAAGACACAGCCAAACACTATAGAACGCGTTCTGCGACTAGACAACAAAGCACTGTTTAGAACGCTTTCTGCTATGTCATATGCAGCATAAAGGTCAAACTGGACGTACGTAATAGTTCTCATTCTCGGTTGTGCACGGGTCATGGAGTCGATGACAAGTGAGAAGGGGAAGCCTTTATTTTTAACCAACATTTTTAATCTACTTACTGTTTCAACCACACAAATCTTTGTTATTGCTTTTTTTGTTTGTTAACTCGTGTTCAGTTCTTAGATTTTTATGCTTAACACAATGTAATCTAACAAGCTTTCACCTATTTGTGGGGTTTAAATTAAAAATGTTACAGAACAACCCTAAGTCTGCAAATGAGAAGGGAATTGTTTGTATTGCTTGTGCCAGAAACTGAAAATACTAGGACTAATAATTCAAATCTTTCAGAGACGCAACTGATGTATTAATCAAGAAATCCAGGGACGCAACTGACGTACGACCCCAAAAAGTCGGGGACGCAACTGACGCATGACCCCCAAAACATTCAGAGACGCAACTGACGTATTAATCAAGAAATCCAGGGACGCAACTGACGTACGACCCCCAAAAAGTCAGGGACGCAACTGACGCACAACCCCCAAAATATTCAGAGACGCAACTGATGTATTAATCAAGAAATCCAGGCACGCAACTGACGTACGACCTCCAAAAAGTCAGGGACGCAACTGACGCACGACCCCCAAAATATTCAGAGACGCAACTGATGTATTAATCAAGAAATCCAGGCACGCAACTGACGTACGACCCCAAAAAGTCAGGGACGCAACTGACGCACAACCCCCAAAATATTCAGAGACGCAACTGATGTATTAATCAAGAAATCCAGGGACGCAACTGACGTACGACCCCCAAAAAGTCAGGGACGCAACTGACGCATGACCCCCAAAACATTCAGAGACGCAACTGATGTATTAATCAAGAAATCCAGGGACGCAACTGACGTACGACCCCAAAAAGCCAGGGACGCAACTGACGCATGTCCCCCAAAACATTCAGAGACGCAACTGACGTATTAATCAAGAAATTCAGGGACGCAACTGACGTACGACCCAAAAAAGCCAGGGACGCAACTGACGCATGACCCCCAAAACATTCAGAGACGCAATTGATGTATAAATCTGACCGCGGGACGCAATCGCCGGTCACCGATCTTAATCAGGTTGTCCTTGGGTTCTCTACGGTCATTACTCCCTCCCGGAGGTCACTATAGAAGCACAAAGGGCCGATTGGCCTGCGTGTGGTGCTCTGGCCCGGTTTCGGGGGCTCCCTCTGTTTGTCTGTACCTTTACCTTGCAGGGCTTAGTGATACTGAAGTGCTGTAAAGTCAATGTAATTGCCTTCTGTTATGAAATATGTATAAAATAATCTACTAGGGCAACAAAATGACAGCAGTAATAATAATAACGTTCTGAAAGTTTGGGGAGAATTATATTTTGGCATTTAGTGTATATTGCATATATTGAAAAACATTTCCTCACATTTGAGGCAATATTTTATATCATAACATGTTGTGAATGCCAGAGTGATTGTAGTGTAAATTAATATTATTGTATGTACAGGATTCTTAGATGTTTGTTAGCCATAAGTATTGTTAGAAAATAAGTTTACACGGCCTCACTGAAACTGACAATAGAAATGGGTAATAATAAACCGAGGGGGTGAGTTGTTTATCACTAAGAAGAGATAAACAAATGACGTCAGGGTAGCGTGTCTTTTTTAGAAATGGAGGGAATATCTTCCCTAGAGTATATATGTTAGTAGTAGTGATTGGCTGACCAAAACAGACGCTAAAGTGGGCGCGATTTGGTAACCAACAGCAGCTCTATTATAATGTTTAGGCAATTCGAGGTGAAGGAGTATATATTCTCGAGCCATAAGCAAGTTTCGCACAGTCCTAAGGAATCTCTCATGAGGTACACGTCGCACAGTTCTGAAGAATCTCTCATGAGGTGCACGTCACAAAGTTAGTTACAAAAATGTAAAGTACGCGAAGTAATTTGTGCGCGGCAACTATAACGACTGTAGTTACATTCGGAAATATCTCAGTCCTAAAGAATCTCTCACGAGGTGCACGTTACACAGTTAGGAAGAATCTCTCACGAGGTGCACGACACGCAGTCCTAAGGAATCTCTCACGAGGTGCACGTCGCATAGTTACAAAAATGTAAAGTGCGCGAAGTAATTGGTACGCGACAACTAAAACGACTGTAGTTACATTCGGAAATATCACAGTTTCAGTCAGGATGTATAAAGATTAAATATGTGAATTATTAATTAAGTGTGACGGCAATAAAATTCTAGATTCAAGTTTTCTTTATCAGTGTTATCTTTTAACAATAACTCCTTTCCGTTTACACGCCCTGCTTAGAGATACTTGCACGACTGAGTTATAATAGCTAGCCGGAGGACAAAGAACCCAAATTAAAAAAAAATATAATAAAACAAGAGGCGCTCAGCAAATAAGATAACACCAGCCATTGAGAACTGCGACACATTTGCCTGCCTCTCCTCGGAAAATAAAATAAAAATGTAGGAGTGAACTTCCGAATGGTTTGAGGAAGGAAGAAGAAGACGAAGAAATCCCTAATTGTAACAATAACACCACTTTGTTTATCCACTACTCTTCATAGGAATCTACATACTCCATCTGATTCAGGGAAAGCATGTCAGGGGAAAGTAGAATACGGCACAGAAAACTGTCACTCACGCTTTATTTAACTTTCCAACCTTAGCCTAGACATCTGCCAGCGTGAATTATAGTAACCCAACAGTAAGTATAGTATATACTAACCTTATCCCTTCAAGACCCGGTTGTCTGTGGGGTTTTATATCTTGCATTAAGGGGAAATTGAAACCCCTATACCACCACTTTCATCTAAGACGAAGACGTGGTTAGGGCCGACTTGCAATCGCCAAGCCATAATCGGGAATCGAACCCCGGACCCTTGTACGAGAGCCGGAAACAAAACCGCTGCGTTACCCCGGCGTCCATACCGCCAATGTTAAATCTGCTTAATTCATGGCCCATTATCTCAGAAACTATTGCAGTTAGAAGACTGAAAATTTTACAGGTGTACAGTAGCGCTCGAAAGTATTTTTAGAAAGCATTAGTTGCAGTTACATAAATGTAGGCATTTAATAGAGAAAAAACGCCAATGGATAATTGAAAAGTATGTGATTATAATCAATTTAGTACAAAATATATTTAGTTAAATAATGTTGTCTTACATAAAAAACACAATCTTTTGGCTCAAAAGTAATTTGTAGGTCTCAGTATGTAAGAATAAAACAAGAATATTTTGGAATCTGAAAAAAAAATCAGTATTTTGTTGCATACCCATGAGCTTCGATCACAGCTGCACATCTATTTGGCATTGGATCGACAAGCTTTTGTAATCGGTCGAGTGGGAGTTTTGACCATTCGTCCAATAAGGCAGCAGCAAATTGATCCTTGTTTGAGT
This sequence comes from Deroplatys truncata, assembly GCA_030765065.1. Lineage (NCBI taxonomy): Eukaryota > Metazoa > Arthropoda > Insecta > Mantodea > Mantidae > Deroplatys > Deroplatys truncata. The sequence goes on from CM060990.1 coordinate 681,336,397, forward strand.
AGCTTCTACGACGATCCAATTCATCCCAGAGGTGTTCTATTGGGTTTAGTTCCGGGCTTTGGCTTGGCCACTCCAAAACTTTGATTTTTTATCTGAAAATATTTTTTTTTTAAATGGACGAAGGTGAAAAAATCAATCACGTGGCATATTCTTTCTCCCATGCGGAACCTATTCTTTTCTAAAATGTTCAATGTACAAAAAAGATTCATATTGCCTTGTATTTGGACTAGAGGACAACCCCACACCATGACTCTGCCGCCACCGTGCTTAATGTTCAGTATCTGGTACTTTTTGTTGTTCCTTTGGCTTTTTGTCGAATATGCTGCACACCATCAGAACAAAATAAATTAAATTTACGCTCATCACTCCATTAAACCTTAGACCAATCTGTAAAATTCCAACTTTGACGTTTCTTTGCAAACTCTAACCTGGCCTCCCTAGTTTTTGAATTTATGAGTGTTTTATGTGATGGTCGTCTACCATTTAAATCACCTGCTACTAAGCGACGTTTTATAGCAGAGACATGTACGAGGGCTGTCCCAGAAGTACCCGACCTAACAAAGAAAACAAAAACTTTGGGGAAAAAACATCCTTATTTCTCTACATAGTCTCCTTTCAGCTCGATACACTTTTCCCAGTGATGTTCAATAGCTTCGATACCCTGTTTATAGTGAGAACCGTCGAGTTCTGCAAAATAGCCATCGACTGCAAACTCCACCTCTTCATTGTTGGCAAATCTTTTACCACCAAGCCATTTCTTCAACTTTGGAAACAGAAAATAATCAGAGGGGGCTAAGGCTGGCGAATAGGGTGCATGCGGAAGCAATTCGAACTTTAACTCATTGATTTTGGCAGTGGCGATAATGAATGTGTGAACTGGTGCATTGTCTTGATGAAACAGAACTTTCTTTTTCGCTAAATGCGGCCGTTTTTGCTTGATTTCATCATTCAAACGCTGCAATAAGTTTGCATAATACTCGAAATTGCTTGCTTTTCCTTTTTGAAGATAATCAATGAAAATTATTCCACGCGCATCCCAAAAAACTGACACCATGATCTTGCCTGCAGATGCAACTGCCTTCTCCTTCTTTGGAGCCAATTCTCCCCTTTCAATCCACTGTTTTGACTGTTCCTTCGTCTCAGGTGTGAAGTGATGGACCCATGTTTCATCCATGGTTATGAATCGACGCAAAACTCGGCTTTATTGCAGCGATACATCGCCAAACACTCGAGTGAAACACCCTCACGACGCTGTTTTTCTTCCATTGTGAGTAAACGCAGCACCCATCTTACGCACAGCTTTCTCGTGTCTAAATTTTTAGTTAGTATGCGATGTACAGCACTGTTTGAAATGCATATGTTGTCTGGTAGCTCGTGCACTTTCAGTCGACGGTCATCCAATAACATTTTGTGGATTTTCCTCACAATTTCACCTCATTTGGTCGACCACTGCAACGTTCGTCTTGGCAGCTCGTACGGCCTCGCTTAAACTCTGCCACCCAATATTTTACTGTTGTAAACGAAGGAGCAGACTCTCCCAGAGTAGAATCTAGCTCAGCTTTAATATTAGTTGGACTAAGACCTTTCAAATGAAAGTATTGTATCACATAACATAGGCCAGTTTTATCCGTGTTTACAAATTCGCTGAGAGAGTTGACTATTAAGGGCTGCCAAATAATTACTAAACAACGTAGCATCGTCAAACTTCGAACTTTAAGCTTTATAAGGGTGGTTCTTTCTACCATAGTCATTTGTTTGAAACAAAACAGCTACATATACGTCAGGTTGGGCACTTCTGGGACTGCCCTCGTAGGTTTAGTCCATGATGCTGCTCCAGATCATCCCTAATTTGTCGAGCCGATTTTCTTGGATCAGCTATCGATTGCTTACAAATCATTCTGTCCTCCCTCATTGTTGTTTTTCGAGGACGACCAGACCTTGACTTATTGGCTACTGTTTCTTCCTGTTTTTGTCGTCGACTCCACACACTTATTAGTTGTTGTGATATGCCAGAGTTTGCATCAACGCTAAACTGCGACTTTCCCTTCTTCAAAGCGTTCAAAATAGCTTGTCTCACATCGACTGAGTATTCTTTCTGTTTTGGCATACTTGCTCTGCTGTGACTGGATGCAAACATTACTAACAACATAAAACCTTAACTACAAAATACTTTTCAGCGCTACTGTATATGCATGCCTTCTTAGTACGCTGACCTGCTTCATATAATAGGTTTGCTGTTAAGGAAGATTGGTTATATTCTTAATTATACAACCTTTTGATTAAGATTTATCAGATTTTTACTTTCTCTACCACGTACATAGTATGTAGAAAAGGTATTGCATTTCACCCAAAAATTCCATATTCAGCATTTCACCGGGAATACAGAAAAATGTCCATACATGTGTGTCTGTAAACAGCATAACTCATAAACGAAATATCGGATAAATACCAAACTTGGTTTTTGGTTCAGTAGAAGGTTCAGCACCTTCCAAGAATACGACACAAAGATGTTCAAGAAAATCCCTTCATCCCAAACTACCCTTTATATGAAACATTTTTCTATTTTTTTTATTTTCTGAAAAATGGCTTTAGGATTTTGATTAAAATATCATATATTAAAGATATTTACATGACAAATACAATGTATATCTTGAGTTTTCTGGAAATAGCTTTGCAGTGCACTTCATTCGGAAGGAAATTTACATAATCTTGCATAACTGGTAAACGTTAATCGATAGACGAAAATGTACTACACAAACAATGTAGATCTCTTTAAAACACACAATTTATTTAAATAATTTTTTGTAGCATCAGCCATTTCCGAGATATTCGTTATTAGTGGTTCGTATTGTTGATTACTTTTTAAGTCTTGTCAATTTTCAGTTGTTTCTCGCGATGTCATGGGAAGAGTGTGGAATTTTAAGGCCAGCGTATAGCGTCCAGTTCTAAAACAATTGACTATTGCTATTCCCTTGGTATCTGTAACGAAATGCGTAATGCAGCTAATTCCAGAAAGGTATAAGATACGAGGTATTTACCGGAGGGGAACACCTCGCCCTGCGACCACGAGATCTATTGTGGCTACACCCCCCGGGACGCAGGAATGAAGTGAGGGAGCTACAGGAGGTCGCAGGTCCGTAGGCGGACAGGAACCAGAGACGCACGGAAGTTCCTATCATTTCCAGTACGAAACACCGGCTCTCGCCAGTGGACGCGTAGTCCCGCGAGAGGGTGACGAAGCGGTCGTTGCAGGCAGGCTGACGCGACCTGTCGTTTGCGGGGAGAAATCTTTCCAAAGCGCAGCAACCATGCCCATCACCAGACGTACTACGGAACCTGGAGACGGCCTGAAACATGAAAGGGAGAAAGGTGAAATGGCAGGAAATGAGGGAAAGGAGAAATCGTGGTAGAATACACACCCCAGCATTCGCCTAGGCGACCAGAGGAAAACCACGAAAAACCCTATTGTCAGAGTGGACGGCCACCGGGAATCGAACTCGGGACTTTTGAATGCGGGCCACATACATTACCGCCTGAGTTCCGGAAAGGTTTATCTCGATTAAAATGAGTAGATAGAAAAATAAACTTTCTAAAGAATAATTTGTATACCACTAATAAGCGATAGAGGGCAGAGAAGGTCATGTGAATGTAACACCTGATTTTTTTACATAACCGCTCATATTATTAACAACAAATTGGATCCACAACAACTATTAGAGGTTGTTTTTATCAACAGTAATCCCACTAGAGGTTTTGATGTATCTAGAGAAAATCATTAGGCTATCTCACGATTAAAAGAAAGTATACAGGGTGGACCATTTAAGTTGAGACTTCACAATATCTCCAAAACTAAGTGTTGTAGAAAGAAATATCTTGAATAAAAGTTGCTTGATATTATGGGGGAAAGTAAATGCCGTTAGTCTGTTTTGTTTGGAGGACGTTATGTTGGTCATTTTAGGGTCAATTTAATTTTTTAAAATGGGAACCTACATTTGGTATGTTGTTTTCTCATTAGAAAATGGTTTAAAAAACTATTTATTTTGTGATGAGGAATAAGGAAACAAAATAAAAATGTTTGTTTCCAGTTACGAAATCCTCAAATGACCATCCATGGATGGTCCAACCATTCATTGTGTTCTTCGTACACAGCCATTCAGAATTTTCGTTGTTATTTACGTTGGTGTAAGAACAATTGCAAAGTGCTTTATACAAATGTTAAGTTTTCTTGTGAGGAGTGAGAAAACAACATAAAAAAGGTAGGTTCCCATTTAAAAAATTAAATTGCCCCTAAAATGACCATCACAACGTCCTACAAATAAAACAAGACTAATGGCATTTACTTCCCCCATAATATCAAGCAACTTTTATGAAAGACATTTCTTTCTACAACGCTTAATTTTGGAGATATTGTACAGTCTCAACTTAAATGGTCCACCCTATATATAGAGAACAAGAAATACATACAATACAATATTAATTAACTTACTAAATTAATCGATCGAACTGCTTCCATATAGTGTTTCTGTTTCTCTTTGTGTTGTTTGGTGTCCTGCAGTTTTGGTGAAGCTAACTTTGAATATCTATGAGGAAAACAAATGACGATCGCAAACAAATTAACAGGAGGTGATAAAAACAGACAAATGCTACGGAGGTGATAATTATGTGGGATAAGCAGCCATGATTGGTTCAAACACGTCGTTTGGTAGTGTCTTATTGGTCAAAAGTAGTGTGACGTAGTAAGATTTGAGGCAGTATTTTAACACTTAAATGATTTCAGTCAAATTATATAATGCAAATTTAATAACAGCCCGCCTTAAAGCAATATGCGTATAATATAATATATAAAATGTATGTAACAGTCATTGTATTAATGTTTATATTATGTAAATGTTCAATAATGTTATGTAAATATATTACATAATTTAATAATGTAGGAGCTGTGAGAATAATAGGTTAAAAGTTGCTAACAATGAGGTAATCTTGAGGCAATAATGAGTAAGAAAGTTTAATAATGCTACTAGTCATTATTGGAGCAAAAATAATATAAATTTTGAGACAGTTTATAAATAGCCAATTAACAACCAGAAAAAGTTTTAGTTAAATGAAGGTATTCTATTGGAGTAGGAATAGCCAATCAGAAACTGAAATATAGCAAAATTTACAAATTCAGAAGTCAGTTGCTTGTAGACAGTGTTACTAACCGGACGCGAGATGCATCCTCGAGAAGTTTAATACGTATTCAATGTGAGACAAAAATAGTTTACGTGTTAAAAAGTGCAAGTAATTAATAAAAAAGTCTCACAGCTCTCTCTCTCTATATCAGTGAAGTGTTATTTAAATCGTGTCAAGCATTAATAAAATGAGAAGTAAAAATATAATCTGTGTAAGCCTACATTCTTCAGTCGCACCACTCCCTGCTAAGACATTCATGTCTAAAAATATATATAAATACTGATGCAGCCGAGGAAAACATAAATATATAATATTTAAAGAAACAGTCAAATTACAAAGTTAATACTTGGGGCGAAGGCTACAGGAAACCGTACGTGCGGTTGCAATTACTTCAAGTGTTCGGCTCCCCAACAGTCGAAATACGATACAACTCCTCCTAAAATTAACCGTTCTCAGAGTGCGATAGCAGTCATCCAGTAATCATGTCTTCAATGGTTTCTGAGAAAACGGGTCATTTACAGAAAAAGCTGTTTACAGCAAAAATGGAGAAAACCAACTGGCAGTATCTGCAAAGAAAGAAATCACATGACTTGAGAGCACAGAAGCCGCCATATTTAACATAATATCAATATATAGAACAAGCCTTCTCCCAAAACATGGGCTACGGTTTACCTCTCTACTCCAAAGTGTGTAGCTATAGGCATAGGCAGAGCTAAGGTTCAAAGTTCACCCCACCTACTATACTTGAAGAGAATGATAAGTTAAACCAATCAAGTTTCAGTCCTTTGCAGCACGAGTGGAAATGAGTGAAGGGAAACTCCTTTCATCTCCTCTCTCTGTAAGGTTGGGGCATCCCTGAGTAGAGGTGATTCAACGAAGGGGACACCTCGCGCGCTCGACCTGCAGTCTATTGTGGCTACCCCAGGAGGATGTGTGAAGGAACCACATGAGGCTACAGGTCGTAGGCAGACAGGCTACAGAGACGCGCGGAAGTCCCTAACATTTCCAAGCTCGCAGACCCGTCCCACTGCCGGAGCCGCCGAGAGAGGAGATAAACGACCCACCAATCAAGTAGCCCTCTGGTGTCCATTGGACATGCATCCGCGCCATCTGTCCGGCGCCGCCATGCGCCACGAAACCTAGAAGCACACCTGAAACATGAGAAGGAAACGGAATGAAAGGGAGATGATGGAAAGGAAATCGTGGTAGAGAACAAACCATCCCAGGATTCACCTACCGAACCCGGGGAAACCACTAAAAACACATGGATCCGAATGAGCGGTCACCGGGATCGAATACGGGACCTCCCGAACGCGAGTCGCACACGTTGCCGCGGCGCCACCTGGCTCGGTAAAGTGTGCAGTTACGAGATTGTTCTGTGAAATGGTGCAGAATTCACAGTACAAATTGGTAGGTGTATTATTATTTTAAAAAATATATATAATTAAAAATTAAGTATAGTGCCAAGAAAGTTAAAAGTATATATCAAATTAAAGAGGGAGTTTCAATCTCCCCTTACTTGAATTCGCCTTGGAGGTTTACCGAGATACATAAATCAGATGAGAGTTTTAGTGCAAGGGTGTGACGAGCCGGTGTTTTTATTAACAGTTAAAGCATTGCTTCTTATATTTAGCTGTTACCTGTAGCAGTAAATGGTACTTTACCTCTGTTACAATTGAGTATCTGCTAATATGTAACACACTTATCTCAGCGCAGGATCATGATCGCAATATAAATTATGTACAGTTATCAGGTTAAAGGTTACCCATTCAGCATTCTTTTGTAATTATTTATTGAAGCAGTAGGATGTGTCCATCTGAGGGGGACACCTCGCCATTGCGACCAGCTTGATCTATTGTGGTACACCTCCCGGGAGGCAGGGATGAGGTGAAGAAACGATAAAAGTTCGCATGCCCGCAGGCAGACAGGTCCACAGAAACGCCCAGAAGTCCCTAATATTTCCAGTTTGAACACCTTCGCACCAGAAGAGGCGGAAGAATCCCGACAGAGGGCGACGAAGCAACACTGACGGGCGGGACAACGCACTCCGGCGTTCAAGGGGAGAAATCTCTGCAATGTGCAAGCAAATACGCCATCTGCCCGACACCGCCAGCACATAGGACGCGATGGCGCACCTGAAACGTGAAAAGGGAGAGATGGAATGAGAGGAAATGTGGAAAGGAGAAATTGTGATAGAATACATCACCCCAAATTAAATTGAGTTTTATTTATGGACGCTCTTTAACTAGTGTGGTCCTTAGCGACCCATTCTATACTGGGCGTGAAAGACCGGTAATTTTGCTCAGGCTTGAGGTTCTTTTACGTGCCATAAATCTACCACACAGGACCATCTACCACCATGGAGGACGACAATACGACATTCGCCTAGGCGACCGGGGGAAAACCATGAAAAACCTCATGGTCAGAGTAGGCAGTCGTCCTCCGTGGTGTAGTGGTTACCATGCTAGCCTCTAGTTCCCGAGGTCACGGGTTCAAACCCGGCGGAGGGCGATGGATTTTTTCGAGCGTCCTTAGCATGGCTTCTTTCGCAAGGGAAGTAAAGCCGGTGGTCCCGTGTCGTAGATTTACGGCACGTAAAAGAGCCTCTAGCCTGATAAGGAGACCTCTGAGGAAAATTACCGGTCTTTCACGCCCAATATAGAATGGGACGCTAAGGACCACAGCAGTTAAAGAACGTCCATAAATAAAACTAAATTTAATTTTAACCGGGAATCGATCCCAGCACCTCCCGAATGCGGGCCACAGACTTTGCCGCCTAAACATCCCGCTGGGTTGGTGAAACAATATTACACAAATGTGGAGCTTGTTTCCAAACGTTACCAAATCCATAAAACTAAAAAATTAGTTGTGGATGGCAGCACATTTAGCTATCTCTAGAATTAGAATCTAATTATTTCTCTCAAAAAGTACTAAATCCTGTCTCCAGAGATCACTCAATATTGTGTTGCATAGCAGAAAATACCTACAAATCCGTGCTGAGTTAGATGCCAAAACATATCAAATGTGAAGCGGCTTCTTATTGGTTCTCGATTTTGATGTCCATTATCACGATTAGAACGGCAAACATAGGCTACATATTTTGAAGTAAATAATATTTAATAAGGTGTTCAATTCTATAGTAATAGTAAATAATTCATGTGTAGCCCCATTCATAATACTACATTATTAAATGTTAATATGTACCACATCAATTTTATAGTAACCATTGAGAAGACTTCTTGTAATTGTTGTGTGAGGAGGCTAATAGCTATTTATGTACGCAAAATAAGATTTCAGAGGACGATTATATGAAATAAAATAAGTAAATGTGATGTAAGTTAGTGTATAAATCTAAAAGACATAGAATATGTCAACCAATGTCTGACTCACAGCCGCCTGAATCCTACGCTATGAACCGTATCAACGCCTCCTAGGAAGTGTTGACTTAACAATACGAGATGCGGATGTAGACGACAAGGGTTATTCTGAGCGCTCGTTTCTAAACAAGTTATGACTGAAAATATGGGTGAAAATCCCAAGAAAATTTCAATCCTAGACAGAATCATTGAATTGGAGCTACTGCCAGCAAAATCTTGGTAGCAGTATGAGAAGGAATACATTGCATTTAAAGACTGACGGATTTTCATTTTCAGGGAATAATTTCAAATTTCTAAGAACTGTAATTTTCACTTCATGTTGTGAAATAAATCTTTCTTTTTGTGAAGAGTTTCTGATATACAATAAAACGATGTTAACTTATGTTTGTTTGTAATTGATGAATTATTTTGTGAGAAATGCTGTTAAAGTTTATGATTAACACAAAAAACAATGTTGGCTTATATTTTTTGTTTTATGATCAAGTATTTTGTTTAAAAACCTGTTCAAATTGGCATGATTGGTCACTGCTGTCTGGATTTTGTTTATTACGCTGCTAAAGGTTTATTAGGCCGCTAAAGTACTATTTTCGGCTTGTTAACAGTCCAACAAGAAGCTGTTTTAGAGAGCGTGAACTAAAAAAATATTTTTGAAGACTTAGTTAGTATCCATAGACTATTGAGACATTAGAAGTTCCCATTTTACAGTACGTGATATTATAAATACTGAGTATATTGTTGGAACAGTGGTTGAGGATAGTACTGATGTTCATTTTTTGATTAGAACAGCAAATATAGGCAAAATATTTTGAAATAAATAGTATTTAATATTGTATTCAAATTTACAGTGATGGTAATTAAATTTTGTGTTTCCCCGTTCATAATACTGCATTACTTCATGATAACATGTACGACACCCATTTGGTTGCCAAAATGTACCAAATCCAAAATAAAACTATTAATAACTACTTGAAAATGTGTTAAATATCTTTAATATGTGTCTAAATATGATTCATGATACACAAATAATAGAATAATGAAACCATAACAACATATAATATTTTTAAAACTATGAGAATGGTTTTTTATTTCCTGTAAAATTAGTTCTGTTGGATTTGGTACCTTTTGAATACAAGCTCCACAATTGTATTTTCTTCTCCCATAAGTCACATGTTAGATAATTATTATTGATACCTGTGAAATACCACTATATTAAATATTTTCATGCGTTTACTCGTTTCGGAGTTCATTATCAAACTAATCGAATGGTGGAAGGAAGACGGAAGATGAGCTACAAGGAATTTAAAATGTTTACAGTTGATATTTCCGTGGTCAGAAGGTATAAAAGTCCTGCGGAGCAGTGCAATGCTATCTGTGTCTGTTGCTGACAAGCGAACATCAATCAGTGTTATATATACGAGTTACAGGATGGTAAAGATGTGCAGGTGGGGGTCACCAGTATCCAATCGGAGTGAAGTTGAGTGAAGTTCTTTTGAACTGCTGGCGCGATGTAATGGGAAGCGTGAGGGAGGGAGACAGAGTAGTGACTGTGAGTGCAGTGAACCTGGCACCGTGAGTTGTGTATGGGTCGTTCCGAAGCAAGCTTCTGCCTATACAAATGAACCCACTTAACGTAATAAATGCGTTATATAATCACTTTGAAGAAAAGAATTTCCAGTTCTTCGTTTTAACCAAAGAAGACGAGAAAATGTTTCAGTATTTACTAGATATATTAGAGTCTGATACAGAAATAATGTATACTCTGACTTTAGATATTAATGAATACGAACCAGCATCTGAAACAGTGAAGAAAAATCTACTTCACCTCACCAAAACAGGAATCAGCATCAGAAGGTCCACAGAGCCCGGAAAAACATAGAGTACAATGGTCATTGGAAATAAAAAGAAAGGTTATAAACACATGGTTGAGAGCAAAGAAGCGGAAGCCAAAACAAACATTTCCTCACTTATCATGGAACTCTATGAAAAACAGAAATCCTCGATTGTAGCAGAGAGACGCAGTTGTACTACTTTGAGAAAGATAGTAGAAAAGCGAATGCTATTGGCAAGTCATCTGGTTTAACAGCCACAGATAAATATAAGCAGTTGTTCGAGTTGGTTTATGGAAGCTCGCGCAAACAACTTGATAGTGCACGACATTAACTTACAAAAAGCTTTGTCAGCAAGTGCAACATAGGTATGGAATTTCAAGCCACATTTTCACATAGGATCACGAAAAATTACAGTTTGCCACAAGAAAAGATGAAGAATATGAAACTATTAACAACATACTGCATTCCTGAACGTAGCTTATAGAGCTGACAGTGTGTGTAATGCAGATGAATCTGGCATCAATAAAGAAACGCATTCCGGGAGAGCACTTGATCGCCATGGTAAGAAGGTACAATGAGAGCTAAAAAAACTACGAACCGGCTGCGCGGTGTTTTTCCTGTCCTCGTCGCTCTTTACCGTCTACCGCTATCATACAAAACGCGCGGATGAAACCATACAACATTTTTAGAACTAACTTTAAAGGCTTTACTTACCAACTTTATGAAAGGAGATGCTGAAAATGGCCACCGTCGTCGTCCATACATTTTTTGCAGCTCTTTAGGAAACTATCCATAACTAGCAATAGTTCACGTTGAGAAATGCTGGCAACTTCCTGGTGGATATTTTGTTTTAATTATTCCAGGGTGTGTGGGTTTGTCTTGTACACTTTATGTTTTAAGTTACCCCAGAGACAGAAATCGCATGGGGTTAGGTCGGGGTCCGAGGGGGCCACAAATCTCTACTATTAATTCTGTCTTCAAACGCGCTTTCAATTGTTCTCATTGAAATATTGGCCGTATAAGCTGTTGCAGGGTCTTGTTGAAAAAGGCAAATCCACTCTCCCTCGCTGTTAATACTCAAATGAAGGGGAGCAAAATTGTATTCACATATGTAGGGGCGTCAACTCTTGACTCAAAAAAATTGGCTTTCTAAAGATGTGCCAAAAATGTATGGACAAAGACGGTGGCCAGTCTGCACAAATAGGTTGTAATATTCGAGGGTTTTACATACGAATAGTGCATAGGTCAGTTTCAAGTTTTCTTAACATTGATTTAAGTTTCCTTGTGAGTAACTATTATTTCATCCTGGTTACTTTTATAATTGGTTCTAAGCAAATGGTTATTTTCTGTCCCCGTTACTTTTGTAATCGTTACTGAGTAAAATGTTATTTTCTGTCCCATTACGTTTGTAATCGGTACTGAGTAACTGGTTATTTTCTGTCCTGCTACTTTAGTAATCGTTACTGAGTAACTGGTTATTTTCTGTCCCATTACGTTTGTAATCGGTACTGAGTAACTGGTTACTTTCTGTCCCATTACGTTTGTAATCGGTACTGAGTAACTGGTTATTTTCTGTCCCATTACGTTTGTAATTGGTACATAGTAACTGGTTATTTTCTATCCCATTACTTTTGTAACCGTTACTCAGTAACTGGTTATTTTCTGTCCTGTTACTTCTGTAATCGGTACTGGATAAATGGTTACTATCTGTCCCGTTCTTTTAGTAATAGGTACTGAGTAGCTGGTTGTTTTCTGTCTGTTACCTTTGTAATCGTTACTGAGTAACTGGTTGCTTTTTGTCCTGTTATTTTTGTAATCGGAAACGAGCAACTGGTTACTTTCTGTCCTGTTACTTTTGTAATCGGTACTGAGTAACTGGTTACTTTCTGTCAAGTTACTTTTGTAATCTGTACTGAGTAACTGGTTACTTTCCGTTCTGTTACTTTGGTAATCGGCACTGGATAAATGGTTACTATCTGTCCCGTTCTTTTAGTAATAGGTACTGAGTAGCTGGTTGTTTTCTGTCTGTTACCTTTGTAATCGTTACTGAGTAACTGGTTGCTTTTTGTCCTGTTACTTTAGTAATCGGTACTGAGTAATTGGTTATTGTCTGTTCCCATTACTTTTGTAATCGGTACTGAGTAATTGGTTATTGTCTGTTCCCATTACTTTTGTAATCGGTACTGAGTAACTGGTTATTGTCTGTTCCCATTACTTTTGTAATCGGTACTGAGTAATTGGTTATTGTCTGTTCCCATTACTTTTGTAATCGGTACTGAGTAATTGGTTATTGTCTGTTCCCATTACTTTTGTAATCGGTACTGAGTAACTGGTTATTGTCTGTTCCCATTACTTTTGTAATCGGTACTGAGTAACTGGTTATTGTCTGTTCCCATTACTTTTGTAATCGGTACTGAATAACTGCTTACTTGCTGTCCCGGTTACTGTTTTAATCGTTATTAAATAATGGTTATTTCTTGTCCCGGTAACTTGTGTAATCGTAACTGAGTAACTAGTTATTTTCTGTCCCGGTTACTTTTGTAATCATTGCTGTTATATAGAAAAAAGCATTTTCTCAAAAATGGGTCTAACAGCTTTGATTAAAATACCGTACATCTAGGATATTTACATAACAAATAAAATGTATATCTTGAATTATCTGGAATAGTCTGTGAAATCGTCTTCATTTGGAAAGAGTTTTGTATAACTATAAGTAACTGGTAAATCGTAAGAGATAGACCAAAACGTACTACCCAGAAAATGTAATGTCTTAAAATACACAATTCATTTGAAACAGATGTTTTTGCGGTATCACCTATTTCCGACATATACATTATTAGTGGTTTGATTGGTTTCAATACTTTGTATTTTAAAGTGGTGTCACTATTCAGTTGTTTCTCGCGATGTCATGTATTTGGCGACTAGCTTTAAACATCTGACTATTGATTCGGTTTCCTCTATTCCCATTGTAACCACAATGAAATGTGTAATGAACAGGGTTAGGAAGTTCATGCATTTGCATCTTTTTTTCAAAGCATGTTATTGATATGCTGATAAATTATTTCATGAAATATGAATTTTCTAGTGCTCTGAGCGATGTTTTATTGAGCATATAATTGCATATTTATGTTCTTTTAAGTGACTGCATCATATTTAGTAAATAGCATGTTTATTTGGCATATTTTAGCACTTCAACGGGAAATATTGTTTTAAAGGAGTTATTTTATTTAAATGGTCAAGTTGTTTTTCTGTGAACTGATGCTAACAAAAGGATCTCGTTTCACCCTCTGTCAATTGTCACTGAGGCAAGTGATTCCTGATCATTGATCACGTGAAGAGTGAGTGATGCAATGCTGGTAAGAATCATGTGATGGCTTGCCTTTAAGATAGGGAAACCCCCCCTGTACTGTGGAAAATAAATAACCCAATTTTGCGTAAGTTTTTAGAAAATTTCACCAAGCAATACGTGCATGACCTAAGTACCTTACGTAAAACATACATTCCTCGTTGTTACAACAATGCAAACTAAGTTAGCAAATGAGTTTCTCTGGATCTCAATAGATGAAACAACTAATGTAGAAGGCCATTTCATTGCAAATGTAATATCAGCAAGAGGCAGGTGTGCCCTATCTCTTAACTTGCTCTCAGAGATTCCTAACAGCGCATCAGTGAGTCAACTGGTGATATAAAGTATGACAATGTACTTTTATTTTTATCTGATGCAGCAAGCTATGTGATCAAAGCAGGGAAAACACTAAGAGAAAGCTGTCTTCATTTAGCTTGTCTTATTCATGCCCTTCATCGCATTGCAGAAACAATTAGTTTATGTTTTCCTAAAGTAGATAAGTTAATCTCTAATGTGAAAAAAGTGTTTCTTAAATCTGAATCTAGGGTCCAGCCTAATATTCCACTACCACCTGAACCTGTTTTAACCCATTGGGGGAGTTGGATAACAGCTGCATTGTATTATGCTAAACATTTAGCGTCAGTCAGAAGAGTTATTAATTCATTAGAATCAGATGCTGCTGTTTCAATTCATATAGTACAGAATGTTCTCTCAGATGAAGAGCTTGAAGGAAATCTTACCTTTATATTAAACATTTTCCCAATATGCCTGCAGCAATTAAATCCCTTGAAACAAAAGGTCTTCCCGTAAATCAGTCATTAAATGTATTTGATACTACCATTTCTGGCTTGGTGTCCATTTCGGGTAATGTAGGGCAGAAAATAAAAGACAAGGTAAACTATGTTCTTTTAAGAAACACTGGATGTAACCAAATCTCCAAAATACGAGACATTCTTGGAGGAAAGCCCTTAATGATACCTGAAGACTTGTGTCTTTCTGTGGAACAACCATCAACTTTTAAGTATGCACTAATATCCTCATGTGACGTTGAAACAAGTTTTTCAAGATACAAAAGTATATTGAGAGACAACAGATGAACATATATCATGGAAAGTCTCTGTCATGCAGTAGTCAGTTTGGATGTGGAGTCATGTGCATCTACTTCTCAGCATGCGCACATGGTCTTTAAATATAATAATTTTAGGGCATATTTTGCTGCATATTTCGCACATTTTAAGGACATATTTGCATGCATATTACAAGAGTTTTTAAAGCATGAACTTCCTAACCCTGGTAATGAAACTATTTCTGTAAAGGTTTATCTCGATTAACATGAAGTAGACAGAAAAATTAGCTTTCGTAAGAATAGTTTGTAGAAGCTATATAAAAATAGATAATAACGGGTAGAGAAGGTCTCGTGAATGTAATACACCGGAGTTTTCATATTTACGAATATTACGAGGGGCGTCCAATAAGTAATTTCCCCTATTTTATAGAAAAAAACAATCACAATTGATCATGTTGAATTAATTTTATTTATATTGTACAATTCTTCTGTTACTTTTCTACATAGTCAACATGTTTTTCCAAGCATTTTTGGGGACGTGACACAAGTTTTTCCAAGCCAATATTGTACCAGGTCGGGTCCTGTGCTCACAACCAGCTGTTCACCGATTTGACTTCATCATCGGTGTTAAAAGTGCTTACCTTTGAGTTAGAGGAAGATGTGAAAATCACTTGGGGCAAGCTCCGGTGAATACGGAGGATGCGAGAAAACTTCCAAGTTGAATCTTGACCCAGGCGGAGCTCAAACGATTCAACTGGGAAGTTTTCTCGCATCCTTCGTATTCACCAGATCTTTTCCCAAGTGATCTTCACATGTTTCTCTGACTCAAAGGTCATCTTGGAAGTAAGAACTTTAACGCCGTGACGAAGATCAATCAGAAATGAACAGCTGGTTACGAGCACAGGACCCGACCTGGTACAGCACTGGCTTGGAAAAACTTGTGCCACGTCCCCAAAAATGCTTGGAAAAACATGTTGCCTGTGTTTTTATAAAATAGGGAAAGTTACTTATTGGACACCCCTCTATAATTCAGCTTGTACGAAAACATAGTCGACTATTTTAAGAGCTGGTTCCTATGTGGAGTATTCCATTCTCTTTGAATTACCAGGACAAAAAAATGAATGACGAATTTGAGAAAAAGTATAAGTATTGGAAAATTTAAGGGAATAACAAGCAATATCTCGAAAATGGTTCACTCAACAAAAAAATGTATATAACATAAATTGTGTACTTTAACGCGATATATATTTTCTGTGTAGTAAAATTTTGTCTATCTCTTATGGTTTACCAGTTATGCAAAAGTCGTTCACAATGAAGAATACTTTTGGAGACATTCCCAGAAAATTCGAGATATACATTTCATTTGTCATGAAAATATCTTAAACATATGATATTTTAATCAAAATTGTTAGAGCCGTTTTTGAGAAAATTAAAATTTTCGAAAAATGTTCCATGTAAAGGGTAATCAGGGGTGAGGGGATTTTCTTGAAAACCTTCGTGTCGCATCTCTGGAAGATACTGAACCTAAATACCAAGTTTGGTGCTTATCCGACTGTTCGTTTCTGAGTTATGCTGTTCACAGACACACACACACCTACACACACACACACAGACACACACCGGAAATGTTTCCAAAAATGTTTTTTTTTGGATTCAGGGGGCCTCAAAACATGTATTTCCAGTGAAATCTCGGTATCGAATTTTTGGGTGGAATACAATACTTCCCCTACTCACTATACGTTGTAGAGAAAGTAAAAAATCTGATGTGGTACATTCGCATGACTTTCTCTACCCTCTATCTTTATTAAAGGGTATAAAAATATTTTTATTAAAAGATACTTTTTTCTGTATACTACATTTTAATCCAAATAAACCTTTACAGAAACAGCTACATTACACATTTCGTTATAGATACAAAGAGAACAGCGATAGTCAAATGTTTAAGAACTGTTCGCTATATGCTGTCCTTAAAATTCCGTACTGTTTCCGTGCATTCGCGAGATATATCTGAGTGTTGATAGGACTTTAAGAGAATGACCAAGTAATGAACAATTGGAACTATTAATAACGGATGTCTCAGAAACGGCTTAAAAATTATTAAAAACAAATTTGTGCTTTAAAGAGGTCTACATTTGTTTGTGTAGTACGAACCAATTACATAAGATTATACAAAATTCCTTCCGAATGAAGAGGACTTCACAGGCTATTCCCAGGAAATTCAAGATATACATTTTATTTATAATGTAAATATATTTGATATGTGGTATTGCAATCAAAATCGTTAGAGCCATTGTTTAGAAAATAAAAAAATTCGAAATACGTTCCATGTAAAGGGTAGTTTGGGGCGAGGGAATTTTCTTGAAAATCTTCTTGTCGCATACTTTGAATATATTGAACTTAAATACCAAGTTTGGTACTTATCCGACTTTTCGTTTTTGAGTTTTGCTGTTCGCAGACAGACAGACACACACACACACACACACACACACACACACACACACACACACACACACACACACGAAGCTTTTTCTAAAAACGCTTCTTTTTGATTAAGGGGTACTAAAACATATAGGTATTTCCGGTGAAATCTCAGTCTCGAGAAAGTCTTGTGGTTTTTGTTTCATTGGATAGCCCCATAAGTCCTGATGCTACCGCCATTGTACTAAATGCAATCAGCCGAGCTCGGAATGTTCGCATTCAGATGCACTCATCTTTGCCACGCCACAAAATGCCGAAGTTGCAAGAAAATGGAGTAAGGTCAAGTTGACTACTCTTTCTATTATATTATTACTTAAAGAGTTCCCACACCACCTGTGTCAATACCATCAGCATTCTTACAATTCACATATCTATAATTAACGTCATAGGCGCGCACAGGATTTATGAAAAGTGAACACATAAACTTGAAGGACAGAATCGATAAGAATAAAACTAGTATCGATATTTATAATCTCTAAATAGGATTGCTGAAAGAGCAATTAAATATACATAGCGATTCTTAGTGCATAAATAGCTAAAGTGACCGGAGTTGTCCGGTGCTCTGATGATTTTGGTAAAGTAAATTAATTTCTTATATATTTGTTTATTTGAAATTAAGTAGAGAATACAATATTGATGGTAAGAATTGTTTTAAATTCTTCAACTCACATTCAACGTGATGGGAAAGTTACCTGAGCCGTAGAGTTTAACCCAAATATTAACATTCGTTTAATGGTAATTTTTCTGAAGTACACCCAGAAGAGCACCAAAAATGTTAGTTTTCTTTGTGATTTCATTTAAAAATCTCAACTAAGTTGTAACTTTCACCCAAGTCAAACGGAGTAAAAAGAGGAATGGGGAGATAAACTACTGTATAAGATCCAAACCTCGCTGCTACTTTATAACATTGAAGGACCGGTCAGTATACAATCCAGCTGTGTTGTATCTGAATCTGAGTGCAGTTTAAATAGCTGTGTTCTAGCTTTATCTAGGCGAACTAAAGCTATCACTTCCAAAATGTGCTTGTGTGTTATAGCTTCTTGGGACGACTACTGCTTGTAGGTATTAGATGTTTGTTATCCCTGATTTTCGGAGGGGTCTCGTTCTGCTCCAGTGAGGATATTGTACATATGCCCCACAAGGGGGTGCCCCCGGGATGGGGGAGGAGGTGAGAGAGGACACAGGGCGGCCGGAAACAGGAGTGATGGCACAGCAATGACAGGGTACCACAGCTTCCAGATTGAGACGCCCCGACAGTCGGACAGGCAGACAAGGGACCCCTGCCCCACGTAAGTCCAACGCACCGGTCCGAAGGGGCCGTCTGTTTACCCCCGGCAACCAGCCGAAAGGGACGGAGAAGGTTCCACAGAGAGCATCCTTTTTTCCTGCCACGCCGCACCGAAACACCATCGCCGACACTTCCAACCCTGAAACAGACCTAACGGGGTGAAGGATGAATGGAACGAAACGGAGGGACAGGAAATTCGAGGGCTGAAGGAAACCGCTCCAACATTCGCCTGACGACCAGGGAAAACCCCGAAAAACCCATGGGTAGAGTGGGCTTCCCCGGGGATCGAACTCAGGACGTCACGAATGCGAGTCACAGACGTTGCTCCCTGAGCCACCCTGCTCGGTCCCAAAGGATATGCAGCATTTCTAGAACTTGTCAGACGTTCCGCCGATGTTTCACGTCCTTTTATGTGAATACTGGGCAATTTTTCATCCGCTATTAGCTGGGTCTGTACGAAATTGCAGTTTTAAAGGGCCAAGGGGAGGATTAATCATAAACGTCCTCTAGATAGTTGTACAACAATTTCATAAAGAAACGGGAGGTGAATTAAATTAATTAATACGCCATTCGAGGCTAAAAAGCCAAACGTGCAAGGTTGGGTATATCGCACGAGACTATTCCAATCAAAATGAGACACATGATCAACCTGGCTCTTTGAGAGTTGTGCTTTGTGTGTATCATAAGAAGATGAGAATATTGGTTCTGTGCAAATTAATTTCCGTTTCTCGAATGGAAGAAGAAGGAGCATTACCCCTCCTGTCAGTGATACAGAATAAAGAAACATCGCCCTAGGAACCACGTGATGTGTTTCAATTGCACGCGTTTCTTGAAGCGATAACCGCCTACACGCGAACATCAACGTAGATGCTGTTAGACCAAGTCCTTAATTTGTACAATTACAACCGGGCCTTTGAGCGCATGCTAGCTCTCCTTTTTTATTCTCTGTCTCCGTTCCGTATTAAAGCCTCTATCCCAGGAATGTGCTCTTTATTTCCTCATTTGAGCTAATAATCACGCATTAGCTTGTACTCGTTGTACCTCGTCATCTCTTATTATCCCACCAGAGCTGCCTAAGCACGGTGAAAGAAATGACCTTCAAATAGGTTTTCAAAGTATAGCGAATTTAAATCCCTAATGCAGAGCTTTCCCATTGAAGGAACAATTCATTTATTTACTATCATAACCCGCAGCTCTGCTCGTGTTATTGGTTAAATACGAAATTCTTATCTATCTCTATCCTTCAACTTCCTCCTTTTTCTCGTTTCTATCCCAACCTCTTTCTCTCTTTCCATTCACTTTAGCACTTTCTCACACTCCACCTGCATCGTCCCCCCTCGTCCTCTCCGCCCCTCTTCTCTCCTCTCTTTCAATTTCTCATTCTCTCCACTTCTAACGTCCTCATCCCCCTCTTTTCTCTTTTCTCACTCTCGCCCTCCATCTCCGTTTTCTCTCCTTTTCCCACTTTCTTCCCCTTTTTCTCCGTTCCTATCAAACACTCTTTCTCTCTTTCCAATCGTTTTATCACTTTCTCAGCCTCTATTCTCCATCGTCCTCATCCTTTCCTCTCTTCTTCTCTCACTCTCGCCCTCCTTCTCCCTATTCACCCCTTTTTCGTATTTTATTCCTCTTTTTCCCTTCCTATCCCAACATCTTTCTCAACCACTTTCTCACTCTCTCCCCTCCATCGTCCTCACCCCCTTGTCCCCTCCACCCCTCTTCTCTTCTCTCTGTCAATTTCTCATTCTCTCCACTTCTAACGTCCTCGTTCCCTCTTTTCTCACTCTCGCCCTCCATCTCCATCTTTTCTCCTTTTCCTACTTCCTTCCTCTTTTTTTCCGTTCCTATCTAACCCTCTTTCTCTCTTTCCAATCGCTTTATCGCTTTCTCACTCTCCATCGTTCTCATCTTTTCCTCTCTTCTTTTCTCACTCGCCCTCCATCTCCCTATTCACTTCTTTTTCGTATTTTATTCCTCTTTTTCCCTTCCTCTCCCAACACCTTTCTCTACAACTTTCTCACTCTCTTCCCCCTCCATCGTCCTCATCCTCTCTTTATCACATCATCTCCCTCTCTTTGTGCACACATGTTTGACGTTTTGAAAACTGCCTTCTTCCGTTACCAAGCTACAAAGACGTTTATGTCGAACTGTTTTCAGTCACAAATGTGGGTATAAAATGCATTGTTTTGCACTCTGTTTAAAAGCAATAAACTTTACTAAATGTAACCTTTCATGTTGAAGGTGGCTGATTTGCCGACTGTTTTATGGTTTCCGGTAGAGGTAGAGATGATTCAACGCTGCGATCTGCACGGATCTATTGGGGCTACCACCTCCCAGGAGGAAGGGATGAGGTGAAGGAATCACAGGAGGCTACAGGCCACAGAGACGCGCGGAAGTCCCTAACATTTCCAAGCTCGGACACCCATCCCACTGCTGGAGCCGCCGAGAGAGGGCGAAGAACGACCCACCAATCAAGCAGCCCTCTGGTGTCCACGGAGAGCACTTTTCCATTGAGCATGCATCCGTGCCATCCGCCACGAAACCTAGAAGCATACCTGTAAGATGAGAAGGAAACAGAATTAAAGGGAAATGACGGAAAGGAAGTCGGTGGTAGAGAAGAAAGCACCCCAGCATTCGCCTCCCGAACCCGGGGAAACCACGAAAAACCCCTAGGTCAGATTGACAGTCACCGGGGATCGAACCCGGGACCTCCCGAATGCGATTCGCACGCGTTACCGCGGCGCCACCTCGCTCGATGTGGTGTCTGGTGTGTCTTCATCGCTCCGTGGTGCGGGCGCTGCGGATCCTTAGCACTCGTGGTAATTCTGACGTTACTAGAAGTACGTCGGGGCGAACATTCGAGCCCCTCCCGTTGGGGATCTGTTCGGATTGGGTTGGTCTCGGCAGGGCAGTGGTTCCCTATACCCATGAGAGATTGGGTACGCCTGGCTGGTTTTCCGCCCAGGCAGGGTTGTGAGACGCCCCGATGTTCTCCGGCACCAACATGAGTGAGAGTTGGTAGACGGCATGCTAGATTGCTGTCGGCCCTACCGTGCTTTACGGTAGTCGCCCCGTTTCGGGATGACGCGCGTAAGTGGCGTATCCACTTCCATTCTCGCGTAAGCCGGGGGGGCCTTTTTAGACTCAAGGTATTGGCCTAATGGGAAACCCCCACGGTTGGAGAACCACTTGGCTGGCGCTAGCCCTGGGTTCAGGAGGGGGCTTGGGCTAAGGCTCTTGCCCTGGTACACCTTCGCTCAACAGGTGCCTTCATCGCTTACGTCATTCTTTTCGATTTATCTGATGCTTTAAATTTCTCTCCGAGGAGAAAGTAATGGCGAGTAAACAAATGTTCATTAACTGCCGCGTCATAGCAACGTAGACTATCATTAATACCTCGATGCGAAAACATTTAAATATGTATCACGTAGAGAAAGTTTCTGTTTACACGCCTTCTGAACTGATTGCATAAGGAACTGTTTTGGGGTATTAATAAACATTAAAACTCAAGTTTCAAGACCTGTGCCTTTTCTTGTGTTTGCAATGCGATCGATACTATATCTACTGGTTTTCGTGGTAGCGGATTTACCTACACGAACAACTGGTATAATTTCTTAAATAATGGGGTAGCGCAGTGGTTTGGTTTCCGGCTCCCGTACTGAGGGCCCGGAGTGGCGATTTTAAGTCGGCCCTATCCTGACTTGCTCATGTGAAGTATCTCTAAGGCCCAACGTGGTTCGAAGTCCACGGTAAAACCTGTAGGTCCTCTCATTCCACCGCCATCCTCAACATCAACCTACCCACTGGATGCCTCCACCTCAGAAATGGTCCAGTCATCGCTTGGATCCAGTCTCCCCCGGAGATCATAGACCACATGGGGAGCGTTAGAAACGCTGACGACGACTTCTTAAATAGTTATTTTGTGGATAATGTGACTTTGTCCAGCTTTTCAACCGTCACTCGTTTAAGTTCTCAATGTCACTTCACTTCCTTCGTGACGTAGCCCCATCTTCCGGAAGGTTCACTCATTGGGGAGTCGAATACATGACCTACACAATCTCTCGTTCTGCAGCAGCAGTCGCCACAAACTCGCTCGGAGAACGGCACCCCCCGTCGCGCCGGAAACGCACACATCAACTCGCTCGCTCACTGGCTGAATAACTCAACTCGCTCGGAGAACGGCACCCCCGTCGCGCCGGAAACACACACGCCAACTCGCTCGCTCACTGCCTAACTAACCCAGCTCGCTCGGAGAAAGGCACCCCCGTCGCGCCAGAAATGCACCTGCCAACTCCCTCGCCTACTGGCTGACTAACTTAACTCGCTCGGAGAATGACACCGGAAACACACACGCCAACTCGCTCGCTCACTGCCTAACTAACCCAACTCGCTCGGAGAAAGGCACCCCCGTCGCGCCAGAAATGCACCTGCCAACTCCCTCGCCTACTGGCTGACTAACTTAACTCGCTCGGAGAATGACACCGGAAACGCACCCGCCAACTCGCTCTTTCACTGGCTGACTAACTCAACTCGTTCGAGAATGGCACCCCCGTCGCACCGGAAACGCACTCGCCAACTCGCTCACTCACTGGCTGACTAGCTCACGAATTTCCAATGGAAATTTCCACAGCGTTCTCGAACGTTCTAGAAGGAGAAACATCCAGAAGATTCTTTTTATGCAGCGTTAGCGCTTCCGATGTTTACGCTGACAAGTGCCACTTATCGTTGATTATCTCCGACTGCCCAGCGCCGACCTCCCGATAACCTTGGGCCATAATGTTTTTAGAAACATTAGACCTGAAAACTTTTATTACATAATATTAAATAGCTATATATGGGAGATATTTTGGTTCTTTTACTTTTTACTCATTAGAAGTCTCCGCTCCGCGCTCAGGGGAAAGTAATTAAAATAACATTCTCTAAGTAGGTGATTAAAGCAAACATAAAAAAAATTCTATGTTTTGGCTCCAGCGCAGCCTATTGTGCACGTTAGTATCGGTTATTTATCCAAAATCGTAAAATACCAATATGCTTTCCGTCATGTGTTTCTTATGTGTAGAGATTTGCTTATTTGTGTCACATTACAGTTCGTTATGTAATTTTTACTTTCTCTAGTACCTACTTAATGATAGGTAGAGGAAGTATTACATTCCACCCAAAAGTTCGATATCTATATTTTGCTGGAAGTACATATTTTGAAGTCCCCTGAATTCAAAAAACCAGTTTTAGTAGAAAGGTGTCCTCGTGCGCGCGCGCTTGTGAACAGCATAATTCAAAAACGAAAAGTAGGATAAATACCAAACTTGCTATTTAAGTTCAGCGTCCTCTAAAGATGCAATAACATTTTAAAGAAATCTCTTTGCAAGGAAACGTTTTTGTTATTTTTTATTTCCTGAAAACTGGCTCCAAGCATTTTGATTAAAATGTCATATGTTTAAGATACTGATATCACCAATAAAATGCATACCTAACTTGAATTTTCTTGGAACGGTTTGTGAAGTCATTCTAAATGAAGTTTGTGTAACTGGTGAATTATAAGGGAGAGACAAAAACTGACTAAAAAGTACAACATAATGTAGATCTCTTGAAAACACAATTTACTTCGAATAATTTATCATCAGCCATTACAAAGATGTCTTTATTTGTTTGAACTGAATGTGTGCTCGCAAAAACAGGCTACCATATTTTATCAGAACAAGAGAAGTCGAACATTGCAAATGCCAGTTAAACAAATCGCCCATAGATTCTAGCATACATGTGAATAAAATAGCCACCTTACACAGCCACGCCATCTGCGCTCCCCAAGGGGTGGTGCTTATATCGCGGCAACCAGTCCAAGGACGGGGAACGGAGAAAGTTCACAGAGAGCATCCTTTTACCCTGCCACGCTGCACCGAAACATAATCGCCGCCACCTCCAAACCTGAAACATATCAAACGGGGTGAAGGGTGAATGAAATTATTAATACAACGAAATGGAGGGACAGGAAATTCGGGGGATGAAAGAAATCACTCCAGCATTCGACTGACGACCCGGGAAAACCCCGAAAAAACCTATGAGTCAGAGTGGGCGGTCGCCGGGTATCGAACCCGGGACCTCCCGAATGCGGACCACAGACGTTACCGTCTGCGCACTCCGCTCGATTTTGGTACATACTGAACTTATATATCAAGTTTGGTATTTATCCGACATTTCGTGTTTTATTTATTTTGAGTTTAATGGTGCAAAACTAATGTCATTAGAGCCACATTTGTTTATGAGTTAAGGTTTTCAAAAACCTTTAAATGCTTTTTTATTTTAGGATTCAGGGAGCCTCAAAAAGTATATTTTTTTGTGAAATCTCGATATCCAATTTTTGGTGGAATGCAATACTTCCTCTGCATACTAGGTGCGTGGTAGAGAAAGTAAAAATTTTAACAACCAAATTGAGGGAGAGAAAATTCTCAATTTTAATAGGCAGAAAAGAATTAAATTAAATTGAGTTTTATTTATGGACGCTCTTAACTGCTGTGGTCCTTAGCGTCCCATTCTATATTGAGCGTGAAAGACGGGTAACTTTGCTCAGAGGCCTCTTTACCAGGCTTGAGGTTCTTTTATGTGCGATAAATCTACGACACGGGACCACCGGCTTTACTTCCCTTCTGAAGGAAGCCATGCTAAGGATTTTTACGTCCGAGAAAATCCGTCGCCCTCCGCCGGGTTTGAACTCGCAACCTCGGGAACTAGAGGCTAACATGATAACCGCTACACCACGGAGAACGACAGGCAGAAAAACAAACAATATTACAGTTTACGTGTTCTGGCGTTTTTACACTTTTTTTTTTTTTTAATATTTCAACATTTTGATATGTGGTGTTTCCAAAATTATTTCATTAAGGTACCTTTTTGACTTTCTATACCACGTATCCAGTAGGTAGAGGAAGAATTGCATTCCTTCTAAAATTTCGATATCAGGACTTCATAGGAATTACCTGTTTTGAGGACCTCTGAATAAAAATAAGGTATTTTTAGGAAAAGGTCGGTGCGTAACTCATTAGATTTTTTTTCTCCGGTGGTATTAGTGTTTGTTTTTTTGCATCTTCATCTTGTGCTCTTTGCTGTTTATATTTATCTTCATTAGCATGTCCCTTACGATCGCTAGTACTACCGTGATATCAGGGAAACATACAACCTATTTTGCTTCACCGAATTCTTCAAGTAGATGTTGAATCGGGCAGGAGACCCGGGGCATTCTGTTGCATGCCTCTTCCTGGTCTTCTTGTATCTTCTCTAATAATGATGACTATCTCTTTCAAATCCTTCAGTTATTAGAATGCAATTTTTTTTTCTACCAGTAAGTCAGAGTTGGCGTATGAGGCGGAATCCCTAACGTTTTCAGATATTATATCCTGATGCCAGCGGGATCCCCCACAGGCCTACCTCTTCCCACGGAGAGGTCTATGTGAGGGTCCGTCCCACATCGAATGCCAAGGCAGACAGCTCCACAAAGTAAGCTCCACCGTCATACGTCTCTTCCCACCATCCATTCGCCTGCTCCTTCGACCTTGAAACATGATAAGGACATTAAATGAGAAGAAAAGGGCAATAGGAAAATTCGTGGCATTACCCATATAATCCACCCTAGCATTCGCTTACCAACCAGGGAAAACCTCGAAAAAGACACAAGTCAGAGTGACCGGCCCAACGAGAATCGAACCCAGGACTTCCCGAATGTGAACCTTACACGTTACTAAGAAGGTTTAGACATCGCAATATGTGTACATTATAACACAGTATTAAAATGCTATACAGTAATTCAAACACAGAGCGATCTACTAATAAATTTGACACATGTTTGCAATGAAGTTGGAGTATACAGTCTCTTAAGGATTCAAATAATGCTGGTAATTTGGTTAGTTTGCCTAATGCTGCCTGAAGGTCTGGAGGGATTTTTTGGTTGAGTCTATAGTTGGAGTAGCTGTCACATAATGTGTTTCACTGACAGTCTTTTGTTGCTATGTTCACAAAATGGAGATTCCTGCCTGTTAAACACATATATGGTGTGTTAATCTGATGTAGTCAATTCTTAGTTTGGAGCATAACACCTGTTGATGCCTGCTGGAATCTTTATTAATGCATGGAAACGATGTGTGAAATTTTACTTCATACGATTTGATTGGTTTCCACTGTTGAACCAGCTGTCTCTTAATATACAGTACAGCATCTTCATGTGAGACAGGGATGGGTATATTTTGAAAGTCGTTGCAAGCCTGCAATATTCAGCATTTCCTAAGGTTTAGAGGGGCGCTTTAAAAGTTATCGGCCTGGTAAAGGTAAAGGTAAAAGGTACGCATCACAGAGGGGCCCCCGGAACCGGGGCAGAGCGCCGCACGCAGGCCAGTTGGCCCATTGTGCTTCCAACGTGACCCCTGGGAGGGAGGGATGACGGGCCAGATCCAGATGCCGACCGGCGCAAGCATAGCCGGGGTCCCTAATGTTTCCAGATGAACGCATCCGACCCGCACAAGCCAAATTCTCGACCTGACCAAGAAAACATAAGATTTAAGAGAAATGTTTTGTTTTCAACATAGTGACCTTGTAAACGAATATATTTAGTACGACTTTTCAGCTTTTTAATACCGCAGTAAAATAAAATTTGTTCAACTGTACAAAATAAACATCTGTCTCAGATTCAACCTCGTCATTTAATGAAAATCTTCATCGACCAGCCATTTCTTCAGGTTTGGGAGCAAACAGTAATTGCTGGGAGCCAAATCCGTCGGGTGTAGTGGAGTAAGGTCACACCAGACGTGTGTGAAGGCGCATTATCGTCATGAAAGATGGTGTGGACATTTAGCCTAAATAGCATCCTTAAATTGATGCTTCCTGATGATGGTTCTGCTGAAGGCAGTCTATGGGCACCACAGCATCAGAATCCCAGAAAACCGTAGCCATGAGTTTTCCTGCAGATGGAACAGTTTTTGTTTTCTTTGATGCTGTTAAGCGGCGTTCAGTACCAAAAATATAGGCTATGGAAGTACATATTGTTTCAAATAATTCCCTATATATGCGTGAATTGAATATTCTGGATTTTAAATTTATTTCCTTTTAATTCTCTTAGTTTTTCGCTTTAATCTGCAGGAATTCAATGAACAGGTGCGCCCCAGTAACATACGAATTCCTGTTAACATGGAAATTGTGCTTTTGGAAAGAGAAATTATTACTCTTAAGTTTTGTGCTGTACAAGAACTGTTTTTTAAAGAGGGAAGTTTGCGTGTTTAGCGATATAGATATAACAGTGCGTCGGGGTAGCGCAGTAGTTTCGTTTCTGGCTCTGGTACAGAGGGTCCGGGGCGCTTGGGTGGCGACTTTATGTCGATCCTATCCACGCTTTCACTTCTGACTTGCTCATGGTAAAACTGTAGGTCCTCTCATTCCACCGCCATCTTCATCGCTCTACCATCGGAGGTAACGGACTCCGCCCGCTGGGTGCCTCCACCTCCAGTGATCCCTTGGTGGAACGAGGTAGCCCCCAAAGGTCATAGGCCATAAAATAGGCGTTAGAGACAATGGCGATATGCAGGGTGATTTTAAATGATGAACCCATTTTATAAAATTCGTATTTATTAACGTACAAATCCAATATGAACCATCTTTATACCAATAAACAGAGGAATTTTCAAAGTTTTGTTTAATACATTATAAATGTTGAATGTGTCCACCGTTTGCTGCACGGCAAACATCTACGCGACGGCCAAACTCGTCCCACACACGAGCAAGCGTATCTTCTGTTACTGAGTGCATGGCAGCAGTGATACGGTTCCATCCAGAGTTTTAGGTAGAGGCCGGACGTAAACAGCTTCTTTAACATAACCCCATAAGAAATAGTCACATGGGGTGAGATCAGGAGATCTCGGTGGCCAGAAGTGTAGAGCCAGGTCTTCATTTACCCTGCGACCTATCCAGCGCTGAGGAAGGGATTCATTAAAAAAGCCTCGTACATCGCTGTGCCAATGGGGCGGAGCTCCATCCTGTTGGAAAATGAGGTCCTGTGAATCTTCCATAATTTGAGGAAACAGCCATTGTTCCAACATGTCCAGGTGCGTTATTCCACTTACAGTTTTTTCCGCAAAGAAAAATGGTCCATAAACCTTTGTACAGGATAAGGCACAGAACACGTTTACCTTCGGCGAGTCTCTTTCGTGTTGCATGTTGAATGTGGATTTTGCAAACCCCATATGCGAACATTGTGTCTGTTGACTTTTCCACTAAGGTGGAAAGTCGCTTCATCGCTAAAAATGATACGCTGTAGAAACGCGTCATCCTCCATCATTCCTAGCACATAACCACAAAATTAGAGACGCTTCTCTTTGTCTTTAGGTTTAAGAGCCTGCACAAGTTGTAATCGGTAGGGCTTGTATAGCAAACGCCGTCTCAGAACTTTCCATACAGTTGGTTGGGGTATTCCAAGTTCTCTACTAGCTCTTTGGGTAGACTTACGTGGACTGCGAACAAAACTGTCTTCAATCCGTCTGACGTCCTCCTCTGACACACGTGGTCAGCCTGTGCTTTTTCCTTTACACACACTTCCAGTCTGTTTAAATTGCGTAAACCAACGGCTAACGCTTTTTCTAGTTGGTGGTTCAATATCGAATTTGCTACGAAATGCCCGCTGCACTACAATTTGCGACTCACTTTTTGCGAGCTCAATAACGCAGAAAACCTTGTGCTCCACAGTAGCTATCTCACTATGTACTGACAGTGAAACGCAATGGCGGTCTATAGCGCGAGCACTCTACCGGCCGCTTCCAAAATCATCACCGCCCGCCGAAAAAAACTTTAAAACTTCTTCTTTTAATTGTTATACAGATTGTTCATGTTGGATTTGTGCTTTAATAAATACGAATTTTATAAAATGGGTCTATCGCAAGGCATATCTTTTGTGGTTACCATTCCCAGGAGGAACGGATGAAGTGAAGGAACAGAAACAAGGCTATAGGCCGCAGGCAAATAGGTCACAGAGACGCGCAGAGGTCCTTAACTGCTCCAAAAGTGAAGACCCGATCACACCGTCGGCCTTTTCTCTGGGAGAACTCGATCCACCTTAGACGGCTCAGGGAGGAGAAAGGTTTGCCAATGAGCCATGTCTGACACCGACAGACACTGCACAGTCTGAAGCCCACTGAAACATGAAAGGGGAAACGAAATGACAGGGAATGGGGGACAGGAAATTTGTTGTAGAAGAGGAACCACCCCAGCATTCGCCTACTGGACAGAGTGGCCGGCCTGACAACCTCGGTCGGTGTGTGCAGGATGCTTATCCATAGCTATCTCATTTTGAGGTGTGTAGGCTTCTGTGGAGCAAATATTAGCGTCGATGTGTACGTCCATTCGCATGACACAACTCGGAAACTGCTGACATTTTATGTACAGTAGACACATTTTGTTAAAATTGGTAGAAAATTAAGGGCAGTTTGTATTGAAACCTTCAGACAAATTTTAGGCGAACCACTGTACGCATGCTGTTGAAGTGTTATACACAAGAGTTTAAATAAAACTGTCAAAACATTTCAATTTTTTTAAATCAGTATAAAATTAAGGGAATTTAGATGCCAAGCTTCTTGCACATTTTAAGGGGACAAGGTGCTTTGAAATAGTCAAAAATCATATTTTTTGTTTTAGGCACTAATAAAATCTCTATTATTTCCAGTTTCAGAAAATATATACCTTTTGGGGGTTAAGAGGTTTTTAAGACATTTATATACCATTGAAATGCTAGTCTGCATTCCTTTAAAGCTGCCATGCAACGCACCCTTTTAGTACATTTTTGTATCTTTCAACAACGAACGACTATATCATGCCTAGCGGGCAGTTCAGCAATTAACAAAAGAGACCAGGACCAAGAGAAGGCAATCAGAAAAGTTGAAGCAATTCAGGAATGAAGGTGCAGATGATTATGACCCTGGAATGTACTGAAGTGTGTCAAATTTGAATGTTCAAACTTTAAATTCAGTTTTCTCAAAACAACATTTTTGAATACTTATGTGCCTTTTTCTCAGAAGTATGAGAGGTAGAGAACTGACATTTTCGGTGCATGTATACAACACATAGTTAAACTTTCTGAACCACAATCATAATTTTATAATGTATATTAGTGATATTAAGAAAGCAATAAATTTGCAAATTTTCCACGTTTTTACTTTTTTAACTTTGTAAATAATTTTTTTTCAATTTCTAGTGAACTGATATACATAACAAAATAATTGAGGTTCAGAAGTTGGCTGATTATACTAAGAACAAGCATGCAAATGTGTGATCTGTATTGCAAGTAGTATCAGAGAAAAAGGTACACGAATTCACATGTTTTAAGAGTAAATGTTATTATTTTTCTGCTCAACTAAATAATTTTTACGGACTCAACCACATAAGCCATCAATGCAAACAACCACTTGAAATAATTGTTATGATGTTTAAAATAATTCATAAAAATTTCAGGAAACATTATTGAGAACTTTAAGAGCAGTGATAATTTAACATGGGCGGCGCCGTGGCCGAGTGGATAGACCGCTCGCCTCTCACCGAGGCGGCCCGGGTTCAATCCCAGGGACCCGCATGTGGGATTTGTGGTGGACAAAGCGGGTTTTCTCCGGTTCGTTTCATCTACTTCCTTCCTCCCATACCAGGCATCGGGCTGATCACCCATCCTGGATATTCTGTCTGATCCATGAGTGTCTGCTCCTCGACGGGCCTCTGACCCCAGGCACCCGCCTGTAAGTCCTACATACGAGGAGGTTAAACAGAGACAGAAGAAGATCATTTAACACACTTAAGGTGTAATTTCCATGTGTTCAGACTACCTTGTCCTCTTCCACGTGTGGAATTGATATTTGTTGTTGTTGACATTCGGTGTAAAACTAAGGGTGGTTAAGATGAAGAAGCTTCGAATCGAAGTTGCAGCTGAGTATTTGGAAACCGAGGTTAAGGCTTTCAAACAAATACCTACTTGTCTATACCAAGTGGAGAAGGTGTTGAATTCCACCCCAAAAATTCGGTACAGAGATTCATCAGAAGTACACGTTTTGAGATTCCCTGAATCGAGCACTTTCAGAGAGTGGTCCTTGTACGCGCGCGCGCGTGTGCCTGTGAACAGTATAATTAAAAAACGAAAAGTCGGTTAAATACCAAACTTGATGTATAAGTTCAGCATCTTCCAAAGATGCGACAAAGAGATTTTCAAGAAAATCTCCAACGGACGGGTGTAGGAAAGAGAATTTATGGAGTGGAAAGTTGATAGGAGAAGTCAGGAAAGGTGTTGGGGTTCCGCTGAGCACCCCCGATAGTAAGCGGAAGGTAACTACCAGGGTGTGGAAATGTCCGGAAGACAGCCATGACCGTGCCAGGGCCCTGACTGCCCCCCGGGGAGTGAGTGACGGGATTGAGTCAGGAACTTTATTTGTCTTTATTGCATTGAGCGCCCCTTGAGGGGTGCACTCTGCTTGGGAGTGGGTATCTGGTGCTGGCAAACGTGAAGGTGTTTGCTTGCGTGTTTGCAATGACGTGATTGCATAGTCTCCTGCCCACTCTTCAGGTCGGAGATAACCGCAGTCCCCTCCGCTGTCGTTGCGTGCAGGGCTCGCACCAGGTTAGCAAGACCTGATAATGTCTGCCTAAGCTCCTCCAGGCTGTCTGTCGGAGCTGGCGGTGGTGACGTCTGTAGCAGGCGGGCGATGGATTCGCCCAGGCCACTGATGGATGAGTCGGCGCTGTCAAATCGCTGCAGGCAGCAGGTGGTGAAGGTCTGGAAGGCAGATGAGAAGGCGGTGGTGATGGCGTGAAGGTCCTGGACAGTGGCTTCCACGGCGGCAAGACGGCGGAGTTGATGTTCAGTGTTGGCGGCGGTGATGGCGTGCACATCTTGTAGTCCAGATTCGATGGCGGCTAGTCGGCGGAGATGGTGTTCAGAGTTGGCGGAGTTGGCGGTGGTGAGTGATGTGATGAGTTCTTCCTTTAGAGAGATGCGAGATCCGATGTTGAGGACCTCCGTGTGGAGATCCTGGACCGCATCTCGTAGGGTGGTGTCTGTGATGGCCGTAGCTGGAGGTGGCGGTGGCGTGTGAGGAGCGGCTGGAGCTCCTCTAACAATTTTGATTAATTTACCATATGTTGAGGCAGTATTTTATATCACAACACTGTGAATGCCAGCGTGATTGTAGTGTAAATTAACATTATTGTATGACAATGATTTTAGATCTTTGTTAGCTATAACCATTGTTAGGAAATGAGTTTACACGGCCTCACTGAAACTGACAATAGGAGTGGGTAACAATGCAGCAATGGGGTGAGTTGTTTATCACTTAGAAGAGACAAACAAATGACGTCAGGGTAGCGTGCCTTTCTTTAGAAATGGAGGGAATATCTTTCCTTGAGCATATGTTTTAGTAATTATGATTGGCTTACAAAACAGACGCTAATGTTGGCGCGATTTAGTAACCAATAGCAGCTCTATTATAATGTTTAGGAATATCGGGGTGAGGGAGTATAAATTCTTGAGCCAAAGGCAAGTATCACGCAGTTCTACAGAATCATTCACGAGGTAAACGTCGCGCAGTTCTACAGAATCTCTCGCGAGGTACACATTACGTAATTCTACAGAATCTCTCGCGTCGTAAAGTTAGTTACAAAATTTGAAGTACGCGAATTAATAGTTCGCGGCAAATAAGTGATTGTAGTTACATTAGGAAATATAACAGTTTCAGTCAGGCGTGTATCAAAATTAAATATGTGAAATTAATTAAGTGTGACGGCAATAAAAGTGTAAACAAATTCTTTTATCAGTGTTATCTTTTAGTAACAACTCCTTTCCGTTTACACGCTCTGCTAAGAGATATTTGCTCGACTGAGTAATAATGGCTAGCCGGAGGACAAAGAACCCAAAATTCAAAATAGTAAAACAATAACAGGCGCTCAGCAAGTAAGATAACACGAATAGATTACTGCAACAATGTTTAGATATTTTCATGGCAAATGAAATGAATATCTTGAATTTTCTGGGAAAGGCCTGGTAAGTCATGCTCTTTCGGAATGACTTTTACATAACTGGTAAACCGTAAGAGATAGACCAAATCTTACTAGAAAGAAAGTGTAGATCTCGTTAAAGCACACAATTTATATAAAATATTTTTGAGGAGATTAACCACTTCCGAGATATTCCTTGTTAATGGTTTGAACACATATCTACTTTACTCAGATAGCAAGTCGTTATTAGTTTTTTTCCCTCATATCCGTGCAAAGAGCGTGGAATTTCAAAGCCATCACACAGTGACACGCTCTTTAAAAACCTGACTATCGCTTTATCTAATGTACCCATCTCATAACGAAATGTTTAAATGTGAATTGAAGTTTTATCTGGATTAACAAGAAAAAGGTAGTGGGATAAGTTTTTAGTAAGAATAGTTTGTTGAAGGGAAACAGAAAAGTAATGTGCGTGCAACACATCAGATTTTTATTGCATTTTTATTACCATTAGAAGTGAAAAACAATCATAATGGAATCCAGGGCAATGGTCGAAACGCAGTTCTGTATTTATAGGCTCTCATTCCAAATCTGTAATGGTGTTTTCTCACGCGGTAAGCCGAGCTTCTATTTTCCACCAGATATTACATCTTATTAAGCCTTAAATGGGTTAAACGTACGAGGGTGAGGCAATAAATAAGTTTACAGTATAACATATTTAAATTCCGCGTGTGTATTTTGCCAGCAGATAGCAGCATATGTACGTGTGTATTTTGCCAGCAGATAGCAGCATATTACGCTTGTCGTAGCGGGTGCCACCTGGTAAGTCAGTGGCAACCAGAAGATGGCGGGTGTGCTGCAGGTTACAGGAGAACAGCGTGCGTCGTGCGTTTTTGTTGGCTAAGGACCGTCCACCAGTGGCGTGGCGACTGAGTCTAAATTGCCAAGAAACTAAGTAAATTTTTAAACATATAAATAAAGCAGCCTCAAACAAGTGATGAAAAACTAATTAATACCTTCACCGCTGCTTCCCAACGACCCAACCCCTAATGTTAAGTGTCAGATTGTAGTGCTGTGTACTTAGGCAGCTTCGAAATCTCATGATGCGGCAACAAAGTCGAGTAGAGACTGGGATTGCTGAGCGAGTGAAAGTCTCATCAAGAGTGGACTTATAGAGTTTTTCCCACTAAATTTCGACCTCTCGTTGTGGGAAGACATGCCTATATTTTGTTGTGCATTAAGGGCACAAAGGCAGCAGCAGAGACTTAACACATTGAATGTGGTGTATAGTCTCTGTGTACCTGCTCTCTCCAAAGTCCGGAAACAGGACATCAGGGGCTGGAGACAGGGGTAGGGCAAGGCAGTGTAACATAAACATTTCATTCCTCAGTTATTGGTGAACCAGCATTATGTGCGTGCCACCGTGCAACGCACAAACTGTTCATTTTACATAAACCTGTGTATTGTTTTCATTGTGCGTGTTTTATTTATTATTTTAGAAATATGGACAATTACATCGATTTAGTGGATTGCTTATTAAAAACTCAGTTTTAGACTCTTATCTTATGAGAAAAAGCGTGGACTTAAAGGCAAAAGACCAATTCCTAAGTTTGACATTGTCTTCCAGGAAAAGAGCCAAAAACGGGTATTTCAAACATCCTGGTACAGTAAATTTAATTGGTTAACTGGCAGTTACATTCATAACAAAGTGTGCTGCTTTGTATGTTTGCTTTTTGGCGGGGAAAAGAAATGGAGTGCTGAAGGAATATAAAATATTAAAAACATTGAAAGAAAAGCTGGCAATAAAAATCACCGACTGGAGCTTATATACAAGAAAATCTAAGTTGTTTTCATGATTTACAATCATACAATGTTTGTAAAGCTACACATAACGCTATATTTTTATAATCTAGTTTAGTTTAAAATGTATGTTCACTCAATTTCGGCAATTAGTAGTGATGCTAATGATTACTAAAACAACTAATAATAATAATAATAATAATAATAATAATAATAATGGAATTGTAATAGCGAATTCACACTATTTTACGAAACACTAATGTATGGGAATTTGTGCGTCATTTAAAAAGTTCTAAATTCAATTTTTTTAAATCTGGTATACCCAGAACACAGTATCTAGCTACGTCACTGCTGTCCACAGAAGCAGTGCATCGTGAAATGCGTCCCATGTGTGGTGAGAACTGTTTATCACAGAAAGCTGTATTCAAGTGGTCTCAGAAGTTTAACACGGGAAGACGAAGCATCAGAGATCGGAAGCGTCCTGGCCGTCCTACCTGCTGGCAAAATAGACACACGGAATTTAAATATGTTATACGGTAAACTGACGTTTGCGACTTATTTATTGACTTATCCTCGTATTTTTAGTCATCTCCAGCTTGACCGATAGGCATAATTATATACCTGTTATTTTAAATTTACTGCCATGAGTTGGGGCTTTTCAAAACATCTCGAGTTCATTGGCATGCGCCCGGAAATATGTTTGCCTGGGCGCCTATTAATACATCTTTACAAAATAAAACAGTGCAACACCTGACATTAGTAGTAAATAAATTTGGTAATCTCATAGTTTTGCAAACATCATATCATACAACGCAAGAGTCATTTAGGTAGGTTGCAAAATAACGGTTCAGATTTATTCGGCCTTTATCGCCAGTCGGTTTAAATGAATGATGTCATTATTAGTTCAGCGAGGCCCTTGTCTCAAAGGGGAGGTGCGGAATAATAACCATGCGTTTTCGACTTCATAAACAGGTTGATGTACTGCGGCGGTTAAGAACTGTTTTTCACTAGGACATTTCATGCGTTCCTTGCACGGCAGATGGAAGTGACCACGATCACAGAATTTTCATGGTTGATTGCAGCCGAGACACTCTACGCTACAAAACCGTCCAATTATTTGAGTTACCTATCAGCATACATGCTGAGACTGCGAGTTTACGAGAGGCAAGCGAAAGAAGTTCCAAATGTAAATACTCGAAAGGTACGTTACAAGTCCCATTTCACTAAGGTAACCTCGAAGCTGTTGACACCCAACCCTTCTACACGCCGAATAAATTTGAAGACACATATAATCTACAACTGGTAAATTTAATGAAACGAAATCGGCTGTGTTGTCATTATTTATATGACGGAAAAACAAGGGAAGTTATTAAATAAAGAATGCTAACGAAGAGAATATTCATGGATATAATTAGTCGGACATCAATAAAAATTTAAGTTACTAGGGGCTTCCAATAAGTAAGTTTCCCTATTTTATAAAATGCATTACACACAATTTATCATGTTGAAATAATTTTTTTAACATTGTACAATCCTTCTGTTACTTTTCTACATAGTTACCATGTTTTTCCAAGAACTTTTGGTAACGTGACAGAAGTTTTTCCAAAGCAGTGATGTACCAGGTCGGGTCCTGTGCTGTTCACTTCTGATTTGACTTCATCTTCGGTGTAATGCTACATGCCATCAAAAGAAAGTGTCCTGGACTTTTGTCTCGCAAAGTTCTCTTCTTTCATAACAACGCTCGGCCTCACACAGCTCGAATGACCCAGTCGCAGCTCGGAAGATTCAACTGGGATGTTTTCTCGCATCTTCCATATTCACCAGGCTCTTGCCCCAAGTGATTTTCACACATTTCCCCAACTCAGTGTTGGAGGTAAGCACTTAAACACCGATGACGAAGTCAAATCAGAAGTGAACAGCCGGTTACGAGCACAGGACCCGTCTTGGTACAACAGTCGTTTGGAAAAATTTGTATCACGTTACCAAAAATGCTTCGAAAAACCTGGCGACTATGTAGAAAAGAAGCAGGATTGTACGATGTTAAATAAATTATTTCAACATGATAAATTGTGTGTAATGTTTTTATAACATAGGGAAACTTACTTATTGGACACCCCTCGTATTTATACGGAAACTCTGCTAAAGAGGTACTCTTTTTAGGATTGTTAATTAAAATGTCTATTAAATGTTAGAGCGTAAGGCGCAACATGTTGCGAACGCGCCTAAAATGAAACACTATGTGTACATTTACGATCTTGTTACTTTCAGTACCGCTTACCAATGGAAGAAGCAGTGGGGCGTTTCATCCAAAAATTCGATATCGATACTTTATCGCAAATACACGTTTCGAGACCCACTGAATAATAGAGCACGGTTGTAGAAGGCCTGTGTGTGTGTTTCTAAGTAGTGTTTAACGCCCACTCTTACTACATATGGCACCACATGCGGTGACACTAGTGATACAGAAACGATAATTGGTAAAGGAAATTTGGGAAGAAAATGTTCCAGGCCTAAGTTAAGTTACATCCCCGGTATTTTCCAGTTATGAGGTTTGAGGAAAACCTGGAAAAACCTTAGTCAGGGAGGACGGTTCTGGCGGGATTTGAACAGTCGATTAAAATCTAAAGGTTCATGAGTCCGTGCCTTGACGACTCCGGCTACTAGTGTCGATGTGTGTGTTTGGATTTATCGATATTTATCAGCATGCTCCATTACAATTACTAGTACTACGCTCTTTACATTCAATTTACAATTGAAATTAAGCAATCTCTAGTAATATTTACAGCCGATTAATTTTACATCTTACAACTACTCACACTAGATTTAATAATAAATTGTGCAAGTGTATATAATTGATATAGTGATTATTTATATTTGATTGTTCCTTTCTATATACACATTTACATTGTTTACCGTGTAAGAATATTTTAGTTTCATTGATTTATAATGCACTATGTGTGAGGTACTTGATTGTTAAGGAGACAAGGTACTCTGAAATAGTAAAAAATCACATTTTTTGTTTTAGGCACTAATAAAATCTGTATTATTTCCAGTTTCAGAAAAGATATACTTTTTCGGCGTTAAGAGGTTTTTAAGACATTTGAATACCATTTAAATGCTAGTCTGCATTCCTTTAAAGCTGTCATGCAACGCCCCTTTTTAGAACATTTTTGTATCTTTCAACAACGAATGACTATACCATGCCCAGCGAGCAGTTCAGCATTAACAAAAGAGGCCAGGGCCAACAGAAGGCAATCAGAAAAGCTGAAGCAATCCAGGAATGAAGTTGCAGATGATTATGACCCTGGAATGTACTGAAGTGTGTCAGAATTTTAATGTTCAAACTTACTTTAAATTCAGTTTTCTCAAAACAACATTTTTGGATACTTATGTACCTTTTTCTCAGAAAGTATGACAGGTTGAGAGCTGAAATTTTCAATACATGTAAACAACACGTAGTTAAGCTTTCTGAACCACCATCATAATTTATAATGTATATTAACGATATTAAGAAAGCAACAACATTGCAAATTTTCCACATTTTTATTTTTTTGACTTTGTAAATAATTTTTTTTAAATTTCTAGTGAACTGATATAACTAAATAATTTAGGTTCAGAAGATGGCTGATTATACTAAGAACAAGCATGCAAAAGTGTGATTCTGTATTGCAAGTAGTATCAGAGAAAAAGGTACACGAATTCACGTGTTTTAAGAGTAAATTGTATTATTTTTCTGCTGAATGAAATAATTTTTACGGACTCAACTACACAAGCTATCAATGCAAACTGCCACTTGAAATAATTTTCATGATTTATAGAATTATTCATAAAAATTTCAGGATAAACCGTTGAGAACTTTAAGAGCAGTGGTAATTTAACACACTTAAGGTGTAATTTCTATGTGTTTAGACTACCTTGTCCCCTTAACTGAACGAACGGTGGGGGCCAGGCACGATTTGCACGAATTGTTGCAGTTTGAGGGGTTCCTCTTTCTTTCTCTAGGTTTGTACAATTTAGCATGATGTGGTTAATGGTCTGCTATTGTTGTAAGCTGTAATCCGGTGTAACCTTGAATCTCTGGAGATATTACCTTGTAAATTCAGTCCTGAAACGATGGCAGTAAATTTGGCTCCTAGAGGTATAGGGTATACAACGGAGGGGAAGGGCACATCGGGCACTATGACCTACGGGAAATCTATTGCAGTTACCACCCCCAGGAGAAAGGGATGAAGTGAAGGAACCACAGGATGCTACAGGCCACAGAGAAGTCTCTACCAGTTCCTGGCTCGAAGACCCATCCCACTACTAGAGCTGCCCAGAGGGGGCGATGAACGATCCGTCGATCAAGCAGCCCTCTAGTTTTCACGGGGAATACTTACTCCTTTCAGCAATCATTCGCGCCATCTGTCCGGCACGGCATACCCATGAAATCTATACCCCACCGTTGAAACATTGCACTTGACAGCTAGCGATTAAGTTGGTACACTCGCAAAAAACAGACGAAAAACTTTAAACGTTAGACTTCCTAAACCAATCACAAGGCAGCATTTCGGGTGGTCTATGGCAAAGCAGAAGCGGATCTGTGAGCGGCTCTGTTGCCGGATGTAGCTATTTCCAACCACGTGTTCCAGTTCGTGAATCTAGCACGTGCGTCAAACTGTTCTTTGCAAGTTAATATTGTTCATTGTTATTTATATTTGTGGTTACTGTTGGTGTTCATTTATATATATAAGGGGCATTCAAATGAAACCTGGTCAGTATGTCTAACTTTGCTTTACACGTAAGGTGGCACTACGTAACTGCGTGTATGGTGGCCACCAATTGGTAGAGCGACT
Source organism: Deroplatys truncata (assembly GCA_030765065.1). Lineage (NCBI taxonomy): Eukaryota > Metazoa > Arthropoda > Insecta > Mantodea > Mantidae > Deroplatys > Deroplatys truncata. The sequence goes on from CM060990.1 coordinate 681,376,579, forward strand.
GCAGCGTGCGCAACGTTTGACGTTGCATAGCGACTTTGTGGTTTCACGCCGAAGAGAGGGTGGTCACGCAAGTTATCGTCCACTACTAAACATGAAGGCGAGTAAACAGGAACAAGGAGTGATTCGATTTTTAGCGGCAGAGGGAGGTGGAGGCCGTGAAATGTATCAGGATAAAGGCTGTGAATGGTGAGTACAGTCTGCGTCGTTCAAGTGTGGTGGAATGGCGCAAAAGATTCCTTGACGGGCACGAGTTACTGGAAGACGATGCTCGTCCTGGACAGGCTCATTGTGACATCACAGCTGAAATGATTGCGGAAGTGAATGCTTTACTCTTGGGCAACCGCAGAATTACCGATGACGAGATCCATCGGTTACTGGGTATTAGCGTGGGCACCATTCACACCATAATGCATTGACACTTGAAATTTCGAAAAGTTTGTGCGCAGTGGGTTCCCCACCAACTGACCGCCGAACAGCGCAATACTCGAATGACGCTGTCTTTGAGTCATCTGCAACGTTATCATGAAGAGGAATACGGCTTTCTGTCGCATATAGTCACTGGTGACGAAACATGGTGTCACCATTTTGAACCGGAAAGCAAGCGTCAGAGCAAGCAGTGGAAACACACAACTTCACCACCTCCAAATAAATCAAAGGCCGTACACACCAGTTCTGGTAAGGTCATGATGTCCTTTTTTGACAAGGGCCCACTGCTTGTCGAGTTCCTGGAACGGGGAACCGCCATCAATGCCCAGCGTTATCAAGCCACTTTACAGAACCTTAGACGAGCCATCAAGTCGAAACACCCAGGCATGTTGTCCAATGGCGTTATTCTCCTGCATGATAATGCCCGCCCACACACTGCCAATGCGGTGAAGACGACATTGCAGCAGTTTCGATGGGAAACACTGAAACATCCACCGTACAGTCCAGACCCTTCACCGTGTGACTTTCATGTTTATGGACCTCTAAAACAAGCTATTCGCGGACATCGATTCACAACGGACGACGAAGTGTGTGAATGGGTCCAGGCCTTGATCCAACAGCAGCCTACTAGCTTCTTCGAAGATGCAATCGACCGGCTAGTGTCGCAATGGGATAAATGTGCCAAGAGTTTTGGCGACTATTTTTGAGTTAATAAAATCATTACCGTTACTTTACACAACTGACCGGGTTTCATTTGAATGACCCTCATATATATATATATTATCTATATTTCCTTCATATTATTTATACAAGATTTGAAGTTCGACAATGTCCCAAAAACGACGCCGATCACCGAGTGATGATTCACGAAGTGAAAATCCTTTACGTCGAGATGTGCAATTTAATAGTCAGGCATTGGGACTGTTAAGAAGGACCCAGGAATTCTTTGAACAGGAGGAGTACGTGAAGGTTTATGGGCATCCCTCTATTCCTGCTGATAAAGCCGTACAACGAACTGCAGCAGCTCTTCAACTAATCACGAGAACTGTTATTTACAAGGGAGTGAAACTCCAAGAGAAAGAGGACAAAATTCCTGAACCATCTGGAACGCAGAGTGACTGAAAATATCTTTGTTATCGCAGCTTATAATTTGCTTTATTTCTCCTCATTGCAGCAGGCACGTTTGCATTATTTTGTTTCTATATTGTCAAAAGTGCTAATTTATTCTACATACGTTGCAATGCTTATGCTGAGTTATTTTCAATTAATAATAATAATAATAATAATAATAATAATAATACGAAATAGTTATAATTCAATGACGTTCACTACTTACGTACACTTCTTGTATGCGGCTTAGACACAATAGAAAGGAGAACAATTAGCTATTGTTGTTTACTAACCACTGGCAACATCGCAACCACAATATAGCCAATGTTACACGAGCTGTCAAGTGCAAAGATTTAACGGCAGGGGTATAGAAGCACATCTGAAGTATGAGAAGGAAACGTAATGAAAGGGAAAGTATGGAAGTCATGGTAGATGAGAAACCACACCAGCATTCGCCTACCGACTAGGGAAAACCACGAAAACACTAGGGTCATAGTGGGCGGTCGACGGGAAGAATAAGTTGCTGATTGTACCTTTTGATGTAGTATTCCACAGTTCTTGCAATTGTTTAATGCTCCTCTATCACTTGGTCATCTGTGTCCGCTTGTTTAGCAAGACGGTCCACCATCGCATTTCCCGGTATTCCGGAATGAGCTTTTACGCAATTAAAGTTAACTGACCACTCTTGTGTGTAGGGGGGTTAGCGGATGGAAAAACTCCTGAACTACAATTCAGCTAACTACCAAATTTCCTACTTAAGTTAGGTATCTTTTAGGGATGCAAGGAGAAGATTTTCTGTAAAGTCCCCTGTGTAAAAATAAGCCTTTACGGTGAAGAATGCTAATTATGTTTTAATTTTGTAAAGACGTGCACAATTTTGAGTGGAATGTCGTATACTTTAGATATTGGCATCAGGAACAACTTTTTACTTTCTCTACTACGTATAGTAAGTAGGGGAAGTATTGCATTCCACCCAAAAATTCGATACCGAGATTTCACAGGAAATACATGTTTTTAGGTGCACTGAATGTATATAAAGCATTTTTGGAAACATGTCCGTGTGTGTGTGTGTCTGTCTGTGAACAGCATACCTCAGAAACGAACAGTCGGATAAACACCAAACTTGGTATTTAGGTTCAGTATCTTCCAGAGATGTGACACGAAGGTTTTCAAGAAAATCCCCCACCCTAGATTACCCTTTATATGCAACATTTTTCGAAAATTTTAATTTTCTCAAAAAATGGCTCTAATGATTTTGAATAAAATACCATAAGTTTAAGACATTTTTATGGCAAATGAATTGTATATCTCGAATTTTCTGGGAATGTCTCCAAAAGTATTCTTCATTGTGAACGACTTGTTCATAACTGCTAAACCATAAGAGATAGACAAAATTTTACTACACAAAAAATGTAAACCGAATTAAAATACACAATTTATGTCATATATATTTTTTTAGTTGAGTGAACCATTTTCGAGGTATTGCTTGTTACTCCCTTAAATTTTCCAATACTTACTTTTTCTCAAATTCGTTATTCATTTTTTTTGTCCTGGTAATGCAAAGAGAATGGAATGCGCCACATAGCAATCAGCTCTTAAAATATTTGACTATCGCTTAAAGCCTACCAATTCCCCTTGCATCTACAAAAAAATTAGCAATAAGATTAACATCTCGATATCTCGATTAACATGAAGCATATGGAGAATAAGCGTTTGTAAAAATAGTTTGTACAAGAGTAGAGAAAGTCATGTGAGTGTAACACATCAGCGTTTTTTTCTTTATAAACTGTTTATTCTTGTCGAATTTTATGATACTCGGGGAACTATTAAAGGGGGAAAAGATCTTACCATATGAAAAATATAGAGCTCTTAGAAATAAATAGATTGTCAAATAGTTTTAGAAGGAATAGCCATTTCCTAGGTATTTGTTATAAATCTCAAGGAATGTTAAACATTTGATAAGCATGCAAAAAACGAAATTTTTAATTAAAAGTTTTGAGTTAAGGAAAAGGTGACTTTTCCGAATATTGCGCCGGTTAAGTTAGGTTTATTATTTTTCACTTTCTATAAACCACCCATTAGTTTCCTTCTATTAATTGTCTAGAAATCCTCTTTGGTTTTCAACTTTTAAACGGACTATAGTTTGTAAAAGTGCAATAAGGTTGTTGAATTAATTGCAACATACTTATAGCTCTCAATGGAGTTCAAGAGAAACATCACCGTGTGAACCTTGTTGTCCTTTATAAAATAGCTTGTTTGTTTTGTACACGTTCGACCTTTTGTGAAATGAATATCTTCTTTCTTCACTTGGCAACCGTATCTGAATGATACTTTAAATTCTTCTTCTTTCTCTGTTAAACCTCCTCTTATGTAGGACTTACACCCCCAGGACTTACAGGCGGGTGCCTGGGGTCAGAGGCCCGTCGACACTCATGGATCAGACAGAATATCCAGGATGGGTGATCAGCCCGATGCCTGGTATGGGAGCAAGGAAGTAGATGAAACGAAATGATGGTGAAATGGATGAAAAGAAAGGTGATGATGGAGCAGTTGGTGGAGCGAATGGCGGGGAAACCGGAGAACCCGGAGAAAACCCGCCGCTTTGTCCACCACAAATCCCACATGCGGGTCCCTGGGATTGAACCCGGGCCGCCTCGGTGAGAGGCGAGCTGTCTAACCACTCGGTCACGGCGCCGCCCCATGCTTTAAATTCAATTTGCGAACAAGCAACAGGCAACAAAAATATTCTTTCTTTCCTTGTTTTTGGCCACTCCAACCTTTTTTTTGCACTTATTTGTTTAAATTCAGTTACTGTTCTTGTTTAGCTTATGTTATTTTTTGGTACAAAAAGCATGTTTACTGAAAATAGTCACACATGCAGAATGCAGTTAGTCGAAGCCCATTACCGACACGGGTAGCCGAGGTCGCTAAGCCATGGACTCGTCAATGGAGGGTCTGTGCTTGGAATCCCGTGAGGACCATCCTCCTTGATTGAGGTTCTTTCCAGGTTTTCCTCATAACTGGCAAATGTCGGGGAGGTACCTTAAAGTTCGCCGAGCGGGATGGCCACATTCGGGAGATTGTGAGTTCGATTACCGCGGCCAACCTTCCTGACCCATGGGTTTTTTCGGGGGTTACCCCGGGTCACTAGGTGAATGCTAGAAAGGCTCATTGTCTCTTCCGAATTTCTCTTCCCTCATTCCCTCTCATTTCATCTTCCTCTTTCACGCTACAGGTTGGCTCTGGGGCTGTGTGTCGGACGACTGCGGACAGATGGCTTGCGTGTTGGAACTTCTCGGCTCCGCAAGAAGGAGGCCGCTCGAGTCTACGCTGCTGGGTCGAGCTTTCCCCGTCTCCGCTGCAGGGGACCTGTGAGTCACCCTCCGGTGGTTTGGTAAGGCTGCCTTGAGCGCTCTCCGGCTGAGTGGCCAAGCTTGTCACTGTTAGGGACCTCTGCGTGTGTCTGTCGCCTGCGTCGGCCGGTGCTGCAGCCCATAGTCTCCTGCGGTGCCTTCATCTTATCCGTTCCTCCCGGGGGTTTATGCAAAAGAAAATCCCTGTATGAGTCGAGGTGTTACATGTCCCCTCCGTAGCGTAATCGTAATCCTACCTTAAACTTAGGACTGGAACGTTTCTTTCCCAATTATCATTTCATTTCATGTATCACCAGTGTCACCGCCTCTGGTGCCGCACACAGAAGGAGAGGGAGTTAAACACTGTTCAAAAGAAAATAATAACTATACGGAGCCCAATGAAGTAACAAACATTGCTTTATTTGATGCGCTTCCCCATACAGCCTAAAAGACTGTACAAAAATGCTTAAGATATGTAGGGGAAAATAAATAAGTAAATAATACAGGGTGAGCCAAAAAACTACGAACCGGCTGCGCGGTGTTTTTCCTGTCCGAGTCCTCGGCGCTCGCTGCCGTCTGCCGCTATCATAGAAAGGCGCGGATGAAACCATACAGCATTTTTAGAATTACTTTTAAAGGCTTTATGTACCAGCTTTATGAAAGGAGATGCTGAAACTGGCCACCGTCGTTGTCCATACATTTTTGGCACCTCTTTAGGAAACTGTATCACTCGCCGTAGTTCACGTTGAGAAATGCTGGCAATTTCCTGACGGATATTTTGTTTTAATTCTTCCTGGGTGTGTGGGTTTGTCTTGTACACTTTGTATTAAATTACCCCAGAGATAGAAATCGCAGGGGGTTAGGTCGGGGGACCGAGGGGGCCACACATCTGTACTAATAATTCTGCCCTTAATTTTTCTCATCGAAATATTGGCCGTATGAGCTGTGACAGAGTCTTGTTGAAAAAAGGCAAAATCAGCCGCCTGGCTGTTAATTCTCTAAAAACATAGGGGGCAAAATTGTATTCACATATGTACAGGCTTCAACTGTTGATTCGAAAAAAATTGGCGAGTGATGGATAGTTTCCTAAAGAGGTGCCAAAAATGTATGGACAACGACGGTGACCAGTTTCAGCATCTCCTTTCATAAAGTTGGTAAGTAAAGCCTTTAAAAGTAGTTCCGAGGACGCGTCAGGAAAAACACCGTGCAGGCGGTTCGTAGTTTTTTGGCTCTCCCTGTAATAGTTGTAACAATGGGTTTAAGTGGGATATCACAGCAATTGAGTCCGCGTGCCACAGGTTGATTATCCCTGACGTAGGTTGGCACAAAACCGTTAGCTCTTACAGACCAGTTTAATTTAGAATACTCGTTGTTATAATTTATACCAGAACTTTTTTTTTTAATTTTTGATGTTTTCGACCAACATCCATTTTTACTAATTTCCGAATTGCCTAGAGAAACAGAAAAGTGAATCCACGTGTTCAGCAATATTGGAGTGAACAGTTCACACGAAGTTGTTCGCTGCTCCCATCTTCGAGGTCATTGTCTTTGCCTTAAATTGTGTAATATGGACGAGGGAGGAACCTACTCATTAGCTCGGTCATTGAGGAAAGGTCATTCTGGGTCAATTTGGAATGCAATGAGTTCAAATATAAAAGAAAGGGGTGACTAAGTTTCCAGTGAAGATTTGAGTTGTTCGAAGCGATGAGGGTTTTCCAGAAATTTTTTAAATGAAAAACTGATAATCTTTCTATCAGTTACAAAACCAGTGGATTAAAAAAAAATGTCCATATAAAATTCACAGGATGGCCACCGATGTTTGTAGTGGTCACCCAAGGAAGGTTTCTTTTCCGATAGTGCTCAAATACCATTTGAGCGAATCAGTCAAGGGCTTACTTTCTCTACTATTTATCTATTGGATTGTGAAGTGGAGGGGATTCGGCACCGATCCAGGAATGAGGATATTGTACCGAGCCCCACGAGGTGAAGGGAGACACCGAGCGGTCGGAACCAGGAGTGGCGGTACAGAAATGACAGGGTCCCTACAGTTTCCTAGAGTGAGACGCCTCGGTAGACCAGGGACTCGCCCCGCAAGGGTCCAACGTCCCCCAAGAGGCGGTCCTTATACTCCAGCATCCAGCTGAAGGCCGAGGGACGGTCAAAGTTCACAGAGAGCATCCTTCTTCCCTGTCACGCTGCAGCAAATTAAACTAAATTGAGTTTTTATTTATGGACGCTCTTTAACTGCTGTGGTCCTTGCCGTCCCATTCTATATTGGGCGTGAAAAACCGGTAATTTTGCTCAGAGGCCTCTTTATCAGGCTTGAGGTTCTTTTACGTACCGTAAATCTACGACACGGGACCACCGGCTTTACTTCCTTTCCGAAGGAAGCCATGCTAAGGATTTTTACGCCCGAAAAAATCTATCGCCCTCCGCCGGATTTGAACCCGCGACCTCGGAAACTAGAGGCTAGCATGGTAACCACCACACCACGGAGGACGACGTCATCGCCGACAATTGCAACCCGGAGACAGATCAAACGCGATGAAAGGTGAATGAATTAATGATTAATGGAACGAAATGGAGCTGCAGGAAATTCGGGAGATAAAGGAAACCATTGCAGCATTTGCCTGACAACCCGGGAAAACCCCGAAAAAACCCGGGTCAGAATGTGCGGACGCCTGGGACCGAACCCGGGACCTCCGAATGCGGGTCTGAGACATTACCGCCTGAGCCAACCCACTCGGTAGCTTTTAACTAGAGTAGGTAAGTAGAGGAAGTATTGTATTTCACCCAAAAATTCAATATAGAAATATCACTGGAAATACACTTTTTGATGTACCCTGAGTAAAAACACATTTAAAAAATATATCCCTGTGTGTGTGTGTGTGTGTGTGTGTGTGTGTGTGTGTGTGTGTGTGAACAGCATAACTCAAAAACGAAAAGTCGGCTAAATACCAAAATTGGTATTTAAGCTCAGCCTCTTCCAAGGATACGACACGAAGATTTTCAGGAAAATTCTCCCACCCCAAACTACCCTTTACATAGAAAAAATTTCAAATTGTTTTATTTTCTTAAAAATAGCTCTAACGGTTTTGATTAAAATGTCGTATCATATTTGAATGACTGATCAAATGCATATCTTGAATTTTCTGCGAATAACTTGTAGAGTCCTCTTCATTCTGAACGACTTTTATACAGTTAGTAAACCGTAAGATGTAGACAAAATCGTTCTTCTTCTTCTCCTTCCCCAGGTTACCCACCTCTTTGTAGGACTTACACATGGACTTACAAGCCAATGTCTTGTGCCATAGCCTGTCAAGGAGCAAGCAAATTCTGGATCACAGCATACCTAGGATGGATGATCAGCCCAATGCCTTGGATCAGTAGCCTGTCAAGGAGCAAGCAAACTCTGTATCACAGCATACCCAGGATGGGTGATCAACCCAATGCCTTGGATCAGTAGCCTGTCGGGGAGCAAGCAAACTCTGGATCACAGCATATCCAGGATGGGTGACCAGCCAAATGGCTTGTATTCTTTCGCCTGTTGAGGAGCAAGCAAACTCTGGATCATAGCTCAAACTTTAGGATCCAGGATCCAGCTAATACCTGGTATGGCGGTGAAGAAGGAAATGATATGCAGTATGAAAGGGATGATGGGATCAAATCATCCAACCCAGCATTCGCTTAGCGGAAAAGCCTTCGGTCAGATTGTTCGGCTCGGAGCTTTGAACCCGGAACCTCCCAAATGCGGGCCACAGACATTACCGCCTGAGCCACCCCGCTTGGTCAGAATCCCATTACCACAGAAAATATATATAGATATCTTTAAAGCGCACAGCTTATGTCAAATTCTTTTTTGGCCTTATGCATTTCCGAGGTATTTTGTGTTTGTTTGAATTTTCAAATACTGATAACTTCTTCACGTGGCAAGTCGCTATTTGTTTTTCTCATGGTCTTGCAAAGAGCATGGAGTATCAAAGCCATCACATAGCTATCCGCTGTTTATAAATCTGCTGGCTCTGGCGAACCACCCCTGCATTGCCTACCGACCTGAGAAAACCACGAAAGAAGATGCAAGATCAGAATGGACGGAGTGACAGGAATCGGACCCGAGACCTCCCGAATGCAAGCCTGACACGTTGTCGCGGAACAGTCTCGCTGGGTACTTAATTAAATGAGATGCTGAAAGAAAATATGACAAATGTTCAGTCATTTATTTGGCTGTAAATATAGAACTTTGGACGGGACTTCTGACAAGAGGCTACTTTGGGTTCTGCCTGGGAGGGAGAAGCTCCACATCGTTTTGCTACCTATGTTTAGTGAGATGCTTGAAAAGCTTCCTTGTGTCCCAAGGCAAGTTATTAACATGTGTTCTTGTTGCAGATGGCGAAACTAGACGACGCCGTCAAGTCTACGGTTGTGGATGGCATCGAATGGAGAGACGTTTGTTTTGCGTAAGTAAGAAATATGTTATAGAATTTTTCTTACACGAGAAATTCAACCATGTTTTAATCAAGCTTTTTAGCTTGCGTACCTAGTAGGTAGAGGTGTTGTATTCCACTCAAAAATGCTATATCGAGATTTCACCGGAAATACATGTTTTGAGGCAACTTGAATCCCAAAAAAAGCATTTTTAGAAAAAGGTCCGTGTCTGTGTGTCTGCCTATCTGTCTGCGTGTGTCAGTCAATAGCATAACTCAAAAACGAAATCAGATAAACACCAAACTAGGTTCAGTATCTTCCAAAGATGCGAGACGATGATTTTCAAGAAAAGTCTCCTACCCCAAAATACCTTTACATGGAACGATTTTCGGAATTTTTTATTTTCTAAAAATGTTTCCAATGATTTTGATTAAAATAATATATATATACGTATATATAGGGTAGTTTAATTATATTCAAACCCACTCGCGGCCTCTCTCTACTGCGCGAGACAGCCAGCAGTCTCCGGGGAAATTACCCCTGCAGAGGCGGACTAAAATCCTTACCTTATAATAGATGCTGGAAATTCTGCTCTCAAACAGGCATCATATCTCGTGTAAATATTCTCGCTCACTCTCCGAAGTTCAGCAGTAGGACTTCTTGTGATTTCTTGCACAATGTTTTCTCTAAGTTCCTGCAGTGTGCGAGGATTGGAACGATACATTTTGTCTTTTAAAGAACCCCTAAATAAACATCACAACTCGTTAGGTCAGGAGAACGAGGGGGCCACAAATCAACACTAATTATTCTGTCATCATACACCTCTCTTATTGCATGTAATGATTCGGCAGCCGTATGTGCTGTTGCAGAATCTTGCTGGAACCAACCATGCGATTTCTCTTCTTCTGTCAAGAGATTGCAAAGTGGCCTCAGAATTAACCTCTGATATCGCTCTGCGTTTATTGTTTCATCAAAGAATATGGGCCCTATTATTCTTCTAGCACTTATCGCACACCACACTCCAATTTTCTCATCATAATGAGGCGTTTCATCCAGTAGCACAGGTTTTTCTGAAGCACAGTATCGACTGCTGTGAGTATTCACACGTCCACTTAGATGAAACCAAGATTCATCAGTGAAAAACAAAAGCTGTGGGTCAATGAAACCCCTATCTACGGATTGGAAAAACCAGTTACAATAATTCACACGTTTAGCGAGATCGTTTGGCTTTAGCGCTTGCACTTGTGTGTAGTGATAGGGTTCAGTTTCAACAGACGTGTAGCATTTCTCGCAGAAGATTGAGATACACCTGTTTGCTGCGCTAGTTTTTTCAGCGATTTTCGAGGCGAACGGTCCAAAGCGGCACCAATCACAAGAATTCCTGCTGCTGAGCTTTGGAGAGTGCCCGAGAATATTTACACGAGATATGCTGTTTGAAATCAGAAGGTCACCATTTCCAGCATCTGTTATAAGGTAAAGATTTTAGTCCGCCTCTGCCGGGGTAATTTCCCCGGCGACTGCCGACTGTCTCGCGCAGTAGAGAGAGACCGCGTGTGGGTTCGAATATAATTTAACTACCCTATATATATATATATATATATATATATATATATATACACACACACACACACACACGAGGGCCGTTCAATAAGTAAGCCTCCCTATTTTATAAAAAAGCATTACACACAATTGATCATGTTGAATTAATTTTATTTATATTGTACAATCCCTCTGTTACTTTTCTACATAGTCAACATGTTTTTCCAAGCATTTTTGGGGACGTGACACAAGTTTTTCCAAGCCAGTGTTGTACCAGGTCGGGTCCTGTGCTCGCAACCAGCTGTTCACTGATTTGACTTCATCAGCAGTGTTAAAAGTGCTTACCTTTGAGTTGGAGGAACATGTGAAAATCACTTGGGGCAAGCTCCGGTGAATACGGAGGATATGAGACATTTCCAAGTTGAATCTTGACCCAGGCGGAGCTCGGAAGATTCAACTGGGAAGTTTTTTCGCATCCTCCATATTCACCAGATCTTTTCCCAAGTGATTTTCACATGTTCCCTGACTCAAAGGTCATCATGGAGGTAAGCACTTTAACCCGTGACGAAGATGAATCAGAAGTGAACCAGAAGTGATTCAGTATCCTGAAGCAGCAGAAGATGCTTAAAGATATTTTAATAAAATAACCCCATGTGTGTGTGTGTGTGTATTTCTATATAAAAACTTACAGTAAACAAATTCACCTTGATTGGTTATTGGTTTCATTTCATCTTTAATGAGTTTTCCTATGGTGCTCCATATAGTCCGAGTTATCCCAAATCTGAGGTGCCTTCATCCCCCACTACCTCAGATTAGTGAGACTCTACTGTACTTAGAATGCTTTAAGCCAAATAAGAACATTAAACAAAGAATAATAACAGTTATCACATGTTTGTGTAGGTGTCAACAAAGGAATACATTGAATTGGTGACACAATACCTCAAGTTTAAAACATTGATAAAGCATAAACACTACTGGTTGTACTTTTTACAATGGCGCACCTGCTGGAAAGTTAAAAATGCTTTCTGTACTTACTTGTCAAAACAACAGAACATATTTCAAGGAGACTTCCTCTTCATCCTCAGCTGATCTATTTTTAACAAATTTGCTTACCATGCTGCATGTTTTAAATGCTTATTTATTTTTAATTTTAAAAAATGAGATTTATTTTATCTCATGCTATTTTATGTTTAAATTAATATATTTTTTCTTTTTTTTTAGTTATTCATCCTTTTTCACAATTAATACAAGTGACCTGTATGATCAAATGTTTGGTGAAGTGCAGGGTCTTGATAAGGCATTAACTGAATGTATATATGATTCGCCAATAAAGCTGTGGGAGAGAAGTGGGTCAAATGAAGTTGTACACACACTGTCCCAAAATAAGATCCTCAAAGACATCACTGATGCACTAAACATCACGTAAGTATTATAGTCTTATTAAACTGAAGCTTATTTAGGAGATAATTTGTGTAAAAGGACTGAACACAATCATATGAAACTTTACTACACAAGAAGTTGCTACTGTCTGAGATTTTTATTTTATCTGGCTTTAAATCTTCATTTTTATTTCTTAGTAGCATCATTAAGAAGTAACTCTATAAGAATGACTATCTAAGAGAATAAAAGTAACTGCAGAAGACACTTTCAGCAAATAATGTAAACCATTACTTTATTTTAAAGTGTACTTTTTGTCAGTTTTATATAATTGTATTATTTTTATAAGAAAATCCATTATTTAATTTTTCTCCTTAGCTATTCAGCTATTTTTAAAACTTTTGCTCTCATCAACTGGTAAAAAATTAAAATTTCAGCTATTTGTTAAGCAGGCAAGTATGAACAATGAATCAATTGAGTTCATTGTGTCAGTGTGATCAGTGCTTACTTGAAACATTTGCAAGTGCTTTCAGAGTTATATAAAAATATATGCTAAATACCCTTAAAAAGCATAATTTTGCACTACTGTGAACACCACCACTCCCACCTCTACTGCTGCTGGTAGTAGCAGGGCCATATTTAGGATCTGTAGACCCTTGGGCTTAACCTGTAGTTTGGGCCCTTTTGGAGGGTCTGGATATGGAATATCCCTGTGGGGAAATTGTTTGAAAATTAACTAGTAATTTATGTATTCAACACAATTTTATTAACATTGCTATGATCAATTAGCTGTACTAAGAAAAGAATGTCAAATTTAAATTCATGCCTGTGTTCCCAAATATGAAAAATTCAATACTATGCAAATTTGAAAAATGGCATTGTAATTTTAGGTAAACACGTTAGGTAAATGCAAGATAAAAATAAAAGGATTGTAAGAAACAATCAAATTTTATTAAATAAAGTTTTATCTGGGCTTGTGGGCTGTGGTCTACTGGGAAGCCTGGATAATACTTTATTTAATATTGTCACGGTTGTGAAAGCCTACGAATATTGATAAAACAAATTTTACTTATATTTAATTTATATACTGTACTTTTGCAAACAATCAGACTTAAAATGAAAGTATCAAATGATCTCAATGGCTAATTGGTTTGTGCCTATACTTCATACTAATGAAGTAACTTATAATAGGTATCTTTGTAGCTTAGCTGTATTAAAATATCACTTTCAATGCTGAGCAAAGCCAAAATATGGAGGTTTGAAGCCTGCTTTTGATCAACTTCAAGTTTAAAATGACCTTTCTCCATTGTTGTTTGTTACCATAAGTGGCAGGTAGAGTGACCTGGATATTATGAAAACAATCTCCTGCCTTCCTTCCTCCCTTCCTTCTTTCTTTCTTTGTGTAGGAAGAGTATAGACGTTCATCTTTCCTGACTAATGACTGTTTCATTTTCATTATCTTTTTGAAATTCATGGTAGAAAGCCTTGAATTGAGTAATTTCATTTTCCAATCATCTAAGGCATTGTTACATGATTCTACTAAGCTTTGAGCTACTGCAATTATCTCTTCATTAGTAAGTGCATCCAACTTGTTGAGAAACCCAAAATAGGTGTCAATTAGTTTGTATGCCTCAAGCCTCTGCCACAATGAAGATTTAAATTTATTTATGAGAGGAAGAAAACTCTTTGTTCAAAAGTTTTCCTGATGGGCTTAGCTCATCTTCTGGTGCTTGGACACGGTACCAAATGCATGTTTATTTTGTGCTTGCGCTGTGTTTCATTCTCATACTCAGGGCAATCAGCTAACTCAGCAGCTTTTAGCGCTATTCTTCTAAGCTATCTATGCTGTTGTGTTCCTATGAAGCTCATTAGCGATATCAGTATTGAGGTATAAGAGGGCCTGCACCACAGTATCAAAACAAAAACCTTTTTTATTTTAATCTATTCAAAATTTAACATTTCAGTTTTCTTTGTGGTGTGAGCACTTTTGTGATGTGGGCCCATAGGTTGCAGCCTAGGCAGCCTGCACATAAATGTGACACCAAAAAGTTGCCACTGCAGATTCTGCAACTACTGCTGCTGTTGGTGGTCACAAGTTATAACACAAACAGCTCTATTGCATTGCTTTAGTGACATTATGACTGCAAATGGCTGACTAGGAAAATAAACCTAATGTTTACTGTTCATTATTGCAGTATATAGGTAAATGCAAATGGTCTGGGTACTGCTGATTTGGTAGAGAACTGATGTTGACTGGTCATGTCACAGCCTGCAAATAGATATGCTAGCATATTGCTAGTCAACACATGGCTTCTCTCTCTTATTAACATTATATTACCTAATCCTAGGCATCTTCCCGATGCAAAGCTATGTTAACTGCGAGTGTGAAACTGCAGCTAATGTTGAATATTCTAATATTGATACAGCAGCACATGGAAATATCCTTTTAGCACAGTTAACTTTCATATTAATGCACCAAGCCAGATGGCTCTGCAGTAACTTGTGAAGTTAGCATTTGGAAAGTCCTGGATTGATCCCTCGGATCGACCACTCTGACCACAGGTTTTTCCTGGTTTTTTCCTGGTTGGCAAGGTGAATGCTGGGATAGATTTTCTTTTACCACAAATTTGCTTCCTCTCATTTCCTATAGTTCGTTTCCCCTTTCATGTTTTAGATAGGCTTAGGGGCTGTGCAGCATTTCAGTGTCCGACAGATAGTGCAGATACTTGTTTATTGGAAAGTTCTTCTCGAACCTGCCAGATGACAGCCTACTCTAAGCCACCTCAAGTGGGTAAAGTTCTCCCCGCTTTTATCAGAGGGAAGCCCTCTCTGAGCAGCCTGCCATCAAACTTGGAATTGTTAGGGGTCTCTGCATGTCTCTCTTGGCGAGCTTGCCTGCATCCTCTAGCCTCTTGTGATTCCTTTACCTCATCCACTCCTTCTAAGGATGGTAAACATAAAAGATTGCAGTAGGTCGAGGTGCAAGGTGTTGTCTCCATTTCCTGGTTGTAGTCATAGTGCTGTCATTCATATTAATGATGTAATCAGAATGATTTCTTTAGTCACCAAACAGCACCTTAAAAAATTATTACAATGAGACTTGATGAAGAAGATAAATTAAAAGATAAAGATTATAAGCATATTAAAGATAGAGTTGATATACAAAAAATGCCAAAGAAAACTGCAGTGGCCTTATTTAGGATGGCAACTGGCCACGATTGCCTCGCAGAACATCTCTAAGGATACGATGCCTACCTACACCCAAGTGCACTCTCTGTGAAGAAGATGTCATCCTGAACAAACAGCATCTTGCCAAATGCAAAGGCCTTAAAAGTGATAACTTAAGACTTTATATTGGGAAGCCAGAGGGAAAATGATGAAAATCAATTAATCCCCAGTGCCATTGGTGAACAACAACAACAAAAAATTATTACAATTTGAAGACCTTACTTGAACCAAAACCTAACTTGTTAATAAAATTATTGTTAAATTACTTTTGGTTACTTCAGTCTTTTTTCTTGCTTTACTTCATATACAAATAATTTTATAGGTTGTTGAAGGGAAGGAAAACAACTAAAATCAAGTATGAAGATATTTCCAAGCTTATTGCCTCAGTGGAGCCCTTGCTTGCAGAAGTAACAAGAGACAAAACTGGCAAAATTGAAGGAGCAAAGTCTACAATTCTATTTTGGATGCTGAAAGTAAGTATTCAGTGTTTAATAGCATGTGATTAATTTTATTATTCATCACCTACTAGAAATGGTCATCATATACATACATAGCTTAATTTCAGAACTATTTTAGAGATAAGTCAATTTAAAGGAATTGAAAAGGCGAGAAGCCTTTATATAGTTGGCCAGCTTTTTATTTACTAAATAAATAACAATTAAAATATCATATGAGTCTTGTTGTGTTTACTAATATGTATAACATAATCTAGAAGTATTACAAAAATAGTATGGCAATAAACTTAGTCTCATCTTGCATGTGAAGTTTCTCTGTTCTCTCCAACATGTTAGGACATAAAAGTATAGTTTGTTTTATTCTCGCTTGTATTCCCTTCTTTATAGTGATGGAAACAGGGCTGGAACCTCTTTCATTTTGTCTATTGCAGTGGTGGTCTGATTTTCTATTCCAACCCATCTTTCTTAGACTATATAAGTCAATAAAGTGGGGACAGGATGTTTGGGATTCGAAGTGGAACAAAACGGCGAGGAAATAGTAGTCTAAAAAGTGTTAACAGTTAAGGTAAATAAAAGAATAAAGACCATGGGGGAGTTTTCAAGGAAGACCAAGGGAAAATGACTAAGAAAAGTAAAAAAATTAAGGGGAGAGGAGTAGGATAGGCGAGAGGAAGGAGAATAAGAGAAAATAGCAGTCAGAGAAGCTGGAAATGAAGAGAAAGGGTTAACTGAAAGCGAAAGGGCCAGGGTGCCAGGTGCAAGGAAGCCCTTAAAAGAAAGAAACAACCAAACTCAAATTACACTTAGAGTGTAAGTAACTTTGGGGTTTAATATGAATGTATTTAAATTTTTATTTGCTGTTAAGTACAAATAAATATTCTATTCTATTCCATTCTACGTAATTTCAATAAAGTGCTCATTTCATTTGCATCTTCAGTGAACCTTGCAGGTTAATTTGAAATTTAGTAAATTTATCAGTAAATCCTTATTTTTTGAAATAAAATTGAAGCTATATGTGCAAAATAGAACCAATTCTCTTCTTTTACACCTGTAACTATACCAGATTTTTCTATTAACCAACCCTCTCTATGGACTAAATGAATGAATTTCAATTAGAAACACTTGGATCAAACCCCAATTTTTTCATATTTTGTCAAAAATAGTTTTTTTTCATCCATAGCTTTTCCTATTTGTTTCACACTGCTGAATTCATGGCTTTAATTCAACCGCAGGTGTTTCTTCCAAACTGTGAGGTACATCTTCTGACATTTCCTTCTAGTCATAATAAATCCAATTGAAGTCTTTGATACACATTATACATTATTAATGTTACCTAATATATTAATATGGCAGTAACAGAAATAATATATTTTTTTCATTTTGCACTGTTTATAAGAAATTAAATAATTATCAGAAGCAAATACAGATACTTCTGTCGCCATGAAAGGTTGAACTTGAGTATACTTACAACAATGTTACATAAAGCTTTAACCAAGTACATTTTAAAAATTTAAACATTCTATGTACAAGGGAAGTACTTAAGTCACTAGAGCTAGAAGGTCATGAAAATCAGTTTATGTACAAATTTCACATCAGTGATTCAGGTAATAATAGTCAGCCATTTTGCAACTGTGTCCTTTGGTCACAGCAGTCTTCCAAAGTTCTTTGTGACGTATGTATCTCCTTTGCTCCTGTCAAATAGGTTGTGTGTTAAAAAACAGCATCTTTTAATCAATGGCTCAAAATAACTCAACAGTCTCCATCATAACTGTGCATAAGTTCCACTCATTTAGAACAGCTACAATCTTCAATTTATCATTCACTTAAAGGAGGACTGAACTAAAACTTTAAAGACTTCTAATAATAAAATATAGACAATTCTGACCACATTGTTGAAAATCATGTTGTTCTATGACCACTCGTTTTCATTCTGGAAGCACTTTAATGTTCAGTGCTCACCTCGCGGTGACATCATAAGGCTAAGATCATGCCACACTGCTCAGTCATTTACATTAGTTACCTTGCATTGCATGAAATGTTATTTTGTGATTGTAGGACAGTTTTCCTTTCCTAGTGTTCTGTGAGGTGCAAGTTCAAGAATGCCTGCATGCAGTGCTTATGCTTGTTCAGATAATTCTAGTGTAAACAGACATATTGGTCATTAATCATTCCCTGATAGAGATAAGAATCCGTATGTGTACAACAAATAGGTTGCTGCTATGAAACGCAAAAACTTTGTGCCCACCAAAAATGGTAGGTACGTAGAATTCATTTCAAAGAAAGTGATTTTAGTGAGTTAGATGACATAAAAATAAGAACAATGAAGAATGAGAAATTCAAAAGCCCTAGACTGAAAGGTTATGTGGTACATTTGAGACTTTTAGGAGGACTAGAAGAAGAACTACCCAAAAAAAGATACTAAAATTTTCTTGAAAGAAAGCAAATGCTACAGCTAGTCGATAATTCAGTGGGCAATTCGTAGCAAGAAATTGAGCTTACACTAGTTTCTGAGTCTTTACAGTCTGCGTTGAAGATTGATGTTGAAATACAATCCGAGTTGGGAGCAAAAGTTTTATTGCTATAAATGGTGCTAATCTTAGCCAAAGTTTGACTGATGAGAAGATGAACCTTCAGTTGTAAATGATGAAGATTATAAACCAAATAAATATTTTAGGGTATCAGTGAAGATGGAGAAAAAGATGAAGCAAAACGTTTAGGTATACCCAGAAAATAATATTTTGTGTTTGCATGTGTAAATGCTCTCCTTGTGCTATTCTGTATTTGTGATCCATGTGTTGGGTCTGACACTGAAAGAAAATATAATACACAAGGGGCGTTAATGCAAAGTATAACTCATTGTGTGAATAGGCACACTTATTAGTGGTGCTCTGGAGGTGAAAGTGGAATTCTGAAATGTAATGTGTGTATAGCTTCAGCAATGTATCTTTGTGGAAAGACGTTTAACATTTATTGGTATTCTCAAAAGCAATAAAACTATAATTTTTTTAAAATAATATTTTATAGACCTATTACAAATATGTTTCCCCTTCTGTACACAAAGCCTGGTTGAAAGAAAAATATGCAATTGCAATTAAATTGCAATTTTGCAATTTTCATGGATAATGCAAATTTATGTTTATGTGGGGATGGACAATATGACTCCCCAGGATTTTCTTCTAGATGTGTGATATAATCTATAATGAATTTGGCAACAAATAAGATATTAATTTCATAATTGTACAGAGAGAAACTGTAACTGGTGATATTGAAAAAGCTGTTTATGTAAATACGGAACCAGAAATAATAATTTTCATCAGCATCACCCAAAATTAATAAAATTAATGAAACCGATGTATTAAATTGTAATACTCCTAAACAGTATTCTGTATACTGACTTCTGTGAATGAAAACCTGCCGACAAAATTCTTACTGACAGACACACAGCTATTAGAGCTTTGATAAAAAAGAAATTTCCACATATACATCATGAATTTGATGTATGACAGATCCCTTATGAAAACGCTTAATAAGATTCCAAAATTATTGGTCCTTCATGAATGGAAGCTTTCTATTTATAAATAATCTGTGGTGTATATCTGCTTGTTGTAAAAGTGATAGTGTACTCCAGGAAAAGTTTGTTATTTTAAATCACATTAATAATGTCCAAAATTGGGTAGGTTTTAAGAAATTTCATTCATGTGCTCATTATGTGTTGAGCAAAGAAAAAGTTAAAATACAAACTGGATATGTAAGAATTCTACAGAATATGATGACTTGTGCAGCAGTATCATAAAAAATGCAGGATTTTTAAGTGACATTATGCATATCAATCTTTCTCATCATACAGGAAGCCTTGAATCCTATCAAAATCTGTGCTTGAAGTATTTTCCATAATGAATACATTTTTTCATTTCTTGGCATGTATGTCAGTTCAATAATAGCTGCTCTAGATCATAATTTTCACCAAGGGAAAAAAGTAGTGGGCAGTCCCATAGAAAATTCTAAAATGGCTGGAGAATGGATATATAAAAAGAAGTATGAGATAAAAAAAAAAGCTTATGAGTGGAGACAAAACCTTGTAACACAAATAATCAGTGAAGAAGATGAACATTGTTTCAATATGAGTATGTTGTACCAGGAGTTAATGACCAAAGTGACATTCCTTGAAATATTGGCTCACTCCAGAAAATTAAACCTAATAAGCAAGAAATGAAAGGCAGTACTTCTCTCGATTTGGATTACCTTTGTGAGAAAATGTGTAATAAAATATGTAAATAATGAGCCAAGTTCAAAGAAGTGAAATTCTAAAGCATGGATATTCAAAGCTACACAATTGACACACAATCTTGTTGAAACTTAGACACTGTGAATGACCAGCTGCTCTGGCAGGAGATACCTGCTTCAAGAATGCTGGCTGGCCATATGACGTCACCACAGTAAGCTGCTTGTATGGAAAATACTCTGCAGATCCTGAATGGTAAGTAATACATTGTTACGGTTTCCACCATTATGCACAACCCGAGATCTTGTACAATATTAAATAAAATAAACATGTGAATTTTTAATTCAGTCTTCCTTTAATTAATGGGTTTTCATATTTAGCTTTCACATCTACATCTAATGTGCCACTAGATGTTAACATAGTACTATTGCTTTAACTGGAAGATATAAGAATTCTGAAAATTCTCTGTATTATTTTAGATTTTCTCTTATATCAACGTTTTCTTTACCAGTATTAATTCTGAAAAGAAATCACAAAGAAACAAATTGTGTAACTTTCATTTCATTTCATTTTATTTCAACCATGTTAATTACATTAATTCATGGTATCATCAATACAAATAAGATATAATACAAATAGATGATAATACATACATAATAGAAACATTACAGAAAGCAAAAGTATCTCCTCTAGGATTATATTAATTTTAATCATTTGGGAAACAACTTACATTGTTTTTTGGACACATCGAGATTGATTTTACATTACAGCAAGTAATACTAAAATAAGTACATGTTAGTTTCTTTACAAAAATACTATGTCACAGAATAACAAATTAAATAATCTATGTACGTTAACTATGTGATTATGGAAAACATGGTTCATTTGAATAGTCATTTATATGTAAATATTGCGTTTTTAGAAGTAGCTTTCTTAGTTTACCTTTAAAAGATTCTTTATTTAGGTTTTTTATTGAATTATCTAGTTTGTTATACATTAAGATACCCAGATGGGAAATGCTTGCTAGGCTTTTTGTAAGCCTGTGGCTATCTAAGTGTAAGTTATTGAGATTTCTTGTGTTGTAGTTATGATATTCTGAGTTCTTTTGAAATATAGTTATATTATTCTAATGAAGTTTAAGGTATCAAGAATATATAGGCATGGGATAGCAAAACTTTAAGTTCATTGAATATGTATCTACTTGGTGTTCTTATGGGTACCTTTAGAATTGCCTTTAAAATTCCTTTTTGGATTGTGAGAATATGTGTTGCTTTTGGAGAGGAACCCCAAAAGGGGATGCCATAGCTAATTTGGGGCTCAATGCAGCTGTGGTACACTATCTTTTGTATTACTTTGGAGCACACATTAGCCAATTTACGAACAGCATAACATAATTTGTTCAGTTTGACACTTACTTGTAGTATATTGGTTTCCCACGAGAATTCATTATCAATCCAGAATCCCAGGAATCTTGTTACACATTTTTTAACAATGGGAGTTTGATTTACATATAAGTATAAATTATTGTGTTTTGATTGGTTATGGAAATACAGATATATTGTTTTTTCCGTATTCAATAAAAGTTTGTTCTCTGTTAACCAACATTGTAAGCTATTATTTGCTTCATTTACTACATTCTGGAGGGATAATGAGTTTTCACTGCTGAAGACTAGGTTTGTATTGTCTGCAAACATTATTGTATGTGCTTTTGGAATGTTCAATGGAAGGTTGTTTATGAAAATAAGGAACAATAGTGGTCCAAGGATTGAACCTTGTGGAACTCCATGATTTACTTTTAGTGTTTCTGATTGAACTGTGTCAATTTCTACAATTTGCATTCTATTTTTTAGGTAGGATGTAAACCAATCTTTTGCTATTCCTCTGATTCCCAAATATTGTAGCTGTATTTTTACTACTGTATTCCAACGTGATTCTAGAATTAAGTAACTGATACTTCTCTTGTATCATTTGACATGACGTCTACTGTGTGTAGTGAACGTCTTATGAGATGCAGTATACATGTTTGTAAGAATGGTTTTCTATAACTGTGTAGCAGACCATCATTGATGCTCTGGTATCTTTATTTCTGATAATTTTTATTCTTACAAAACTTGAGAACTTCCTCCCTTGGATGTGAGCAAAGCAAAGTCTCTGCTTTATTCATCTCACCCAGTGTCTCTATCTACATCAGTCCCTCATTGCTAACTGGCAGCCCATTATTGATGATACACCAACAGAAACACACTTTTAAATAATAACAATAACAATTAAAATTGGTTCACAGGAATATCCAAAGAAAACATATTTATTTGACACCATTGAATTAACACTGCCGGAGGCTGCACCAGTAGTGTGCTAGTTCTTTACCTGCATCAGAATTGGCGGTTACATATGAGGGAGAAGGGAGAGAACAAGGGGAGATGGATGGGGAGAGAGAGAGAGAGATTGTATATGTAACTAAAGATTTAAAAATTAATTTATTTTCTGTAAATTGGCATATTGTTCTTTATTGTTATGAGTGTGTTAAGTTGTCTCATCTATCTTCTATTAATATAATATTGTTTATCTTCAGAGAACTCCAGAAGCAAAAACTTGGGAAAGGGCATTCACTGACACTGTGAGACAATTAAGGAAGGAACTTTCAGAAGATATAGTAATGTATATTTATACAGAAAGAGGGTGAGTTTGCATTTTACCAGTAAAATTCATTATTTGGAATTCTATTTAATCTTGTTTGCAATTTTCCTTTGAAGGTAACATAATAGAGTTCTGGCAGACATGGCCAACTCAGAAATATTTATTTATTGTATATTAGGACATATAATTGTCATATTTTTGTAATTAAATTAGTTTTCAGTAATACAAAAAACTGATTGAAAAGTGACATTATGATCCTAGTTTGTTTTTTCCAGCAGGTATAAATAGTAACTTAATATGACTTGCACAAATTATATATATTAGGACTCAGAAATGACAGTGAAACCTAACAGGTTACAGGAAATGCACATTGTACACTTAGATATATTAGGAATTTTAGCATTTTACTATCATGAATAAAACTACAAGTATGTATTTATAGTATAGTATAGTATTTATTGTGCTAAGAGTTTTACAAATTTGATTGTCTACTGCATTTTGACCCTGGTCACTTATTCAGTAGACAATCACTACAGTTTATTTACATTTTACAATCTCTTGTCACTAAATTATCTTGCTCTTTTTTTTCAGCTTTTTTTTTTTTTCCATGTCCCATTTCCACCTTTTTTTTTCACTTTCCATTTATTAATTACTTAACCATCACACATTTACTATAGTTTTCCATTCAAAGTAGAATGCACTACCTCTTACTTTTCTCTTTCCACTGTCCAAAGCCATTTATTTTTTACTTTACACAAAAACTGTCCAATGCTTCTAGCGTCCTTGCATATCATTTCAATTATAAGTGTATTTCTATCCCCCTTCAACCACTTCTTATTAAAACATTCTTTTCTCCAATTTTCTGTTCCTTGGCACTTAAATACTATGTGTTCAATGTCTTCATTACCACCACATATCGGACATTGGTTCTGAGGAATACCCTGTCTTAGCCCTTTTAGCCTCCATGCTCCGGTTCTTAACCATGCAATAGATTCTCTCTCTTCTTTATTTACTATGTCTATATATTTTTCCCTACCCCATGTATTTTTCATTGGCCTATAATAAACTAATGAGCTCTTTTCGGCAATCTCACTGAACATGATTTGTATTTCTATATCTTCCAGTCTTTTCCTTGCCTTTTTCCAAAAATGTTTTACGTTATTTTCTCTCCTTCTCCATATATCTCCTAACCTATTTTTCTCCAAAATATTCTGTAATTTACTTATCCATCCATCATTCATTAAGCTATTCTCTTGGTATTCAATACATTGTCTTAACACATTACTTTTTCCTAGATTTAAACTTCTGAACCAAAATTTCAAAGCTCTTTCCATTATCTTCCCCTTAGTTGGCACCCTGCCCATCTCTAATTGTGCTACCTGTCTTACAATTGCCTTCGGTAACCCTAGTATTTCTCTACAAAACATCCTGTGCACCACATCTATACTTTCCCATCCTCTATCTAATCCCCATATTTCTATACCATACATCATTTTTGCCTCCACAACCATCTCATAAACTTTTTCCAGCCGTTTAACATTTATATTAGGTACTTTATATTTGCAGCTTCTAATTGCTGCCATCGCTCCTTTACCTTTTGCCAATGCAAACTTCTTTTGTTTCTCCCATTTATTACCTCCATCTATTTTTACTCCTAAATAGATACAGTCACGCACTACCCTGTAATCTTTATTCTCTCCCTTCCACTTTTCATATTTGCCTAATTTACCCCCCTTTAAGTATGTATTTAAGTAAGTGTGACATGCTGAGTCTGGCTTTCCACATGTATTGATACATCACCCATATTATAAACACTGATCAGTTTATCTTAGTTCCAGTATTCATTATTCAACCTTGTTGTACCTGATGTTTTGTGTTATGTTCTTGCAGACATGTTAGGAACAATAAAAAGCAAAACATTCCACAATATATATAAAGTATGCATTGTTAATGCATCAAATATATGTTCACTATTACATATGTATTATATCACACATGTTATAAGTGCATGAATTACAAAAAGCTGGAAAAATATATGAAATAAGGAATTATGTAAAATAAATGAATACTTGATCACTTTTACAGTCCATCAAAGTTAGTTCTAGCATTTCTGTTTTAAGATATCCTGAAAAACAAAAAGAATATCCAGAGTTCACCTTGAACATGCAGCGCTGAAGAAAATATGCTATAGTAATGATGATGTCATATAGTTTAATGCTAAGACTAGCACTCACAGTTCAGCAACAACTCTTTTGTAATAATTCTTTAATCAGGTATTAGCATACTCTTTGAAGATAAGATAAAAAGGGGATTATTCCTATAACTTCCTACAGGTTAAAGTAATAGCAGTTTGAAATTCATAGTAAAATAGCCCTTACAGGCCGGCCCCATGCGATCATAAGCGTAAGTCGCATTAGTAAATATCTCATCACAGGAAGTCCACTATAATGTTTTGCTGGCTCAGAATGGAATGCAATGGTCGTGCAGATCATGTGCTTGCGTTTCGTGCTGTTTTCAACTGGAAGAAGAGTTACTATTATCACTTCTAACACATGTGTCACAACAGGAGCTTGCAGAGAAAAAGTAAGTATTGTTGTGTTTATGTAAAATATTTTTGTATCATGCTCACAATAGTATTATTTTGTTGTTATATCATTCATTAATGTTTTGAAATAATGTAAGTATAGTTTTCTTCAAAGTATTCAAATCTAGGGAGTAGTATACTGAGACCATCGCAATTGTGAGGCTCAGGCTCTAAGTAATCTCAAGCCACATGTGAGATTATTTTATCCATGTTTATTTCTACTCTGAATATTTTAACCTAAGCTGATATTATTTTAAGACTTTAAAAATAAATTAATAAGAAGTACATAAATGCCTAATTTTATCTGACAATGGTGATATAATAATAATAATAATAATAATAATAATAATAATAATAATAATAATAATAATAATAATAATAATAATAATAATAATAATAATAATAAATGATACCATGTATTTTATTGTTTTAGATGGCTTTTACCTGAAAAGTCTTTCTGATGACAAAATCCTAGAGTTAATAAGCCAGGATGATTCTGAAATGGGCAATTTTACATCAGACAATGATGAAAGTGATAGGATTCCAGTTTTCCAGAGCAATTGGAGTATTTGAGTCTTCAGATAATTTGGACGAGGATGACGAAAAGGCTGCAGATGAGCTGCACCCAAAACCACAACAAACTACTTCAGAAGCATCAATATCACAAGGACAACCAAAGCATTTTACAGAATAACAGTGGATTGGACCTCTGAATCATCAGCCCTCTTCAGAGCTTTGAAAACTACTTCAACAGTGACGTTTTTGCAATGGCAGTGCTATACCCCAACATGTATTTGATGAATACAAGTGGGGTATCAATGAACACAAATCCTTCTGAACTAAAGCATTTTTGGTGTAAATTTAATCATGGGTGTTATTTGTTATCCCAATAAAAGCCAAAGGTTCGTTGAGGTTGCTTGTCCATTTGCAGTTAGAAAACACACCAGTGTATGGGTGAAGTGGATATTTGTGATCAATGAACTGAATGCTATTGCACTTGGTTCAAGACCAGGAAATGGACATTGAAGTGCATGTTGCATTTTCTGGATTTAGCTGTAGTGAACAGCTCGATGCTTTACATGCGAGACTATAAGTACAACAACTTACCTAAGAGTGCTTGTAGTGGTCTGATGATATTCTGACTGGATTTGGCTGAAAAACTAACAAATATGCCTGTCCATTTAAGACAAATTTTGTCAGACCATTAACCAAAAGATACAATATCCCATAATTTAGGTCTTCCAGAATGTGATAAATTTTTAGTGTTTTCTTCTCCAGTGTTGAAACGTTGGAACCATTGTTGTGCCACATGCTCACTAACGACACCTTCTCTTCCCACTTTGCATATTTTTTGAGTCACAGCAGCAGCTTTATAATCTTGTTTCCAGTAGTGCTTTAGAAGGACTCTAATCTCAAAATTTGTAACTTTCACTTTATGATTGTGTATTAACAACTGATGACTGATGCATTCTTGCAATATATGCATGAAAAAGAAGAAATGGCCATGGCTTCCTGTAAATAGTATTGGCGAACCAATTCTATCTTATGAAATACCAAACCTAAAAGCCGACATTATTTATGAGACAACCTAATATAGGGCAATAAAATCTTGTTGGTCACCAATACACTAATAACCAGGAGGTTGCATGTATTGCGACCAATTCAAGTAAGCAAGCTTCTTCTCTTTAGAGAAGAGACACTTAAGGAGCAAGTTTAGGTCGGTTTAGATGATATTTTATAATATTCATATTATTCGTATTCATTTATTTCATCCTGAAGGTCATGTATACATGATATGGAATTGTCAAGGTTTACAATACAATAACAAAATTAGTACATTACAAATAACAAAAAAAAAGGCTTACAAACATTTCCTAAATTGAAACGTTACAAATTTATAAACACCTACTACCCCTCTCTCCTCTCTTTCGTACACACCCACACACACCCACACACACACACACACACACACACACACACACACACACACACACACACACACACACACACACTTTAGCAAGTATTTACAATATACAGATTTACCTATTTGCATATTCCGAAACCAAATAAAATGCATGTACTAATAGGTATGATTTAAGCTTATCTTTGAACAGATTTACATTTTTTATATTCTTTATGCTAGGGGGTAACCTGTTGAATAACTTTATTCCATTTTGATAAGCACTGTTTTTTGCTAGGTTTGTTCTACAATATTGGACATGTAAATTTTCTTTCTGCTTTGTACTATGAGAGTGAATCTCTTCGTTATCTGGTAGCTGATGTCTTATTACTCGGGTATGATATACCTATAACTTCTAATATGTACATGCTCGCTACAGTCATGACTCTTAATTTTTTGAACCATTCTCTACAAGATGATCTACTAGATTCACCAGTCATTATTCTTATAGCTCTCTTTTGTAAACAAAAAAACTTTTTCTGATTCTGCTGAGGCCTCCCAGAACATTATTTCATATTTTATATGAGTAAAAGTTTTGGAAAAAGGCAAGGAAAAGACTGGAAGATATAGAAATACAAATCATGTTCAGTGAGATTGCCGAAAAGAGCTCATTAGTTTGTTATAGGCCCATGAGAAATACATGGGGTAGGGAAAAATATATAGACATAGTAAATAAAGAAGAGAGAGAATCTATTGCATGGGTAAGAACCGGAGCATGGAGACTAAGAGGGTTAAGACAGGGTATTCCTCAGAACCAATGTCCGATATGTGGTGGTAATGAAGACATTAAACACATAGTATTTAAGTGCCAAGGAACAAAAAATTGGAGAAAAGAATTTTTTAATAAGAATGGTTGAAGGGGGATAGAAATATGCTTATGATCGAAATGATGTGCAAGGACGCTAGAAGCATTGGACAGTTTTTGTGTAAAGTAAAAATTAAATGGCTTTGGACAGTGGATAAAGAAAAGTAAGAGGTAGCGTATCTTACTTTGAATGGAAAACTAGAGTGAATGTGTGATGGTTAAGTAATCAATAAGTGAAAAGTGAAAAACAAGTGGAAATGGGACATGAAAAGAACTGAAAAAGCAAGATAATTTATTGATGAGAAATTGTAAAATGTAAATAATCTGTAGTGATTGTCTACACAATGCGTTGACAGGAAATTGTAAAATGTAAATAAACTGTAGTGGTTGTCTACTGAATGAGTGGCCAGGGTCAAAGTGCAGTAGGCAATCAAATTGTAAAACTCTTAGCACAATAAATATAATACAAGATTAAATACAATACAATACAAGAATAAGCACTTCTAAGGACTTGTGCACTTGTTACTCTTTTCAATGTATTTAATATGTAACATCCCACACTTAGTTTCCTGGTTAGCATATTTATATGAGCCCCCCATTTTAGATCCTCTGTTATAATTATTCCCAAAAATTTGGTTTCTTCTTGCTATTTTATAATTTTGCTTTGAGCTTTATTTGCGGCTTTACCATATTTCTATGATGGCTTGCACAAAGCAAGTTTTTTGTGTGTTTATTAGCAGCCTATTTTCCTTAAACCATGAGATCAATTTTAATATATTAGCACTGGCTTTCTCCTGTAGATCTGATCCATTATTTGCCTTTATCAGTAGATTCATACCATCAGCAAATAACACTACTTCAGACTCCTGAACACACAAAGGCAGATCATTTACATAAAGTAGGAAAAGAAGTGGCCCCAATATAGATCCCTGCGATACCCCCTGTAATAACCTCCTCTGTGTAGATTTGCATCTTTCTATACTGCGATGTTCACTGTTCAGATTGCTGATTTCTACTATTTGTGTTCGTTGTGATAAATATGATCTGAACCAAGTATTGTCTATTCCTCTAATACTGTATGCCTCTAATTTACCCAGTAGATTATATACAAAAGCAAGTTATGTATCTAATGTTGCAATGAGGAAATAAAATATTTATCCATCTATCTATAACATAATACATAGAATATTATGCAGATTATACAGGGGTAGCCGTCTGAATTTTTCTAAGTATTTTGTCATAGCTCCCATGGGATACTATGTAGTCACTCCTGGATATAATTTTCATTATGTTGTACTGTATTGCAGGCTAAACACAGCAAGTTCTATTTCATTATACTTTTGCTAACTTTTATTGTTGCTTTTTTCAGATTTGATGATGAGCTAGAGGCAATTTTATCCCTCAATAAGTCTAGCCTTGTCATGGGCATTGCAATGATTTGCATCTTTGTAGCAACCATGGTGCATAAGGTATGTAATATAATGTAAATATTTTGTAGAATATGTTGAATATTTGTTCTCTCATGCAAGCCTTTTGTAGGCTAAGGTTAGAATATTGAATCAAATCTGGAATAAAAGGCAATGCCACAGCCAGAATTCAAATGATTGCTACTGCAGTTTGTTGACTTTGTGTTTCACTTTGGGCATATCAGTCTTAGTAAGATCTAAAATTCTGGCTTATCAGCCAATACATATAGAAATTGCACTCATTAAATTTCACTGGTTTATATATACATATTCAAATTACATTCAGTCAGAAGCAGATCCAGGGAGGGGCTATAGGGGGCTTTAGCCCCCTATTTACATTTAGTTTTACAAAATTGTTGTTTTTTAGTGAAATTAAACCTAATAGTTTTATTCCTACCTTAAATACATATGTTGCCAAAGTGTTCGCTAGATGAGCATACACCCCTTGAATAGTAATTATGGACACATCCTATCAGCGGCTGGAGGACTGGTAATGATAGACTGCATGTTGGCATGTGTCTTTACTTTGGCGGTCGAAGCAGGAACTGTTGCTTCACAACAAGCTACAGTGAACTTGCGGATTGCAGTGCATAAAACTCACGTGAATTGTTTTGATTTTCAAAAGTAGTTTTACTTCACAAGTAATACTTGAAATATTAGCTAAAAGTTGACTATTTTCTTTGTAATGAGCAACAAAAGTAAATTTTCTAGTGTTTCAATGTTTTCATGTTTTAAAAAGCCAGAGAAAATGAAGCAGCAGATAAAACATGTCAAAATTCTGCAGATAAGGATTCTTCTAGTGGTGGTGACATCATTACTACTGAAAAAGATAAAGCATATGCAGATGATGAAATAAGGATAAATACTTCTAGTACTTGGTTGGAGTTGCTAACTTTTCCACCATCTTAAATGATGTTGAGGTTGTTACAGGAAAACAGGTCGACCTAATTAAATAGGGAGTGTGTTTACTAGTGGGAGATAAATAACAATATATTACACCTTAACTAGCATTTACTATACTATAACAGTTTCCTTAAAATAAACTTAAGAAGTTTTATCATTACAGAGGTAAAATGCTCCAATCTCTTGTTTTTGCTTTGTGGTACAGATATTGTATATATTTTTAATTTAGTTCACCCATTTAGGGGATCCTGGATCTGCCTCTGCATTCAGTAATAGATCACTTAAATAGTACAAAAGTTTGTTTAGTAGAAATCCCTTTCATTTATATTTCAATTTAATTTTCAGGCATTAATTATGGATTATACTAACAATGGTAATTTATTAAATGACAATTGTTCCCCAAATATAAACATTTTCCTCTGAAATAAACCTCTATACACTGTGAGCACAAAAATCACTGTTATGCCTTGCATCATATTAATATCTATATATTTACTTATCAAGTAGATGACCTAGTGGTAGGATCTATTACAGTAAGTGGTTTAAAATGATCATTACAAGCAATTGATGTATATTGTAAAGAATGGAGGTTAAAAGTAAATTAAGAGAAAACACAGATTGTGGTATTCAAAAAGAGGGGAAAATTAAGCAAATATGAAAAGTGAAAGGGAGAGAATAAAGATTACAGGGTGGTGCGTGACTGTATCTATTTAGGAGTAAAAATAGATGGAGGTAATAAATGGGAGAAACAAAAGAAGTTTGCATTGGCAAAAGGTAAAGGGGCGATGGCAGCAATTAGAAGCTGCAAATATAGAGTACCTAATATAAATGTTAAATGGCTGGAAAAAGCTTATGAGATGGTTGTGGAGGCAAAAGTGATGTATGGTATAGAAATATGGGGATTAGATAGAGGATGGGAAAGTATAGATGTGGTGCACAGGATGTTTTGTAGAGAAATACTAGGGCTACTGAAGTCAATTGTAAGACAGGTAGCACAATTAGAGATGGGCAGGGTGCCAACTAAGGGGAAGATAATGGAAAGAGCTTTGAAATTTTGGTTCAGAACTTTAAATCTAGGAAAAAGTAATGTTTTAAGACAATGTATTGAATACCAAGAGAATAGCTTAATGAATGATGGATGGGTAAGTAAATTATGGAACATTTTAGAGAAAAATGGGTTAGGAGACATGTGGAGAAGGAGAGAAAATAACGTGAAAAGTTTTTGGAAAAAGGTGAGGAAAAGACTGAAAGATATAGAAATACAAATCATGTTCAGTGAGATTGCCGAAAAGAGCTCATTAGTTTATTATAGGCCAATGAAAAATACATGGGGTAGGGAAAAATATATAGACATAGTAAATAAAGAAGAGAGAGAATCTATTGCATGGTTAAGAACCGGAGCATGGAGGCTAAAAGGGCTAAGACAGGGTATTCCTCAGAACCAATGTCCGATTGTGGTGGTAAGGAAGACATTGAACACATAGTATTTAAGTGCCAAGGAACAGAAAATTGGAGAAAAGAATTTTTTAATAAGAAGTGGTTGAAAGGGGATAGAAATACACTTATAATTGAAATGATGTGCAAGGACGCTAGAAGCATTGGACAGTTTTTGTGTAAAGTAAAAAATAAATGGCTTTGGACAGTGGAAAGAGAAAAGTAAGATGTAGCGCATCTTACTTTGAATGGAAAACTATAGTGAATGTGTGATGGTTAAGTAATCAATAAATGAAAAGTGAAAAACAAGTGGAAATGGGACATGAAAAAAAAAAAAGCAAGATAATTTATTGACAAGAAATTGTAAAATGTAAATAATCTGTAGAGATTGTCTACAGAATGCGTTGATGGGAAATTGTAAAATGTAAATAAACTGTAGTGATTATCTACTGAATGAGTGACCAGGGTCAAAGTGCAGTAGGCAATCAAATTGTAAAACTCTTAGCACAATAAATACTTATCAAGTATCATTATTGCTTGTTTACTGTATATATATATAATTGGGACTATTTTTCTGGGAGAATGATGGGGAACGAGTACTGCGTAGCCAGCCCTGGTAGCCGTGGTCACTGGAGTATAGCTTTGGTGCTCTGTCAAGCTGAGGGTAGTGGGTTCGAGTTCTGCCATAGGCATGGGTGTTTGTGTGCGTGTGTAATTGCGGTAATAAGCAGTAATGCAAAAACAGTAAAAACAGTAATGATAAACTAGGTAACCAAGGGAACTTGAAAAAAAAAAATGTTAGGACAAATATATCTATTGCTATTGATTTTTATGGAATACTAAGTTTCTTTGGTTATGTTCCTGAATCATAGTGTATGTTATTAATACTTAAGCAAAGAAGATGACGATGACAAGCTGTATTCTTTTTGCTGCTTGAACACCTAAAGCAACTGACATGATGGCAAGACTAAAGTTTTAGTTCTGGGCATAAACATCTGTGTTCACCGGCCCATGGTAAATTGAAAGTATAAGGCACTGTTGGCCACTGCAACAGGACTGTAATAGAAACTAGCCACTTCATTAATTTTAACAAAATGGAAATACTACCTGCCAGTGAGACCATTTCTATGGGAGAATATCAATACAAGTTGTAAAAATAAAGATAATGAAGCTAAGAAATGAAGAGAATATAAAACTGTTAGGGGAATTTATGGGAAGAGCACGGGAAAAATGGTTCAGGAAAATAAATATAAAGAACGTGAACTTTGCTAAGAACCACTATACTTAATAACCATGGGTTGAAATATATGGTGGCCTAAGGGTTAAGAGTATGAGAAAGTTATAAGTTTGTATTGTACAGTATAATGGCAAATAAATAAAAATACAAATCTACCTGTGATGGCTATAAACACTAAATGATCTAGAAAACCTTGGAGATCAATAGCGAGATGAATAACATTAACTATGGCAAAGACAGACCACTAAATTCCTTCTAGACATTTCAGATGTCTAGAAACAGACCAATAGGAGTGCAAGCAGATGCACACTTGCATACACTTACAGGGGTAATCAGACACTGGGGTGATCATTGATTCTGCACTTAAATTTGTATTTTGGTATCTCATGCTTTAGCTTCCATTACAATAGATTAAATTGTTGTACATTTACTACTTAATTATGAAAACCATCAGGAAAAGTGAAGAAACTATCATTTTCTAGTTGTAAAACGAAGTTCTACATTCTATTATGGAAAATTAAAATTCTCTGCCAG
Source organism: Deroplatys truncata (assembly GCA_030765065.1). Classification (NCBI taxonomy): domain Eukaryota; kingdom Metazoa; phylum Arthropoda; class Insecta; order Mantodea; family Mantidae; genus Deroplatys; species Deroplatys truncata. The sequence continues at coordinate 681,410,274 of CM060990.1, forward strand.
ACTTTATATTAGCAAATTAAAGTTTCTATTTTTTATGTTTTCTTATGTATTTATTTTCAGTTATACTTTTTATCTCTTCTTTTACATTGTGAAAAGACTTAAGCAAGTGCATTTGAAATTTCTTTAAATCTATTAGCAAATACTAAGGTAGGGAAGGGAATTGAGGGTTACCTACTACAAGGGTCGTCCAACAAGTAAGTTTCTCTATTTTATAAAAAACATCATACACAATTAATCATGTTGAATTAATTTTATTTATATTGTACAATCCTTCTGTTACTTTTCTACATAGTCAACATGTTTTTCCAAGTATTTTTTGGGGACGTGACACAAGTTTTTCCAAGCCAGTGTTGTACCAGGTCAGGTCCTGTGCTCGCAACCAGCTGTTCAGTGATTTGACTTCATCATCAGTGTTAAAAGTGCTTACATTTGAGTTAGAGGAACATGTGAAAATCACTTGGGGCAAGCTCTGGTGAATACGGAGGACACGAGAAAACTTCCAAGTTGAATCTTGACCCAGGTGGAGCTCAGAAGATTCAACTGGGATGTTTTCTCGCATCCTCCATATTCACCAGATCTTTTCCCAAGTGATTTTCACATGTTCCCCTGACTCAAAAGTCATCTTGGAGGTAAGCTAACACCGAGATGAAGATCAATCAGAAGAGCACAGGTGGTTACTAGCACAGGACCCAACTTCTGGTTCACTTCTGATTCATCTTCGTCACGGTGTTAAAGGAAATTTTTCCTTTCCCTCACTCCATACATTTAACTAGCTAAATGGATATTCAGTTTGTTTCTGCTGCTGTCTTATTCTTCATTTCATCACATCATAAGAATAATGTAAAAAAGGCCTATAAGTGGTAATGCTAAAGTACCTATCAGCAAGGATCACTAGCACGTAAAAGAAAAACAATGTATATTATAAAAATTCTAATGGGTATCAATAATATGTTAGATTCTGCATTGCATATGGATTTTACTTTGTCTTACACTGAAAATAAGTTATTTTCTAACAGAGGTATAACTTAATACTTGCTAAGAACTGTCAAATTCTGTGCTTATTCTCTAGAACACAAATTTAAATTTATTTCAGATTTCATTGGTCATCACAGGAGCCTTGTCTATTGCTATGGCTGTAGGTGCATCGTTTGGAGTTTCATTCATGATGGGATACATCTGGGGTCCACTCCACCCCCTTCTGCCATTTCTTTTGATGGGCATGGGCGTTGACAACCTTTTTATTTTAAATGAGGTGAGTGAAACATATGTAGATAATAACTGTGAGTTGACATTTAATATGCATACATTGTGTCTTAAGCAATAATTTCACTTTTTTAATGTTCCATAATACCATAGGTATCTTAAATATATTCATTGTATTACTTAAAGTATGTCAAGTATCAAAAAAGCAAAATAGGTTTAAAAGTAATAAAATATGATGTTAACTCTGCAAGTGTTTCACAATGTGTATAACACGTCACACACGTGTGTGTGTGTGTAAGTAATTCATTAATCCAGTAAATTGTCAGGTACAGAAAGTACAATTAATGTTGGACATGCCAAACTAAAATTAACAAAATATTTACAAAATTATTACAAAATTATCTCTAAAGTATGTATAATACGAAGAATAAAAATTAAAGGTATGATGTACAAAGATTGGATATATATACTTGAAATTAATTATTTATTTTCATTAGTTAAGAAGTCTTGGATTGAGTAGAAGCAGTGGTTGATTAGATATGCCTTTAAAAAGTATTTGAAATGTCTTTTTTGCTGTACTCTTTTAAAAAATTCTGGTAGGCTGTTGTATATGTTTATTCCGGAGTGTAATATACCTTTTTGGCACAAAGATGTATTATGCTGATAGATATGTAAATTACTGATTTGCCTTGTGTTATACTGGTGTATTTGTTCATTTTTTATGAAAGGGGAATTAGTATTGATGTTGGTTTTATGGATGAACATTATTATTTCGAATATATAGATACAAGGGAGGGGAAGTATCTCTAGTTCTTTAAATAGGGGTTTGCATGATCTTGAACTGGCCCCAATCATGGCTCGAACTATCTTCTTTTGCATTATGAAACAAGTTTTACTTGCAGCTGACTCCCCCAAAATATTATTAAAAGTTGGTTAACTACCAAACTTGGTATGTAAGTCTAGCACCTTCCAAGGATGTGTCACAAAGATTTGCAAGAAAATCCCTCACCCAATTTACATGGCCAAGTTTTCATTAAACTTTATTTCCTCAAAAATGGTTCCAATGATTTTGATTAAAATACCATATGTGTAAGACTTTTGCATAGCAAATGAATGCAATCTTGAACTTTCTGGGGATACTCTATGAAGGCTCTTCATTCTGAATTACTTTTCTGTAACTGGTAAACCATAAGAGATAAACAAAATCTAAATGTAGTTAAAATTGAATGCTTTATGCCAATTAAATTTTTTGTGGCATTAACCATTTCTGAAATATTCTTTGTTAGTGGTTTGAATTTTCAAATCCTTATGCTGTTTTCAAGTGGTAAGTCACTATTCATTTTTTCTTGTGATTAGGCAGAGAGCATTGAATTTCCAAGCCATCACATAGCAATCCACTTTTTAGGAATTAGACTAAAGCTTTAACCTACTATATTCTTCTTATACTTACAATAAATGTGTAAATGTGTAATGAAAGTTTATCTTGCTTAACAAGTAGACAGAACAATAAGCTTTTTTAATAATGATTTGTAGAATAGTGAGTAGAGAAGGTCATGTGAATGCAACACATTAAGGATGTTTTGCTCAGAAAATAAAATTTTTATATTATGGTGTCAGAATTTTACAGTGCATCTATTGACATAGTATATGTAGAATTATAATGGTTTTTATGTTTAAAAATTAAACTTCTGTAAGCTTAATACTTAGGGAGCCAGATATTAGGTTTACTTCATCTGTATATGAACACATTTTATACTTTCCTTTATTTTATATTTTAACTTTGTGAACTAAGCTCCTCTGATAGAATGAAAGTGGGAATTAACTGACTCAACAATCTGTATCTCCTATGTAACTTCAATTACATATTTTATTACTTGGTCAATCCTTCATTCCTTGCATCTTCTATTGATTGTGTATGTTTCAACAGGACCAAGGCTTATTTTATGCCTCCAATAATTGGTAGTATTGTAGTAATTTTTAGCATGACAAAGATGTTCATTATTTCTTCTCCAGTTTCCTCAGTTTTTGGCTCCTAAATAAAATTATTCTTGCTCTAGAGGTTGCTATCTCAGTTCCCATATCCTTCTTGCTTTATGTAACTGGAGTAGTAGTAGTACTATTTATTTATTATGCTAAGAGATTTACAATTTGATTGTCTACTGAACTTTGACCCTGGCCACTCATTCTGTAGACAATCACTACAGTTTATCTACATTTTACAATCTCACATCAATAAATTATCTTGCTTCAGTTTTTCATGTCCCATTTCCACTTGTTTTTCACTTGTCACTTGTTGATTACTTTACCATCACACATTCACCATAGTTTTCCATTCAAGGTAAGATACACTACCTCTTACTTTTCTCTATCCACTGTCCAAAGCCATTTATTTTTGACTTTACACAAAAGCTATCCAATGCTCCTAGCTTCCTTGCACATCATTTCGATTATAAGCGTATTTCTATCCCCCTTCAACCACTTCTTTTTAAAAAATTCTCTTCTCCAATTTTCTGTTCCTTGGCACTTAAATACTATGTGTTCAATGTCTTCATTACCACCACACAATGGACATTGGTTCTGAGGAATACCCTGTCTTAACCCTCTTAGCCTCCATGCTCCGGTTCGTACCCATGCAATAGATTCTCCCTCTTCTTTATTTACTATGTCTATATATTTTTCCCTACCCCATGTATTTTTCATTGGCCTATAACAAACTAATGAGCTCTTTTTGGCAATCTCACTGAACATGTTTTGTATTTCTATATCTTCCAGTCTTTTCCTTGCCTTTTTCCAACAATTTTTCAGGTTATTTTCTCTTCTTCTCCACATGTCTCCTAACCCATTTTTCCCCAGAATGTTCCATAAATTCCTTACCCATCCATCATTCATTAAGCTATTCTCTTGGTATTTTATACATTGTCTTAACACATTACTTTTTCCTGGATTTAAAGTTTTGAACCAAAATTTCAAAACTCTTTCCATTATGTTTCCCTTAGTCGCCACCCTGTCCATCTCTAATTGTGCTATCTGTCTTACAATTGCCTTCGGTAACCCTAGTATTTCTCTATGAAACATCCTTTGCACCTCATCAATACTTTCCCATCCTCTATCTAATCCACATATTTCTATACCATTGTGACAGTATTTTATATCACAACATTGTAAATGCCAGAGTGATTGTAGTGTAAATTAACATTATTGTATGACAATGATTTGAGATGTTTGTTACATTTTAAAATATAACAGTTTCAGTCGGGCGTGTATCAAGAGTAAATATGTGAAATCAATAAAATGTGACGGCAATAAAAGTGTAAAAACAAATTCTTTTATCAGTGTTATCTTTTAGTAACAACTCCTTTCCGTTTACACACCCTGTTCAAGAGATTTGCTCGACTGAATAATAATAATAGCTAGCCGGAGGACAAAGAACCCAAAACTCAAACTAGTAATACAATAAAAGGCGCTCAGCAAATAAGATAACACGACGATACCACGACACCATACATCATTTTTGCCTCCACAACCATCTCATAAACTTTTTCCAGCCATTTAACATTTATATTAGGTACTCTATATTTGCAGCTTCTAATTGCTGCCATCACCCCTTTACCTTTTGCCAATGCAAACTTCTTTTGTTTCTCCCATTTATTACCTCCATCTATTTTTACTCCTAAATAAATACAGTCACACACCACATTGTATTCTTTATTCTCTCCCTTCCACTTTTCATATTTGCTTAATTTTCTCCCCTTTTGAATACCACAATCTGTGTTTTCTCTTGATTCACTTTTAACCTCCATTCTTTACAATATACATCAATTGCTTGTAATGATCGTTTTAAACCACTTACTGTAATAGATCCTACCACTAGGTCATCTGCAAAAAGAAGTCCTGGGATTTGAATGTTGTTACTTACTGGTGCACAGCTATTATTCCTTCCAGTTTCTAATAAGACATCATCTATGTATAAATTAAATAAAACTGGGCTTAACTTACATCCTTGCCTGAGGCCTTTCTTTTGTTGAATTTCTCTTCTTACACAGCCTGTCTCCACCCTTATACAGAAGGTGTTCTCAAAAAATGTGGGCTGTTTAGATGCTGCAGCAAATGATATAAAGAGTTCATTTGCATGAAGCTGACAGGCGAACCATTGAAATGATTTATTCAGTTCTTTTTCCAGATCCTTTTGATCCAGTCTTTACAACTGTTCAATTGCAGCCAACAGCTGATAACCATGACAAATCTATTGAACTACAAGTTAGCTTATTGTGCTGTGTTTTATGGTTCCTGCTGACCCTGAATTACATGTCGCATGGCCAAGGTTGAGATATTAGTACATAGTGATCTTTAATCATAGACTTTCAATGCTACTTTCTATTTGAGATACATTGTTCGTCTTTTCTACTGTGGAAGTACAATTGTGATGGATTCAGCCCTTTGGCACTTCAAATACATAACAGAAAGCCTGATTTCTTGTCTTTTTCGAGCTATTGTTCCTATTTATATACCTTGCAACATGAATAATGGATTCCCATGAATTATATCATATTAATGGTTTTGTGATTATGCTCAATTTTCGTATAAATTGAGGTTTCTGTGAACACTTCAACATAAAGTAACAGTGGGCCAGAAATAAGTAGAATCTTTAAACAGGTATTCTTTTAAACCTTTTTATGGTATCCTGTTCAGATTAAGCCTTTAGAGAATGTTCTCTCGCTAATAAATCTGAATCTCAAAATTTTGTGAAAATTTAAAAATGTGGTGCTCTAGGGGAACCTCTAAATATTAAGCTAGCATAAAAATATTTTGCATTGCTCTTTATGATATCACCCCACAACTTCTCCCAGGCATTACATTTTTATTCCATAAACTTCAGATTTTCACTCCACCCTACTGCGATTACAAAGTACAAATAAATGCTACAAAGTAGATAAGAAATATAAGCTTTTAAATCAATGACATTGAAAAGAAATAAATGCATGCTATAAACATTAAAAATTTATCTTAGTTAATAGACATACATTAACAATACTTTTGATTCATGTTTTATGATCAGTTTGTTTAAAGACTTATTAAGAAAAAAAAATGACTATTCTTTTAGGAAGTAGCATCCCTGAATGCTGTGAAGAGTCTTTCAATTCCAGAGAAGATAGAACGGACAATGAAGCATACTGGGCCACCTGTAACAGTCACAGCTGCCACCAATATACTAGCATTTTCTATTGGTGTGTCATCTGTAAGTACACTGTATCTTATCATAATTCAGAATTGGTTTTCAATTTTTAAAATAAACCTTGTTGACTTTCATATTTAAACCATTGTTGGGCATTGTGAGCAAATGATTTCCAAGTGAATGTATTACCTTAATAACACACTGTTTTAACACACTGTTTCTTCTTCTTCTTCTTCTTCTTCTTCTTCTTCTTCTTCTTCTTCTTCTTCTTCTTCTTCTTCTTCTTCTTCTTCTTCCTCGTTATCTCTTGTATCAGAATCTGAAGTATCAGGTTTGTAGAGACTTTCATTCAGCTTATCCTGATCTTTCTCATCATTGCTTGTTTTTTTAGATATTTTCAGGTTCCAACAATATATATTTCCTTGTGATTTCAGTACCTAGTTCCCATTGTACTTCTGAATTCTTGGTTTTTCATCACCTTCTATTCTTAATTTTCTCTCACTACTTTTATCATCATCGCCTTTGTTGTCAGTCTTATTGCAAGTAACACTATTGCATAGCTCAAAAACGATGCTTTTATGATTTCATATCGTTCTGTTCTTTGTCGTTTGCTCTTGGATGAAGATGGTGAAGGATCAATTGTCTTACTGGAACTTGATATCTGGTAAATGTCTTCATTTTTCTTTATAGTAGGAATAGTTCCAGGTTTCAATAAAGACCCTCTGAAATTTTCATCCAGTATAAGTTGCTTTTTTAATAACTGTGTCTATTTATAATCTGTGTCCTTAAAATGAAAGGAACATAAATGAGCACCAGGACCAGGCAAAAAATCTTTTCTTTTGCAAAATTCTACCCATATCCTATACCTTTTGGGAGATTTGTCTCTAGAAACGCATGAAAATGAGTTCCCTTGTGTGTTTCCCTTCTCACATTACAGCCATATGCACAACATTGAGGCATTTTACTTTTCACAATATTGTGTTGTTTGTATAATAATAAACTAACTCACTAACACTACTATTCTTGAACTCAAGTACCAATAAGAACAATTTTTGAAAACCTGTTACTGCAAATGCAGCAATGATTGACTTGTGATCTCCCAACTGCTTTCAGCACATGGCTGGCTCTGATGCCGTATAAGGTGGTTATTGTTTTACTTTTGCAGTGATAACAGTGTGGCAGAATAAGAAAACAATCTTACCACTGCATTTTACAGGTCATGTCCTTCATTAGGAAGAAACATGATTTTTGTGTTTTGTTCCCCTTTAAAATACCACATGTTAAGATATTTACATGGCAAATAAAATGTGTATCTTGAATTTTCTGGAAATAATTTGTGAAGTCCACTTCATTCGGAAGGAATTTTATATAATCTTGTATAACTGGTAAACGTTAAGTGATAAATGAAAACACACTACACAAAAATGTAGATCTCTTTAAAACAAATTACTATTTTGTGGCATCAGCCATTTCCAAGATATCCATTATTAATGCTTCGAATTGAATAATACTTAGCCATTCTTTTCAAGTCCTGTCGATTTTCAGTTGTTACTTGCGATTCCAAGGAAACAGTGTGGAGTTCTAAACCCAGTAAATAGCATCTAGTTCTAAAACATTTGACTATCATAATTCCCTTTAATATGAGCTGAAGCTTTCCTGGCATTGTGGATACTCTAGATTTTCTCAGGCCAGGTGTAGAGTTGATTAGAAACTGACATTTTGGGAATGTACATCGTTCCCATCTTCAGGGTAGCTGAATGATGGAAAATTAGGAGTCCTCCATATTTATATTAACATCTATGGAGCTAAGTTTGGACCTCTTAGAAAACAGGCCAGGTACACTGAAGTGGTAAAAGGCATGGATGTTACATAATAGAAACTGAAATATGAGCTGAAGCTTTCCTGGCCTTGAGAATACTCTAGATTATCTCACTTCCAGGCAGGTGTAGAGTATATACCTATAATGAATTGTGTAATGCAGCTATTTCTGGAAAGGTTTATCTTAATTAAAATGAGGTAGATAGGAAAATAAACTTTGTAAGAATAATTTGTATACCCACTTATAAACGATAGAGGGTAGAGAAAATCATGTGAATGTAACATCAAGTTCTTAATTTTTGTTTTTGGATACCTGTATTACAATAAAGGAGTAACAAGATGTATAGTTAACTGTCTCTGAAGTAAATTTGTCTTCAGTTGACCACATTAGGAAGGCCCTTAAGGAGATAATGGTAAAGTTCAGTTAACCCTGGTGCAACAGCTCTGGTGCAGATTTGTTACAAACATATTTATTTTATTCATTGCTGTTGCAACAATGGACATAACATATTACTGGTTTGAACATCTTCCCTCAGGTTCTAATAATGCTAAGAGAGCTGTTTTGAAATTTGTAGCCTGGATTCAGCTTGCTTATTACAAAGGAGCAAATGCACTTCATAATGATATTGTTTAAGCAGGGTGGTATTGTTCATGCAGTAATTTTGTTTTGGGATGACTCAATAACAAGTTGAAAATAATTTATTTTTACAGAAAAATTTATCTTCAAAATAAGCATTTGTCGCATTTACTGCGATAATGATTTTTCTGGTCTTGGAATAGAAATGGATTAATTTGTATTGAAGCAAGAAATCTTTTGTAGTTCCAACAAGGAGCGAGCACAGTACAACAAATGTGACCTACTAAATATGGATATGTTTTATATAGAGAAACATGAGTTTCCACATGCACAGGGAACTACCAGAGGCATGAGAGAGAAAATTCACACCCTTTTGTGTTTGATCAACTAAATTGGTTCCATTATTAATGAACTGATTATAACAGCATCCCAGAAAAATATTAAAGTAAATTATTTGTTACATATCTCATCGATTTAAATTCAGTTTCTTCCAGTATGTAACAAGTTTCTGATGTAAAAATTGATCAGTAGCAAACTGGTGTCTGTCCAAAATTTAACATTATAGTATGGTGTAGAGACTTCATATATATAAATATGTAATTAAGCTGTTATTGGGATAGGAAGATTGAGCTAAGACACAGCTGCTATTTAACAGGTCGCGAACTTCAAAAAACCTAAGAGCAGCTCATTTGCCTGGCATAATACAGAGCCTTTGTTTTGACATAAGGCAATATTATGGGGAATTGCTTGTCCTGCACTGTACTGCTACTGACCAGTTGTGTTTTCCCTCCACTTTCCCTTCTCTCCATATGTTGGCTAATCAGTTAACAAAAAATCTGTGCTGTGCAGAGGTTGATACATTGTTAGACCATGTGTCTCAGTGTTATAGTGTGTTAGTACTGTTATAATGCCAAAAAGTCTGTACACTTTAGCACATACATATAATCTTCATGTATGATTCCTATGTGTATAATATAGTATAGTATTTATTGTGCTAAGAGTTTTACAAATGTGATTGTCTACTGCACTTTGACCCGGGTCACTCATTCAGTAAACAATCACTACAGTTTATTTACATTTTACAATTTCTTGTCAATAAATTATCTTGCTCTTTTTTTTCAGTTTTTTTTTCATGTCCCATTTCCACTTGTTTTTCACTTTCATTTATTGATTACTTAACCATCACACATTCACTATAGTTTTCCATTCAAAGTAAGATGCACTACCTCTTACTTTTCTCTTTCCACTGTCCAAAGCCATTTATTTTTGACTTTACACAAAAACTGTCCAATGCTTCTAGCGTCCTTACATATCATTTCAATCAGAAGTGTATTTCTATCCCCCTTCAACCACTGAAGGAAACTCTTGTAGAGAAGTAAGACAGTAATTTATAAACAGACTTCTTGCTTATGCGCCTCACAGAGAAACTGTTCGTAATGTTGTGAATAGGTCTAAGATCTATTCTTGATAAGAAACCAAAAGTAGATGTGATCAAGTTTTTACAGAGGAAAAACTCAATCACATCAGAGAAAAGTTAGGAAAAAGCCCAAAGAAATCTCTGAGAAAGCTTGCACAGGAATTAGAAATTTTGCAAACTTTGGCTTGGAATGCCACTAAACTTTTAAATTTAAAACCCTATAAGATAACTGTAGTTTAGAAATTGTAACCATGCAGTAATGTGAGTACAATTAATTTCTGCAGTTGAGTGTTGGATAATGTTAATGATTGCTCGGCTGACCCGTGTTTAATTTTTTTTATTGATGAAGCATGGTTTTATTTACATGGCCATGAAGAATTAATGAATGTTAATGCAAATTTTCTTAAAATGTGTGAGAGATGTGTGGTGGCACAAGAATATCATTTCCAACATCATCTATGATGGAAGGTATGTGGTTATTGTAGTTGTAATTTGCATGAGAAATCTGTGTGGTTGAATTTAAGGGGCTATGAATATCCACAGTTCCAATGACCAACAGCATGCGTCCAAGTGTCAAGAAGATTCCCATTAGGCTGGCCATGCATCCAAACAAAGGCTCTGTATAAACATTAATTAGCATACTAGATATATTAATACAACAGTTTATCAGATAGCCTTAAAAATTGAAGGTGAAATTACATCAGGGCAACACATGCAACATTTTAATCTTTCAGAATATAGTTAGACATTGCTTCCCAGTCACATATGCTGCTTCCCACAGAAGCAAAGCTGCAATCAAGCCATCTGCAAAACTTGGTCACTCCATTCCAAATTTTGATTTTTTTATACTAATCTCTCTTTGTTTTCAAAAACACAATGGGCACAGCTGAGGTTTATGCAGTAGGTTATGACTGCACATAAAGTAGTGCCTGGGAAGCTATGCATTAGCTTGCAACTATAATTTTATTGGCATGTTATGTTTTTAAAATACTGGCAACAGGAAAGAAGTGGCATGTGACATGTTGGACATTGGTGCCTCAGTGTAATTCCACCTCAACACATTCTATTCCTCCAAAATGCAACTTAAAAGCCATAATTTTCTTGTTTTTCAGGAGATTCCTTTCTTAAAATCATTCTGTGTCTTCGCAGCATGGAGTATGGTATTTCTGTACATATTCCAACTATTCTTCTTCTTGCCATGCATTGCATTAAGTGAGTGGCACCAAAACTGGTTTTTTAAATGCAGTCTAAAATCAGCCATACAAAAAATTAGTAAATGGAGACTGAAGAAAAATATTTTTACTAGTTATCTTGCCCCTATCATGATGAACAAGTATATGAAGGTAATTAAACATAGAAAGAAACTTAGTGTACAGTAGAAAAATCTATGTGAATGTTTAAAAATTAAAAAATTTAAGAAAATTTCCACAGCACAATAGCTGTATGAGCATGATTACTTGACTTTCCAGATAAAAAAAAATGCATGAAAAGAAAGTCTCCTGTTTATGTTTCTGGAGAGAGACTGAATTATTAAATGGAGTAGCAAAGTTTTGAATAAATCCCACCTCAATGGGCCATTTATTGCTGCTGAATGATTCATATTTACTTCCAGGAAAAACGATATTTAAGGCTTCGCCTATATTATAGCTTGGTAAGCAATTTTTATTTTTCTGGTGGTCATAAAAATGTTCATTTTTGACACATCTGAACTCATTTCAATTAACATTTCTTAATAATATGCAGTTTCTGTAACCTGTCCAGTACAACTGTTGGACATTAACACTTCCTGCTCAGTTGCTTTGTAGATCATTTTTCATCATTAGCATTTTATAGGATAATTAATTCAAAATAGTCAAAATATAATGGAAAATAACATTAGTCAACAATGATTCTGCGGTATAAAGGAAAATAAGTGACTTTAATGGAAATCAGTGCCTTGATTTAAATAATGAAGTCCTTTTTTGGCTATCACATCTAGTTTTTATGATGTGTGCATATATGTATGTCTATGGTGCTAAATTCATTGAGCTTATTTATACAGCTTACTGCTACATTTCATTATGTTATTCTAAATCTGTTGTTGATTTTCTTCCTAATCAGGTCACTTCCATCCTCCCTTATCACCCAATGTTTACGTTTATATTTCCAGCACTTATCAGCTTTGTCTGTCTTCTTGTGAGGTAATTATGTTTACATTTACAGCTATCATACATCTCAACTTCAGTTGAGCTGAAAACTTGTGTTAGTCTTCTATATGTGTAGTGCTAAAATAAAAGTTTGAGTATGACTTCTACATCAGGATTACGCAGGAGACAGTGTTCATAAAGTCCTCAGAAGTTTTGTTACATTTGTGGATGTTACATGTTTGGCAGGGAGGTATGTAAAATAGACTCACAAACGAAGCAACTATATTACTCATATTTCAAAGAAAAAGTTGGTGATCAGGATAAATCATTCGTGCCTCATATTGCACGTAACAGTTGTGTTGAGGGATTATGTTATTGGTATGAAGGAAAATGGAAGCAATGCCAGTTTGCCAAACCATTGATATGGAGAGAGCAGCAAAATCACCATGATGATTGTTACTTTTGCATGTACAAAGTTGCTGGCAACAACAAAAACAATAAGGCAGGAATTAAATATCCAAATCTGAACTCAGCTACACAGGCCGTTCTTCATGGACCTGAACTACCCATACCTACACCACCAGCAGACCTCAATTTTAGTGAATCTGAAAGCAGCTCAGTGACTTCTGACAATGAGTTGGTAGCAAAATCCAAATCCAGAAGAGTTTGAGAACTACAGCAATTTGAAATGGAAAAACCACATAAGTCATATAAATAAAAAGCTAGGCACCGCATGTTACATGATGTGGATATTAGCAGGAAGCACAAGGATAGAGACCACCAGAATGGCTTATTTTGCATACATCCATTCTTTATTATGAAATGGCATAATATTCTGGGGCGAGTCAGCAGCAAGCAAAACATGCTTTATAATGCAAAAGTAAATAATTCAAGCCATGACTGGGGCAAGTTCAAGATCACCATGTAAACCCCTGTTTAAATCATTAAACATACTTCCACTTCCTTGCATCTGTATATTTGAAACAATAATGTTGATCCACAAAACTACAAACAATACAGATTCCCCCTTCATGAGGAACAAAACAATGCACCAGCATAATACAAGACGAACCAATAATCTACATATTTCTCAACATAATACCTCTCTGTGCCAAAAAAGTATATTACATTCTGGACTAAAGATATACAACTGTCTACCAAAATCTATGAAAGGAATTAAGCAAGAAAATACTCTCAAACACTCTTTAAAGGCATATCTGATTAACCACTGCTTTTACTCTATTCAAGAATTCTTAACTAAAGAGAATTTATAAGTACTTTAACATGTAATTATAATTTATTCTTGGAAACTTATACATATTTTGGTTTGATAAATTTTGTAATATTTTGTAATCTTACCTTGACGTGTCCAGTATTGATTGCACCTTTTGTACATATGTAATCATAATTTATTTTTTTGTAATTTACACATATTTTGGTTTATTAATTTTTGTAATATCTCATAAATATTTTGTTATTTTACTTTGACGTGTCCAACATTGACTGTACTTCCGTACGTAACAATTAACTGGATCTATAAAAATGAAATGAAATGAAAAAAATAATCAGTTTGAGTTAAATGATTTAGTGAGGGATTTAGGCCTCACAAAACAAAAAAAGTGAATTATTGGGCTCAAGACCACAGAAGAAGAATTTGTTATCACCTGGCATTACATTTTCATGGTATAGGAATTGCAAAATACAGTTCCACAAGTACTATGCAGAAGAAAATCAACTTGTGTTTTGTGTGGACGGGTGTAATCTTATTCAACAGTTGGGCAGGGAAGCATATGAGCCAAGTAACTGGCATCTTTTTATTGATTCTTCCAAATGAAGTCTTAAGGCAATGTTACTTCATAATGGCAACAAGTTAGCTTCAATACAGCTTGCACATTCTACACACCTAAGAGAGTCTTATGAAACTCTGAAGTGTGTTCTTGAGAAAATTAAGTACTTGACCATGAGTGGCAAATATATGGTGACGAAGGTCATTGGTCTGTTACTAGAACAACATGAAGGATATACAAAATTCCCTTGTTTTTTTGCAAATAGGAAAGCAGGGCAAGGGACAAACATTGGGAAACTGACCAATGACCTGAGAGGCAGCAACTGGAACCTAGATAAAAAAAATGTTACTAATGTGCCTCTTTTTGATCATCAAAAAATGCTACTCCTTCCATTACACATAAAACTTGGCATGATGAAACAATTCGTAAAAGCACTTGACAAAAGTTGCCCTTGCTTCCAATACTTCTGCACAAAGTTTCCATCATTGTCACAGGCATCCAAGAGGAAGTATTTGATGGACCACCAATAAGGAAATTGGTGAAAGATGTCAATTTCACCAGCTCTATGAATGAAATTGAGAAATATGATGTGTGGAATGGATTCAGAGAGGTTGTTAAGAAATTTCTGGGCAATGTGAAAGACCCTCAGTACAAAGAAATTGTCAGAAATATGCTGGAAAATTTCAGACTGCTTGGCTGTAATATCAGTTTGAAGCTTCATTTCCTTAAGTCACATCTTGACTATTTCCCATCAAATTTAGGAGCTGTCAGTGAAGAGCAAGGGAAAGGTTTCACCAGGACTTTAAAGATGTTGAACAACGCTATCAGGGATGTTGGGACATACATATGATGGCTGATTACTGCTGGTGTCTTGCATGCGACGAACCTAATAGAGAACACTCGAGAAAATCATGCACATGAAGTCCCATGGGAAAAGAAAAAGGGGTACACAAGATAACTAACATACACTCTCAAATTCAGGTATACTTTCATGTTATTATGCTTCTTTATTTTCTTTAAAAGTTGTATATGAGTGTGTAATATTTTTGCAAATTTTACAATTACACTTTTCATTGAACATTGTCATATTGCCAAAACAAGATGTGCTATGGAAAAACAGATTGTGTTTTTAATTCTGCACACCAAAATTAGTAAAAGTCACCTATTTTTAATCGTACCACAGAAAAAAAAGTTTTAATTTGTAACCTAGTGTAATCCAACTTTGTAATTTGATTATACTTTTTGTACACTGAATTGTATGAATTTTTATTACTAATATATTTCATAATGCAACCTATCAGTTGTTTAAACACTTCCTGTATTAAATGATTTTGGGGAAGCTTCAAAGATATTTGGGTTCCTAATAAAGTCTAGTTACTAATTGCTTATGTGCAATTTCTTTCAGGCTATGATTCTGCTGTTTACAATTGCCTTTCTTGCAACAAATCTGTACTTAATGAGAAAGATAAAGCAGAATTTTAATCCAATGATGTACTTGGACTCTGAGTCAGACCCAGTAAAATACTACAATGCATTGAATGATCACTTTCCTCATTTTATTGGACGCGCTGGAATCACTATTGGTAAGTTTATTCATGTACATTTGCCTTAAATAGGATAAGAATGTTTTATATAGTTTTCTGCACATATTTTGTTCACTTAGGTATCTTTATATTAACTCATTGATGACTTAAAGTGAAATCAAAGAAATACAGATTATGTTGACAAGATTATGATTATGATATGCTCCATCCTAAATAGGCATTGGTTGGTTCAGCAAAATGTGAATAATGTGCAGTTTGATAAGTCATGGTCTACTATAGAAGAGCGAAGAACAAGCACTGTAATATCATTGGTACAAATGCAGAGTTCTTTAGGAAACTACATACAATGATCTTTTCTAAATATAAGTTTCTCTTTAATCACACTGATGTCTTAATTAAACAATGTCCTCTTTCGATTGTATTTCAGCCCATTGAAATGTGGCAGCATGGCATATGTTGGCAATATCTCTTTAATTTCTCTTTTCTTTATATTTTTCTTTCCATTTGTTCTTTCAATTTTGTTCTTATAAGCTTTTAACTCCTCCACCATCAGCCATTTAAATGCCTGTACTACAACAGTACACCAGCTGTCATCAGTTTAAATCATATTTAGTGACATAAAGTTATGGGTGTTCAGGTAAACACAGTTTAATTTTAACCAAATTAAATATAGGACTATTCACAGTGAAGTAAGTACATCAGAAGAGCAAATGAGTCAAAATGAACACTCTTATGGCTTCACTAATTTAGGTTATTACCTATAGCATGTTTTGCAAAATGTTTCCTTCATCCTTAGCTAGAGTCAACTGTTGGGAGTGTGATGAGAAGGTGGAACTGGAAGTTTGGTCATCCTCTAGCAGCAATTTGTTGAACTTGTAGTTAGGATTATCCTCCATATTTGTTTGAAAATCATTAAGTGATGCTAAAACTTTTTATGTAAACTTTTTCCCAAGTTTTATGTCATTATTTTTATTGCATACAATTGAATAAATTAATTAATTATACTTTTTACAGCTGCCTGGCTAGGGAATGTGATATAGAGCCAGGCTCTATATCACTTTTTCCCAAGTTTTAATTGAGTGTGGTAGTGAATGCTGCATTTAATTGGATTTATCTCTTTCTCTATATCATGCCTATCTTTCCAAAACTGATGGGTGACAGCAGATTTGTCTACTTCCCTATTTCTTAAGTTTCTTAAATATTCTTTCAATCTGGTGCCTATTTTTATTTTTATCATTCCTATGTAAGTGTTGTTACATTGTTCACAATCAAAGCTCAATGATTACCAATAAGAAAGCTCTCAGAAGCCAATTCATAGTTTCAACAAATAATTGACATGAAAATCTGTTGACCATCTCAGAAATGTTGGGTGAGCCTTCCCCAACTGCTTCATAAGAAAGATGGTTTCTGGTATTCCTGTGGTAACTCATGCATTGAACATCACCACACCACCAGACAGATACCTGTGCCCAATATGCAGAATTTTAACAGTCAACTAGTGGAAAAACAAGGTATTTTCAAAGGTATTCTGAAAGAGTGGGTTTCAAGCATAACTCAAAAAATAAGAAAATATGTTTAACTTCAGTATTAATATTTCATTGGAAATGTAGAAAATGCATCAAAATGTGATTTTAACCCTCCAGTAGTCGCACAGTGTTTTGTCTGTTTGTAGTTGCTGCAGACTGTGAGTCTGTATGGGGGAAAATATGAATTTATAACTAAATAAAAACAAAGTAACACAGAATATATAATTTACTATGTTTTAATTTTAATTTACTAAGTACATATGGTTTATAAAACAATAAATTCTGTCCAATTCTACTGAAATTGTCAGTTTCTTAATACAAACAAATACCATATAACAATGTCGTAAACAGGATGAAATGCACATATTAGTTGCTGCAGTGCTTCAAATGATACATTTTAGTCACAGTCTTCAACTTACATGGACAGTTCTTGCCAAAATCTCAACAACAGCCTTCCTGATTCATTCAGACTCTATTTCATAAGGATTCATTCTGGAAAAAAAAAAAAAAAATATAGATAAATTAAAAAAAATTCACTATCCTAAATGTAACAAAACAACATTACTAACAGAAAGTGAAACTTTAATAATAAGAAAATCCTTGAGAATAAGCCATTGTATGATTACAATAGCTCACTTTTACAATTTCTGCTAATCGTGACAATGCAGATAAATTCCAACATTGTTGCTCATGCGGGACTGTCAGTCCACAATTATTGATCATTCTAGAACCACTGCACAAGTCCAAGTGAAACAAAGGAATAATGTTGATTACAGGAAGTACTCAGATCACATGGTTCCTAAATTCAAAGAGCTTAAAGAGAACAGAAAACATAGTTTCATGCAGACTGTGAGTTCATGTCTGACCACTGCAAGGTTAAAAAATCTGCTTAAAGCAGTCAACATCACAGTTTTGCACCAACTTTTGTAAACTGTAGTAGCCACTGAACATCCAGCCTAATGCAGCATCTGATGCACCATTTTTGTCAGTGCACCTTTTCTTTGTTGGAGGCTAGGAGTCCTGAGTTCAACAGTAGTCATGCGGGTGTGCATGGCATCACATGGTTCAGCTAAATCTGCATTGTCATCATCTCTACTAACCTTGTCACTATTAGAATATAAAAAGTAAAATAGCGTAAACCTTTATAGATACCGTAGATTCTGTGTGATGAAAAGTCCACTGCTAACATAAAAAAACTTTACTTACTATAGTAAGAACCATAACTTACCAGCATTATCTGGAACTTATTGATAGTCTGAAAACTTGGAAAGCTCTCCATCAGAATCAGAATTCTCCAATGCTTCATTAACAATATCTACAATTTCAGATTCGGTTCAAAGAAATCAAGGAAACTGCTGCATATTAATGTTTTATAGCAAACAGCCGTTTATCACCTTCCAGTAAAATGGCAAGAACAGCTGATAGTGCTGATTCTCTTAGTTTTCATAAACATTTACCAAAATGGTGACCAATGGTAGAAAAGATTGGACAACTCAAAAGAAAAAAAGACATCTGGCCATCATTGCATACCCAAGCCTGAGTTATAGGCATGAAAATGCATTAGAATCCTAATTGTATGCACCAACTTTAACATTGACTTTCTGTTAGATCATTCTCCAAAAATTAGAACTCTGATGATGGCTCTCTTGTAAAATCGAATAATGGAAATCTGTAGTGAACAGGACAAGACAAAGCGAGTAATACACAGTGCAATGCATATTATGAATTCACCTCAAACATTTTTAGACCAGATATCTATCTGGTAATCTACAAAACATTTCAGCTAGAAATGTCGACACAGGAATCTCAGACCAAAACAGTATTTTTTTAACACTGTAGATGCTTGATAACAATAATCAATTACCCAAAAAGAACAAACTGGTTCAAAAAAGAAAATTTAATCAACAAAACTTAGACTACATTAGGTATCTCTTAAAAAACGAAAAATGGACTGAATTAGATATTTGAACACTACTGTAATATCCTAAGTTAAGTCATTAAAGAGGAAAAAGTTTAATAATGACAACTACATTAAAAACACAAAAACAAAAGAAAGGCAAATGGGATGTAGTAAATAAAATGGCTAATAGAAATAGGAGTTCACTTAAAATAACATTGATAAATGATGATGAAACAATAGAAGATTCCCGTCACAAAAAATGTGTCATTTTCAATAATTATTTTTCTGGTATTGGGGTGGCGCCGTGGCTGAGTGGTTAGACCGCTCGCCTCCCACCGAGGCAGCCCGGGTTCAATCCCAGGGACCTGCATGTGGGATTTGTGGCGGACGAAGCGGCGTCTGGGCGGGTTTTCTCCGGGCTCTCCGGTTTCCCCTGCCATTCATTCCACCATCTGCTCCATCATCACCTTTCCTTTCATCCATTTCACCAACAATTCGTTTCATCTACTTCCTTCATCCCATACCAGGCATCGAGCTGATCACCCATCCTGGATGCTTTGTCTGATCCATAAGTGTCTGCTCCTCGACGGGCCTCTGACCCCAGGCACCCGCTTGTAAGTCCTGGGGGGTGTAAGTCCTACATCAGAGGAGGGTAAACAGATAATGAATGAATGAATTTTTTTGGTACAGCAAAGAAATTAATGCAATCAGTTCCTCAAGACAACAGTTAACATAATTATTCCCAAAATCTAACAATCGTGCCTCTATTTACTTATATCCCACATCTGAAGGAGAAAATCGACAAGCAATCGACTGCCTAAAAACAAAACCTGCAGTGGTTAAGGCAACATCCCTGATTCAATAGTAAAACAATGTTGATTTAGAAAATCCTGAAAATAATTCTGCCAGAAAGGGTTAAGTAGTTTTGTTTAATCATAACCTTTTCTAATAAACAACAGGACTGGCTATGTGAAACCCACCTTCCCCTTTTCTGGCAGAACTCTACATGAGTAACTTTGAAATCTACATCACAAAAGTCTTTCCACTAAGTTCCAAAATATGGTTCAACGTTGATGATATTCTTGCCATAGTTCCTAAAAAAGAATATTCACCAACTTGCACTCGGACTATTCAACATTCAAGACCAAGCCATACAACTTACTTTAGAATTGGAGAAAGATGGTGTGCTGCCCTTCTTGGACCTAAAAATCATAACAGACAACAATATCACTTTTGGCATTTACAGAAAACCCTCTGACTTGGATAACTACATCAAATGCAAGAGCTTCATCCCCACTAGCATGCAACATTCCATAGCTTAGTACATAGACTAGCGAATATTCCACTCACCAAAGAAGAATACCAACAGATCATCTCCACAGAAATACATAATGGATATAGTACAGAATTTAGCATCAAAACAATAGCAACATTCAGCAGACAAAAAACATTAAAAAAGAGCACTACACTCAAAAGACAAAAAGATGATTCCCATTCAAAAGATTCACTTATCATCCCTGGGCAAACAGAAAATTTCAGAAAATCTTAAAAATTTGGGATAAATTTGGGATTATACACAAATATAACATTCAGAAACATACTGGCACACCCCTCAAAGATAAAATCCCACCTCACAAAAAAAATCAGGTATTTACCAGTTTAATGCCCACAGATCTACTTTGGAAAAACCAAAGAAAGTTTAGAAACCAGACTTAAAGAACACATGAAGTGTTTAAAACTTAAACAGTCTGATAAATCAGCAGTAGCAGTGAACTTATTTTTTCCCAACCACAATATTAAACCAACTGCCCAACCACTTAAACCTACAGCAATGCAGCAGAACTAACAATTTGGGAGAAACTCCATATTCACAAAAATAGAGACTGTGTCATGAAATTTGAAATCCTGCATCTAGACCTACTTAGTACATTCATGCATACCTCAACCACCAGATGTCTCCACAGGTTCAACAGTAGAGATTTTCTGGCACCATCCACCAGTCAGGCCAGAGCTGAGCAAGAACATGGGCACATTCAAAACATGTCCATTTAGTCTCAGTAAGTGAAATGTTAGTGTCACCACAACCGACTCATCTCAATTTTAATAAGTGTATGCAGGATTTATGTATATAATGTATATTTTGTTATTATTATTGGTGGTGGTGGTGGTGGTGGTGGTGGTGGTGGTGGTGGTGGTGGTGGTGGTGGTGGTGGTGGTGGTGGTGGTGGTGGTGGTGGTGGTGGTGGTGCAGATAGTCTGGTATTAATATTAAGTAATATTAAAAATTACCTTTATTTTGTCGCTTTCCTGGATTAAGAATGAGATGTTCATTTATATGTAAGTAAAAACATCTTTTTGATTTTGAATATGATAAAAACAGCAATAATGACGATAACAAGAAGTTGAAGTATATCATCCTATATCAGCTTCTTTAATTCAAAATATATTTGTAATCTCTTGAAGCATATACATTTTAGCATATTGAGATGCAGCTATGCGGCTCCATTATCTGATCAAACAACCAACTGACTGGCCAGGGAAGAGATAACCATACAGGATAGTGCTCTCACCCTGCATAAACACTAGAGGTGTTATCGTAAGATAATGGGATTGTTCTGGAAGTTTCTATTCTTCCTGCCTCCAGAACATTCTGGAATGTTGTGGAAAATTCCAGTGGCTGTATAAGCCAGCATGTTTGTGAGTCAGTTAATGAGTGGTGAGTGCATTTCTGGTACAACAAAGGTGCTGTTCTCCAAGTGAGTTTTTGATGACTGTTAAGACATGCAGTGAGTGCTGCCACTCTAAGAGATTAGAAATGTCTTGTGTTCAACTCCTCAACCCCAGTGGATCAACCATCTAAGAAGAGGCTATGTTGTATATATTTCATTAATTTGTTATGTCACAAAGAAAGTGAAGTGATAATGAAAATTTGAACTAGATCACATTAGCAAAGTCAGAGAACTTAGTGAGGTGTCAGTGAAAACTGGAGAAAGTCACAATACTGTGTATGAAACCTTTTGTTTTAGGGCTAAGATATTAATTTATGGGTTTCTTTTCTTGGAGACAATCTCAGATCTTTTACAAAGGGAGAAACACTCCAGGCTTTTATATGTCATGCTCAAACTAAGCTTGTTAAACCTTGGTTTTTCAGGCCAGTTTTGATTTGTGGATTGTTTTCAGTGGTACCTGGAAGTTCAACTCTTAGAAAACAGATTGGTCTTTAATAAGCATTGATTTGTGAGTCTCTAATACCTACATGCTAGACAATTCTAAACAAAAGATTTATGAATTTGTTACTAGAAATTTTCTTCATCTTTTTCAGGCCCTGGTATTGATTATTTCAATGATAAGGAAATGCTCTTGACACTTGAGGATCGCTTATGTAATAGTTCTTATGTCCAGCCAGGAAGTGTAACTTTCTGGTACTCTAAGTACCTAAATTGGCTTAATGAGAAATGTAAGTATCTTTACCGAGACATCCAAAGTAACATAAGTATAAATATGATAATCATTTTCTTCACATTCATTTAAATAAAATAAATTATCAAGAGTAAATATTTGTAAATAAATGATTTATAATATAAAGTCAACATAATCTGTTTATCTATTGCTAAAATCATCAAACATTTTGAAAATGTTATAAAGAAATAAGGATATTATGGGTAGTTTGTGAAGTTGATGGCAAATAATGGTGTCATAATTTTTATTTCATATATGGGATAAACAAATATTTTTAAAATATATGACTTAAGCATAACGTTTGATTAGGAAGTGTTTCTCAGATGCTTTCCACAGGTTTTTCTATGTGCTATGTAATATAAAAAACTGCACATGAATTCGGTAATTTGTTTTGATTACCAGTTCTACTGATAATTAAATTAACATTGACCTTGCAAACTAACATTAGTGATGGTGATGATGACGATGACAATATTGTGTTTAAACCTAAATGCAACTTTCAAACATTGTCAATGTATGGTTACAAAAAGTTATATATTGCAAAGAATAAATGATAAGAAGAAAACAGTACTGCCTTAATATACAACAAATTGTAATTATTTTTTAATAGAATCTTTTGATTGCATACAAGATGTTGTTAGGTTTTAAAACTCCAAAAGAGCAGTTGCACCTACTTATAATTTTGATAGCATTTGACACCAATTGTTGATATAACACCTAATTACAGATGGATGGATCTTATATAATATGGACTTCATGTTATGGTCATTGAGATGTAGATTCATTTTGGACCCAGTATTCTGTTATGGATGTATATCAGCACTTGGTTTAGGTTTGTGATGTTTTTTCAGACTAAAGTCTCTATGCACATATAATGATAATGTTGTAAACCTTTGGTCTGTTTTGTAAGCCTCCCTAAGTAATTCTAACCCTCTTGTACTGAACATAATTTGGCATACATTTATTTTGAGGCTCCAGGAACCTCTGCATAAGGGTATTGTTATAACCACCTTAAACTACTATCAAGTATGAAATATGTGATTAGACAATAATAAATTATTTTTAGAGCATTTGCATCACAATCTTTGCAATTTCTCCATCAGATGCAAGCCTTCATAAAGTCTTTACATATATAAAGTGGTTAATCCACAAAGGAAATTTATGAACTTGAACACTTAAGTACTTATACGAATCAGCTATCTGAATTATTTTAGCAATAAGTTCAATTTGAAACAGATATATTTCTTTATATATTTTTTTTTTCATCCAAATGAATATTATTATTTTTTACAGGAATAAACTGAAACTTTATGAATTTAAAATAGGTGTTTGTTCTTTAAGACTCATTTGTGCTACTGACTGAAAGATATGATAATTTTTTTATGTAGTGAATAACAGTAGTATCATTTGCATAGTTTACAATTTTCTGAGGGATGCATACCATTTATATAAAGAATAAAACTTGAAGTGCAATGGAAATAAACACAAAGATATGTATTATAAACAAAGGATCACTTTTTAGATTCAGAATCGTCAAGGAAACATACACCCACACCAGATAGAGCATTTACTTTTAAAAGCAATAAAACATTTTTTCCAATTTAAGTTGATAATTATCGCATTTTAATTTTTATTTAAAGTACTACTTAAATGTAATTTATCTGTATGAAAGTAATAAATAAGTTATAGTAAAACTAATGATGTTTTTAACTTTAATAAGAGGAATTTCACTGATGAAATTATTCCAATCCTCCTGTGATCATGTTGCTATATTTGAATGCCAAAATTATTAAATAGATGGAGGTAATAAATGGGAGAAACAAAAGAAGTTTGCATTGGCAAAAGGTAAAGGGGCGATGGCAGCAATTAGAAGCTGCAAACATAAAGTACCTAATATAAATATTAAATGGCTGGAAAAAGTTTACGAGATGGTTGTGGAGGCAAAAATGATGTATGGTATAGAAATATGGGGATTAGATAGAGGATGTGAATGTATAGATGTGGTGCACAGGATGTTTTGTAGAGAAATACTAGGGCTACCGAAGACAATTAGAGATGGGCAGGGTGTCAACTAAGGGGAAGATAATGGAAAGAGCTTTGAAATTTTGGTTCAAATTTTAAATCTAGGAAGAAGTAATGTGTTAAGACAATGTATTGAATACCAAGAGAATAGCTGATGGATGGGTAAGTAAATTACGGAATATTTTGGAGAAAAATGGGTTAGGAGATATATGGAGAAGGAGAGAAAATAACGTAAAACATTTTTGGAAAAAGGCAAGGAAAAGACTGGAAGATATAGAAATACAAAACATGTTCAGTGAGATTGCCGAAAAGAGCTCATTAGTTTGTTATAGGCCAATGAAAAATACATGGGGTAGGGAAAAATATTTAGACATAGTAAATAAAGAAGAGAGAGAATCTATTGCATGGTTAAGAACCGGAGCATGGAGGCTAAAAGGGCTAAGACAGGGTATTCCTCAGAACCAATGTCCGATATGTGGTGGTAATGAAGACATTGAACACATAGTATTTAAGTGCCAAGGAACAGAAAATTGGAGAAAAGAATTTTTTAATAAGAAGTGGTTGAAGGGGGATAGAAATACACTTATAATTGAAATGATATGTATATGACGCTAGAGGCATTGGACAGTTTTTGTGTAAAGTAAAAAATAAATGGCTTTGGACAGTGGAAAGAGAAAAGTAAGAGGTAGTGCATCTTACTTTGAATGGAAAACTATAGTGAATGTGTGATGGTTAAGTAATCAATAAATGAAAAGTGAAAAAAAAAGTGGAAATGGGACATGGAAAAAAAAAAAAAACTGGAAAAAAGAGCTAGATAATTTAGTGACAAGAATTTGTAAAATGTAAATAAACTGTAGTGATTGTCTACTGAATAAGTGACCAGGGTCAAAATGCAGTAGACAATCAAATTTGTAAAACTCTTAGCACAACTATCTGAAGACATATGAGAAAATTTCAGTTCTTGGTCTGAATCTGGTAAACAGGATACAGACAACTTTAACTGTTTGTAAACAAGTAATTTTATTTAGATCTTGGGTAAGATTTGTAATAAAGTAGCTAAGCTTATGAAATAGGCAGACCACTGCACATAAAATACCTTATTTTTGTATATTAAATGTACCTTTTTTGGTTTTTTTTGTTTTTATTGAGACAGAAATTGTGTATGACTAATCTAATGTAAAATTCTTTCAAGAGATAAGAAAGTAAATAACCTTTGGTGATGTTTTAGCGTTATAAATTTTCCAACTCAGAAATGATTATCTAAGTAAAATTGTTTAAACGTATATGTGTAAGCACAAGGAGGAGGGGAGGGAGGAAAAGGAGAAGATAATAATCAATGAAAATGGAATGACCTAGAAGCATGCATCTCACTAGAATTTTTCTTAATGGTAGTCCAAAATCATTATTCAAAAAATTGTCCTTATTTGGTTATTAAAATCCAATAAGTGCTACCATTATATTAAATAGTAATTAACAGTCAGGAATAATTAAATTACCACTATGTATTTAAGCCATAGTTAAATCACAGCAAAAATATGTTGTAATCTAGTAAAACCTAAAATCTTAATAAGAAAATATATAGTATTGTATCATAAAACACCTGAAAATAATGTTAAATTAATATAAAACTTGAAACTAGAAGCAGTATGCAATAAAGCTATGATAAACTATTCTGAATTACATTTGAGTGGAATAACCATTTTAATTGCCACATTACTTGCATATGACATGCTTCGTAGACATCCTATGAAAGTAAAATTTGAATGAGGCAATTTAAATGTTTGATCCACATGTTAATGAGAATATATTTTTGATTAATTTTGTACTTCTATTTGCCCTTAGTTTTCTCTCCATCATTTTTTGTTCTTTCGTAAAACTCCAAGTTGAACTCAAGGATACAAAGTGGACTTATTGATAACTTCATCAATAAATATGTGTTTATTTGTTTTTACCCTTTCATAGTGAAACCTTTACACCAATTTAGTGAAATATAATGTAGATGTTTCAGCTTGATTAAATACCAAACTGAGTGTCCAATGACATGTGTCTAGACAAATACACTGATCCAATTATTCCATTATTGGTGTTCTCCAGACCCTGCCAGTTGACTGAAACATTAAAGTATGCCAATCTATAAATAGCAAATTATGCTCAGCTTTAATATTTGTATTATTAACTGTAATAATAATAACAACAATAATAATAATAATAACAATAACAACAACAATAACCGTAATAACAACAATAATAATGATGATAATAATAATAAGAATAAGAAGAATGGTGATAATAATAACAATAACACCAATAATAATAATAATAATAATAATAATAATAATAATAATAATAATAATAATAATAATAATAATAATAATAATAATAATAATAATAATATCTGAAACTTATAAAAGAAACTAAAAAGTTAAAAAATTCACTTTCCACCCATGTACCTTCCAGAATTGGTGAAAATATTCAAAGTATATGGTATAACCCTAGCCCCAGTTAACAAGCATTGCTTAAAAAACATACTCAGGACCAACACAAAGGACAAAATTCTGGTGGGAAAAACTTTGGAAGTTTATGAAATTGGATCTCAAGATTGCAAGAAAGTACATATAGGGAGGACAAAGGAACATCGACACAAGGTTTAAAGAACACATGAGAAATGTGAAATATAATACAAA
This sequence comes from Deroplatys truncata, assembly GCA_030765065.1. Lineage (NCBI taxonomy): Eukaryota > Metazoa > Arthropoda > Insecta > Mantodea > Mantidae > Deroplatys > Deroplatys truncata. The sequence continues at coordinate 681,437,510 of CM060990.1, forward strand.
TGGAGAAAGCAGTTGCAGAGCATTTTTGATCCACAGATCATCAGTTGAAAGAGGAACCAAAGCTCTTAAAGGCCCTTAGAAAACCAACAGAACTCTCCATTTGAGAAATATTATTCATACATAAGAATAAGCACAATATATTAAATTTTGATGTCCCCATAGCTAATTTTACAGTATGTCCACCCAGAAAATGCCATCTGCAAGTCACACAAGGAAGCTCAGCAGTGAATCTAGTCTTCAAAACATGCCCTAGTAACTTCTGCTGTAGAAAGTCATGCTAGAGCACTAAAACTCTCAATTTGTGTGTATAAATGCTCATAAAATAGACCCATCTACCAAAATAATATTTGTGGCTGTAGACTAGCTGTAGTATTAGTGCCACATCTGTGATAGAAATTAATTTCAAGACTAACTTTACTTAAGCTAAAACCATCCTAATTTTTCCTGTTTTTAGAATATATTGGCAATAAAATTTGTGTAAGGATATGAGAAAACTTCCAAGTTGAATCTTGACCCAGGCGGAGCTCAGAAGATTCAACTTGGAAGTTTTCTCATATCCTCCGTATTCACCAGAGCTTGCCCCAAGTGATTTTCACATGTTCCTCCAACTCAAAAGTAAGCACTTTTAACACCGATGATGAAGTCAAATCAGTGAACAGCTGGTTGCGAGCACAGGACCCAACCTGGTACACTGGCTTGGAAGAACTTGTGTCACGTTCCCAAAAATGCTTGGAAAAACATGTTGACTATGTAGAAAAGTAACAGAAGGATTGTACAATATAAATAAAATTAATTCAACATGATCAATTGTGTGTAATGTTTTTTATAAAATAGGGAAACTTACTTATTGGACGCCCTTTATATATATGATATATGATAGTGAAGATGATGATAAAAGCTATGGTTAAGGGCAGTAATAATGATTTTAGTATAATTAAACATAGTTAATTTATTCAAAAATAGCTATACACATTGACTGTACAAGCAATTGAAAACTGAATAAAATGAATCACCTTCATAATAACTATGAAAGAAAAAGAAAGGTCACAGAAATAGGTAGAAACCCCTCTCATGCATATAAAGCTGTCCTTCAAATTGAGGCAAACTAATCTATCATGTTCCTCCCATCTTTCTAGGGAAGAATGCCAGAAGCTTAAGAAAGGGAGAGGCACATAGAGCTGTTATTCTTTGGATGATTCTATGCAAATATATGTGTAGTGACAAGATTTAGGTGTACATAGAAAAATGTAGCATTATGTGAATAAAAGTTATTTTCTACCTTAATTTTATTTATTTTCTTTCCATAATACAGATCCACAAGCAAATCCAGAAAATATTGATGAGCTTACTGGATATTTATTTGAATTCCTTTTCTTGACAACTGAAGGACTTCAAATGATTCCCACTATGAGGTTTAGTGGCTTCCCTCTGTCAGACTTTAATATCACGGTAACTCAGCTCAAATTCATTTTTGATAGTGTGATAGTAGCTAGTTCCACTAACATAAAATAAATAAGTGATTGCATTATGTAAATTTTTAAGTGAGTCTTTTGTTTATTAAACAAAATTATTGTTGGAAAGGTAGAATCATACTGAAAAATCTGGCTATGGCATTGAATTTTTCAGTCTGATTCCACTTTTCCAACCTTGACCTACATACACATAGCTTGTGTGAAAAACAATTAACTACCATTGATTGGCCTAAAATTATTGTAGTTATTTAGATTTAACTAAGTTACCTTCAGAAATGTAGAATTCCTTCAAAATTGTGCCAGTTTTGAATTGCATGGTATGGTTTTGTTTGTTGGTGTGACATTATTGCATATTCGTTTCAGTATCCATAAACATTCCGAATGTTGCTTCAGTCTGAATTTCTCACATTTCTTAATTGTGTGTCTAGCCATGGAGCAGTTTACTAGTGCAACGTGTGCTAGTTGCGTAAAGTTATGCAGCAACTGTCAGATGTCTTTGCACGATTCTACGTCATAATGTAGCACCGAATGAATCAACAGTTTGTAGACTTATAGTAAACTTCAGTGAAATGAGTTCAACAGCAAGCATTAAAAGTCGTGGCCAATCTGAGCAAAGCATTGAGGTGGTTTGTGACTGCGTGGCTAACAGTCCAATGAAGTCGGTTCTTCACTGTTCCCAAGAATTCGGCACAGGATATTCTCAATTATGGTAATTCTCTGGTATCATCTCCTTTACCACTCTTACAAAATTCAGTTAATGCAGCAGTTGAGAGTTGTCAATCATGAGAAGAAGCAAAATTTTGTTTACTGGTCTCTGAGAAGATCACACAAGGGCAAGGCTTACCGAGGAACATCATCTTTAGTGATGAGGTGCTTTTCCACTTAAATGTATTTGCAATAAAGAGAACTGCCTTATCCGTGGGTCAGAAAATCCTTTGACGGTTCAAGAAAGGGAAATGCATGCACACAAGTGACGGTTCGGTCTGGCTTTTGGGTACGTGGCATCATCAGCCCTTATGTTTTGAAGAAGAGACAGGACAAGCTGTGACAGTTAATGAAACTGATACTGTACAATGATAAGAGATGTTTTGTGGTTTCATTTCAATGGAATGGACATTCACGAATTGTGGTTTCAGCAGGATGGTGCCACCTGTCACACTTCCTGTGAAACATTTGAGTTGCTTCATGGGCAGTTTATGGATGACCTCATCTTGCATAATGGTAACCACCAATGACCACCAATATCATGTGACTTAACCCCTTGCAATTTTTTTCTTTGGAGTTACCTTAAATCATTGGGTATGTCAATAAACCCTGAAACATCTAAGAGTTAAAAGAGGAAATTCAATCAGTAGAGGAGGTCATATGCCCAACATCATTTTTCATACCTGAAATGGAAAGGTGTGATGAACATATTTATGTATTTTGTTACTGTTTTTTGAAAAAATAAAGTTAATAATTTGTTATATCAAAATTGGCACACTTTTTGAAGGACCCTATACAGAGGGTTGCCCCACTTAAGCTTGGACGAACCTGAATCGCCTTCCCACTCTGTCATTGGTCAAAATGCTTATGTTTATTATTGCATCAGCTCACTGTGAGTGCCAGCTGTCTGCTGGGCCAGTCTGAGGGAAAGTTTACTTGTAATGGCTTCAACAATCGCTGATTTGTGGCAGGGGTACATTGTTGGGCTTTCCGATGCCGGTTACAGCCTTTAAATCATAGTGGAAAGGTGCAAACAAAAAGGTCTTACCATAAGTAAGTCGTGTGTGGGGTGTATAACACAACAGCATAAAAATAGATTCCCACCTGAGGCTCAGTGTGCAAAAAAACTAGCAAGAAAAATGCCACAACCAACAGCTAAAGCAGTAGTAGCCAAGGTGAGTGCAACAGTGACTCAAGAAAACCTATCAACCCAAAGAAGCATTTCCATCCACATTGGAATACCCAAAGGGACTGTCTATCAGATAATACCCAACAATTTGGGTCTAGAATGGTGCTATAAAGCACGTGGATACGTCTTGAAAGAGCGGCACATCAGAGAACACTTCACCAATGCAAGAAAACTCTATGAACACAACCTGGCAGGTGAAAGTGGCAATGGGTGGTTTCTTTAGATGAAGCATGGGTTTATCTAGGTGACACAATAAAACCCTGAGCCATTTATTACCATCAAGTGGGCCAGAAGAGGCGCTCCAACTTTATTAGGGAGAACAAGGATAAGTTTTCCAAGGGATTCATGGTGATTGCAGGTTATTGCTCTCTGGGGAAACTCGGCATTCACAGTTGCCAACAATGTAAAAATTAATGCAGCTACTATAAAAGGAATGTTATGGACCCAATTTTTGATGAAGAGATTCCTCGGTTATATGGTGAGGATGCACCAAATGTTTGTATCCACATGGATAAAGCATCCCGTCACGCTTCTCGGTCTTCCCAGCATTACTACCACTGGAAAGCTATCGAAACAGGTGTCAATGTGATACCATTTAAAAGGATCCCTGTGAAGTCACCAGATGCCTTGCCAATGCATTTTTGCGGATTTGGTCTGCTGAAACAGTGCCTTGCTTCTCGGCATCCCACCTCAATTGAAAGACTCTGGAAAGCCTGCCAGGAGGAGTGGGCTAACATTCCCCTTCCTGCTCTTAGATGCAGCTTTCTTCAATGGAAATTGTGCTGCAGAGCCATAATTAAAGCCCATGGAAATCACATTGAATACAAATGGTGGTGGTGAAACGGAATCTTGCCATGAAAAAACATAAGCAAAAATGTCCAAGCTTAAGTAGGGCAACCCTCCATAGATTTCTCAGACATCCAACTTATTGTAATACACAGATTCTCATGTCACAGTAATATTTACTAGCTTCAGTAAAAGAATTTTGAGAGAAGTATAAGTAAAATATTGCTTATTTTATATTCTTCTTTATTTATATATAATGTTTCTTTCAGTCTTCCATCATCTCTTTCCAAAATAAAAGACTAAATGACACTGTTGAACAGGCAAATGCCATGGCAGCCTTGTTTGAAATAATAGATGAAGTAGCACCACAAGGTGAAGTATGGCTGCACTCTGAAGAATACATTTCATGGGACACCAATCAGGTATGTTTGCTATGTATAAAGAGTGTTCAATGCATTTTTATCAATTTTCTCTTAATTCTAAAATACACTGTAATGGATAGTTTGCTTTGCATGAATGCAAGCATTAAGCAATTGTGATTAAAAAAAAAATACAGAACATTGCTAGCTTATTACATATCTATGGCATGACATTACCTGCTTTGAGAATATGGAGAACCTCTTAATAAGCATAAACTTTATGGCTACTCTTGCAAAATCTTCTGTCTCTGAAAAGCATCGTTTTGAGGCACTAAAATATCTTCACACAAAGTAAGCAAAGTTAAATTTTTTCTGATGTTGTAAACAGTACAAAACTTATAGCAGCAGTGGGAGCTGTAGCTCCAAACATCGAATAGATTTTATTCAGAAATAAATGAAGTTACCATTACTCACATCTGATATCATAGTGCCACATCATTCAACTGAAGTCTCCTTCAGTAAGTGTCATTAAAGCAAACAGCTTGCAATAATATTGTATGGAAAAATTAATGATAACATTTCAGACGTTTGCAATAGCTGTTTCATTATTCGTTCTGTGGTTGTATTTTTTATAGTCAACTTTAAAATACATTCTATAAAGTTGTATTTCAGTGGTGTGCTTTGTGCTACAAGAAAGTGAATCCTTGTAGTGTTTTTGAGTGTGCTAAAACTAGCAATAAGTATAGGAATCTGGAAAATTGCAGCTTTTGTAGCAAGGAGCTGTACAGTGCATTACAAGACGGGTATTAAGTACAAGACCTAATTCTTAAATCAATTATGGTGATACATGGAGTTCATTTCCAGAAAGAGGACTTTAACCAATCAAATGTATTGTGAAATTATGCTTCCTCCTATGAAGAGCATTTCAGTAATCAAGATTAAACCAAGTCATGGTATCTGTTTAAGAATTTGATCACAATGGAAAATCTTCACCGGAAATAGAAATGGAATGATCGTTTTCTAGGAAAACCTTAATTTCAGCAGTTGTTGGAAGGCTAGTATTAGTACCACTGACTCTGCTCACCTGCAGTGCGAGGTTCCTGAAGCTCAGAATATTGTCTGTTGGGTTAAAAAGTGATGAAACTGTGTGATAAGAGTTAGTATACAAAACTTAATAGATATGTATAATAATGATAATTATAATCAGTTTAAAAAAAATAATAATAATAACAACTGCCACCAGGAGAAACTTCATTTAATCATTGCTCATCATGATAAAAGAGATAATTTGATCATCAGCATGTAAAGTCTAATTTCTTGCTAAGTAATAGCCAGTAATGAAAATCTGATCCCCCACCAAGATCAGCCTCCAAAAATTTGAGCAAAACTGGCAACCCTATAGTTCCAACCTCCCCTTTGTACTCCCCATGACTTTGTATGGTTTTTATTTCAGAGTTATGTTGTTTTAAAATGCAAATGGTTAAAATATATATTTTAGTTATGAAGCAACCATAAAATTGGATAATTACATGAAAAGAAAAGTACCCTCTAAGGTTCAATTTAAATAATGTGAGCAACCACTGGCAAGATAACTAACAGATTTAACAAGCTAATCAAGAGGCAGTTAGTGTGCAGGCCTCATTAGTTGATATTTTTAATTTTCCTTTCTTTGTTTCTTTCTACTTTACCATTTTGAATGTTAAATAAATGTGTTAGCTGTGTTATTATAACATACTACAGACTGAAGCAGAAATTATTTAAATTATTTCTGGGCAATAATTACTACTTAAAGTATACATTAAAACAAATAGTTGGTTGTAACTCAATCCTCCAATCATTAAATCAACAAAGAGCCTATGAATACTGTTCAACTCTAAATGGTGGTCGCTAACCTTGGCGCTCGTTGCCATCTGCCGCTATCATAGAAAGGCACGGATGAAACCATACAACATTTTTAAAACTAATTTTAAAGGCTTTTTTACCAACTTTATGAAAGGAGATGCTGAAACTGGCCACCGTCGTTGTCCATACATTTTTGGCACCTCTTTAGGAAACTATCCATCACTCGCTGTAGGTCACATTGAGAAATGTTGGCAATTTCCTGGTAGATATTTTGTTTTAATTCTTCCAGGGTGTGTGGGTTTTTCTTGTATACTTTATGTTTTAAGTTACCCAGAGATAGAAATCGCAGCGGGTTATGTTAGGGGACTGAGAGGGCCTCAAATCTCTACTAATAACTCTGTCCTCAAACACACGTACATAAAGTTGTTAAGTGAAGCCTTTAAAAGTAGTTTTAAAAATTTTGTATGGTTTCATTTGCGCTTTTCTATGATAGCAGCAGACGGCAACGAGCACCGAGGACACTGACAGGAAAAACACTGCGCAGCCGGTTCGTAGTCTTTTGGCTCTCCCTGTACTAATAAATAATAAAATTAATATAATAATTAACTAAATGATTCAATATTATTCCTGAAGGAGTCTTAAGTTTGTTTCAGAATCTGTAAGGATCTGTTTTGCCAAACATGAAATATTTACTAACTAAAATATCTGTTTCATTTTATATATATGAATCAAAACCATGTATGTCCATGATGTTGGTGGAAATCAACTTGTGTCCAAGATTTTTGAAAGTTTGAAGTCTGATACTGGACTTGGATACAATTTTGTATTTTTTCCATAGGCATAGCTTAGCTTATGAGTAAGTATAAACACATTACAATTTTCAGCTGTTTAATTGTGACACTTTGTTTGCATGTTTTTCTTGTCTCCTCAAAGTTTTTGATTTGTGGACATTACACATTTTGATTATGTGCTCCTCATTTTATGAGGTGAATAAACTTATTATTATTATTATTATTATTATTATTATTATTATTATTATTATTATTATTATTATTATTATTATTATTATTATCACCATCATTGTCAACATCATGAACATCATCACATGTGCAAAAATCCTATCATGCATTATTCTGATGACTGGCCCTTTTTTACTCTGAATAGCAAGCTTGCCATCCCTCAGGGCTCTAGTTTAGCAACCATTCTTTTTGTGTTATTTGCCAATAATATGTTTGCCTTAGAAAGTTTTAAAATCTATCAATACTCAGATGATACTAATGCCCTTATTGCAACTAATAACTACCAGCAGCTGAATGACTATGTTGAATGTGAACTTCAATGAATGGAGAAGTTACGTGAAGATAATTCTCTTGTTCTTAACACTTCTAAAAGCAGCGTGCTCATCTTCTATGCTCATAAGCCAAACTCATCAGTACCTGCTTTAAATGTGAGAAAGTCTTCTAAATTTCTTGGTATTGGTATTGACAGTAATTTAAATTGGAAATCTCATTTAGAATATGTTGCTCCCAAGATTTCTTCAAGGATCTTTCTTTCAGGGTGTCTTATGCAAGTTGCGTCCACTAATATATTTTTGCAATACATCTTGTCTATATTCAACCGAACCTTTCATACAAAATACTTTTTTGGGGTAAATTACCTGCAATAAATTGTATGTTTATACTGTAACAGCATGTACTTCTCTGTATAGCAGGTAAACCTTTAAGAAAGGATTGTCAAACACTTTTCATAGATTTCAAATTATATCTAACTATATACTTCTATATCTAACAGAAAGTGAACTTTTAACTAGCAAAAGTGTGGTTTGTATGTTGGCTTCATTGTACATCTATTTATCATATAAGTTTAAGACTGGAAATAATGCAAATTTGTCAAAAGTAGTCAAAGAGTTTCTAATTAAAGGTGCTATTACCCTATACATGAACATTTGAATGATAATATACAATGTTTTTATTTAATGGTACCCAAAATTGTATGATTTTATTGTAGCTTTTGACGTACCTCCACTATTGTGTATTTTATGAGGTGAATAAAGTTATTAGTATAGTATAGTATAGTATTTATTGTGCTAAGAGTTTTACAAATTTGATTGTCTACTGCATTTTGACCCTGGTCACTTATTCAGTAGACAATCACTACAGTTTATTTACATTTTACAATCTCTTGTCACTAAATTATCTTGCTCTTTTTTTTCAGTTTTTTTTTTTTTTTTTTTTTTGTTTTTTTTTTCATGTCCCATTTCCACTTTTTTTTTTTTTCACTTTCCATTTATTGATTACTTAACCATCACACATTCACTATAGTTTTCCATTCAAAGTAAGATGCACTTCCTCTTACTTTTCTCTTTCCACTGTCCAAAGCCATTTATTTTTTACTTTACACAAAAACTGTCCAATGCTTCTAGCGTCCTTGCATATCATTTCAATTATAAGTGTATTTCTATCCCCCTTCAACCACTTCTTATTAAAAAATTCTTTTCTCCAATTTTCTGTTTCTTGGCACTTAAATAGTATGTGTTCAATGTCTTCATTACCACCACATATCGGACATTGGTTCTGAGGAATACCCTGTCTTAGCCCTTTTAGCCTCCATGCTCCGGTTCTTAACCATGCAATAGATTCTCTCTCTTCTTTATTTACTATGTCTATATATTTTTCCCTACCCCATGTATTTTTCATTGGCCTATAATAAACTAATGAGCTCTTTTCGGCAATCTCACTGAACATGATTTGTATTTCTATATCTTCCAGTCTTTTCCTTGCCTTTTTCCAAAAATGTTTTACGTTATTTTCTCTCCTCCATATATCTCCTAACCCATTTTTCTCCAAAATATTCCGTAATTTACTTACCCATCTATCATTCATTAAGCTCTTCTCTTGGTATTCAATACATAATAACTTTATTATAAGACAATGTATAATAAAGTTATTATGATGATGAAGATGAAGATTAACATCATCATTGTTGTTGTCACCATCACTTAAGAAATATTAGAGAACCTGAAAACAAATGTTATTGAAAATATTTATATTAAGAGAAATTTAAGAATACCAATTTTTTACACCAATTAGAGAACTTTAGTCCAGCTTTAACCCTCAAGGGTTAACATAAATTTTGTCATGTTATAGGCAACATCAGTCTCTCAGACCTTGTAATTTTTATTTTATTTTATCTGCGCATTTTCATTACAGTATTGAATTTACTTTTATATATAATGATATGTTTCATGTTTTTAATATAATAAAACAGTTTTTAAACAATAAATTACAATTAAGTAACAAAAATACTTATTAGAAAAGTATGAAGCTGGCGTGAAACCCTACTTTTACATTGATATATAATTTATTTCACATAACAATATAACATTGTGTTCAGTAGTGTCTTTTTTGTTCATAAATTTGCATTCTCACCAGGAAAAAAACTTACAATTTCATTACATATTCTTTGCACAACTTCTTAGAATACTCCAAGTAATTTAGTGTCCCACACTTGACGCAGCTTTATTCTGTATTTGGCTGGTTTATTCAGCATGAACATTCAAAACTGACACTTGTTGTAAAGCTAATTGAACCATCAGCTGACTACGGCATGACACATTTACATTCAGGTTCTCTTTCAACATTTTCATTCAAACTGAAATAAAAACATTGATATGCCACTTAACGGTGATTGTTTACTAAGAGAGTGAACTTATTACTTGTATTATATTAGAAAACAATGACGACTTTTTTGTAAAATAAGAGATCAGAGGTATGCAAAATATACTTACATTAATAGTAACACCGGTCTAAGAAGCCTTCCTGATAAATTTGTAACAATGGGTAGCAACAATTACAAAGCCACATTTTCACATCAAACACAAACGTTCATGTGATACGTAGCTCGGTGTTCAAGGCTATGACATAATAAGCATAGGCAATATCACAGAAAAATAGAATGCCATGGTCTGAGAGACCGATGTTACCACATAAGGGGTAATAAAAGATTAATCTAAGCTCAAATATAGAAACTACAAAAGCTTGTATGTTTCACTGGAGAAAATAATTCCTTTCACCCCTACGTATACAATTACCAGCAGATTTTTTCTTCCTATAGCAGAAAGCATATACCAGGTTTTGTGTAAAAACCTTTCAACTCAATACTTTAGCTTTTACAAGCATAAATAAATGTACTCTTGTGCAAATACACGAACACTACTTTACATTCCTCAGGAACTAAGTTGTCTAGTTCATTATGAAAACTCTTATGCCATTGAGGATTAATATTTAGTTGTGTATCCTAATTGAAGTAATGAGATTTCTATTTCTATTTTCCTGTTTATACTCATGCTACATTCAAGAAAAAATTCAGAAAACATTGCAGTAGCTTCACTGCTTATGCTCACAACAATAAAACTAAGTAAGCTGTTATTTTAATACAGCCACCCAGCTCTCTTGTTTCCATTTCTGTTTCAGAATGTACGGAATGGCATGGTGAGGAACCTCCAATTGGCCGTTTGTGGAGTCGGAATAATCAGTGGACTGCTGTTTTTGAACCTTCGCATATCCATCTTTGTGATGTCATGTGTCATATGCACAATTGTGGGTCTCCTGGGCTCCTTGTACTGGATGGATATACATTTGGAAATTGCCTCATCATTGGTTGTGTTGATCTGTGGCAGCTTATCGGTAGACTATGCTACCCATGTGGGCATCAGATATTCTCAGCTTCATGGAAGTCGAGAAGGTTTATTGATTCACTTTTTTAATGGAAGAATGTAAACAGTGATCTATTAACCAGTTTAAGAATTGAGTGAGTCAGGATTATTAACACTTTACGTGATTTACTTGAACTTATTTCGTACATGTTTGGAAAGCGAAGTTACTTCTGAAACAAAAAATGTATAAAATAAATTAAAGTAAGTGATAAAGTATTAATAATACAGAGCAAGATGACTCCACGATGACTAATGCGCAAGGCTTGCATTTGGGAGGTCCTGGGTTCGATTCTCAGGGCCGGCCACTTTGACCATGGGTTTTTCATAGTTTTCCCTGGTTGGCAAGGCAAATGCAAGGGTGATTTCTCTTTCCCAAGAATTTCCTTTTCCTCATTTCCCATTATTTCTCTTCCCCTTTCATATTTCAGGTAAGCTTAGGGTCTGTGCAGTGTCGGTTGGTGTCAGACACATAACGTAGATGCTTGCTCATTGGAAAATTCTTCTCAGCCCTACAAAATGGCTGCCTTTCCCTGGTTTCACCAGATGGAAGCCCTTTCAAAACAGCCCACAGATGTGACCGGGTCATCAAGCTTGGAATCGTTAGGGTCCTCCACATGTCTCTGTTGGCCAGTCTGCCTGCAGCCCCTTCACCTCATGCATTCCTCCTGAGGATGGTAAGCACATTGGGTTGAGGTACAAGGTCACTTCTCCATTCCCTAGTCACAGTTATAGCCGGTGTTGATAATATAGGCTCACTCAATTCTCAGAAAGGCTTAATGAATGTTTGAAATACTACCGTATTTGCCTTGTAACACTTTCTGAAGCTTTTTGAAGCATACTGCATGATAGCCTTGTAGTAGTTGTGCAGCATTTTATTACATAATGTAGTTTAACTGTTACTTATTATTTTAATAACTTTAATTATTACTTTGGTTTCTTAAGCTATTTTTGAAAAGCTTTTAAGCTTATACTATTATTCTTTAAAATATATACTTATATTTTTTTTAAAACAAAGGAATATATATATATATATACCACCCTCCTGCATGAAAAATGAAACATGAAAAGCAATTTCAAGCAGGGATGCCCAACAACATTGCATTCAGTGTTACTATTAAAGGATTCTGGCTTCAGTTTCCAGACCCTGCAGCTAAAACTGGCAGATAATTTTTGGATATGGCCTTCTTCAAAATAGCTTCTTTCGGAGAAATTTCAAGGGGGTTTGAGACTTTCCTAGTTGTTTTCTTTGTCTATCATGTCCCTTAGTTGTCACCCTCAGTCAACAGAAATTTATTTAAATAAATGCTTTATATACATAGTATAATCCTTCAACAATCATTTTGTGTAATTCTCCTTTTACAGAGCGGGCAATTGGAGCAAACAGAGATATGGGTGCAGCCATCCTTTATGGGGGATTTAGCACCTTCCTGGCATTTGTGTTTCTCTGGAGGAGTAAATCATACCTCTTCAGGACTTTTTGTTTTGTATGTTATCATTAATGTGTTTGGTAATAATTATGTGCCTGCATTGAGATATGAGCAAATAAAGTTTGCACTTGCATGTTCAGGGAATGAAAAATTTAGTTGGAAATCTTATTTTTGACTTAAATATATTAAACTTAATTCCACTCAAATGTAACATAGAACAAGAAAGGCAACACTGTCTCAATTACACTTCTTTACACGGTTGTTATTATTATTATTATTATTATTATTATTATTATTATTATTATTATTATTATTATTATTATTATTATTATTATTGAGTCTTTTATTATCAAGATTTGAAAATACTTAATGCAATCAGATTATGACTCACTGAATGAAAAATAAAGCTTCTATTTCATTGAATTTAAACCATTTCTAATTAATTATAATTAGGAAACACATTGCACAAATAGAGATTCAGATGATCAGCAACAGCATTTATTTAGCCTAAAGAGTCTTTTTTTGTTGTTGTTTGTTCCATTTATACACTGCCTTTAACACCTAAGTCATATCTGTGGCTTTGCCTTTGGAACAATTGCTCATAGCAATGATATTCATTCGTTTACTGCTTGTGTTTATCCTTGGGTTGTCTTTAAATTCATACACACTCTCTTTCATACTTCCAGACTCTAGGACAGAGAATAATTCTAGATAAAGAAAAATTCCCACCCTCCAGTCAGGAATCAAAACTTAGACTTCTGGATTTGGACGCTAGCATGCTAATCACAAACTACAGAGGCAGTACTTAAAGATTTGTGAACTTTTAACTTTGGCTTTTTCCCTTTGTTTTGGTCTATGCTTTTACTTTCAGCAGCACCTGTACTTTTTTTGTTTGTTTTTTAGCAAAGTTTCTTTCAGCTCTCTTTTATTTTTTTTATCACTAATGCTCTATACTGTTATTGTATTTTTAGCATAGAAAAGATGAGATGCATTGGATTAAACATTATTAGGTACATTCAGTTACTTCTTCACATAGTTTCCATCATTAATGATAAACTTGTCATTATGGGGCATCAAAGTTTGTATTCTTTCATTGCAAAACATTTCTGTCAGTCATTAAAAGCCATACCTGTCTCTAATGTTTCTCTGAGATCTCCATTTTTATGAAAGTTGTAACCATCCCGAAACTTCTTAAAATGAAGAAACACATGCAAATCACTTGGTGCCAAATCAAGGCTGAAAGACAAATCCTCAGTATTTAAGTGTTTGTTTGAGAATCCAATCCAAAGCCCTGACCAAGCAGCTGCATTTCAGTGGCAAGCATTTTGATAAAGATCTAAAAGAAGTAGGTAATACAGACAATGGTTTCATTTTGAGATGCATCATTCTATAGTGAAGGGATACAAAAATTGGTATCCACTGTGATATCTATCTCAGTAATGATGGAAACTAAGCTGAGGATTATCTAGAATAAGCTACTCAGATTCAAATGACAGTAAAATATTTTGAAATGACTGTTATGTTTCTTATTAAAAATAAATGCAATATTTAGTTACAAATGAGCCTTGTATTCATATTTTTAATGAGATAGTAAACTCAGGACTTATGGAATAGAGTTCATTCAGCTACACTATTCACATTGGTTAACAGCCCATTGTATGAAAAGTATTAAGCATACAGTGAGTCTTAACTTCCTTTAATTTGGAACAAGCACATATTGTAAAGGGCTCAAACTGAACATATTTTAACTTGTTTTCTAGCTTCATTTACTACTGCAAAGAATCTATTAGCATTGCTTTGTTCTTCTGTTTGTGTGCAGGGAAAAATCTCTTGAGCTGCCATGGAATTTAAATTATAGTATGTAGGAATGTTAAGAAAGTTTGTCAAAACATCTATGTTTGGTTGAAATAATTGTGTAATAATTAAGAGGAGTGTATTTGGAGAATCTTATAAGCATCTAAGTATTTTTGGACTATTTCCCAAAATTTCCAGTAAACATCAGAGTACAAGATACAAAATGTTGCATGGAATTTAACACTATGTGCATTTATAATCTGTTTGTACTTGCTAGCCAGTATATGCACATTAAAACAAATGAGTACACCAGTTGTTGCTAACACACTTTATTTGTCACTTAGGTACTCAGTGTAGCACTTATGTTACTACTTAATTTTATTCCTAGAATCAAATTTATTGACTACCTCAACTTCGCTCTCTGTACCAGTTCTCATCTTTCTTTAACTTGTCACCTTTTTTAAAATCATAATTTTTGATTTACTTAAATTAATTATTACACTCCATTTCTTACAAAAATTATCTATTGCTTCAATCGTTTTATCTATTCGTACATGCACTATTGATTGAAAATGCTACCGTGCATAATGTGCCAAATTTAATGGGGGGGAAAGGTTTAAAAATTGAAAGTGGAGATACAATTACAACATGAAGAGTTAATCTGCCAAATGAGTAACAGGATGATGCCTTGAGGACAGTTAATCTGTCAAATGGGTAACCAGGATGGATACTTGAGGTTCTGGATAATTGTGCTTTAACTTTCTTTTGTTTTTTTCTACGGCATTTTCAAGTGGTACTTTTATACCTAGAAAGGTAACGTTTATTCAAGATGGAGTTTTACTTATATTGATTAGGATTGCATATTATTGCTTATGCTGGAATGCTTTAAATGTTTCTTTTTAAATTTTTCACCAGCTTTTCACTGCTGTGGTAGTTATGGGACTGTTCCATGGCCTAGTATTTCTACCAGTTATTCTAAGCCTCCTGGGACCCGAAAGAGGTAAAGCTCAGTATATTTCTGTTTTAGTGAATAAGGCAATCATAATTTATGCTTTGTTCCAAAACTTTATAAGCTATGTATATGTTGCAGCAAGTACAGAAATCCATAGCAAAAATGTGATTCCACTTGGTATACTGAGTGAAATACTGTATTTACTTCTTTTTCTCTGGACAGTTAATTAGCTGCAAAAAATTATAAAAATCACTTAATAGTGGAGTCAGCTTAAACACTCTTAATAGCTTTATTCACCTATTTATTCCACAGAACATGTATCTTGAGCTTGAGTTGACATCATCAGCTGCTTGTTGACTGCCAGAAAATTCTCAAGTCGTTTTGTTGATAGCCTGGAGTGGTCTGTTAATGAAGCTGAATAAGAGTTTGTCTACTTCTGGAAAATTGGACTTCATGATCTGGTTTTCAAATTAATTATGTGAATCTTCTCCCACTAGTTCTTTGGGTTTCTGAACTGACTTCAAACTTGATGTTGGTTCCTATTTCCTGGCTTTGAGTCCAGAAGTGTGAAGCAATGGCTGCTTCTTCAGTCTGTTTATATTTGATGCAATACCAGTTTTCCTTGAAGTCGGTGACTAGGTTCCTTTTGGTTTTTCTGGTGTATACGTTCGCATGATTTTTACATTGGATACAAAAGATTGCTGAGCTAGTGAATAAAATTTTCTTGATTTAATGAGGTTCTTAACACTCTATTTGTTATAAGGTGCTAGGATGATGTTGAAAATTTTTGAAATTTATGAGAGAGACCAGCATGGTATGTAAATTTTCTGAAGTTAGTCTTTTCTGCTATGTTTGATAGTGTTGTGATCTGTTTGATGCATTTTTGTTTTTTGAATTTCAGTATTTTCCTATCTACCATTTCTTGGCTGAATCCTTTGTGTTCTGCAGATTTAATGATATAATTATATTCCTTGTTATATTCATTTTTGTTAAGGGGGATGTTGATTAATCTATAAGTTATGGTATCAAAGCTACTTCTTTGTATGCCTTGGGGTTGTAACTGTGTGTTTTTATGGAATTATCTCTGTGCATGGGTTTTACGTGTATACAGTATTCGATCTTGTCTACAATTTTCATTAATTTGAGGTACAGGAAAGCTATGAAGTTGTTGGATGGTATTTCTCCTGTGAAGAACTAGAAGTATGACTGAAGATTAACATAAAAAAATTTGAAAACCAGGTCATCAACAAAATGGCTCCAGAATTGTTCTGGCAGTCAACAGGCAATTGATGATGTGATTTTAAGCTCATAATATATGTTCTGCAAAATAAATAGCGAGTGAAGCTATTAAGTGTTTTCAAGTTGAGTCCACTATTAAGTGTTTTTTATGAATTGCTTCACTGTATTTAATTCCAAAAAGAATTTTGACTAGCAACAAAGGGGTTTGTATGGGGATTTATCACGTTGTCATACTGTAATGTCTTGTAGTATCAAAGCATCATTAAAACTATGAATCAATTTTGCCTCTGCATCTTTTTTGTAAAACTAATGAGCTGCCCATAATTTGTTTTTGAAAGGTCAGCAGAATTATAATTTTCATGGTGTACTACATTTGGCAACATACTAACGCTGCCTGAGAGTTAAGAGTTTGGGTTTTGAGTAGATAATGGCATTTAGACTTTGCACTAAGGTAAAACCAGATGGTAAAAATGTTAGCTATGGAACCTTTCACAAGTTGGAACTACTTAATTATTTAATGTATGAAGAGTTTGCATGTAGCCTAGAGAAACAGCAAGAATTTGTGAAGCTAGATTTTTTAGGGGGATATCTCCAAGTTATCAGACCTTTCTGTCTGATAACTGTTCAGCACAGACACAGGAAGTATGATTAGTTGCTTATGTTGCACCAACATAGATGACAACAAAAATTATCCTAACATTTTTTATACAGAAAAACTGATTCTGCAGCTGTGAGAGTAAGATATAGAACTAAATAACAGCGAAATAGCTTGGATGCTTGTGGTTACTCTTTAAGCTGCTGTATAAACATGAACAGTTTATAAATTTTATGTGAGCAAAACTTCTTATCCTTACTTTAGTGTGAGCATCTCAATGATAGGGTTTTAAGCACAGATAGATTTATGAATGTGAATTATATCAGAACCTCAAATTCATGAGTAAGATAATGGTGACAGATAAAGCATGCTTTTTATTATTGATGTCTTCAGCTTTTGTAACAATCTTGTGATCAGATGAGAATACTCATGCCTAAAGGCAAATGGAAGACTGACCTGTCAAAGACTTTGTTAATGTTTTATTTATTTTTTTGTATAAGCAGTTAATATAAAAATTCATTTTTTACAGTGCACATTTCATGTAAATTTTTTGTTTGTTTATTCATGATTAAATAGTAGTGTGGATAAGTTTGAAATGTAAACACTTCACTCATGCTACTCCTCCCTCTGTTCTTAGTGAGG
Source organism: Deroplatys truncata (assembly GCA_030765065.1). NCBI lineage: Eukaryota > Metazoa > Arthropoda > Insecta > Mantodea > Mantidae > Deroplatys > Deroplatys truncata. Next base: position 681,455,226 of record CM060990.1, read on the forward strand.
AAAGTGGCTTGGATATTCCTTTGTTTACTTCATACATTCCTGATCTTGAAATCATGCCAGTCATGCTAAGGAGTGCAGACATTCACTTGCTTTGTACCTCAGTGCTACAATGCTTGAAAATATGGATTAGCAAATCATTTACTTTTTATAAAATGCTTGGAGATATATCACAGTTTATTAAGGAGTTTTGATGACTTCTGTTTGCAGTTTATAAGTGAGTACGTATGAGTTTGAAGATATATACATGCCCACCTTTTACATAAACAGAAGTCATAAAAAGAAAAGAAATAAAACTTCTTCATAACCATATGTGAGTGTTTACAGTTTAAACATATCTCTACTGATGTAAACAAATTCTAGGGTTACTTATGATGTAAAACCAAATATATTTCCAGGTTAAATATTAATGAACACTTTAAGCAGGAAAATTAAATGAAACATTGACATAAATTGTTTGCAAATCAATCTTGAAAATGTATTTGCCTTTAGCCATACATAATTTTATTTGTCCACATTAGATTGTGTTGAAAACTCATAACATTTTGCATATCATACTATATGCCACTAGTATCATATATACAAAATCTCACTTGTGATGTAGTTATAATTTACAAATTGGAGCTGTAATAATTTTTTTTTTTTAATTATTTGCTAAGCTGTATACAGGTTAGTATACTGGTGTTCAGTCCTGGTTCTTTGCCAGTCATACTCATATTTTACAGTAATTTCTTATTTCTAATTTATTATGTCATTTGTAAATTGTTGTTTAACTCTATTTACTGTCCATACTTTTTAACTTTGTATAAAAATTGCCCAATCTTCTTACTACCTTTTTGAAACATTTCCACTACCACTATACTTCTATCTATATTGAACCATTTCTTATTTTTTTATTTATTTATTCATTATGCTAAGAGATTTACAATTTGATTGTCTACTGAACTTTGACCCTGGCCACTCATTCTGTAGACAATCACTACAGTTTATCTACATTTTACAATCTCCTGTCAATAAATTATCTTGCTTCAGTTTTTCACGTCCCATTTCCACTTGTTTTTCACTTGTCAGTTATTGATTACTTCACCATCACACAATCACCATAGTTTTACATTCAAAGTAAGATACACTACCTCTTACTTTTCTGTAGCCACTGTCCAAAGCCATTTATTTTTGACTTTACACAAAAACTGTCCAATGCTCCTAGCGTCCTTGCACATCATTTCGATTATAAGTGTATTTCTACCTCCCTTCAACCACTTCTTTTTAATAAATTCTCTTCTCCAATTTTCTGTTCCTTGGCACTTAAATACTATGTGTTCAATGTCTTCATTACCACCATATATCAGACATTGGTTTTGAGGAATACCCTCTCTTAACCCTCTTACCCTCCGTGCTCCGGTTCTTACCCATGCAATAGATTCTCTCTCTTCTTTATTTACTATGTCTATATATTTTTCCCTACCCAAAGTATTTTTTATTGGCCTATAAAAATCAATGAGCTCTTTTCGGCAATCTCACTGAACATGTTTTGTATTTCTATATCTTCCTGTCTTTTTCTTGCCTTTTTCCAAAAATGTTTCATGTTATTTTCTCTCCTTCTCCACATGTCTGCTAATCCATTTTACTCCAAAATGCTCCGTAAATTACTTACCCATCCATCATTCATTAAACTATTCTCTTGGTATTCTATACATTGTCTTAACACATTACTTTTTCCTTAATTTAAAGTTCTAAACCATTATCTTCCCCTTAGTCGCCACCCTGCCCATCTCTAATTGCGCTACCTGTCTTACAATTGCCTTTGGTAACCCTAGTATTTCTCCACAAAACATCCTGTGCACCTCATCACTTTCCCATCCTCTATCTAATCCCCATATTTCTATACCATACATCATTTTTGCCTCCACAACCATCTCATAAACTTTTTCCAGCCATTTAACATTTATATTAGGTACTCTATATTTGCAGCTTCTAATTGCTGCCATCGCCCCTTTACCTTTTGCCAATGCAAACTTCTTTTGTTTCTCCCATTTATTACCTCCATCTATTTTTACTCCTAAATAAATACAGTCATGCACCACCCTGTAATCTTTATTCTCTCCCTTCCACTTTTCATATTTGCTTAATTTTCCCCCCTTTTGAATACCACAATCTGTGTTTTCTCTTGATTTACTTTTAACCTCCATTCTTTACAATATACATCAATTGCTTGTAATGATTGTTTTAAACCACTTACTGTAATAGATCCTACCACTAGGTCATCTGCAAAAAGAATTCCTAGGATTTGGAGAAAAATGGGTTAGGAGACATGTGGAGAAGGAGAGAAGTTTGCATTGGCAAAAGGTAAAGGGGCGATGGCAGCAATTAGAAGGTGCAAATATAGAGTACCTAATATAAATGTTAAATGGCTGGAAAAAGTTTATGAGATGGTTGTGGAGGCAAAAATGATGTATGGTATAGAAATATGGGGATTAGATAGAGGATGGGAAAGTATAGATGAGGTGCACAGGATGTTTTGTAGAGAAATACTAGGGTTACCGAAGTCAATTGTAAGACAGGTAGTGCAATTAGAGATGGGCAGGGTGGCGACTAAGGGGAAGATAATGGAAAATTTTACTTACTTTAGTGCTGTATCTCTATTCTTAAACTTTAAGGTAATTTATAAGTATTATGGATATGCAAAATTTTTATAGATAAAATATTTATGGCATGCTTTCTGATCTGGTTTCGCTTTTTACAAAGTGCAACTGCTATTAACTACTGGAGCCCCAAACCCAAACAACATTCTATGATTGTGTATGACAATTGTCTCTCTTTGACATTGTCAGATGTGGTACACCATAGAAATTATGATTATGTTTGTAATTGTGATGAAATTTCAATAGTGAATTGTGTGAAACATGCTGGTTCTACAATAAAGATGCAGAGGAAAGATTGATTCAATTTCTTTTGAACTGTGCAAGTTTTAAACAAACTTTTATATTAAAATGCATCACAGACTAATGGTGTGATAAACTGACCTTTATAAGCCAATTTGTTATGGCAAGTCTAGTGCTCAAAGGAAATATTTTGTTTAGTATACGATGCAGTATCATCAGTTAGGCGATGGGCATCTACACCACTACCACAAATGTACCTCCTATTCTGTACAATTAATTGTCAGTTATACATAATAGGTAATTATTATTTGTTTTTAAGAATGATATTGGTAAATTTGATAAATGCAAATGAATGTCTCATTTACATTGGTGGTTTTATATAAACTTCAAAAATTTGTTGGTTTATTTAATTATTAATGCTTTGTTAAAAATGAGAAATAGAAACATGGGATTATTGCAGGTGGATTACAAAAGTACTAAATATCTAACCTGTCATATTAATAAATGAATATTATAAACGATTTGTTTCAAATGAGAAATAGGAATACAGCTGGATACAGGCATCAGCATAACTGATGCCTAAGCTTTAAAATTTTAAAATTATCATGTTAATTAGGTATATAAAAATCATTTCCGACTTGGAATTTTTAACACTAAAACATCATTAAAAGTTAATTTAACCTGGACATGTTTCAAGGTTTGTTTATCTCATCTGACAGCATTCTCCAACTGGTGCAGTATTTTTCCCAGTGATTTTGGAAGAGGTTGGCTTTAATGTGATTGGTGCTTGTATAATGAATTTTCAGAGGGTACTGTCTGGTGGCAAATCAAAACATATATTGTTTTGGTGCTTTAAGATGCACATTTTTTTCCCAAACATCTAATTCTGCTGCGTATCTTGTGGGTTTACGAGTGTTATATTTTGTACTATTTCATGGTTGGTTGACCAGCAGTGGTAACCAATGGCAGATTTGTCTGTTTATATTTTAATTGCTCTTAGATGTTCTTTTAGACTTGTTTCCGGATTTCTCTTGGTTTTCCTATGTAGAGTTCATTGCAGTCTGCACTATCTATTTTGTAGATGCTGGATTTTTGGTGATCTGGGGTAGGATCCTTTAGGTTGGTGCACAGTATTTTGTGTAGGCTGAAGGTTTTTTGGGGAGCTAATGTGATTTTAAATTTTTTGAAGAATTTTTGGAATTTGTGATGTAGTCCTATGGTATGTAAATTTCTTGAAATTGAGTTGGTTTTTCGTTTAACTTAGTTTTGTGCTGTCCGTGATTTGCTTCTGTTGTTTGAAATTTTTGATTTTCTTGTCTATTAGTTGTGGGCTGAAGCTTAGTGCTTATTATGTGTTCATATTCAAATTTATACTCTTCTTCCTTTAATGGTGGGAAAACCAATCAGTGGGTTAGGCTGTTCAATGCTACATGTTTGTGTGCTATAGGGTTATGAACATTGTTTTTTATGTAGTTGTCAACTTGGGTTGGTTTGTGGTAAATTCCAAAGGTTAGGTGATGGCGTTCTCTGATTATCTTCAAATCTAGGAAAGGTAAAAAGGTTGTTCTCTTCTATTTCATGGTGAATTGGATTGATTTATTTTAGATGATTATTAGTTTCAAAGCATCTGGTAGGAAATATTTGGGTACCATGGTTAAAATGTCACCTATGTATCTATGCCAGGCTTTGAACATACGTGGAAATGCTGTGGTCATGTGTGTTTCAAAATAACTCCTGCAAAGGTCTGCAAGGAATGGTGATAGAGGATTTCCCGTTGTTAAGCCTGAGGCTTGTTGGTATATTTTGCTTTTGAATGAAGAATATTTCTGGTTTAAGCACACTTCTGTTAGCTTTAGGTAATCATCTGTTTCTATTTTCTGGATGCCCGTTTGGAATAACCATTCGTTTAAGTGTAGTAGCATTCTAGGTATGGGTATGCTTGGATATAGAGCTGTGACATCAAATGATAATGTGTCTTCTGGTTTTAGTTCTATGTTTTGTATTTTCTTGATTAGGTCTGCTGAATTTTTTGTGCTCAAGCTGAGCGCTTTTGGTAAAGTAGAAAATTTTTGTACTCGCCATTTTGAAAGTTTGTATATGGGTGAATCTATGGTTTTAACTATTGGTCTCATGGTATTTTTTGTTTTGTGGACTTTTGGAAGTGCATACAGTTTTGATATTGTTGGACGTTCTGGTTTTAGTTTAGATTCTTTTGGTTTCATTCATTGTGAGGTTATAGTTTTTTATGCAATCTTTTTACAGATCTTTTCTGACTTCTAAGAATTCTTCTTTTTGTAACATATCTTCAACTCTAGAGATGTAGTCAGTTTTGTCTGGTATTACTATTTATCTGCTTTGGTGTATATGACTGGTTTTAATTTTAGGGTGTGGATAGTTTGTTTGGAAAATTATTGTTTGTGGGGTTCATATCTTAAGCAGACAAAAGCAACATAAAGTAATACTAGACAAAAAAGTTCTAAAACATATGAACCCCACAAACAATAATTTTCCAGACATACAAACTATCCACACCTAAAAATTGATTAAAGCCAACCCCTTAAAAAATCATGGAAGAATACTGCACCAGCTGGAGAATGTTCATAAGGTAAATAAACCTCGAAACATGTCCAGTTAAAATTACCTTTTAGTGATGTTTTAGTGTTACAAATTACAAACGGTTATCTAATTCAAAACGTATCACAGTTTTTAACTTCTGTACACAAATCATATTAATTCACAACAAACAAGTCGATTCCAGAAGTAAACAACTCCAATGGTAAGGCATCACATGGTATCAAACAACAATGGAGGTAAGACCAAAATTTCCATACTTTAAAACAGAATACACACAGACTCAGGAAGACAAAAACCAAATATCAAAAAATATTTGCTGCCACACAGTGCCTTCTGGAAATTTATAATATAAGCACCAATAACATCAAAGCCAACCCCTTCCAAAACCACCAGGAAAAATACAGCACCAGTCAGAGTGTACTGATGATGAGGTAACAAGCCTCTAAACATGTCCAGGTAAAATTACCTTTAAGAGATGTTAAATTTTACTAGAAATGATTATCTAATTCAAAATGCATCACAGATTCTAACTTCTGTACAAAATCATATAAAATCCTTTGTTACTATCCATAACATGTGAACAATCCTTTGTCAATTAGCTTCACCATATGCAGTAACTAACGGATCATTAGCAAATAATGTTTTAAAATCATTAAAATGAAAATTTTAGCTAAAATGCTCTGCCATTTATAGATAGTTTTGTCCAAATAAATATTCAGCAGCACCAACAAAAGTAGAGGGCCTTGTTTTATTCCTCCATCCATATGTTCGTAACTGTCTCCTACTCCATAGCCTTTATCCTTATGTATTGTTGTGTAATTGAATAAGACTCTTGTTGCTTTTATCATTTGAGTAGGATATCCCCTTATTTGTAGTGTATTCCATAATTTTAATTCCTTTGCATAGCATACAGGATGTATCTTTATTGGTGTCATATATTTGGGAGATGTGTTCCTGACATGAAAACAGTAAAAAAAGTCCATATGAACATGGGTCTGAAAAGAATTTATTTCAGAGTTACAACACAAAATCAAATGTTACAAAAATTGCTTGAAGTGGCTTCCTCTTGCTTCAATGCATGCAGTAAGCCTGCGTTCCATTCTCTGGCATACTCTGTTGAAAATTCCTGTTGTGTTTCGTATTTAGTCAATTCCAGTTTGGATACATCCTCTCAAAATGTCAACATCAGGTATAGGAGTCGCATAAACCAAGGACTTCAAATGTCCCCAGACGAAGAAATCCATTGGATTCAAATCAGGCGATCGAGCAGGCCATGCAATGGGTCCCCCATGATTTATCCATCTTTGTGGAAATCGATCATTCGAAAACTTATGAACTATCATACTGAAATGAGCTGGAGCACCATTGTGTTAAAACCACATTCGTTGGATAATGTCCAGAGGCACATTATCAGTTATGTGATGCAACTCATTTCTGAGAAACTGGAGATATGTTTGTCCATTCAGACGCAGAGGGAAGAAGTAGGGACCAAAAGGTGATCATGAATGATTCCACCCCAAATGTTGAGAGAGAACCTCTGTTGATGGTTGTCCTGTTGTACTTCATTAGGATTTTCAAATGCCCAGTTATGAGTGTTGTGAAAATTGAAAATACCGTCGCGAGTAAAACCAGCCTCATCCATGAATAAGATACAGACTAGGAAATTGATAAACACAGCGCACTGCTGTAACATGCGTTGACAGAAACATCTTCTTGGCTCAAAGTCCGCCTCATTTAATCCTTGCACACGTTGAAGGTGATACGGGTACAGAAGATTTTCATGCAGAATTCTCCAGATGGTCATATGACTAACTCTTTCCCTTATAGCCATATGTCTTGTGCTTTGTGATGGGTCTACATTCACAGCACAAAGAACTCGTTCTTCAAGCTCAATGTCCCGTACTGCTCTTGGTCTCCCAACATCCCTAGTACTCCTCTCAAATGCGCCATTCTCTCTCAAGCGTTGGTGAATTTGTGCAAATGTTCTTGCACATGGTAACAGCCTGTCAGGGTACCTTTCTGCATAAAGTTCACGTGCTCATGCTGCATTGCCGTCTGCACGGCCATACGTGTAGTGCTTATCCATCTGTTTACTCATGGAATACATCTTCTTTGACCTATCACAATGAAATGGTTGATTTTCAGACCCACGTACATATGAACTTTTTTTACTGTTTTGATGTCAGGAACACGTCCCTCAAATATATGACACCAGTAAGGATACATCTTGTTTAAGTATAATATGAGGTTCTCGAATGTACTCTTGTTGTTTCTTCTCCGGAAACTGTTGAATAGGGAATATTTTACAAGCAGCCTTTCCAGAACTTCATTATTCATTGGAGATCAATGCAACAACACTTGTTTTGCAGTTTATCTAGATAATATTTTCACTCATAACTGGATTGTTTGCAGATATGTACAGCATGGGCAATGAAATTGCTCAAGAGGAAACAAATAGAGGTATAGAAGATGGTGAGAGACAGCAAGATGAGAGGCAGCAGTCTGCTGAGCCAAATGGAAATGTTACTGAACCAAGCCAATAACACTGTCTGTAAGTCAACAAAATAATGAGGAACATGTGGAGATGAATGTTATTGAATGTATTGGCCCTTTTTAGAAACAATTTCTGAGCATGTTAAAATGTAATTATTTTGAACTCTAAGGACCTCCTTTTACCAAATGTGTTCCTATATATTTGTAGTAAATGGCAGAAATACAAACAAATAATAATTTATTTACATAAGAATACTGAAATACATCTTTGTATTGAAATGACTGAGACAAAGACACAGTTTATTTTGGAAGGCAAGAGAGTATTTAGATGCCATACTCTGCTTCAGAACATAATCCCTAACACATAAGAAGTGTATAGCCATCTTTTTTCTGAATAACAACTCAAAATATACTGTGACCATGTCCATTACAGTATTTTACTGTACAGACTTGTAAACCCATATAAAGTAGTGATAGAATAATTATTTGTCCTCCAGTCATTTAGTTACCTTGTATATAATATTTGTATTTTGTGTTTTAATTGTATTATTCTTATAGTATTACTGTGATAATGTTTTATTGCAAATAATGTAGTAATGTAACTATGATATTACACTGTAAAACAAGTAAATTCTTTCATTCTGTGTAGGTTTAGAACATAATTTTATGAGGCAAGAACACATTTTGTGTTAGTGCAACAGTTTCTATGGGCTAATGCAGTCATTGTTTTTCAATATATTGACTTTGGCTGATTATGTAGCATGTCATTGTTCTATTAATGGAAAAATTATTCAAGCTCTAACATATTTCACAGATATTGAACCACAAATACAGTTATTTTGATCATACACAGTTTGTCAATCAGTTATCCAGAATATCTTCATCAGATTAAACATGAGAGATGAAATGAGAATAAAACAGAGAGAGAGAGAGAGAGAGAGAGAGAGAGAGAGAGAGAGAGAGAGAGAGAGAGAGAGAGAGAGAGAGAGAGAGAGTTATGGATGAAGAATTAGATCACACCAGTTCAGAATATCACAAATCTGTTTATTTTCCAAAATAATGTACTTACTAGCTTCTGTTCAAATTGATGTGAAATACAATCGTGTATGTAAGTAAAATTCTTGTTTCATGGTGCAAAAATGTTTGTAAATAAAGAAAATATTATAGTTGTTTGTGGATATAAGCAGTGACATATGACAATAACAATTTTGTACATATATTCATTCATGAGGGTAAATCTATTCATATTGCTAATGTTAGTTTATTTCAGAACAAAGAGGAAACAGATCTCCAAAAAATAAATATAATTGCATTGAGGTTTAATCATAGAATGACTGAAGTGGAGACTGCATAAGCTATCATGGTTTTCAATTTGTAAACTTAGATTAACTTAAATTAAGGAAAATGAATCAATGTTAAGCACTCTTATTGTTCTACTTACCAAATTACAGGCAGGACATGTTTCAGAACATGTTCCACTTGTAATTTGGTAAATGGAGCAATATGAGTGCTTAACATTGATTTATTTTCCATAATTTAATTATTTGCTTCACGTGCAAAAGTTCCAATGATTTTTAAATTTAGATTCGCTTTTCACAAAAATGATTCATTCTATTAATATAAACCTCTTACCTAATTACAGTCATTAAACTGTACAATAGATCCACTTTTACATAGTTAAACTGACTTTTGCTGATTTACATTATTTTATTTTCTTCAAGTTAAACCTTTCTTTAAGACTTGGATATTGGTTTCACTGCGGTAGCTAGAACTTTACGGTATATGAAATAACATGTTAACCTGAGTGTTAATAGACTGTTACCGATCAGAGAAAATACACAATTACATTTCTTGTATATTTAGAAAAATGGCAATAAAGGTGATTGTTGTCTGCAGAGCAGGGCTGCGCAGCAAGAGGTAACAGGCTTTTGTTACTCACTCACATCTGTTTTTCATCAAACAACAGTATATTATGATCAGTACCGTTGTCCAATTGCTTGACCATTTTGTGATTTGGCACAGCTGAAAGTGCCAGAAAAATCTCTTGACTAGAGTACATGTTAGAGGCCCCACGAGCTGCTATTGCTGGAGCATGTGACTTCAGCACTCTGTGGTGCAGAGAGTTGGACATTTGAATCCTGTCATGGGCAAGAACATTTATGTCCATGAGTTCCCATACTGGGTATAAGGGACAGCACAAAAGACTTCTAATGGTCAAGGTGTCAGGATCTCTGAATCCTCCAACATCTCTCAGCGTACTCTCCTCTACTCTAAAGTACATGTTCATTCTGTATTCAGTTTGTATTGTTGCCGTGTTTGCATGGAAAGCGATGTAACATAGACTTTTAAAGTGCACTTTGCTTGAGAATTTTAGAAATACTGAAGTCATCTGCTGATGTACAACATACTCAAACTACTTGCAAATACATATCCAAAACATTGAAAAATTAATGAGCCAAACAGTCAACTGAGTGATGGATACCTGATTCAGGTTCTACCGTATTAAATGGGGAAACATTTTCAAGATAATGTTATGGATAGTTTTAGATAAGTAAATCCAAAATTTAGAAATTTAACATTGTAGACATAGCCTATATAGTCTCCCCTTTATGACTTTGATAAACACTATTGAAAAGTATATTGACATTCTTTGAGGTAGCACAACTGTATTTATTGATAGTATTGTAACAGGTTACATGGCACAACTATATGTAGATGTCTGTAGACCCTTGTGTGATAGATCTCTAGTATTATAATTTGTTCTCTTAATGGGAATAACATACTTTCCATGATAATGTAATTCTTGATAATTACAGATTATAATATAATTATAATAATATATCTGCAGCAGTTCAGGAGAAATATTTTAAGGTGCATATATTTTAAAGATGACTAATTTTGGAGCAGAAGTCATGTGCAGCTGTTGCTATTTCTTATTATCTTATTCTTTGTTATTACTTGTTTGATTGTTTATAAATATCAGTATTAAACATAACCAATTCATTAATTATGCAATATATGGAGTAAGTAGAATCAAGTAAAAGAAGAAAACTACAATAAACTCCATAAAGATAATGTTTTGACACTTTTTCCTTTTATATTTGATCACTCTATTTAATACATTAATGCCTTCCAGTCCATTAAAATGCTGTCTGTCAAGAATTTTCTGGTGCTAATATGTAAAAATTCTGGGATTGGCTTTGTAATTAAGCGACAATTTTATATTATATTCCAAATATGCTAAATAGGTACACATCCCACAAGAAGTAATCTACATCTGATTTCTGATTGTCTGTAAGGCCATTATTAGGGTTTGACTTAACATATCTGCTGGTGCCTCCTTCACCCTTAGTGCATTGAAGGAGGAAGGGGGCTATAGCTTGCCTGTTTGAGAACATGTAAATAGGAAATGCTAATTTATATGAGGACCTATAACTGATGTTTGATGCCTAAAATGCTAACATCTCGAGAATTGACTTATATTCAAGAGAATTTCCAAACAGACATTTGCTGTATATTTGCAATCAACTCGCGAAAGATCGACAAAATCTCATATTAAAATGAGACACAAGTTGCCTCTCCTTCCCTTTTCTTCTAGTTGAGGGAGGTCACCATTCCTCACCTATACCTATTTGTAATTTGCCAATGAGTCGTCAGAACTATTGTGCAGTCCAAATCTCTTGATGTTTGAGGTGTGTCCACTAATATGGCACTAGCGAATAGCAGCAGTGTGGCGTTGCCTCATACGGGCAGTACACCTTGCTGCTGGTAAAACTCAAATTGCAATATCATGTGCGCGCATGCGTATTTCATAGCAACAAGTAGCTAAGGTAAAAGGCAATGCTTTTCTGAACAAGTACAAAGAGAATCATATTTTTACACCCAATGGTTCGCCATTAATTTATAGTTAGCTTTTGTGACATTTAAACAGAGACTTATAGTTATAGTTATGTTTATAGTAGTACTAAATCCATTGCTGCCAAGTTATTTTATATATTATGTCATAGACATAATTATCACTTAATAATGTGCAATTCTTCATGTCCAAAATAAATTTAGAAATAGTTATCCCACAAGGTTTTCTAATACAGTGACAAAGTCGCCATGAAAATATTTTTAAAGCCCTCTGACACAGCTCTACAAAACCATACATGACATTTTTTAATAAACATCATGTATGGTTTTGTTTCACAGAATAATACCATTGGAAAACCAATGTGCATAATGCCGAGTGTAGAACCAAGCATGTATCCATTACACGAGAAGAGTGTGTTGTGCTTTTTACAACATTTGACACCTCGTTACTTGGAAATGTACAATAACAACAACAACAAACCATATAAAGAATAAGCCCACTGTGTTGCTATTACTTGCGAATATGTAAGGTGGGAGGTTTAGAACAGAAAACCCCTTGATATAGTAGACAGCATGCGGAGCATGCATACACTCAATCTGGGGCAGGCCAGGCAATAAAATGACTGCTCTGATAGGTATGCCTAATCCATGATGAAGACAAAGATGAACACCAACTATTTAAGTGAATGTTAGTATTTCATAATTTATTTGGAATTTGTGAACCATAGACAAGTTTGCTCTAGAATAATTTGTATCTCTGAAAGCAAAACTCATAGGACCTGGAATATTTGTTCAAATATTGTTTGTCTGCCACGCCCTTGCTATGATTAAGGCTGAGTCACTGTGGTGACAAGAAACAAGTAGTTTGATACTTGGGCAGAATGTTGCCTTGTTTTAGTTGAAATTGCATGCTTGTCAAAGCATAAAATCTTTTTATCTGAATCATACAGAAAGAGAGAGAAAGAAAAAAAAATATTCTTAGAAGATTAAAAGAAAGAAAAGAAAAGAAACAAAAATTAAGATTACAATTATGACTTTAAAAATGGGTGAATATCACTTCTTAATGAAGTTAGAAATTTTATCATTGCAAGCGGGTACTCACTGGCAAGATTAAGCAAAATTTAAAAAAGTTTCCGATCATCATTTTTATGTCTAAAAATAATTCAACATTGACTTCAGTTTCCCAACATGGTTTTTGCCTTTGGAATCTTTTAAACACCATCACATGACCATTCATGTGTATAGGGTGTAGTGCCTTTTTATTCTTTAAAATACATTTTTCTCAGTTGTGAGTTTTCTTACACTTTTGCACAATTAAAAATGTACCAAACAATGTGGTTGTTAATCAGTCTTGTCTAAATTTTCAGTAGAATCTCAGGAAGAATGAATAAAAAATTGTTTATAAGTTTTACCACACTTTTAAATTACCCAAGATATGACATAATTAATTTGATCAGCAAGGATAAATTTTGAACAAAAAAATTATATTTAATAGCATAGTATTTTTTTCTTGAACAACCAGAAGTTGACAAAAATTCTATATGCCAGTTTCCTAATTAGTATTAATGTAATGCAATGTTTTTACTCTTTCAAAATTATTATTTTTACATTGCATGTAAGTTTTTATTAATTAACTTAATAAAAGTAATTAACCCATTGGTGATGTATTTAAATACCCTCATGCCTACCTCAGAAAACTGTTTCAATCCCTATACAGCTACATGAGTGTGCTTTAAAGTTTAAAAATTTATATACAGTCAACCAGTATAAATTTTTTCTTGAATTTTTGCATGCATGATAATGGAAGCATTGACTCGCTAATTTTAATGGTCTAATATGATTGTTGGGTGCAATAAATCTCTAAATAGTTCTCCAAATGAAGGGTAACACAACACTTTTTGTATTGCCAAGCACTTTTGCTATTTTTCCCCTTACTGTAACATACAACAAACTTTTATGTTCCAATTTTTTTCTTTTCTGTGGGTGGGATGTGCATAAGAAAAGTGGGCCCCTGTTTTATCTATAGATAACACCAGCTGAAGGTCGACCTCTAATATTGTACTCTGTCAGTGTTATACTTTGAAGCAGCTGATCAGCAACGCTGGTACTAAAGTCCATGTAGTTGGTCTTTTTCCTACCAGGAATCTTGTGAAGCACAATAAAACAATAATTGAACATGTACATGTTTAGCAGACAGAAAAATATTTTCCCTGGCTGTGCATTACATTACAGGAAACGAATTTGGCACCTGATGTTAAAAATTGACAGCTCCCATTCTCCTCTGGTACTCAAGGGCAAGCTTTGGTTTCTTTACCTCCTCTCTGTTTGTTTGACCTTTCTTGACTGTTGTGGTAATATCAGCAGGTTCATATTTCATTGATAGGAAGTAAACATCTTTTATCCTTCCATTTCATATATGGCATATTTTTTGCAGAACCACTACCTGTGAGTTAAAAATGCAATTGTCTGGCGCATACTTGCGAGCTGTGATCATCATGTAATTTAAATGCCATTACTACCTCATATGAGTACAGCTTGTCATATGACTCAAATAGATTCAAATTTATTTTTTCTGAACCAACTATTGGCTATATTTGTATGAAATTTAAATGCGTATATAATTATGGTAGATTAGCATGTGTAACTATTTGAAAAAGATTTACTTAAAACTACAAGATTTAGACATTTTAGCCATGGGTATCCTTATATTAAAATCCCCTAAAATAAAATTGAAATACTTCCAAACAGGTAAAGCTTCCTCATTTGAAACAGGTTTTGAAGGTGAATCCTGTGTCACACAATAACCAGAATGTTCCTCACTGCAGTTCAAAACTGAAATATTGGATATTTGATTTACTAGAGCAGCAAAAATTAAGTCAGATGCTAAAGGCTCAGGCACTCTTGATTATGAATATTGTTACATTTATGATTGTACCTAGAACTCCTATTAATTGTAAGCCATGGAGACTAAGTGGTATAGTTTTATATGTAAATTATATGTAAACTTGATGGTAATTTAGTAAATACAAGTCAAGTAATACTTTTCAATCATATCAAAAAATGTATTATATGCTGCTAATTCATTGATAATTTTTGCATAAAATTTATAACGATAGCATTCCTTTTGCTCATGTGTGGTTACAAGGGTTCTAAAGAAGAGCATTAATCAAAGCCTCATTTTACTTTTCGAGAGTAAATATATAATATATATATTTTTTTTTGAAGATTGAGAAGCTAGTAACAGTGATATGGCATAATTTAAAATAAAGAGAAACAACCTCCAACTCTCTTTATTTTAAAATATAATATATAGTATATAATATATATAATAGTAAATATATAAATATATACTCATTATATACATGTAAAATGTTTAATATAATTATGTGCATAGAGTTACTGTATCATAACAGGACAAATCACTATTGATATATACACGTATATTTTATAATCAAGAGATAGAGTAATATACTAGGTATTCATATTTCATGCCTTTTAAAACTCCATAGAGTCTCAATTATTAATGCCGTCCAGTTTAAACCCATATCTGAAGAATTAAAATGCTAATATTATTTTACAAGATTTGTCTTGTGGAATCTCAGTTCTGATATGTAAAACTTTTGTGAATTTTTAACAGTCTTACATTTTGGTAGATTTAACTGAAGTAGGATGTGGATGCTGCATGCTTTAAATAATTTTTTCTTGCCATGCTTCAAATAATTACCTAAGCTCTGAGTTTGATTTTCATTCAAACATAGCAACTTTTGCATGCATTACATTAGATAGATAAGAAATAATTTTTTTAATAACTCTGGAAGTCTTTCAACAATTACAGTTGCAATATAACACTAGTTTCAACAAAATAAGCTGACAGCAGTTAAAATACTAATGTAAATTGCATTTTGAAAATGGAAAATCCTTCTGGTAAGATATCTTAAGATAAGTCAGCTTGCATTTAAAGTAATGTTCCTTTTGGTTTTTTGTTTTAGTGGAATAGATTTATCAGTCCTAATAATTTTAATTTACAAAAGTAACTATTTTCCATTATATCCTATCACCATATCAGAATGATTAATTAACTTTCTTGGCTGGAAAATTTGGACAGCATGTACAGAGAGAGCCAAAAAACTACAAACCAGCGCAGCACAGCGTTTTTCCTGTCCACGTCCTTGGCGCTGGTTGCCATTTGCTGCTATCATTGAACGGCGTGGATAAAACCATACAACATTTTTATAGCTACTTTTTAAAGGCTTTACTTACCAACTTTATGAAAGGAGATGCTGAAACTGGCCACTGTTGTTGTCCATACATTTTTGGCACCTCTTTAGGAAACTATCCATCACTCGCCGTAGCTCACGTTGAGAAATACTGGCAATTTCCTGCCGGATATTTTGTTTTAATTCCTCCAGGGTGTGAGGGTTTGTCTTGTACACTTTGTTTTAAGTTACCCCAGAGATAGAAATTGCAGGGTATTAGGTCAGGGGACCGAGGGGGCCACAAATCTCTACTAATAATTCTGTCCTCAAACACAGTTGTTAATGTGGATAGGATAAACATTGTGCAGCCAATTTGCAGTCTTTTGGCTCTCCCTGTATTTTATAATAAAAAAATCAATCATTTGCTTGCAACTTAATTTGAGACATGTTTCCAAAGCTGGTTTCCTTTAATCTACAACAGATCTCAACTCAACCAGTTTTTAGAACATGTCCTGAATTAAGTTCTATGTGATTTACTGTGTTTATAATACTTACTATCTCATTGATAGTGATTGATGTTAATGCTTTGTCTTCGGAATTCAGAACTTCCAGTGCAGTCATTTTACAGACACTATAGACCTCTTCATCTGGTGTTGTACAATCCATTGTTACCAGTGACTTGTTGGTAAGGGACTGTAGCTGATTAAAACATACAAAAAACAATCAACACAAAGTGGCTGATTAACATTTACTTTTTGGCGAAGGAAAGTTTACTAACAATCACTCAATTGCACAGCGGTCAGAATTTACTTTCAAATTCATGGTTGAAATGCACACTCCCATATTCATGCTTGAATTAGATTGTGATGTCATTTTGAAATTGCATCATTTTCACATTTTAATGTTGTGTTATTTACTCCTTACAAACATGAAACATTGTGCTTTTGACTATCTCATTAAACACTAGTCATATATCTTCTTTTAAGGCATATTAAAAGCTCATTTATAAGCATGTACTTCAGTATTTCATGAAATAATTTTTAAATAATAAACACATACAATGGTTAACAGTATTCAAGCCATCCACTGTTACCTTAACAGCTGTGATAGACCATTCCAGATTTCTATGTATAAAAATGCTCAACAATAGAAAAATTTCCTTAAGCAAAATAAGGCAGTGGTTGTAACTCACATGTGCTGCCACTGCCATCTTAAGTTATGTTTGAAAATGAGCAGAAATTAGCAACCGGTAATGGGTTTGAAATGCTGGGTTTATATTTTACATATCTACACACTTAAAACTATCAAAGCTAATTCTTTAATTAATTTTGAAGATTGAAAGCTAGAAACAGTGATGTGCCATAGTTTAAAATAAAGAGAGTTGGGGGTTGTTACACTACATCACTAAAAGGTTCTTACTTTGAATGCATTTCGGGAGAACGGTTTGCTCCCATTGTCAGTATGTTTCTAATTTTGCCGGTTACTATCTGGGGAATGTGTGTGGTTAGTGGTGTTCTCTGGTACTGGGTTGATGAACCTCCAAAGGATGTTGGGTGGCGGTAGTTCGAAATTCATTAGATGATTCCTGTGTTTGACGATATATATTTTTTCCCAGATATCCAAT
The DNA here is from genome assembly GCA_030765065.1 of Deroplatys truncata. NCBI lineage: Eukaryota > Metazoa > Arthropoda > Insecta > Mantodea > Mantidae > Deroplatys > Deroplatys truncata. The sequence continues at coordinate 681,472,847 of CM060990.1, forward strand.
TCATTGATGCTGTTGATCGGTTTTAAGAGTTTTATGTTTGGAGTGATTTCATGGTTTGAAGACCAAAAATGATGTGCTACTACTGATTTATCCATCTGTTTTTGGTAAATGCATCTCATATGCTCTTTAAGTCTTATTTCAACATTTCTTTTGGTTCTTCCTATGAATACCAGTTACAGTCATTACAAACTATTTGATATATACCAGCTGACTTATCGTTGGAGATAGGGTCTTATATTCTGTTGCATAGTAGCTTCTGTATATTGTGGTTATTCTGTGGAGACAGGGTGATGTTGTATTTCTTGAAAATCCTTTGAAATTTATGATGTGTCCAAGGGTGGTAAATGAACTTTCTATATACTTGTGGTTTTTGTTGTCTGAGTAAAGTAGTCATTTGTTGGATGTATTTCTGTCTTTCAAACGTTTTTATCTTCTTATGTATTGTTTTTTCTGGTATTCATTCATGGTGGCTGTATGGATAATGTGTTGGTATTCTTTCTGGTATTCCTCTTTCACCCATGGTATATGTACTAAGCTGTTTGTAATGCTATTTAAAATTGCATGTTTTTGGCTTGTAGCTATTGTTTTTAATATAATTTTCTGTGTGAGTTGGTTTTTTGTAAATGCCGAACGTTAGTTTGTTGTGTGATTTTTTTCTGATGATCCTGATGTATAGGTATGGTAATTGGCCATTTTCTTCTCTTTCCATTGTGAATTTTATAGACTTTTTTTATAAATTCAATAATTTCAAAACATCTTCTGTAAGTTTTTTTGGAACAATAGCAAAAATATCATCTACGTACCTATACCAGATTTTGAATAGATGTGGGAAAAATTTAGTAATATGACATTCAAAATGGCTCATATATAGTTCTGCTAAAAATGGTGAAAGGGGATTTCCCATAGTTAGGCCTATGGTTTGTTTAAAGATTTTGTTGTGGAATGAAATGAAATTCTGGTCCAGACATAATTTTGTTAGTTTTAAGTAATCTTCTGTTTGTGCTATAGGTGTGCAGTTGTTTAATATCCAAGTTTCTAGGAGTGGTAATAATTCTTCTTTTGGTATGCTTGGGAAGAGTGCAGTGACATCAAATGATACCATCATGTCTGTGGGTGATATATTTATATTCTAATGAATTTTTTATGCTTAGATTTTTGAACACAGGCATGGAGTTGAAGGTATTTGAAAGCCATTTTGCTAGTTTGTATGTGGGAGAGTTTATGTTGTTCACTATGGGCCTCGTTTTGTTACCAAGTTTGTGTATAATAGTGATGTAGTGTAACAACTTCCAACTCTCTTTATTTTAAAAGCTAATTCTCTTTAAAAGTAAAACAAATAATGAAAAATACACAATTAATAATAATTATTACAAGGGATGTGATACATCAATCATATCAATGGTAAAGTTACCTATTTAAGTAGAGACCTCAGAGCTACAGTTTCATCCAGAATAGTTCCATTTTACGTGTAACAACCATGTTTTATCCATGACAGTACAATTTTTTGATATTTTGTCTAACTTTCCCAACTGAGTCCAATTGGGATTTTAATGTTCTAAGTTTTGGGGAAGATAACAAAGAAAGTTTAAAATGTCCATCCACTATTCACACTCTACTTCAGGCATTATCTGTTTCAGTATAGCTGTTTCATGCATGAAATTCACAGGCACACACTGCACTGGTCACTTCCTCATGGAAGTGCATACTACACTTTTGTTGAGGAATTTCTTAACTTTTCTTTGCAAAGACAAAATGCAAATCAGTTACTGCTAATGTTTTTATATATTTTAAGAGGAGGATAGCTATTAATTAGGCTCTGCTCATTTCCATGTTCTACCTGCAGAGGCTAGAAGCCATATTGATCTCAAAATGGTGCCAATTAATTACAAGATGCAGCATTTTGCCCAATTTTGCTCTCTTATCACAAATACTTGAGTTTGTCAGTATGTACACGTTCAGATTAGATGGGTAATAGTGAGTCCCTAACTCATTGCATAAGGCAAACAATAGAAAACTTAAGTTGTGCCTTATGGAATGTGTGGTAAAGGGAAGACTGAAATGGCCAAATTAGCACAACCCGATGATACCTAACTGTAAGTGCATTTTATATTGTCAGGATCATGAAACTTTTGAGGAAAAAGACTTTGCTCATGTAATTAACATATGATCAAATGCGAACATTAGAAAACTTTAAGAACTAGCATAAGCTTGCATCATCCCATATAAGAAAATGGTAATCTGTGTATGTATGTATATATAAATATATGTATGTATGTATGTTATGTGCCAATTTTCCCAATAGGCTTAATTGTTAGTAAAATGCAAAAACAATGATATCAGTTAAAAGTAACTAATGTTTATATAACTGTACATACATAAAAGTAAGTAATGTATACTTTTATTGCATTTAGTAGTGAAAGATTATACTTTTAGCATTATTGCACACAAATTTTTATTACTATTATAATGTTCAAAAGTATTCTTATTGTTAACTGTGTTATAGTTTGGCATGAGTGTTTGTTTTAAATTAAAGGTTCTAATATTGCACAGAGGTCCAGTGAATATGTTCTAGCACCCACCCTTGGAAAATAAACCTTATTTCAGTGGTATTCATAGAGCGCAAGAAACAGTATTGCAGTGCATGTTTTACCTATTATGCATAGATGAAATGCCTTCCTTCAGCAGTGGCTTGTGAGTGTATGTTTTGGGTGTTTACAAAAGTTTAGATTCAGATAGCCCTGAAAATGTGAAATAGCATCTGTTGCATAATAGTTATGATTATGAACAAAGTGATACAACTGCAACCCCTACAACAACAATAATAATGAATAATGCATAACATGTCTGAAGAAAGAAAAGGTTATTTTTGTGGATGTTTGTCATTGTGTACATAATCAGCATGGGAGAATCTTCTCATGCTAGTATTTGTATTTCATATGTATTTGGCCCATGAGGTAATCATACCAATTGTGCAAATACAAAAGCTGCTTAAAACGCACATAAGTGTCAAGATGTGCTAGTAACGCTGTTACCATGTTTCATTGAGTTTAGAGGAGTAGTGTGGTAGATTTAAATGCTGTAAATTTTAAATTACAACATGTATGTCACATTTAATAGCATTCAAAGAAAAACTACCAATAAATCTGCAAAGTATCAAAATTTAGGTTGTTCACATGGTCTTGTGCTCTTATAAAGCAGGCACTATTGTCTTTTTGGATCCTACCTATCCACTTTGTTCTTCCAATATCCATTATCCTATTTAGATCTAAATTCGATCATACAGTAATCAGAAAGTGAAAAGCACAAGATGTGAGTTACTTGATGCACCTAAGCTAAAGAGTAAATAATGGGGCCCCATGGGAAATGGGTAGTCAAATTGCTAGGCACTGAAGAAGCACAAGGAGAAACTGAAGATATAAAAGAAACTATCTCTACAGATCAGAACCAAACAAAACTAAGAAATAGCTTTCATGTTATACCATTTAGCTACAGAGCATGCAGCTACTGGCACACCATTGTTGTCTTAATACAATAGAAAAGGTTGGGTTTGAACTTAAATGAGAAGTATAATCTGGGAACATATTTTGAAGAAAAGTATTAATGCAGTTCTTGATTTAGTAGTGGACTGAAGAGAAAATATTGATTACAAGAGTCATTGGGTCAATTATCACCGACATATACAAGAAATAGAGGAACAATACTGAAGCATTGGAAGTGTTAATCATATCATGATTTCAGTAACCAGTAATAAAAATACTCTGAACCCTCATAAGCATTATTCATTTTTTTCCATTGGAGGGAAAATGCATATAACATTTGACCCCCAGGCGGTATGCAATGGCTGGGGGATATGTGGGGCTCACCATGCAAACGTGAAATACCCACTAAAACCGCTCCACATGTTAATTGTGTATTGTAGTGTAATTGCTTGCTTTCATGCCTTTTCCGGGTCCTGCATAGCATCCTGGTTAGTATGTGTCTAGTTACTTTGCTGGCATGCATTGTATGCCAGTGCGTTGGTTAATTGCTGGGATTCTCCATGGAACCTGAACAATACCAGTGAGAGTACATGCATTATTGTGAGTATTTTATTGCTTACTTTCTAATTGTAAGTATGTGCAGGGTTTGCCTGCTAGTCATGACATTTTAGCTTAAGCTAGAGAGTTAATGAACTATAATTCTATTGAATTATGTGCTTAAGTGTGTTATTTAGTGATAATGTAAAGTATTGATGTATTATCATACGTTGTTGCTTTCTGTGCCAGTCTTATTAGGTGATCCCTGTTCGTCTATAGTGCTCAGGCGCCCATAGTTTTGTATAGATCCGGCTCTCTGTCCTTTGTCAGGCTCGATGTCCGTGAAGATGCCATTGTTGTCTGCATGATCGACTCCATATTGTAGCGGACCGTCATACGCTGCCCATGTCGATCAAGGTGGGAGGCCCTTTCTCCCGGGCTGCCTCAGCTAGTGGCTGAGGGCTTGAGGGTTCTGCAAGGGGCTAGGTCTGAAACAAAAGGCAAAAAGAAGTGCAAAAATTAGTGATGGGATTATTGATAAACTATAAAATGTATTTATTACTAGAGGCCGGATGTTAGGCGAAATGCCTTTTCTACTGGGCGGTAATAAATAAAACGTTATGTAGATATAATTGTATTGTGTTTTGAGGTATTTGGCAGTGGCATAGTATAAGGGTAGACTTTGAGACTGAGTCTACCTAAATAAATTTCCAAGAAACTAAGTAAATTGTTAAACATATAAATAAAGAGAGCCTCAGACAAGTGATGAAAAACTAATTAATACATCCACCTTCACTGCTGTTTACCCCAACGCTCCAAGCCCCACTGCTAAGTGTCAGATTGTAGTGGTGCATACTTAGGCAGCTTCGAAATCTCACGATGTGGCAGCAAAGTTGAGTAGACACCTGGATGGCTGAGCGAGTGCAAGTCTCATCAAGAGTGGACTTATATAGCTTTTCCCACTAAATTTCACCTCTTGTAGGAAGACATGCCTATATTTTGTTGTGCATTAAGGGCACAAAGGCAGCAGCAGAGACTAATACGTTTAGTGTTTAGTCTCTGTGTACCTGCTCTCTCCAAAGTCCGGGAGCAGGGCAATAGTGGTTGGAGACAAGGGTAGGGCAAGGCAGTGTAACATAAACATTTCATTCCTCAGTTATTGGTGAACCAGCATTGCATGCAACCGTGCAATGCACTAAAGTGTTAATTTTATGTAAACCTGTGTATGGTTTTTATTGTGCGTGGTTTATTTATGATTTTAGAAATATGGACAGTTCCATCGATTTAGTGGATTACCTATTAAAACTCAGTTTTTGACTCTTCTAATGAGAAAAAGAAAACAGCCAAAAACGTACATTTCAAATATTCTGGTACAGTAAATTTAATTTGTTAACTGGCAGTTGCATTCATAACAAAGTGTACTGCTTAGCATGTTTGCTTTTTGGCAGGGAAAAGGAATGGAGTTTTGAAGGAATATCAAATATTTAAAACACTGAAAGAAAAGCTTGCAGTAAAAATTGTAACTGGAGCTCATATACAAGAAAATTTAAGTGAGTGCCCACATTGTTTTCATGATTTACAATCATACAATGGTTTGTCAGCATTTTGTAAAGTTACATCTAACACTATATTTGTTATATATTTCTAGTTTAGTTTAAAATGTATGTTCAGTCAATTTTGGCAATTAGTAGTGATGCTAATGACTACTAAAACAACAATAAATAATAATAATCAAATTGTAATAGAGAATTCACACTATTTTATGAAACACTAATGTATGGGGATTTGTGCATCATTTAAACAATTCTAAATTCCTTTTTTAAAATCTAGTATACCCAGAACACAGTATCAAGCTACGCCACTGGTATTTGGAAGTGATAGAATCAGTTATTATTCTGCCTGTTTAAGGTCTTGCTGTCTATTTGAATTATAAATGCCCATTCTTGGCTTTTTTAAATCAACTTAAACCTTTTCAATTTATTTTCAATTTTTCTATTACATACAAGGATGAGGGAACTCTAGATGGTGGACACCATTTGGACATCCTTTACATTGGAATGTGACCAACTATTGTATTATTGTAATGTTTACCATCTGCTAAGTAGGTATTCAGCATTTTCCTCTGAAAGTGGGTTCTCTAGTATCGGGAAGTATTGAGTGAAAACATTTTGATGAATAGTGATGGTCAGTTACTGTCTTGTGAAAGTAGACATACCACTTATTTATGATGCCTAAATTCAGTCAACCATTGAAAAGTAAACTTCACAGTTATGTTGGTGAATTTGGTGGCCATGTGTTTTCAGATCTTGGAGCGGTTTTATTGTGTAAGGTTTATGAAAAGACAGTTAATCATGAAAACAGTATTTTATCAATCAATTGAATCAACACATGTTAACAACAAAGCACAAATCTGCTCTTGCTTCAAAGAGTGATGACAAGAAAACAAGGCTACTTCCAACAGTGTTACCACATGTAGCAGACGGTCACAGTTTTCATTAGATTTGCATCAATACCTTGTGGTAATGTGCAGCAATAGAAGTGTACCATTTATATAATTTTTTTAACCAAATATCACTTATTAAATATATTATGATTATGACTCTTTAAAATATATAATGCCTTTTTAAAATTTACCCTACCTTTTTTTATGTTTTTATTGATTTTTGCCTGCCTATTTTGATTGTAATAAACACTTAAACATTTGAGCTCTATTTAGTATGATCAAATGCCTTTTTTTTGCAATTCTGATTTACAGTGCAGGGTGGACCATTTTAGTTGAGACTGTACAATATCTCCTAAACTAAGTGTTGTAGAAAGAAATGTCTTGAATAAAAGTTGCTTGATATTATGGGGGAAAGTAAATGCCATTAGTCGTGTTTTATTTGGAGGATGTTGTGATGGTCATTTTAGGGTCAATTTAAATTGATCCTAATTGTAGGTACCCATTTTAAAAAAATAAAGGAACAAAATGTGTGTTGATGATTAAATGATTTAATGATATCTAGGGTGAAGCACATAACAGGGCCAGAGACATGGCAATACTGCCTTGTTTATCACATTGCGCCCACAGTGTTTACAGTAGCCTGCTACTTGCTACCCCCACCACTCTCTTAAATATTTGTGAAGCAACTGTATTTTTAACGATACAAATGTAAACTTAATAATCATTAACTCATTGTGGGCAAGCTGCTATACTCCCATTAAAGTCAGGCATAATCCGACATAGATAAGCTAAATAAGCCTAGCTTACTTCCATAATTTTTACTTTCTTTGTCACCTACCTATAGAAGTTAATATAATCCGCCAAAAATTTTATGTGGAGATTTCATCAGAAATACATGTTTTGAAGACCTGTGAATAAAAACATTAAAAAGGTCTGTGTTTGTGTTGTGAACAGCACAACGCAAAATGCAGCATAAAGGCTTATGAGAAAATCCCCCCACCCCTAACTCTCCTTTACCCGGAAACATCTTTGTAATTTTTGATTGTCTCAAAAATGACTAATGACTGATGAAAATACCCTGCATTTAGGATATTTTCATACAAATAAAATTAAGATTTTCGAATGTTGTGTGCAGTGGCGTAAAAATATTGAAGGCGGGGGTTATGCATAGGGATCCATTTTTAAACGATTTGTACCACTTAAAATGATAAATATGAATTAATCCTGAGTTGAAATATTTAAATAAACCGATTTTATATTCATAGATTAAGGTGCAGCAATTGGAATTAAATTTAGGATAGAATGGTTTGCATATTCTAAGCGGCAAATGTGTTGCGATAGAAAATTAATGACCACTGTGAAGTACGAGGGCGATTCGAAAAGTAACGCACAATAATTTTTTTCTGCCTTGGTATTGCAGCTGGAATGCTGCAATTTCGCACAGATATAGTTTGAAGTTTTCACTACAGAGGATAGTTTTGTTTCATGTGCAGCTCTAGCGAGAGAAGCGTGAACTACGCAACAAAGATGGCGCGCATGTTACTGTCGTCCACGTGGCGTGGCGTGTACGGAGAAGCTTGTATGCACCGTATCAATGTCTCCAGGTGGTGCGCATTCTTCCTAGAGGGCTGTGTGAACCTTAGTGATTCGCCACGCTCCGGGAGGCCTGTAACAGCTGCAACCCCGCAGAATGTCAGAGGCATTGAGGCGGCAATTTTGAACGACCGGCGTGTGCAACTGCGAACCTTATCGCAACAGTTCAACATTTCCTATGGTGCAGTGTACGGCATTGTTCATGACACGTTGAAATTTCGTAAAGTTAGTGCTCGTTGGGTGCCTAAGAACCGACAGACAACCACAAGGGCCAGCGAATGATGACGAGCTTGAATCACCTAACGCGGTACACCGCAGAAGGGCATGACTTTCTGAAAGGAATCGTCACTGGTGATGAGTCGTGGGTATACCACTACACGCCCGAAACCAAGAGGCAAGTATGAAGTGGAAACATGCTGGTTCCCCAGTGAAGAAAGATCAAAGTGACTCAATCTGCTAGGAAGGTGCTTGTGATGGTGTTCTGGGATATGCATGGTGTTGTATTGGTGGACTTTGCTGAACACGGGACCACTGTGAATGCTGCAGCCTACATGAAAACTTTGGTGAAGTTGCGCCGTGCCCTTCGTGGCAAACGCCACAACATGAATGCTGGCGATGTCAAAATTCTTCACGACAATGCTCGCCCCCATGTTGCTGTTGCTGTTTGTTAGAAAATCACTAAATTTGGTTGGGAGGTGCTCCAGCTTCCACCATACAGCCCGGACCTTGCACCGTTGGACTTTCATCTGTTTGGTCCCATGAAGAAATTTCTGGCCGGCCAACGCTTTGCGACAGAGGCGGAAGTGAAATCAGCAGTCCGCAGATGGTTATACTCCAAGGAAACGGACCTCTACGAACAGGGCATATTGAAACTGGTATCACGATGGGAGAAATGTGTTGAGAAACTTGGTGACTGTCGAAAAGTAGGTAAAAGGTGTAAGTTCATTTATGATTTTTCTATCTTTTTTTAACTATTAAACCTTTTTGTAAAAAAATTATTGTGCGTTACTTTTCGATCCGCCCTCGTATTTTCACAAGATCACAAAGGGTTAAGAAACGTCATTTTAACACTGGTACATTAGGCGTGAGCTTTAGAGGTGTGCAGTGTCGCTAAGCCAGTCAGACATTTCCTCTCCTCGTTTTGTGCTTTAGTGTTCGTCCTTGAGTAGACATTAGGAAGTAGGACGAGGAACCTGAATGTTACACTTCCTGATCGAGATGTCTCGTCAGCAGTATTGCGTAATATATGTGCTTTTTGCTTAAGTGTCACAAAATCTCCTAACTTCATTGTCACGTACTTGCGAGGAAAAAGCTGAACAGCGAAGTTCCAACAGTCGCATAGCGGAAGTTATTAATTTGCAAGACAATAATTCTGCTGTGACGGTGTGGTAATCATGTACTGGTGATTTACTCTAAAGGCAAGTAAATGTTAATAAAATAAGTGAATTCATCTTTGTGAAAACATTGCAATCAAGGTCATCGTTATTTGTGACAGGCCTTTACATATATAAACTGCATTTGTACCTGTCAGTAACCAAATAGCTAAGTGACTACTTTTGTCTGTTTTAATAACACATGGGGGATCCTTGACTCGTGCAAATTACACAGACATTTGCGATCATACAAATTTGATACTCATCCGTTCCGTATTTTACTTTTTTATGGCATTTAACGCTTACTCCTGCATACGGTATCACAGGCCATGACACTGGTGATACAAGAAATGCTATGATAATGTGAAAAGGAAATATACATCTTCATAGCCATATGTTAAAAGCTTTCTGAAATAATTAAAATTTTCAAGAAATCACAATTAAGGTTTTGCATAATGAAAAGGGTATATAATAATATTTTAACCTAGAGATGTGCACTCTCTTGTCTGTAGACTAACTTCTATTAAGCATAAAATTGTAAAAATAAACGTTACAAATTGATTATTTTAACCCAGGTCAAATACAGCTTCACTTAAAGATGCAAAGCGAAACTTTTCAGGAAATTCCTCTCATCCTAAACATTCCTTTATATATATATATATATATATATATATATATATATATATATATATTGATATTTTTAGTTTCTGAAAATTGTCTCTGACAATTTTATTCAAATATGTGTGAGATAGTGGTGAGAGAAATAAATCGTAGGTATATCTTGGATTTTTTGTAAGTAGTCTATGAAGACTTCTTCATTTCCATAGAAATTTGTATAACTGGCTAACTATAATACATAGAGAAAAAGCTTACTATGGGAAAATATAGAGCTCATTAAAATATATAATTCGTGTCAAGTTACTGTTCCCATAGCACTAGCTGCTTCCGAAAAATTCGTTATATGTTTAACTATTCCCGGCCTAACGTTTATTTGGTTCGGTATCTGTGTGCCCTATTTAAAAATGTGCTATATTTCCTTCATTATTTTACCCTCTCTACCATATACCTAAGGTAGGTGGAGAAAGTATTGTATTCCACCCAAAATTCGATATCGAGATTTTTTCCTGAAATATGTGTTTTGAGTTGCCGTGATTCCAAAATCAACACTTTTAAAATTAGGTCCTTGTGTGGTGAGAGAGAAAGAGAGAAGAGAGAGGAGCATAACTCAAATATGAAACGTAAGATGAATACCAAACCTCACATTTAAGTTCAGCATCTTCCAAGGATGTGACATGTAGGTTTTGAAGAATCTGCAACCACTCTAATCTACACTTTGGATGAAAAATCTTTTGCTATTTTCTTATTGGTTTTAAAAAATAGCCCCTTGTCATATGTTTAAGATATATGCATGGTTATTAAATACATACCTTGAATTTTCTGCGAAGAGCCTATGAAGCCCTGTTCTTTCTGAATGGGTTTTGTATAATTGTGGTAATTGGCAAACCATAAGGGAAAAAAAGAAAGGAAAAAAAAATGCGTGAGACTCTCGCGATAGAAGTAAACCTCTTAGGTTTTTGCATTTGTTGACGATTTTATTGTTTCAGGATTAGGAAACGGTTATGTGGAATTTGATTGAAGAAAATCTCTCTTAATTAAATAAAACATTTATTTTATTCATCAATTTCCATATTCATAATCCAAGAAACAAATTATGGGTTTATGATAGCTGAAGTATGATAAAATAATTTAGGCTGTAAATTTTCTAAATAATGAGATAATACTGCGTCGATGGTAGTGCCTGACCTGGTTGTAGATTGAGATTTGTCAGTGTTCAATTTTAACTTGGAATTTTTCACCCAAAAATCTTATCAATGGTTGAATTTCGTCTGAGTTGAAGTTAATGTTGAAATCATAATCATTGGCATTTTGTCCAGATCTTTTTCCAACAATGCTACACCTTCAACAGTGTAGGCTAATAATAGTTTAATGTACAGTATAATACGCCAGCGTCTACTGGATTCCTATGCTACGTATTAACACAGTACACGCGGCGCATGCGCGTAGACTGTCTAGACGTATGCGACGGAGAGAGTAGAAACGATTCTCCCTCTCTTTCTTCTGAACTGCCAGTTGGAGTTTCTCTATCAGGCCAACTCATGCATTTCACTTTTTGTCTGATTCAGGCCAATTTGCCCTACCGTGCCGAAAGAAGCTTCACTTAAAAATTACTACATGGTAAATGTAAATATGTTTAAAACACACAATAGAGGTTAAACACTTTTTGTGGCATTAATCATTTCGAAGATGTTTATTTGTATTGGTGTGAATTTGCCATGTCTTTATCATACATTTTTTGAAGTGCTAAGTCACCGTTCATTTTGTTTCTCGTGATGTCGTGGAAATGGTATGGAATTTCAAAGCTCGCATATAGTAATATATTTTTTTTTCAGATTTGATTAAAAGAGGGCTGGTTGATGCCGTTGTTTTTTGTGGTGTTATTGAAACCAAAATATGTTTATTGTCTCAGAACCTGTCATGCCGTATACAAGCGAAATTATTCGTGGGTATGTGGGAGGCTGGTTGCACTGTTACAGCAATTGCAACGGCAGTGCATAAAAGTGTTTTATAGCAAATTACTGGATAAAAATATTCCAGGAAAGTGGGGAAGACGGTCAGGAAGTGGGGACTCCCCGTAAAACATCCGCAGATGATGATATTCGTTTACTAAATGCAAATTACTCTCTTATTATAATCGACTGATCATGTTTGGAAACTAGATATAAATATGTATATGGTTTACCGAATATGACATACATGTTATGACAATAAAATTGGGTTATATTTTTGTCTACAGTCCTGTTGTATTCCTACTATCAGCAATATGTTAGTAAAGGTATATTAACCAATTGTGGTTGGAATTAGAGGGAAAACATGCTGCATATTTATTTATTATTTAGATATGTTTGCTTCTATGCAGCAACAAGCATTGATATCGCAGTGAGAATACATTTCTGTTTATTTTTTGTTATAAAGTGCTGCTTGCTATGCATTTAATGAATACCATTCAAGCTTTAATTTGCACCCTCTGAAAATCTTCTCACACTACACATTCTACATTTCGCTAACCTGGGCGCTCATCCGGTTTTCCCCTTAGCTTTTAACCCTTTCAAAGACGAGTCCTGCACTAGCCGATAAGGTATGGGCTACCAATCACGATAAGAGGTCTGTATGACAAACTGAATGCACTTACTCTACCTCTTTCTCTTTTAGCCAATACGATCAACATATATTTCGTTTCTACGCCATTTTGTAACCTTTGTTGTGGTTATTGGTGCAACTATTTAGCAGAAGGACTGGCGCACCCTTGCACTGTGGCCTAAAGCAACCAATGAAATGGCCAGGCTTCGCAAGGCCACGTACAACGATAAATAATGTGACGTAGACGCGAGGTGCAGTGAGATTTTCTTTGGCGCTCTTTGTACCTACATTGAAATGTGTAATAAATCCCGTTCAGCAAAAGTTTATCTCGTTTGATATGAAGTAGATAGAACAATAAGCTTTTGTAAGAATGGTTTGTAGTAGAGATATAAACATAAGTGTCACGTGAATGTAACACACCACATTGTGACAAAAATGACCTTTGACACGCACAACTGAGGGATGTTTCCACATGTTCCATGTAACCAAATCCATTATACAACTTTAAACCATTTCTGGAGAAATGTTTGTGAGTAACGCACGGTGCATAGAAGAATGGTGCAGTGCAGTATATAAGATGTGCTTGTGATTAGTGATGGATAGAGTTGTGTGACTACCACTAAGCGTCGCTGAGCGAGATGGCTCAGGCGGCGACCGCCCATTCTGGCCCATGGGTTTTACGTGGTTTCCCCGGATCGATAGGCGAATGCTGGGGTGGTTCATCTTCTACCACGACTCTCCTCCCTCTCATTTCCTGTACCCATCATCTTCATTGTCATCTGTTTCAGGGTTGTAGAACCAGGCGACGGTGTCCGGCGGGTTGCGGCTGGGCGGTACTGTGGGTTCTGTAGAGGTTTCTTCCTTGACATCGCTGCTGGGACTGCTCAGTTAGGCCTCTCCCCCGAGTGGGCTCCGCCCGGGAGGGGGGACTGCCAGAGGTTTGGTGGCTTGTGGGCAGGACCGGGCGGCGTCGGATGTGTTCATTCTGGAAACATTAGCGACCCCGTCTGTGCTTGCACCCGTCGTCATCCGGATCTGGTCACCCTTTGGGTATATCCCCTCATCGCTCCCTCCAAGGGTCCCACTGGCCTGCGTGTGGTGCTGTGCCCTGGTTTCGGGGACCCCCTCTGTTCGCTCGTACCTTTATCTTTACCACTAAGCACATTGTGGACCTTGCTCACTGAGAAGAGCGCTTTTAAACTTTCAGGAAATTCGCTCACACGCAGCAACCTCTTGCGGTGACGACTGAGTAAATAGCGACTTCTTTTCAAGACGTGGCCGGAACTTTATAGAGTAAGACGAATATTTGAATAAAGTCATGACGAAGTGAATGTGTAGTCAGGTATGTAGAGGTCTACAATAACTATACTGCAAATTTTAATGTTAGAAAGCAATGAATACATACTTACTCGTCATGGAGCACCTAAATAAGAGAAAGTCTTGTGATTTCCTCTGGTAAGTTTCTTCTTTTCACATTGCAAAGATATTCAGAAACCTCATGTGGATAAGTACAGTGCCTTCGTTTGGATGCGTGGCCGTATTACGGGGAATTGCTTACCCAACACTGCTGTGTTCTGGACCCCTTCCCTGGATGTGCGGCCACACAAAGACATCATTTCCAACATCTAGGATGAAGGGATGTGGTTATTATAGTTAAAATTTGCGATGCGCTTGAATTTAAGGGCTACGGATATCCGACTCTGCCGGCAAACAGCGTGCTTCCCGGTACCAAGAAAATTCACGTTATGCCGGCCATGCGTCCAAACGAAGGCGCTGTGCATTCATCACGTAGCACTGTTTGGGGTTCTTTAACCATTGATTGCGGAGCCCTCTGTTGCGTTGTGTTGTTCTTCAGAAAGAAATGCGAGTTTGCGTTAGAGAAAAGTTGCCATTTAATATAAAGGAAAGATTAGAACATTATTGTATGAAGCGAGGCTCTAACTTTCTGTGGATCACAATGGGCGAACCTATATTCTTCAAGTTTTAAAAATTGCGGAAGCGGATGTAACTTCTAGCTTTAGTGGTGTGATTAACAGTATTCTCATAAAATAAAAAAATCTTTGATTGTACCTAGTGAATGTAATTTGGCAGTTATAGAAGATGCTACTACTACTACTACTACTACTACTACTACTACTACTACTACTACTACTACTACTACTACTACTACTACTACTACTACTACTACTGCTACTACTACTACTGCTACTACTACTACTACTACTACTGCTACTACTACTACTGCTACTACTACTGCTACTACTACTACTACTGCTACTACTACTACTGCTACTACTACTGCTACTACTACTACTACTGCTACTACTACTACTACTACTGCTACTACTACTGCTACTACTACTACTACTACTACTGCTACTACTACTACTACTACTACTACTACTACTACTATTACTACTGCTACTGCTACTACTACTACTACTACTACTACTGCTACTACTGCTACTACTACTACTACTGCTACTGCTACTGCTACTACTACTACTACTACTACTGCTACTACTACTACTACTACTACTACTACTACTACTGCTACTACTACTACTACTGCTACTACTGCTACTACTGCTACTACTGCTACTACTACTGCTACTACTACTACTACTGCTACTACTACTACTACTACTACTACTAGTACTACTACTGCTACTACTACTACTGCTACTACTACTGCTACTACTACTACTACTACTACTACTACTACTACTGCTACTACTACTACTACTACTACTGCTACTACTACTACTACTACTACTACTACTGCTACTACTGCTACTACTACTACTACTACTACTACTACTGCTACTACTGCTACTGCTACTACTACTACTACTACTACTACTGCTACTACTACTACTACTACTACTACTGCTACTACTACTACTGCTACTACTACTACTACTACTACTACTACTACTGCTACTACTACTACTACTACTACTACTACTACTACTACTACTAATAAACCTGCAGTAGCACTGGTTGGTATCTGCCATCCAATTGTTTCTGTGTTTGTTTATTTACCGTTATTTTTAAGTTTACCTCTCGCGCTGAATAGCTTCCTATAAATCTTGTCAGAAGCTAATGCCACTTGTAGTCGTCCTCCGTGGTGCAGTGGTTACCATGCTAGCCTCTAGTTCCCGCCGGAGGGCAATGGATATTTTCGGATGTTAAAATCCTTAGCATGGCTTCCTTCGGAAGGGAAGTAAAGCCGGTGGTCCCGTGTCGTATATTTACGGCACGTAAAAGAACCTCAAGCCTGATAAAGAGGCCTCTGAGCAAAATTACCGCCCAATATAGAATGGGACGCTAAGAACCATAGCAGTTAAAGAGCGTCCATAAATAAAACTCAATTTCATTTCAATGCCACTTGTACGAAATGATCACTCACGTAACAGTTGACCAAGACAAGTGAATCGTTTTTGTTTTTATTCAGGTACATAAAACGGCTCTCCAATATAATTGTGTGTGTGTAGTAAATGCATTATTTTAAGCTTTAACCCACGTCTTTATTTTAAATCATATACTTAAAACTCTCGTATCTACCATGAATGCATTTTGCACACGTATAAATCATTGAGAACAGATCTTCTGCAGAATTTGGTCTGCGAAATGGCAGAATTCCAAATACAGTACCGATAAACACTGCACAAATAGCCATTGAGTTAAAGTGGTGTACTAGTGTTTTGCTGGCAGCAACATTCAGAAAATCCAAGGTAGAGGTTCAGCGAAAGAAAGCATGCAAGCACGGTTATGTGATGGCAACTTGCGCAATGTAGTACGTTTAAACTGTCTGTAAATGGACATTTGCAAACTAAGGAATCCAAGGCAGGATATACAGGGTTATTCAAAAAGAAGGAACAGACTTTAAATATTTATTTCTAATGAACGACAATAGATGGCGACACAGTTCAAATTTTATTTTATGTGTTCAAAATGAGCACCATTTGATATGCGAGGATGACCAGTGCTTTTCCGTTTGCATACGCAACCATCTTCTACGAATTTATTGTATCAATTGTACATGTTTTGTGACCAGGCGGCTCATTGTTGAACTTACAACGAAATGCATGCTGCAATGAAACAATGAATTCACTTTTAGCATAATGCAGTACACAAAACGACTTTTCCTGTGGCGTCGCCATTTTCTCGTAAACAAACACAGCACCGCCGTAGGCACTGAATGGAACTAATAGGTGGGGCTTAAAACTTTGAACTTTCCTCTATAAAATGATGCGCCATATGTGTCGCTATCTATTGTCGTTAATTAGAAATAAATGTTTAAAGTCTATTCCTTCTTTTTAAATAACCCTGTATAAGAATGCTGTTAGTGTTTGAAATACACATTGATTCATCTTTTTACAATTAAATTACTTTTTTTTTTTCACAGACCCACAGGAACATGTTAAGGATATACATCTGTGAAAATGACCAGAAATTGCGAAATTCATAAATATGGATTTTAGTGCTATTAAACACTACAAACCCTCTACTTTAGTTCTATGTACCTTTTATAGCTTTACACCTTTTAACTATGCAATAAAGCGATTTTAATGTGTGCTAAGTCTAGCTTCCTATAAAACTGTAGTAAAAACTAAAATGTTTGCCTACATTAAAGTGAATAAACGATTCAAGAGAAGCCTCGGGAGTCTTCAAATGCTAGATCAGCTGCAAAAGGAGCAGAAAAACACGAAGAAAGGCTCGTATATACGCTAAATGCTTTCTAAACAGCATAAAGTAAAAAACAGTGTTATTTTAGTGTTATAATTTTTTAAGCTCCTAGCACGCAATGATACCAAGTAATACAATAAGTATCTTCTATACACTTCAGTGTTAGACATCTCCTCTTGGTGTGACGTTACAAGAGCTGCGTGGTTTGCGAAGCTACTGAAGCAAGGATTAATGTGTATGTATTAGTGTGTTTGTGCACTCTAATAGTTTATAGCGTTACTCTATTGGCCAGCCATATCCTGTTGACTTCACCTACAAATCTTATTATCAAGTGCAAGAGAACTCTTCTCTGCGCCGGTTGCCTTATCGTCTTCCTTCTAGTGTGGATGGTAAATTGCTGTAAAAGAGCGTCCTACAACACTTCTGTGTTGCTTATGCTTCTAACTCTTATCTCAGAAGTGGTAACAGGAGACGAAATGAAATAGTTGAAGTTCGCTTTAATTGTAATTTATTTTCACACTTGTTTGAACCTAGCCATGAATTCTATCCCACAACTATTTGACTGGATTATGGGGCTTATCGATCAACCTGTACCTCACAACCTAAGTTGCTAACGGCTTTTTCACATGCTCGGCCATCTAAGTGGCATGAAGTTCACCTCCGGAGGAAAATGTATGCAACAGTATGACTGCCGGAGATCCACCTTATTTATACACCCAGCTAAAGGCGCTATTTTTCCCGCCGTAGCTTATAGCAATATTGTGATTGGCTGATCATATTGGCGTCGTATGAGAACTTGTGCTCTAGTATCTTCCACGCTTCTGTTCCATGACGAATTCGGATTTCCCGTTTCTGTTCCGACGTCTCTCTCACTCACTTTGCTGGTCATATTTAGTCGATTCCCTGTGCTTTGGGCAAGTCTGGATACATCTCCGCCTGGTACCGCTGGCTTCAGGCATCTGAATTACAGCTTTGCATGGCTAGCTAGTTTCCTTTACATTTATCACGTACCTAACGTATTTTACCCTTACATAATATTTTTTACATTGATGCACCAGTATTCCCGCTACACAAGCATAGGAATTTCCAAGCATTAAAGTCAGGACGAAAAGAAAGGAGGTTGAAATTCTACTGGAGTTTACGCAGTGACGTCGCAGATAACAAACCATCCCCACACCTCGTTACAGTCTGTTGGCGTGTGCAGACCACTCACGAGACCGTGTTTTACCTGCCGACAGTAACCCTTGGTGGTTTATTATTTTCCCCGTTCTTTGCACTGATAACGGTTTGAGTATAGCTAACTTGAGACCAACTGGTTAAGAATTCGTATGCATGCTTATTACGATACAGACGACATTACTCCGTCTAGCTGTACTACTTGTTTGTTCTACAACAAAGAAAATTCGAATCTTCTTTAAGCTACATTCGTAGCGATTTCGCATTCCTAAACATTCATTTGTCGATTTTAATGAAAATTAAATTAAAAGTACTATAGACTTTTGAAACCAGCCCTTTTGAGATTACAAAGTTTCAGTTGTCTCAGAGTTTTGAGTTGAAAACTTTGAATCCAAATGTTCCCTTAATGATATTTTAATTGCTCTAAGATTTGTAAGAACTGGAAATTTTCAGAGTTGTCCTAGGTAGAGAAATTATTAGTGTCATGCATAGCAGTGTCTACGTTCGTTTGATATTTGTCGAAGTTTGCTTCGCGAAGGTTCGACCCCCTTGCTTGTTAGATTCACTCACCTGACCACAAGTATACAACATTCTCCTCCCCCTTCTGTCATTCTTGTTTAATTATTTTTGGGCTGAAGTTCATCACACAGTGACTCCATAATGTATCCATCTACCACTTTAGAATTCCAGCAGCCAAGTTAATCGAGAGAAAATTCTGATTTGTAACAGATAGAAAGAATAAAGTATAATTGTAACATAGTTTGCCTGTTCTGACGTTTTTCAAGCATTTTTATATTATTAGTACGAAAATTAATCCCAGATATTATCCTAACAGACCACAATTTGCTGAATACTATATAGATTTAACAATTAGCCTGACTTTGCTGCTAGACGCATATTCTGGACAATAGAGCGCGTCCTGTAAATCGCACCCAGTACGGTTTATATGCCTACCATTACACCTGTCAATCAAATATGTTCTTGAAAGTGCGGCGACCTTTAAAAAGTACCCAATACGATCTGTACCAGTGGATGAAACGTATTCTTGGGCGTGATGTTTCAAATTTCAAAATGTTTAAAACTGGTTCCCATCACACTTTATCCAGGCTTTTGACTACTAAATGGAAAAAAGTGCATGTTTCTGATTTAGGCTTATTCAAAATAAACTTATAAGGATCGTCAACAATTTCTGGACCCATAGTTAGCTATTTCGTTCTTAAAGGCTACTGTTTACATTGTATACAGTTTTATTTGCATTTTAAGTTTCTTTTACATTTATTTAAAACGTTTTGGAAGTAGATGACTTTCAAGTAATCTCTGACGTTGCCATTCTTCTCGTACTTGGTAACTGTTTTTACAGTCTGGTCTAATTTCATGTAATTTCCCTCCCAAATTCAATTCTGCTCTAATTAGCGCATATACTATCTGTTCTGCTTCTGTCATCATACATTCAATGACTTCCTTGATTCTAGAGTTCGGTTTTCTAAGTATATTGATGATTTTCTTGTGCCTTCCTTCTAGAGGTTGGTAGTATTATGGTGCCTCTTATAGCAACGCCAAAGAAATTGAAATTGAGTTTTATTTATGGACGCTCTTTAACTACTATGGTTCTTAGCGTCCCTTCTATATTGGGCGTGAAAGACGGGTAATTTTGCTCAGAGGCCTCTTTATCAGGCTTGAGGTTCTTTTACGTGGTTGTAAATCTACCGCGACCTTGGGAACTAGAGGCTAGCATGGTAACCACTACACCACGCAGGACGCTGGACTGGTGTATCAGCGTTTTTCAACCATCTCTCCACAAAATAATCAAAAGCTCAGAAAGCTTTACTACCTCTGTTGCTTGGGAATGTATTTCACGCCAGCCGTCAAACATATCTTCAAGACGAAGGAAAGCCAACGTTCGAGTGTAGAGTCTTGTGGTTTCCCTGTATTCGCGAGTTAATTTAAAATATCGCACTTTTCTCCAGAGACACTTCTCCGCGTGGAAGTGACATGCATACATTTCAATTGATGAAAATATGTCTTTAAGTGCAGATATTGCTGATAACTAAAAAAACAAGTCATACTACTTGGATTCCATTCTGTAATACTCTCAAGTACATGAAGAAAGCCGCGGTGAGAGGGTGGCACTCATCGGCCTTCGGAAGTCGTTGAGAGGCCCTACACGCCGAGCTCCTCAACATCAAGGAGCAGGTATCAATCATTGAGGAAACTATCTCCAACCTCACCAGCAAGGGCAACACTCTTCAAGCACTACAGAAACGGACAAATCTCAACGCACGCCGAATTGTGCAGCTTAGCCGGGGAGACCACGTCGACCACAAACTTTCTGACTTATCCCGGGAGCTGAGGATGATCTCACAGCGATTGCAACCAGCGGAGAAGTGGCAGCCCTCTCGAGGCACGATGCCTCCCAAAGGACAGGTCCCCTTTTCGGAGGCCACAGTGGCACCCTATTAAAAATAACGTCTCCCGTTCACTGCAAATCAGTTCCTCACCCAGAATCCACCGCGGTGGCAAGTTGGGTCTTGTTCAAGCTTATCTCCCGGTCCTACACATCCTGCATAAAACCGTGGGTGCAACAGCAGTCCGCAACACGAACAAGATTCCTATTTCTTCATCCTATTTCCTTTCTATCTTACCGTTTCCCTCCCCTTGAAACCTTTATCCCTGTCCACAGAAAAGAAAGAAAAAAAGTGCAATCAAGCCTTCACCATGAAGACTCCGATCGCGCCACTAATGATGTCTACTGTATTTGTAGATGAACGTCTGGATGAGAAAACTCAGCAGACCACGGCTTCACAGCTCGGTAGACACTATTCATAATAATTTAATTTGTTACAAATAATGTAAAATGGGAATAAATAAACGATACATTATTCGTGCTTAAACAAAATGCTACATTATATAAATTTCCCTAAAGTTTTGTAATATGAATCCTAACCCTAGTAATAACTATACAGAAACATCAAACAATTTCTATGATTGTGCTCTTACGATCCAGCTGCTAAATGACTGTCTTAAGGTCCCAGTTTGTTTCACTGTCGGTTTCATAGCGTATATAATAGGTACATATTTCTGTGCCCTATAACTGCACTGCGAATCTCTCCTTCCTTAGCAACCAGTAACTCAGTTAATTCTCTCGTTCTATAGGAATGTTAATACCACTGTGTGAGGGACCAGGCACGGAACACGGATGCAGAGTAAGCATGGCCACCGTGTTCCTGGCAACGATTTTGAATCTGCTGGACCGAAATCGATACCAGAGTTCTCAACAACTTCACGAAGACCAGTATGACTTCATTATAATTGGAGGTGGTTCCGCAGGTTGCGTCGTGGCCAACAGGTGAGCACATTCCTCATAGCATTAGATCATTCTTGTGAATATTCAAACCGTTGGTCCTCAGCACTTACACACTGCTGCAGTCTACAGTAGACATTCAATCACATTTCACTTCTCAGTTCTTCATCTGTGTCAATTTCTTGGCATGCTTCCCTAATGAAGTGTATCATGTCATCAAGAGTACATGGTCTTCTTGCAAAAGCCTTATCATCAAGAACATCCCTAAGAAAGAAATCCATAGCTGAATGCCATTCAGTTGATTCCCTTGGTGCTATTCACTTGTTGGAGAATCTTCGGCTATAAAGACTCACACAATTCATGCTTAGTGAGCAGAAGCCCCATCTTGCTGAAAACAGAACGCTTCACCGTTGTGTTACCCATCTACAATATTACATGTATGATTGTATATGCACTGTACACCTTCGTTTTTCCATCCCTGTTGGCCAAAATTGTATCAATACACAGGAACATTCATACCGAGCGAGGCTTGCATTCAGGAGGTACCGGGATCGATTCCCGTCGACTGCTTCCTCAGACCTTTGGCTTTTCGTGGTTTTCCCTGGTTGGTAGGCGAATGCTGGGGAGGTTTCTCAACTACCACGATTTTCATTTCATCATTTCCCTCTCATTTCGCTTTCTTCTCATCTTTCAGGTGTGCTTCCAGGTTTCGTGGTGTATGGCGGTGCTGGAAAGATGGCGCGGATGCTTACTCAAAGGAACGGGTACTTTCTATGGACACTGGATGGGTGCTTGGTCGACGCTGTCTCTAGGTAGCTACAGCAGTGGGACGGATCTTCGAGCGAGGAACTGTTAGGGACTTGCGCGCGCTTCCTTGGCCTGTCTGCTTGCGGCCTGCAGCCTCCTGTGGCTCCTTCACTTCATCCCTTCCTCCATGAGTGGCGCTAGCCACAATAGAGCTATGCAGGTCGTAGTGCGCGAGTGTCCCTCTCCGGTATAACTTATACCTTATACACAGGAATATACAGGAATGTTTAAACAGCAGGCTGTTGTATGATGACCTTGATATCGAATACTCTCTGAAAGACCTCACGATGAACACTACATTGGTGCCATTCAAAAGCTTTGACTAAAAATACTGGACAATTCAAATTAGCAACAGCGAATATCTTGGAAAACGCTAGTTACAACAATGTTTCACGATATAAATAATGTATATTTTAACGAAATCTTCTTGTAGTGATTTATTGTCACCTTAAGGTTTTACAGTTATAGAGAATTATGCAAAATTCAATTAGAATGAACAGCACAGCACTTATCAGAAAATACAAGACATGGTGTTGTTTATAAAATGTATGATATTTGAATCATAAACCTTCGACCCGTAATAGGAAATACAGTATTAATCATTTGCACATAAAGGGCGGTGTAAAGTGCGACTAACTTCGAAGAAAATATTGGACTTAAATACGAATCTTGGTATTCATCTGATTTTACGATTTTAATTTTGCTGTTCGTTGACTGATAGACACACAAACAGAGTTTTTCCAAAAATGCCTTTTTTTTTAATTCTCAGAGAACCCAAAAGCGTATTTTTGAGAAAATTTCGAAACTGCATTTCTAGATGGTACGCAATACTTCCCTTATCACCGGTAGACAAACTACTGAAAAACTAGAAGTATTAGGAGTTAGGAGTAGTCAGATAGAGGGGTCTCCAGTAGCTGGAGCACAGCACCGCACGTAGGCCATAGAGGCCCTATGTGCTTCCAACGTGACCCCTAGGACGACGGGATGAAGGGGAGATCCGAAGGGTGACCGGATCGGGACGACGATGTGCGCTAGCAAGGGTGGGATCCCTAACGAGTCCAACATGGCAGCAATCCTGATGTCGGCTAGGCCTGCCTTAGCCACTTGCAACCTGGGGGTCCAGGTATTGATGAGACAGTTCCAGAGGGGATGGGATTCCTAACGATTCCAACATGACACCAACCCTGACGCTGACTAGCTCTGCCATAGCCACCAGTAACCTGAGTGTCGAGGGTATAGAGGAGACTTTTCCAGCAAGGACGGGGTCCCTAACGATTCCAACATGACACCAATCCTGACGCTGGCTAGCCCTGCCATAGCCACCAGTAACCTGAGTGTCGAGGGTATAGACGAGACGTTTCCAGCAAGGACGGGGTACCTAACGATTCCAATATGACATCAACAACCTGAGAATCCCGGGTGTAGGCTGGATAGTCCCAGGAAGAATGGGTCGACCCCGCGAAGCGCCAGAGAGGACTTTGCATAGCGCAAATTCCACATCCTGCCGCAACACACGGATGGTCCTATTACCCAGGAACAGATGAGGTGAAACAGATGAAAGGAAAGAATAGACAGGAAATTCGTGTTATAAGGGTAAACACCCCAGCCTAGCACAAAAGCACCCATGGTCTTAGTTGCCGGCTACACGGGAATCGAACCCGGGACCTTCCGACTGCGAGCCTCGCACGTTAGCACTGAGCCATTTCGCTCCGTATTTTGATGCATTACAATCACAGTACTTTCCCTACCATAGTATTAGTTGCTTTCATAGCTGTTCTTAAATCTAAAACTACACAGAGTGGACCATTTAAGTTGAGACTGTGACGCTGACCTTTGACGTATCTGTGTTGTTCCTTGCTGTCGCTTCAGGTGACTCAGAGTCCCGGGTTCGATTATTGGATGGCAGGGATTTAGGAATTTCTTCTGGTAGAGCTGCTGGTTTTCAGGGGTGGTGACACTGCATTGATAATATTAATAATGCTGCCGGCGAAGATTGAGTTGTTACTTTATTTTGTTACGAATATTCCTATCTGGTCGACCCCCACCTTCGTCGTCAAAACCACTGTTATTGTCATTACTTTCGAAGTCGCTACTTATATGTTCCTCCGACTAGCCCTCGAATTGCCTAGATTTCACAACTTCATTTTCACACTTCAAACTTTCTGATTAGTTTCTTCTTATTTTGTTTCATCAACCGTCCTCGTTAGCTTGTACCGGAATGTGTCTCGGCGTTTCTTTTCCTTTTTCACGCCTTTCGTCGAACTTAGAATTTCCCCCACCTTTGTTATGTTTCGTTCCGTTTTAAGCTCAAACGTATCATGTGATGTATACGCGATCTTTGATTGGCTATCATTTTTGTTTCATGATTTTATTATTGGCTACCCCACTTGACAACTTTCCCGTCTGCTTCTTACAACTTATTTTGAGTTTAAATCTTCCCACGAATATTCTTAGATCGTAGATAAGACACGTATACTTTCTGACCCTGGTAAGCTTTGAAACCATTGTAAATTACACGTCCGAGACAAAGTACAAAAGCGAAACCTCCGGTAGACTTCTTGTCGCCGATAGCAGGTAGATACATCTGCTTTCGTTTCGAGGAAAACAAAACTTGTTTTTCTGCCTTTTCAACAAAACCCATTCCTAATATGAATTTACAGAGCGGGCGTCTTTTTATTTTATAAATTGATTCTGTTTATATCCTTTATCTCTTTTCGGCATGTTTTTTGTCGTTATGTTTGATTTCGATCGTATATTATTATTATTATTATT
This sequence comes from Deroplatys truncata, assembly GCA_030765065.1. Classification (NCBI taxonomy): domain Eukaryota; kingdom Metazoa; phylum Arthropoda; class Insecta; order Mantodea; family Mantidae; genus Deroplatys; species Deroplatys truncata. The sequence goes on from CM060990.1 coordinate 681,498,218, forward strand.
AATATTATTATTATTATTATTATTATTATTATTATTATTATTATTATTATTATTATTATTTCTCCTGGGTCTCGATAACCGGCTTCAACTGTAGAAATAACTTCAATAAAAGTTGCTTGATATTATAGGGGAAAGTAAATACCATTCGTCATGTTTCATTTGGAGGACGTCGTGATGGTCACTTTAGGGTCAATTTAATTTTTTTAAATGGGAACCTACAATTATGATCCAATTAAATTAACCCTAAAATGACCATCACAACGTCCTCAGAATAAAACACGACTAATGGCATTTACTTTCCCCCATAATATCAAGCAACTTTTATTTAAGACATTTCTTTCTACTACGCTTTGTTTTGGAGATATTGTAGAGTGTCAACTTAAATGGTCCACCCTGTATATAGGTAATATTAGAAGGACATTGTGTGCGTGGGGGGGCAGTAACCACTGAACCACTCGGCCGATCTACCTTTAGAGCTTAATAAGTATTGGCAGAAACGGGTTCAGTGCATATTTTATCGTAGGTACACAGAAGACTACAGGAGGATGAAAGTCAAACGGTTTCTATGTGCCTGCCGTCATATTGGATGCTCCCTGCATAACTCAGGAGAAACAAAACAACGATCGTGCAATAACCCAGTTTCCTTTTAATGTACCTACATTTACCTGAAACTATTAACGATACAAATATGAAATCGTAGGTGGAATTAAAGGACCAATATGCTGAGACTCTTCCAAGTTATTTTGAAGAAAACAATGCTACACATTTTAGAACAAATGAAAGAATAAAAACACCGCGGCGACGGTGGTGGTGGTGTTAGCAGCGGCTGTGGTGGTCGCGGTGGTAATGGTGATGGCGCTGGTTGTAGTAGTTGAGGTAGTAGTTCTGGTGAAGGTGGCGATGGTTGTGATGGTAGCGATGGTTCTCGTGGTGACAATATTTGTGATGGTGGTGGGCGGCGGCGGCGATAATGGTTGTGGCAGGTGGCAGCGGTGATGGGTGGAGTTTGTGGTGGGTGGCGGCGATGGTGGTCGTATGCTGAATTAATAATGCTTAAATTAATTATATTAATTTTATTTTATATACTTACCTATATATAATTTATTTACTTATTTACTTTAGCTACTTAATTTAGAATTAGTTATTAGTTTTGTATACGTCTATATACAGAGTGAGCCAAAAGACTCCGAGCGCCTGCGCAGTGTTTTTCCTGTCCGCGTCCTCGGCGCTCGTTGCCGTCTGCTGGTATCGTAGAAAGGCGCGGATGAAGCAATACAACATTTTTAAAACTACTTTTAAAGGCTTTACTTACCAACTTTATGAAAGGAAATGCTGAAACTGGCCACCGTCGTTGTCCATACATTTTTGACACCTCTTTAGGAAACTATCCATCATGGAATTTTTGGGGGGAATTTTCCAAACGATGACCGATGTCGTCTAATGTTTCTTCGGTAAGAACCGAAGTCGTCTTTTAGATTTCTTAGCCTGAGCACTTCATGTGGCCTGATATTTACTGTAAAGTTCATTGATTGTTGTACGGCCTGGAACTTTTACACCGGAAATCTCTCTGCAAATCGTACTTTCAATTGGCGAGCTGACCGAGTTAACACATACTAATCATAAATAAATACACGCTGTGCAGTAGAAAACATATACTGAGCCATTATATACTTTGTGACTAAGTACAGGACAAAATAATAAATAACTCGTAATAACTGAACTACATCACATCACCGTCAACTCAAAACTGCACTTCACACTGCACAGCAAAACTTCAACAGCGTGATCTTGTTTATAGCAGCAGTGCGTTATCATGTTTTTATCACATTTCCACGCGCCCAGTGGAAAAAGCCGGTAATATTGTTCATAAAATATCCCTCCGGGGTAACTTAAAACATAAATTTTAAAAGACAAACCCACACACCCTGGAAGAATTAAAACGAAATATCCGCCAGGAAATTTCTCAACGTGAATTACGGCGAGTGAAGGCTGGTTTCCTAAAGAGGTGCCAAAAATGTATGGAAAACGACGGTGGCCAATTTCAACATCTCCTTTCGTAAAGTTGGCAAGTAAAGCCTTTAAAAGTAGTTTTAAAAATGTTGTATGGTTTCATCAGCGCCTTTCTATGATAGCGGCAAACGGCAATGAGCGCCGAGGACGCGGGCAGGAAAAACACCGCGCAGGCGTTTCGGAATCTTTTGGCTCACTCTGTATATAGTGTAAAATTATTTAGAGAATGTGAATAGATTATAATATAGGTATCAGGGTTAAGTAATACAGATTTTTATTTGTTTAAAGTTTCTGCAGAGAAGGAATTAAACACTTACTTTTTGCCTATAAAAGCCGTTCAAACATCTTTTGTTTACTGTGTAGGTTGTCCGAGATAAAGGAATGGCGGATCCTGCTTTTGGAGGCTGGGGACGAGGAGCCCTTAGCTACATCTGTTCCTGCTCTGGTTTCGTTCCTCAATGTGGACAACGAAGAACTTTGCTGGACCTTCAGAACTGAACCTGAGCCCACCTCCTGTAGAGGACAATCTTGTGAATGGCGTAGAGGGAAGGTTCTTGGTGGGACGAGTGCCATTAACTGCATGCGATATGCTCGCGGCCACCCTTCAGACTTCGATCACTGGGCTGATTTAGGAAACTCTGGGTGGTCGTATAACAATACTCTGAAGTATTTCAAGAAATCCGAAAATAATTTGGACTTAACCTGCAGCAACAACTTTCATGGCACCGGAGGGTATCTCAGTGTTCAAAAATTTCCATACCAGGATATAAATGTGGTTGCGTTTTTAGAAGCCTTCAAAGAAGTAGGTTTTACTAATTTTGAATGCAGCACTGATGACGTAAATGGAGTAACGCTGACTCAAGCTACTTCTAAAGATGGACAACGCTGCAGTACAAGCAATGCTTTTCTTCAACCTATTAGATACGAAAGACCCAACCTTCACATAGTTACTAATGCGATAGTTACAAAAATGTTCATTGATCCCATAACGAAAAGGGCATTTGGCGTAGAATACATGCTAAATTCAAATACAAAAACTCTACGGGATGTTTATGCTACGAAGGAAATCATTCTATGTGCAGGGACCATCAATAGCCCGCAACTGCTTATGCTTTCTGGTGTTGGACCACGTGAATTCCTTGAACCTTTAGGTATACCTGTTTTAACGGAACTCAAGGTCGGATATAATCTTCAGGATCATGTTGTGGCTGGAGGCATAAACATGAACCTGACTTTGACATCAACTGTGCCTCAAGGCAGTGACGAGAGGTTCTGGGATATAAAGGAGTTCTTATTCAATAAAAGAGGGCCTTTATCTTCACCAGGAACAGCTCAAGTTCTTGCATTTTATAGATCAAAGCAGGCAGATCTTGGAGGACCAGATCTGCGATTTTTCCTCAAGTCGTCTTTGACGAGTTCTTCTCTTGTCTTTAAGGAACCATCATCATATTACAATCAGGTAACTATCGTGCCAACACTTTGTAAGCCCAGAAGCAGAGGGGTCATTTACATAAACTCTACAAATCCGTTTGTTCAACCTAAAATTAAACCAAACTTTTTGTCTAACATCCATGATATAGAAGCTTTAGTGGAAGGGTTTCAAGTAGCACTAATGGCTGCTCAGACTGACGTTTACCATAAGTTAGGTTACATACCGAATCTGACATCCTCTCCCCCATGCCAGCATCTGCCTTTTGGAACCAAAATGTACTGGCGATGCATTATTGCAGGGAATGCTAGATCGTCTTGCCACGCTATCGGCACATGCAAGATGGGACCACAATCTGATCCGTGGGCTGTGGTGGATCCGGAACTTAGAGTATACGGTGTTAAGGGTTTAAGAGTTATTGATGCATCAATAATACCTTCTCTCCCCAGCGGTAATTTGAATGCCCCCGTCATAATGATCGCTGAAAAAGGTTCGGATTTAATAAAAATGACTTGGCTAAAAAATGTCGATTCGCATGTGAACTGAAACGCTTTTATTTGCTTTGTATCATGAGCAGGCCTGGAACCCTTGCGCAAATGAATTTTTAAATCGTTCCAGCTAAGCAATTTCTCAATATCTTTGCAAGGCAATATTTAGATTCTCATTAAGGTAGAGGAATATTTATAAAGTAAGGTCCGTTTTGCAATAAAGTACGAACAACTAAATATTTTTCGATAGTTTACTTTTAGCAATTCTTCAAACCTCACAGTACATCTCCACGAGCTATGAGGGTCGTCCAATAAGTAAGTTTCCCTATTTTATAAAAACAAAGCTTACACACAATTGGTCATGTTGAATTAATATTATTTATATTGTACAATCCTTCTGTTACTTTTTCTAAATAGTTAAAATGCTTTTCCAAACATTTTTGGGGACGTAACACACGTTTTTCCAAGCCAGTGTTGTGCCAGGTCGGGTCCTGTGCTCGCAACCAGCTGTTCACTGATTTGACTTCATCATCGGTGTTAAAAGTGCTTACCTTTGAGTTGGAGGAACATGTAAAAATCACTTGGGGCAAGCTCCGGTGAATATGGAGGATGCGAGAAAACTTCCAAGTTGAATCTTGACCCAGGCGGAGCTCAGAAGATTCAACTGGGAACTTTTCTCGCATCCTCCATATTCACCAGATCTTTTCCCAAGGTATTTTCACATGTTCCCCTGACTCAAAGGTCACCTTGGAGGTAAGCACTTTAACACCGTGACGAAGTTGAATCAGAAGTGAACCAGAAGTCGGGTCCTGTGCTCGTAACCAGCTGTTCACTTCTGATTTATCTTCGTCACGGTATTAAGGTGCTTACCTCCATGATGACTTTTGAGTCAGGGGAACATGTGAAGATCACTTGGGAAAAGATCTGGTGAATACGAAGGATGCGAGAAATCTTCCCAGTTGAATCTTCTGAGCTACGCCTGGGTCAAGATTCAACTTGGAAGTTTTCTCGTATCCTCCGTATTCACCGGAGCTTGCCCCAAGTGATTTTCACATGTCCCTCCAACTCAAAGGTAAGCACTTTTAACACCGATGATGAATTCAAATTAGTGAACAGCTAGTTGCGAGCACAGGACCCGACCTGGTACAGCACTGGCTTGGAAAAACTTGTCACGTCCCCAAAAATGCTTGGAAAAACATGTTGACTATGTAGAAAAGTAACAGAAGGATTGTACAATATAAATAAAATTAATTCATTATGATCAATTCGGCCTTCGTATCAACGTTTTACGAACACCTATCTTAACGTGGCATAAGTTGTTTAGAGCCTCGTCACAGACTTCCGCCGCCAGTCCATTTTGGAAACGTGTAGCTGTTTCCGGAGTTAAAACTTTCTGTAATGAAAATGAGCTTTGATAATCTCTTAGGGGATATTCCCTATATGTACACAAGCTTCTTGAAGGACATAAATAATGAGCCACCTATTTTGGCGAACATCAGATTAGCAATTGTTTTCTGAATTGTGATGAAGATCGGACATCAATCCCCCCCTGGAACCAATGATACCAATAACGCATTTTCTTCAGCCAGACTTCTTAAATACAGAAAAAATTCATGTCAGTAACAGTACACGAAGATTATGTTTTGGCGGCGAACTTCTATAAGAAGCCTCTAAAATGTATTCTACACTACAATGAGACATTACATTATTATGAAAACTATGCAGAGAGAAAACTAAAGGTATGCAGAATTAAACAACAAATTAATTATCCAAAACATTTAGTAGTTTTTATTTTATTGCATAACGGACGCTGCTTTAAAATCATTCGTATATCTGCACTGAACAGTTTTGGACATTTCAGGTGCTACTGAAAGTATTGCACATTCACTTCTTATTTTCCCCGTATTTATTTCGCCTTTCATACGTTTTTCTTAAGGGAGTCCTTTAGAAGATTTGCAGAAGGAAATTTCGCATGAACTAATACAGAGAGAGCCAAAAAAACTACGAACCGGCTGCGCGGTGTTTTTCCTGTCCGCGTCCTTGGGCTCGTTGCCGCCTACCACTATCATAGAAAGGCGCGGCTGAAACCATACAACATTTTTAAAACTACTTTTAAAGGCTTTACTTACCAACTTTATGAAGGGCCAATTTTTTATCGGGTCAATAGATGAAGTCCGTGCATACGTGATTACAATTTTGCCGCCTGTTTTTAGAGAATTAACAGACAGGAAGCGTGATTTTGCCTTTTTCAACAAGACTCTGCAACAGCTCATACGGCCAATATTTCGATGAGAACAATTGAAAGTGTGTTTGGGGACAGAATTATTAGTAGAGATTTGTGGCCCCCTCGGTCCCCCAACCTAACCCCCTGCGATTTCTTCTCTGGAGTAACTTAAAACAAAGTGTACAAGACAAACCCACACACCCTGGAGGAATTAAAACAAAATATCCACCAGGAAATTGCCAGCATTTCTCAACGTGAACTACGGCGAGTGATGGATAGTTTTATAAAAAGCTGCCAAAAATGTATGGACAACGGCGGTGGCCAGTTTCAGCAGCTCGTTTCATAAAGTTTTTAAGTAAAGCCTTTAAAAGTAGTTTTAAAAATGTTGTATGGTTTCATCCACGCCTTTCTATGATAGCGGCAGACGGCAACGAGCGCCGAGGACGCGTACAGGAAAAACACCGCGCAGCCGGTTTGTAGCTTTTTGGCTCTCTCTGTATGTTTCCTATGTAATATTAGCAGAGAACTGCGCTTTATTTGCAAGTTTGAGTTTCTTTTTGTTTTTATTATGTACTCCTGTTGTTGAATATTGTAAAAAAGTACAAACAAATCATGCCATTATGAATGTCTTCAAAACACCTTTAATTCTGAAAGTGTGCAGTATCAGATGTTTACATTAAAAATCTGCTGGGTTGCAAACTAATGACTTCCATTATTCACCGTCGTTTGCTTTCCCTGTTCTAGAATTTGTTTATCACAAATCTTGTTTTTCTAACTTCTTCGTATTAATCGTGATAAATGTTGGAAGAAAACGATAGTAATGCAGGTTTGTATTAGGTACACAAGAGCGTTCAAGAGGCTAATACTACTCGTAGCACAGCCTGCCTTGGTGTTACATACTGTTTGTGTGAACTCAGAAGAGACATAAGAATGATAACTGATAGTGTTTTTTTTTTTTTACTTTCCCCACTAATTGCATAGTAGGCAGTGAAGGTATTGTATTCTACCCAAAACTTCGATAGAGATTTCACCGGAAATACATGTTTTGAGGCACCCCGAATAAAAAAAAGCATTTTTAGAAAAAGCTCCGCGTGTGTGACTGTGAACAGCAGAACTCAAAAACGAAAAGCAGGATAAATACTAAAGTTGGTATCTAGGTTCAGTACCTTCCAAAGATGCAGCACAAAGGTTTTCAAGAAAATTCCCCCACCACAAACTGTCCTTTACATGGAGAATTTTTCGAAATTTTTCTAAAAAATCTGATGTGTTATACTCACATGACTTTCTCTACTCTTGTACAAACTATTTTTACAAACGCTTATTCTCCATCTACTTCATGTTAATCGAGATGTTAATTTTATTGCTAATTTTCTTGTAGGTGCAAGGGGAATATGGTAGTCTTTAAGCGATAGTCAAATCTTTTAAGAGCTGGTTGCTATGTGGAGTATTCTCTTGGCATTACCAGGATATAAAAAAAATGAATAACGATTTCCCATTTGAGAAAAAGTATAAGTATTGGAAAATTTAAGGGAATAACAAGCAATATCTCGAAAATGGTTCACTCAACAAAAGAAATGTATATGACATAAATTGTGTATTTTAACGCGGTCTACATTTTTTGTGTAGTAAAAGTTTGTCTATCTCTTATGGTTTACCAGTTATGCAAAAGTCGTTCACAATGAAGAATACTTTTGGAGACATTCCCGGAATTTCGAGATATACATTTCATTTGTCATGAAAATATCTTAAACGTATGATATTTTAATCAAAATCGTTACAGCCATTTTCGAGAAAACTAAAATTTTCGAAAAATGTTCCATATAAAGGGTAATCTGGGGTAGGGGATTTTCTTGAAAACCTTCGTGTCGCATCTCTGGAAGATACTGAACCTAAATACCAAGTTTGGTGTTTATCCGACTGTTCGTTTCTGAGTTATGCTGTTCACAGACAGACACACACACGGACATGTTTCCAAAAATGCGTTTTTTTGGATTCAGGGGTCTCAAAGCATATATTTCCGGTGAAATTTCGGTATCGAATTTTTGGGTGGAATACAACACTTCCCCTACTTACTATATGTAGTAGAGAAAGTAAAAATGAGTAACGATTTTAATTAAAATGCCCTATATTAAAGATATTTACATTACAAATAAAATGTATCTATATCTTGAATTTTCTAGGAAAGTCTGTGAAGTCCACTTCATTCGGAAGAAATGTTGTATAATTTTGTTGAAGTGGTAAACGTTAAGCGATAGACGAAAACGTACTACATAAAAATGTAGATCTCTTTAAAGCACACAATTTATTTCAAATAAATTTTTTTGTGACATCAGCCATTTCCGAGATATTCGTTCTCACATCGCACATTAAGCAATCAGGTAGACCAGTGTCAGTCAACAAAATATTGAGTGACGTCAGAAAACAAGTTATATCTGGCTGCTGGTTCAGAGAGAGACAAACTCGCGGAAAAGTGTTAGGGCAAGTGAGGTAAGGGTAAGGGGGAAGTCAGTGATAAGTTGAGCCCGGATTTTTAGGTTTTAACCTATATTTTTCCTCGCTATTTAATTAACACATTTCAAGATATATATTCGTTTCACACTTCCTGGAGCAGAATATGCGAATTTCATTACACCTAAAAAAAACCTAAATGAGGGGTTGACACCTAAAATAACCTAAATAGCTGTTTTTCCTTTTTCGAAATGAAGAATGTTATTTTCGGATTGAAACTTATTGTAAAATTATTTGCACCACTTATAGCCAGTAGATACTTCAAGTTACTACAGTTAAACGCAGCACATGTGACATGGTGACACCTGGATGCAGCTGATAGGTCAGGAGGAGCGTAACCTGCGTAACGGGGTCGCCTCCAATCGTTCACCGAGAGTACTTTTCTAATGTAATTGTTGTATAGTGAAACAATGCCTAAATCACGTTTATTGAAAAACTGGATTGCTGCAGATCTGCTTCACTTTTGTTAGTGACAGACAGTGCTGCCTACATGTTGAAGGCCGGGGGGGGGGGTTCTACAGTCCTTCCACTCGACCAAGCTACATGTTACGTGCTTGGGCCACGGCCTGCACCGCCTTGCGGAGGAGATTAGAAGCCACTTCGATGTCGTGAACGGCCTGATATCTTTGGTCAAGAAGGTTTTCTTAAAAGCCCTAACACGTATACAATGGTTCAAAGAGAAAGTACCAGCATACCCTCTTCCACCTGAGTCGATACTTGGCTTACTGCTGTCATTTACTATGCCGGGCCCTTAAAAGACATTAAAAATGTCGTCAATGAATTGGATGAAACAGAAGCTTCCTGCATTGCCAAGGCTAAGAAATCACTCGAGTGCCCCACTCTTGCCGCTTCCCTTGCATATATTAAGACACATTTTTGTTTTATAGAGAAGCTATTCTCCGGTTGAAAAGTACAACTTTGCCACTGAAAGATGCTCTAGATATCATTGACAATGTTTTCAGTAGAGAAATACCTGGACCAGTGGAAGTTGCATGTACTTCGAAGTTGCAGAAGATTCTTCAACGAAATCCTGGTTTTGAAGACATGAAAATCATAAATTCAGTATTGCAGGAAGAAAAGTATACAGGAAACCTACCCTAGAACATGCTCCACTGGCATCTATGTTCTACACTCCAATGACGTCATGTTCCGTTGAAAGAACCTTTTCTTCATACAAGAATGTGTTACGTAATAATAGGAAATAGTTTATGCCAGAAAAATTGGGAATGTATGCATTTACTGCCATGCCAAAAAATAAACCTCACAAATAAGTACCAGAAAAGCAAAATGATTGATGCCTGTGTTGATCCACGAAGCAAAACACAAAAAACTATTTTAATCAAGAGAAACCTAAAAAAACAACCTATTTTGAGCATATAAGAAACCTAAAATGAAGATTTATTCCACCTAAAACCCGGGCCCTAGTGATAAGAGATGGACTAGCGGAACAAGGAGAATGCATGTTTTACTGTGTATCTATGTAGTTTTAAGGCACAAAACCTACCTTTCGCGCCTTCCTCGCCCCTTGTCAACAAATTTCCGAAGCCGGTGTTACGTCACGCGATCCTGATACGTCACGCCTAATTGAGTTAGCTGACTTCTGACCTATATTCGGAACCCATTTCAGCACTACGCGGTAGCTGGTTCCACGAAGTATGTAGCAGACAAGAGTTAAAAAAAATCATAAGGATATAAAAAGGTTCGTTTGTAATGATTCAGGAATGGCAGAGGAGGTAAAAGCATTTTTGTGTGGCAAAACTTTAGCAGATGCACCGTTTTTCCTCTAGGTGGCTTTGAAAAGCAGGTGGCTCGACTTATGTGGGCTACATGTGTTCGTTACAACATTTGTATGACGGTAGAGGAGCAAAAAGGAAACATCTGTGATAGAAACTTCTCAATGCAGTCATTTGCACACTTTTTGTTTGTGGGTAACTACACCATTTCGTTGCTTCAATGCATACAGGGTATTGTGCAGAGATATCTTTCAACTGCTTTGCATTTAATTTCATGCCAAGCTGATTCCTGAGCACTACTAACGGTCCGATAGGCTCAAAAATGTCAGGCATTGTTGAAACCGGCAGGGATTATTCGACCAGTCTTAAAACTACAAGAAATGCCATATGATTTTGGACATGTGCCAACTCTATACATGCACCAAAGGCGGTGTGTTGGAAGATTGTGTCGTAATTTCTCAAATTCTCCGGTAGAAAATCTCTTAGTATAGCTAAATAAGTGCTACTGCAAAAATAAATAGCCTTTAGAGCGAAATTTCAATACCCAGCTTTAATGAAATATCAGCCAAAAACTATCTGGAAACTAATTTTAAGTTAGAGTAACCAGTTTTCAACAACAAAAAATATGATGTGTTACATTCACATGACTTTCTCTACCCTCTATCGTTTATTAATGGGTATACAAATTATTCTTACGAAAGTTCATTTTCCTATTTACTTCATTTTAGTCGAGATAAATCTTTCCGGAAATAGCTGCACAACACATTTCGTTATAGATACAAAGGGAACAGCGATAGTCAAATGTTTAACAACTGGACGCTATATGCTGGTCTTAAAATTCCTTACTGTTTCCATGACATCGCAAGAAGCAGCTGAAAATCGACGTGACTTGAAAAGAAGGCAAAGTATTGAACAATTCGGACCATTAATAACGGTTATCTCGCAAATGGCTGATGCCACAAAAACTTTATTTTAAATAAACTTTGTGTTTTAAAGGGATATACATTTTTTCGTCTATCGCTTAACGTTTACCAGTTCAACAAAATTATACAAAATTTCTTCCGAATGAAGTGGACTTCACAGGATTTTCCAGAAAATTCAAGATGTAGATACGTTTTATTTGTAATGTAGGTATCAAAAATCTCGAAAAATGTTCCATGTAAAGGGCAGTTTGGGGTGGGGGAATTTTCTTGAAAATATTCGTGTCGCATCTTTGGAAGATACTGCACTTAAATACCAAGTTTAGTTTTTATCCGACATTTCGTTTTTGAGTGTGCTGTTTACAGACACACACATATTTTTCTAAAACTGCTTTTTTATTCAGGTGGCCTCAAAACATGTATTTCCGGTGAAATCTCAAATGTCGATTTTTTGGCTGGAGTGCAATACCTTCTCTACCTTCTATGTACATGGTAGAGAAAGTAAAAAGGGACAATGAATATTTAAGCACTTAAAAATGGGACATAAGTGGGGCACTTATGATGTAATCTACATAAAAGTTAAATAACATACAATTATTTTGAACTTCAGTTAAATGAAGGACTGAAGTGTTTATGATTGATTACACTTACACAGTATCAGAATTGCCTTATTTATCTGAAGATATTATGTTCTTCAGAAGATGTTCCTCTTCATTGTCCTCTCATAAAAGCCAATTCCAAACATTTTAAAGCGTATCTTGAACACAATTACGGCTTTCACAGGCTTGACGTTTAAATGGTTCCTTTCTTCTGTTCACAAAGAACTCACGAGAGAAAAAAATTCTCTCCACGGCTTCATTTGTTCCTGGGACTGCCAATACAAATGTAACAACTGACAATATTTAATAAGAGTAGGTTAATATCAAAGATGGACATCTGTCGTTTGCAAAAGAATGAGATAAACTCCCTTTTTATTACAAAATGTAGGATTCACATATTTACATACTACTTTATGCATCATTAAGGTTATAACCAATATCAGTTTATACAGACAAATGAGTTAAAATTAGCTTTAAAAACGCAGATGTCAGTTTTTGAAACAAATATGTGTAGGTGTCCATTTTTGATGTGAACAGACTTGTAGGTGTCCGTTTTTGATGCAAATGTAGATGTAAAAATTCATTTAGTAGTGATATCGGTCTATTCCAAAGAGTATCAGCTGGGAAATTGTAGGAATTTTGAGGCGAAGATGATGTTTGTGAAATTAAAAAAAGTTTTACATTGTATTTTAAACTTTATAAGTCTCTTATATTATTGAATAGATGTAAAACCAACTACAATAATCTAGCCATATTTTCAGTGCCAGAAATAAAATAAGATGTAACTTTAAATAACTCATGAAATTTCCTGTTAATTTACAGGTATAGTAACAAATCTTTCTTCAGTTTCTATATAGTGCAACAAATTTCCAGAGGAAATTAAAACTTTTACTCATAGTATATGTATATTTAAAGTCCAAGTAGATGTAAATTTAATCTGAAATAGACATTAAGACGAGATCACTGTCCAAATCATCCTGCTGTGTTTCACATTCACATTGATCATGGGCAAATCTGGCAGACAAGGGTGTCTTTGTAGTACATTTTTGTACCACTCAAGAGTGAGCAGATCTCTTCAGTTTTCTCCAAAATGTTTGACGAGCAACCTGTCAACATCTCGAAGTTTTTTAAACGGCGGAGGCATTCAGTAATGATTAATATTTCGTCTCTTTCTCGGCCAGTATGATGGCCATATACTAAATGTTCAGGCCTTGATATCTCCAAAATGTCTGAACATATGACCAGTTAAAACTCTCGTCAGAATTTTTTACTATACTCTCTTGTATCATTTCTGATATACAATTTCATCCCAATAATCTAGAATTTCGTGTAATAAATAAAACAAGAGAGCAGCGTAGCTTGCCAGCTATTCATACCTTAGTCTCTTTTCTGTATTCCTTTTCCACTTTTCCGGATGCCGTAATCTCTTCCTGGCATTTCCTTTAGTAACTGGTGAAATGTTTTGCTCCATTTTACTCATGTAGCTTTTCACTTATTCGTAGTAGCAGTTGAAACATTCATAAGATCTTAACCACCGAGTTAACACCCGGCACAAGCCGTCGCCATTTCTATTTTGAAGATCACGTGACCTTAATCAGTATTGCCATTGGTTCTTTAAGCAAATGTCCGAGTTTGAAACCAAGCTCTTGTGTAGGTGTCCACTTTTGAAGTAAACAGTGAACTTCAACACTTAATTAACCATATTTAGGTCCATTGTTCAAAGTAAAGGACTTCATCAATGAAAAGAAGGGAAAACATCCTATCGGAATACATTACTAACTCAATTTTGAATGAGGGGACGGATGTACGGGTGTGATATTAGGCTATTCAATTGTTCTTTCTAACAATAAGAGGATCGATGGAGAGTCGAGATCAGTGCTTCGAGTCCCAGTCGTGGTACTGAGTTTTCAGGCCTGATTCAATTTTCCAACTGACATATGTTCTTGTGTGGATGTCTTCTTCTTGCAGCATCTTAAACACATCTCAACAACCTTGTACTTCCATTTTTCTATCTTGGAATTCTCAAAGGTGGATAACAGCTTAGTAATAATATTTCAACCTAAAATATAAAAATCATTGTGTCCCAACATACAGTAATGGAGTCATACTAAAAACTTTAGAAAAATGGACAATAAACGTTTCGTTAAGGTTTTGTTGGAACAAAATCAAATCTTGTCACTCATTTCTCAGCGTATATCTTAAGAAATGATTTATTTTTTGGACATGTACTTCTTACTTGTTATTAATTAAAATATTCATCATGTCTAATTACCTTTTCAAGTATTTTGCCAATAAATCTTTACATAATTTGTGTATAAGTGATTAACATGAACTGGAGTGGAAATAGTGTTTTATAGGAATTATCTTCAGAGTTGCTCTGAAATAGTAATGGGGAAAAGAAAGTCGTGATAGGCCACACAACTATTATTTCGATTTATAACTAATTTATATAATTAAATACTGATTAGAATGTATCATGGTGGGAAAGAAACCTAAATGCACACATTGATGACCTGAACGAAATCTCAGTGAACTTTCTAAAACATGACATTGAGAGTTAACGGAATGCTTGATAGAATAAAAAGCGAGTACTTTCTCAAAGAAATATACAAAAAGGCACGATAATATCCTCCGGATGGAACCCTAACGAATATAGCACTGAACTTTTGGACATCGTATTGTGGGTCGTCCCAGAAGAAGAATGAAAAGTTCATGCTCATGTTTATGAACGATGATTATAATATACTAGTCTGCATGATATCGGATGACTGAAAGCTAATAAGTGATTCTGACTCACTTTTTATGCTGATTTCAGAACTGCTTTTAGTTTTTTTTCTATCACGTACAGTTTTTTCACAATTTCACTTCAAAAATATAGAGTTGAACCAGTAGATGATGAGTATTGTTGAAGGGAAATTTATCACTTCTTGGAGGGAAATTTCTCAATACAGACTTGTCAGTCTTTAGGTTGTTACACCTGTAGATGCTGGTTGCTATTTGTAATTTAGGCATTGTTGTTAATCTCAGAGGCTTGCATTACCAGTGCTATATCGTGATTGAAGTTATGTCTACACGAAGTTATGTCTACATGTCTACACGCAAGTGTGTGAACAATCCAAATGTTTTCTGCTACATTTGTGGAAATCATACATTGCTTCAGCAGAGAATTGATATAACAGACTTTTTGAAGAAAGTGTACCATGCTTATTTTAAAATGAAACTTGGTGACCAAGACAAGGCCTGGGCTCCAAAGACAGGTTGCCGCTATTGTGTTGAGAGGTTAAGATTGTGGATAAAAGGAAAGAAATCATGCATGCCATTTGCAATTCCTATGGTGTGGAGAGAGCCTAAAGACCACCTTAAAGTCTGTTATTTCTGTTTAGTTAATGTTCAGGGGTGCAATTCGTAAAATAAGAAACACATTGTGCATCCAAGTATTCCTTCAGCCATCCGGCCAGTTCCACACGGAGAAGATCTGCCTGCTTCTCTTCCTCCAGCTGTTTTAGAGAACTTGGAAGAAGATGGTGTTAAAAGTGAACCTCATGCAATCACCGAAGATTCTAATGTCTACCGCCCTGAATACGACGTGACTCCACAACTGTTCTCTCAGAGTGAACTAAATGATCTAGTACGTGATTTGAATTTGTCTAAGGAACCTGCAGAGTTACTAGGCTCCTGTCTTAAAAATAAGAATCTTCTGAAACCAGGAACACATTACTCATGGTACAAACACAGAGAACAAGAGCTAGTTCCTTTTTTCTCACAGATCGAGTCCTTGGTTTACTGCAATAAAATAAACGAGTTAATGCACTTTTATGGCATTGAACATGATCCTACTCAGTGGAGACTTTTTATAGATTCATCAAAGAGGAGCCTGAAAGGCGTGTTACTGCATAATGGGAATGAATTCCTGTCGCACATTCAGTTCAAATGAAAGAGACAGTTGAAAACATGAAGATACTTGTAATAAGTATCCAATACGAGGAACACAAATGGCGTATCTGCGGTGATTTCAAAGTTATTGGAATACAATTAGGATAACAAGCTGGTTTCACAAAAATGCCTTGTTTTCTGTGTGAATGAGACAGTCGGGCAAAGCAAAGACATTGGAGTGTGAAAGTATGGCCATAGCGCAGAAACTTGTTGCCTGGAACTAAAAACATCCTCCACGAACCGCTTGTAGAGAGACAAAAGATATTGCTTCCGTCACTACACATAAAATTGGGCATGATGAAGCAATTTGTAAGGGCTCTACCACAGGATGGACCCTGCTTCAAGTACCTTTGCAAGAAATTTCCCTTCATTACACAAGACAAATTAAAGGCTGGAATTTTGTTGGTACTCAAATAAAGAAATAGATGAAAGATAAAGATTTTGAGAAGACTATGAATGAGAGAGAAATAGAAGCATGGACCGTCTTCCGATCAGTTACTGAAAACTTCTTAGGCAATAACAAAGATCCTAATTACAAGGCCATTGTCGAAACAATGTTGTAAAATTTCAAGAAGATGAGTTGTAATATGAGTGTAAAGGTGCATTTTCTGCATTCACATATCGACTACTTTCCAGAAAATCTGGGACATTATAGTGAAGAGCAGGGTGAACGTTTTCACCAAGATATCAAGGAAATGGAGAGGAAGTACCAGGGGAGATGGAATGAAACTATGATGGCCGACTACTGTTGGATGTTGAGGAGGGACAGTCATCTTCAAGGATCTGCAAGAAAGTCAAAGAAAATAAAGTTTGAAAAAAGTTCAATGAAACACTTTGGCTTCTTGTTTTGTTAAAATGTAGTCATGAAATAAATTAGGGGAGTTCTTGAGAGTATTCTTAAAATGTTTCTTGAATAAAAATTTACCCTGTTTGAAATGGTATTTGAATACTTTTCTACGCTCATTAGTAAAATTGTCAAAACATTACTTATTTTGTGTAAAAAATCTGACGTGATAGAAGAAAACGGAAGTTATTTCTGGAATAAGCATAAAAGCTTGATTCAAGAACCTCTACTTTTAAGAAATCATCTTAGAAAAAGTTTGAAAATGCAGGCTAGTGTTGTACTCAGCTTAAAGAGAACACACTCGTTTTTGTAAGAATAAAAACCTACTATCTCAAGCGAGTATATGCTCGTCTCCACGTCCTCTTGATCACTTAACTGTGAGTGTATACTCAAGAAATCAGATTTCCTTGATCAAATTGCTTCGTTGATCGTATGATGCGTCGTTCGACTGTTTGTCAACCTGTATTAGTGAGGTAGATTTTTCATGCTGTTTTTTTTGCATTTGGTTCTGTCGACCTTTGCAACACTGCTGTATCCTGTGTTGCTTAACAAGTCTCAATAGTAATTCAAGAAATAAAAACTTAATTGAAGAAACATTATGCATAAAGGCATAACTATAAATGGAATTAGCAAAACAATAAATAAAATGAAGGTGATCGGTAAGAATATATCAATAAATCAGGCAATAAAAAATAATTATCAGGGATTGAAAAGTCATAACTCGCGAGGAGATTCAAATCCAGCTATTTCAAGAATCCCAGGATGTTTACACTATTTGCGGTATGAAAACAGTTTTCCTATAAGCTTAAAGGTAAATGAATTTTGAAGTTAACATTTTACATAATAAAGTTAATTGATAAACGTAGTTCCAATGATACTTCTAGGTTATGTTTTCGTGAAGCAATAGACGATTTTGAAACTCCTTGAATGCTCAGGGTAATATTTGTATATTTTTTCATCAACACCATTTTAGCTCATAAATTTCACCATTCTTTTCAGATTTACTTTTCAGTGAAAAGAGATGAATACTCGTATATACTCAGAAGTGAGTATGCAGGTGAATGGACTTGTAAAGCCCAAAACAGTTTTGGAGTGTACCTCCCCTTAATACTCGTTTTCACTTTACTTTCTCTGACATATTCACCTTTAAAGCACACTTTGCATATGTTCTGAGACTTTCAAGGCGAGAGAGAGAGAAAAAATAAACAATAAAAATTGCTGTAACATTGTGTTGTAAACCTAGTGACCTTATTTTCACATTCTTATAATAAAACAAACAATTAGTCAAGATACAAATTTCGAACGTTTGCACATTTTTAGATTCATAACCACCGCCACCGCGGCGGCGCTTCTCACCGAGGCGGTCCGGGTTCAATCCCAGGGTCCCGCATGTGGGATTTGTGGTGGACAAAGCGGCGTCTGGGCGGGTTTTCTCCGGTTTCCCCCGCCATTCATTCCACCAACTGCTCCATCATCGCCTTTCCTTTCAACCATTTTACCATCATTTCCTTTGATCTACTTCCTTCCTCCCATATCAGGCATCGGGCTGATCACCCATTCTGGATAATGTGTCTGCTCCTCGACGGGACTCTGACCCCAGGCACCCGCCTGTAAGTCCTGGGGGTGTAAGTCCTACATACGAGGAAGCTAAATAGAGAAAGAAGAAGAATAACCATCACAGCACCAAACAAAAATGGAATGTTAGCTGTCTATGGGCTATGCAACGGAGGGGACACTTCGCGTACTGCGACCTATGGGAGATCTACTGCGGCTACCACCCCCAGGAGGAAGGGACGAACAGAAGGAAAACAGGAGGTCACAGGCTGTAGGATAACAGGCCACAGAGACGCGCTGAAGTCCGTAACAGTTCCTGGCTCCAAGGAGCCCTCCAGTGTCCACGGGGGACACTATTTCCTTTTAACAAGCTACCACGCCATTTGTCCAGCACCGTCATACACCACGAAACCTAGAAGTACACATGAAACATGAGAGGGAAGGGAAATGATGGAAAGGAAACCGTGGTAGATGAGCAACCACCCCAGCATTCGCTTTACCGACCAGAGAAAACTACGAAAAACTCAAGATCAGAGTGCGCAGTCGACGGGAATTGAACCAATGCGCCTCACACATTACCATAGGAACATCTCGCTCGATTTGTCTTTGTGCACATTAACTTCCGGCAAAAATCACATAAAAAAAACAAAAGTGACTACAGAAGTAGCATTTTGTATGTATGAAAGGACATAAAAGTGATTAAAATCCAAAGATTTCCTTTCGGTTACAAGGTTCAATTAGGGCAATATACAGTGTGTACAGAAAAACCACCGACATCGCTTAGTATGTTGGGCGGGACATTAAAGCGAACATTTTTCAAGCGGGAACCCATGTCCGGAAATACACGGTTTGGACACTGTAGGGCGTCGAAGTTTGCGGACGGTTCAAATATGTTGATGGGTGTGCGTCCACAGTTCGTTAAGAAACCCAACAAACACATACACCCTGCAGTAAATTAAAAAAGGGGTTCAAACTGTTGATCTCCTACTTGAATGTAGAGAATACATCGTCGGTCCAGAGACAGACGCACAGGTTAAATAAGTGCGGCCGTGTGTTCAGTATTTCAGTCGCAGCGTGGCTTCGTGCAACAATGTCCTCCTCTGATGTTGCAGTGGTAGCATACATCATAGTCTTCATAGTACGTCACAGAAAATACTCAAAGGATGTAAGATCAGACGACCGTGGTGGTCATAGCACAGGTCCCAACCACCAATCCACCTGGGGCAGGTGGCGTGCTGGTGGTACCGCTCATTTGCATCAAAGTGAGCTGGAGCTCCGTCATGTTGCAGCCACATTACATGACGAAAGTGTTGTGGCACCACATCAAGTAGGGTAGGAAGAACGTCTCTGACACACGTGAGGTACGATGCTCTTGTTAATCTGGTTGCCAGTAGACACGTACATGACCTGATCATCACAGCCCAAAGTTCACACTGAACCTGTATTGGTTACCTCAAACCACCTGCGCCCACAGATTTTCCTCTACCCAAACATGAATTGTGTGCACACCCTGTCGCTCCACAGTGTCCACACCATTTATTTCCCAACATGGGTACTCCCTTGAAAAATATACACTTTAATGTTCCGCTTGACATACTAGTAACTACTACACAGCTACGCAATTCACTGCAGCGATCTAGACATAACATAGTAACTCATACACAGCTACGCAATACAACGCAGGGCTCTACACAAGTACGCATTACGGCGCAGGGCTCTAGGAATAACATAGTAATTCATACACAAGTACGCAATACGCCGCAGGGCTCTAGGCATATAATAGTAATTCATACACAGCTACGCACTACAACGCAGGGCTCTAGACAAAACATAGTAATTCATACACAAGTACGCAATACGGCACAGGGAGCTTGATATAACATTGTAATTCATACACAGGTACGCACTAAAACACAGGGCTCTAGACAAAACATAGTAATAAATACACAAGTACACAATACAGCGCAGGGCTCTAGGCATAACATAGTAATTCATACACAAGTACGCAATACGGCACAGGGAGCTTGATATAACATTGTAATACATACACAGGTACGCACTAAAACACAGAGCTCTAGACAAAACATAGTAATAAATACACAAGTACACAATACAGCGCAGGGCTCTAGGCATAACATAGTAATTCATACACAAGTACGCAATACGGCACAGGGAGCTTGATATAACATTGTAATACATACACAGGTACGCACTAAAACACAGGGCTCTAGACAAAACATAGTAATAATTACACAAGTACACAATACAGCGCAGGGCTCTAGGCATAACATAGTAATTCATACACAAGTACGCAATACGGCGCAGGGCACTAGGCAAAACATAGTAATTCATACACAAGTACGCAATACGGCGCAGGGCTCTAGGCATAACATAGTAATTCATACACAGGTACGCAACACGAAACAGGGCTCTAGGCATAACATAGTAATTCATATATAGTGCGCACTACGACGCAGGGCTCTAGGCATAACATAGTAATTCATACATAAGTACGCAATACGGCAAGGGGCTCTAGGCATTACATAATCATTCATACACAAGTACGAAATACTGCTCAGGGCTCTAGGGACAACATAGTAATTCATACACAAGTACGCACAACGACGCAGGGCTCTAGGCATAACATAGTAATTCATACATAGGTACGCACTACGACGAAGGCCTCTAGGCATAACATAGTAATTCATACATAAGTACGCACTACGACGAAGGCCTCTAGGCATAACATAGTAATTCAGACATAAGTACGCAATACGGCACAGGGCTCTAGGCATTACCTAGTGATTCAAACACATTATATAATGATTGATACACAGGTACGCAATACCCTGCAGAGCTTTAGACATTATCTAGTGATACATACACAGATACGCAATACTCTGCAGAGCTCTAGACATAATATAGTGATTCATACACAGCTAAACAACACCCTACAGAACTATACACATAATATAGTGATACATACACAGCTAAACAACACCCTGCAGAACTATACACATAATATAGTGATTCATACACAGCTAAACAACACCCTGCAGAACTATAGACATAACACAGTGATTCATACACAGCTACACAATACCCTGCAGAACTATACACATAATATAGTGATACATACACAGCTAAACAACACCCTGCAGAACTATACACATACTATAGTGATTCATACACAGCTACACAATACCCTGCAGAACTATACACATAATATAGTGATCATACACAGGTACACAATATCCTGAAGAGCTATACACATAATATAGTGATCATACACAGGTACACAATACCCTGCAGAGCTATACACATAACGTAGTGATTCATACACAGCTACAAAATACCCTGCAGAGCGATAGACATAATATAGTGATACATACAAAGGTACACAGTAACCTGCAGAGCTATACACATAACGTAGTGATTCATACACAGCTACAAAATACCCTGCAGAGCGATAGACATAATATAGTGATTCATACACAGGTACACAAAACCTTGCAGAGCTACAGACATAATATAGTGATTGTTACACAGCTACGCAATACCCTGCAGAGGTATAGACATAATATAGTGACTTATACACAGCTACACAATACCATGCAAAGCAATAGACATAATATAGTGATTGATACACAGGTACACAATACATTGCAGAGCTATAAACATAATATAGAGATTCATACATAGGTACACAATACCCAGCGGAGCTGTACACAATACCCAGCGGAGCTATACACATAATATAGTAATCATACACAGGTACACAATACCCTGCAGAGGTCTAGACATAACAGTGATTCATACACAGGTACACAATACCCTGCAAAGCTATACACATAGTATAGTGATTCATACACAGGTACGCAATACTCTGCAGAGCTTTAGACATAATATATTGATTCATACACAGCTCAGCAATACCCTGCAGATCTATACACATAACATAGTGATTCATACACAGGTACACAATACCCCGCAGAGCTATACACATAAGATAGTTATCATACAGAGGTACACAATACTCTGCAGAGCTATAGACATAATATAGTGATTGTTACACAGCTGCGCAATACCCTGCAGAGGTATAGACATAATATAGTGATTCATACACAAGTACACAATACCCTGCAGAGCTATACACATAATATAGTGATTCATACACAAGTACACAATACCCTGCAGAGCTATACACATAATATAGTGATTCATACACAGCAACACAATACCCTGCAGAGCTATACACATAATATAGTGATTCATACACAAGTACACAATACCCTGCAGAGCTATACACATAATATAGTGATTCATACACAAGTACACAATACGCTGCAGATCTATACACCTATATAGTGTTTCATACACAGCTATACAATATCCTGCAGAGCTATACACATAATATAGTGATTCATACACAGGTACGCAATTCTCTGCAGAGCTTTAGACATAAAATTGTGATTCATACACAGGTACACAATACCCTACACAGCTATACACAATATATAGTGATGCATACACAGCTACACAATACTCTGCAGAGCTATACACATAATATAGTGATTCATAGACAGCTACACAATACCCTGCAGAGCTATAGACATAATATACTGATGGATACGCAGGTACACAATACTCTGCAGAGCTATACACATAATATAGTGATTCATACCTAGGTACACAATACCCTGCAGAGCTATACACATAATATAGTGATCATAATCAGGTACACAATATCCTGCAGAGCTATACACATAATATAGTGATTCATACACAGCTACATAATACCCTGCAGAGCTATAGACATAATATATTGATTCATACACAGGTACACAATACTCTGCAGAGCTCTAGACATAATATAGTGATCGTTACACAGGTACACAATACTCTGCAAAGCTCTAGACATAATATAGTGATTCAAACACAGGTACACAATACCCTGCAGAGCTATACACATAATATAGGGATTGTTACACAGGTACACTATACTCTGCAGAGCTGTACACATAATATAGTGATTCATACACAGGTATGCAATACTCTGCAGAGGTTTACACATAATACAGTGATTCATACACAGGTACACAATACTCTGCAGATCTATACACATAACATAGTGATTCATACACAGGTACGCAATACTCTGAAGAGCTGTAGACATAGTATAGTGATTCATACACAGCTTCGTATTACCCTGCAGATCTATACACATAACATGGTGATTCATGCACAGGTACACAATACCCTGCAGAGCTATACACATAATATAGTGATTCATACACAGGTACACAATACCCTGCAGAGCTATACACATAATATTGTGATCATACACAGGTACACAATACCCTGCAGAGCTATAGACATAATATAGCGATTCATACACAGGTACACAATACCCTGCAGAGCTATACACATAATATTGTGATCATACACAGGTACACAATACCTTGCAGAGCTACAGACATAATATAGTGATTGTTACACAGCTACGCAATACCCTGCAGAGGTATAGACATAATATAGTGATTCATACACAGGTACGCAATACTCTGCAGAGCTTTAGACATAATATAGTGATTCATACACAGCTACACAATACCCTGCAGATCTATACACATAACATAGTGATTCATACACAGGTACGCAATACTCTGAAAAGCTGTAGACATAGTATAGTGATTCATACACAGCTACATATTACCCTGCAGATCTATACACATAACATGGTGATTCATGCACAGGTACACAATACCCTGCAGAGCTATACACATAATATTGTGATCATACACAGGTACACAATACCTTGCAGAGCTACAGACATAATATAGTGATTGTTACACAGCTACGCAATACCCTGCAGAGGTATAGACATAATATAGTGATTCATACACAGCTACGCAATACCCTGCAGAGGTATAGACATAATATAGTGATTCATACACAGCTACGCAATACCCTGCAGAGGTATAGACATAATATAGTGATTCATACACAGCTACACAATACCCTGCAGATCTATACACATAACATGGTGATTCATACACAGGTGCACAATACCCTGCAGAGCTATAGACATAATATAGTGATTATTACACAGCTACACAACACCTTGCATGGCTATAGACATAATATAGTGATTCATACACAGCTACACAATACCCTGCAGAGCTATACACATAATAAAGTGATTCATACACAGGTGCACAATACCCTGCAGAGCTATAGACATAATATAGTGATTATTACACAGCTACACAACACCTTGCATGGCTATAGACATAATATAGTGATTCATACACAGTTACACAATACCCTGCAGAGCTATACACATAATAAAGCGATTCATACACAGGTACACAATACCCCGCAGAGCTATACACATAATATAGTGATTCATACACAGCTACACAATACCCTGCAGAGCTATAGACATAACATAATTATTCATATACAGGTACACAATACCCTACAGAGCTATACATATAATATAGTGATTCATACACAGCTACACAATAGCCTGCAGAGCTATAGACATAACATACTGATTCATACACAGGTACACAATATTCTGCAGAGCTATACACATAATATAGTGGTTGATACACAGGTACGCAATACACTGCAGAGCTATACACATAATACAGTGATTGATACACTGGTACACAATACTCTGCGGAGCTATACACATAATATACTGATTTATACACAGGAACACAATACTCTGCTGAGCTATACACATAATATAGTGATTCATACACAGGTACGCAATACCCTGCAGAGCCAAAGACATAATATAGTGATTGATACTCAGCTACGCATTACCCTGCAGAGCTATACACATAATACAGTGATTCATACACAGGTACGCAATACCCTGCAGAGCTATAGGCATAATATAAAGATTGATACACAGGTACGCAATACCGTGTAGAGCTCTAGACATAATATAGTGATTGATACACAGGTACACAATACCCTGCACAGCTATAGACATATAATACTGAATGATACACAGCTACGTAATACCCAGCAGATCTCTAAACATAATATAGTGATTGATACACAGCAACGCAATACTCTGCAGAGCTATACGCACAATATAGTGATTCGAACACAGGTACCCAATACCCTGCAGAGCTCTAGACGTAATATGGTGATTTATACACAGGTATGCAATACCCTGCAGAGCTATAGATATAATGTAGTGATTCATACGCAGGTACACAATACCCTGCAGAGCTTATCACATAATATAGTGATTCCTACACATGTACGCAATAACCTGCAGACCTATAGATATAATAAAGTGATTCATACACAGGTACGCAATACTCTGCTGATCTATAGATATAGTATTTTGTTTCATACACAGGTACGCAATACCCTGCAGAGCTATAGACATATTATGGTGATTCATATACAGGTACGCAATATCCTGCAGAGCTCTAGACATAATATAGTGATTCATACGCGTGTACACAATACACTGCAGAGCTACACAGATAATATAGTGACTGATACACAGGTCCACAATATACTGCAGAGCTATTGACATAATATAGTGATTCATACACAGGTACACAATACTCTGCAGAGCTATAGACATAATTTAGTGATTCATACACAGGTCCACAATACTCTGCAGAGCTATAGAGATAATATAGTGATTCATGCACAGGTACACAATACTCTGCAGAGCTATAGATATAATATAGTGATTCATACACAGATACACAATACTCTGAGGAGCTATAGACATAATATAGTAATTGATACACAGCTACGCAATACTCTGCAGAGCTATAGATATAATATAGTGATTCATACACAGGTACACAATACTCTGAGGAGCTATAGACATAATATAGTGATTTATACACAGTTACGCAATACGCTGCAGAGCTCTAGACATAATATAGTGATTGATACACAGCTACGCAATACTCTGCAGAGCTCTAGACATAATATAGTGATTGATACACAGCTACGCAATACTCTGCAGAGCTATAGAAATAATATGATGACTCATACACAGCTGTGCTATACTCTTCAGAGCTCTAGACATAATATAGTGATTCATACACATGCACGCAATACTCTGCAGAGCTATAGAAATAATATGGTGACTCATACACATGCAAGCAATACTCTGCAGAGCTCTAGACATAATATAGTGACTCATACACCGCTGCGCAATACTCTGCAGAGCTATAGACATAATATAGTGACTCATACACCGCTGCGCAATACCCTGCAGAGCTCTAGACATAATATAGTGACTCATACACCGCTGCGCAATACCCTGCAGAGTTCTAGACATAATATAGTGACTCATACACGGCTACGCAATACCCTGCAGAGCTCTAGACATAATATAGTGACTCATACACGGCTACGCAGTACCCTGCAGAGCGCTAGACATAATATAGTGACTCATACACGGCTACGCAATACCCTGCAGAGCTCTAGACATAATATAGTGACTCATACACGGCTACGCAATACCCTGCAGAGCTCTAGACATAATATAGTGACTCATACACGGCTACGCAATACCCTGCAGAGCTCTAGACATAATATAGTGATTCATACACAGCTACGCAATACTGTGCAGAGTTCTAGACATAATATAGCGATTCATACACAGCTACGCAATACCCTGCAGAGCTATACACATAATATAGTGATTCATACACAGCTACGCAATACTGTGCAGAGTTCTAGACATAATATAGCGATTCATACACAGCTACGCAATACCCTGCAGAGCTATACACATAATATAGTGATTCATACACATGCACGCAATACCCTGCAGAGCTCTAGACATAATATAGTGATTCATACACATGCACGCAATACCCTGCAGAGCTTTACACATAATATAGTGATTCATACACATGCACGCAATACCCTGCAGAGCTCTAGACATAATATAGTGATTCATACACATGCACGCTATACCCTGCAGAGCTATACACATAATATAGTGATTCATACACAGGTACGCAATACCCTGCAGAGCTATACACATAATATAGTGATTCATACACAGGTACGCAATACCCTGCAGAGCTATACACATAATATAGTGATTCATACACAGGTACGCAATACCCTGCAGAGCTATACACATAATATAGTGATTCATACACATGCACGCTATACCCTGCAGAGCTATACACATAATATAGTGATTCATACACAGGTACGCAATACCCTGCAGAGCTCTAGATATAATATAGTGATTCATACTCATGCACGCTATACCCTGCAGAGCTATACACATAATATAGTGATTCATACACAGGTACGCAATACCCTGCAGAGCTCTAGATATAATATAGTGATTCATACTCATGCACGCTATACCCTGCAGAGCTATACACATAATATAGTGATTCATACACAGGTACGCAATACCCTGCAGAGCTATACACATAATATAGTGATTCATACACATGCACGCTATACCCTGCAGAGCTATACACATAATATAGTGATTCATACACATGCACGCTATACCCTGCAGAGCTATACACATAATATAGTGATTCATACACATGCACGCTATACCCTGCAGAGCTATACACATAATATAGTGATTCATACACAGGTACGCAATACCCTGCAGAGCTCTAGATATAATATAGTGATTCATACTCATGCACGCTATACCCTGCAGAGCTATACACATAATATAGTGATTCATACACAGGTACGCAATACCCTGCAGAGCTCTAGATATAATATAGTGATTCATACACAGGTACGCAATACCCTGCAGAGCTCTAGACATAATATAGTGATTCATACTCATGCACGCTATACCCTGCAGAGCTCTAGACATAATATAGTGTTTCATACACATGCACGCTATTCCCTGCAGAGCTCTAGACATAATATAGTGTTTCATACACATGCACGCTATACCCTGCAGAGCTCTAGACATAATATAGTGTTTCATACACATGCACGCTATACCCTGCAGAGCTCTAGACATAATATAGTGATTCATACTCATGCACGCTATTCCCTGCAGAGCTCTAGACATAATATAGTGAGTCATACGCATGCACGCTATACCCTGCAGAGCTCTAGACATAATATAGTGATTCATACCCATGCACGCTATACCCTGCAGAGCTATACACATAATATAGTGATTCATACACATGCACGCTATACCCTGCAGAGCTATACACATAATATAGTGATTCATACACAGGTACGCAATACCCTGCAGAGCTCTAGATATAATATAGTGATTCATACTCATGCACGCTATACCCTGCAGAGCTATACACATAATATAGTGATTCATACACAGGTACGCAATACCCTGCAGAGCTCTAGATATAATATAGTGATTCATACACAGGTACGCAATACCCTGCAGAGCTCTAGACATAATATAGTGATTCATACTCATGCACGCTATACCCTGCAGAGCTCTAGACATAATATAGTGTTTCATACACATGCACGCTATTCCCTGCAGAGCTCTAGACATAATATAGTGTTTCATACACATGCACGCTATACCCTGCAGAGCTCTAGACATAATATAGTGTTTCATACACATGCACGCTATACCCTGCAGAGCTCTAGACATAATATAGTGATTCATACTCATGCACGCTATTCCCTGCAGAGCTCTAGACATAATATAGTGTTTCATACACATGCACGCTATACCCTGCAGAGCTCTAGACATAATATAGTGAGTCATACGCATGCACGCTATACCCTGCAGAGCTCTAGACATAATATAGTGATTCATACCCATGCACGCTATACCCTGCAGAGCTCTAGACATAATATAGTGAGTCATGCACATGCACGCTATACCCTGCAGAGCTCTAGACATAATATAGTGATTCATACATATGCACGCTATACCCTGCAGAGCTCTAGACATAATATAGTGTTTCATACACAGGTACGCAATAAACCGCAGAGTTTTAAACCGAATATAGACATAGACATAGTACAGCAGTAAATACACAACTACGGAATACTTGCAGGGAACAAAGGATAACATGTTAATTCATACATATTTACGATATAAGCCGCAGGGCTCTAGATATAACATTAATTCATACACAGGTACGCAATAAGCCGCAGGGCTCTATATATAACGTAGTAACTCATACACAGATATGCAATATGCTGTAGGGCTTTAGAAATAGCACAGAAGTTCATACACAGGTATACAATACGCCGTAGGGAATTGGATATAAAGTAGTAATTCATACACATGTACGCAATACGGAGCGGGGTTCTGTGTTCTATAGCAAAGTAATACATACACACTTGTGCAAAATACCTCAGGTTTTTAAACATTGTATACTAATGTGTACACATGTACGCAATACGCTGAAAGCTTTAGAAAAGTTACAGTAATTCATACACAGGTACGCATTCCTTAGACGTAGGACAGTATCTCATACACTGGTATTCAATTACGCCGCAGAGAACTAGACATAACGCAGTAATTCATATACCGATACCCATAAAATAGTAACTGATACAGGATACGCAGTACGCCGCAGGGAACTAGACATATCATAGTAACTGACACACGATACGCAGTACGCCGCAGGGAACTAGACATTACATAGTAACTGACACACGGTACGATTTACGTTGCAGGGAAGTAGACATAACATAGTAACTGACATACAGTACGAGTTACGCCGCAGGGAACTTGACATAACATAGTAACTGACATACGGTACGAGTTACGCCGCAGGGAACTTGACATAACATAGTAACTGACATACGGTACGAGTTACGCCGCAGGGAACTAGACATATCATAGTAACTGACACACGATACGCAGTACGCCGCAGGGAACTAGACATTACATAGTAACTGACACACGGTACGATTTACGTTGCAGGGAAGTAGACATAACATAGTAACTGACATACGGTACGAGTTACGCCGCAGGGAACTTGACATAACATAGTAACTGACATACGGTACGAGTTACGCCGCAGGGAACTTGACATAACATAGTAACTGACATACGGTACGAGTTACGCCGCAGGGAACTTGACATAACATAGTAACTGACACACGATACGCAGTACGCCGCAGGGAACTAGACATTACATAGTAACTGACACACGGTACGATTTACGTTGCAGGGAAGTAGACATAACATAGTAACTGACATACGGTACGAGTTACGCCGCAGGGAACTTGACATAACATAGTAACTGACACACGGTACAAGTTACGCCGTAGAGAACTAGACATAGCAATATAACTGACACACGGTACGAGTTACGCCGTAGAGAACTAGACATAGCAATATAACTGACACACGGTACGAGTTACGCCGTAGAGAACTAGACATAGCAATATAACTGACACACGGTACGAGTTACGCCGTAGAGAACTAGACATAGCAATATAACTGACACACGGTACGAGTTACGCCGCAGGGAACTAGACATAACATAGTAACTGACACATGGTACGCAGTACGCCGCAGGGCTCTAGACATAACGTAGTAAATGACACACGGTACGCAGTACGCTGCAGGGCTCTAGACATAACATAGTAACTGACACACGGTACACAGCACGCCGCAGGGAACTAGACATAACATAGTAATCGACATACGGTACGCAGTACGTCACAGGGAACTAGACATAACATAGAAACTGACACACGATACGCAGTTCGCCGCAGGGCTCTAGACATAGCATAGTAACTGACACACGGTACGACTTCCGCCGCAGGGCTTTAGACATAACATAGTAACTGACACACGGTACGAGCTACGCCGCAGGGAACTTTACATAACATAGTAACTGACACACGGTACGTAGTACGCCGCAGGGCTCTAGACATAACATAGTAACTGACACACGGTACGAGCTACGCCGCAGGGAACTTGACATAACAGTAACGGACACACGGCACGCAGTACGCCGCAGGGAACTAGACATATCATAGTAACTGACACACCGTACGCAGCACGCCGCAGGGCTCTAGACATGACATTGTAACTGACACACGGTAGGCAGTACGCCGCAGGGACTAGACATAACGTAGTAACTGACACACGGTACGCAGTACGCCGCAGGACTCTAGACATAACATAGTAACTGACACACGGTACGCAGTACGCCGCAGGGAACTAGACTAAACATAGTAACTGACGCAATATACGCAGTACGCCGCAGGGCTCTAGATATAACATAGTAATTGACACACGGTACGCAGTACGCCGCAGGGAACTAGACATAACATAGTAACTGACACACGGTACGCAGTACGCCGCAGGGAACTAGACTAAACATAGTAACTGACGCAATATACGCAGTACGCCGCAGGGCTCTAGATATAACATAGTAATTGACACACGGTACGCAGTACGCCGCAGGGAACTAGACATAACATAGTAACTGACACACGGTACGCAGTACGCTGCAGGGCTCTAGATATAACATAGTAACTGACACACGGTACGCAGTACGCCGCAGTGAACTAGACATAACATAGTAACTGACACACGGAATGCAGTACGCCGTAGGCCTCTAGACATAACGTAGTAATTCATACACCGGTACGCAATACGCCGTGCAATACGAAGCAGGGCTCTAGGCATCACTTAGGAATGCATACAAGGTGTGCAACACATCTCAGGGCTCTTGGTATTGCATCGTAATGCATACAAAGGTACGCAATTCGCCGCATGGCTTTAGACATGGGCACAGTAATTCATACATTGGTACGCAATACGCCGCAGAGCTTTAGACGTAGCATAGTAAGTCATACACAGGTACGCAATACTCCACATGGCTTGAGACATAATACAGTAATTCATACTCAAGTACCGATACGCTGTAGGGCTTTTGACATAGCACAGTAATTCATACGCATGTAGGCAATACAGAGGAGGGTTTAGACAAAAAATAGTAATTGATACACAGGTACGCATTACGCAACAAGTCTTTTGATATATCATAGCGATTTATACACTGGCACGCATTACGCCACAGGACTATAGACATAACACAGAAATTCGTGCATAGGTACGCCATACGCCACACTTTAAACATAGCACAGTAATTGACACACAGATACGCAAAATGACGCAGGGCTCTAGACATAAATAGTTATTATGTGGAGGTACGAACATGCCGCATGGCACTAGACTTCAATTGCTAATTCATACAGAGGTACGCAATACGCCGCAGGACTTTGGACACAACAGTAGTTAATTTGCAGCTGCGCAATATGGGGCAGGGCACTAGACAACACATAGTAATTCAATCACAGGTACGAAAAACGCCGAAGGTCAATAGACATAACATAGTAATTCATACACTGGTACGCAATACGCTGCAGGGAACTAGGGATAACATAGTAATTCATACGCTGATACGCAACACACCGTATGGTTCTAGACATGATATCGCAATTCATACAGCGTACGTAATACGCTGAAAGGGCTCTAAATATAACATAATAATTCACACAGCGGTAGGCAATATGCCGCAATTAACCAGATGGAACACAGTAATTCATACACCGGGTATGCAATACGCTACAGAGCTCTAGAGATAACATAGTAATTCATACAACGGTACGGAATAAGGCACAGGCAAAATGGACATGGTATAGTAGTTCACACATCGGTATGCAGTGCAACACAGGGCTCTAGGCATAACATTGTAATTGATACACCGGCACGCAATACGCAGCAAGGAACTAGACATAACATAGTAATTAATGCACTGTTACGCAATACGCAGCAGGGAAATAGACATAGCATAGTAATTCATACAAGAGTACCAAAATGCCGCAAGCAAATAGATATAGTAGAGGAATTTATACACAAGTATGCAATACGGCGCAAGGCTCTAGACATAGCATAGTAATTCATACACATGTACGCAATACGCCGCAGGGCTCAGGACATAACACAGTAGTTCATACACAGTTACGCAATACGCCGCAGGGTTCTAGACATAACATAGTAACTCATACACATGTACGCAATACGCCGCAGGGCACTAGACATAATTAGTAATTCATACACATGTACGCAATACGCCGCAGGGTTTAGGACTTAACATAGTAATTCATACACATGTACGCAATACGCTGCAGGGCTCAGGACATAACATAGTAACTCATACACATGTACGCAATACGCCGAAGGGCACTAGACATAATTAGTAATTCATACACATGTACGCAATACGCCGCAGGGCTCAGGACATAACATAGTAACTCATACACATGTACGCAATACGCCGAAGGGCACTAGACATAATTAGTAATTCATACACATGTACGCAATACGCTGCAGGGCTCAGGACATAACATAGTAACTCATACACATGTACGCAATACGCCGAAGGGCACTAGACATAATTAGTAATTCATACACATGTACGCAATACGCCGCAGGGCTCAGGACATAACACAGTAGTTCATACACAGTTACGCAATACGCCGCAGGGTTCTAGACATAACATAGTAACTCATACACATGTACGCAATACGCCGCAGGGCACTAGACATAATTAGTAACTCATACACATGTACGCAATACGCCGCAGGGCACTAGACATAATTAGTAACTCATACACATGTACGCAATACGCCGCAGGGCACTAGACATAATTAGTAACTCATACACATGTACGCAATACGCCGCAGGGCTCAGGACTTAACATAGTAATTCATACACATGTACGCAATACGCTGCAGGACTCAGGACATAACATAGAACTCATACGCAGATACGCAATACGCCGCAGGGCTCAGGACATAACATAGTAACTCATACATATGTACGCAATATGCCGACGGGCTCTAGATATAACATAGTAATTCATACACATGTACGCAATACGCCGCAGTGCTCTAGATATAACATAGTAACTCATACACATGTACGCAATACGACGCAGGGCTCTAGATATAACATAGTAACTCATACACATGTACGCAATACGCCGCAGGGCTCTAGATATAACATAGTAACTCATACCCATGTACGCAATACGCTGCAGGGCTCTTGATATAACATAGTGACTCATACACATGTACGCAATACGCCGCAGGGGTCTAGATATAACATAGTAACTCATAATCATGTACGCAATACGCCGGAGGGCTCTAGATATAACATAGTAACTCATACCCATGTACGCAATACGCCGCAGGGCTCAGGACATAACATAGTAACTCATACACATGTACGCAATACGCCGCAGGGCTCAGGACATAACATAGTAACTCATACACATGTACGCAATACGCCGCAGGGCTCAGGACATAACATAGTAACTCATACACATGTACGCAATACGCCGGAGGGCTCTAGATATAACATAGTAACTCATACCCATGTACGCAATACGCCGCAGGGCTCAGGACATAACATAGTAACTCATACACATGTACGCAATACGCCGCAGGGCTCAGGACATAACATAGTAACTCATACACATGTACGCAATACGCCGCAGGGCTCTAGATATAACATAGTAACTCATACCCATGTACGCAATACGCCGCAGGGCTCAGGACATAACATAGTAACTCATACACATGTACGCAATACGCCGCAGGGCTCAGGACATAACATAGTAACTCATACACATGTACGCAATACGCCGGAGGGCTCTAGATATAACATAGTAACTCATACCCATGTACGCAATACGCCGCAGGGCTCAGGACATAACATAGTAACTCATACACATGTACGCAATACGCCGCAGGGCTCAGGACATAACATAGTAACTCATACACATGTACGCAATACGCCGCAGGGCTTTTGGCTGATTCTGCGATCACTGGAAAGTTGTAATTGGCGTTGTTAGAACAGGGGATATGTTTGCTCAACACACTGGGGGGCTGCACAAACATTCAATCCGAAAATTCGAGTTGTCCCTTCAAAATGGGCGCAACAAATGGATTTCTTGCATGCAATTCAACGGAACGGTATTAATTTGACACTCTAATTTATGACTTCCTTTCAGACATGGCCAGTTTCGCTCTGTTTTTTGTCTTTATTTTTCGAAACGTAATCAAAGAGAAGGTACGCACGGAGTTTGAGAAAGCAAACTGTTACTGATTGATCTGTATCTTTCTACTTGTCTAGTGGAAGGGGATACTAGAACACAGCAATCTATTTTCTGGGGAAAACTTATTGATAAAGTAATTAACCCTCACCTCTCACCTCTTGTGCCATGCAAGTGCTAAACAACATTAGTCAAGTATCAATAAGACAATAAAGCTAAATGGAGTTTGCAATTCTGAATTTATTCCTGAACCTACCATTAGATACAGCTGTGAAAACTAAAAATCCAAATTTTCATTTAAACGTCCTGAAATTTGTCTCTCAGTACGCAAACGTAATTTAAAAATCGTGTACAAAATGTCAGTGATATATTTGTATTTGTTTAATATATATTCATGATTTTATGCCTTACTTGATTTATATTTGTAAATTAAAAGTCCCGCGTGTCAATCGGTTTGTTATATTCTGTTCAGAACTTTATTTTACCTTTATCAGACCATCATACAGAACCCCACACTGGAGTATTAATGGTTAAAATGAAGCTATGTCTGATAAAATACAAACCTTCTGTATTTATTTAATTTTTCCATTTTATGATTACCAAGTTATGACTGTTTAATAAGAAGTAGCGTAAGTATAAAATTTTCAAAAGTCTATGTGGGTCTCTTAAGTAATAACTCATGAAGTTTTACTGAAAATTATAAATTATTCGGTCTAAAATGTTGACGCGTGCAGCATTTTAAGTAATGAAAAATCTGAGAAAAAACTTTCAAGAAAAACTATATTTGAAACTGGAATATGGATTACAATGCTATACCCAGGAGTATGTCCATTGCGGAACAGAAATCAAAGGTGCTGAAGATATAGAGCGGAAGCGCAATGAAAAGCAAAAAATACGATTTTGCATTCTTTCCAGATTTTCACTCTATTTCACTGGTACATTGCCTTTACTGTCTATCTATATTACAAATAATCTGTATTCTAATCTAATAGGAAGGCATATTAAAACTATCAATGGAAATATTGTTGCATTGCTTTCCTCTTCCTTAATCAAAGCTTTACCTAAAGAAAATGGAAAACGGGTCTCATAGAATGGATCTGGTAGCCATGAAGCCTGGCTCAACCTCTGGTACTATAATGATCCTACTATCAGATGGTAAACAAACGAAGATAAACTCCAGAAGTGCACGAGAAAAATTAACATCTATAAAACAACCAAGCTATACTATTGCGAAGAATATAAACTAACCTCAATCCAAGATGCGGCGGGGGAAGTATGGGCTCGTACTATTTCACCTGGATGCTATCTCGGATCTCCGAAGATCCCTTGAAGTTTTCTGCCGGCTGTTTGTCGTAGAGCTGAGGAGAAATTCCTATCCTAGCTGGCTAACTTGATATTTCTCATGATTTTATGTAGGTGAAGGCAAATAACAAACTGACTTTCCCTTAAACAGCTTACTTTATTCAAATATGATGCCCATTGAGGCAACGTTCCTTTGCTTAACCTAAACTGATACAAAATCGGTGCATTTAATCTTCGCAGTACTGTGAATGTTTTACTGCGTCACACTATGTTTTCCCACCCACGTACATGCACAAAATCTTCTGCCTGACTCACATGTATTAGAACGTCAGAGTAAAATCAGAGTGAGGAACTTGGGGCCTCTTTCCCCTTTTATATAGGGCAGTTAAATTATATTCGAACCCACTCGCGTCCTCTCTCTACTGAGCGAGACAGCCGGCAGTCGCCGGGGAAATTACGCCGGCAGAGGCGGACTAAAATCCTTACCTTATAATAGATATTGGAAATGCTGACCTTCTGCTCTCAAACAGACAGCATATCTCATGTAAATATTCTCGCTCACTGTCAGAAGCTCAGCAGCAGGAATTCTTGTGATGAAACGCCTCATTGTGATCAGAAAATTGGAGTGTGGTGTGCGATAAGTGCTAGAAGAATAATAGGGCCCATAATCTTTGATGAAACAATAAATGCACAGCGATATCAGAGGTTAATTATGAGGCCATTTTGCAATCGCTTGGCAGAAGAAGAGAAATCGCATGGTTGGTTCCAGCAAGATTCTGCAACAGCACATACGGCTACCGAATCATTACATGCAATAAGAGAGGTGTTAGATGACAAAATAGTTAGTGTTGATTTGTGGCCCACTCGTTCTCCTGACCTAACGAGTTGTGATTTTTATTTATGGGGTTCTTTAAAAGACAAAATGTATCGTTCCAATCCTCGCACACTACAGGAACTTGGAGAAAACATTGTGCAAGAAATGACAAGAATTCCTGCTGCTGAGCTTCGGAGAGTGAACGAGAATATTTACACGAGATATGCTGCCTGTTTGAGAGCAGAAGGTCAACATTTCCAGAATCTATTATAAGGTAAGGTATTTTGTCCGCCTCTGCCGGCGTAATTTCCCCGGCGACTGCCAGTTGTCTCGCGCAGTAGAGAGTGGTCGCGAGTGGGTTAGAATATAATTTAACTACCCTATATTATCCTACTATGACGCTAGAATTCACGCATTTAAATGTAACAACTATTCTCATTGTCTATCTACTTGTGTGCTATGGAAATAAAATGTTCCACATTTTAGAAGTCACACTCCCCTTTGACTACTCTAGTAAAACCCATTATCTCTGTCGCACTTTATAACTCGGTTTGCCTTTCTGTTTTTCCAAATCCTTTGTATTCCAGGAATTGGACCGCTAGCTCCGTCTCACACTAACTTTGCACCTCTCTCTCTAATTTCGTGACTGCGTAAACCCTTTAGCGTGTACATGCCGGTGGACTTTACCCCGTTGCTCGCTCGCCTGGTTGTTACTAATTACAAAGTTCCTTACATGCTTGCTTTCACATTAATTACATTCTGTGGCACAAATTATTTTGGAATAAAGTTATTTCTCAATATTATTTTACATTATTAGTTATTCCTGTTATTTTCAATAGTTTATTCTGTTGGGTATATGTCCCTTATAAAGTTGTTGGACGCATGATAGGAGCTAGAGAAATATTCCAAGTATGTTTGTGCAGTTTTGCAGAAAATTTCGTTTAAAAAGTGCATTTATCAAAAACGTGACTCTTACTGTGATTAAAGGGTCACTTCTCATTAAAAAAATAAATTTACGACATAAACAATTTACGTCTGTTTCTAGAGATTACTGTTGTAATTTTAGATGTATTATTTATTAATTCAATTATGTGTTAGAAATTATCTAACAATTTCATATCGCATATATGCTAGTTATACACATCTGAATCTGTTTTAGTAGAACTTGTTTATGTCTGTATTTGTAGCTTTAAAACTTTGCACCGTGGTAAGCTTTGTGTACAGCAGCTTTGGTTGTTGGAAGCAGCATTTTTCAGTAAATTCTTTCTCTCTCTTATTTAGGATTTTTCCGCGTTATTAAAATTTCTAAAATATTTTTCTTCGATTATGAATTTAGATAGCAAAGCAAATGATTCATTTGAAATAAGAACGAATATTATGGCAAGTCTTTGGATATTTTAAAGTTTTCATAACAGAATTACTGAGAATACCACAATATGTTCAGAATACATGTAACTTATAAAATTCACTGTTTTTAATCAATTGTGTGATTCTATAGTACGATAAATAAGTTTAAATTTATCACTATTCACAAAATGTAATGCAGAATGACATACACTATGTGATCAAAAGTATCCGGACACCCCACAAACATACGTTTTTCATCTTAGGTGCGTTGTGCTGCCACCTATTGCCTGGTACTCATTATCCGCGACCTCAGTAGTTAGTCATCGTGAAATAGCAGAATGGGACGCTCCGTGGAACTCACAGACTTCGAACGTGGTCAGGTGATTGAGTGTCACTTGTGTCAGAAGTCTGTACGCGAGATTTCCACACTCCTAAACTCCCTAGGTCCACTGTTTCTGATGTGATAGTGAAGCGGAAACGTGAAGGGACATGTACAGCACAAAAGCGTACAGGCCGACCTCGTCTGTTGACTGACAGAGACCGCCGACATTTGAAGAGGGTCGTAAAGAGTAATAGGCAGACATCTATCCGGACCATCACACAGGAATTCCAAACTGCATCAGGATCCACTTCAATTACTATGACAGTTAGGCGTGAGGTGAGAAACCTTGGATTCCATGGTAGAGCGGTTGCTCATAAGCCACACATCACGCAGGAAAATGCCAAACGTCGCCTCGTATGGTGTAAAGAGCGTCAACATTACACGATTGAACAGTGGCAAAACGTTATGTGAAGTGACGAATCACGGTACACAATGTGGCGATCCGATGGCAGGGTGTGGGTATGGCGAATGCCCGGTGAACGTCATCTGCCAGCGTGTGTAGTGTTAACAGTGAAATTCGGAGGTGGTGGTGTTATGGTGTGGTCGTGTTTTCCCGGAGGGGGCTTGCAGTCCTTGTTGTTTTGCGTGGCACGATCACAGCGCAGACCTACATTGATGTTTTAAGCACCTTCTTGCTTCCCACTGTTGAAGAGCAATTCGGGGATGGCGATGGCATCTTTCAACACGATCGAGCACCTGTTCATACTGCGTGGGCTGTGGCGGAGTGGTTACACGACAATAACATCCCTGTAATGGACTGGCCTGCACAGAGTCCTGACTTGAATCCTATAGAACACCTTTGGGATGTTTTGGAACGCCGACTTCGTGCCAGGCCTCACCGACCTACATCGATACCTCTCCTCAGTTCGCACTCCGTGAAGAATGGGCTGCCATTCCCCAAGAAACCTTCCAGCACCTGATTGAAAGTATGCCTGCAAGAGTGAACTCTGTCATCAAGGCTAAGGGTGGGTCAACACCATATTGACTTCCAACATTACCGATGGAGGGCGCCACGAACTTGTACGTCATTTTCAGCCAGGTGTCCGGATATTTTTGATCACGTAGTGTAACACATGAGTATTAGGAAAAACTGATACCATATACTTTTATTTTCTATGTATTCTCTTCAGTGAGTTTTAATGAAAAATCTGATTTGTTACATTCACATGACTCTCTACTCTCTATCGCATATCATTGGGGATAAAAATTATTCTTACGAGGGGTTATTTTCCTATCTACTTCATTTCAATCGATATAAACCTTTCCGGAAATAGCTGCATTATACATTTCATAATAGATACAAAGGGAATAGGATAGTCAAATGTTTTAGAATTGGACGCTGTGTGCTGGCCTTAAAATTCCACACTCTTTCCATGGCATCGTGAGAAACAACTGAAAATCGACAGGAATTGTATGGAATACGTATCGGAGGGGGCACCTCCAGGAGGGAGGGACGAGGTAGAGGAGACACCGGGCGGCCGGAACCAAGAGTGACGGCTCAGCAATGACAGGGTCCCTACAGTTTCCAGATATAGACGGCTCGGCAGTCTGACAGGCAGACCGGGGACCCCACCCCACATAGGGTCCTACACCCCCAGTGTGGACGGTCCTTATACCCCAGAAACCAGCCGAAGGCCGAGGGACGGAGAAAATGCACAGAGAGCATCCTTTTCTCCTGCCACGCTGCATCGAAACAACATCGTCGACACTTTAAACCCTGAAATAGACCTAAAGGGGTGAAGGATGAATGAAATTATTAGTGGAACGAAATGGAGGGACAGGAAATTCAGGGGATGAAAGAAACCACTCCAGCATTCGTCTGATGACCTGGGAAAGTCCCCGAAAAACCCACGGTCAGATGGACGGTCGCGGAGAATCGAAGCCGTGACCTCCGGAATGCAGACCATAGACTTTACCGCCTGTGCCATCCCGCTCGGTAAATCGGCAGGACTTGGCTAAGTATTGAATAATTCGAACCATTAATAACGGATGTCTTAGAAATGGCTGATACTACAAAAATTTTATTTGAAATAAATTGTGTTTTAAAAATATGTACACTTTTGTGTAGTACGGTTTCGTCTATTTACCAGTTATACAAGATTATACAAAATTCCTTCCAAATGAAGAGGACTTCACAGGCTATTGCCAGAAAATTCAAGATATGCATTCTATTTAACATTTAAATATATTTAATAAATGGTGCTTTAACCAGAATCGTTAAAGCCACTTTATAGAAAATCAAAAATGTTCAAAAAATGTTCTATGTAAAGGGTAGTTTGGGTTGGGGGATTTTCTTTAAAATATTGAGGCTTATTAATAATTTGGGTTACATTATTGTTCTACATTTTCATTATCAGATACATTGTTGTTTACGTCACTCTTGGCTGGTAGCTCTGCTGGCCACGAGTAGTGGGTGATAGCGTCACTCTCACTTAGGATTCCGTGAGAAACGGACCGCGAGTGTAAGCCGGGCTTTGGATCGGTGAACATCTTCCACCCTCCATTTTTAATAATGTAGGAACCCCAAACGGTTGGGAAATAAATTTAGGAATGCGTGAGTAGATTTGTGTTATGGATTTTGTACAGTAAGAACCCACGCCTTCCTCTTAACCTCCACACCATGTTTCGGTCCTCCGCAGACAAGTAAGTATACGTCCCCTCAATGTACGTGCTGGGTCCTCAAAATTGATTTAATTTTCATGTGAACTTTTAGGCCACCTACCCAGCATGTAACAATATTTGTGTTGCATCTCTGGAAGGTACTGAACTTAAATACCAGGTTATGTATTTATCCGACATTTCGTTTTTGAATTATGCTGTTCACAGACACATATACGGACCTTTTTATAAAAATGTTTTTTTTTTATTCCAAGGGTTCTCAAAAGATGTATTTCCAGTGAAATTTCCGTATCGAAGTTTTGAGTGGAATGCAATATCTTCTCTACTTACTATGTAGGTGCTAGATAAAGTAAAACCTAAGGTATATAAGGACTTGCCTATAAATAGGCTTTAGAAGTGAAATATTCCTTCTTTTTTCGTTGTAACTAATGATGCGCAAGCATTACACGTTCTATTTGTTTCTCCCTGCATTCACGGAAAGCCAATAGGAATTGCCCAGCAGATTTACCATAATGTAAACGAGAGGAGCACCCAAATCGGGAGGAAAGTAGCAGAATAAGATTCGCATGGTAGATTCTTTACCGCGATCGCACAAGTAACATATAACTATACACTTTAAACACGTTTGATTCATTTTTCTTATTTGAAATGTTCCGAAAGAAAACCTGATGTGTTGTTATATTCACATGACTTTCTACACCTATTATGGTTTATTTTTATATAGGCTCTATAGACTATTCCTACAAAAGCTTATGTTTCTGTCTACCTCATGTTAATCGAGAGAAACGTTTGCATAAATAATTTCATTATACATTTCGTTAGGCGCAATGTGGATGCAAGAAACAGAAGCGATAGTCAGATGTTTAAAAGCAGGTCGGTATAGGCTGGCCTTGAAATTGCATACTTTTTCCATGACATGCGCGAAACAACTGAATGGTGACAGCACAGTATTGAAAAAACCAATAACAAAGAATATCTCGGAAATGGATGATGCCATAAAGATTATTTAAAATAAATTACCGCGTCTTAAAGAGTATTCTTTGTCTATCTCTTATGGCTTACCAACTATACAAAAGTATGCAAAATTCCTTCCGAATGAAGACTTTATTGGCTATCCCCAGAAAATTCAAGATACACATTGTCCTTATCACGTAAACATCCTAAATATATACCATTTTAATAAAAAAACCATTAGAGCCGTTTTGTGGGGAAATAAAAGACAAGCATTTTCCATGCAAAGGGTAGTCTGGAGCGAGAGATTTTCCTGAAAATTTTGTGTCACATTGTTAGAAGATAATGAACTTAAATATCAAGTAGGGTACTTATCCTTCATTTCGTTTTTAAGTTACGCTCTTCTCTGACACACACGACCTTTTTCTAAAAATACTTTTTTCTTATTCAGGG
Source organism: Deroplatys truncata (assembly GCA_030765065.1). Classification (NCBI taxonomy): domain Eukaryota; kingdom Metazoa; phylum Arthropoda; class Insecta; order Mantodea; family Mantidae; genus Deroplatys; species Deroplatys truncata. Next base: position 681,541,406 of record CM060990.1, read on the forward strand.
AACTTTAAATCATTTCCATTGAAATGTAGACAACGAATTTTTGGGGTGGAATACAGTGCTTCCTGTACCTATTATGTGCGTGGTAGAGGAACTAAAAACGTAGATGGCACTGGGACAAGTAAAGACTGATTTCGAATACCAGACAGTTTTAAAGTGTTCTCAAATATTTTCGTACAGGCTAACTGTATCTTATTATTGCCCTAAGTATATTACGTCAAAGCCCTAACTATATCTAATATTTATCAACAATCAATATTTTCTCTTCAGGAAGAAAAGAACAAAGGTTTATGTCGGAGATTGTCTAAAAAAAACCTTGTTATTTACTGCTCATGCTTCTAAGCACAATAACAATCGAGAAACGCAGACATCTAGAAGAGAAAAGCAAACACTTTTCTATCCATTGCTTTCGTGAATCGTGAAGTTCTTTAGAGAGCCGATAGAAAAACCAGGTGAAATGTTTTTTTCTTCTGTAGAATTTGCCCCAAGTCACACTCTCACTTTTGAGGTATTGGGTATTGACAACCAATACGGAAACGTACTTTATAGAAGAATGGGAAGACTTAATCGATCAGTGGAAACGGAAGTGGCACGATTCATCGCCAGGAAAAAGTGGCCACGAAGGAAATAAATATAAGTACAAGAAATTATTGGGAAATATTTCGAATCTTTAGTTATTATCAGCAATAGACAAAAACATAAAAATGGAGTTGGTAAGTACGTAACTTAAAATTTGCTTTCCTATGGCTACGCAGGTGATTTTTATAAAACGAATGAATGGAATTCAGGCATCTATTGGATTGTTGCATGTATTTTATATACGAAATAGAAATACATAATACAGGTGTTAACATATTTGAGAATATTTGGCGAGCCAAAAGCTTTACGGCAATGAAACTAGGTACATTTTTAGTTTTGAATTTCATATAACCCACAAATGTAATTTACTTTCGATAAAACATTTTGAGCTCTTTTACTTTTCTCTGTCAAACATAAAACTCTTGCAACTTACTCTAGTGTTTGTAATAATGGTTGTGTACTGATTACAACTGAACATGGACTACAAAATACTCTTTCTGGCATTCAAAAAATAATGCAGTAAAGAGAAATAATTACGAAGTTCAGGCGAATGACTGAAGCAAACAACTTTGAAAAGCTTTGTGGTGGCCTGAGAGAAAATTCCAAGCCGACTTTATATATACAGGGAGAGTCAAAAGACTACGAACGGCTGCGCGGTGTTTTTCTTGTCCGCGTCCTCGGCACTCTTTGCCGTCTGCCGCTATCATAGAAAGGCGCGGATGAAACCATACAACATTTTTAAAACTACTTTTAAAGGCTTTACTTACCAACTTTATGAAAGTGTGTTTGAGGACAGAATTATTAGTAGAGATTTGAGGCCCCCTGGTCCCACGACCTAACCCCCTGCGATTTCTATCTCTGGGGTAACTTAAAGCAAAGTGTACAAGACAAACCCATAGACCCTGGAAGAATTAAAACAAAATATCCGTCAGAAAATTGCCAGCATTTCTCAACGTGAACTACGGCGAGTGATGGGTAGTTTCCTAAAGAGGTGACAAAAATGTATGGACAACGACGGTGGCCAGTTTCAGCATCTCATTTCATAAAGCTGATAAGTAAAGCCTTTAAAAAGTAGTTTTAAAAATGTTGTATGGTTTCATCTGTGGCTTTCTATGATAGCGGCAGACGGCAACGAGCGCCGAGGACGCGGACAGGAAAAACACCGCGCAGCCGATTCGTAGTTTTTGGGTCTCTCTGTACATTAGGGTTGGAGCTTCGATACCGTCGATACCTCGATACTCGGTGGTATCGAAGTATGTTCAATAATTTGAGATAAACCTTCGATACTTGGGAGTCGAGTCGAGACTTCAAGTTATTGTCTCGCACGTGCCCCAAGTAGTTGCTGGACTATAGTTCTTGATAGAGCTTGACTGCGTTTCCTGTGGGTGAATCACTGTAACGTTCCATAGTCTCTTGTGCCTAAATGAAAACATGCAAAACAATGGGGGAAGGAGTAACATGCAGCGTTAACTGAGTTGTGAATGAAGCTGATTGAGCTGACGCACTAAATCACATTTTTGCAATAGTGACTCACTCTCAGCTACATCATTTACCTGCTCCGCTGACCAAAATGTAATGTTCCAGCAGAAACAAATCACAACTTAAGACGTGATATAATACATCGTATGGAAATATTTGTTCTTTTCTTGTGTAGCGGGAAGTCGTTGCTCCTCTGGTTGATGCCCTCTGCTGCAGTGTCCTGGTCTCTGGCTACCTCTGCTCAGCGGCTGATGATTTCTCCATTCCTAATAAATTACCTATCTAACTAATCTCAAGGATTTCGTAGGTGAGGCAAAATTAAAGTACACTGCATTTCCTTTAAAATATGATTTATTATCAAATAAAATACTTATGGGCGGCTAGCTTTTCCCATCTATGATACTTGTAACAATTCCCACCACTTTTAAGATAATAGTAAATTAGGAGCCTAATCTACCTGCACACGCTTTCCCACCCATATGCACACACGTGCATCCGTCGTCTTCCACCTCGTGGAATATTACGTAAGAGAGTGAAAGTCTGGGGCTTGCTATACCAAAACCTAGTGAGGCTCACCTTCGCGCCTTAAAATTTAACATTTCTAATTGGTCCTCGGACCGCGTTACTTTACCGTGTATGAAAATATTCTGTTCCAAAACTCTTCGCACGCGCGTCCCAGTGACGCATCAGGAAACAAACCCAATGTCTCTGTCTCTTTCTTTTCTATAACTGTCTCTTTCTATTTCTCGTTATTCATTAGCTTGGTGAAAGGTGGTGGACTTCTACCTGGAATTAGCTATCTCGCCCGTCCCTTAATTATCCAAGTTACAATCTGCTTTGTACTTCTCTTGGCTGCTAAATATTCTAACCTCTTTAACATGGCTTTCTTGCTGAATTATATTATTATTATTATTATTATTATTATTATTATTATTATTATGTACCATTCCTGTTTGATATTGATTTATACGTCTATATATGTATATGTGGCACAACCTCTTTCACTTCCATCTGTTATTTTGTGCTTATGCAAGTCAAACTCAGGTCACGAGCGTAGCTGATAAGTATACCGTACGGCAAATTTCCATTATATACATAGAAAATCGTTTAAAACAACGTTTTCAGGCTAACAATAGTGGATATACGAACTGGACCGTTTAAATTGAGAGCGTACAACATCTCCAAAACTAAGCGTTGTAGAAAGAAATATCTTTAATAAAAATTGCTTGGTATTATGGGGGAAAGTAAATGCCATTAATCGTGTTTTGTTTGGAGGACGTTATGATCGTCATTTTAGGGTCAATTTAATCTTTTTAAATGGGAAACTACAATTAGGATCAATTTAAATTCACTCTAAAATGACCATCACAGCGTCCGCCAAATAAAACACGATTAATGGCATTTACTTTCCCCCATAATACGAAGCAATTTTTATTCAGGGCATTTCTTTCTACAACACTTAGTTTTGGAGATATTGTACAGTCTCAACTTAAATGGTCCACCCTGTATGTATATATAGCTCCTGGAAAAGTGAGGTTAAATCTGAAAGAGAAAAGAGATCGTATAAAAATTTCAAACTGTGATTTAATAGATGTTATATGGGGTCTAAGTGGCTGATTGTTTCTACAAGATTCAATACATTCATCACACTGAAAGACAGAAATATTTAACGAAAATAAAACATTGTTTATTGTAAAATAAGCAAAGAAAATTCCCTTAGCGGAGCAAGTAAACAGCTTTAGATACTTGGGATAGGGTATACAGTGGAGCGGGACCCCTCGCGCACCGCGACCTGCGCAGATCTATTGCGGCTAATACCCCTCCAGGAGGAAGGGATGAAGTGAATGAACCACAGGAGGCTTACAGGCCGCAGGCAGATGCCACAGAGAAGCGCGGAAGTCCCTAACGGTTCCTGGCTTGAAGACTCGTTTCACTTCTGAAGTTGCCCACAGAGAGTAATAAACGACCCGTTGAACCAAGCAGCCCTCTAGTCTCTATGGGGAATACTCTTTCCTTTGAGCTAGCATCCTCTGTCCGGCACGGTCATACGCCACGAAACCTCGAAGCACACCTGAAACGTAAGAAGGAAAGGGAATGAAAGGAAAATTGTGGTAGTTGAGAAACAGCCCATCAGTCGCCTGCCGATCAGGGAAAACCACGAAAACCCAAGGCCAGAGAGGGCGGTCGACGGTAATCGAACCCGGGACCTCCCGAGTGAGAGCCTCACACGTCACCAAGGACCCATCTCGCTCGATATACTTGGGTTATCAAAGAAAGGATACTGATGGCAAAACGCACTTCTAACAGAAGAGATTTTCACGAAATGTTGTATGTGGACTATAACTCTGTATAGTGCGGAAACTTTAACTTGCGTCAAACGAGGAAAACTATCGGAAGCATTTGTAATGTGGGTCTGGGAAAAAATAGAGTGTATGAAAGGAGTAGACAAAGCAAGTAATGTAAGGGTAGGCGAAGAAGAAATTGACTGCGACTTTCTGGACAAGGGAAGGTATTCGCTACAATGGTGGAAACAGTTCTGGTGATATGGTAACGATTGTGATATAATTTTGAAATAAATAATTTATATGTGGAAACAAGAGGAAAGAGGAAAAGAGAGAATAATGGATGGACTCCTTTGCAGAACCTTAGACAGCAAACTATCACTGATTAATGCCTCACTTATTTCATTCCTTTCACCACACCCTTAGAGTCACTTTATTTTTTCCAGTGAATGAGCATATTTAATAATTTGCTAAGCACTTTGAAGTTATATTTTGTCATTACTGTACACATGAGTAAACTTCAAAGAAGATGTTATAAAGATAGACCTGCTCCCAATCAGAATATATTGTTTATCGTTTCTTAATTATAAATCTAGTAAATGTGAGATATTCTAAGTCATTGGCTTCTTCAGGTATCTTAAGATGGCGAAAATAATTTAGTTTCTTCTGCAGTCTTACTAATTGAATTTCCTCTTTAACTTAATATATATTTTATAATTGCAGACATAATAAATATACGATGGCGGATCGGAAAGTAACGCACAATAATTTTTTTTACAAAAAAGTTTAATAGCTAAAACAACAACAAAAATCACAAATGAACTTACACCTTTTACCTACTTTTCGACATAGTCACCAAGTTTCTCAACACATTTCTCTCATCGTGATACCAGTTTCAATTTGCCCTGTTTGTAGAAGTCCGTTTCCTTGGAGTATAGCCATCTGCGGACTGCTGATTTCACTTCCGCGTCTGCCGCAAAGCGTTGGCCGGCCAGGAATTTCTTCATGGGACCAAACAGATGAAAGTCCGACGGTGCAAGGTCCGGACTGTATGATGGATGCTGGAGCACCTCCCAACCAAATTTGGTAATTTTCTGACGAACAGCAGCAGCTACATGGGGGCGAGCATTGTCATGAAGAGTTTTGACATCGTCAGCATTCATGTTGTGGCGTTTGTCACGAAGGGCACGGCGCAACTTCACTAAAGTTTTCATGTAGGCTGCAGCATTCACAGTGGTCCGGTGTTCAGCAAAGTCCACCAATAAAACACCATGCATATCCCAGAACACCGTCTCAAGCACTTTCCTAGCAGACTGAGTCACTTTGAATTTTTTCTTCACTGGGGAACCAGCATGTTTCCACTGCATACCTGCCTGCTTGGTTTCGAGCGTGTAGTGGTATGCACACGACTCATCACCAGTGACGATTCCTTTCAGAAAGTCATGCCCTTCTGCGGTGTACCGCATTAGGTGATCCAAGCTCGTCATCATCCGCTGACCCTTGTGGTTGTCTGTCAGGTTTTTAGGTACCTAACGAGCACTAACTTTACGAAATTTCAACTTGTCGTGAACAATATCGTACACTGCACCATAGGAAATGCTGAACTGTTGCGATAAGGTTCGCAGTTGCACACGCCGGTCGTTCAAAATTGCCGCCTCAATGCCTCTGACATTCTGCGGGGTTGCAACTGTTACCGGCCTCCCGGAGCGTGGCAAATCACTAAGGTTCACATGGCCCTCTAGGAAGAATGCACACCACCTGGAGGCATTGCTACGGTCCATACAATCATCCCCATACACGCCACGCATGTCCCTGTGAATATCACTCGGTTTATGCCCTTTGGCCCACAAATATCGAACCACACCTCTCAGCTCTTCACACGTTGACGACAGTACCATGCGTGCTATCTTTGTTGCGTAGTTCACGCTTCTCTCGATAGAGCCTGCACATAAAACAAAAACACCCTCTGTAGTGAAAATTTCAAACTATATCTGTATGAAATTGCAACATTCCAGCTGCAATGCCAAGGCAGAAAAAATATTTTGCATTACTTTTCGATCCGCCCTTGTATTTGAAAATGGTCTGCTATTTTGTACGTGAATTCTGCACCACTTGCAGAAAAAAATCATGAGTCCTGCACAGTGTGAGTAGAAAGGTATAGGTTATACAACGGAGGGAGATACCTCTCGTACTGCGATCTATATAGATCTTTTGTGGCTACCACCCTCCAGGAGGAAGGGATGAAGTGAAGGGGTCACAGGAGGCTTCAGGCAGACAGGCCACAGAGACGCAGCTCCAGATTCCAAGACCCGTCCCACTGCTGGAATGGCTAGAGAGGGCGATGAACGACCGGTCGACCAAGCAGGCCACTAGTGTCCACGGGGAAGTGCCCTTTCCTTTTAGCAAGCATCCGCCCCATCTGTCTGGCACCGCCATACGCCTCGAAACCTAAAACAGATATGAAAGAACGGAATGAAAGGAAACCGTGGTAGATGAGAAACCACCCCAGCACTCGCCTACCACGAAAAACCCAAGGTAAGAGTGGGCGGTCGGTGGGAATCGAACCCGGGACCTGCGATGCGAATAATCTTTTCGGGGAAGTTTTGCTGCACAAGTTTTTTTACTGCGAGTACTATGAGGCTCAAAGCCATGTAACTTCTTTCTTTGTAATAACATGCAAGCTTTTCTCGAGTTTTGCTTTGAACAGCTTATTTTTGCGAATGCCATTTTCTGGTATAAATTACCCCGTTTCTCAAAAACCATTGAAGAGGGTTAAACTAAATTATTGGATGATAGAAACAACCTCTAAGTGCTGTTGTGGATCCACTTTGTGGTTAATATAAACAAATAATTGATGATAAATTTTAATGAACAAAGACGGTGTAGAAAGGCACAATCAGACGACTGAAAATTTCAATGCCATAGCCGGGATTCGAACCACGGATCTCCGGGTCTCCGTCCGGTTGCTCTAACCACTGAGCTACCATGGCAACTTGCCGGTACGACATTAAATTCCCCAAATGATTCCCATTTTTCCGGTAAACCACAAGGAGATCTCAAATTGTATTGAGATGTCATACCCCAATGGCGACTTACAATGTTGTAAGTACTTTGAGCCTCGGGCTTCATAGTTTCAACCACTATTAGGTAATTAATGGAATTAATTGTTCTTCCACATAAGCCGCGTGTTGGATAAGGTTAGAGCAACTGGATGGGGACCGGGAGATCCGTGGTTCAAATTCCGGCTATGGCATTGAATTTTCCGGTCGTCTGATTCTACTTTCCAACATTGTCCAACACACGGCTTGTGTGGAAAAGAACAACCCTACCTTCCTTAAGAAACAAACTTACTGAAGAAAAGTAGATCAGTAAACTTAGAAGATATACGTCTATATCCTGTAAACATTTCAGTCTGATATCTTAAACAGTTTGTGAGATAATGGGTGACGACTTTAGCAGATTCAACATTGGTGAGAGAGGACCTTTAGTCCACCCTTAGCGGGGATCCAGACGAGCCAGTCAGGACTCGGTTCCTCGAGGCTGAAGCCATTAGTTCAGTCATCCAAACATTTTCACTGCAATAGCCTCTTCTCTTGAAAGCATGGCTCTGCAGTGCCCATGAAAAATTGGAACGATCAGTAAACCTTTGAGGAAGCGAGCGAGATGGCTCTCTTCGGGAGGTCCCGGGTTCGATTCCCGCCGGACCGGCCACTCTGACCGTGGGGTTTTTCGTGGTTTCCCCGGATCATTAGGTGAATGTGGTGTGGTACCTCTTCTTCTACGAATTTCCTGTCCCCTCATTCCCTCTCATGTTCCAGGTGGTTTTCGAGGTTAGTCGGTGTCAGGCAGATGGCACAAATACTTACCCATAGGAAAGTTCTTCTCGGCACCGCCAGATGGCAGCCTTTTTTGAGCTACCTAAGGCAGTCGAGTTCTCCCCGTCTCCACCAGGAGGAAGCCTCCTCTGAGCAGCCGACGGTCTTCAAGCTTGGAACTGTTAGGACCTCTTCGCGTCTCTGTGACCTTTCTGCCTTCGGCCTATAGCCTCCTGCGGCTCCTTCGCTTCATCCGTTCCTCCTGGGGGTGGTAGCTACAAAATATCCGTCTTGGGTCGAGGTGAGCGCAGTGTCCCTCCCCGTCACTTTGTCACTATCATAAACAACCCTTGAGGATCTAATTTATTTCCTCAGCCATGAGGTATTAAGAACCAAAAACTGCTGAGAGGGAGAGAAATGTTTACTAAAAGCACTATAGTAATAATAATAATAATAATAATAATAATAATAATAATATACTTATTGTCCACTGAAGACGTAGGTACATTGGTGCGACACAAATTCACTGAAAGGTTGGCAACAAAAGATGCAAACAAGAAACAAAAGCCTTGATTTTCAGCTTCTTAAAGGAAAATCTCCAATCTTCTATACATCTAAACGAACAGGCTTGTACGTTGCCTTTAATATCAGCTGTTTCTGACGGCAGGTAAAATATCATTTTTAATATCGCATATTGTGAGGCAGACTGCAGCCTTTGATCTTGAAGCACAGCAGTTTTCAATAGTAATAATCCCACCCAGGAGCTGCGTACTATTTTCTAAGATGGTTCTTATTCTCGTATGTGGCTTAACGAGTTTTCCTCGATGCATTGTGATCAAATATGAAGTTCATGCAATATATGTAGATAAGGGATGCGAAACTAACAAAAGAAGAGGTGGAAGAGGAAGGAGATCTTCGTTTTCATTTCATGGTTCCACGGATGTATTATGAGGCCATTATCTTTAGGGCCAAAATTAGGCCCATTTTTCGAGGGGTAGACCAAGAAGTAACGAGCATTTGTGCAATCCCTTTGCGTAGATCGCTGTTGTGCCTTTATCTTAGGTTGAATGGTTTCCTCGACGTCATTTCTCAGTGTTATGCGAGTACCAGTCGAAATAAGTTGTTATTGTGTATTCTGCAATTGTTCAAAATTAATTGTATGGTACAGAGTTCCGCCGACTGTGAGGGGAGAGGCATTTTAATGCTCGGAAGTTTAAACCTGCAGAAATTTACTGTCAACTAAAGGAAGTGTATGGTTATAGGGCAACGAACGTGAGAAATTGTAAAATATTCAGCAATGGACGAACAAATGTGCATGACGAAACTCGACTCGCACGTCCGTCACTCGTCAGAGATAATTTGAAGAATCAAATGAACAATAAAATTGCGCAAATCAAACGTGTAACCCTAAAGGAGTTACAGATTGCTTTCCCAAACATTTCTGGTTTTTTTTTGGTGAAATTGTGTCCGAACATCTTAGCTTAAGGGCCTGGCGGCAGCCGATTTCATCGCATGAATTCTAAAGCTGTTGGACACAGATGACAAATGCTTAAATAACGGAGGTGATTATGTGGGGAGATAAAGCAAGCCTCAATTTTGTAAATGATATTCTTTTTTAATAAAATATTCTTTCTAAATATATTAAAGCCAAACGGTCGCTTCTTCCTGGATTACCCTCGTACCTTCCAAACCTCCGAGAGGAAGCCGTGAGGCGAAGAAATATGAAGAGCGGTCAGAAATGATGGCAGCGGGCACAGCGCAGCGGGATCCCTAAAGCTTCAAAACTGAACATCTCCTACCGCCCTTTTAATGCCCTTCCTCTATCCTCTATCAAGCTCAGGCAGAAGGTTCCATTTCAGGGAGGAAACAGCTCTCTCCTCAAAGGATATTCACCACTGCAGACCACCACTCACGTCTCTGCCACACGGATGAAAGGAAATGAAATGAGAAGAAATGAAGGATAGGAAAATTCCTGGGGTAGAAGATAATCCACCCCAACATAGACTTCCGATCTGGTAAAACCAAGAAAAAACCCACGGTCAGGGTAGGCGATTGAACGGATGTCGAAACCAGGAACTCCCGAATGCGAGTTTCAAACGCTACCACCTTGAGCCATCCTGTTCGGTAGGTATTTGTGTTATTAAACAGGCGTGTTGTGAATTTCAAACTCTGTAAACGATGCACCCTTCAACCTGCTTTCGAGGAGGGAATAAATTATGTACATGGATCCTAGCGAAGGCATATTCCAGTTCTGCATGACTTGAGGCAGTAACGTGGGATGCCGCGATGGTGCGACAATTTCGTACACGAATGTAGGTGCCACCTTTTCTCGTTGTCTCCAATATCTGATGCTGATTCTGCTGCCGGCTGCTTCAGTGGTAGAGCTATGAGTATTTTCCCTCCGGGTATGTGTGGGTGTACTGTAAAGGGCAACACCAGTTTAAATTGACTGAGAAATTTATCCTGGACTAAGATTTGAGTCCTTGAATTGAGTTGCCGACCGTCTGAAATGAAGAAATGGACTGACTCTGAATTGTAGCACTCGAAACTATGACAACTGAATTATTATACCTGCTAACTTATGCAGTAAAAAGGTTACGATTGGAAATAACTGTTTCCACAATAAAAGAAACTGCCATGTTGTTCGGAAAGATCCCTCGCGATAGCCGCGAAATCTTATTCCCACAAGTGCGCCAATAGGCGCTTAAAATCGCACAGGTAAGTACCGCTGGCGGTACCATCGAGAGAGTAACTTTCTGATTTAGATGTCCGCCTCTGTATTACGTAAGCCACGCCTACATTAGAATTACTCCTAACAAATTTATATCACGCCCGGGTCAATATTCACCTCTCTTCATGCGCGTCTCTGACTTTGTTACTACAGGGCCTGGATAAAATCTTGGAAATACCTTTCACTTCTCTTCTTCAGAATTTCTGCCTACGTGACTGTGACTTGACTTATAACCTAATTGCATTACCAGAAATCCTTAAGCTAATGTGTTTTATGTTCGGCTGCTACAAATGACTTTCGTTACATGGCTCGCTAATTACCTTCTTCTCGTGGCAAATCTTTTCAACTAAAGCTTGTTACATCATACATTAGTTTAATATACGGAAATTATTTATTGCAATTATTTCTTTATCTTACTATAATTTCTTTATTTATTTATACATTCCCGTCAACAATTACGGTATCAGACTGATGCATTTATTTCACTCTTTACATGATGCACGGAAATTTTATCCAAGGCTGAAAAAGCACTTTACAGATTTAGTTAGTTTTCTCACGACTGGTCAAGTCATTACTTATTGCCGATAAATGTATAATGACTATCACATTTTGGAAACATAACATTTCCCGAGTTTTCAAATGGTGGTTTCAAATACACTTGAAAAACGATTTGCAAATTTGAGTTATAAAGGTCTGAGAGGAGGTTCAGAAATAACATTCTGTATTCATATTAAGACGCTGCCTCCATTACTGCAAACTGCCCGTGATGTTCTGTGGCTAACGTGGCAGCGCCGTGCAGTAGGCTTTATCCCATTCGGGTTCCTGCTTTAGGGGTTTCGTTTAGTTTGTGGTCACATAAACCCTTAAAGGTCACTGTGAGTAAAATTACATCCGAAGGAGTTTTGTTTTCTCCGTGGTAATTTTGGAATCCTTCTCAGAAAGTTATGCCTCAGAGTACGCTCCCACAACTTTCAGTCTATATACGGTACCAGTGCACTGGTTTGTGTGCATAGTGTTATTGTCTGGGTGACTTTTCAACAAGTGTTACTACAGTGTCATTTTCTCCAGTTGTTGATGTTAAGTATTTTGGAGCATTTAATCAAAGCAACTCTAGCAATGGCAACATATTATTACGGCGTTAAAGAAATTAGTTCTAGTTGAAACATCTTTATGGACTTTGCAATTCCTACGTGGCGCAAGAGAAGGTAGGACATTTTGTTGTGCAATTTCAAGGAGATCCTAAAACGGGCAGAACATTTGGTGTGCACTTTGTATGTGGGACTGAAATACGTAGAGTCATCTACAGTTTTCTGGTGTTCAGTTTCAGTGTAGTCGTAAGATTCTGATGTGTGATTTGTGGCAGCTTTATTGTGGCACAAGTATTTTGGTGTGTAGCTTCAGTGTTGAGGCAATATTTTTAACACTTGAATAATTTCAATTAAATTATATAATATGTAAATTCAATAAAAGCCCGCCTTGAAGCAATATGTATGTAATAATTTGTAAAATGTATGTAACAGTCATTGCATATGCTTATATTATTGTAAACATGTTTAATAATGTTATGTGAATGTATTACGTAATTTAATAATGTAAGAACTGTGAGAATAATAAGCTTAAAGTTGCTAACAATGAGGTAACAATGAGGTAACCTTGAGGCAATAATGAGTTTGAGAGTTTGAATACTACTAGTCATGATTAGGGCAGCAATAATGTAAATTTTGTGACAAAATAGCCAATTAACAGCCAGAAAAAGCTTTAGTAAAATGCATGTATTCTATTGGACTAGGATTAGCCAATCAGAAATTGAAATACAGAAGTTTACGGGTTTGGACGGTTGAAATATGTTCAGTTGCCTGCAGACCTTGGTAGTAACCGGATGGAAGATGTGTTCTCTAGAGAAATATTACGTATTCGTGTGAAACGAAAATTATGTATACGCGTTAAAAAGTGCAAGTATTAAATAAAAGAATCTCACAGCTCTTGATATCAGTGTAGTGCTGTTTAATTTGTGTCAAGGATTAATAAAAAGAAGTGAATTTAAACTTAAAATCTGTGTAAGCCTACATTCTTGTCGCACCACACCCTGCCTAAGAGAAACGTGTCTCTAAAACAATACTGACGCAGCCGAGGCAAAATAAAATATAAATAATATCTGTAGAAGCAGTTTAATAACAATAGTTAATATTTTTTTTAAACTTGGAGCGTAACAACAAAAATACATCTTAAAAATCAGCTTTACATACGTAGCAGCATATTACGTAACAAACAATCTACTTCATATTGACGCCCAAAGTGTGGAGCTAAATAAATAAACTCCTACAACAAAATATCTTACTCAAATTGCTTCCCAAGTGTGGGGCTAAACATCAATAAACAAAAAGACAATTCTTTTTCAGTGTAACTCTGAAATGACTGTAATTTTCGTGTCTATTTCTGATGTGCTCAAGAAAGAATTAGAAAAATATTGTTGTGCAACACATGGATGGGTCAAAACAAATAGGGCGTTCAGTTGTGCAGCCTTCATGTGGCCCTAAAACATGCAGAACACCTTAGAGCAGTTCTCACTTGCCTCTAAAGCTGTTAGGATGCAGATGTGGAGTTGATAAATGGACCTTAAAGCTACATTGAGACAAACCCAAACGCTGGGGCAGGTGTCTACAGCACGCCATTTATTTTTATAAGCCCATAGGTCATCATCAAAGACATCTGAGTTGCGGATCCTTAAATATAGTGATGTGTGTTAGTTAAAATGGACTAACGAAAAGACTTTAAGTTCGCCATATGTAATGAATGTGGTGTGTAATACAGAGTGTGCTAAATTTATTTGCTTGTTTATTTGTTTATTTTGTATAGACATTCCATGGAATTACTAATGCTACATCTCCAATGTTTATTCTTTTATTCTCATTCTATCTCCTAATAGTCGGTAGTTTTGAAATGCTGCACGCGCCTCAGTTGGTAGGCGAATAATGGGGTAGACAGCGAATTTTCCTGCACGCCATTTCATTTCTTATCATATTTCAGGGTCAAACGATCAGGCGAGTGGAAGGCGGGCGCGACGTTTGGTGGTAGAGTTTGTGGAACTGTCTACCCTGACGTTCGGTGTGAGAGGGGCGCCAGAGAGACTTCTCCGGAGAAAAGGTAAGCCCTTGGACGTACCGCCAGCGTCAGGTCGCAACATCTGGAGACGCTAGGGACCCCGCCTGTCTCCGAGGCTACAGTCTCGGATCTGGTCGTCCTCTGTGTCCTTCGCTTCGCCCCTCTTCCTAAAGTTTCCAGAAGTGCAATAGACGACTGTGTCCGAACCAATCGCCCCGGATTTGGTTTCCATCTATGTCTTTCGCTTCACCCCTTCCTACTGAAGGTTTCCAGAAGCACAATACGCGGCTGTGTCCGAGCGTGCCACTCCGGTTCTGGTTGCCTCTGTATCCCTCGTTTAATCCCCTCCTTTTGAAGGTTTCCAGAAGACAATAGGCAACTACGAGGTGTGATCAAAAAGTTTCCGGAATGACGTCATAAATACTACACAACAGTTTGTTTTGTCTAATCTGCATTGTCACCCTCGAAGTAGTCTCCTTGGGAGTTGTTACACTTGTCCCAGCGCTTCTGCCACTGCTGGAAGCACCTCTGGAAGTCCTCTTCTTTCAACATGTTCAGAGTCTTTTGCGATTCGCGATGGATGATATCAATGTCCTCAAAACGGTGTCCTCGGAGCCACATTTTAAGTCGCGGGAAAAGAAAAAAGTCCGCTGGTGCCAAATCTGGAGAATGGACGGGTTGGGGAACAGTATTCATCCTATTTTTTACCAAAAATTGGCGAACAGAAAGGGCTTTGTGCGCGGATGCATTATCATGATGCAGGAACCAGTCACCACTCCTCCATTCCTCCGGCCGTTTGCGTCACACATTCTCCCTTAATCTTTGCAGTACTTGTTTGTAGAACACTTGATTCACTGTTTGACCCTGCGGCACAAATTCCTTATGTACTGCCTTTAATGTCAAAAAACACAATCATCATTGACTTCACTTTGGATGGAACTTGTCTGGGCTTTTTCGGGCGTGGAGGTGAAGGGCTCTTCCATTGTGAAGATTGTTGCTTCGTTTCTGGATCGTACCCATAAATCCATGCTTCATCACCAGTAATAATTCTCCATAACCTGTGTGTCATTTTGTAGCTGTTCTTTAAGATCTGTGCAGGCAATCACACGGCTTTCGTTTTGGTCATTTGAAAGCAGGCGGGGCACGAACTTGGCGGCAATTCTTCTCATGTCCAAATTGTCTTTCAAAATGTTTTGAACACTTCCAAAGGAGAGTGCTAATGAGTCAGAGAGTTCTCTTATTGTAATGCGCCTATCATTTAAGACCATTTCCCTCACCTGATTGATATTTTCATCAGTTTTGCTGGAACAGGGTCGCACCGAACGATCTGCATCTTTAACTGATGTCACACCACTTTTAAATTTCGAAAACCACCCAAATGCTTGAGTTTTGCCCATAACTTCCTCCCCATAAGCTGTTATTAACATTTCATAGGCTTATGTTGCAGTTTTACCGAGTTTAAAGCAAAATTTGATGTTCGTACTTTGTTCTTCGTAATCTGACATTTTTGCTATGCGGAAAAATCGCAGCACATGCAAAACATGTGTTCACTTCAGAGCGTCTGCTTTCGTCACTGCATGGTCACAGGAAGTCGCGTGAGGTCTCATTTTTATTGGGAAGGAACGCTGCATGTGCAGTTTGGGTAAGAATTAAAGAAATCTCAGCGTGAGCATTGTTGTGAAGCCATTCCGGAAACTTTTTGATCATACCTCGTATGTCCGATCGTGCCACCCCGGATCAGGTCGCCCTCTGTATCCTTCGCTTCACCCCTTTGTCCTAGAGGCTTCCAGATGTACAATAGAAGACTGTATCCTCAACCGCCCCGGATCTGGGCGCTGTCTATGTCCTTCGCTTCACCCCTTCCTCTTGAAGGTTTCCAGAAGACAATAAGCGACTTTGTCCGATCCTACCGCCCCGGATCTCCCTCTATGTCCTTCACTTCATCCCTTCCTCCTGAAGGTTCACAGAAGTACAATGGGTGACCGTATACTTAAGTGCCGAAATCCTCCTCCACTTCCTGATAACCTTACTCTTGTTTCCAGCTCATTCCTTAAAAATAAGACCTTCTTGAGCGGACTGGACGAAACCTTCTACATCAAAACTATAGGGCTCAGCAAAACTTGTAGGTAATTTATCTTACACTCTCAAAAACCGTCCGTCTTATTTGCAAAACATGACCCACAAACTTAAACTGTTTGGCGAATCGGAACAAAACTAATACACTTAAACTTTAGGATCAGGTACAAACTAAAGACTACCATAAAATTTTCAAAATCTACCCCTGTCTTATTTTTAACCACTTATGTGCGGATTTAAATCGTTTTGCCGATCTAAACAAAGCGCTGGACATTTTCATTTTAGTATCTGGCGAAAATTATTGGACACTTTCCTAATCTTAACAACTGCCCGTTTTTTTAACACTTCGCATAAGTTTCGTGACAGACAAATTTGAAATATATAATTTTACCGTGCAATGGTGGTGAGTCATATACTGTACTGCGTTTGATAATCTTTCCTCTCTTTTGGTCTGCTTTCTCTCTGATAGAAGCTTTTATGCACTGGCAGCAATATGAGATACAAAATATAACTGTATTATAGGAATTACTGGTGGAAATCCATATTGCTGCGTATCCAAGTGCCAGCTTGTGGGCGAGGAAGGCTTCAAAGAGAGAGCTGGCGGGGGCAAAACCAATTAAAGAGCTTCCGAGAATCAGAGCGAAACGCTGAAGTAACTCTACGCGCTTACTAATATAGGAGCTGTAATATCCATATGGAATTTTCTAAATTAGATAGCTGTACGTGTATGTTAAAGCGATTTAGCAAACGTAAAAACACCGTATTTAATCCTTTAAAGCCGCATAAAGCGAAAAAGCAAATAAAGTATTTTTTGATTGCCCACTTCAGTGTCGGTGGGTTAAGCTATATTCCATTATTTACCTCACTGAAGAAAGCCGAGTACTAAATGGATTTGTATACTGCGGGATCTGAGTTCAAATGAGCGTGTTTGTCAGAACCCGACTGAACACAAAATATAATTTTAGTTCTGTTTTTTACAAACGTTCCCTTGCATAGCCAATTTATGACTACAGTGTTTCACTGTTTACTTTTACCGCTTATTACCGCAATTACACATACAGAACATACACAAACACATATGCCCATGGCGCGACTCGAAACCGCGATCCCCAGCTTGGCCGTGCGCCGAAGCTACACGCTCCAGCGTCCACGGCTACGAGAACCGACTGAAATAATGGTGGTAGTAGTGATGGTTGTAGTGGCTGAGGAGAAATGGTGGTGGTGATAGTGGTGGAATATAAATAGTGAATGTGAGTGGACTTTGTGATGGTGGTGATGGTAGTGACTGGGTGGAGATAGTGGTGGTGGAATATAGGTAGTGGTAGTGAGTGAGTGGAGATAGTGGTGGTGATGGTAGTAACTGAGTGGAGATAGTGGTGGTGGTGGAATGTAGGTAGTGGTAGTGAGTGAGTGGAGATAGTGGTGGTGATGGTAGTAACTGGGTGGAGATAGTGGTGGTGGTGGAATATAGTTAGTGGTAGTGGGTGAGTGGAGATAGTGGATGGTGATGGTAGTAACTGGGTGGAGATAGTGGTGGTGGTGGAATATAGGTAGTGGTAGTGAGTGAGTGGAGATAGTGGTGGTGATGGTAGTAACTGGGTGGAGATAGTGGTGGTGGTGGAATATAGGTAGTGGTAGTGAGTGAGTGGAGATAGTGGTGGTGGTGGAATATAGGTAGTGGTAGTGAGTGAGTGGAGATAGTGGTGGTGGTGGAATATAGGTAGTGGTAGTGAGTGAGTGGAGATAGTAGTGGTGGTGGAATATAGGTAGTAGTAGTGAGTGAGTGGAGATAGTGGTGGTGGTGGAATATAGGTAGTGGTAGTGAGTGAGTGGAGATAGTGGTGGTGGTGGAATATAGGTAGTGGTAGTGAGTGAGTGGAGATAGTGGTGGTGGTGGAATATAGGTAGTGGTAGTGGGTGAGTGGAGATAGTGGTGGTGGTGGAATATAGGTAGTGGTAGTGGGTGAGTGGAGATAGTGGTGGTTGAATAAAGGTAGTGGCTGTGTGGAGATGTGATAGTATGGCATTTCTTCGAGCCCAACTCATTCGCTTCATATGGCACATAATGAGACTCGCTCATTTCTTCGAGCCCAACTCATTCGCTTCATATGGCACATAATGAGACTTGCTCATTTCTTCGAGCCCAACTCATTCGCTTCATATGGCACATAATGAGACTCGCTCATTTCTTCGAGCCCAACTCATTCGCTTCATATGGCACATAATGAGACTTGCTCATTTCTTCGAGCCCAACTCATTCGCTTCATATGGCACATAATGAGACTTGCTCATTTCTTCGAGCCCAACTCATTCGCTTCTTATGGCACATAATGAGACTCGCTCATTTCTTCGAGCCAACTGTTCGAAAAGCAACAACGAATACACCGAACTACACCAAGCAAGGTGGCGCCGCGATGCGACTCGTATTCGGGAAGTCCCGGGTTAGATTCCTGTCGGCTCGATCTGTCATTCTCCATTTTCTAGGGTAGCACGCCAGCCTCTAGTTCCCGAGGTCGTGCGTTTAAACCTGGCGGAGGGTGATGGGGTTTTCCGGGTGTAAAAAGCCTTAGCGTCGCTTCCTTCGGAAGGGAAGTAAAGCTGGTGGTCCCGTGTCATAGATTTACGGCACGTAAACGAACCTCAAGCCTGAAATATTGAATGAGACACTAAGTACCATATAGTCAAAGGTCGTCCATAAATCAATTTCTTGGTCGAGCCGACCACTCTGACCATATGTTTATTCGTGGTTTCTCCCGGTCGGTAGGCAAATGCTGTTGTAGTTTCCCTTTTACCACGAATTTTCTGTCCATAATTCCCTGATCCCATCATTTCCAATCATTTTTTGCAGGTTTTTAGGACCAGGCGACGACGTTCTGTGTGTTACGTCTGGGCGGTGGATATGCGCTTTGGAAACGTTTATCTCTGGTGTTATTTGGACTGTTGGTGAACCAGCTTTCTGGAGGCGTCTCTGGCCCTTAGGGACTCCCGGGGATCTCGGGGCTTATGGGCAGCGTCCGGATGGATTTTATCTGGAACCGTTACGAACTCCGTCCATGCTTGCGCACATCGTCGCCCGGATCTGGTCGCCCTTCGAGTCTCCCTCTCATGCCTCTCTCCCTCCCAGGGGCCACGTTAGAAGTAAGAAGGAGTCACTCTGACCTACTTGCGGTGCTCTGCCCCATTTTGGGGGCCCATCCGTGATCTATACTCACTACTCTTACTCCTAAGTTCTGCAACATTGCTGTGAGAGAGAGAGAGAGGGAGAGAGAGA
The DNA here is from genome assembly GCA_030765065.1 of Deroplatys truncata. Lineage (NCBI taxonomy): Eukaryota > Metazoa > Arthropoda > Insecta > Mantodea > Mantidae > Deroplatys > Deroplatys truncata. The sequence continues at coordinate 681,560,738 of CM060990.1, forward strand.
GAGAGTGAGAACGAGTGACTTAACGCAATTTTTCAGTAGCTGCCATGACAACTAATTCCCCACAATTCTTTTTAATCACGTGACGCATTCCTTCCACGAAATAAATCTCCTATCCCATTGGTATTTTATTTTCTAGTGAAATTCCCTTATTGGTAACTGGTTGTATTATTGTACATACACTAGCCCTGAAGGCTACTTCTTCTTGGCCGTGGTTCTCGAGTTTGGAAATCTTGAATCGTGATAAGGCACAAACTTTGAAACCCATTTTAATACCCTTGTCTGTTGTCGAAGTCACGTCTCGGAAAATACGATGGTTAATGTTCTTGACCCAAGCGTCTCTTCTAGCATTCTCGGGCATAGTCGCCTTTCTTCGGCAACATGTCGGTGTCGCTTAAATGCGTTACGTTTGACAGGGAGGGCGGTACGCCTGTTTCTCAGTGTTTTGTGCGACTTTCCTTACATATCAAGTAATACCCAGTTTTAATATTGAATTTATGCCTCACTCTACATCCATTTTCCATTATTATTATCATTAACTCATGTTACTAGATCCCTTATTGCTCTAATTATACCGGTTGCTCTTTATGAATTATTGTAATATTCGCATACAGGATCAACCAGTACTCCACCGACAGACTTTCAGGAATACCTTCTGAGTATTTTGATTTAAGGGACCCATGGTCTCCGGTAGCTCGTTACAGAGTAACAATGTAATTATGATTTATTCGGTTTCTTACCCCAATCACCCTTGTTTCCATGAAACTACCTTCACAACAATGAAGACGCTTATATAATAGCAATAATCAAAATATACAACACACAACACAGAGTAATGCAACATCCTACATACGAAACACGTGCACTTTTTCACAGTGTGTTCAATCTGATCTGTCAGTGTAAAGCACAGTACGTAACAAGTGCAGAACTGTTCCCTTACAGATATTGTTCAAAATGTCGACCATCACCATCACGGCAGTGTCTTACACACTCAAACATTCCACGAGTTTGGCGTACTACTTCCGCGGCTGCGATGATTGTAACAACTATGTCTATGCGAGTATCGACCGGAGTTTCGTAAACTAGGCTCTTCACATGCCCCCAGAAGAGGAAGTCCATTGGTGTCATGTGTGGTGAGCGAGCTGGCCATGGAACAGGTCCACCACGATTAATCCATTGTCGTCCAAACTGTACATCGATGTGGTCTCTAACATTAAGTGCAAAGTGTGCCGGCGCCCCGTCATGCTGAAACCACATAAGCTGAGGAGTTCTCAGCGGCACATCTTCTAGGAGCTGTGGGAGGACTTGTTGAAGGAATGTTATACACGACTCCGTTCAGTGTATCAGGAAGTACGTAAGGTTCAATCACAAAATCGTTGTTTATAGAATCGACACACCAGTGCGTGTGGTTTTTCGTAATCCCATACATGGATATTTCTACAGTTGAACATGCCCTCTCTTGTAAACTTAGCCTCGTCTGTAAACAACACCAAAGCAGGAAATTTGTGGCTTTCTGCACATTGCTGTAGGAGCTAATTTGCAAACTCCGCTCGAAATGGGAAGTCCACTGGATGCAATGACTGTGGATGATACGGGTGTAATTTTTGTTCATGTACAACTCTCAAAACAGTTGATTGACTTTTTTCAGAGCTCGTGTGACGCGTCGATTACTAGCGCTAGGATAGTCACCAATCGCATGTAACACATTCTCTTCCACATCGGGTGTTCTGGCATACCTCGCACGGCCAGTAACTTCCATTCTAATACGGAAGGATCCAGTTTTCGTAGGCGCCTATGTATACGAGATGTGATCAAAAAGTTTACGGAATGACGTCATAAATACTACACAATAGTTTGTTTTGTTTAATCTGCACTTTCACCCTCTAAGTAGTCTCCTTGAGAGTTGATACACTTGCCCCAGCGCTTCTGCCACTGCTGGAAGCACCTCTGGAAGTCCTCTTCTTTCAACATGTTCAGAGCCTTCTGCGATTCGCGATGAATAACATCAATGCCCTCAAAACGGTGTCCTCCGAGCCGCATTTAAGTCGCGGTAAAAGATAAAAGTCTGCTGGTGCCAAATGTGGAGAATAGGCGGAATGGGGAACAGTATTCATCCTATTTTTATCCAAAAATTGGCAAACAGAAAGGGCTTTGTGTGCGGGTGCATTATCATGATGCAGGAACCAGTCACCACTCCTCCATTTCTCCGGCCGTTTGTGTCACACATTCTCCCTTAATCTTTGCAGCACTTGTTTGTAGAACACTTGATTCACAGTTTGATCCTGTGGCACAAATTCCTTATGTACAATGCCTTTAATGTCAAAAAACACAATCATCATTGACTTCACTTTAGATCGAACTTGTCTGGCCTTTTTCAGGCGTGGAGATGAAGGACTCTTCCATTGTGAAGATTGTTGCTTCGTTTCTAGATCGTACCCATAAATCCATGTTTCATCACCAGTAAAAATTTTCTCCATAAACTGTGGGTCATTTTGTAGCTGTTCTTTAAGATCTGTGCAGGCAATCACACGGCTTTCGTTTTGGTCATTTGAAAGCAGGCGGGGCACGAACTTGGTGGCAATTCTTCTCATGTCCAAATTGTCTTTCAAAATGCTTTGAACACTTCCAAAGGAGAGTTCTAATGAGTCAGAGAGTTCTCTTATTGTAATGCGCCTATCATTTAAGACCATTTCCCTCGCCTGATTGATATTTTCATCAGTTTTGCTGGAACAGGGTCGCCCCGAACGATCTGCATCTTTAACTTATGTTACACCACTTTTAAATTTCGAAAACCACTCAAATGTTTGAGTTTAGCCCATAACTTCCTCCCCATAAGCTGTTCTTAACATTTCATAGGCTTCTGTTCCAGTTTTACTAAGTTTAAAGCAAAATTTGATTTTCGTTGTTTGTTCTTCGTAAGCTGACATTTTTGCTACACGGAATAATCGCAGCACATGCAAAACACGTGTTCACTTTAGAGCGTCTACCTCTCACTGCATGGTCACAGGAAGTCACGTGAGGTCTCATTTTTATCGGGAAGGAACGCTGCATGTACCGTCTGGGTAAGAATTAAAGAAATCAGCATTGTTGTGAAGTCATTCCGGAAACTTTTTGATCACACCTCGTAGATGCAAAAGTACTGTGACGTGGCTGCCGTCGGTGCGGGAACATCTCAGCAATAGCGTCGTTGTGCCGCTCTTCCATTGCATTCAGTGAATCCATACACGAGGTGCATATCGGCCAACTCTTCATCAGTAATCCTATCCATTTTGCTGTGAATCACTGTTAACGCGTAACTAACACTGCCAGGAAAACAAAACACTGGACTGAATCGAGCAGTATTGAATGCAAACTGGAGAGCAACGAGTTAAAGAGGGTATTACTGTTATCAACAGCGGGTATCGTGAGCGAATGGAAGCAATTTGCTTACAAACAGGACACACAAAGCATACCGTCGACATTTGCACTGCTTTCAGTGCAATACAGATACAAAGCTAACTGGGGCAAGAAACAAAAGGAAATGCAATTACTCTGAAATGAGCCGCCGGGGACCGCGGGTCCCTTATATGGCATCCCTGAACAATATCTGAAAGGCTGTCGGTGGAGTTCGTTTCAACCTGTATATTGAGTTAATTAGTTAAATTAATCTAATATTGGCTCGAAAGGCCGATTACAAGATGCTGTTTCTACTGTGAGAAATCTATTTAATTACAAAGACTATATACAACGAAAATCCTTTTAGTTGCTATTGAACTGCCAATATCCCTAAGCGCGGTTTGATATTCAAAGCCGTCATGATATAATGAAGTGATGCAACCGAGATAATAACATTTGCTGCTATGGTTTCCAGAAAAGACAAGTTGCAATAACATTTCGTTCAGAACATCATGTTGAACAAACCACACCTTAAGTTGTGGGCGTCTATGCGTCTGCTATCCTTCTATACAGGGTTGGATTGGATGGGATTGACTACGGAGGGGATTCGGCACCGATCCAGAGTGGATACTGCACCTAAGCCCACGAGGAGGCGTCTCCAGGAGAAAGGATGAGGCGAGAGGAAACACCGGGCAGCCGGAACCAGGAGCGATGGCACAGCAATCACAGGGTCCCTAAGTTTCTAGATAGAGACCGGGGACCCCACCCCACATAGAGGGGGTCCTGTTCTTGTTAAGGGGTTTCAGATACCCCGGTAGCCGCCGAAAGCCGAGGGACGGAGAGAGTCACAAAGAGCATCCTTTTCCCCTGCCAAGCTGCACCGAAACACCATCGCCGACACTTCTGATCCTGAAAGAGACCAACGGGATGAAACACGAATGACATGAAGAATGGGACGAAATGGAGGGACAGGGAATTCGGGGATGAAAGAAACCACTCCAGTATCCGCCTGATGAACAGGGAAAACCCCGAAAAAACCCATGGGTCAGATTGGGCGGTTGCCGGGATCGTTTTCGGGACTTCCTGAATGCGGACCACAGACATCCCGCTCGATTTCTATACAGGGTAGTAGAAGTACGGAGGCCGGGGAGATAATTGGGATAGTGTGGTGATCCATGAACGGGCACATCCTATTTAGACCAATGATACTATTTATCACCCGTTTGGACCAAGAAAGACAACTTATTTGCACCAGTAAAAGCAAACCGTTTGAACTAGCTTCACGCTCTTAGGACTCTCACATGTTGAGTGTATTGTCCATAAAACTCGAAGCTATTCTTCCTTGTCAGAAGTATAAAACAACAAGCTTACATTTGTTTAGCCATTCCTACATTTTTAATCTCCTACAGTTAAGTTAATTTCCCTTCCCGATATTTCCAATAGAAAATGAGTTTAACTTTTTCTGTAGTCGCTTTTGTTACAATCCTTTGTCTGCCTTTCTTAATTGAGTTTATCTTTTTAAATACTTCTTTTTGATGTTTCTAGACTTTAATCACATTATATGCATATATCTGGGATACCATGGTAGAACCGGCTATTGAAAAATAAATGAAACAACTCGGGAATATTAGTTGTAGCTCTTCATGGGAAGGATCGGCAGTCCACACATGAGATGAGTCTTCATTCACATAAATGTTTAACACACGATCTGCGGGTATGGGAGCGACTGAAGTGAGCTTAGCTAATGCTTACAGAACAATATGGCTCCGCGGTAACGTGCGAGGCTCGCATTCGGGAGGTCCTGGGCTCGATTTCTGGGCCGTTCACTTTGATCATAAACTTTGGTTGACAAGAAGTTTCTCTTCTACCAGGAATTTCCTATCATTTCTCTTCCCCTTTCATGTTTCAGGTGGACTTAGGGGCTGTGCAATGTTGGTCGGTGTCGGACAGATGGCGCAGATGCTTGCTTGTAAGAGCATTTTTCTTGGCCCTGTCAGATAACAGCCCTTTCTGAGCCGCCTCAGGTGGGTTGAGGTCTCCCGCGTCCAACCAGAGGGAAGCTGGTGTGAAGGATCATCAACCTTGGAATCGTTAAGCATCTCTGTCGGCCGGCCGACCTGCCTGCGGCTCCTACTGGGGGCGGTAGGCACAAAAGTTCTGTGTTGGGACGAGGTACGAGGTGTCCCCTCCGTTTCGTGGTCATAATCATAGCAAAATATGCTTTTAATAGTTTCTGATAAGGTGAAATTCTGGTCTGTAGTACCACTTTGAGCTAAGTAGAAGGCGCAGCATCACACTTTAATATTCGGAAATGACATTCTAATAGTAGAATGTGCAGTATAGGACTGAAAAAGAGGAATCTAAAATGGTTTCGGAGCTCGGCTTTTCCGATCTCTCTCTCGTGTATTCTTTCCGCTCGCCTTGCACCGCCCGTGGGGATGCTCCCCGCTCACGCCGAGGGCTCGTGCTCAGTTTTAACCACAAGAGCAACCCTGAGTGGCTGGTAATGCACACATTGTGGCATAAGTAGCCTACGTTAAGAATATCATATAAAGTACTTCGTAGTAGCACGCTAAGCACTGTGCTGTGATTAACATCTCTACTCTTCATAAACCGGGGTTCGATCTCCCGAGATGAAGAATTTATTTGTCTTTTCGTTTCCTTTTGTAACTTAATGCCGCATAAGGTTTTCATATATAATTATACAGGAAATTTACACAGCGCAGAACACAATTTTAAGTTAGGTTTCAGAACTTTAGCCCTAAGTTAGCTCTTTCTGTATTAGTGGTATTCCAACATTTCATCAATACCTACTGATTCGGGTACGGTTTTAGCAACGACTTAGGTTACGAGCCTGAGCCATCATGTCTAGAGGGCGGATTAGAGTGACCTGGTTCGTGATTTCAAGTTACGCAGGCAGCATAACGTCTTGGCACGTGTCCCCTGGGTACAGACGGTGGGTAAACAAATATACCGTAGCAGGCATGATGTTTCGTTTCGGAAACAGAGTAAGAAATATATCAGACAGTGATACAGTGTATTATTCGTATGCACCTATTACCTCTTGCAATGTTGAAAGGAGTTCCTCACGATATAGCTTTTGTTTAAGTGAGAGACGAAGAACGTTCACTTTCGACAATCGCTGCATGCTATTTTGATACAAACGGTACAAGCACTGCAGGCACGCGCCCGTTGTTTACATCTGGACTCACCCTCTCTCCTTCAACATAAACAGACTGCAGTACAAGGTAAGTTAACCTCATAAAAACGGTCACGCTGATCCGCCACTTAATCATTTTCATACACATATGTGTTTCGCCTAATAGTTTTCCCATCCGCCAGTGCTTTTTGTTGTTGTTCTGTTTCTGTTATTTTTTCTAAATGCACCCTTATGGATTTTTATTTACATAGTTATTATTATCATTATTATTATCGTCATCATTATCATCCACATTTCCATCTTCGGCTTCAGTTCACGTAGGAAAAACATTAAACGAGGGTCGTCCAATAAGTAAGTTTCCCTATTTTATTAAAAACATCACAAAATTGATCATGTTTAATTAATTTTATTTATATTGAACAATCCTTCTGTTACTTTTACACCTAGTCAACATGTTTTTCCAAGCATTTTTGGGGACGTGAAACAAGTTTTTCCAAGACAGTGTTGTACCAGGTCGCTTCCTGTGTTTATATCCTATACCTTATGTTACCTTCACTTCGTCCCTTCCTAGTGGGGGTGGTAACAGTAACAGATTTCCCGGAGGTGTAGCCCTGTGTTGTGTAACCTATACCCTATGGATCCTTCAATTCATCCCTTTCTAGTAGGGGTGGTAGCATCAACAGACCTCCCGGAGGTATCCTACTGTGTTGCGTATCCTGTACCATATCGCTCCTTCGTTTCACCTCTTCCTCGTGTGGGTGGTAGCAGTAACAGATCTCCCGGAGGTGTCCTGTGTTGTGTAACATATACCCTATGGCTCCTTAACTTCATCTACTCCTAGTTGGGGTGGTAGCAGCAACAGATCTCCCGGAGGTGTCCTCCTGTGTTGTGTAACATATACCCTATGGCTCCTTCATTTCACCTCTTCCTAGTGTGGGTGGTAGTAGTAACAGATCTCCCGGAGGTGTCCTCCTGTGTTGTGTAACATATACCCTATGGCTCCTTAACTTCATCTACTCCTAGTTGGGGTGGTAGCAGGAACAGATCTCCCGGAGGTGTCCTCCTGTGTTGTGTAACATATACCCTATGGCTCCTTCATTTCACCTCTTCCTAGTGTGGGTGGTATCAGTAACTGATCTCCCGGAGGTGTCCCCCTGTGTTGTGTAACATATACCCTATGGCTCCTTCGTTTCACCTCTTCCTAATGTGGGTGGTAGCAGCAACGTATCTCCCGCAGGTATCCCCTTGTGTTGTATATCATATACCCTATGGCTCCTTCAATTCATCCGTTCCGAGTATGTTTCGTAACTGCAACAGATCTCTCGCAGGTATCCCCTTGTGGTGTATATCATATACCCTATGGCTCATTCAATTCATTCCTTCCTAGTAGGTGTGGTAGCATCAACAGACCTCCCGGAGGTATCCTCCTGTGTTGCGTATTCTATCCCATATGGCTCCTTCGTTTCACCTCTTCCTAGAGGGGGTGGTAGTAGCAAAAGATCTCCCGGAGGTTTCCCCTGTGTTGCATATCAGATACCCTATGGCTCCTTCGGTTCACCTCATCCTAGTGTGGGTGGTAGCAGCAACAGATCTCTCAGAGGTTCCCCTTGTGTTATGTATCATATACCCTATGGCTCCTTCACTTCGTCCCTTCCTAGTGCGGGTGGTAGCAGCAACAGATCTCCCGGAAGTTCCCTCTGTGTTGTGTATCATATACCCTATGGCTCCTTCATTTCACCTCTTCCTAGTGTGGGTGGTAGCAGTAACAGATCTCCCGGAGGTGTCCCCCTGTGTTGTGTGACATATACCATATGGCTCCTTCATTTCACCTCTTCCAAGTGTGGGTGGTAGCAGTAACAGATCTCCCGGAGGTGTCCCCCTGTGTTGTGTGACATATACCCTATAGCTCCTTCGTTTCACCATTTTCTAATATGGGTGGTAGCAGCAACGTATCTCCCGCAGGTATCCCCTTGTGTTGTATATCATATACCCTATGGCTCCTTCAATTCATCCGTTCCTAGTATGCGTGGTAGCAGCAACAGATCTCCCGCAGGTATCCACTTGTATTGTATATCATATACCCTATGGCTCGTTCAATTCATCCCTTCCTAGTAGGGGTGGTAGCATCAACAGACCTCCCGGAGGTATCCTCCTGTGTTGCGTATTCTATACCATATGGCTCCTTCGTTTCACCTCTTCCTAGAGGGGGTGGTAGTAGCAACAGATCTCCCGGAGCTTTCCCCTGTGTTGCATATCAGATACCCTATGGCTCCTTCGTTTCACCTCATTCTAGTGTGGGTGGTAGCAGCAACAGATCTCTTGGAGGTTCCCCTTGTGTTGTGTATCATACACCCTATGGCTCCTTCACTTCGTCCCTTCCTAGTGCGGGTGGTAGCAGCAACAGATCTCCCGGAAATTCCCCCTGTGTTGTGTATCATATACCCTATGGCTCCTTCACTTCATCCCTTCCTACTTGGGGTGGTAGCAGTAACAGATCTCCCGGAGGTGTCCTCCTGTGTTGTGTAACATATACCCTATGGCTCCTTCACTTCATCTACTCCTAGTTGGGGTGGTAGCAACAACAGATCTCCCGGAGGTATACCCTTGTGTTGCGTATCCTATACCCTATTACTCCTTCGTTTCATCTGTTCCTAGTGGGGTGCTAGCAGCAACAGATCTCCCGCAAGTATACCCTTGTGTTGCGTATCATATACCCTATGGCTCCTTCGTTTCATCCCTTCCTAGTGTGGGTGGTAGCAGCAACAGATCTCTCGGAGGTATACCCTTGTGTTGCGTATCATATACGCTATGGCTACTTCGCTTCATCCCTTCCTATTGTGGGTGGTAGCAGCAACAGATCTCCCGGAGTTATACCCTTGTGTTGTGTAACATATACCCTATGGCTCCTTCGTTTCATCCCTTCCTAGTGGGGGGTGGTAGGAGCAACAGATCTCCCAGAGACGTCCCCCGTGTTGTGTAACATATACCCTATGGCTACTATACTTCATTCCTTCCTAGTGGTGGTGGTAGCAGCAACAGATCTCCCGGAGGTACACCTTTTTGTTGCGTATCCTATTGCATATCGCTCCTTCACTTCACCCCTTCCTAATGGGGGTGGTAGCAGCAATTAATCTCCCGAAGGTGTCCCCCTTTGTTGCGTATCCTATACCCCATGGTTCCTTTAGTTGTTCCCTTCCTAGTGCTGGTGGTAGGAGCAAGAGATCTCTCAGAGGTGTCCCCCCTGTGTTGTATATCCTATAAACTATGGTTCCTTCACTTCATCTCTTTCTAGTAGGGATGGTAGCAGCAATATATCTCCCGGAGGTGTCCCCCTGTGTTGTATGTCCTATACCCTATGGTTCCTTTACTTAATCCCTTCCTAGTGGGGGGTGGGAGCAGTAACGGATATCTCAAAGGTGTCCCCCTGTGTTGTATATATTACATTCTAGAGTTCCTTTACTTATTCCCTTCCTAGTGCTGGTGGTAGCAACAACAGATCTCCCGGAGGTGTCCTCTGTGTTTTGTATCCTATACCCTATGGTTCCTTCAAATCAGCCCTCCTGGTAGCGGCAACAAATCTCCCGGAGGTGTCCTCCTATGTTGTGTATCCTATACCCTATGGTTCTTCACTTCATCCCTTCCTATTTGGGGTGGTAGCAGCAACAGATCTCCCGGAGGAGTCCCCCCGTGTTGTGTAACATATATCCTATGGCTCCTTCATGTCACCTCTTCCTACTGTGGGTGGTAGCAGTAACATATCCTCCGGAGGTGACCCCATGTGTTGTGTAACATATACCCTATGGCTCCTTCGTTTCACCTCTTCCTAATGTGGGAGGTAGCAGCAACGTACATCCCGCAGGTATCCCCTTGTGTTGTATATCCTATACCCTATGGTTCTTTCACTTCATCTCTTCCTAGTAGGGATGGTAGCAGTAATATATCTCCCGGAGGTGTCCCCCTGTGTTGTATATCCTATACCCTATGGTTCCTTCAGTTATTCCCTTCCTAATGGCAGTGGTAGCAGTAACGGATATCTCAGAGGTGTCCCCCTGTGTTATATATCCTATATTCTGGAGTTCCGTTGCTTCATTCCCTTCCTAATGGGGGTGGTAGCAACAACAGATCTCCCAGAGGTGTCCGCTGTATTTTGTATCCTATACCCTATGGTTCCTTCACTTCAGCCTTCCTGGTAGCAGCAAAAAACCTCCCGGAGGTGTCCCCCTATGTTGTGTATCCTATACCCTATGGTTCCTTTACTTATTCTTTTCCTAGTGCTGGTGGTAGCAACAACAGATCTCCCGATGGTGTCCCCTGTGTTTGTATCCTATACCGTATGGTTCCTTCACTTCAGCCCTCCTGGTAGCGGCAACAAATCTCCCGGAGGTGTCCCCCTGTGTTGAGTATCCTATACCCTATGGTTCTTCACTTCATCTCTTCATAGTTGGGGTGGTAGCAGCAACAGATCTCCCGGGGGTGTCCTCCTGTGTTGTGTAACATATACCCTATGGCTCCTTCATGTCAACTCTTCCTAGTGCGGTGCTAGCAGTAACTGATCTCCCGGAGGTGTCGCCCTGTGTTGTGTAACATATAACCTATGCCTCCATCGTGTCACCTCTTCGTAATGTGGGTGGTAGCAGCAACGTATCTGCCGCAGGTATCCACTTGTGTTATATATCATATACCCTATGGCTCCTTCAATTCATCCGTTCCTAGTATGTGTGGTAGCAGCAACAGATCTCCTGCAGGTATCCCCTTGTGTTGTATATCATATACACTATGGCTCATTCAATTCATTCCTTCCTAGTAGGGGTGGTAGCATCAAAAGACCCCCCGGAGGTATCCTCCTGTGTTGCGTGTTCTATACCATATGGCTCCTTCGTTTCACTTCTTCCTAGAGGGGGTGGTAGTAGCAACAGATCTCCCGGAACTTTCCCCTGTGTTGCATATCAGATACCCTATGGCTCTTCGTTTCACCTCATCCTAGTGTGGGTGGTAGCAGCAACAGATCTCTTGGAGGTTCCCCTTTTGTTGTGTATCATATACCCTATGGCTCCTTCACTTCATCCCTTCCTAGTGCGGGTGGTAGCAGCAACAGATCTCCCGGAAGTTCCCTCTGTGTTGTGTATCATATACCCTTTGGCTCCTTCACTTCATCCCTTCCTAGTTGGGGTGGTAGCAGCAACAGATCTCCCGGAGTTTCCCCCTGTGTTGTGTATCATATAACCTATGGCTCCTTCACTTCATCCCTTCCTAGTTGTGGTGGTAGCAGCAACAGATCTCCCGGAGGTATATCCTTGTGTTGCGTATCCTATACCCTATGACTCCTTCGTTTCATCTGTACCTAGGGGGTGATAGCAGTAACAGATCTCCCGGAGGTGTCCCCCTGTGTTTGGTAACATATACGCTATGGCTCCTTCGTTTTATCCCTTCCTAGTGGGGGATGGTAGCAGCAACAGATATCCCAGAGGCGTCCTCCGCGTTGTGTATCATATACTCTATGGCTCTTTCACTTTATTCCTTCCTAGTGGTGTTGGTAGCAGCAACAGGTCTCCCGGAGGTACACCTTTTTGTTGTGTATCCTATTGCCTATGGCTCCTTTACTTCACCCGTTCCTAATGGGGGTGGTAGCAGCAACAAATCTCCCGAAGTTGTCCCACTATGTTGTGTATCCTATACCCTATGGTTCCTTTACTTATTCCCTTCCTAGCGCTGGTGGTAGCAGCAGGAGATCTCTCAGAGGTGTCCCCTGTGTTTTGTATCCGATACCCTATGGTTCCAACACATCAGCCCTCCTGGTAGCAGCAACAAACCTCCCGAAGGTGTCCCCCTATGTTGTGTATCCTATACCCTATGGTTCCTTTACTTATTCCCTTTCTAGTGCTGGTGGTAGCGGCAAGCGAGCTCTCAGAGGTGTCCCCCTGTGTTGTATATACTATACCCTATGGTTCCTTCACTTCATCGCTTCCTAGTAGGGATGGTAGCATTAATATATCTCCCGGAGGTGTCCCCCTGTGTTGTATATCCTATACCCTATGGTTCCTTCACTTCATCTCTTCCTATTAGGGATGGTAGCATGAATATATCTCCCGGAGGTGTCCCCCTGTGTTGTATAACCTATACAATATGGTTCCTTCACTTATTCCCTTACTAGTGGGGTGGTAGCAGTAAGAGATATCTCAGAGGTGTCCCGCTGTGTTGTATATCCTATACCCTATGGTTCCTTCACTTCATCTCTTCCTATTAGGGATGGTAGCATGAATATATCTCCCGGAGGTGTCCCCCTGTGTTGTATAACCTATACAATATGGCTCCTTCACTTATTCCCTTACTAGTGGGGGTGGTAGCAGTAACGGATATCTCAGAGGTGTCCCCCTGTGTTGTATAGCTTATATTCTTGCGTTCCGTTACTTGATTCCCTTCCTAATGGTGGTGGTAGCAACAACAGATCTCCCGGAGGTGTCCCCTGTGTTTTGTATCCTATACCAGATGTTTCCTTCACTTCAGCCCTCCTGGTAGCAGCAACAAATCTCCCGGAGGTGTCCCCCTATGTTGTGTATCCTATACTCTATGATTCCATTACTTATTCCCTTCCTAGTGTTGGTGGTAGCAACAACAGATCTCCCGGAGGTGTCCCCTGTGTTTTGAATTCTATACCCTATGGTTCCTTCACTTCAGCCCTCCTGGTAGCGGCAACAAATCTCCCGGAGGTGTTCCCCTATGTTGTGTATCCTATACCCTATGGTTCGTCACTTCATCCCTTCCTAGTTGGGGTGGTAGCAGCAACAGATCTCCCGGAGGAGTCCCCCTGTGTTGTGTAACATATACCCTATGGCTGCTTCATGTCACCTCTTCCTAGTGTGGGTGGTAGCAGTAACAGATCTCCCGCAGGTGTCCTCCTGTGTTGTGTAACATATACCCTATGGCTCCTTCACTTCACCTCTTCCTAGTATGGGTGGTAGCAGTAACAGATCTCCCGGAGGTGTCCCCCTGTGTTGTGTAACATATACCCTATCGCTCCTTCATTTCACCTCTTCCTAGTGGGGTGGTAGCAGTAACAGATCTCCCGGAGATGTCCCCCTGTGTTGTGTAACATATACCCTGTGGCTCCTTCGTTTCACCTCTTCCTAATGGGAGGTAGCAGCAACGTATCTCCCGCAGGTATGCCCTTGTGTTGTATATCATATACCCTATGGCTCCTTCAATTCATCCGTTCCTAGTATGCGTGGTAGCAGCAACAGAACCCCCGCAGGTATCCCCTTGTGTTGTATATAATATACCCTATGGCTCATTCAATTCATTGCTTCCTAATAGGAGTGGTAGCATCAACAGACCTCCCGGAGGTATCCTCCTGTGTTGCGTATTCTATACCATATGGCTCCTTCGTTTCACCTCTTCCTAGAGGGGGTGGTAGTAGCAACAGATCTCCCGGAGGTTTCCCCTGTGTTGCATATCATATACCCTATGGCTCGTTCGTTGCACCTCATCCTAGTGTGGGTTGTAGCAGCAATAGATCTCTCGGAGGTTCCCCTTGTGTTGTGTATCATATACCCAATGGCTCCTTCACTTCATCCCTTCCTAGTGTGGGTGGTAGCAGCAACAGATCTCCCGGTGTTTCCCCCTGTGTTGTGTATCATATATCCTATGGCTCCTTCACTTCATCCCTTCATAGTTGGGGTTGTAGCAGCAACAGGCCTCCCGGAGTTATCCTCCTGTGTTGCGTATCCTATACCCTATCGCTCCTTCGTTTGACCTCTTCCTAGTGTGGGTGGTAGCAGTAACAGATCTCCCGGATGTGTCCTCCTGTGTTGTGTAACATATACCCTATGGATCCTTCATTTCACCTATTCCTAGTTGGGGTGGTAGCAGCAACAGATCTCCTGGAGGTGTCCCCCTGTGTTGTGTAACATATACCCTATTGCTCCTTCATTTCACCTCTTCCTAGTGTGTGTGGTAGCAGTAACAGATCTCCCGGAGGTGTCCTCCTGTGTTGTGTAACATATACCCTATGGCTCCGTCATTTCACCTCTTCCCTTATGTGGGTGGTAGCAGCAAAGTATCTCCCGCAGGTATCCCCTTGTGTTGTATATCATATACCCTATGGCTCCTTCAATTCATCCGTTCCTAGTATGTGTGGTAGAAGCAACAGATCTCCCGCAGGTATCCCCTTGTGTTGTGTATCATATACCCTATGGCTCATTCAATTTATTCCTTCCTAGTAGGTGTGGTAGCATCAACAGACCTCCCGGTGGTATCCTCCTGTGTTGCGTATTCTATACCATATGGCTCCTTCGTTTCACCTCTTCCTAGAGGGGGTGGTAGTAGCAACAGATCTCCCGGAGGTTTCCCCTGTGTTGCATATCAGATACCCTATATCTCCTTCGGTTCACCTCATCCTAGTGTGGGTGGTAGCAGCAACAGAGCTCTCAAAGGTATACCCTTGTGTTGCGTATCATATACCCTATGGCTTCTTCGTTTCATCCCTTCCTAATGGTGGTGGTGGCAGCCACAGATCTCCCGGAGTTGTCCCCCTGTGTTGTGTATCATATACCCTATGGCTCCTTCGTTTCATCCCTTCCTAGTGGTGGTGGTAGTAGCAACAGATCTCCCGGTGGTGTCCCCATGTTTTGTGTATCATATACCCTACCACTCCTTCGTTTCATGTCTTCGTAATGTGGGTGGTAGCAGCAACAGACCTCCCAGAGCTGTCCCCCTCTGTTGTGTATCATATACCCTATGGCTCCTGCACTTCATCCCTTCCTAGTTGCGGTGGTAGCAGCAACAGTTCTCCCAGAGGTGTCCCTCTGTGTTGTCTATCTAATACCCTATGGCTCCTTCACTTCATCCCTTCCTAGTGTGGTTGGTAGCAGCAACAGATCTCCCGGAGGTATATCCTTGTGTTGCATATCCTATACCCTATGACTCCTTCGTTTGATCTGTTCCTAGTGGGGTGGTAGCAGTAACAGATCTCCCGGAGGTGTCCCCCTGTGTTGTGTAACATATACCGTATGGCTCCTTCGTTTCATCCCTTCCTAGTGGGGGGTGGTAGCTGCAACAGATCTCCCATGAGGCGTCCCCCGTGTTGTGTATCATATACTCTTTGGCTCCTTCACTTCTTATCTTCCTAGTGTGGGTGGTAGCAGCAACAGATCTCCCGGAGATATAACTTTGTGTTACGTATCCTATTGCCTATGGCTCCTTCACTTCACCCCTTCCTAATGGGTATGGTAGCAGCAACACATCTCCCGAAGGTCTCCCCTGTGTTTTGTATCCTATACCCTATGGTTCCTTCACTTCAGCCCTCCTGGTAGCAGCAACAAATCTGTCGAAGGTGTCCCCCTATGTTGTGTGTCCTATACCCTATGGTTCCTTTAGTTATTCCCTTCCTAGTGCTGGTGGTAGCAGCAAGCGATCTCTCAGAGGTGTCCCCCTGTGTTGTATATCCTATACCCTATGGTTCCTTCACTTCATCTCTTCCTAGTAGGGATGGTAGCAGGAATATATCTCCCGGAGGTGTCCCTCTGTGTTGTATATCCTATACCCTATGGTTCCTTCACTTCATCTCTTCCTAGTAGGGATGGTAGCAGGAATATATCTCCCGGAGGTGTCCCTCTGTGTTGTATGTCCTATATTCTATGGTTCCTTCACTTATTCCCTTGCTAGTGGGGGTGGTAGCAGCAACAGATCTCTCAGAGGTGTCCCCCTGTGTTGTATATCCTATATTCTAGAGTTCCGTTACTTCATGCCCTTCCTAATGGGGTGGTAGCAACAACAGATCTCCCGGAGTTGTCCCCTGTGTTGTGTATCCTATACCCTATGGTTCGTTCACTTCAGCCCTCCTGGTAGCAGCAACAAATCTCCCGGAGGTGTCCCCCTATGGTGTGTATCCTATACCTTTTGGTTCCTTCACTTCATCTCTTCCTAGTAGGGATGGTAGCAGGAATATAGCTCCCGGAGGTGTCACCCTGTGTTGTATATTCTATACCCTATGGTTCCTTTACTTATTCCCTTCCTAGTGCTTATGGTAGCCGCAAGATCTCTCAGAGGTGTCGCCCTGTGTTGTTTATTCTATACATTATGGTTCCTTCACTTCATCTCTTCCTATTAGGGATGGTAGCAGGAATATATCTCCCGGAGGTGTCACCCTGTGTTGTATATCCTATACGCTATGGTTCCTTCACTTATTCCCTTCCTAGTGGGTGGTAGCAGCAACCGATCTCTCAGAGGTGTCCCCCTGTGTTGTATATCCTATATTCTATAGTTACTTTACTTCATCCTTTCCTAGTGGGTGTGGTAGCAGCCACAGATCTCGTGCAGTTGTCCCCCGTGTTGTATATCCTATATTCTATGGTTCGTTCACTTCATCCCTTCCTCCTGGTGCTGGTAGCAGCAACAGTTCTCCCGGAGGTTGTTGTATATCGTATATCCTATTGTTCCTTCACTTCATCACTTCCTCCTGGTGGTGGTAGCAGCAACAGATATCACGAAGGGACAGAGCACAGCAAGAGCACCGTAAGGGACCATTTAGCCGCCAACCTAACCCCTGGCAGGAATGTATGGTGAGATAGTCCCGAAGGGCGGCCCCCGGAACCGGGGAGAGCAGCACAAGTACGCCGCAACGGCCCTTTTAGCTTCGAAGTTGACTGCTGGGAGGGGTGATGATGGGAGAGACCTCAAGGGCGGCCTCCGGAACCGGGGCAGAGCACCGCAAGTAGGCCGTAATGGTCTTCTTAGCTTCCAACGTGACCCCTGGGAGGGAGGGATGAGGGGGGGGGGAGACCCGAATGGCGGCCTCCGGAACCGATGCGGAGCACCGCAAGTAGGCCGTAAAGGCCCTCTTAGCTTTCAACCTGACCCCTGGGAGGGAGGGATAAGGGAGGAGACCCGAATGTCGGCCTCCGGAACCGATGCGGAGTACCGCAAGTAGGTCGTAAAGGCCCTCTTAGCTTCCAAAGTGACCCTTAGGAGGGATGATGGGAGATACCCCAAGGGCGGCCCCCGGAACCTGGGCAGAGCACCGCATGTAGGCCATAGTGGCTCTTTAGCTTCCAACCTGACCCCTGGGAAAGAGGGATGAGGAGAGAGACCCGAACTGTGTCGCCCGGAACCGGGCAGGCCAATGCAAGATGGCCGTAGCGGCCATTTAGCTTCCAATCTGACCCCTGGGAAGGAGGGATGAGGGGAGAGACCCGAAGGGTGTCCCCCGGAACCGGGGTAGGGCAACGCAAGATGGCCGTAGCGGCGCTTTAGCTTCCAATCTGACCCCTGGGTGGGAGAAATCTGAAGGGTAACCAGATCCGGATGCCGAGGGGCGCAAGCATGGACGGGGTCCCTAACGTTTCCAGATTGAACATATCCGACGTCGTCCGGTCCTATCAAGAAGCTACCGAATCCTCGGCAGTCCCCCATTGGATGGAGCCCAGTCGGGGGTGAGACCTGAGTTGTTCCCGTAGCGACGTCAGAGAAGAAATCGCTACAGAGCTCAAGCCACCGTCCAGTCGCAACCCGCCAAACACCGACATCTGATCCTACAACCCTAAAACGGACGGTAAGGAATATTATGGGTACAGGAAATGACGGGGAGGAAAGACGTGGTTTGAAGATGAACCATCCAAGCATTCGCCCGTCGACCCGGGGAAACCACAAAAATCCCATGGGTCAGAGTGGACGGTCACGGGTATCGAACCCGAGACCTCCCAACTACGGGTCAGAGACGTTACCACCTGAGAGCCAGCCCGCTCGGTAGAGAAAGGAGGAGAAACTATGTATTACTGTATAAGATTGGAAACCGCGCTGCCAAATCGTCACGCTGAAGGAGCGTTATGGAATGGTATCGCTCCGTTATTTCGTGCATTGGAAGCAAACTGACGTTTATCTTGCGAACACCCAGTTATCTGTTCTAAACTTTGCTTGTGTGTTAAAACCTTTTAGCCTTTACCAGACGTTTTATCCTTATGGGTCAAATTCCGTGATATATGCTATATCAAATGTAGGGTTGTCGTTTACGCCAAATTTGAAATTATCTGTATAATAGTAAACTCCTGCAAAGCCAGCGACGAAAACGCAACTAATGCGTATTTATCGCCTAATAGGTTGCATAAATTAAAATATCTAACGTTGACATTGTTTTCTCTACCCACTATGGTTTATTTTATATATCTGAACTAAACTATTTTTACAGAAGTGATTTTTTTCTATCTACTTAATTTTAATTGAGGTAAACCTTGGCAGAAATAGCTTTACTACACAATGCACTGCAGTTAAAAGGAAATCGAATCGATAATCAGATGTTTAAATGCGGGTCGCTATAGGCTGGCCTTGAAATTCCATGCTCTTTCTATAACATCGCGAGAAACAACCGGATAACGCCAGTACTTCAAAAATTCCTTAGTATTGAAAAGCTCAAACGAATACCAACGGATATCCCAAAATTGCTGATGTCACAAAAGTTAATAAAAGAAATTGTTTTAAAGTTATTTCTATTCTTTATGTAGTAAGTTTTTCTGAAAGTCTTGTGATTTGCCAGTTACACAAAATTATACAACATTCCTTCCGATTGAAGAGGACTTCAAGGCTATTCCCAGAAAATTCACATTTTAGCCATTCTTGAGAAAATACAAATTATCAACTGTTTCATATAAAGGGTAGTTTAAGGGGTATTTTATTAAACATATTCGTGTCGCTTCTTTGAGAGATACTGAACTTAAATACCAAGTTTGGAATCTATCCGACTTTTCGTTTTTGATCTATGCTGTTTTCACACACACGGACGTTTTTTCTAAAACCGTTTTTTGAATTCAGAGAAACTCAAAACATGCACTCTGTTGAAATCTCGACATCGAATTTTTGGGTGGTGTGCAATACTTTCTAGGTACGTGGTAGAGAATACAAAAATAAGGTAGGTGCTGCACCTAGTGTTTGAATTACACTACATTATTACGGAGTTTTCATTTTACATTATTTAATACCATTTTGTTATTATATGTTGCTGTTTTGGTTACTAGATGCATGAAAATTTTATTTGAAACTATAGGTAAGTCATTAAAAAGTAGCAGATGAAGTATACTGTTAACAACCAGTATTTAACGATGAAACCGTTATCTAATGATGAATTAAGAATTTGGTGTTTTTAATTCAGAAATTAATATACACAATCTACGAAGAATTAAGTTTTTTATGCTTATTTCAAGAATTAACATATACAATCTACTGTAACAATCATTACCTAATGATTAATTAATATATTTATGTTTTTAATTTAAGAATTAACAGACAGTTTACTCTTAAGAAGTTATCTAATGAACGATTAAATATTTCTATATTAATTCTTAATATGAAACAAAAGCACAGAGAGTTGAATTGTTAGAGTATGTTGCAGTGATACGTTTGGGAAACTTAAGAAAAGACTGGTGGCAGCATTGCATACTCACCACCTTGTGCACGAAGGGGCGGTAATTGGTCGACCGTGTTAGTTCTCCCGAGTTACCTGTGTATATTTACCTTCGCGGCGGTGGTCAAGAATAGTGCAGTGGGAAACGTGCCTTGAGAACAACACGGAAGAAAAGAAGTTTCGCTAAAAAATACATTTCCTGCAAGTGAATTGCCTAGAAGAATCTGTGGAAGCGAACATAAATGGTGAGTAAACAAAACCATTCTTTAAAATAGTCTAATAGGGCAGTTAGATGAGGTTTATTGTACCGTATGCTCTTATGCTTCCCAGAAATGTGACTCTGTAATAGGTTTAGCAACCTTATTGTTGCAGGCTTAAGAAACTGTGTTGCTGAATCACGTTTTAGTTTTATTCGGTCAACTGAACGGTTAGTAACTATATGTTCCCATCTCGTAGCTGGCATACCACAGCGGTTTGAGTATCTCATTATGGTATTCATGTTACGTGTTACATGTTACGTGTTACGTGTTACGTGTTACATGTTACGTGTTACATGTTACGTGTTACGTGTTACGCGTCTTTTGGCTATACGAACATTTTAAGGGAAGTACACTGGGGATAAGGGAGAGATTTGGGAAATGGAACATGTGTAAAGGTTTTCCTGTGTAGATGTTATAAAGAATCAATTTGTGTATTTCTAGATATGTGTATTTAGGATAAACTTCTAAACCACTCGCTAATTTTAACAATTCCTTCTCCAGTGTAAGGGTCCTGTTCTTCCCTAGTGGGCAGAGTCTATATTATATTCCATTCTAAAATCTCGATTCGGGACTAATACATATTTGTCACCCAGTTGCCTCACCTAGTGGCAAACATTAACACCGGGGAATATGTTTGGTCCTTCGATACGAATAAGGTGAATGCTTTATGGCATCTCAAGTCTAAGGGTTCAAAAGGGGTGGCTTAAAATCTTCAAATCTCGTGGAAGTTGGTAACGGTACCATAAATAATCTGCAATGAAAATGCCACAAAATGGTGATTTAGGGAATGAATTTAAAACGAGCTGTGAAGGGTTTGGAAGTCTGTGACACACCCACACCCCCTTTTTAACACACTTCTTATATATAAAATAAGCCGTTAGATTATCAACAGTAGGCTCCATTCTGTTACTAGTGTGCATGCGCGGAAGAAAGTGTCAACCCAAGAGTACTAGCGAAATCCGCGAAAATAGTAATTTTTTCATCTTCCAAAACACACTTTATAGATAAGCAAACATTTACAGGATGCTAATTAACCTTAATTTATGTAAAAAAAAATTAAACCTAACCTAACTTCCCGTGAATCAAAACCTAAGCTTATATGAATAGTGAATCATAAACATCGTTAAGGAACGCACGTGATCACGCTATGTTTTTCGTTGAGATGCTGGCGGCGCTCCCGTACAACAACACAGACACAAAGTGCCTACTACCGGTCAAAGCGCAAAGTAAATTATGCCGATTTAATGGGGAACAAAGTCGCCATGTTTTAACGTCATTTTATCCAGTTTTCGTGGGATCCATAAACGGAATTCTGTTTGACAAATGAAAAAAAGGGGGATGACGGTTCCGTAAATACCTTCCAAAGGAAATACGGAAGAAAGATGATTTAAAGAACCAAAATGCGTATACTATACGGTTTAAAAGGAGATGTGAAAGGTTGAAAAGGCTGTAATCAACCCGCCAAAATGAATAAATTGCTAAATGTCAACAAAGGACTCTATTTTGTTACTACTGCGCAGAAGAAAGTGGCATCCTATCAATACTAGCGATAAGCGTGAAGGTAGTGATATTTTTAGTTGTTGTTGTTCTTCTTCTTCTTCCTCCAAATACACTCGTTACGCGCTCCATTCTTCATTGGGGTTCAGCCTCATGGATACTACGGCTACGCCCTATCGTCGTTCCACAGTTGCAGACGTGCTTCATTCCTCTAATTATAAAAAACATCCCTCGGCTACGCTCTACGGCTTAGGGCCCTCAACCCTGGGCTACGCTCTGCGGCTTAGGGCCCTCAACCCTGGGCTACGCTCTGCGGCTTAGGGCCCTCAACCCTGGGCTATGCTCTGTGGATTAGGGCTCTCAACCCTGGACTACGATTTGCTGCTTAGGGCTCTCAACCCTGGTGTTACGCTTTGCGACTTAGGCCCCTCAACCCTGGGTTACGCTTTGCGACTTAGGCCCTTCAACCCTGGGCTACGCTCTGCGGCTTAGGGCCCTCAACCCTGGGATATGCTCTGTGGATTAGGGCTCTCAACCCTGGACTACGCTCTGCAGCTTTGGCCCCTCAACCCTGGGCTACGCTTTGCGGCTTAGGCCCCTCAACTCTGGGCTACGCTCTGCGGCTTAGGCCCCTCAACCCTGGGCTACGCTCTGCGGCTTAGAGTCCTAAATCACTCATTCACGTAAGATCCGCTGTGTTTTTCATTCGGATGTTGGCGGCTCTTCCTCATGAACAGCACAGCCACAAAGTGCCTGCTATCGGCCGAGGTCTGAACTTAATTTTGGAAGGTGGACTGGGAACAAAGTCCAAAAAGGGTATTTACGCTTCAGAGGGTGGAAAAACTCTTGGCTACCTTATAAATTCAGAAACCTTCTACCCGTATTTATAGTACGATTTATTCGACCTGACCCTGCAGAAATGCAAACCAGGAGAAGCTTGGAAAGGGGAGGGGACGAAAGATGGCAGTATTCCCCTATACTAACCCAAAACCCCTCCCGGTAGATAATGGGCTCGTCCAGCTGAGTAGGTCTGGGAGGAAACAATTCAACTATACAACTCTTTAGTAAAAAGCTGTACCAGTTGAGTAATCTGGACAAATATCTGGTCACACTTTAGGATCGGCTAAAAAATACAAATTTAAAAAAAATGTCCCATCCCACATTTTTCAACCTCAATTACAAATCTGCATTGTCTGTCGATTTGGACAAAACCTTGTAGAGTTACTCAAGTTTTATAGCAATCGGTTTGGCCATTTTTGCGTAAAAAGGCCACACACACATAACATACAAAGGCTTTTAAAATGTTACTTTTTACTTCGGCTGAACTACTGTATCCGATCCCCCAAAACGTGAGAGAAATGGAAACGAATGGAATGAAAATACCTGAATTAGAGGTTTAGGAAAAGATGTGAATACTTGGAAAGCCTGGAACTCATCCCCCGCCCTTTTCAAAGCACTTTCTTTGGTAGCAAAATTATCGCGAAATGTCAAGAAAGGATTCAAACGTGTTACTACTGCGCATGGGCAGAAGAAACTGCCAACTCAAGTAGTACTAGGGTAATCCACGAGAACAGGTTATTTGAATCTCGTTCATATACACACACTAACCTAAGCGTCGTAGCCTAACCTTGAGCTAAATTTGGATACCCTGCAATCCGGTTCATATGCGAACTATTCCATCTAAAATGGCCCGAAATAGAAGAAAAATCGACTTTACATGTTTAAAACGAAACGAAACCTTTTGTATTTAGAGACAAACCCGATGCATTGTTTTACGGAAACTCTCAAAATTCAGAACACTATAGTTTTGCAATTAAAGGTGTTAAAATTTATCGCATCTTCCAAAAATTACAAGCTTTAAATCTAATTATTTAAATTGAGCTCTGTTTTGATTCCCTAAACTTTAATTTCATACTGATACGAAAAATTTTTAAGTGAAGAAATTTCCTTTTTCCGAAGTGTAGGCGATATTAGATTAAGAAAAATAACTGTATTATAAATGATAATATTCCGTAATTTAAACATGGTCAGACACATATTTTACTGTAATGGTGACTGATAAGGCTTCACCTAAAATAGAAGTAAATTGCTGTACGCGCGAGGGGTAGTGCTCATGATTGTTCTCGCACGTTTGTTTTGAACTGAAGGTCAAGCAAGCTAAGGTTAAATAATGAGAACACTCATGCCGGGATTACGATAAAGTTAACAAAACGTGACTTAACTTAAGAATCTGGTAATGCCAAACCTTTCCTTCCCGTTAGGTTAAGTTTGATGTCACTGGTAATTAGAACCAATCGGCGTGAAGAAGTAGCACGAAGTAATAAAAACAAGTACCAATCGAGAGTCATTCTCATTAAGTTAAGTGCATCCTAATGAGAGCTTTAGTTCAGCAGCGTCTCATAACGTCACGTTAAGTCTACGTAATCCCGGTATTACTAAGCGGTCCGCAGAACTCGGCATTTCCTCAGGTAGACGTATAACATAACATTGATAAAACACTGAGAACAGCATTAACTTGCCAATTTTACCACTGCCTGCAGAGAGTCACATCAGATCTGCTCCTTTTTGCCATGTTCTCTAATTGTAACAAAATCCTTTCTCCTGACACAGTTCTGCTATATTTAACTGATTCATAGAAGTGTTTAGTTCTTTCCTGTGAAAGCCCATGCCCTATCTTTCCGTCCAGAGCAGACGTAATGACGCATTTCCTGTTCATTTCTGGTGCTATACGAATCTTATGCCTAGCGGCTGCAAAGCTAACTTGAGTCTTTCTAATAGACCATGACAAGGGAAGAATGGTGAGGAATTTACTTTCGTTTTGCTACTCTCTGCCAACTCAAACGTCTATTTAAGGTTCTGTAAGGTTTCATTGTCTGCTTTATCTATAGGTTCACTCATATAAGCCCGATGAAAACCCTTTACTTTCAGGGTATTTTATTTCAGTTAATTTCTTTTTCTTTATTGGACTCAAACCAGTCAGTAACCATTTCGTTTAAGGCAGGTGTGTAGAGGCTAGCCTCAACGGATTGCACTTCACTACTATTCTGTATTATTATTACTACCTACTAATTTTCTCTTGAGCACTAGAATTGATTACGCATTTTTTTTCTAACGACCTTACCTGCACTACTGTACCATTTTTCTTTAATTTAATTCTGCATAAGGCAAATACACGAACGTTCTGGAACGTAATATTTGTCTGTCCTAGAATGGGATACTTTACAGAGCGCCTTGGCGCTAATAGTTTTGTGAAGCAATGTGACCCCTGTAAGATTAGCGTTCAACTTTAAGCAACCTATGAAAGACTGGGTGTATTGCAGAATATAGTTTTTTATGTTTATTTATGGACGCTCAATAACTGCTGTGGTCCTTAGCGTGAAAGACCGGTAATTTTGCTCAGAGGCCTCTTTATCAGGCCTCTACGACACGGGACCACCAGCTTCACTTCCCTTCCGAAGGAAGCCATCCTAAGGATTTTTACGTCCGAAAATATCCATGCCCTCCGCCGAGTTTGAACCCGCGACCTCGGGAGCTAGAGGCTAGCATGGTATCCACTACACCACGGAGGACGACATTGCAATACACACATCCTTAACTTGATTAAATCCTGTTTCAGTTTTATTTTTTTTACTGAAGAATGCTCACAATATATATGAATATGAATATAAATACACATACATACATGCATATACAGGGTGGACCATTTAAGTTGAGACTGTACAATGTCTCGAAAGCTAAGTGTTGTAGAAAGAAATGTTTTGAATAAAAGTTGCTTGATATCATGGGAGAAAGTAAATGCCATTAGTAGTTTTTTAATTGGAGGACGCTATGATGGTAGCTTTCCATTTAAAATAATTAAATTGACCCTAAAATGGCCTTCACAAAAAAACGCAACTAATGGCATTTACTTTCCCCCATAATATCAAGCAAATTTTATTAAAGGCGTTTGTTTCTACAACGCTTAGTTTTAGAGATATTGTACAATCAGAACCTAAATGTTCCACCCTGTATATATTCATATATATTTTACATGCACCTTAACTTGATTAAATCCTTTATAGGTTTTTACTTTTCTTATTGAAAAAGGCTCAAAAGAACGTATCACGGGTGAAAATATAATTAATAACCACTTGTGCTTAGCTCGAAACACTTCAATTAATTGTCGTCCTCCGTTGTGTAGTGGTTACCATGCTAGTCTCTAGTTCACGAGGTCGCGGGTTCAAACCCGGCGGAGGGCGATGGATTTTTTTTCCGGCGTATAAATCCTTAGCATGGTTTCCTTCGGAAGGGAAGTAAAGCCGGTGGTCCCGTGTCGTAGATTTACGGCACGTAAAAGAACCTCAAGCTTGATAAAGAGGCAAAATTACCGGTCTTTCACGCCCAATATAGAATGGGACGCTAAGGACCGTAGTAGTTAAAGAGCGTCCATAAATAAAGCTCAATTTAAATTTACTTCAATTAATTGCTAGCGCACGGAAAGACTGAAGAGAGCGGAGATAAACATCAAAGGGGAGTTTGTACTTGCTGAATAGCTTGCCCTGCATCACACGTGGGGTGCTATTGCAGAGTGCCAAACGAACATCGTGCATAAACCACGTAAATCGCTGGGTTTATTCACCTTCTGTGTTTTATCTACGAAAAACACTCATAACCTCTTTACCAATATTGCCGGTTTCTCTTAACGGCACTACGAATTATTGTGAATCCAATACTTTAGTTTTAAAAACTTAAACCGTAGTTCCTCATATCGGCACGTTTTTTTTTTGCCCCCGACTGTACATGGCTATTGTTACGTTTTTATTCCCTTATAGAACACTACATTTTGCATATATGTAAAGTGAATACTACATAGCCTGTGCACTGCATTGGACGATACATGCGGGGATTGTCGAAAGTGAACGTTCTCCGTCTCTCACTTAAGCAAAGGCTATATCGTTTTCGACATCGCAAGAGGTACCTAATAGGTGCATACGAATATTACACTTATATCACTGTCTGACATATTTGTTACTTTGTTTGCGAAGCGGAACATCATGCATAGTCCGGTATATTTTTTTATCCTCCGTATGTACCCAGGGAACACGTGCCAATACATTATACTCGCTGCATCGGTAACTTGAAATCACAGACCACGTCACTCTAAGCCGCCCTTTAATAATAATCATCATCACTGGACTATTCCGTCCTCTTGAAGAACGGCCTGGGCTCTCCCTCTGTTATACGGCCGTCTCTTTACCGTCTTGGGTTATAGTCTAACAACTTTCTTAGTATTCGTGAGTCATCAGTTCGCAGTAAATGTTATTTCCAATTATTTCTATTTTCTCCAATTTTTTGTTTTGACATATCCGTTGGCATTAGTTTTAATCTTTCAATATTTCGCCATTTTTACTTTCTGTACCACATACTTAGTAGATAATGGAGGTTTTGCATCCCACAAAAATATCCATATCTAGATTTTATCGGAAATACATGTTTTGAGTTGACCTTGCAGTAGTTGAGAGCCCCACGTATGGGGCCAAACTTGAAGTTGTTTAATTGTTGTAATTTTTGCACCACGTATTGGGAGAGATATGTTTCTTGAAGTGTTCGCCCCACGTACGATACAAACTTTCTGGTGGCCTTCGCCCCACTTTTACTTTTCCGGTGGCCTTTACCCCACGTTCACTTTTCCGGTGGCCTTCGCCCACGTTTTAGGAACTAACCTTTTATTTTAATGTTTATTTAAATATTATATATGTATGCCTCGGCTACGTCAGTAGTAATTTGCAGAACATGTATCTCTTTACAGGACTGGTACGGCTAAAGAATGAAGGCTTATACAAATTATAATTGTATTGTACTTTGTTTATTAATTCTTCACACGATTAAATAACACTTCACTGATATATCCTACTGTAGAGCTGTGAGATTATTGTTACTTGCAGTTTTTAAACGCGTAAACTTTATATTATTCTCACCGCAATGAATTTTTATGTCTCACATTGAACACGTACAAAATCTAACTGACTGCTTGGGTACGCCATCTTGTAGCGTCTACCGCCTGAATTTGTACAATTTCTCTATTTCAAGTCTCTGATTGGCTAAGACTACCCTAATAGAATACTTTTATTTAACTTAAACTTTTTATAGTTTTTGATTGGCTATTTATAAACTGTTTCAAATATTACATTCTTATTGTTCCAAGAATTATTAGTAGCCTTATTAAACTTTCTAATTTATTATTGCCTCAAGGTTACCTCATTATTAACAACTTTGGGCTTCTACTTTGTAATTGTGTTTGCTACGGAAAGCAACTTGCTTCTTTTCTCACAGCTCCTAATTTGTTAAACTACGTAATACATTCGCATAACATTATTATACATGTACATTATAAAATAAACATAATACAATGACTGTAATATACATCTTATATAATATATTATACACACATTGCTTTAAAGCGGGTTGTTATTATATTATATAAGTAGACTGATATAATTTAAGCGTTAAAAATACTGTCTGACCTGAATAAAGAAAGAACATTTTTAGAAACAAATCCATTAACAGCATTACTCAATAAGATACCAAATAAACATCTAAATTGGTATTTAAGTTCAGTATCTTCCGAAGATGCGCCACGAAGAAAATTTCCAGCAGCAATTTACACGCATCATTTTTGTTGTTTTTTGGTTCTCTCAAAAATAGCTCCAGCAATTATGATTAAAATTGTATATATTTAAAATACTTACTTGGCAAATAATACGTATATCTTGAATTTTCTGGGAATAGCCTGTGAAGGTCTCTTCATTTGGAAGGCATTTTATATACTTTTATATTACGTGTGCTCCGTAAGAGGTAGACATAAGCCTACTACACAGAAATGTAGATCCCTTTATACCACACAACTTATTTCCAATAACCTGCTTGTGGCATTCGTCGTTTCCGAGATATCCGTTATTATTATTATTATTATTATTATTATTATTATTGGAATTAATTGTTCTTCCACACAAGCCGTGTGTTGAACAGGGTTGGAAAGGTAGAATCAGACGACTGAAAAATTCAATGACATAGCCGGGATTTGAAACACGAATCTCCCGGTCTCCGTCCGGTACTTACAATATTGTAAGTCGCCATTGGGGTATGTCATCTCAATACAATTTGAGATCTCCTTGTGGTTTACCGGGAAACATGCGAATGAGCTGGAGAATTTAATGTCGTGCCGGCATGTTGCCATTGTGGCTCAGTGGTTAGAGCAACCGGACGGAGACCGGGAGATCCGTGATTCAAATCCCGGCTATGGCATTGAAATTTTCAGTCGCCTGATTCTACCTTTCCATTATTATTATTGGTTTGAATTGTTTAATACTTTTGTCATGTTTACAACAGCTGACACCATTCAGTTGTTTCTCGTTATATCACGGAAAGAGTACTGGATTTCGAGCCAGCAGATTGCGACCCGCTTTTAAATATTTGACTCCAGTTTTGTTTCCTGTATCCTCCTTGTATCTACAATCAAACGTGTAGTGAAACTATTTCTGCACACGTTTATCTCGATTGACATGATGTAGACACAAAAATAAGATTTTGCAGGAATAGTTTGCAGCAAGTATACACGAGGGGAGTCCAATAAGTAAGTTTCCCTATTTTATAAAAAAACATAACACACAATTGATCATGTTGAATTAATTTTATTTATATCGTATATTCTTCTGTTACTTTTCTACATAGTCAACATGTTTTCCAAGCATTTTTGGGGATGTGACACAAGTTTTTTCCAAGCCAGTGTTGAACCAGGCCGGGTCCTGTGCTCGCAACCAGCTGTTCACTGATTTGACTTCATCATCGGTGTTAAAAGTGCTTACCTTTGAGTTGGAGGAACATGTGAAAATCACTCGGGGCAAGCTCCGGTGAATACGGAGGATACGAGGAAACTTCCAAGTTGAATCTTGACCCAGGCGGAGCTCAGAAGATTCAACTGGGAAGTTTTCTCGCATCCTCCATATTCACCAGATCTTTTCCCAAGTGATTTTCACATGTTCCCCTGACTCAAAGGTCATCATGGAGGTAAGTACTTTAACACCGTGACGAAGATCAATCAGAAGTGAGAAGCTGTTACGAGCACAGGACCCGACTTCTGTTTCACTTCTTATTCATCTGCGTTACGCGTTAAAGTATTTACCTCCAAGATGACCTTTGAGTAAGGGGAACATGTGAAAATCACTTGGGAAAAGATCTGGTGAATACGGAGGATACGAGAAAACTTCCAAGTTGAACAGCTGGTTACGAGCACAGGACCCGATTTGTGATTCACTTCTGATTCATCTTAGTCACGGTGTTAAAGTACTTACCTCCAAGATGACCTTTGAGTCAGGGGAACATGTGAAAATCACTTGGGAAAAGATCTGGTGAATATGGAGGATGCGAGAAAACTTCCCAGTTGAATCTTCTGAGCTCCGCCTGGGTCAAGATTCAACTTGGAAGTTTTCTCGTATCCTCCGTATTCACCGGAGCTTGCCCCAAGTGATTTTCACATGTTCCTCCAACTCAAAGGTAAGCACTTTTAACACCGATGATGAAGTCAAATCAGTGAACAACTGGTTCCGAACACAGGACCCGACCTGGTGCAACACTGGCTTGGAAAAACTTGTGCCACGTCCCCAAAAATGCTTGGAAAAACATGTTGACTATGTAGAAAGTAACAGAAGGATTGAACAATATAAATAAAGTTAATTAAACATGATCAATTGTGTGTAATGTTTTTTTATAAAATAGGGAAACTTAGTTATGGACGACCCTCGTAAAAATAAACGATGGAGGGAAGAGAATGTCATGAGAACGTAAACATCACTCGTCTCTAAGCTTCTGTATTCATACAAAGCTCAGATCATAGTGTCAATTGAAAACATCGACACTTGTTACTAAACGTTCTATAGCTAGGATTCTTGTAACGTATTCGTTGTCTATAAACGGCATGATGTATTAATTGTTGCACCAATACAAAAAGCTGGAGAACGTTTAAAACGCAACACTTTGGACTTGACCGCAAAGTAAAATGATACAGAAGTATGTCAATGTAGTGC
The DNA here is from genome assembly GCA_030765065.1 of Deroplatys truncata. Lineage (NCBI taxonomy): Eukaryota > Metazoa > Arthropoda > Insecta > Mantodea > Mantidae > Deroplatys > Deroplatys truncata. The sequence goes on from CM060990.1 coordinate 681,591,476, forward strand.
ACGTCTGCAAAGATGTCTTATTATTAAGTTGATTAATGCTCCCCATCTGATGTGCTGCACTCCATGGTTCAAATCTCCTCGCGTTCTACGACCTTTTTTATTTATTGCATTTTAATGCTTCATCACGAGACGAAGACAACTCGAATATCAATGATCATGCAATTATGATGTAATGTATGTACTCGGTGCTGTGGGAGAATTTTGCTTTATGTAATGTTAATTCTTTCTCATATACACCCAGGAGAGTATGGCAAATATTAGTTTTTATTCGCTCTAACCTAATAAAATGTAAGCCGTTTCTATCCTTCTAAAATATTTATGCCTATCCAATCATAGTTCCAAATCAGTAAAGAAAGAAGACAGAAAGGTAAGCTAGTGTAAAATTTTACCTGCACTGCCACTTCATTATTGTTGAATGAATGTCAATGATACTTTCTGGTTGTTGTGGTTGTGGTTATGGTTATTCCGCGTCTGGAAATCTCCAGGAGGAAGAGGTGAAGCAAAGGACGCGGAGGGCGACCGGATTTGGGACGACAGGCTCTGACACAGTCGCGTATTGTACTTCTGGAAACCTCCAGGAGGAAGAGGTGAAGCGAAGGACGCGGAGGGCGACAGGATTTGGGACGACAGGCTCTGACACAGTCGCGTATTGTACTTCTGGAAACCTCCAGGAGGAAGAGGTGAAGCGAAGGACGCGGAGGGCGACAGGATTTGGGACGACAGGCTCTGACACAGTCGCGTATTGTACTTCTGGAAACCTCCAGGAGGAAGAGGTGAAGCGAAGGACACGGAGGGCGACCGTATTCGGGACGGCAGGCTCTGACACAGTCGCGTATTGTACTTCTGGAAACCTCCAGGAGGAAGAGGTGAAGCGAAGGACGCGGAGGGCGACCGTATTCGGGACGGCAGGCTCTGACACAGTCGCGTATTGTACTTCTGGAAACCTCCAGGAGGAAGGGGTGAAGCGAAGTATACAGAGGGCGACCAGATTCGGGACGGCAGGCTCTGACACAGTCGCCTATTGTACTTCTGGAAACCTCCAGGAGGAAGGGGTGAAGCGAAGTATACAGAGGGCGACCAGATTCGGGACGGCAGGCTCTGATAAAGTCGCCTATTGTGCTTCTGGAAACCTCCAGGAGGAAGGGGTGAAGCGAAGTATACAGAGGGCGACCAGATTCGGGACGGCAGGCTCTGATAAAGTCGCCTATTGTGCTTCTGGAAACCTCCAGGAGGAAGGGGTGAAGCGAAGTATACAGAGGGCGACCAGATTCGGGACGGCAGGCTCTGATAAAGTCGCCTGTTGTACTTCTGGAAACCTCCAGGAGGAAGGGGTGAAGCGAAGTATACAGAGGGCGACCAGATTCGGGACAACAGGCTAGGACATAGGCGGGGTTCCTAACATCTACAGGTCTGTCTGAGGGTCTGTCCCACACCGAACGCCAGGGCATACAGCTCCACAAAGCAAACCCCTCCACCATACGCCTCGCCCACCGTCCACTCGCCTGATCCGTCGACCCTAAAACATGATAAAGATATGAAATTAAATGGATATAGGATAATTAGTGGCATTAAATAATCCACCCCAGCATTCGGCCACTAACCAGGAAAGCCGCGAAAAAACCCAATGTTAGAATGTACAGCCAAACGGAAATTGAACCCGGTACCACCCTAATGTGAGCCTCACACGTTACCTCGGAGTCATCTCTCTCGGTACTTAGTTATTTAGTCTTAATATGGAAGGTGTTTTTTAAGTATCTACAAAACAACTGTTTACTAGGCGAACGCACTCTTCTAGATATTATTGCCGTTTAGCACGTCTGCATTAGACGTTTGAAGCTTATCAATCAGATGATACTAGTTGTTATTTATACAGTGCGGTCGTTTTCTGGTGAGGCCGCGGATCGCGCTTATGCGTGCTCCGCACACTGTCCATTACACTGGGTGTTTTTTTTTTCGTTCTGTACCTCCCGCTCCCCCCAGGCCTTAATTACTCACGAGTGATAGTAACATACACTATAATAAATACTAACCTTGTTATAAGTGGTGTTGCAAGTGGTATTCAATTGCGTGAAGGCATTTTGGCATCTTGGATTGAAATTTCCATTCACACGCATAAGTTCTTCTGGCGTAATGTTCATAATTTCTGTTTTTATATTGTACATAATTTCTTCTATGGTGTGGGGAATGTTCCTATCAACTTTATTTTTTAGGATTCGCCACAAACAGATGCACCAGTTTCCCTCCTATAGAACATCTCGTTTTCACTTCTTAGGTTTAGTGTTTAGCGATCCCGTTGTTCTAAACTTATTAACCAGACGTCTAGCAGTTTCTCTACCTGGAACTAAACACCAGGAAGTTTCTCCTGAAATTGTCCACACACCTGCCTACGAGATGGTTCCGTTTTTACGTATGTATCGTACATAACATTTCGTTGTTCAAGCGTGAATTTGTCGGCAGCATTGCAGTGAACTAATAACAAGACATTAACACTATTAAGCAAATTGCACCAACACAGATGTCTTGAATAAACTTTCACCTTTGAGATGCACAACTGTCAGGAACACAAAGCAGCGACTGTAGCACACCTGATAAAGATAACCTTGAACGCGTCATGCGCTGCCAGTTGCGCATCGAAAAAGTATCGAGGTCACAGCGTGCTACGCATATAGCCCGTCTGTGGCCCCACCTTAAAACGACCGCACTGTAGTATACCAGATGTACAAAGCGTAATAAACGATGAACTTGATATATTAACGGCCTTCAAATTCTTATTTTAGTATCGAAATGCCATTGATTTTCCACATCCATAGAATGTCCGTGCTAAAGTAAAGATTTTTAACGATACAGTACTGAAAACACAAAATTCCAACTATTTATTCATTATAAATATTCACAACACAATTATTTAAATTGGAAATTACAGTATTTGAGATTTAATACACACTTACACTATTTCGTTCTCGCAGGCCACAGTTATGTTCTGTAACAGCAAACAATCGCCAGTACAACAATTTTATTACCGCTGCCTGCACATATTCAAAGGCCTGTAATTTATCTCTCTGTATACGAATCAAGTACTCGCTCCTCTTTAATACCAGAAGTTCCAGAGATTAAAATAAAAGTGTGAGAGAACGAATTAACAGTTTTATTCTAAAATATAAACACAGTGGGATTTTCGAGCGACTGTCTAAAACCTCTTGTATAAAACAAATGCAAAACTATGTTTTAATCACTCGGCGTGGATAATCCTCACTTCCTGCGCTTAAACGCAATTTTTCACCACTTGTTACGTAATGAACTGTTAACAATTTCTGTTTTGCGTTACTATTAAAACAGCGGGTTTTATATTTTTTATTTGGTTGTATACATTCGCTCCTCTTGTTGTTCGGATCCGATATTATGATTTTGGATCCATATAATATCCAGTGGTAGAGGTCTGCGGTTCAAATCCCGCCAGTAGTGTTCTCCCTAACAAACAAGGGAACGGCAGGGACTGTTGTCGTTAGTTGCGCAGTGCTTGTAGCATAATTCGACAGTCCAGAAGTAGTAACGTATAATTACATTTTAAGCCCTTTGGAATATAAAGGACAAAGTTATAGAACATAAAAGAACGCTGCAGAGACAATATACAGGTGGGCCTTATTGTTGGGACATTTCAAATGCGTAGTCCTAGGGATGGATAAAGCACATATATTAAACACTATGATTCTTGGGTAAACAAAATACTGCAGTTTAGCAGTATGGTTATCGTTTAAATATCGCACCCCTTAGGTGGGCACCATGTGGATGAGGCTATTTTTGGACTCTGTTAATCATTCCCTCCATTGTGGCATAGCAAAGCGGTTGCAGTGGTCTCTATATAACTTTGGGTGTTTTCTTTGAGTTGAGCAATCGTATTGGGTCTTCAGGTGTACGCTTTTTCTTTAGGTAATCCCACAAGAAAGCTCAAGAAAACATCCAAAGGAAGTTTAGAGAGCATTCCAATCCCCATATGGAGAGTATTGGCAGAGTCCAAAAATGTTCTCAAGGTGATGCCCATCTAAGGTTTGTGATATTCAAACATGAGCATAGTGCCATGTAGTATTTTGTTTGCGAGTAGTTGCATATAGTGTTTAATGGATGACCTTCATTTACCAAAATACGTATCTTTAATGTGTCCCATTAATATGACCCATTCTGTGTATGGAATCTTCAATACCCTTGCACCCCGTATCGGAATTTGTTTCTTCTTTTAAGCAATTGGTACACATTATAATGGTTTCTTGAATGATTACTACAACAGTTACGGCCAGATGGACTACTTCTCTATTCACCTGTTGCAGATGCATGCTATTATATATTTGGGACGTCTTCAGTCTTCAAATTTTTAAGAATGTCCTTGGTTTTGATTCTCCTCTTTAGCCATAACAGTGTTTAAATCAACTACAGGAGAAGAGTGAATGGCCAAGCCTGAGGGACACAATTGAGGAAGTTCGGAGTTGTCATCTTTCTCCCTCGGTCGTTTGGTCCAGAGTTCGTACACATCCGCCAGATATCCTTCTGGAAACTTGGATTGCCGTATCTTTGATGATGTCTCGTATAAGGACTCGCTGGTATCTGGATCTGGCATCTCTGCCTTCTCTTCCCAATCAGGCAATACGTCATAAAAATTAGCATATTGACCTCTTCAGTAATGATATCCTTGTCAAGCAATTCCTTGTTGATGTGTTCAAATGTGAACTGATAAGAGTGTCTGCCGCAGAGCCGAAGAAATCAGGCAGCAACTTCACTGCTGCAGCTGGATTCATGGCTCGCACTGATTGCAATGCCCCTAACAATGACACCTTGTCGATCAACGTTTAATGTCTGGTTTTCTTGTTCCTGGAATACAAAACAATTGTAAGAAACTGTAATACAATTCTCATAAGTCAACTTACGTTATACACCATGCTCACGAAAAGGTTTCTGGTGGATGCACCTGTTGTCCGTAGCAGCTCAAACTGAGGGTATAAGCACATCTATCCAAACAGCATACCTTGGTTATGCAATCAGCCACAACCATGATACCGTTATCTTGTAATATTTTTTCCGGGTTTTCGTCAGTCATCATAAATGGCAAACGCCGGGGAGGGGCCCTAAACTTAGGCCTGGAACGTTTCCTTCCAAAATATCGTTTTCCCATTATTTAATTTCATGTATCACCAGTGTCTAACGCCTGTGTAAGCTGTAACAACATTCAATAAGCACCATTAAACATTGAATCAGTAACGATGGTCGTCACTTTTGAAGTCATTTACTTTACCTGCTTCGTTGTTGATTCGTGATATCGTAGCTCGCTCTGTTGTCTCGTGCGCCAGCTGCTTCAGTGGTAGAGCTATGAGTACTTTCTCAGGGTATGCGTGGGTGTATTGTGAAAGGACAACACCAGTTTAAATTGAATGAGAAATTTAATGTGATCTAATGCTTAAGCTTTTGAAGCGAGTTGCCGACAGTTTGAATATAAAGAATGAAACTGATTATGAATCGTAGCACTGAAATTGTAACATCTGAATTATTATACCTGTTAACTTCTTGAGTATCAAAGTTACGGTTGGAAATAACTGTTTTCGCAATAAAAGAAACTAGAAGCGTAACTTGCCGTGAGTCGCTAAATTGCTTATCGGCGGGACCTCTTGTAATAGCCGCGAAATCTTACTCTCACAAGCGCGTCACTAGACGCTTAGAATATCACACGAACAGTACGTACCGAAGACGATACTAGAATAATGAATGTATGCACAATTGTGTGCACGAACGAATGTAAGCACCAGTTTCGGTACCAGAGTGAGTAACTCTCTAACCTAAAATTGCACGTCTTTGTTATTTTTAGCTCCGCCTACATATTACTGCCCATTCCAACTTTACATCTTGCCCGGGCCAATATCAAACTCTCTTCATGTGTCTCTCTGACTGTTACTAACTTTGTCTTTCGCTTTTCTCAGAATTGATTTTGGCTCTTTAATTTGTAGAAATGGCCTACGTGACTGCAAAATACTGAGTTTATAATCTAACTGAATTCCCAGAATCTTTAAGCTCCGCGTTCTCTCTTTCGGCTGTCGCTAATGACTTTCGTTAACCTACTTCCTAATTACTCTTCTTGGACAAATATTTCAACTCAAGCTTATTACATTATGCATTGATTTAATATTTCTCTAACTTACTGTTGTTTCTTTATTTAATTATTTATATCTGCCCGTCAATGATTACGGTATCAAGATTCAAACACAGCTTGACGAAACGAATAGTTTATATTTCGTTTGATTTTCTTCTACGTAAGTTTTACATTTCAAATGCGGAGGAAAATACATTAACGTTGCATGGAACTCTGATTTATTGAATTAAAAGTTACAAACTTAGAAAATTACTCCTTTAATTTGAAAGTTATTATGTATTTGTATGCACAAAGATTTTAATCCTCTTACGTTTGATTGTTAATCAGAAGTGCAGCTAGATAATGCAAACCGAGATCGCAGAAAAACTGGAAGAACCTGAAGTATGCTGCAGTTATTGAATTGCGCTATATTCCTTTTGAGGGCTTGAAATTTCAGAATTGTGATACGAATAACTCCTATATAAGAATTACGGAACATTAATTTTTTGAAGAGTTTCCAATTCTTAATGCACTTGAATGCTAAAACAAAACAGAAACGTTTCGTGAATGCATAGTAAGTGAAGCAGCTGTCTCTAGGTATTTGTATCTACTCAACCTGCAGATAGTCTTGCGTGAAGACCGCCGCTTTTGCTAAACAAATACACGTGCATTTCTGCAGCTACGGTTCTTATAATGTATTTATTCGTTTCTCTGCCTAACCGGCATTAATTATTAATATTGTTCAAAAGCAATAGGTTGGCACTGATCTGAGAGGACGGTGTTATAGAAATGTTTGGTTTGTAGAGCATTTGTGCAAAGGTGGGAAAGTATCGGGCCAGCTGGCGCCGCGGTAACACGTGTGACTCGCATTTGGAGGCCCCGAGTCCGAACCCCGGCGACCGACCACTCTGACGCATGGGTTTCTCGTGGTTTCCCCGGGTCAGCAGGCGAATGCTGTGGTGGTTCATCTTCTACCACGACTCTCCTGCCATAATTTCCTGTAGCCAACACCTTCCTTGTCATCTGTTTCAGGGTTGTAGGACCAGGCGACGGTGTTCGGGGGGTTGCGGCTGGACGGTGGTTTGCACACTCTAAAGGATTCTTCTTGACATCATCCAGGGGCTGCTCAGTTGGATATCCGCCTCTGGGTGCTTTCGGAGAGACGCTTCTTCGGGGACCCCCCGGAGGCTCGGATCCCAATGGGCGGGCTGGCCGGCGTTGTGGGCGTTCAATCGGAAATATTAGGGACCCGTCCGTGGTTGCGCCCGTCGTCATCTGGATCTGGCCCCCCTTCGGTTCTCGTTTCTCATCCCTCCGGGTCACGGTAGAAGCACAAGGGGTCGAATGGCCTGCGTGCGGTACTTTACCTCTGTTTCTGGAGCCCCTCCGTTTGTCAGTACCATTTCCTCATCCCTAGGGACCACGGTAGAAACACAAAGGTTCGGATGGATTGCGTGCGCTGTTCTGCCCCGGTTTATGGAGATCATCCGTCTGTCAGTGCCTTTAACTCATCCCTCGGGGTCACGGTAGAAGCACAAGGAGCCGGATGGCCTGCGTGTGGTGTTCTGCCAGGGTTTGTGGTGCCCCTCCTTTGTCAGTACCTTTACCTCATCCCTCGGGATCACGGTAGAAGCACAAGGAGCCGGATGGCCTGCATGCGGCGCTCTGCCCCTGTTTCTGGAGCACCTTCTTCGTCAGTACCTTTACCTCATCCCTCGGGATCACGGTAGAAGCACAAGGAGCCGGATGGCCTGCATGCGGTGCTCTGCCCCGGTTTCTGTAGCCCATCCGTTCGTCAGTAACTTGTCTTTACCTTATCCCTCGGGGTCACGGTAGGATCACAAGGGGCCGGATGACTTGCGTGCGGTGCTCTGCCGCTGTTCGTTCAGTACCTTTACCTCATCCCTCGGAGCCACGGTAGAAGCACAAGGAGCCGGATGGCCTGCATGCGGTGCTCTGCCCCGGTTTCTGTAGCCCATCCGTTCGTCAGTAACTTGCCTTTACCTTATCCCTCGGGGTCACGGTAGGATCACAAGGGGCCGGATGACTTGCGTGCGGTGCTCTGCCGCTGTTTCTGGAGCCTCTCCGTTCGTTCAGTACCTTTACCTCATCCCTCGGAGCCACGGTAGAATCACAAGGAGCCGGATGGACTGCATGCGGTGCTCTGCCCCTGTTTCTGGAGCACCTTCTTCGTCAGTACCATTACCTCATCCCTTGGGGCCACGGTAGAAGCATAAGGAGCCGTATGGCCTGCGTGTGGTGTTCTGCCAGGGTTTCTGGTGCCCCTCCTTTGTCAGTACCTTTACCTCATCCCTCGGGATCACGGTAGAAGCACATGGGGCCGGATGGCCTGCGTGCGGTCCTCTGTCCCGGGTTCGGTACCCCTCCGTCCGTCAGCACCTTTACCTCATCCCTCGGGGTCACGGTAGACGCACTTGGGGTCAGATAGCCTCCGTGGGGTGTTCTACCCCGGTTTCCGGAGCCCCTCCGTACGTCAGTGCGTTTACCTCATCCTCGGGGTCACGGTAGAAGCACAAGGGGACGGATGGTCTGCGTGCGGTGCTCTGCCCCGATTTCTGAGCTCCCTCCGTTGTCAGTAACTTTACCTTGTGGTCAAGTAGATCACCACTTCAAAACAACTATGACGATCTTGAAGATCGATGACACAGAATTTGTTACATCAATACAGTTTTAATTCTTTACTACCTGAGCTGAAGTGTTTAATCGAAATACTAATTATGATCATATAAGTACTCATTTAGTGTATTATATCCGGTGCTTCTTTTCATGTTAATTCTTTCTCAGGTGCACTCAGAAGACCACAACAAGCATTAGTTTCATTTCTTTCTTACGTAATTTACAAACCCTAACCAGCGTAACTTATTGGCAATTTTCACATACAATTTCATACCGAAGCATAATCTCATTAGGAATTGAGGAAGGAAGTTAATCTAACTACTTAGTCGGTTTTGGATCCGCTCTGCCACTTTTTATACTAAACGAATCTTATTACACCAGCAATGTGGTTACTGCCTCGAGTCTCGGCGTCTTGCTCTAATCTGCAGCTTCATACTACACGAGCTGTTGCTTCCACTTGACATTTGCTTGTATGTTGTACCCTCAACTTTAAGCTTGTATTAGACACTTAAACTAATTAATCAGACGGCACACGTAATTACGCGGGTACGTCAAATTTCGAGAGTTGGAATTCATGCCTAAATTAGAATATTAGCTCAATGTATTCTGCGAAACATACTGTGTTTAGGCATGTCTATAATCGCTTATAGTCTTCTTAGTTCTTTAGATCCTCAACTGTCTGATTTTTACTTTGAGTCCTGGTGATAAGTGTTTCACTGTGTAGGTGTTTTCGGAAGCGGGTATTCCTTGAAATGTGCGGGAACTGTAAAGCGGTCGAGGAAGACGTACTTAAAGGCGCATCTGCTATTTAACAACGTGCTGTATTAATTAAGAAACACTAAGACAGGTTATTGAACTGGAATATCCCTACTAAGATGAATACAGGTGGTGTATTCAAACCTCGCAGAGCGAGATGGCTCCATGGTAGCGTCTGAGAGTCGCTTTTAGGAGGTCCCGGATTCGATTCCCGTTGGACCAACCACATTGACCTTGTTTCTCTTGGTTGGTTGGCAAATACTGGGGTAGATTATGCAATGCTGAGTTTTCCTGTCCACCATTTCCTGTCATTCCAGTTCCTCATGCTTCAGGGTAGAAGGATCAGGCGAGCGGACGGCGGACTAGACATAAGACGGTGGAATTTACTTTGTGGTCGATGTGTGTTGGGGCCTCAGACCCTACCTGTGAAGAGGTGGGCCTGCGAGGAGTCCCTTCGGCGTCAGAATCTAATATCTGTGTCCGAGCCTATCCCAGATCTGGTAGCCCTCTGTGTCCTTCGCTTTTCTCCTTCCTCATGAGGTTCCCAGAAGCGCGATAAGCGACCGTGGTTTTAAGCGCCGAAATTCTGCTTCTCATCCTGATAACCATAACCATATTCAAACATCCCTATCAGCTGCTGCAGGGTTCAATTCTTACATCCTTGATCGCCGCCGTCTTATTTCAAAACAACCCAAAGGCTACCCCATTCTGCTTGATATTGGATATGGATTATCAACAATATGCTGCCGCAAAATACTCCAGGAAATGAACGAAGCATTTTAAGAACTATCTCTGGGAGCGAATGGTTTCTGAATGATAATAAAAGCAGCATTAAGCATTCAAAGCTACCATACATATATCATGAGCTGCCTCTGCCTGGAGTTACTCTGGTCAAGGGAGAGAAATGTCCTGCACAATGTTTATCACGAGGAAACAAAAGCTGGTTAAATTGCAGCCATCAATCATGACAAAAGCATGCAGGCAGCGAAATTTCTGCCTTCTTTAGATAGGGGTTTCCCTCCTGCTGTTGCATATAGACTAATTGAAGTGATGATAAAGATCGATCTAAAATCTTTATGCTTCACGTGTATGCCACTCCATCAGCTCATTCCTTTTTATTTACAAACGTTAATCTCCAGTCATTGAGATAAACGCTACAATGAATGATTTCTTAATTCCTTTATTTTCGAAGAGAAACACGTGTGTGATTTCAGCAGAAAACATAAAATAGATTAACAACTGTAAATATATTAAATTATGACATGATAACAATCACATGGATGCTAAACGTGAATGTATTTGAGGATATACGACGAAAATTTGGTCATTTTAGTCAAACTCTTGATTCTTTCTCATTTCTTTCGTGATTACCAAAATACTCAAGAGTGGTAAGATTTCTCCTAAGCGCACAAGAGCTTGAAGCAATTAACCAAAGGACACAGAGGGCAACCAGGTCCGGGGCGGCAGGCTCAGACGCAGCCGGGGTCATTAACGTCTCCGGATATTACAGCCTGACGCCGGCGGGATCCTTATAGGCATCTCTCCCCAAGGAGAGGTCTTTATGAAGGCCTAACTCATGTAGAACGCCAGAACGTTCCACAAAGGTAACTCATCTGCCACAGGCCTTCCTTGCCGTCGCATTTGCCCGATCCTTTGACCCTGAAACATGAGAAAATATGCTGGGAAATATGGGGCAGGAAAATTCACATTAAATAATCTACTCCAGCAGTCACTACCAACCAGAGAAACCCTCCAGAAGAACCAAGGTTTTTTTTATTTTTTTAAAAAAAATTTAATCTGGGGGCGGCCCCACACCCGCCGCCCCCGGTGACGATCATCTGATGAGGCTACCTCGTCTCCCCATGCACATGCTGTTAGTAACTAATAGCATGCATGGGGGTGCTCAGGTTAGTATATGGTATTCTTGCATTCGTTGGGACGGGTTCCGCTTGAGCATCCCGGTTAGTAGCGTTAGTAGTAGTGCTGGCATGCAAGCATGCGAGCGTGTCAACGTGATTGCTGGGCGCCACCCGGTCAGAGTGGCCGGACCTTATATCTCGCGAATGCCAACCTCGCAAGTTAACGCAGTGTCAACACCCTCGGTGTTGATGTGGTACTACTGTGCTTGACTTAGGAGAATGGCTTTACCCTATGACTCCTCTTCACTCCACAACGGGAATGCTAAATTGCGACTTGTAACATCGAACATGTGATGCATTGAGAGAGAGACAATGAGAATGGAAATTGCCAAAGCATACCAGAGGAACCAAAAATTTGTGAAAATATCCATGGAGGAGAAAAGAAAGTAGCAGGCTTATTCTAAAATCAGCACGTTGTGCTAAATCCTTAAATTCTGTGTATCCGTTTGACATTTTCCTGTTTATAAAAAACTCTTTAAAATATATATTATTTGTCCGTCACCTTTCTACCTATGAGAAGATCCTCAGCCTCCTATATTGTTTCTTCCTTTCCTCTCTCCACTTGTGTCTCCGCATAAGAGCCGTTTATCTTGGCAGCATTTTCCACCCCGGTCCTTTTTCTCTTTCACCATTCTTTCCAACGTATCTCTTAGCAAGTATTTATCATCTCGTCCAATATACCAGCAAATTTAGTTCCTCTTTCGGATTATTTTTAGCGTTACTCTTGCTTCCTCCGATCTTTATAAACAACTTCATTTCTTCCTCTATATGCACATTTCAAATATTTCCAATGTTTTCCCTTAAATTCGTCCAACGTAAAAGTTTCTGCACCATACAATCGACGGAGCGAGGTAGCGCCGCGGTAATGTATCACACTCGCATCACGGAGGTCCCGAGTTCGATCCCCCGCCCTGACCCATGCTTTTCTCGTGGTTTCCCCGGTGGTTTCCTCGTTTGTTTATAGTTTTATAATAAAAACCTGTTCATTTAGTAGGAATGTTCGTTTTATACATCGCAGGCAAGATTTCTATACCTCACAAATTATTATTTTTATTGGTAGCTTTGGAATGTTATATTGAATGCTCTGCTTGCTTTTCTGGAATTCCCCCGGGATATTGGTTTCCAGATGAGCAATTTACTCGCCTTTGTGCGCTCATATAGAGCTACTGGTATAAATAAGCTTCCATCACTCGGCACATCCATAATTTTTAATTCGAGTTCTAATTCAGTGTGGGATGTGCACACTGCGGGGGAGATTTCCCCCCTCTGTATTGAACCATTCCACCCTCTGATTTTAGATCACCAATCCCAACCAGGGATGCTTATTTTCCGCTCACGGATGTAAACTACATAACCTAAAATTTAATTTAAACTTGTGGAGCTGTACACAAGAAGTATTAATGCCCTATAACTATTTCAACATTAAAACGTTTGCGCATTAATTTTGGAAAAAGCGTTGTGTATTTAAACACTTTAAAACATTTCTAACTGAATCGTCATTTTCTTCGTGCCATTGTTGCTTTAATCTGTTACGAGGCGACATCCAATCAGGAGAAGAGATAAAGAATGACAGGAACTGTGTAACTGCTTAAGAATTTGCTAAATGGCGGATCAAATTCGAGTATTACGTCAGTGCAGGATATGTCAAGCAGAAAGCGTAAGACTCGCGCCCTGCACTGTGAACTTTAAGCATTACACGATTCACCATGTAGAGAGAACAATACAATGACACGGGGCTTCATGTTACCCTCATGCTCCTCGTCCCCAGGGAATTTCTCGTGATTGGAATAAATACTGTATGCACTCATTCATGCGAGCTCGCGATGCAAGTACTGTGGGTGACTCAGTAGAATGGCTTTGTCCTTGAACTGCAAGCTGCACTGGACTAGAGAGCTTCTTGTCTACGATGCAAATCGCGTAACACCAGCAGTTCACAAGTATTGTCAAGTGCAGTTTCACATGTGTACGGTCATAATTATATTGTTTTACAAGCATGGGGGTTTTACAGGTTTGCTTATTGAAAGTATGATCATAATTGTTTTGTTGGATGCGGTAATATAATGTATTACTGATGCTACTTCGCGTAATATTCATTGTTCCGGGAAAGAATGGATAAGTAACTTTGGAACAGGGTGTAAAGCAATAGAGCGAGAGAGAAGAACAATACAGCACTGGCTCAAGTTCGCTTGCGCCGGCCACAAGGTCATAGCTAAACTCCTGAGTCAAACACAGTATCAGTTATTGGCGAGCAGGCCTACGGAATTTCAGTATGTCTTTCAAAACAAAGCATTTGCCATTCCTCAAGAGCAGTGCATTATCGGAAACGTGTGCAAATATGTCAGAACACTAGCATAGGCTCTAAAAGAATTAAAATGGACGCTGAATAGGTTGAAATAGGAGTAACAGTAAGCATCAAATTATAGTGGAAAACTGTGTAGCTTATTACGTTTTCAAAACTGGCAAAAGACGCTGCCTGTAAATGACAAAAACTTGGTAATATGCACAATGTGTTCAGAATTTCGTGAACTTAAGGTGGAAAGTTTGGAGCGTGTGTGTATCGATAATGTGTTTTTAATTGATGTTTCTGCAAATAATACCAAAAAACTAAACGATAAAATCGGTAGTCATGTAAAGTGCAAAGCACACATGAAATGCGTAGAAATCATGTGTGGTAAAGAAAAAGACAGTATAGAAAAATCTGTGAGTGAAAGTGAGAAGTTGTGGGGAAAGCAACTTCAAGAAAAAGTAAACATAACTGCTTCATCGTTCAGATCTGCAGCTAAACAGAAGTTATCATTCAAATGATATCCGGCAGTATACGAGGTACAAACATTTAAGGGTGTTTCAGTCGGTAACATGCTTCATTCCGACCATGCATGCCGAAATATTATTATGTTTATAGGAGAAGAAATGAAAAAAGGCTTGTTCAGTTCATTATAGAATCGGGTACAAACTTCAGTATCACGATAGATGAAGGTACAACGATTTATAATAACATCTGCTTAATAGTATACGTACGTTTGTCCTTTGAGAGAGTTGCCTGCAATTATTTTTTCGATGTTGTTGAATTAAAAAGTTAGCAGCTCTTGAAAAGTATAACATAAAATACAAAACCATCTTGTAGGTATCGAAACAGATGGTGCATCAACAATGCTTGCGTCTTACAAAGGTGTAACAGCCCCATTGCGTAATCATTTACACAAGGACCTAATTGTCATGCGCTGTATGAACCACAGAATGGAACTATAAAAAACTTGTTTTATCCTAAGGTTGAAGTGAATCAAAACCAATCTAAGCACGCACATCAGCCGTCAGATTACGCGTGTAGAAACAGTTCCCGCACATATGAGGGCTGTCCCAGAAGTACCCGACCTAACAAAGAAAACAATCTTTACTTCACTACGTAGTCTCCTTTCGTCTCGATACACTTTTCCCAGCCATGTTCAATAGCTTCGATACCCTGTTTATAGTGAGAACCGTCGAGTTCTGCAAAATAGCCATCAACTGCAAACTCCACCTCCTCAATGTTGGCAAATCTTTTACCACCAAGCCATTTCTTCAACTTTGGAAACAGAAAATAATCAGAAGGGGCTAAGTCTTACGAAGAGGGTGCATGAGGAAGCAATTCTAACTTTAACTCATTGATTTTGGCCATGGCGATAATGGACGTGTGAACTAGTGTATTGTCTTGATGAAACAGAACTTTCTTTTTCGCTACATGCGGCCGTTTTTGCTTGATTATGTCATTCAAATGTTGCCATAAGTTTGCATAATACTCGCCATTGATTGCTTCTCCTTTTTGAAGATAATCAATGAAAATTATCCTACGCGCATCCCAAAAAAACTGACGCCATGCCTTGCATGCAGATGAAACTGTCTTTGCGTTCTTTGGAACCGATTCTCCCCTTTCAATCCATTATTTTGACTGTTCCTTCGTTTCAGGTGTGAAGTGATGGACCCATGTTTCATCCATGGTTATGAATCGACGCAAAAACTCTGCCTTATTGCAGCGAAACATTGCCAAACACTCGACTGAAACATCCTCACAATGCTGCTTTTGTTCCATTGTGAATAAACGCGGCACCCATCTTGCACACAGCTTTCTCATGTCTACATTTTCAGTTAGTATGCGATGTACAGCACGTTTTCAACTGCCTACGATGTCTGCTAGCTCGCGCACTTTCAGTCGACGGTCATCCAATACCATTTTGTGGATTTTCTTCACAATTTCTGGCGTGGTCATCTCATTTGGTCGACCACTACGATGTTCGTCCTGGCAGCTCGTACGGCCTCGCTTAAACTTTGCCACCAATATTTTACTGTTGTAAACGAAGGAGCAGACTCCCCCAGAGTAAAATCTAGCGTAGCTCTAATATGAGATGGATTAAGACTTTTCAAATGAAAGTATTGTATCACATAACGATGGCCAGTTTTATCCATATTTACAAATTCGCTGAGAGTGCCCACTATTGGTGGCTGCCAAACAATTACTAAACAACGTAGCATCGTCAAACTTCAAACTTAAGCTTTATAAGGTTGGTACTTTCTACCATAGTCATTTGTTTGAAACAACAGCCGCTATATATACGTCAGGTCGGGTACTTCTGGGACTGCCCTCGTATGTGCAGTGTGTAACAATTCAATAGGTAATGCAGGTTGAATATTAGCATAATATGAAAACAACACTACAGAATAAGAATTAGGATTGTAAAAGGGGACATTAGCAATAAAAGAATTACGGTTAGGAATTCCCTGCACAATCTGTCTGATTTTCTGTAGTATAGCCAATGTTACATTCAAATCAGTCCGTTCTTGTGAGTCTTATCTTGCTTGCAGTAGCAAAACGCCAGAAAGGAAAACCTTTAAACAGTGGTGAGAAATATTTCAACGGTGTTCAGCAAGTTTAATGTCCACATGACATTGCGATATTAACCTCAGAATTTACTGGTGTGTCTAAGACGAGCATTTACAGTGCGGGCAAAGAACGAACTGCTGCGGGTAAGATCTGCACTTCGGATGGGAAAAGGAAACACGCGAGTGAGGTTTTGGATGTGACCTGCGATGAGGTGTGTCACGAAATGCACGCATTTTACGCAAATAATGAACTCTCTACTTTAAAAAAGATGTTTGTAGCCACACTGGTGGCTGAAGCATGAATGCAGTGGAAGTGCCAGGAACACCTCCCCAAAATGCTTATATGATGCAATAAATATACCACCACGCCATTTTTGTATGGTTTCCTCCAAGTTAGTACCCGAGGTGGCGGTTAGTTTATCGCTAAGAATATCCCCCGGTTAGCTGTTAACCGGAGGTCGTAATACGAAAATTTGCCTGTCTCCTAGTTAATATATAACCGAAAGCTTAACCAGAGATCATAACACAGGCCCTTAATGGCGGAGGCAATATTATAGAGCGCAAGTACATGCACTAGTGAAACTAAACCAAACACCACGGTTCCCGTTCAAAACTCACAGCTGGACTGATGCAGGTGCTCTCTGTAGAGCCTTTACTTCTGTTTCAATCATCTGCTGGCAGTGCAGGTAGCATTATAAAAATGATTCATTTAGTTAATGGAAAATTAACGAGGAATATGATACAACAAAGGACGAGTTTTTGCTAACTTAGCACTACAAGTGATTGGTACCCTATTTCTCACTTCTCATATAGCACACTTTGTCGTAGGTGTGCGATAAAGTTGGTACTTATGATTAGCGAGTGCTGCCAAGATAAGCCGTGACAGGCACTAACTGGCACAAATATGGGCTATCCTCTTGCCCTTCCAATCCCCGCTAGAGTCTAAATTGAAAGCCTAGAGTGCTATGAATCCGTGCCAGGACAGAAGTGACACGGATCCATAGAATGATAATGTAATAAGGTTGCAAACTCGCAGTTTGCAGTCGCTTCCTTCAGCTTCTATGATTTTCTATTGTCAGACAAGCCACTTCATTGCGCCTTTAAGGATAATAATCATGATTGTATTCTTGATATAGTCGTGGAAAAATTGAATTTTATTTATGGACGCTCTTTAACTGTTGTGGTCCTTAGCGTCCCATTCTATATTGGGTGTGAAAGACGGGTAATTTTGCTCAGAGGCCTCTTTATCAGGCTTGAGTAAATTTACGACACGGGAGCACCGGCTTTACTTCCCTTTAAAGGAAGCCATGCTAAGGTAGTCGTGGAGTATACAAATAATTTCAAACATATATTTCTTCGTTTTATTAAGGTAGTGCCATGGCACGGAGGCAGTGTCTCTGGAGCCGCCCTTGGATAGTCATAAACAGTGATCCTGATTTGCCTGAATGAAACCATTTTCGCTTTATAATCTATTAAAAGAAATAGGATTTGAATTTTTACGCAGAAATCATAAATATGTGGTACGATATAGGGGGACGATATTGTGCTGTGGCACAGGGTTATTTACGTAAAATAGAACTAAGGCAAAAGGGAATAAAATACATTATTTAGATGGGACCTGGGTCAATGAAGGTTATACAACTAGAAACTGTCAAAACAAAGAAACAGATATTTTTGGTGTGACTAATCACAAGTCTTAAAAATCCAAGTGGGATAGGCAAGAGGTTGACTCTTCTCCATATAGGTAGTGATTCTACTTTTGTGGAAGATGGGACGTTAGCTTTCGAATCCAAAAAATGTGGAGACTACCACGAAGAAGTGACTAGCGATGCTTTTAGATGCTGGTTCCAAAAAAATCTTCCTAAATTAGAGCCAAACAGTGTTGTTATTATGAACAATGCACCATACCATACGTACAATCAGAGCATGTTTAAAACAAATCGTGGAGAAAAAATTATTGGCTGTAAAACAACGACATCGAATATAATGAAAGCTTGGCGAATATTGAAGTACTAGAACTGGTAATGCACTTAAAAGGTGCGTGTGAAAAGAACGTTGTGGATGGACTGGCGAAAAGAGGACATCGCATTGTTAGACTGTCATCTTGCCATTATAATGCAAGGTTCGCACAACCTCCTCCATATGCTCGCCACGTGCGCGGCGGAGTGATACATTACTTCGGAGTTATAATAAAACCAATGTAGCTGTGGATGATGTTATGCACGATGTGACAGATGTTTACCATATACAGAATATTTTAGATTCCTTATATTCTGTATTTTCTCAAGGTCCCCAAACTACAGGATGTTTCGCAAGAACTATTAAAACTAGGCCGTGTTTTCCACGTACGTTGGATTGCGTCGTCATATAATGCTGTTCGAGCTCTTCTTCAAAGTCAAAGTTCCCTTGTCCATGTTTTTGGAAAGCTGAGTCAGGGTGGTTCCTAATCAACTCGTGAGAGATTTAAATTTGGACTGCTAAAATATCTCACAAAATGGTTGCTTATAATGGAATTAGTTATACGTTACGAGGCCCTAGAAGTTCTTAAGATATTATAATTCTTTATGAAAACACCACCTCTTCAGTCCTTAAAGCAGAATCAGAAATTGACCTGGCTATCAAAAACTCTTGAAACAATGAAAACAAATTACTCGCCGCGTATTAGGATGATGGTACAAGAATTGGAGGAAAAACACACATTCCAAGGAGTCGCAATTAGAGGGATGAATATAACAAATTTCAAATATTTGGAAAGACATTTTTTCAATCTTTGGTAAACCGTATAAAAACCGTTTTGCAGACTTCATTTCTTTCCGGAAGTAGCCACCTTAAATTAAGAAACGTGACCTTCACAAGAATGTGAACGTGTGTTCTATTGTGATATGTCAATTCCTCGTTTATGTAAAAATGTGGATGTTTAAGCTGAGTGAAAGCACGTCTGTGTCGCTAGTTAAAGATTTTCGCACCTATAAAGAGAACCCTCAGCACATTCCCACTTCAGTGTAAGAACCTGTGAAAGATGTCGAAGTTATATCTATGTCTATGGATGAATGTGAACGCGGATTTGGTGTCCTGAATCTAACCCCGACTGATCAGAGAAGTTATTTACAAAATCCGACACCTTCACATCTATTTTTCATTTCAATAAATGGACCTCCACCACATTGCTTCGATGCAGAAAAATTTACAGCAGGATGGATCAAGTCTCAGCACCACATTGCCCTTGACAAACCATCTGGCCAACCATCGAACCTTCAGAAGCAGTCTCATTCATCTCGTCTATTTAAGTGAATCCTGTAGGTTAACATGAGAGGTATATAGCATAGTCTGACTTTGTAAATAAGCTTTTCTATAATGTGCTTCTAAGATATATCAAGAAGGTAGTCAGAAATTACCTGGGAGTGGTAAACACAAATGTTCCACGTTGGGTCAAAGTGCGAGGTGTCCTCTCCGTTCTTCCAGGGGGTGGTAAACACAAATGTTCCACGTTGGGTCAAAGTGCGGGGTGTCCTCTCCGTTCCTCCTGGGGGTGGTAAACACAAATGTTCCACGTTGGGTCAAAGTGCAAGGTGCCCTCACCGTTCCTCCTGGGGGTGGTAAACACAAATGTTCCACGTTGGGTCAAAGTGCGAGGTGTCCTCTCCGTTCCTCCTGGGGGTGGTAAACACAAATGTTCCACGTTGGGTCAAAGTGCGAGGTGTCCTCTCCGTTCCTCCTGGGGGTGGTAAACACAAATGTTCCACGTTGGGTCAAAGTGCAAGGTGCCCTCACCGTTCCTCCTGGGGGTGGTAAACACAAATGTTCCACGTTGGGTCAAAGTGCAAGGTGTCCTCTCCGTACCTCTTGGAAGTGGTAAACACAAATGTTCCACGTTGGGTCAAAGTGCAAGGTGTCCTCTCCGTACCTCTTGGAAGTGGTAAACACAAATGTTCCACGTTGGGTCAAAGTGCAAGGTGTCCTCTCCGTTCCTCCTGGGGATGGTAAGCACAAATGTTCCGCGTTGGGTCAAAATACGAGGTGCCCCTCGTTTCTCCTGAGTGTAGTAAGCACAAATGTTCTACTTTGGGTCAAAGTGCAAAGTGTCCTCTCTGTTCCTCCTGGGGGTGGTAAGCACAAATGTTCCGCGCTTTGTCAAAGTGAGGTATCCTCTCCGTTCCTCCTGGGGGTGGTAAATATAAATGTTCCGCGCAGGGTCGAGGTGAGAGGTGTTCCCTCCGTTCCTCCTGGGGGTGGTAAATATAAATGTTCCGCGCAGGGTCGAGGTGAGAGGTGTTCCCTCCGTTCCTCCTGGGGGTGGTGAATATAAATGTTCCGCGCAGGGTCGAAGCGCGAGGAGTTCCCTCCGTTCCTCCTGGGGGTGGTAAATATAAATGTTCCGCGCAGGGTCGAGGTGAGAGGTGTTCCCTCCGTTCCTCCTGGGGGTGGTAAATATAAATGTTCCGCGCAGGGTCGAAGCGCGAGGAGTTCCCTCCGTTCCTCCTGGGGGTGGTAAACATAAATGTTCCGCGCAGGGTCGAAGCGCGAGGAGTTCCCTCCGTTCCTCCTGGGGGTGGTAAATATAAATGTTCCGCGCAGGGTCGAGGTGAGAGGTGTTCCCTCCGTTCCTCCTGGGGGTGGTAAATATAAATGTTCCACGCAGGGTCGAAGCGCGAGGTGTTCCCTCCGTTCCTCCTGGTGGTGGTAAATATAAATTTTCCGCGCAGGGTCGAAGTGAGAGAGGTTCCCTCCGTTCCTCCTGGGGGTGGTAAATATAAATGTTCCGCACACGGTCGAAGCGCGAGGTGTTCCCTCCGTTCCTCCTGGTGGTGGTAAATATAAATTTTCCGCGCAGGGTCGAAGTGAGAGGGGTTCCCTCCGTTCCTCCTGGGGGTGGTAAACTTAAATGTTCCGCGCAGGGTCGAAGTGAGAGGTGTTACCTCCGTTTCTGCTGGGGATGGTAAGCTCTCTGTTCCCTTGCCATTGTCACACTACCTTGGTATCTACAGATATTTGCGAACATCCTTCTGGGATATATGCCTTGCTCTTTACTGCACATACTTAATGTTAAAACAATGAACTAAACCCTTGCATGATCATAAATCTCCTTTTTCTGATCAGGTTCTTTACTGCTCCCAAGCCTCCTCAATTCTTTCTCTATTCCGCTTCGCACATAAAGGAATTCATTTTAATGCTGCTTATCATACTTTTTCTTCTGCCTCGAACCTTTTTCATTCATAATGCCTTAAAGTTCATCTCATATCAATCCATTTATATTTTCTCGGTGTACCATACAATTTCTCTCCACTTTCTCTTCATTTTCCACATTGTTTCCCTTCGCCCATTCCTTCATTGCTTATTTGGTCTCTCTGTTTCAGTCTCTTGTATTCTTTTCTGCATCCACATTTAAAACTTGATTCCTAGAGTCGCTTTTCTTCGCTACGTCGAAATACACAGAAATCTGCTTTATGTCACACGCCACCAAGCGAGACGGCTCCGCGGTAACGTGCGAGGCTCACATTCGGAGGTCCTGGGTTCGATTCCTGGGGTCGACTACTTTTATTGTGGGTTTTTCTTGGTTTTGCCAATTGGAAGGTGAATTCTGGGGTGATTTGTCTTCTATCTTGAACTTCCTTTCCCTCATTTCCTACATTTTGCTTCCCCTTCCCTGTTTCAGGTAGGGTTAGGGACTGTGCAGGGTCGGGCGGTATGGGACTCTTAGCACAGATGCTTGGAAAGTTCTTCTCGCCCCTGCCAGATGACAAACGTCTCTTAGCCACCTCATGTAGGTCGAATTCTCCCCGGTTCCGCCAAAGGGAAGCCTTCCCTGAGCAGCCTTCCGGCTTGACCGGATCGGCAAGCTTGGAAGCGTTAGGGACCTCTGGGCGTCTCTGTCGGTCTGCCTGCGGCCTATAGCCTCCTGATGTTCCTTCACCTCATCCGTTCTGCACGTTGGGTTAACGAGCGAGGCGTCCCCTCCATTCCCTGGTCATATCTCACACACCACAAAAGCACTTCACTTAAACTCCTCCTGTGTACCTTCCTGAAGTTTGTACTTATTTTTCAATTAAAATGACTTCATTACGATACATGCACTTCTTCTCTTTGCTTCCAGCCAACTTAAGTCTTCATTGTTCCTACACTTAACTCCTCATCGTTGTTATTTAACTCCATTAGTCTGTCCCTTAAGATCCGTTCCTCTACTGCCAGTATAGCGCTTGTCGTTTGTTGTGGAAAAAATTCTTCGTCAAGTTCTCAGAAATGCTCAACAGAATGGGTGATAAGGGACATTCTTGTGGCATTCCCTTTCCTTTTCTACCTCGAAATGTTCTCTCCGAAAACATGATTTGTTTCATATAAAAACTAATCAGGAGGCTTCTCACAATCTGCAAAAATCCTTCCGGTCTGCTCTGTCAAAGGCATGTTTCAGATCCGCGATGCCATATACACTTCTTTAACTTTCTCATGTAACATTCACAGCAATTAGAGTGCATTTCTTGTTCATTTCCCTTCTGAAGCCAAACCGTTCTTCTAATTCGCCTTCTGTCTTGAAATTTAGGCCTCGACTCTGCTCCTCAGTATTAAACCTGTAAACTGAGAAGCGGTAATAATGGTTGTTTTTGCTCGGCATTAGTAGCATCACTGTCTCCCGAGAGGTTCAGGTTACGTTGTACAATCTATGTATTTAACTAACCAAACTTGGATCCCATCACACACTACTTCATTTAAAAGTTGAGCTAGTATGGAACAAGAAGGTTTTTTGTGGAACAAGCAGTAATTTGATTTTTAATGGCTTGACTATGTTCAGGCTTTGCAGAAGATGTTATTGGAAATCTCCAATGCAGACAGCATAATGTTGTTAGAGCGTTATCGACAATTTATAGGTTAAGTGGGAGCATACTTAGAAGTGCCTCGTTCACTTGAAGTACCACGGACTACGGTGCACTGTTTTCCAGCATCTGATCTTGTGTAAAATGCACTTCACTCATCGACAGACTAGAAAACCAATACCAAATGTCTGCTTTTACCAGGAGAATCAGCCGTTCATAGTTTTCCGTATCCACACCACCCGCGGGTTATAGCTTCAAAATATCACCGACCAAACAATAGGTAAATACAGTCATGCTGTGAATAACATGTTTATTCGCTTTTGTATGCATTAATTATTAAAGCAACTGCTAGTGCTTTGTGATACTTCCAGGGCTGTTTAATCACTTTTATTACATAACCCTTTCTCAGGTCCCCCCCTAGGAGAATGGCATAAGCCTTGCTAATTTATATACAGTAATATTCCATAAAAATATCTAAACCCAAGCACAAAACTGTAAACAGAGGTTAAAACTCCTATCTAACATCGAAATCCGTGCTGTCACTATAGCATTGAACGCATGCCACTTAGCTACCACGAATCTTGAGATTATGCAGCTTTTAAATTTTAGTATAACTTTATCGCAGACAAAATACGATGTCGACCTTTAAACATAACTTTTATTTTATAGTCTTTTAATACGACTTTAGGACTCCATTAGATGTTTTGACGTTATTAATCAGTTTCCAGAAGCTATAATGTATGATTATTTAAATTTAGGTGCAGTGTAGATATATATATATATATATATATTATTTTCATCTTCATATCTGCTCTGTGACATGGCTAGAGAACATATGTATAGTCGTCTCTAAATGATCGTGGCCTATCACTTCTCTAATTGTACAGATAAACCATTTTCTGTTTGACTGTCTCGAATTGAATCCATTTAATGGTTCGTTCATTGCGAGGTACCGCAGGTTAAAAGAAAATTGAGTTTTATTTATGGACGCTCTATATTTCTATATTGGACGTGAAAGACGGGTAATTTTTCTCAGAGGCCTCTTTATCAGGCTTGAGGTTTCTTCTCGTGCCGTAAATCTACGACACGGGACCACCGGCTTTACTTTCCTTCCGAAGGAAACCATGCTAAGAATTTTTACGCCCGAAAAAAGACCATCGCCCTTCGCCGGGTTTGAACCTGCGACCTCGGGAGCTAGAGGCTAGCATGGTAACCACTACACCACGGAAGACGACGTTCCTCAGGTGGGTTGCAATGTGCATTACACATAAACATTATATAGTTAGCCAGAAAATTGATGCAGTTCTGGTGGCTTATGCAGACGTCACTATTTTGGTAGGACTCTGAGGGGACCTTCCTAGGATCGATCAAATGATTCGCTTCCAATGTGAAATTAAACGCAACCAAAACATTTTTAATCCCCCTAGGTCCTTGGAGTGGGAATGAAACTATTGTGGATATCCCTTCTAAAGAGGAGAGGGGAATCTTATGAATGCTGCTGATGCCGCGGTTTAGTGAGATTATAAAAAAGGATTGGAAGGTTATTGCGGATAAGGTCTGAACTACTTTGCTCCGAAACCTTGTACTGAACGTCAATCTTGTACAAAAGGTATGGTATATTAATGTACAGGGAGAGCCAGAAAACTACGAACCGGCTGCGGCGTGTTTTTCTTGTCCGCGTCCTTGGCGCTCGTTGCCGTCAGCCGCTATCATAGAAAGGCGCGGATGAAACCATACAACATTTTTAAAACTACTTTTAAATGCTTTACTTACCAACTTTATGAATGGAGATGCAGAAACTGGCCATCGTTGTCCATACATTTTTGGCACCTCTTTAGGAAACTACCCATCACTCGCCGTAGTTCACGTTGAGAAATGCTGGCAATTTCCTGGCGGATATTTTGTTTTAATTCTCCCAGAGTGTGTGCGTTTGTCTTGTATACTTTGTTTTAAGTTACCCCAGAGATGGAAGTCGCAGCGGGAACCACAAATATCTACTAATAATTCTGTCCTCAAACACGCTTTCATAAAGTTGTTAAGTAAAGCCTTTAAAGGTAGTTTTAAAAATGTTGTATGGTTTCATCCGCGCCTTTCTACGATACCGGCAGACGGCAAAGAGCGCCGAGGACGCGGACAGGAAAAACGCCGCGCAGCCGGTTCGTAGTCTTTTGGTTCTCTCTGTATTTGCCTTATCCTAAATATGGTACTTATCCCAGGTTCCACCTGCACCTTCGATTGTTGTTGCCAGAATTAAAATGGTCGTTGCGTATTGCCTATGGAGCGACACTCCGAGTCGTAAGAACTCAACTGCACCTGAGGGTTGAAGGAGGAGGTCTAGGATTGATAGCTGTAATCCTATAGTGAAATGTTTTGCTGGATAAATACGTTCTGCAGGCGCAGCTTAACACAGAAACGATAAGAGGTATTAATTTGGAATCCGCAGAACAGAATATTGATGTACCTCCACCCCTTCGACCGATTCTACGTCTGTACAGCGTATAGCAACGGATTTAGTGGAATTATCGTAGGTGCACGTGCACTATATAGGTCTAAGCTGGAGGCGGAAACCACAGTTCTACCTGTTGTCACTTAATATCCACAGCGACCTTGGAAATTAAAAGGAAATGCTTTAGGATTGGATGCACACCCTTGGAGTCAAGCGCATATAGCGAGTTCTTATCGAGGAAAAGTAATTTCGGCACAATGCAAATGGTGTGGAGACCTGGACCATAAGCTTACGGATTGTAATGGTGCGGACCTGGGCAGATGCAGTTAAGGAAAAAAGTGCTGGAGTACCCACCCGTAAAGATACACAGGCTCTTGTTAAATTTTGAGGTGTCCAAAGACGAATTCCACCAGGTGGTGGCATTGCGCCATTATAGCCTGTAAGAGACATATCGGTCCCCATCGGGGCTTCAGCGACTTATTCAGATATTGCACAGAAAACCTACACATGCCAACACCTAACAGCATGAAGTCCCTGTGGTCCTCTTAAAATCTAATACCTTGGCTTTATTAGAAAAATATTATGTAAGTATTGACCAAAACTGTCAATGAGATTTTGCTCTCTTTCTTGGTGTTCTTTCTATTTTGAGAGTGGTTTTGACCCTACCGATATGTAATTTTATTTATATTTGAATTCTAAGTGAAAAGAGATAACTTAATCAGAAAATAGAAACGCAAGTTTAAAGCTTCTGATATGTAGCTCGCCCCAAAGAACTGTTTGTCTCTTAAAACATTTTTCAGAGTATTTGAAGCTTTCGCCTACGGTTTGTTGGGCCAAGAAGTCTGGACGAAGACACGTCCGTCGCTCAGCAGATCGCATACATTAACACAAAACTAGGGGAAACTTAGTCACTGTGTAAGTGTGCGCAGGGCTGGGAGGGTTACGTAAGTCCCCATACAGAGTTATACGTAAACAGCAGTTTACAGACAAATGCACCTACAAATTCACGTTCGGCATGTATACAACTGGCCAGAATTTCACTGTTGGATGTTACTTAGGTTTGAATCCTCACTGCAGAGCTACCTAGACAGTGACAAAGGTCGGGGTGGGCACAAGTAAAATAAATTGGCGTTCGTGGACGGTGGGTGAACTTCAGTAATTCCGCCGTGGAGTGCATACTACAATTCAAAAAATAGAGCATAATCGAAACGCTTTATTTTCGTTTCTTATTTTAAGCTGCTCGTACTAATAATAACAACAAATTTAAGCAAGTCACTGAAATATGTAGTAATAAAGGATACCTTTCAAAATATAATTTTCTTTCAAGGATTGTTTGTTTTCCGGCAAGTTGATTTGAAACCGAATGCCCATTACAATGGATAAGGGAAGGGGTTAATAAAAATGAACTTATTTTTTAAATTTTTTTCTTATTTTGACGCAGTAATCTGTATCACAAATTATGTAAATGTCAGAGTGATTGCAGTGTGAATATGCATTGTTGTGTGACATTGATTATAGATGTTTGTTGATTGTAAGCATTGTCGAGAAGTGGGTTTATACGGCCTTACTGAAACTGACAATAATAGCGTGCAATAATGTAGCGAGGGGGTGAGCTGTTTATCATTATTAGAGACGAGCAAAGGACGTCAGAGTGGCGCGTTTGTTTTAGAATTTGCTGGAACATTTTTCCCCAGAGCATATGTTTTCGTAATTTTCATTGGATATAAATATAGACGCTAATGTTGGCGCGTTTTATTAACCAATAGCAGCTCGGTTATAATCTTTAGGCATATTGGGGCGAGGAAGTATAAATTCAGTGTCAGGGTTAAGTTTCATGTAGTTCAACGGAGGCATTCATGGAGTATGCATCGCACACAGTTCAAGGTTACGCGTCGCAAAGTTATGAAAAATCTCTCGTGTCGTAAAGTTAATTACACAAAAAGTTGAAGTACGCGAATTAATAATGTGCAGTAAATAAGTTATTATAACAGTTTCAGTTTGGCGAGTGTCAAGATTAATAGGTGAAAGTGAATAATGTGTTACGACAATAAAGGTGTAAAACAAATTCTTTCATCAGTGTTATCTTTGGATAAAAAACTCCTTTCCGTTTACACACCTGTATAAGATAAGTGCTTGACCGAAAAATCATAGCTAGCCGAAGGACAGTGAACCCAAAATTAAGTACAATAACAGGCGCTCAGTAAAAGATAACACGAAGTGACCGCGACAAATTGTCTTTTATACGTGCGGCAGATAAAAATGAAACATCTTCCACACAATTTATGGACGCTCTTTAACTGTTATGGTTCTTAGCGTCCCATTCTCTATTGGGCGTGAAAGACCGGAAATTTTTCTCAGAGGCCTCTATCAGGCTTGAGGTTCTTTTACGTGCCGTAAGTCTACGACACGGGACCACCGGCTTTGCTTCCGATCCAAAGGTGGCCATGCTAAGGATTTTACGTCCGAAAACATCCATCGCCCTCCACCGGGTTTGAACCTGAGACCTCGGAAACTAGAGGCTAGCATGGTACCACTAGACCACGGAGGACGACAGAATGGACTTAGATTTGGTATACCAGATGATCATAGTAATATTGTCTTTGTGTCACGACGTAACCTCTTCTTCCGGACGGTTCACTCCCTGTGGAGTCCAACACAGGACCTCTCCAATATCTCGCGGAAGCAGGAGTAACTGCACGTTACAGCAGTCGTCACAAACTCGCTAGGAGGACAGCACTTTTCGTTGCACTAGAAATGTACTCGCTACCTCGTTCACCCACTGGCGAACCCGCTGGCTTATGCAGCCGGTGGAAATTTCCACAGAACATTCTAGAGTGCTCTGGATACACGCTCTGGAGGCGGGGAAAGGGAACCTCCAGAAGATTCCGGTTGTCTGTCGATAGCACTTACATGTTTATACCAGGCGAGAGCGCTACTTATCTTTGTTTACCTTCGACTGCCCGGCATCGACCTCCCGATAACCTTTGGCCTTAGCCGCTGTGTCACAATATGCTCCTAAACCATGTTGTCATTACTTCATTTTTTCGTTCTCTTCCTCTTTACATGATAGGTAGGGGAAGTCTTTGGTACACTAAAAATTCTTTTTCAGCATTTTAATAGAAATATAGTTTTAAGGTCCCATCAAAATGGTCCATGTGTGTGTGTAAAAACAAAACATTTGAATGTCTGTATACCAAATATTGTATTTTGGCGTGCTATCCTTCAAGAATAAAACAGATTTTGGAAAAGCCTCACCGCACACACTATATGGAAATAATTTCATTATGTTTTATTTTATTACAAATGACTAGCAACTTTTAAGCGTTTTTTTTTCTTTCTTTTCTGTTTAAAATTCGTTCAGCACTAGAAATGCTATTCAGAACCGGGATAAAATACACAATGAACAAAACTTAATCCGAATTCAGTCACAAAAGGCCACTCAAGCACCAAATAGTTACAGAGAATTGCACATACGGTTCACTGAAAGCCTTCTAATCCCGAACCACTTCCAGAAGAAGGCAGCAAGTCCTGCGGGAGAGGACTCTTGATCCGGGGAACCGCATCAGATCTTCGTCCTAAGGAGAAATACACTGCTCCATTCAGTAGAAATGACACGGAGTTCAAGTTTGCGATGTATCTGGGCGTTTCTGACGTACCAAGGTGCGTTCAGTATAAGCCTTAAAACTTTATTTTGAAATATCTGCAGACGATTAATTTTGCTTGCAACTGCACCTCCCCAAATTTGACAAGCATATGTGAGTAAAGGACGAAGTAAGGACTTGTACAAAAGAGAACCACATGGTATTTGCAAAGAAGACTTGCGGTTGAGAATAGGATACAATTTGCATAATCTGGAGTAGGCAATATTTAATTTTGAATCGGTGCGAAGGTTCCAAGTCAGTCGATGATCAAAATGTAGGCCAAGATATTTAACAGTGTCATCAGTACGTTTCCAGGAAATGGGAATGGGTTGTAAAGTAATAGGAGGGGGAACAATAGGACGACGCAAGGTAAAAATCATGGTTTCGCATTTCTTATGGTTCAGAGAAATCCTTCAGTAGTCAATCCATATTACAGAATATTGTCGTGACCTCTAAACACTAACTCAATGGGAGGTAGAGCTACTCGCAACTGAGGTACCGGAAAGTTAATAATTTATATTAGGCGAGGTCACGACAAGGGACGCAGCTAAAAGAAAATTGAAAGATATTAGGGAATACCTAGTAAAAGGATTACTACATGGTTCAGATGAGAGAAAGGATCTATCTACTATGATAAATTAAACTAGAAAGAAGTGGATGGCAAGATAATGTATTAATAAAAGTGGATACAGTACCTCCTTGTATCCATGTCCGTCGGTGAGGACGCCATACATGTTTGTATGGGTAGTACGGCACACACACAACCTGCCTGTTCCAGCAACTAGCCGCGACTCCTGACTGACTCAATTCACGCTAACTCGGCGTGGGACGCTATCTACAAACTCGTTTATCCCCACCACTCTCTTACGCAATACCCGACCCGGGCAGCCAAGGTCATGTACGCAACAATGCTTACATACGTCACAATATTGAGAGACGTCTGTAATGTGCGTGTAGCGGTATCTAGTTCGAAGTGTGTGATCGTTAATAAATATCGCCATTGCTGTCGCGATGTTGACAAGTTTAGAGAAAGTCTACGGAGCCGAAGCTCCCCTTCTAAAACCCAGGGAAAGTCGTCATCCGAGTGACACTACCTCTCGTGGGGTTTCCCATCCTTGTGGTAAAGCAGGTATGTCATAGTGAAGACGTTGAACAGCACAGGTGCTAGAATGGAACCTTGAGGCACACCAGACATGACTGGCCGCATAGAGGATAGAGAATAGCCAATATGCACTTGAAAAGTACGACGACGGAGAAAGCTAGCAAACACATGATAAAGATAATCTGGCAACCCATTGCTTCGAAGTTTGTAGAGCGGATCAGCATGCCATACTCTATCAAAAGCTTGTTTAAATTCTAGAAATGCTGCAACCGTATGTAGTTTAAACTCAAAATCGCGAGTAATCGCCTCAGCGAATCGCAGAAGAAATTGATGGGTTGTAGAGTTGGGTCTGCGTAAACCAATTTCTTGTGGTGAGATCTCTGCGTTGTCCGTTAGAAATTTGCTTAATCGCTTGTGGATGTCTTTTCAAAAAAGAGTTGGGATAGGCTAATAGGACGATGACTAGAGGGTAAGGAAGGCGGTTGTCCAGGTTTAGGTAGAACGATAACCGCAGCACGTTTCCATGACAATAGAAAACACCCGAGGCGAAAAACAGCATTAAATATGGAGGCCAGTAGACCACAGCCTTAGTGGTAAGATGTTTTAACATAGTATTCGGGATAAGATTGTATCCTGAGCTTTTTAATGGGTAGGTTATTACGAAGCCACCTTAGTTCTCGGGCCGAAGTGCAGTTGAGCTGCTCTGGAACTGAGGAATATTTTGAAGTGTTTGAGATATTGAAATGATGAATGATATGTATAGCTTAAGTTTTCCGTAAATTGGCTGTGATTTCCACTTCATTTTTACTTATTTTATATAACTGGGGGAACTTAAGAGATAGATGGAAGCTTTCTACCAAAAATGAAGAACTCGTTAAAATATGCAGTTGGTGCTAATTACAACTTTTTCGTCGCACTAGACGTTTCCGAAAGATTTTATGTCTAAGTATTAGCAGACTGAAGTTTCATGCATTGTAACATATTGAAATGTGTCATATCTCTTTTTTATCCTTATCTGGCTGTCTCTCTCTCTCACATGCACTCGTTACTAATAACATTCAATTTGACTTGTGATACGAGTGCTGTTTTGAATGTCGAATGTATAAAATCACGTGGCTTATTTGGAAAATATTTTAGAAATATATTTATCGTAATCAAACGTAACTTGGATGGAATGATCACTTTCTATGACCAAGCCAATAGACGAGGCACACAAAATGAATTTTTACTGTGTATGTTAAAAAAATTTAAGTGTATGAAAAATACTTTAGTTTTAACGAAAAATGGGCTCCTACAGCACTAATAGTATACTCTATTTATATGTTTTTGTACTGCATCAAATCCCAGAGCTATTTATGTTTGCTAAATGTGAAGAAAAAATGACAAACTACAGCAAAGAGCAACTGATTCTGAAATTTAATCTGAAACAAAAATGCAGGCTGTAAACATTAAGAACTAAACAATAAATGCTATTGTTATGGGTGCATATGTAATATACACACAGATGAACCTCACTTATGGGTTATTCACTTCTGTGTTTTTCGTAGATACGCTAAATGTTTTAGGCACCGACACTTATCCATTGGTATTTGGTTCAAAAACGTTTCTCGGTAATAAGTTACATTTTTATGATCCCCATATACGGAGTATATTAATTCACTTATATGTTAGGCATATGCCATGATTAGATTATATTACGCAAGGCTTCTGTCTACTGTATCCTTGCTGTCCGGCACAAAACAGCAGGCATGTTGGGCGAGACATGAATATTTTCGGAAGGCATTATTGCTCCGTGTTAACAATGCGGCCGGGCAAGGACATTCTTCTCCACGCTGTGTCTGATGATGACGGCAATAAATAAGTAGGCCTAAATAATGAAAGTGTTTACAGTGTGCGTTAGAAATTACAACGATTTCTATCAGTGCAAAGCCTAAATGATGACACATATATAATCGACTAGTGTATGACGGTGGAAAAATCAATGAAGCAAAGAAAAGTTGACGACTGTTTTAAATCAGTGTAAAGTACCAGTCCTCTGAAATTACGTTTTTAGCTTGAATTATGAATAACAGTACTGGTAAGTACTCTAAACCGAGCGAGGTGGCATGCGACTCGCATTCGTGAGGTCCCGGTTTCCGCACCATCTGACCCATGTGTTTTTTCTGGGATTTTCCTGGGTTGTCAGGCGAATGCTGGAGTGGTTTCTCTCAACACCCGCATTTCCTTCATCCCGTTAGGTCTGTTTCAGGGTTGGAAGTTTCGGCGATGGTGCTTCGGTGCGGCGTGGAAAAAGCATGCTCTGTGGGGAACTTTCTCCGTCCCTCGGCTTTCGGCTGGTTTCGGTAAATGAACCGCCCCTTCGGAGCGGGGTGTTGGACACTGTGTGGGGCGGGTCTGCCTGTCCGATGTCGGGGCGTCTTAATCTGAAAACTGTAGGGACCCTGTCATTACTGTACCGTCACTACTGGTTCCGACCCCCGGTGTCTTCTATCATCTCCTCCTCCATCCCGAGGGCGCCACTTTGGGGGGATATGGGTACAATATTCTCACTAGAGCAGTTCCGAATCACCTGGCTGCCGCAATATTCAACACCGCCAGCTCCGACAGGCTCCCTGGAAGAGATTAGGCACACACTGGCTGGCCTTTCCGACTTAGTCAAGGTCATCGTGACTACGATGGCCGAGTGGACTACGACTCTGGCCGACCTGAATGTCGGACAGGAAACACTTCGAAATCACATGCCCGCACAAGGCTACCCTTGGACTTATCCCCACAGATATCAGCGTCAGAACTGATCGTCCCTTATTCAGAGGCGCTCAACAAAAACTTGTTTAAGACAATAAAGAAATAGTCCAAAATCCTACCCATCTTCGATCCACTCCCCGCGGTGGCAGCCAGGGTCCTGGCAAGGTCATGGCTATCGCCCTGACACTTCCATCACCTTTCCTTTCCGCACTAACGGGGGTGCAAAGGCGGAACCCCAAGACGTTTTTTCCTTACTTTTCCTCCTACTTCTCCTTCATTTCACCTTCCTATACCCGTCAATACCGCCAAAAAAGTCCCCTTCGATGATAAGCAAGTGAAAAAGGGTACTCTAAACTGTGTATTATGTTTATTCTGTAAGCATTTGTTTTATTTATTGCTTTCTTGTATTAAATAATACATAATTAGAGTAATAACTCATTAAAGAGTTTTAGTTCCATACAAAACTTCACTTCTATGTTTTCTTAGTTATACGTTATTTTAGCAGTCTTCCTGTGAAAACATATAACCGAGTTTGTACTATATTAATGGTTAATTTTATCACATAAAAACACTTAACAAATGGTTAAAAATCACAGTACTCTGCTGTTTTTCCGCAAAAGTATAAGGTTAAAATAACCTGGAAAACATGAACGTCCTAAGAATTACGAAATAAAGGTTTACTTTGCCATCTATTGTTTTCTGCACAATTCAAGCTACAAACATGTATTACTTTTCAGTATCATATTAACTAGAGATGGGATTTCGACACCGTTGATACCTCGATACTCTCGATACTTGGTGGTATCGAAGTAGGTATGCCTAATACTTGGAGATAAGCCTTCGATACTTTTAAATTTGTAAGTTTTGCAGTATTGAAAGTTGTTGCATTTAACTTTGTGCTAAATAAGGAATGAAAGGAATCGAGACTTCACATTATTGCCTCGCACATGTCCCCAAAGGGTTGCTGGACTATAGTTCTTGATATAACTTGACTGCGTTTCCTGTGCGTGAGTGAATGCTGCATTCCATAGACTCTTGTGTCTAAATGCAAACATGCAAAACAATGAGGGAAGGAGTAGAGGTACTCTTGTAACATGCAGCGTTAATGGAGTTGATTTAGCTGACGCACTAAATCAAGTTTCTGCAATAGTCTGGCTTGATGACTCACTGTCAGCCATTACATTTACCTACTCCGGTAATCAAAATGTGTGAATCCAGCAGAAACAAATCAGAACTTAAGACATGAGACATGGAAATATTTGTGCTTTCCTTACATCTGTTAGTTTGTCAAACTCGGGTCACGAGCGTAGCTTACAGGTATACTGTAGACTAATTTCCAAGTATGGATAGAAAATCGTTTAAAAGAAAATTTTCAGCACAAAATATAGTGTACAAAAGGGCAAGCAATAAATAATTATTATTATAGCCTTAACTACCAATTGGGATATAACACAATCTGTGGCAATATCGCTGCCAATTGGAGAATGTCAAACAGGAACAATTTCGGAATTAGCATACAATACAAAATTAGTTACATGTGTTAACATAATTCAGTGATGAAGTTGTTGTATTGTTATTTGCCCCCAAAAATGTTTAAACATATTTTAACTTTGTAATTTTTGACTGTTTCTTTAAATATTATATATTTATGTTTGCCTTGGCTGCGTCGGTATTTATATTTTTTTTAGAGACATGAATGTCTTAGCAGGGAGGTGTTGCGACTGAAGAATGTAGGCTTATACAGATTTTAATTTTAGTTTTGCTGCTTTTTATTAATTCTTGACACGATTTAAATAACACTTCACTGATATAGAGAGCTGTGAGGATTGTTTTATTAATTACTTGCACTTTTTAACACTTAAACTATTTTTGTCTCACACGAATACGTATTAAATTTTTCGAGAACGTGTCTCGCGTCAGGAACACTGTCTACAAGCAACTGACTTGAATTCCACCGCCTAAATTTGTAAATTTCTGTATTTCAAGTCTCTAATTGGCTATTCCTAATCCAGTAGAATACATTTATTTAACTTAAGCTTTTTTCTGGTTGTTGATTGGCTATTTTATAAACTGTCACAAGAATTACATTATTGTTGCTCCAAGAATGACTAGTAGCATTATTACACTTTCTTACTCATTATTGCTTCAAGGTTACCTCATTGTTAGCAACTTTTAACCTATTATTCTCACAGCTCCTACATTATTAAATTACGTAATGCATTCACATAATATTATTGAACATGCACATATAATATAAACATTTACTATGACTGTAATATACACTTTTTATATATTGTTACATATACATATTGCTTTAAGGCGAGCTGTTATTGAATTTACATATTATATAATTAGACTAAAATCATTTAAGTGTTAAAAATACTGCCTCAGTGAACAAGCTATCGCCTTTAAAGTTTTTTATACAGTGTGTATTGAATATCGTCCCATCACTAATATTAATAATTAGATAAGTGAAATGTGATAAGATTATACAAATTCAAT
Source organism: Deroplatys truncata (assembly GCA_030765065.1). Lineage (NCBI taxonomy): Eukaryota > Metazoa > Arthropoda > Insecta > Mantodea > Mantidae > Deroplatys > Deroplatys truncata. The sequence goes on from CM060990.1 coordinate 681,626,993, forward strand.
CCGTTTAGCTTCACTGCAGCTAGGTATTCCGTCTCTTGGTGCCTGTAAGAAATCAGTTAAGTGTCATTAATCACTGTTCGGACAGCAGCCTTGAAAATGCCTTTGGTGCACTAAACGACAAAGTAAAATAACTAAAAACCTAAACTTTATTGGATTCTGTGAGAAAGCAGCAAGCACCCGGAGTAAAAGAAACAATAAGTTGAAAGACTTGTGGATTTGAGAAGACAAAGGATAGTGTGGGTTGAGAAAAGGCGCAAAGCAATCTTAGAGATGATGCAGTACCATGACCACTTCCCCCTACCCCTTTCGTTTCTCCGTTCTTTCCTTCAAACATTTCATAAACTTGGTTGCTTCGAAGGAGAAAACACATTCCGACCCATTCCTTTCCAACCTTTAATATCAATAGAATCCTCCTGTAAAGGAGTTGGGTTAGTTGGTTGGGAGAGAGGGGATACCAAAAACTTTGTTTCGAAGAAACACGCTGAATCAGGCAGGGCTAGACCGGGCCCACCCTCCTTTTGAACTGACGAAAAGTTGAACATGATATGTGCTAAATCAAGTCTCTGCGGCGCTTCTCCATCCCCCAACTTCCGACTCCATTTGACCCCTGGTACGACCACCTCGATTCAAACTGGAGCACTTGAAATTTACTTGCATCTCGATATGCATAATTAATATTACTTCATTAATGTGGGTTCTAACTGACGTTTCAGCTGCTGGTGAAGTAAGGTAGTGGACTCCAGCTTGCATAGGCCACCGATACCATCCTTCAAGCTATATTGAGAAATTCATCCCTGGAGACCTTTGGGTTGGTTGCAGAGTTTAACATTTGGCCTCCTTTAGGAAGGAATGTGACCAGTTGTCTTTGCAGACATAATTTGTCTATTTAGAGTCGGTAAACCTAATTTTTACAACTCAGATCTGCACTTTTTACTTCAAAGATAAGCGTCATTTAAAGTTCACTGATTATAACACAAATTTATACAGTCTCTGCCATGAAACAGAATAGTAACAACTTATTTTAATAACACTATGAAACTGCTCTGCTGCATTTACTTAACTATTTACGAGGGGCGACCAATAAGTAAGTTTCCTTATTTTATAAAAAGCATTACACACAGTTGATCATGTTGAATTAGTTTTATTTATATTGTACAATCTTTCTGTTACTTTTCTACATAGTCAACATGTTTTTCCAAGCATTTTTGGGGACGTGACACAAGTTCTTCCAAGCCAGTGTTGTACCAGGTCGGGTCCTGTGCTCGCAACCAGCTGTTCACTGATTTGACTTCATCATCGGTGTTAAAAGTGCTTACCTTTGAGTTGGAGGAACATGTGAAAATCACTTGGGGCAAGCTCCGGTGAATACGGAGGATACGAGAAAACTTCCAAGTTGAATCTTGACCCAGGCGTAGCTCAGAAGATTCAACTGGGAAGTTTTCCCGCATCCTCCATATTCACCAGATCTTTTCCCACGTGATTTTCACATGTTCCCCTGACTCAACTGTCATCATGGAGGTAAACACTTTAACATCGTGACGAAGATCAATCAGAAGTGAACAGCTGGTTACGAGCACAGGACCCAACTTCTGGTTCACTTCTGATTCATCTTCAAGGTTCAACTGGCGTTACTCTTTTATACAAAGAGTATATAAACGGGCCCAAAATACCGATCCAATCATTCAGCATCCTGAAGATGGGAGAGATGTACGCTCCCAAAACGTCGATGTCTCCACATCACTTCACCTGGCTTGAAGCCCGAGAACGTCTAGAGCATAGATCAATCCACTGTCAGATTTGTAATATAAAGTATCTGGAAAACATTTTGAATATTTTCCAATTGCTTATTATAATATTTATACATAAGTGTATACATATATAGATATAGATGTACACATGTAGAACTACTTCATCGTCCTTGCCCATGACCTTGATTATAGAGCTGTACGTGAATAAATGCAGCATTCCATTGGCCCTTGTATCTAAGCGAAAACGATCAAAACGGTTGGGAAAAAGAAGCGGTAATGATGATAATTGTAGGATTATCTGAATTATGAATGAAGTTAGTTAATTTGGTTTACACCTAGGGGCAGAAGGAGTAGCATATTCCACTACAACGCGATAGGCTTTTTCTTCCGTAAGACTTCCACATTTACCTAACCAAGTCTAGATTCCATCCTGCCCTTATCGCGTCTATGACCAGCTTGAAACAAAGCCCAAAAATAAACTCAATGCCCATTGCTATAGTCTGTGTGAAACGAAAGGGGAGTCAGAAATAACTTCTTTGAAAACAAGTGGAAATGTTTAGCGACTTGGCCTTGTAGAGGGAGGCGTGGGTGAGAAATGAGTTTTTCTTTTTTTAAAATTATTATGTATATAATTAATTGAAATTAATTATATTTTTAGAGACCTTAGCCTGGTCTTGGCAAGAGCGGGAGAACCTTGTTCAAATTACGGCTGTGGCATTGAAGTTTTCAGTTGGCTTTATAATAAAAAAAACTTTCCAAGACCAGGCTAAGGTCTCTAAAAAATATAATTCATTTTAATTAATTCTATACATAATAATTAAAAAAAGAAAAACCTTAAGAAACCCATAAGCATCCAGTATCAAAGTACTTGTGATGGCAGGTCGCCATTGAGATTATCATCTCTAGTGAGATGCGTTAGTAGTCTATCTGGAAAACAACTTGACTCAACTGGGGAATTCAATGTCCCACCGGCAATTTGTCACAGTAGCTCAATGGTTAGAGCAACTGCACGGAGAGCGGGAGAACCGTGTTCAAATCCCGGCTGTGACATTAAACTTTTCAGTTGACTCTATAATTAAAAAGAGAGAGAGAGAGAGATGCTGAAATGCAAAAGAGTTGTAATATGCACGTCAAATATTTCCTCTAAGGCACACATGGAAACATAGTCCAGAATTATTGAAAACTATTTCTGCATAAGGATCTTTCTATGATGTTTTTATACTCTCTTGGCTAGTATGGAAATACAGCCCTTGAGAATCTTGAATATAATGATGATAATTAACAATACTGATTTTTAATTGTATTTAACGTCTGCCCTTACTATATACGGCACCACAGGGGCGGTGACACTGGCGATGCACGAAATGCAATTATAATTGGGAAAGGAAATTTGGGAGGGAAACGATCCAGATCTAAGGTATCTCACGTTCACGATTCCGTGCCTTAACGAGCTCGGCAACACGTGTCGGTATTATACTAATATAGTCCTTGGAGTCAGAAAGCGTCGTTAAATAAATTGATTATTATTGATAACCTTATTAATATGATTATTGTTAACTAAACGACACTCACTATAGGCAGTTCATTGATAACGTTATGCTGCGCCTAACTTTTGGGATGATGTAAGCAATTTGTCAGCCAAGTGGCTATAATTAAGCAAGAAGGAAGGTAGAAGGTGAAGCTCAGAAATTGCGGAGCTACATATTACGCTACCAACTTAAATAACCTTACCACATTTTCTGTTCTCAAATATACCACATCGCATCGTTTCTCCTGTCGCCTTGCTTAGCAAGTGTCGCCCTCCAAGTCTTTACACTCACTATCTCTAGGATCCAAGTTGGTAAATACAGAGGCACTTTTGGAAGATACGAGTTCTTAATTGTAACATGTCTATTTGAATTTAATCACAGAATTATTATCTTATGAATAAACAAAATTGCCTATATCTTATCCAGTGGCACTAGGCCATGAATGCTCGTAGAGGGTGAACTATATGTAGGGCCATTTTCACTAGTTTATGAAATACTAATATGACTCTTAACATTTGAAAAAGGAACGGAGCTGTAAACTTCACCGTAGCATAAATCGTAGGTTACGCAAGCAACTGCTCTCATGCACTCCGTGAAATCCAAAGAAGTGGAGTAATTAGTATCTTCTGGTATGAGACTGCACCTTGGTTTAGGTATAGTTATCCTCCATTTTAAAATATAATAACAAAAGGCCTTTGACTAGAATCGTTTAGTTTATTTTGATCGGAGCATGTATAAGAAACGTCCCATAAAGTGAATACATTGCACAATGTCTACCATAAGAGCCTCTCTTATTGCACAGCAATTAACGAGCAGCTGGGAAGTGTATTTCATTGCCAAGGGCTCAACTTAAAACAGCTAACGCACGATTAACAAAGATCACTTAACGCTTAAACGCCTGCCGTCGCGAATTCACGTCATGCAAATCTAGTTCCCGTATTGAAATGCATGCACCTTGGAATCCTACTGACACCAGGAGCAATTTAAATCCAGAATCGTAGGTCTCTGTGGGTAAGAAAAGGAGAGAACAAGGAAAGTGTGGGAAGGACTGTCTGCAAATGCAAACGCAGCGCTAAAAATGAAATGGCACTGTACGTGATCGAGCCCTGTAGCCTACAGTGCTCCCAAATATACGGTTCGTCTTTCAAATTCTGTAGGTAAATGAACTAGCTTAAATACTAAGAGACCAAATAGTTAGCTATTTCAGACAATTATACGTAATAAATCTAATTCCACAAATAAGGTGTGAGGTTTCTTATTTCTGAGATATATGGCCTAACTTCCAGATACTGAAAATGAAATCCAGATTTTACTATTTTCCTTCAAATGGAATTTAATTCAGACATAGGAGTTAAGAAAAATACGTAAATTAGTGTAAACATCCCTTAATGGAAATAAGTACCTGCAGTCAAGTATGTTGTCCTCCGTGGTGTAGTGGTTACTATGCTAGCCTCTAGTTTCCGAGGTTCTTAGCATGGCTTCCTTCGGAAGGGAAGTAAAGCCGGTGGTCCCGTGTCGTAAATTTACGGCACGTAAAAGAACCTTAAGTCTGATAAAGAGGCCTCTGAGCAAAGTTACCGGTCTTTCACGCCCAATATAGAATGGGACGCTAAGGACCACAGCAGTCGACTATAAGGAAACGTGAATATTCCACCTGTCTACCGTAGCTGCCCGGCGAAGGGCGATGGATGTTTTCGGGAGTAAAAATCCTTAGCATGGCTTCCTTCGGAAGGGAAGTAAAGCCGGTGGTCCCGTGTCGTAGATTTACGGCACTTAAAAGAACCTCAAGCTTGATAAAGAGTCCTGCGAAATTTCCGGTCTTTCACGTCCAATATTAGAATGGGAAGCTAAGGGCCACAGCAGTTAAAGAGCGTCCATAAATAAAACTCAAATTTTAATTTATTTTATACGTTCGTTTGCCATCTTGTTCAGTTAAAAAACGCTAAACTAACATAAAAGTAAAGAAATGTGACTTATACCCTCGAAAAAAAGGAATGTTCAATGCCATTCACGGAAAGAGGACCATGATTTGTGTTCATACCAGGTTTAGTAGGTATTTTCTTATCGTTGCGGTGTCAGGAGCCATTCACAATGAAAATGAAGCGCTAACATAAACTTAAGCATAATTTTAAAGCGATATGCTCTCATTTACAGCGATAAATGGAAACATGAACAGCAGCCAGTCGCAAATGAGCGTGAAACAGCTGAGCTAATGTGGCGGTCTGCAAAGCGACTACCCACAGTACACACGACAAAAGAGGTTATGTACACGTATCAAAATGAACAAGAGGTAGCTAACCGGTTAAAGAATTTAAACTCACAAAAAATCAAAATGTATCATCACAATTTGTTTTCCTGCGATTTTTATAGACGTCCCAGTGATTCCTGGACCGTGATCTTACACATAAAGGCAGTTAGCAAGTCAACACATAGCGACGGGAAATCTCATGTGGTATGGCAGAATAATTACGTGATGAGAATCGATCTCTGATTGGCTAATTCCTTATGCTTATCGTAGACATAAATCTGAAAGCTTGGACCGTGCAAGCTTCTGTCTACGTGTAATTCAATATTTATTTTATGTTTACGTAATTCATAGCGAACGGTTCCACTACAATACCCATCATCTAGGTTTTAAGTTTACGTTTGCTTACACTTAATTTTCAGTGTGATGGGGCCATAAACGGCAACCCTTTTTCTTCCTCTACCATCTTTGTGTCGATGGTAAAGGCTAAGTAATCAAGGTAACAAAACAGGTGTGTTGCAGCGGTTGTGTTTCTTCGACTCTACAGATACCTACGTCATGTTCACCTTCCTTATTACCTCAAGAGTATTAACTAGAAATGCAACCAAATAAGAAGTGGTTGCTTGAATCGAGCAAGCACCGGTATGCGAGATATCGCGAAGAAGGGCTTCCATGCGGTGGGCTGCTTATGGTTGCATGGATATCGAAAGCTCGGTATAAATCCGATAGAAAATGTAGGACCTCGGGGCAAAAGATACTGAAGGGATCCGTAAACGGAGTGAGACCTTGAGTGGCGAGTATATGATGTTTGAAATGATGTCGCTGTTCTCAACGTACTGAATCGATGCTCTGGAGACTAAACCTTATAGTTCAAAATGAAGATAGAATATAAAAGTAAGCGCGTTATTTATTTCCTGAAAACATACATGCTCTATTATTTTAATTTGTAAGTAAATGTATGTACGAAAAATGTTAATATGTTGTATTTGAATATCATTTAACCGAGCGGGATGGCTCAGGCGGTAATGTCTGTGGCCTGCATTTGGGAGGACCGGGTTTAAAGACCGTCCTGGCCGACAAATCTGACCGAAAGTTTTATCGCGGTTATCTTCGGTCACTTGGCGAATGATGGGCTGGATAATATGTTCCGAGAACTTTCCGATACTTGCTTTCATCACTACATTTCCTTTCCTTCTTCACTGCCATACCAGGCATTGGGCTGGTTACTCATCCTGGATATGTTATGATCCAGGGCTTGCTTGCCTCCCGACAAGATGCTGATCCAAGACATTAGGATGTCACCCATCCTGGATGTGCTATGATCCAGAGTTTCCTTGCTTCTCGACAAGATGCTGATCCAAGACATTAGGATGTCACCCATCCTGGATGTGCTATGATCCAGGACTTGCTTGCTTCTCGACAAGATGCCGATCCAAGACATTAGGATGTCACCCATCCTGGATGTGCTATGATCCAGGGTTTGCTTGCTTTTCGACAAGATGCTGATCCAAGACATTAGGATGTCACCCATCCTGGATGGCCTATGATCCAGAGTTTCCTTGCTTCTCGACTAGATGCTGATCCAAGACATTAGGATGTCACCCATCCTGGATATGCTATGATCCAGAGTTTCCTTGCTTCTCGACAAGATGCTGATCCAAGACATTAGGATGTCACCCATCCTGGATGTGCTATGATCCAGGGTTTGCTTGCTTCTCGACAAGATGCTGATCCAAGACATTAGGATGTCACCCATCCTGGATGTGCTATGATCCAGGGTTTGCTTGCTTCTCGACAAGATGCTGATCCAAGACATTAGGATGTCACCCATCATGAAAATGCTATGATCAAGAGTTTCCTTGCTTCTCGACAAGATGCTGATCCAAGACATTAGGATGTCACCCATCCTGGATGTGCTATGATCCAGGGTTTGCTTGCTTCTCGACAAGATGCTGATCCAAGACATTAGGATGTCACCCATCCTGGATGTGCTATGATCCAGGGTTTCCTTGCTTCTCGACAAGATGCTGATCCAAGACATTAGGATGTCACCCATCCTGGATGTGCTATGATCCAGAGTTTGCTTGCTCCTAGACAGGCTACTGAGCCAAGGCATTGGGCTAATAGCCCATCCTGGATATGCTATGATCCAGAGTTTCCTTGCTTCTCGACAAGATTCTGATCCAAGACATTAGGATGTCACCTATCCTGGATATGCCATGATCCAGAGTTTCCTTGCTTCTCGACAAGATGCTGATCCAAGACATTAGGATGTCACCCATCCTGGATATGCTATGATCCAGGGTTTGCTTGGTTCTCGACAAGATGCTGATCCAAGACATTGGGCTGATCACTCATCCTGGATATGCTATGATCCAGCGTTTGCTTGCTTCTCGACAAGATGCTGATCCAAGAAATTAGGATGTCGCCCATCCTGGATATGCTATGATACAGGGCTTGCTTTCTTCTCGACAAGATACTGATCCAAGACATTAGGATGTCACCGATCCTGGATATGCTATGATCCAGCGTTTGCTTGCTTCTCGACAAGATGCTGATCCAAGACATTAGGACGTCACCCATCATGGATATGCTATGATCCAGCGTTTCCTTGATTTTCGATAGGCTACTGACCCAAGACATTGGGCTGATCACTCATGCTGGATATGCTATGATCCAGAGTTTGCTTGCTCCTCAAAAGGCTACTGACCAAGACATTGGGCTGATCATTCATCCTGATATACTATGATCCAGCATTTGCTTGCTTTTCGACAGGCTACTGACCCAAGACATTGGGCTGATCGCTCATCCTGGTTATGCTATGATTCAGAGGTTGCTTGCTTCTCGACAGACTACTGACTCAAGACAGTGGGTTGATCACTCATCCTGGATATGCTATGATCCAGAGTTTGCTTGCTTCTCGACAGACTACTGACTCAAGACAGTGGGTTGATCACTCATCCTGGATATGCTATGATCTAGAGTTTGATTGCTCCTAGACAGGCTACTGACCCAAGGCATTGGGCTAATAGCCCATCCTGGTAATGCTATGATTCAGAGGTTGCTTGCTCCTTGACAGGCTACTGACCAAGATATTGGGCCGATTACCCATCCCGGATATGCTATGGTCCAGAGTTTACTTTCTCTTGGACAGGCTGCTGACTCAAGCCATTGGGCCGAATGCCCATCCCGGATAGGCTATGATCCAGAGTTTGCTTGTTCCTCGACAGGCTACTGGCCCAAGACATGTGGCTGATCACCCACCCTGGTTACGTTATGATCCAGAGTTTACTTGGTCTTCGACAGGCTAATTACCCAAGGCATTGGGGTGATCACCCATTCTGAATAAGCTATAATATAGAGTTTGCTTGCTCCTCGACAAGTTACTGACTCAAGACATTGGGCTGATCACCCATCCTGGTTATGCTATGATCCAGAGTTTTCTTGCTCCTCGACAGGCTAATGGCCTAAGACATTGGACTAATCACCCATGCTGGATATGCTATGATCCAGAGTTTGCTTGCTCCTAGACAGGCTACTGACTCAACGCATTGGGCTGATCACCGATCCTGGATATGCTATGATTCAGGGGTCGCTTGCTCCTCGACAGGCTACTGACCTAAGATATTGGGCAGATTACCCATCCAGATATTCTATGGTCCAGAGATTACTTGCTCTTCAACAGGCTACTGACCAAGACATTGGGCTGATCACTCATCCTGATATTCTATGATCCAGCGTTTGCTTGCTTTTCGACAGGCTACTGACGCAAGACAATGGGCTGATCACTCATCCTGGTTATGCTATGATACAGAGTTTGCTTGCTCCTCAACAGGATACTGACAAAGACATTGAGCTGATCACTCATCCTGATATGCTATGATCCAGCGTTTGCTTGCTTTTCGATAGGCTACTGACCCAAGACATTGGTCTGATCACTCATCCTGGTTATGCTATGATTCAGAGGTTGTTGCTACTAAAAAGGCTACTGACCCAAGATATTGGGCCGATTACCCATCCTGGATATGCTACGATACAGAGGTTGCTTGCTCCTCGTCAGGCTACTGACCCAAGATATTGGGCTGATCACCCATCCTGGATATACTATGATCCATAGTATACTTGGTCTTCGACAGGCTACTATCCCAAGGCTATGGGTGATCACTCATGCTGGATATGCTATGATCCAGAGTTTGCTTGCTCCTCTACAGACTACTGGTCCAAGATATTGGGATGATCATTCATCCTGGATATGCTATGATCCAGAGTTTGCTTGCTCTTCAACAGGCTACAGAATAAAACATTGGACTGATCACTCATCCTGATATGATATGATCCAGCGTTTGCTTGCTCCTCAACAGGGTACTGACCGAAGGCATTGGACTAATCACCCATCTTGAATATGCTACGATACAGAGTTTGCTTGCTCCTCGACAGGTTACTGACTCAAGACAGTGGGTTGATCACTCATCCTGGATATGCTATGATCCAGAGTTTGCTTGCTCCTCGAAAAGGCTACTGACCCAAGGCATTGGGCTGATGGCCCATCCTGGATATGCTATGATTCAGATGTTGCTTGCTCCTCGACAGGCTACTGACCCAAGATATTGGGCCAATTACCCATTCTGGTTATGCTATGATTCAGAGGTTGCTTGCTGCTCGACAGGTTACGGACTCAAGGCATTGGGCTGATCACTCATCCTGGTTATGCTATGATTCAGAGATTGCTTGCTCCTTGACAGGCTACTCACCAAGATATTGGGCCGATTTCCCATCCCGGATATGCTATGGTCCAGAGTTTACCTGCTCTTGGACAGGCCACTGACTCAAGGCATTGGGCCGGATGCCCATCCCGAATAGGCTGTGATCCAGCCTCGACGAGCTACTGGCCCAAGACATGTGGCTGATCACCCACCCCGGTTATGTTATGATCCAGAGTTTGCTTGCTCTTCGACAAGCTAATGACCCAAGCCATTGGTCTGATCATCCATCCTGGATGTGCTATGATCCAGAGTTTACTTTCTCTTCGACAGGCTACTTACCCAAGGCATTGGGGTGATCACTCATCCTGGACATGCTATTATTCAGAGTTTGCTTGCTCCTGACAGGGTACTGACCTAAGGCATTGGGCTGATCACCTATCCTGGATATGCTATAATACAGAGTTTGCTTGCTCCTCGACAAGTTACTGACTCAAGACATTGGGCTGATCACCCATCCTGGATATGCTGTGATCCAGAGCTTTCTTGCTTCTCAACAGACTACTGACTCAAGACTTTGGGTTGATCACTCATCCTGGATATGCTATGATCCGGGGTTTACTTGCTCCTCGACAGGCTAATGACCTAAGACATTGGACTGATTACCCATCCTGGATATGCTATGATCCAGAGTTTGCTTGCTGCTCGACAGGCTACTGACTCAACGCATTGGGCTGATCACCCATCCTGGATATGCTATGGTTCAGGGGTCGCTTGCTACTCGACAGGCTACTGACCCAAGATAGTGGGCCGATTACCCATTCGGGATATGCTATGGTCCAGAGATTACTTGCTCTTCAATAGGCTACTGACCAAGAAATTGGGCTGATCACTCATCCTGATATTCTATGATCCAGTGTTTGCTTGCTTTTCGACAGGCTACTGATCCAAGACATTGGGCTGGTCACTCATCCTGAATATGCTATAATAGAGAGTTTGCTTGCTCGTCAACAGGCTACTGACCAAGACATTGGGCTGATCACCCATCCTGGATATGCTATGATACATTTTGCTTGCTCCTCAACAGGCTACTGACCAAGACATTGAGCTGATCACTCATCCTGATATGCTATGATCCAGCGTTTGCTTGCTTTTCGATAGGCTACTCACCCAAGACATTGGGCTGATCACTCATCCTTGTTATGCTATGATTCAGAGGTTGCTTGCTCCTCGACAGGCTACTGACCCAAGATATTGGGCCGATTACCCATCCTGGTTATGCTATGATTCTGAGTTTGCTTGCTCTTCGACAAGCTACTGACCCAAGCCATTGGGCTGATCACCCATCCTGTATATACTTTGATCCATAGTATACTTGGTCTTCGACAGGCTACTGCCCCAAGGCTTTGGGTGATCACTCGTGCTGGATATGTTATGATCCAGAATTTGCTTGCTCCTCTATAGACTACTGGCACAAGGTATTTGGATGATCACCCATCCTGGATATGCTATGATCCAGCGTTTGCTTGCTTTTTGACAGGCTACTGACCCAAGACATTGAGCTGATCACACATCCTGATATGCTATGATCCAGCGTTTGCTTGCTCCTCAACAGGGTACTGACCCAAGGCATTGGGCTAATTGGATATGCTACGATACAGAGTTTGCTTGCTTCTCGACAGGTTACTGACTCAAGACATTGGGCTGATCACCCATCCTGGATATGCTATGATTCGGAGGTTGCTTGCTCCTCGACAGGTTACTGACCCAAGATATTGGACCGATTACCCATCCCGGATATGCTATGGTCCAGAGTTTACTTGCTCTTCGACAGGCTATTGATCCAAGGCATTGGGTCGATTATCCATCCCGTATAGGCTATAATCCAGAGTTTGCTTGCTCTTTGACAAACTAATGCCACAAGCCTTTGGGCTGATCACCCATCCTGGATATGCAATGATCCAGATTTTGCTTGCTCATCAACAGGCTACTGACCCAAGACATACGACTGATCACCCATTCTGGATATGCTATGATCCAGAGTTTGCTTTCTCCTCGACTAGCTACTGACCCAAGGCATTGGCTTGTAAATCCTACAAAGATGAGGGTAATCAATTAAAGAAGTATATCATTTTGTAAACGTTATTTTCTGAAATGCATCAGGGTTTTGAAAACAATAATTAGTATATTTAATATAAACAGAGGTTAAACTCATTATCTAAGATAGCCAGGGACAGCACGATACCAAAGGAGGAGGTTTCCATCATGCGATGGTGGCAAATAAACTGGCAGGGGCTGTGATAATGTAAGGTAACATACAAACGGTTACGAACCCCATACCACTTAAACAGCTGACTTTACTTCCCTTTCTTGATATTTGCTCCAAATAATTTGCCTTTTCGATACTAACCAACATTATCAAAATAAAAAATTCCTACAATTACTATGGGTTGCTTTCTAAGGCCGGCATTGTAAGATACGTACTCTGCCTCCAAATCGCTACAAGTCTTTTTATTTTTATTTATTTATTTTGCGTAAATGCAACCTATAAACACAAAAACGTCGGATACAAATTTCTGTGAACCAATGCTGTCAAATCATTTTGGGTTTACGTTCTCCGGAAATACTTTCGTGCTCCAATTCAAGCACAGAGCTTAAGTCGATCAAACATATGTCTCGAATTTTCTGGTTCGTGATAAGCCATATCAGTACAGCAAAGAGAGAGATTTCATTGAGTTCCTTTAGAAACCCTATCTATTAAAACACACCTACGCATAAGTAATATGTTCACCATTTTAAGCATTTAAAGAGATAATCAGTTCTTCAATGCAACCAAGGTATGTTATTGTGAATAATTATACTAATTTTAGCGTTAAGAGTTTATTGTTCTAATCCGAACACACATTGACATAACAATCACTCTCTGCGACGCTAACAGTTGAAATGCTGCCTCTTCACTTTCTGTATTTGGTGATTTCCCCCTCCTTCGTGCTCCAGTAACTACAGACATATTATAACTCTTGAAACGTATTTTCTAGGCGAAGACAGCTGTTTGTAGTCAGAAGTGAGAGATTCATTAATCCTCAGGATCTATAATCGTTCCCACCCACGCTACTTCAGGACAGAAGCCCTTATCTCATCTTCATAGACACTAACTCAGGGAGCAAACAGGAGCCAGCATCCGGGCATTGATTTGTCGCGGGAGAGCGAGCGTTAAGATGATAGCTGACACAGAATACGCCAGTAGACATGGACAAACATCTAACTTGAGCCACAACACATTGCCTGCTCCTCCCCCTTGCACATATCCCAGCGATGTCGTCAGAAATAAAATATCAGACAACGTCTACACCTACTGCATAATGGGAAACGACGGTGAAAGTGTGTAATCACCAAGAATATGCTTGGAAAATATTAACAAGCGAAGTGCCTAACCGGAAATGCTCAATTTGACTCTAAATCTGCGTACAGGTAGAGTTTTGGTCGATAAAAATATGGTAAAACCTTGATGCAGTAATTTGTATCACAAATTATTTAAATGTAAAGAGTGATTATAGTATGAATATGCATTTTTGTATAACATTGATTTGAGATGTTTGTTGACTGTAATTATTGTTGAGAAGTAAGTTTATACGACCTTACTGAAACTGTCAATAATAGCGTGCAATAATGCAGCGAGGGGGTGAGCTGTTTATCATTATTGGAAACGAGGAAGTTACATAATGTTGGCGCGTTTTTCCTTTAGAATCTTATGGAACATTTCCCTAGAGCATATGTATTCATAATGTTCATTGGATATAAAAATAGACGCTAATGTTGGCGCGTTTTATTAGCCAATTGCAGCTCAGTTATAATCTTTAGGCATATCGGGGTGTATGAGTATAAAAGAGCTAGGTTAGAGGTAGATCGCTCCCAGTTCATCAAAATTCTTTGTACACTAAACGTCGTCTTCCCGTCAGTTCGTCGAAAATATTTGTATGATACACGTCGCCTTCAGTCCAGCAGAAATATTACACGTCGGCTATCGATTCAATAGTTACGCGTAGCAGAATTATGAAAAATCTAAAGTGTTGTAAAGTTAATTATACAAAAAGTTGAAGTACGCGAATTAAGAATTATCAGTAATGAAGTTATTATAACAGTTTCAGTTTGGCGAGTGTCAAGATCAATGTGTAAATGTGATAGTAAATGTGTTCGACAATAAAAGTGTAAAACAAATTCTTTCATCAGTGTTATCTTTGGATAAGAGACTCCCTTCCGTTTACACAACCTGTATAAAGAGAAGTGCTTGACCAAAAGATCATAGCTAGCCGGAGGACAGTGAACAAAAATTAAATAAAATAACAGTAGCATTCTTTCAAACGAACACTAATACTACCGCAAATTGCTAACACCAGATGGAGCTACAAACCTAACAAAGAATCACGTCACAAAATGGCTTCACCATGTTGAGTAAACACATACACAAATAACATTATAAATTTACCATTGCAAATTGGCTCCCAAATGTGGGGCTAACAAATACAAACATATACAAATAATGTTACCACAACCTGCCGCGAGATACCGTGATTCGAAATTTGAATTTACATATGCCGCTCAGGCACTCACCTCGACTCTGCTGTAGGCTATATCTGACGTTTGCACTATCATACCAACACTGTAGAAGTTTTTGTAACCCTTACGTTAGAACATCTTTATCACCGATCTTATCGGCAATAATGTGGATTTGAAACAAAGTGGTCCGGACATAGTATCCTGGAACAGTAAAAACACTTCACGACCACTGCATTTTCTCATTCATCTTCACCACACACACACACACACACACACACACACACACACACACACACACTTATTACAGAGCATTGTTTTGAGGAATTTCGAAAAGTCCGCCCCCGTTTTTCAGTAAGGAAACATATATTTTGGAATTCGATATAAAACAGAGGACGGGGATAGCATGGCTTAGGTTGGGAGGGTGGAAAGCTCGCAAGATTGCTGATGATGATGGCAGGAGGATTTGCCCATTATGCGGGGAACAAGAAGACTGGACGCATATTTTGGCAGCCTGCGTGCAGACGGAGGATATTAGGAAAAAATTATTACCGGAAGCATTTTTGGCTTCCAACAGACGAAGGGCAGCATGCTGGGAATTGATTCTAAACAGTCAAAACTGGCCAAGCTTGGGCACATACTTAATGAAAGTACGTGTACTAAGAGATAAGGTGTTTATGTAAATTTTCTTTAAATATATGTGGTGCTTGAGCACTTGTGTATGTGTGTGTGTGTGTTTGCGTGTGTGATACAGAGTATTTTTCAATTTTATATGTATGTATATATAATGTGGTGATTATAAACATAGTTGTTTCTGGTCGATTCTGCAAGTCACGTATACAGACCAGGTATTTTTCTAGAGAGCATGTACGGTCTTATGACCCAGGCGTCTGTGTTATGCAATTAATGTAATAATAAGCACATAATAAATACCACTACTACTACTACAGTAATATATTCACACTTTTACCATGCATATAGTAGCATATCCATCAAGATTGGTGCACCGAACTGATGGTATACAAGAGAATTAAATTCCATTATAAAACCCCTACTAAGTAGTTTTTGCGTTGCTTCTTGGCTCATATTTTACTCCTGAATAGTTCTTCCAATCTTCGGTTTATAATATTATACTGTATAAGAATATAATCTAGAGGTTGCACGAATCTTAGTGTTTTTGAGGAATGATTTCAGTTACAATTATCTTGTTGTGTAACATCCTTGTTATTTCCTCTCATTAAGGATGGCATTATTAGTCTGTCCACTTCAAGAATACAAAATGAGCTATGTGTCGTTTATAACATAGACGATCCGCGCCTATTCTGCATGCTATATGTGTTGGCGCAACACTGGAATAGATGCAAGTTCCGATACACATATCTCACGACAAGCGATGAAGCTAGCCGAATGACTTTTATTGACCAAAACTCTATCTATATACCGACTTAGAATAAATTGGGCCTGTCCATTTGGGTACTTAACTTGTAAATTAAAATTGATAATTCTGAAAAACTATGTTAAATCTACTTAAGCAAAAATATAACATTATCCGAACTTAGTGATGAATCGCCCGCTCTAACCACCTGATCATCAAAAGCCTCGATCTCTACTCTTATATCAGGGACAGAATACCTCTTACTCGTAGTCTGATGCTTCTTTAAAATACATTAAAATTTATGGGACACGAGTATAAGGATTCTTATTATTGACGGCTTGCTCATACTGATTGCACTGTTTATTCAAGCACAAGTTATTTGGCGTTTGAAACCTTGGTGGTCACTCTGCCGTTTACATAATTCAATTGCAGGCATTTTCAGTTGTTTAGAGTACAATATACTGTTAAAGATTATTTGACGTTACAGGCTGAACTTTATTGGTGTCATATATTTGGGAGATGTGTTCCTGACATCAAAAAAGTAAAAAAAGTACGTATGTACAAGGGTCTGAAAATCAACCGCTTCGTTGTTATAGGTCAAACAAGATGTATTCCATGAGTGAACATACGAATATGCACTACCGTATGGCCGTGTACACCGCAATGCAGCACGAGCACGTGAACTTTATGCAGAAAGGTACCCTGACAGGCAGTTGCCGTGTGCAAGAACATTCGCACGAATTCACCAACGCTTGAGAGAGAATGGTACATTTGAGAGGAGTACTAGAGATGTTGGGAGATCAAGAGCGGTACGAGGCATTGAGCTTGAAGAATGAGTTCTTTGTGCTGTGGATGCAGACCCATCACAAAGCACAAGACGTATGGCTGTAAGGGAAAGAGTTAGTCATATGACTATCTGGAGAATTCCGCATGAAAATCTTCTGTACCCGTATCACCTTCAACGTGTACAAGGATTAAATGAGGCGCACTTTGAGCCAAGATGACGTTTCTGTCAACGTATGTTACAGCAGTGCGCTGTGTTCATCAATTTCCTAGCCTGTATCTTATTCACGGATGAGGCTGGTTTTACTCGCGACGGCATCTTCAATTTTCATAACACTCATAACTCGGCATTTGAAAATCCTAATGCAGTACGACAGGAAAACCACAAACAGAGGTTCTCTCTCAACGT
The DNA here is from genome assembly GCA_030765065.1 of Deroplatys truncata. Taxonomy (NCBI): domain Eukaryota; kingdom Metazoa; phylum Arthropoda; class Insecta; order Mantodea; family Mantidae; genus Deroplatys; species Deroplatys truncata. The sequence continues at coordinate 681,644,336 of CM060990.1, forward strand.
TTGGAGTGGAATCATTCCTGATAACCGTATTGGTCCCTATATCTTCTCTCCGCGTCTGAATGGACAAATCTATATCCAGTTTCTCAGAAATGAGTTGCATCGTTTAACTGATAATCTGCCTCTGGACATCATCCAACGAATGTGGTTTTTACACGATGGTGCTCCAGCTCATTTAAGTATGATAGTTCGTAAGTTTTTGAATGATCGATTTCCGCAAAGATGGATCTATCGAGGGGGACCCACTGCATGGCCTGCTCGATCGCCTGATTTTAATCCAATGGATTTCTTCGTCTGGGGACATTTGAAGAACTTGGCTTAGGCGACTTCTGTACCTGATGTTGACATTTTGAGAGGAGGTATCCAAACTGGATTTGACCAAATACGAAACACACCATAAATTTTCAACAGAGTACGCCAGTGCATGGAACGCAGGCTTACCATGCATCGAAGCAAGAAGAAGCCACTTCGAGCAATGTTTGTAACTTTCGATTTTGTGTTGTAACTCCGAAATAAATGATTTTCAGATCCATGTTTATATGAACTTTTTTTACTGCTTTGATGTCAGGAACACGCCCCCCAAAATTATGACACCAATAAAGATACATCCTGGATGAGTATATGGAAAGTTTCAGGTAAGGTTTCAGCATAATCGGGGTATTGCAAATAAAGATGGTGCTGTGCGAGGAAGAACTATTCCCGTAAGGTGATAAGTGCTGTATTGTTTGCTAAATGGTTTTGGGAATTAGCCTCCAACCACGCCCGTGAAGTAGCATGGGGTAGTAATCTGTTCTCTTCAGAATAGTCAGTTCTTTTAAACGGTCAGATATATGAAGTATGCAGTTCCACAGGGATCCATATTTTCTCCTCATTTTTTTTTTGTTTTAACGACCTTCCGGCTTGCACTTAGGATGATTATTTGGAAAAACATCTTTGCAGATGATACAGCGCTAAATGGCGTTTCTTCTGGCATACATTCTTGGTGTTGTATGAAGAAACTTAGCATTAATAATAATAAAACAGTTGAGCAAAACAATTATCATTAGGTCCCTTAAATTTATTTGCTCCAGTTAGGTATTTTGGTATTCATACTGAGACCAGATCGGGTGGAAAACAAATTCTGTTTACGAGTTCATAAAGTAAATAACGGTACGTTTATGCTTAGAATGCCATACGCACTCTACCAAGCTATGCTTGGTTATGGTTTACTTTAATCAAATTAATAATCTCTCCTGTGAAGAACTATGTGTAGTTTCTAAATTACTTGCACTCCAAACGAACTGAGAATGATATATGGTTTCAGAACTAGTACGAGGGGCGTCCAATAAGTAAGTTTGCCTATTTTATAAAAAGCATTACACACAATTGATCATGTTGAATTAGTTTTATTTATATTGTACAATCCTGCTGTTACTTTTATACATAGTCAACACGTTTCTCCAAGCATTTCTGTTGACGTGACACAAGTTTTTCCAAACCAATGTTGTATCAGGTCGGGTCCTGTGCTCGCAACAGCTGTTCACTGATTTGGCTTCCTAATCGGTGTTAAAAGTGCTTACCTTTGAGTTGGAGGAACATGTGAACATCACTTGGGGCAGGCTCCGGTGAATACGGAGGATACGAGAAAACTTCCAAGTTGAATCTTGACCCAAGCGAAGCTCAGAAGATTCAACTGGGAAGCTTTCTCGCATCCTCCATATTCACCAGATCTTTTCCCAGGTGATTTTCACATGTTCCCCTGACTCAACGGTCATCAGGGAGGTAAACACTTTAACACCGTGACGAAGATCAATCAGAAGTGAACAGCTGGTTACGAGTACAGGACCCGACCTGGTACAACACTGGCTTGAGAAAACTTGTGTCACGTCCCCAAAAATGCCTGGAAAAACATGTTGGCTATGTAAAAAAGTAACAGAAGGATTGTAAAATATGAATAAAATTGATTCAACATGATCAATTGTGTGTAATGTTTTTTTATAAAATAGGGAAACTTACTTATTGGACGACCCTCGTACTTTCTACATACCACTTGTTTGTTGAGTTAAAATAGATTGACTATGTGGTACTAACGTACATGATCATTTTATTCACAGCAAAGCATATAGATTTTAAGGAGTAAAGTTACACTAACTGGACCAACACCTTAGTCTGTGTTTCGAATAAATGTCATAATAGCTTGTAACCGAGTATATGATGTTTGTATTTGCCATTCAAAATGTCGGTTTGCCCAACAGTGTCAAATCCGCTTTATAATATTGATTAATTTTCACAAATTATGTTTTAATTGAAACATTTATATGCAGTTGACTTTATTGTATATTATTTTAATTTTGTATCACAAGTGTATGTATTCCAAGCAGCAAAAGGGAAGTATCCTTCCTGCCCCTTTTTATACAACCAGTAAAAAGCTCTTTATGTATTCAGCAAAAACGTGCATTACCCTTCCTCACTGCTCACAATTTCTTTGCATACTTAACTAGTTCCTAGAAACACCTTCAGCAAAATAATCGGAATGAAAACACATCCCTAGTTACGCTTTTCTCTACTAAGCCACTTACTGAAACTAATTCAGCTACTGTGCTGTTTAGAGATGGAACCACATTTAAGCTAAGAAATACGATAAACTGGCTAAAGCATGGATATCAAATATGGTAGTACTTAAACAGGAGATTAGGGCATTTCTAAATCGCTCTTGTGTACGATTGTAAACTTGGGGACCGGAAACGAAAGTTGACTGCGGTAAGGTATATATATAAACTGGTTCATTCCTGCCTGTTGGGTTTAGATACACACGCAATGTTGATGGGATAGGTAACTTGAAAGCGCTGCATTCCACACTATCGTTCCCTAAGATTACAAGCCTCTTCATCAGCCTCTGCATGAGGAACGTATATAACGCGTGGTAAGGTGAATATTGCTGAGGAGTAATTTTTCAGAAAAACCCACATTTACTCTTATTTATAACAAATCTTGTGTTCACTAGTAAGTCATCCAAACCTAGGAAACAATCGTCCAAGCTGTTCAAAATAATTTTGGCAGGAAGTAAAATAAAAGTAAAACGTGGAAGAAATTTTAAAGCTGAAGATTTCTCAAAGTATTCTGAAGTATTACTATTGCCTACCACTCGTGAGACACTCCACGCTTTGAAATGGAAATTTGTGTCTCTTTTTCTGTTTTATTATAACATAAAGGAGTAAGGAAGTTCTATTTGTCCTAATTCCAGGACGTTCAGATCTATTAGGGACATGTTGGTTCATCAGTACCTTATTGCGATGTAATTGTAAGTTGCATTTTATGGGAAAATAGTAAAACAAAGTTAGATTACAACGGTAAGGTTCATGTAATATTGATAGCTACATATTTTGTATTTCTATGGCATTCAGTTTAATATTCTGTTGTGAATTTACCCAAAGGTTTTCCCACAAATGATCTCAAACTTCAAGCGTGCTTTAGATACACATACATATATATATACATATATATACATATATTTTTCTTTACGGTCAAAGCCTTAATCACAGAAAGAATTGAATAATTACATATACCCTTAACTTCACTAGTTTAAAACTAATGCAACATTACCCCCTCCAGCCTGTATGCTCCTGCTGTAATGTCATGAGTGGCAATATGCAGTTATGAAGTGCATTGTGAAAAGCTATTATATTTTGAGCCCAAATATAATTTTGGAAACGAAGAAGTTATTTTCTCTCCTTCGTAGAAAGAATTCCGCAATCAGTTAATTAAATGAAAGTTAATTAAGCGATAAAATAAATGGAAGTAGGTCAACAACCTCGCCTATATAAACCCGAGAAGGCTCTACTCTGCACTCTCAAGTTTTACACCATCATTAAAATGCTTCTCGCTTTAAAAATGCACATCTGCAGACCGAAGAGTTGGTGGTTCAGAACTTTAACTCAAGCACTCGATTTAACCCAGAAGACAGGAACATGGAATCAGGGCTTTAACGATCTGTTTCGTGGAGTTTATGAACGACTTTAAGTGTGGCAAATTAGAGGTCTTACTGCCAAATCACAACATCAACCTTTAGAGAGGATCACAAACCTCTTCTGATTAACGAACCAATAAGGGTATAGGCTTTTAAGGGGACAAGATACTCTGAAATGGTCAAAATCACATTTTTTGTTTTAGGCAATAATAAAATCTCTTATTTCCAGTTTCAGAAAATATATACCTTTTGGGGTTTAAGAGTCTTTTAAGGCATTTAAATACCATTTAAATGCTAGTCTGCATTCCTTTAAAGCGGTCATGCAACGTCCCTTTGTAGAACATTTTTGAATCTTTCAACAACGAACGAGTATATCATGCCCAGCGAGCAGTTCAGCAATTAACAAAAGAGGTCAGGACCAAGAGAAGGGGATCCAAAAAGTTGAAGCAATCCAAGAATGAAGGTACAGATGATTATAACCCTGGAATGTACTGAAGTGTGTCAGAATTTTAATGTTCAAACTTTAAATTCAGTTTTCTCAAAACGACATTTTTGGATACTTAAGTACCTTTTTCTCAGAAAGTATAAGAGGTAGAGAGCTGAAATTTTCAGTACATGTAAACAACACATAGTTAAGCTTTCTGAACCACAATCATAATTTTATAGCGTATGTTAGTGATATTAAGAAAGCAACTACATTGCAAATTTTCCACACTTTTACTTTTTTGACTTTGCAAATAATTTTTTTCAACTTCTAGTGAACTGATATACATAACTAATTAATTGAGGTTCAGAAGTTGGCTGATTATACTAAGAACAAGCATGCAAATGTGTGATCTGTATTGCAAGTAGGATCGGAGAAAAAGGTACATGAATTTACATGTTTTAAGAGTAAATTTTATTATTTTTCTACTGAAAAAAATAATTTTTACGGACTCAACTACATAAGCTAGCAATAAAAATAACAACTTGAAATAATTGTCATGAGTTTTAGAATAATTCATAAAAATTTCAGGAAAAATCATTGAGAACTTTTAAGAGCAGTGACAATTTAACATGCTTAAGGTGTAATTTCCATGTGTTCAGACTACCTTGTCCCCTTAAGGCATCCGGATTGAAAGTTACAACTAAAATGTGCCGAATAAATTTTTCTAATACTGCCTGTCTTACCCGGCGTTGCATGGAGAAGTTCTGAAGTAAGTATAGGTGTAGTTTTTGAAGGTCATGAGAAACCTAAAATGTGCAGTCGTTAACCATAGAGCGTAAATTCCAAAATATTGTGCATACTGACCAAATGCTGGAAATTAATACATAAAGGTTTGAAAATATGAGTAGGGGTAGCTTTTTCAAATTATCGGGTACCCTATAACTTTTGCCAAGTACTGTAGCTTAAGTGCACAATTTTGTGTCCTGATTGGCATTATCGTTTGCCTATAACGGGTTACAAATAAAGGCATCGCAGTTTTTAAAATGTTCGATGTAGGTACTGTGCAATTGAAAATAGGATTATGGATTTTTGAAAATTGTAAGGAAATCTATGATTTTGGCCACGTCCTGGAGTATACTACTGAACAATATTTTAGTCACATGGATCAAACAGCGCATATTTCTATACGGGTTAAAGTATCGTTGTTTCTAACACTCCCCATATGGTCTATGACCTTCGGCGGATACTTCAATCCGCCAAGCGATGACTGGGCCCATTTCTGAGGTGAAGGCAATCAGAGGGTGGAATCCGTTGCCTCCGATGGTATGAGAGGACCTACAGCTTTTACCGCGGAGTCCGAACCACGGGCCTTGAGGATACTTTACATGGGCAAGTCAGAGATCGCTGCCCCAGAGTCGAGAATCGAACCCCGGACCCTCAGAACGAGAGCCGGAAACGAAACCATTGCGCAAACCCGGCGCCCGGGGTTAAATGTTGTAGGGAGAGTTTTTGAGTGTTGTAAGGTCGTTGGATCCTTTAGTATAAGTACACAAAGTTTTGCCTAGATCGGCCAATGATTGTTGATATTTATATTAGGGGCTGAAAATAGGGTATGAAAATAAGAGCAGGGAAAGCTTTTGAAACTTGTATGATAGCTTATTTTTTTACGAGATTCTAAAACCCAAGTTTTCTGAAAGCCATAGCTAAAATACTGTTTGATAACAAAAGTTCAGTAAAATCGGAGAGAAATTCCGTGACTTGAACACGATATACAACTCCCCTGCTCAAATAAATTCAATTTTAATAGATTTAAAGCCCCTTTGGGATGCAAGTCCTGCCATTTTCGCAACATAGGGTTAAAACATCCTATGAGAGTCGTATTCAGGGAGACGGGAATGAAATTTGGTGGTGGGGAATTTGAAAACCTCTCTAACCTCACGCAGTATTAACGTTTTTGGAAATATTATATAGCCTATGTTCTTCTGAAAGGACAGGGCTTTTTAACGGCTAAGGAGTTATCAAAGTCGGTTGAGTGATTTTGAGAACAGGCACATACATTCTCTCTTTATAAGATAACTGTAGATTTTACCTGCTTACAGTAAACATTCCATTTATATTTTCGGAACATTTGTCGGTCTCTTTTTCTGATTTTAAATAACAATAGTTTGCAGTAGATATTTTCAATATTGTCATTTTTCTAACATTTCAGTGAAAATTAGCTTCTGTGAAATCAATGCATAAAACAGCATTGTTTGTTACGTGTTTACTTAACACGAAAGTATTGTTCTATTTTAATAGGATAAAAATGAGGGGTTTATACAATCCATTCCCTTAAAACAAAACAAAAAAACGTATTTCTTATATTATATAAGGTGGGTAAAAATAATGAAACAACTTTACGCACTTATTCTGAATAAACACCTGAAGGTAGGAGAACGTAAGAGGCATCAAGATACAGCACAGCACAGTTTTGTTTACATTACAAGATTTATAAACATTCAATGTGGCCACCGCGTGTCACAGGCAATAATCGAGTCCCTGCCACACACACATACAGCGTTTCACGTCCTGAGCTCTTTCATTTACCACAAAACCAGGCTCATAAACTGATGTTACCAACGGTAGAGGTTCTTCCGAGATGGACGATCTTTAGCAAAGCATTTGTGGCAATGTTTTTGTACTGTTGTGATGGAATCTGTCTTTGCTAACTCGTTACACGCGCTCCTAGCGAGTGCAGCAAGAATGTGGTGCACGGCGCTGATTACGAATAAAACTTTGAGAGTTGTGCTGTATTTTGATGCCTAGTTTGATCGCCTATCTTTAATAGTTTATTCGGAATAAATGCGTAAAGTTGATTCATTCTTTTTGAATCGCCCTGTAGAGGGCATTGACGAATGGAAGAGCCGATGGATTAAGTATGCCGCGATCTGATAGAGATTTGTTTTCATAAAACGTCCTTTAACTGAAAGTGTAAATATTCTATTATAGTATTTTATGTGTATGCTTTCACAGTCTCTAGTGAGTCTCGTTTTGGAGTATAAGACTATTATCGTGTAACTTGCGTACACATTTAACAGAATGTTTCACGGTTTACTGCAACAGTAGGACCAATTTAAAAAAGAATAGTAATCGTGTTTTACTGGACAGCGATATACCTTCGTGTTGTTGTTTATCGCAAAAGCAGCGGGCATGTTTGCAACATGTTTTTAGGAGCCATGGTTCTGCAGAATTATTCTATTGTAGTTATGTATGCGATCCTTGAGTCGAGAAGCCGGAATGACAATTGACGGCACTGGAAAGGGTGGAAACTGGGGTGTGGTAATTCGGTCGCCCTCACAACCACCGCACGCCGCATGCATCACCAATGAGCGATGAGCTTTGCAGTGGAGAGGGTGCAGACTTGAGAATCTTCAGCTTCTTGGACGGTTAAATATAGCGTCAACCTATAACCGTGGCCCACATAAACTCTCTTCGGCGTAAGGTTGCACTGCAAACAAACAGCTGTCACATGACCTCTATTTATCCTATGTGTATCACAGTTTCCCTAACAAGGAGGGGTTTAACGAGCTTCATAGATCACCAAGGTATAAGCCTGAAAGAACGCCGTGGATGAACTTGAGAATATAAAGTTACGTAAAATACAGATTCAAGATCCTCATTTATTCCCACGCTAATGCGCACGGAACGTTAAAGGGGAAAGGTTATTGGAAGTACTCGCGAGTAGGTCACCTTCAGCAGCGCCTCGTGTGTATATATTTTGGGGGGGGGGGTTCACAAACATTTGCCCGGAAAATGCGAAATAGCATCTACTGCATAATAGTTATCATTAGAAACAAACTGACACAACTCTAAACAACAGCAATAGTGCAAACCCTTTCTTGCCTGAACAAAGAAAGGGTTGTTTTGGATGTTTTTTGTTGTGCACGTAATTATTAAGCACAGCATTTTAGGGCAAGAGCAAAGTTACACCCCCAACAAGTATTCGTCCACACTAAAAACTTCTAGCAGCCAAATTAATGCAGGGAAAACTCTATTTTTTTCAAAATCAAATGATAATACAGTTTACGTGTTTTAGCAGTTTTTCAGATCGTTCAGTTTATTAGTTTTATAAAATTTTAAAAAATATACCTAAATTTCAAGTCTTTAGTACGCAGTATTTTCAAAATTATCTTATATGCATTGAGTAGAGCAATTTTTTTGTGTATTGCTTGATTTTGTGGTGAAAATAGGATTTTATTTGACGAAGGAATAAAATGTCAAAGTTGGGCTCACTTTAAACTTCACGAATTTATTTCTCCAGCAGTTTAAATCGCGTGTGGATCAATGTGTGTGGACGTATGCACAAAAAATCCTCACCCAATGCATGAAGGATAATTTTAAAAAAAATATTGCATTTTTTGCACATTTTTCAAAAAATTATAAAACTGATAAAATGAACGACCTGAAAAACCAATAATACGTAAACTGTATTACCATTTTGTATTTATGTAAAAGAAATAGATTTTTCCCACCATTAATTTGGCTTTTAGAATTTTTTAAAGTGCAGACAAATGCTTTCTTGAGGGGGCGTATGTATAAATTAAATTGTAGTTGAGAGTATGGGTGGTAATGGAGAAACGGGAAGAAGTTTCCGCTCGTGCACGTTATCTGCTTTTGCCGTAGTGTGCTATCACCTAGTGGCATTGACGTACAATTGTGGTGACAGTAGGGAAACCGCGTGGGAGAGGCTTAGCGCGCTACTGCATGCCATCAAGTACGCACGAACTGTACATGTTTGATCCGTAAGGTGATTGCAACATAGCAGTTTCACATGCGCAGAAGCTCCTTAAAACATGCACAAGTCAATGTGTGCTAGCGATCCTGCTGCCATGTTTCATCGAGTTTAGAACAGTAGTGCAGTAGATTTTAAACTCACAGATTTTAAATTACCCCATATACGTTACCTTTAATAGCATTAAAAGGAAAAAAAAAACCAGAAATCCGTAAGGAGACAGAATTTAGGGTGTTTACATGCTCTTATACAGCAGCAGCTACTGGTCATCCTATTATCCGTTTGAAATTAAGTATACCTTTAAGGAGTGACGTCCTGCCTTGAGGAGAAACTAGTAGTAGATGAGTGGAGATGGCTTCACAACAAATTGCACTCACTACCTTCTCCTTGAAAAATGTTTGGGTTTGCGCCCCCACAAGTTGGCTTCACAACAAATTCCACTCAGTACCTTCTCCTTAAAAAATGGGTTTGCGCGCCCACAAGATGCTTCACAACAAATTGCACTCACTACCTTCTCCTTGAAAAATGTTTGGGTTTGCGCCCCCACAAGTTGGCTTCACAACAAATTCCACTCCCTACCTTCTCCTTAAAAAATGGGTTTGCGCGCCCACAAGATGGCTTCACAACGAATTCCACTCACTACCTTCTCCTTGAAAAATGTTTGGGTTTGCGCGCCCACAAGATGCTTCACAACAAATTGCACTCACTACCTTCTCCTTGAAAAAATTTGGTTTTGCGCGCCCACAAGATGGCTTCACAACGAATTCCACTCCCTACCTTCTCCTTGAAAACGTTTGGGTTTGCGCGCCCACAAGATGGCTTCACAACGAATTCCACTCCCTACCTTCTCCTTGAAAAAATTTGGTTTTGCGCGCCCACAAGATGGCTTCACAACGAATTCCACTCCCTACCTTCTCCTTGAAAACGTTTGGGTTTGCGCGCCCACAAGATGGCTTCACAATAAATTCCACTCCCTACCTTCTCCTTGAAAACGTTTGGGTTTGCGCGCCCACAAGATGGCTTCACAACGAATTCCACTCCCTACCTTCTCCTTGAAAACGTTTGGGTTTGCGCGCCCACAAGATGGCTTCACAACAAATTCCCCTCAGTACCTTCTCCTTGAAAACGTTTGGGTTTGCGCGCCCACAAGATGGCTTCACAACGAATTCCACTCCCTACCTTCTCCTTGAAAATGTTTGGGTTTGCGCGCCCACAAGATGGCTTCACAACAAATTCCCCTCAGTACCTTCTCCTTGAAAACGTTTGGGTTTGCGCGCCCACAAGATGGCTTCACAACAAATTCCCCTCAGTACCTTCTCCTTGAAAAACGTTTGGGTTTGCGCGCCCACAAGATGGCTTCACAACAAATTCCCCTCAGTACCTTCTCCTTGAAAACGTTTGGGTTTGCGCGCCCACAAGATGGCTTCACAACAAATTGCACGGATTACCTTCTCCTTGAAAAATGGGTTTGCGTGCTCAGGAAATTATAGCGTTCCTGTGCAGCACAGCTAGTAGAGGATTTCAAAAAGTAATATTTTATTACTCTTTTGCTGAATGTGCTGCAAAAATATGATGCTGATAGAATTCGATCCTTTATAAAGCATTGCAATAGCAAAGAACATGAAGCCAAGAGGTGTTGTCAGCATTAATATCAATTCCAGTAAATCTAAACGAAGCTGTACAGCAATTCATTAGAACAAATTATTGTCTTTATCTTCTCAGATACAGGTCATTATTTTTTCAGACTGATAAATACTTTATTTGATCTAAACCGGAGGTTATGCAGCTACAAGTTGTAGAAACGCAAAAATCCTGTATTTCTCTTCGTTTTAAACCAGTGCAATGCAATGCGATGAAAATAAAAGAATAACATTTTAACTTAAAGAAGAGGGCGCATTTCTTTTGATATATCAGAAATCCTCTTTGCATTGTGTTGACGTACAGACGTGGTCAAATTATTGAAGTAACCCTGGTAAATTGCTACATCTTTCGTTAATTAGTATATATTAAAACGAAACATACTCATAGTTGCCACATTTAGATGTTTAAAAATTTAATATTTGAGAGCTTTAAATAGCATGAATGCAACAGTCGCAACAAAATAGCTGCTTATTGAAAGACATGTTGTAATTACTAATGTAACTATGCCAATATATAAAGAAATTCCTAAAAATCAACCTTTCCGCAAGCACTGCCATCATAAAAGCATTATTAGACGTTTAGCAAAGATACACTACAGCTTAGTAATTTTGCAAAATATTTATCCGAAAATGAACAAAAGAATTAAGAATTCTTACTAGGCTAAAAGCAATGTTGCTAAGAACTAAGACTTATAATATTTTATCTCATTTAGTAATATTTTAACTATAATTGTTAACGATATTAAGTTTTATGAGCATATTTTCAAGAATTAGGCGAAAGATAATGCTTACCCTACTAATTTGACCACATGTGTATACTTTGTGCTGGTATGTTGTTTTTTCAAACAGAGAGCATTATTTCTTCACAATTTTAAGGCTGGTGCAGTTTAATGTGAAACGAGATATAACTATATTAAAGTATTTTCCATTTTTGACCTGTATATAACATTTATTTGGGAATGCACATCTGTATTTTTTGTTATACCCACTGAATGTGAACGGTAACATGCTTACGAGCAAAAGTCCGACCGCTCACAACTTCTGCCACTACTAGCACAACAAAGTGGTCCCCTAACTTAATATGTATTTTGGGTACCCACGTGCGAGCCCTTATTTTTGTAAAACTACAAGTTGTCATTACAAGGGCACGGAATTATGCACATTGAAAATACATGTAGTGTCGGCGAAATGAATACATGTTTTTCTTGTGTTCCTGGGGAGCGTCTATACGAATGTGTGGTAAGAGATGCATTAGTACTCTCATTAACGGAGCGGACTAGGTACCGGTCCAGGGAGGATATTGTATTGGTGCTTCCCGGGAGGGATGAGGAGGGTAGAAGAGACACACGGGTAGCCGGAACCAGGAGTGACGGCGCAGCAATGGCAGGATACCTACAGTTTCCAGATTGCGATGCTCCAACAGTCGGACAGGTAGACCAGCGATCCCCGCCCCACATAGAGGGTCCAACACTCCTTTCTGAAAGGGCGGTTCTTATGCCCCGGCAACCAACAAAGACCCAGGGACTGAGAAAGTTCCACAGAGAACATCCTTTTCCCTTGCCACCCGCACCGAAACACCATCGTCGATACTTCCAACGCTGAAACAGACCTAACGGGTGAAGGATGTATGGTGGATGGAACGAAATGAAGGGATAGGAAATTCGGGAGCTAAAAGAAACCACTCCAGCATTCGCCTGAAGACCCGGGAAAACCTCCCCAAAAAGCCCATTGGTCAGAGTGGGCGCTCGCCGGGAATATAAACCTGGGACCTCCCGGTTGCGAGTCCTATGCATTAACACGGCGCCATCTCTCTTGGTTAGAGATGCATTGCTACAGAATTATCGAGAACGAAATGTAAAACTCAATGTAAGTTACTGTCGTTAGTTACACACAAAAAATAGCGTCATTACAGTGTGTTATGTTTTACAGCAGTTCCTTGACATATGTGTGCCAATATCTGCATACTTCTGGCGTCTCGTAATGAACTGATAAACGCAAATAAGCACATGTTTTCTCCCTGAACTCAGAGCCACACACCATGATATTCACTACTAGCTCTGCGTCTGTTTCCCCTAAAATCTCAGGATGAGTGATTTCATGTCTTCACGAAAAGAAGTCCGCTGGTGCCAGATCCCTGGATCTCACTGACTTAAATATAGGCAGGATTCTCATCGTTTAGATCAGTGTCAGTTAACTGAATGCTCTGTGATGTTAGAGATTAAGGCTCTTCTCCTCCCGGCTCAGAGAGAGGAACTCGGAAGGGTAGCACAGGCGAGGAAAAATAAAAGACCAAGCCCTATTATGTAATGAATGCATACTGTACTTTGTACCTACGTGGTTATAAAACACAGAAGTAGGACGTCGGTTCTCTCCACATCCCTTGCCGACGAATCGCCGAAACAGTGCTACGTCTCATGACTGATAAACAGGAGGAGGGGTTTTAGTAAGTAAACAGAACAATCGTGTTACCGTACGGAGTATAGGTGACGTCAGTTATTGTGACACACTCCCCTCCCCAACTCAACAGGCTGTTTCCATTCAGTTCATTTATTCGATGCCTATACAACCAGTGGAGAACTGTGACAATATGTCTAAAGTAAAGAAGAGTTCATGCATAAAAGAACACCACCACAGTCAGCATCATTTGTAGCGGAATTTGGCATAGAACACCTCAGCAAAAATGGCGAAACCATCAGATGTAACATAGAGGTCAAACGAGGTTTAAAACGTAATGTTAAACATCAGTCATTCAATGAAATACAAGGAACATGTGACATTATTAGAAAGGGACAATGAGGAAAGTGGACTTTCAAAATCTTCAACTCGAAATTCTGGATCAGAATTTTTCGAGCATCTATGTTGTACACTAATAAGAGTGGATATTGCTTTAAAAATGTACAGCTTTCGATGTAAAAGAAAAGAGAATATAACTCGAGATATCTATATATTATGCCTTAATTAAAGCACAAGGCAACTTTACTACACACTATCAATAGCTAAATATACATGTTTTCCCCTTCTAATATTCCTTAATTCTGTTCTACCTGCTGTCGAAATGGGGTTTACTGCCAAACTGTACACTGGCTTCCATTTATGCCGTCCCCGCAGCTTTGTGAGACATTCTACTGGCCTTCACAGGCGAGTATGAATAGAGGTAGGAGGTGCGTGTATCTGTTTACCTTTTCGTGCATGCAATGGCGTCCTGTTTTACTGCACAATTCTAGATTATTTACATATGAATATACAAGTTTTAGTAATAACTTTACTCATCATCACTTACATATAATAACCATGTTTAAATGTATAACTAAATAAAACCCCGTTTTACAAAATTTCTCCATAAAAAGGCATTTTTAATGGTAACACGATGTAAACTGAAATAGTACTTTTACTCTCAAAGAGGACACATTTACATTATTTTAATAATCTGTCCAATCTACATTCTTGTCCAATACTTGATTTAGTCGCCTAGCCACTGAATTTCTCGTCGCCCTCTGGGAACACTGTCATGAAATGTGGGAACATGTGCATTTAGATTCAGTTCTTCAGGCACCTAAGCGATTAGGTGCCTAGGCGGCTAAATTAAGTATTGGACAAGAATGGAGATTAGACAAATGATTAAAATAATGTATAGTAAATGTGTCCGCTTTGAGAGTAAAAGGTATAATTTACTTCAGTTTTACATTATACTGTCATTAAAAGTACTTTTTCATTGATAAAAATGTGCAAAAGAGAGTTTTATTTAGTTGTATATTTAGGCTGGACAGATAATTCCAATGATGTCTAGTAAGTGTGTCCACTTTGAGAGTAAAAAGTATAATGTATTTCAGTTTTACGTTATGTTGCCATTAAATTTTTACTTTCTCTACTACGTACAGTAAGTAGGGGAAGTATTGTATTCCACCCAAAAATTCGATACCGAGATTTCTAAGGAAAATACATGTTTTGAGACACCCTGAATCCAAAAAAAGCATTTTTGGAAACATGTCCGTGTGTGTCTGTCTGTATGTCTGTGTGTGTGTGTCTGTGAACAGCATAACTCAGAAACGAACAGTCGGATAAACACCAAACTTGGTATTTAGGTTCAGTATCTTCCAGAGATGCGACACGAAGGTATTCAAGAAAATCCCCCCACCCCAGATTACCCTTTACATGGAACATTTTTCGAAAAGTTTAATTTTCTCAAAAATGGCTCTAACGATTTTCATTAAAGTATCATATGTTTAAGATATTTTCATGACAAATAAAATGTATATCTCGAATTTTCTGGGAATGTCTCCAAAAGTATTCTCCATTGTGAAGACTTTTGCATAGCTGGTAAACCATAAGGGATAGACAAAATTTTACTACGCAAAAAATGTAGATCGCGTTAAAATACACAATTTATGTCATATACATTTTTTTTTGTTGAGTGGACCATTTTCAAGATATTGCTTGTCATTCCCTTAAATTTTTCAATACTTATTTTCTAAAATGGGAATTCGTTATTCATTTTTTTGTCTTGGATATGCAAGGAGTTATAATATGTGGCAAAGGTAATGGTGCTGCACCTAGCAACCAGCTATTAAGAGATATGTATATGCTTAAAGGCTACTGTTTTTCTATATTGCCCTTGTAAATATATTTTCCCCGTACATCTACAAGAAAATTAGCAATAAGATGGAGTCTGCAAATGTTTATCTCGATTAACATGAAGTAGATGGAGAATAAGCGTTTGTAAAAATAGTTTGTACAAGAGTAGAGAAAGTCATGTGAGTGTAACACATCAGATTTTTTTTTCTAGAGATATTGTGCAAAACATGGTTTTATTTAGTTGCACATTTAGATTGGACAGATGATTCCAATAATGCCTAGTAAATGTCCCCTCTTTGAGAATAAAACGAATAATTTACTTAAGTTTTACATTATATTGTAAATAAAAATATTTTTGATGGAGAAATTGTACAAAACAGTTTTTTATTCAGTTGTAAATTTAGATTGGACAGATGATTCCAATAATGCCTAGTAAATGTGTCCTCTTTGAAAGTAAAAAGTATAATATACTTGAGTTTTGCATTATGTTGCCATTAAAATATTTAACTACATACTATTTTAACATGGTTATTATAACTGATGGGTAAAGCTATTGCTCAAAGTTGTATATTCATATATGAATAATCCAGAACTATGCACGTAAAACTGGACGCCACTGCATGCGCGAAAAGTAAACAGATAAACGCACCTCCTCCCTGCTATACATACTCACCTGTGAAGGCCAGTAGAATGCCTCCCAAAGCTGCGGGGACGGCATAAATGGAAGCGGGTGTACATCAAATTTGTTTACAGAGAACACTGCAAAGTCACAAGCACTTCCCACCTTCTCTCGCCAACAACCCTCGGTGTATTCCAAACTGATGGTTTACTTACTAAAATCCCTCTGCTTGCTGATAAGTCATACGCAGTGAAGCCCAAGCTGTTCCCCTAAGAGCTAAGGTTCAAACTGATGGTTTACTTACTAAAACCCCTCTGCCTGCTGATAAGTCATACGCAGTGAAGCCCAAGCTGTTTCCCTAAGGGCTAAGGTTCAAACTGATGGTTTACTTACTAAAACCCCCCTGCTTGCTGATAAGTCATACGCAGTGAAGCCCAAGGTGTTCCCCTAAGAGCTAAGGTTCAAACTGATGGTTTACTTACTAAAACCCCTCTGCCTGCTGATAAGTCATACACAGTGAAGCCCAAGCTGTTCCCCTAAGAGCTAAGGTTCAAACTGATGGTTTACTTACTAAAACCCCTCTGCCTGCTGATAAGTCATACACAGTGAAGCCCAAGGTGTTCCCCTAAGAGCTAAGGTTCAAACTGATGGTTTACTTACTAAAACCCCCCTGCTTGCTAAGTCATACACAGTGAAGCCCAAGGTGTTCCCCTAAGAGCTAAGGTTCAAACTGATGGTTTACTTACTAAAACCCCTCTGCCTGCTGATAAGTCATACACAGTGAAGCCCAAGCTGTTCCCCTAAGAGCTAAGGTTCAAACTGATGGTTTACTTACTAAAACCCCTCTGCCTGCTGATAAGTCATACGCAGTGATGCCCAACCTGTTCCCCTAAGGGCTAAGATTCAAAGTCCATAGTTCACCCTACCTACTACATTTGAAGAGATTGACAAGCTAAAGCAATCAAGCTTCAGTCCTTGGCAAGACGAGTGGAAAGACAAACTCCCCTCTCTCTGTAAGGTTGGGCATCCCTGGCCATACGTAAAAGAGTTGGCCTACTTTAGGCTCATAACAATGCAACTCAGATCCATATTTCGTATATTAAAATATTTTCATTTATAACAAAAATCACTACTTTAGCAGACATTTGGTTTAAAACAGGGAGAAAGGCACTACAATCAAAGAAATGTGTTCTTAAAGGACTATAAATTCAATTATTAGGCTCTTAAAAAGTAAGACAAATTTAACAAACACCTACTTAGGAAGTTCAAAGTATACAAACCGCGCACGCATATGGAATAGACATTACAACACAGTGCTAAAGTCTGCTTGCATTACTGCATATGAGAATTTGTTTGTGGCACACTACAAGTATACAGACATCGGGATTTGGCCTGCCAATAGCCACAAAAAATACGTTCCCTTTGAGGTGCAAGTCTGCATTTCGGACCACACACTTTTGTGTCAGATATAGAATATACCTTCATATGTAATTTAAGCAGAAAAAGGATTTTTTTTGCTTTAGCTTTAGTAATATGTTACTGTCTGTTACACACTTAATTTTGTGTTTGATGTTAAAGCTTCGCATTAACTACTCGCAATACCTTCTGCTGGCACAAGTAGGCCAAATAATTAAACTTGGCTCCGACATGTGCACGTGGCACTGCATACGAGAATATTGCGCCGTGAATATTCGAGATGAAAAGAAATCCCAGCGCTTTGTTTCTATTATCGGATTTGTTTTGTTTCAATTGCGCTTGCAAACAAATGCATTCTCCGATGCAAAAGAAACGTATCGCTGTCCTAATCTAACAGCTTATTGCCTGCTGTTTCACATTAAACCAGGCTAATAACTGCACGTGTATTCTCATTCTCTGTTTTTTGCTTCAGCGCACGTGTTCAGAGTTGGAAGAAAAAACACCTACATTACAAAATAAGCGATGAAGTAGTCTAGTCTGTTAATCCGTGGTGTTATTTTGATTAAGTGAAACGTTTTTCTCTAGAAACAAATACGAAAGTTCTCTAGAAAATAATCTTTGCTAAAATTTAAATTTAATTTTAATAGAATGTCATTATGATTGGCGAATAGAATTCAGATGTGGCAACAGTAACGTGCTGTTCCTCAAGGCTCTGTCCTTAATCCTGGCTGTTTCTTATTATGATTAATGACTTACCATGTAATACAGAACATAAAACTGTATTATTTGCTGATGAACTTCTTTTATTTATAATCATTGCACTATAGTGTCCTGAAACTGGGGCACCAAATAATATTAAGCGTATACCACAAGTGATTCTAGCGAATAATGTTTTACTCAGTGATTCTAAAACCCAACATACACTATGTGATCAAAAGTATCCGGACACCCCACAAACATACGTTTTTCATCTTAGGTGCATTGTGCTGCCACCTACTGCCTGGTACTCATTATCCGCGATCTCAGTAGTCATTAGACATCGTGAAACAGCAGAATGTGATGCTCCGTGGAACTGCGCTAAATGTTAACCAGTTTTAGCCTTTCTTCTGGGTAAAGAAACACTAAAATGGCGGATTCTGACGTGTTCTGAAAGATACATCACTTTGAAACTGGACTTTCATGAAATCTCAAAAACATTTGTTAAAGTAGACATGAAAACTGTTGCTTTAGATGTACGTAACTGGCCGAACTAATAACTCGTTTATATCTATTATCTAGTGCAATGGTTCGTTCTTTTGCTTACTCTTTAAGTGCTATATTTTAACTATTCTAATCCTGGCCAGTTTCTTAAAGTGAGACGGCAGAACTTGTTCCACCCGTGATAAAGCGTGTATCCTTATGACCGTTCATTACAGGACCTGCTGAATGAATTCTAAAATGTAACTATTTTAAGATATGCAGAGTAATTGTAATAATATTAGAAATTATATAAAACAATAACAGAAATAATAATAATAATAATAATAATAATAAGTAATAAAAAGTGATAACAAGAGCAAACAGAAAGAGTAATGTTACAATAACAGTAAATGATAAAATTAGGAGTAATAGTAATAGCATTAGTAATTATAAAAGTAATAATAAATAACAATGATAATAATAGAAAAATAATAGTAATAATAATAATAGTTATAAGTAAAAGTAGGAGTAATAATAACAATTTATAATAATAAATATATACATAAATACGAATAAATTAATAATAATAAAAGAAATAAAAATTGTAATAATAACAATAATAAGCTAAAATAATTACAACAGTACATAGTAAGAGAAATAGTAATAGTAATAATAACTAAAATAATTATGTTAACAGTAAAATATAATAAAATAATAATAATCATAATAAAATAATAACAGTAATAATTATAGTAATAAAATAAGAATAATAATGCTTTAAATAAACAAATTGATTAAACAATAAGGAAATAAAGTTAAATTATTACCGATAATACGTTTGTATTGTTTAGATTAAGGTTATATTACGTTTTTAGATAGCGAGAAAGTAAAATTTGGAAATTTTGAATGTTATATAAAATAGGTTAGTAAGTTAGTAGATTATAATAGATAGATGTTTTAGAATTGGAAATTTTATCGCGTTAGTTTGAAGTATGTAGCGAGTTAGTAGAACATTTTAGAAGTTTATCATGTTATATTACGTGATAGTGAATTAGTAGATGAAATTAGTTTGAAGTTTCTAAAGTGAAAATTTATTATATTTTGAATTTATAATAAAAGTGGGTTGCAGGTAAAGTAGATTGATAAACAGAACTCAGATAATTAGAATTTTGTATATTTTGTTTGTTTGAAATTTGAAATTGTTAGTGAACTAGTACGTAATTAGATAGTGATTTTAGTATGTATTTAGATTAATAATCTAGTTGGAGTTAAGTTTAGGTTTAGTTTAGAAGACTAGGTAGAAGTTATCTGGATACCAGCTAACTTAATACTGGATACCAGTAATTTATTATATAGGTTAGTAGGTAGTATATTAGTTTAGTAAATGTTTAAGTAGAGTAACTTTATCTGTTCTCTCCCATTTATAACACTTTACTGTATTTTGTTTGAGTACTAATGTTTTATTATATTTACTTTCTAACTTTTCTGTTGTACATTTAGAAAATATTTTGTTTTATTTTAATTCTTAATCTTACCTACCTTTTATTTATTTCTTTCCTTTTACTTTATTTTATTCCTACTCTTATCTTCTTATACATATTTGTTTTTATCTTATTTATATGCTTATATTTTGTTTTGATTTATTTTCGTTTTATTTTTTAGTATATAAGTAATCTGAAAAAATTGAAATGTATCGGAATGTAATTAGAAGGTTTTGTAATAAATGTAAGAATTTGGAAAACACATCCTGGCTTAAGAAATTAGGAACCGGGACGGAGTATTTCAGATTTTTATATATTTATTTTTAAGATATGCATACAGATTTAACGAGGCGACTAATTTTTCAAGGAAACCCTTATCTTAAGAAGTAATCCACGATTTTTGTTCCAAAGTATAAATTATTCTCTTAAAATGTTATAAAAATGTCACTGAAGAAATGTTTGTGATTGGGAATCTTAATTTTCAATGTAAAAGGTAAAGATAAAGGTACATGTCACGGAGGGGGCCCCGAAACCGGGGTGGAGCACTGCAGTAGGCCGTAACGGCCCTTTTTGCTTCCAACGTGACCCCTGAGAGGGAGGGATGAGGAGAGGGCGGTCAGATCCGGATGGCGACAGGCACTAGCGTGGACGGGGTCCCTAACGTTTCCAAACAGAACACATCCGGCGTCTCCTTGTCCTACCCACAAGCAACCAACCCCCGGTAGGCCCCTATTGGGTGGGGCCCACTCGGGGGAGAGATCAGAGAGCCACCACACTGACGCCAGGGAAGAAACCTCCACAGGCGTAAGCCACCGGCCAACCGCAACTCACCGAACACCGTCGCCTGGTCCTACAACCCTGAAATAGATGACAAGGAAGATGAGGGTGCTGGAAATGAAGGGCAGGAAAGTCGTGGTAGTAGATGAACGCCATCATTTGCCTGCCGACCAGGGGAAACCACAAAAAACCCATGGGTCAGATTGGGCAGTCGCCGGCGATCGAAACCGGAAAAATTGAAACTGAGTTTTATTTATGGACGCTCTTTAACTGCTGTGATCCTTAGCGTCCCATTCTATGTTGGGCGTGAAAGACCGAAAATTTTCCTCAGAGGCCTCTGTATCAGGCCTGAGGTCCTTTCACGTGCGGTAAATCTACGACACGGGACCACCGGCTTTACTTCCCTTCCGAAGGAAGCCATGCTAAGGATTTTTACGCCCGAAAAAATCCATCGCCCTCCGCCGGGTTTGAACCCGCGAACTCGGAAACTAGTGGCTAGCCAAAAGTGGGCCGCAGACGTTATCGACGGAGCTATCCGCTCGGTTCATTTTCTATAACTATTTCAGTACCTCTAGACATTTCATGCAACTATCTCCAGCAGTTTCTGAGAAAACAAAAGAAATGTTGTTAGTATTCACTTCCGGTAAAAAAAGGAAAGCATGACGCGGGACCTTCGGAATGCGAGCCTCATATGTTTTCGCGGAGCCAATTCGATCGGCCTCTTACACTGATTAGTGTCGCCCATTCCTTTGCTGATGTACGCTGAAAGTCAAGCTTGATGTTTTCTAAGTTCAAAAACGTAATAATGCTTGCATCATGAACCAATTTCTAGGGCCTTGATACCAGAAATAAGGATATATGTATGTTTGCCTGACAAATTGAGAACTAGCTGAATCTAAAGTGCAGCCAAGTGTAAGCCACATAACGAATTGGATTAATTAACGGAATCATACGCTAGTGAGAACAATAAATCGATGTATCTCTTGGTTATTTCACAACCTCAATTATGTAAGATGGCTAAGACATAATTTCGCAAAGTTAAATGTCCTTCTGAATGTGTTTCAGATTTGCAACATAAAAAGTCAATAAATTATAAAATAGTGATTGATCCTGGCTAACACATTATACGACACTCCATCTGAAACGGAACAAGAGATATGCACAGTTTCGTGAATGGGTATACAACGGGGTCTATTGCAGCTCCCACCCGCAAGGAGGAAGAGATGCATTGAGGGAACCAGAGAGGCTACAGGTCGCAGGCAAACAGGCCATAGAGACGCGCGGAGTCCCTAACAGTTCCTGGCTCGAAGACGCGTTCCACTAATGGAGCTGCCCTAAGAGGGCAGCACAAAAGAAGCACAAAAAATAAAATAAAATCTACAATACGCCATACCGGTGCCTTGTTTTCTGCACCAGGACGTGTATCCAAATTTGTAATTTATTTAACACTTCTTTCATTTTATACATTACTGTTGTACATTTTTACTTAAAATCTAGTAAATAAAAATAAATTAGATAAAATTAATAAATTAAAAATAATAAAGTAAAAATAAAAAATGTAATAATTCAAATTTAAATAAAAAATATATTCAAGTACTGTTGCTACTAAAAGCCGGCAGCACAAAATAACTGTTGCACACCTGAAAGACGACAAGGAAACGGAATGAAAGAGAAATTAGGGAAGAGAAACCACTCCAGCATTCACCTGCCGACCAGGGAAAATCACGAAAATACCAAGGTCAGATGGGCAGTCGAAGGGAATCAACGGTGACCTACAAGCCTCACACATTACCCCAGAGCAAACACGCAATGTCGCAAAAATGTTATTAGCCTTTCAGTGTGGTTACAAAAACTACACAAACTTGCTCAGAAAAGAAGAAACTCTGAACGGCCTCCCCAAATATGAATTTGTAATCGTCACGTTTCCAGGGCTGTGCTTGGTCCCCTTTTGGTCGCAAGTGAGGCATCTAATTAGTTTCTGTATGGAGATAGGATGAGAGGGAATAAAAAGCTTGGGGTTGACGAGGCAGTGAACGGGGTGTGTAAATCCATTTTACAACATTCAACAAGTGGTTGATTTAAAATAGCTGGTGGCCGGGAAGGCGAACTACTCCAGACCCTAGTGGAGATGGAGTGTGCGAACATCTAGATGTTGACATGAAATCAATTGAAATTTGATTCCGGCACGAGGAGGTGGTTCACTTCCGAGGTCAACTAAAAGAAAGAAGGGATAGGGGATGGAAAGGGGGCAGCGCCTTCCGTCCCACTTTATAATACTTGTTGGTTCAAGGATTTAACACAGGGGTGTACCGCCTCAGCGTGTGAAATGTGTACATTTTAGACAGTTACTACACTCGCTGCCAGCTAACACTGTTACCAGTAATCGTGCGGTTCCTAGATCTGTCCCCGCTCGCGTTCGTGAGGTGCTGGGATCGGTCATACTAACCCAGGACTTTTTGTGGTTTTCCCTGGTTGCCAAGTTGAATGCTGAGGTAGATAATCTTCTACCAGGAATGTGATTTTCCTCGCTTCGCTTCCCCTTTCATATTTCAGGTAGGCTTAGGGGCTGTGAAGTGTTGTCGATGTCGGACAAATGGCGCGGATGCTTGCCCATTGGACAGATCTTCACGGCCCTGCCAGATGGCAGTCTTCTCTGAACCGCCTCAGGTGGGTAGTTCTCCTTGGGTCCCCCAGAGGGAAGCCATCTCTGCTCCGCCTCAGGTGGGTAGTTCTCCTTGGGTCCGCCAGAGGGAAGCCTTCTCTGCTCCGCCTCAGGTGGGTAGTTCTCCTTGGGTCCGCCAGAGGGAAGCCTTCTCTGATCTCCTCAGGTGGGTAGTTCTCCCTGGTTCCGCCAGAGGAAAGCCGTCTCTGATCCGCCTTAGGTGGGTAGTAATCCCAGGTTCCGCCAGAGGGAAGCCTTCTATGATCAACCTCAGGTGGGTAGTTCTCCCCGGTTCCGCCAGAGGAAAGCCGTCTCTGATCCACCTCAGGTGGATAGTTCTCCCCGGTTCCGCCAGAGGGAAGCCTTCTCTGAGCAGCCTCAGGTAGGTAGTTCTCCCCGGTTCCGTCAAAGAGAAGCCTTCTCTGAGCCGCCTCAGGTGGGTAGTCTCCTTATGTCCGCCAGAGGGAAGCCTTCTCTGAGCCGCCTCAGGTAGTTAGTTCTCCCCGATTCCGTCAGAGGGAAGCCTTCTCTGAGCAGCCCGACGGTGTGACCGGTTCATCAAGAAAATTGTGTTTTATTTCTGGAGATCTTTAACTGCTGTGGTCCTTAGCGTCCCATTCTATATTGGGTGTGAGAGACCGTTAATTTTGCTCAGAGACCTCTTTATCAGGCTTGAGGTTCTTTTACGTGCCTTAAATCTACGACACGGGTCCACCGGCTTTACTTCCCTTCCAAAAGAAGCCATGCTAAGGATTTTTACGCCCTAAAAAATCCATCGCCCTCCGCTGGGTTTGAACCCGCGACCTCGGGATCTAGAGGGGCACGGTAACAACTACACCACGGAGGACGACTAAAGGTTCATCAAGCTTGGAATTTTTAGGGACCTCTGCGCGTATCTGTCGACCGGCGGCCTATGGCCTCCTGGGGGTGTTAAGCGTTGGGTCAAGATGTTCCCTCCGCTCCCTGGTCATGCTCATATCCTTGGAGGGAGACTAAAGATGAATATTATCAAAAATGACACGTTTACGTTTCTGTGCAGTCTTATTACCTGGTGTTTTCTCTGTAAGTTGATATATACTCCATCATTGTACTAGATACAATACCTTCCTTTTAAATTTGTGTTTATACTGCAATTGCCATTTCTATTGTGAACTGTGCACCGCTCCAGGAAAAAAATTGTAACTCTTACACACTTTGGAGTAGAGAGGTAAGCTTTATTCCATCGTTTAGGGGAAGTTTTGCTCTACAAATTTGTATTACTGTTAAGTATGGCGGCTTCTGTGTGTTCGAGACAAGTGCTATATTCCTTTGCAAGTATATGCGAATTTGTTTACTCTATTTTTGCTTTGAACAGCTTTTTTGTGTTAACGACATTTTCTGGTATACTTACATGACGCGTTTGAAGAACACTAAATTAAATGTTAGGATAAGAACAACCTCTAGGTGCAGTTGTGGCTCTACTTGAATATTAATAACATGGTTATTAAACAAAACCTGATATGTTACATTCACATCACTTTCCCTACCCTCTATCGCTCATTAGCGTGTATACAAATTGTTCTTAAAACAGCCTATTTACTTTTCACTTCATTTTGATCGAGATAAACCTTTCCGGAAATAGCTGCATTGCAAATTTCGTTATAGATAGCGATAGTCAAATGTTTTAGATCTGAACGCTATGTGCTGACCTTAAAATTCCATACTCTTTCTATATATCGCGAGAAATATATAAATAAATAAAATCTGAATATACTATCCCGGCACCTTGGTGACTACACCGTGACATACATTCAAACTTTACATTTATTCTCACAAACACGTTTACATTTTAGATTACATACAATTTTTTCAGATAAAATATTTACAAAGTACACAATGTCTACAAAATAATAAGTAAAAATAAAAGAAAGACAGAAAAATAGAAATTATTAGATTAGAGTAAAGGCGTAAAAAAAACTTAATTACAACTATAAGTTTATCTGCACTTGCTGGAAGCCAGCAAACTTAGCAACCGGTAACCAGCTACTATCTACTCCTATGTAACTATATTTAGCAAAAATGTACTAGTAGCCAGCACAAAACCTTCTACTAAACTAATAATCATTTTAATAAGTTTACTTATATTTATATTTTATTTAAAATTTTCCTTAATCAATTTTTTTATAAAGTTAAAGTTATCTATTTATAACATTCCATTGCTATCATACTAATTATTTAATTTATAGTAGTTCAACATTTTATTTCATTCATTTATATCTTTATTTATGCATTTCTGTTTATTTGTTTATTTACCTTATAACATTTTATTTAATCTCAATATTAATTTGCTATTATATGCCTTTTTATCAATTTTTAAATGTTATCACTATATATTAAACCCCTCTTTTAACCAAACACTAAACATTTTTCTTCTATCACTAAATATCTACTTACTTTACCCCACAACATTTCACTTCCCTCACATCCTCCATTTTATTCTAATACCAGCTCGACCTCCAACCTAAATAAACTTGAAAATCCACAGGACTTTAAAGAATAGCTTAGTGTTGAAAAAATTCGAACCATTAATAACGAATATCTCGGAAATGGCTGATGCCACAAAAAATTATAAAAGTAAATCCTGTGTTTTAAAGAGATCTACATTTTTTTGTGTAGTACGTTTTCGTCTATCGCTTAACGTTTACCAGTTATACAAGATTATACAAAATTCCTTCCGAATGAAGAGGAATTCAAAGGCTATTACCAGAAACTTCAAGATATGTATTTTATTTGTCACGTCAATATGCTTAATATGTGCTATTTTAATCACAGTCGTTAGGGCCACTTTTTAGAAACTCAAAAATGCCGAAAAATGTTCCATGTAAAGGACAGTTTCAGGAGGAGGGAATTTTCTTGATAATCTTCGTGTCGCATCTTTGAAAGGTACTGAACTTAAATACCAAGTTTGGTGTTGATCCGACTTTTTGTTTTTAGTTATGCTGTTCAGGCACACACACGGACTTTTTCTAAAATGATTTTTTTATTCAGGGGCCTTAAAACATGTATTTGCGTTGAAATTTTGGTATGGAATTTTTTGTTGGAATGCAACACATGGTAGAGAGAAGGTAAAATGAATGATTGCTGATACATTTTAATCAAAAGATGGTATAATCAAGAAAATAATTCTATCTTGTTTAACAAAGAAACTATGATACTGGAGTTCCCCAGGGTTCCATTCTTGGTCCTGTGTTGTTTGTGAATGAATTACCTGATCAACTGAAAGATTATTTTTAACTATGTATGCTGATGATACCACTGTGATTGTTGAAGATGGCAATATGACAGATTTGCAAGTGAAATGTAATGAATTACTTAGGGATCTCAAAACGTGGTTTAATAATATGCTTTATCTGAATGTTAATAGAACTGGTCAGCCTACGAAATTATTAGGAATTATTTTTGATGAACATCTATCTTGGCAACCCCATTGTATTGAATTAACTAAAAACTTAAATGTTTTTGTTACCAATTATGGGTTTTGAGATCCTGTCTTAATGTTAAGGCTGTACTCTTGTCTTATTTTGCACATGTTGAATCTCGGTTGGTGTTTGTTTTTGGGGGTCGGGTTCCATGATGCAGCAGGTTTTTATTGCCCCAAAACGCATAATACGATGTATTGGTGGCATTGATAGTTAGTTTTAATATATTGACTGTCTACGGATTATATATTTTTAAACTAATTGAGATTACTTTCTTAGAAATGTCGATGTTCATACGCATGATACACGTATAAGACATAATTTTAACATTCCATTGCATCACTCGACGAAATTTAATAGATCTCCTAAGGTCTATGGTTTGAAATTGTTTAGTTCCTTGCCTGTTAATATTAAATCGACAACTAATTTTTAGTATTTTAAAAGTAATCTTAAGAAAATGTTAATTAAAATATGCCCTTATGATTTGCATGAACCTAATTTTAAGTTGTAATTTTATGACTTGTCTTATAACTTACTAGCTCTACAAGATAAAATAAATATCTATCTGTCGTATTGGATAAAAGCAGATCAGCACCTAGAAGGCAAGCATCTACATCCTGTGAAAATCTCAGTCTCATATCTTAAATAATACTTGAGATAAAGGGTCGCGAGTTTAGCAGATTTAGGGCTTTTAAACCTCTCCTTAAGAAGCACAAAAAGCAGAGAATAATACAAAATAAGCGATGTTGAATGGCAATCCTTGAGTAGTTGCCTGCGCGCATGTTCCTATTCGTGCGCAGTTTCTCCTTTAATCAATTTTTACTGTTAAAGCTAAGTTCTATTATTGGATTTATTCACATCCACCTGGGTTAGATCACGCAACTACTTGTGCTACACATCTTCTAGTGGCGATGGAGGTCCCGGGTTCGATTCCCGGTGCCACCCACTCTGACCACGGCTTTTTCGTGGTTTTCTCTGGTTGACAAAGGAGTGTATTCTACCACGGCTCTCCTTTCTCCCCCATTTCCTCCCATTTCATTTGCCTTTCATGTTTCAGGTTGACTCCGGGGCTGGGTTTCAGTCGGTGTCGGGCAGACGACGCAGATGCTTGCGCTTTGGAAATATTTTCCCAGCCCCAATGGAGGGACGTCTGCGAGCGGTCAAGCCTGGAAGTGTTAGGGAACTCTGCGCGTGTCTGTCCACTTGCGCCGGCTTCGCTCTGCAACAGGTGTGTGTCTCCTACGATCGGGAGTTTATTAATGAAGTTTTATTTATGGATGCTCTTTAACTACTATGGTTCTTAGCGTCCCATTCTATATAGGGCGTGAAAGACCGGAAATTTTCCTCAGAGGCCTCTTTATCAGGCTTGAGGTTGTTTTAGGTGCCGTAAATCTACGACACGGGACCACCGGCTTTACTTCCCTTCCGAAGGAAGCTATCCTAAGGATTTTTACGCCCGAAAAGAAATACATTCACTCCGCTGGGTTTGAACCCGTGACCTCGTGAACCAGACGCTAGCATGGTACCCTCCCGGCGGTGTTCCCTCCGTTCACTAGTACAGTCCAGAGGGAGGGGTGACATTTTACGGCAGAAGCAATACATCGAACGTTACATTTTATCTCGGCGATCACAAAAAGCAGTGACGCAGTCTGAACTTGTTTATGGATGTTTTGTATATTTTTAACCTCCTATAGCTTATTTGCGTAACTCCCTCATTTTCTGTTAGCAGCTCTAAGGCCGCCTCTCCACTCCATCCATAACATACCCCAATAGCATCAGAATTACAAGCCTCTGTTTCGTAATCAAATCTTCGACGTTGGCGGCCCTGGTAGTAGCTCGAACGTTTGAAAATTACATTTTTCCATGGTAGTGTTTTTTGATCCACTTCCAGCTCATGCTGTCATGGTGGAAAATTGAATTTCCTTCATTCAGCGCTAGCATTACAACCTATGTGTTTCGCCCATTTTACTGCACGCTTGTCCATGAACTATTTTAAATCCGTTAACGTTTGATATACGGATTTATTATTGCAGACATGGAATATAATCGTAATTGAAACTTGAAGTTTAACGTTTGAATCCTCCCTGACCGAGCGAGATGGCGGCGCGGTAATGTCTGTGGCCCGCATTTCGGAAGGTCTCCGGTTCAAACCACCGGAACCAGCCATTGTGACCGAAGGTTTTTTCGCGGTTTTCCTCGTTCGCTAAGAGTGCTGGTTGGATACGCTATGATCCAGAATTTGCGTGCTTCTCGACAGACTACTGACCCAAGGCATTGGGCTGATCACCCATCCTGGATATGCTATGATCCAGAGTTTGCTTGCTTCTCGACAGGCTACTGACCCAAGGCATTGGGCTGATCACCCATCCTGGATATGCTATGATCCAGAGTTTGCTTGCTTCCCGACAGACTACTGACCCAAGGCATTGGGCTGATCACCCATCCTGGATATGCTATGATCCAGAGTTTGCTTGCTTCCCGACAGACTACTGACCCAAGGCATTGGGCTGATCACCCATCCTGGATATGCTATGATCCAGAGTTTGCTTGCTTCCCGACAGACTACTGACCCAAGGCATTGGGCTGATCACCCATCCTGGATATGCTATGATCCAGAGTTTGCTTGCTCCCCGACAGACTACTGACCCAAGACATTGGCTGATCATCCATCCTGGATATGCTATGATCCAGAGTTTGCTTGCTCCCCGACAGAATACTGACCCAAGACATTGGCTGATCACCCATCCTGGATATGCTATGATCCAGAGTTTGCTTGCTCCCCGACAGACTACTGACCCAAGACATTGGCTGATCATCCATCCTGGATATGCTATGATCCAGAGTTTGCTTGCTCCCCGACAGACTACTGACCCAAGACATTGGCTTATCACCCATCCTGGATATGCTATGATCCAGAGTTTGCTTGCTCCCCGACAGACTACTGACCCAAGACATTGGCTGATCATCCATCCTGGATATGCTATGATCCAGAGTTTGCTTGCTTCTCGACAGGCTACTGACCCAAGGCATTGGGCTGATCACCCATCCTGGATATGCTATGATCCAGAGTTTGCTTGCTCCTCGACAGGCTACTGACCCAAGACATTGGCTTGTACGTTCTTGGGGATGTAAGTTTTAGAAAGAGAAGGGTAATCTGTTAAATAATACTAAGAAGTAATTTGTAATTCAGAACACTTTCCTCAAATTACGAGATTGCATTTGAATGAAAAATATGCACATAATTTAAATTTAAAGTCATGAATGAGGATAATAGTGCTAATAACGTAGCATCACCTGCAACACAACTTTGCATCTATAAGGACTACTTCTAAAGGCATTAAGCAAAATGGCGTCCGTCGACAGAAAACAATTTAAATAATTAAATAAACACTTACGCATATATTTGTTTCATTTGCTTAAATTTTGTGTGGTAAAGCTGCGTTAACTGTAAGTTATTTTGGAAGTACTCTGCGAGCTCATTCTCTCTCTCTTCATTTCTGTACTATTCCATACACTTCTTAGGTATTTTGTATTTGTCCTTTGTAAAGGTCGCTAACAAAATATATAAGCATAGGGTAGACTAAGAATAGGATAGGACAGGACTAGAAGCGGAGGGGGATTGCACCTCGATCTACGCAGATCTTTTGTACCTAGGCCCCTGGGAGGGATGAGGTGCGGGGAGAGAGAGGGCAGCCGGACCAGGAGGCACGGCAGGCAGAGGACAGGGTCCCTACCATTTACAGATTTGAACTCCCTGGGTGATGGCTGGTGCAGCCGGCTCCCCTAACCCTGTGGGTTTACACATCCCCTGGGGGCTCCAGGACCTGGAGACTGCTAGGAGCCCGGAGGAAGAAGGTTTCCTCAGAGTATCCTTTTCCCCTACCAAGCACACACCGAGACCTCCCGCCGACACTTGCAAACCCAGAAAGAGTCCAAGCAGATGAAATATGAAGTGAAATGAGAATGGGGATGAAATGGAGGGACAGGAATTTCGGGCGATGTAATGATCCTTCGCAGCATTCAGCTGGCGATCCGGGGAAATCCCCAAAAATACCATGGGTCAGGAAGGTCGGCCACGAGAATCGAACCCACGACCTCCCGAATGCGGGCCACAGATTACCGCCTGAGCCATCCCTCTGGGTAACAGATCGTAATAAACTCCTCCACCCGCAACAAAGCTGACAAGAACCTGGTGCTGGCATTTCCACCTCTACCTTTTTCTTCAAGTGTACATGAGAAACACTTCTAACATACAGGCAAAACGGAAATATAGGTCCATAGTGATGCAGTAATTTGTATCACAAATTACTTAAATGTAAAGAATGAATATAATATGAATATGCATTTTTATGTGACATTGATTTGAGATGTTTGTTGATTGTAATTATTGTTGAGAAGTAAGTTTATACTGCCTTACTGAAACTGACAATAATAGCGTGCAATAATGCAGCGAGGGGGTGAGCTGTTTATCATTATTAGAGACGAGGAAGTTACGTAATGTTGGCGCGTTTTTCTTTAGAATTTGCTGGAACATTTTCCCTAGAGCATATGTATTCATAATTTTCATTGGATATAAAAATAGACGCTAATGTTGGCGCGTTTTATTAGCCAATAGCAACTCAGTTATAATCTTTAGGCATATCGGGGTGTAGGAGTATAAAAAGGGCTAGGTTAGAGGTTCACACCGTCAGTTCGTCGAAAACATTTGTACGTTACACGTCGCCTTCAGTCCAGCAGAAATATTTGTACAGTACACGTCGGCTATCGATTCACAAGTTACGCGTAGCAGAGTTATGAAAAATCTAAAGTGTTGTAAAGTTAATTATACAAAAAGTTGAAGTACGCGAATTAAGAATGATCAGTAATGAAGTTATTATAACAGTTTCAGTTTGGCGAGTGTCAAGATCAAAGTGTAAATGTGATAGTGAATGTGTTCGACAATAAAAAGTGTAAAACAAATTCTTTCATCAGTGTTATCTTTGGATAAAAGATTCCTTTCCGTTTACACAACCTGTATAAAGAGAAGTGCTCGACCAAAAAGATCATAGCTAGCCGGAGGACAGTGAACCAAAATTAAATAAAATCACAGTAGCATTTTTTCAAACACTAATACTGCCGCAAATTGCTAACACCAGATGTAGCTAACAAACCTAACAAAGAATCACGTCACAAAATGGCTTCACCACGTGGAGTAAACACAAATACATAAATAAATATAACTTAACAAGTATACCGTCCCAAATTGGCTCCCAAACGTGGGGCTCAACAAATTAAAAATAACATAACAAGAATACCGCCGCAAATTGGCTCCCAAACGTGGGGCTCAACAAATTAAATATAACATTTAAAGTATACCACTTCAATAGCTTAACTGGTGGTTCTACTTACTGAACTGCATGAAGTATTACAGTAACTGTTTTTTACTTTGAGCACTACTTTCGCCTAAAATGGGTTTTGTAGGATATATACCACGACTTTCTTAATACGTTTTAGTATAAACACACTCGTCATCCGCTTTGAACAAGATGACAGGAAAATCCTCGGATCAAATCATCCAACCAGCATTCGTCTAGCGAACGAGCAAAGCCGCGAACAAACTTCCGGTTAAAAACTGGACAGATAATAGTATTAACTTCCGTATCAGTGAATTTTTCGCCACATTTTGTAACACAGCTAAAACACAATGCACTTTTGGCAACGTATGATAATAACGGTTTAAAAATGGAGAAATACGAGGAAATGTAGCCAGTAAGGTTTCAGTGAACGACCCGCCAGAAGTGGATTGCTATTGTATTTAGTTTCACAAAGTTTGGAAACACGTGTCAGCGGTGCTCATTTTCAAGATCGCTCTGAGATATCCCTGTAAAAGAGTAGCAGCCCAAAGAAACATTCAGGGTAAAGCAGACCACCAGTAATAGTACTTTATTTCGGAAAATAGGGCATTAAAACAACAGGGCACTTCAAAACAAACAACTTTCGTGAGAATCGTCTTTATTAGTTCAAATTCTTTTAAGGAGAAAATCATATATCTGTTTTTGTTGGGTTAGGCTGTAGCTATCCAGTTGCATGTACATGAACAGCAAGAAGCCTGACGAACACGTACACTGACATTCATAAAAAATGGTACACTTCCCTAGGTCGCAACATGTTGTTTCCTCCATAAGGTTTGAACCTTCAGGTAACCAACCTTTCATATATGTTCTCTATGTGACTGGTTTAAAAACTTTCCAGAGACTCAGAAACGAACCAATGAACGATGTTATGATTGATTTGAAATAAAGGGGTGTTTCGGTTATTGCTTCTATGAAAGAGTTTCGCTAAGATTGTTTCACAGGGACACGCTAGACCAATACGACATAATTTGCCCTTCTAGGGCAAATGTTGAATTGGAATGTTGAACTCGATAGTATGGAGCAGAAAAACTTTAAATAAAACTAAAAAACCCATTTATAATTCAGTAGTACAAACTATACTACTAAACGTGAACAATAAATAGGCAATAACAAAGAGAATTATTAACAACAGAGATGATTTTTGGTGGAGGGCTTTTCGAATCTCAAGAAGGGATAAAATTAGCAACACAAAGTTGAGAAGATGGTTTGCTGTATATTTATTTGCCCCACGCTTTGGGCGTCAATTTGAAGTAGTTATTTTGTTGTATTGTTATTTGCCCCACGCTTTGGGCGCCAATTTTAAGAATGTTCTTATTTTAGGAGTAGTATTTGAAGTAAATAGTATCTTTACGTTATTTGCACCCGCTTTGGGCGTCAATTTGAAGTAGGTTGTATTGAAGTAGTTGTAATATATTTCAACTGTTGGGAGCCGAACTTGAAATTCGTTGCAACCACATGTATAGTACCCGCTTTCCGGTAGCCTTCGCCCCAAATGTACTTTCCGGTGGCCTTTGCCGCCGCCCCCAAAATGTTTAAAAATATTAACTTTGCAATTTGATTGTTTCTTTAAATATTATATATTTATGTTTGCGTCGGCTGCGTCAGTATTATTGTTAGAGACATGTTTCTCTTTGCAGGGTTGTGGTGCGAGTGAAGAATGTAGGCTTACACAGATTATAATTTTACTTCACTGATATAGAGAGAGAACTGTGAGATTTTTTTATTAATTACTTGCACTTTTTAACACGTAAACTATTTTTATCTCACACTGAATACGTATTATACTTCTCGAGGACGCATCTCGCGTCCGGTTAGGAACACTGTCTGTAAGCAACACGTCCAGTTATGAGCGCTGTCTACAAGCAACTGACTTGATTTCTACCGCCCAAAATTTGTAAATTTCTGTATTTCAAGTCTCTGATTGGCTATTCCTATTCCAATAGAGTACCTTCATTTAACTAAAGCTTTTTCTGCTTGTTGATTGGCTATTTTATAAACTGTCATAAAAATTACATTATTGCTTCCAAGAATTACAAGTAGTATTATTAAACTTTCAAATTCATTATTGCCTTAAGGTTACCTCATTGTTAGCAACTTTTAACCTATTATTCTCGCAGCTCCTACATTATTAAATTACGTAATGCATTCACATAACATTATTAAATATGTATACAATAATATGAACATTTACAATGACTGTAATATACACTTTTTATATATTTTTACATACACATATTGCTTTAAGGCGGGCTGTTATTGAATTATATATTATATAATTAGACGGAAATATTTAAGTGTTAAAAATACTGCCTCACAGTAGAAGAGAGAAAATTAAAATGGTTCGGCCATGTGAAAAAAAATGGGAAACGATTAGGGTTGCCAGGTTTTTGAGATGCTAATAAGGGACAGGTCATGTCGACACAACATAACGATACTTGTTCAAGAAAACACTTACAAATGTCATATAATTTACTGTACTGTTTACATTTTAGGTACAAACTCTATCACAGTACTTTGCTGTTTGTTTCATTTTCTACATAAGAAGCTTAAAAGTTAAAACCCATTTTTTTTCTCTTTTAGCAAGAATGCTGAATCTTCCTTAATCAAATCTTGAAATTTCTGACAACTATGATTAAACTTAAGTGAGACTTGAGTTTCTGACTTTATCAGAGCTGCTGAACGTTTATTTCTTTCATCATTCCATTCATTTTTAAGAATTGAAAAACCTCTTTCAACATATGCATTCCATCTAGGTATACTTAAGCACGTATAAGATACCAACATTAGTACATTTGGAATTGCATCTAAATTAACTTTAAAGAATAAAAATCACCCATTTTGAGTTCACATTACAATTCTGATCAGTACAGGTGTATTTAGCTCCAGCATCACATAATTGAGACTTATGGGAAGAAAGTTCTTCATATATTCAAAGCTGGGCACATTTCAGTAAATTTCAAAGGATTAATCATTTTTCAAAATCAGTAATTTTAACTCTTTGAAATGTAAAGCTTCTAGTTTCTTAAAAATATTAACATCACTGAAGTCATAAACTTTTTCCAAATAATTTATTGCAGCATTGTAAAACCTATTTAGGTTAGATTTCACTTTATTATGAAGGTTTGGAAGGAGTTGATCTATTAATGGCTTAACTTCCCCACCAAAAATTTATCATCTTTTCTACAAATTAATTTGAACTTCAATGTTGACACTGTATCATAAGTTTCAACTATGGTACGTTAATTTTTTTCAAGCTCAAGTATTGCTTCATTAAAACCTTTAGAGACATTACTAAAAAAAGACAGGTAAAGATTTAAAAGGATTTCTTCATCGCAGTTGTCTGAAGGTATTGCTGTAGAAATTTGGGCCAATCTAAATCTGATAAACTTTTGAAATAACTGTTATTCCACTCCAGTTTTGTAAAAGTCTGTCTACAGCTTTTCCTAAAGAGATCCACCTTGTAGGAACATTTCTGAGAACTTCAGAAAATTCACAGTCTACGTATTCAAAGAAAGATATCAACTGTACCCTTCTCTTTGCAGAAGAAGAAAAATGGCTATAAGGTTTTAAAATAACTTTTCAATGTCCACATCTAACACTCACTTGCATATTTATATTTGTTATATATAACATGAGCATTGCAATTTGCTTTTACTATAGCACTATTTTCGTCTTGGAACTTCTTATTAATACTATTGTTTACACCAAAATTTACATTTGCATTATCTACTGAATAAACCACTAAGTTTTCTATAGAAAGATTTTATTTCTCAACGCATTGTTTCATGTTGTCCAAAATGGCAGATGCGTTTCATTGCTGTCTTCTGTGATATCCAGCGCCTTAAAAAGATAAAAGATTAAGTAAATAAAAAAATAAAAGATATAAAGAATAACATTTATTAATATATTATTAATACAATTGCAATTTGAAGTTGCTCTTTGTTCCATTGAAAACACTTATCCAT
Organism: Deroplatys truncata; assembly: GCA_030765065.1. NCBI lineage: Eukaryota > Metazoa > Arthropoda > Insecta > Mantodea > Mantidae > Deroplatys > Deroplatys truncata. Next base: position 681,680,639 of record CM060990.1, read on the forward strand.
GACCCCTCTTCTAAGTTCTACCAGCCCTTGCGGCGGTCCAATCGTCGAGCGGCTGCGGTTTGGAGTGCTGGGAGAATGGGAGAGGAAGGGCGAGATGTAGGTGTGGATTATGTCTCTTCCTCTCGGAGTGATGAGATATTGATGTCAGGGCGTGTAGGTGTTCACGGAGATATAAATAAATTCTTCATTCCGGCTTTAGAATTATTGCTCCATTTATTGCGGTCTGATTAGCATTCTGCCACTCCTAGTGACTTCGCCACAAACCACTCCGGCATAACGGACGCCTAAGTCTCTCGTTCGGCGCGCTGTATTTGTTATATAAACACGCAAATTTCCATTGTTCTGTTACTCTTAGAGCGATTCACTACTCAGCTTTAATGCGCAAGTACTCGCATGGCGATGTTGGCACACTGAAGGCGAGTTTGAGACAGAGATGCAATGACTTTTGGAGCCTCTCAGTTGCAATACGTGATTAGTTACATAACGATATTGACACTGTGATGGTGAGTTTGTGACAGAGATGCAATGACTTTTGGAGCCTCTCAGTTGCAATACGTGATTATTTACATAACGATATTGTCACTGTGATGGTGAGTTTGTGACAGAGATGCAATGACTTTTGGAGCCTCTCAGTTGCAATACGTGATTATTTACATAACGATATTGACACTGTGATGGCGAGTTTGTGACAGAGATGCAATGACTTTTGGAGCCTCTCAGTTGCAATACGTGATTATTTACATAACGATATTGACACTGTGATGGTGAGTTTGTGACAGAGATGCAATGACTTTTGGAGCCTCTCAGTTGCAATACGTGATTATTTACATAACGATATTGACACTGTGATGGCGAGTTTGCGACAGCTCGCACATGATTTTCGAAGCTTCTCCACACTGGATATCTGGCCCCTCTCTTTCTTGGTCAAGTGTTATTTGTTGGTCATGTGACATCTATTTGATTTCCTATACGTGGTTTTAAATATTTTGGAAAATTATGATTGGTGGTTCTCAATTCCTGATCCCCCTGCTTCTGTTTGGTCCCGTTATCTTGATAGCAGAAATACCTTGTGCACTGGGTAGGATTTAACGATAAGGCACTACGTTTTGGCGTTCATTTTTATTGCCATAAACACCATATCTCTTTCTTATGCACGTATCCTGTGGTTTTAAAAGAGTTTGCTTCCCGACAAAGTGGTACGGCCTTACCCCGAGGCAAGGACACTATTGTAGTTCTCCGGATGTCTGTCTACTGTTAGTCAGGTTAAAGACCTGCGCTAACCGGACTTCCGCTGAACCCTTAGCTTCTACTTCCAAGAATATTGTACAGTTTTCCTTGTCTTCACATGCATTCTCAGTGTATGTTTTACTTACAGATATCGTCTTCATAACGTTTTAACATATTTAGTATCTTAAGTAATACTCATTATATTCTTAGCGTATATAATTAATTAATTACTGATGTAAATGCATGTTATTACTTAATTACCGACAGGAATGGTTGGTTGTACCCCGCTGGAAATTTGTCTTGCCTTCCACTGAACACCTTCATGGGGATCAAAGTAACGCAGGCAGACTGGAAACATCTTCTCGTTCCCGTTATTGGAAGCATCGGTTGCCAATGAGAAGAAATGTTTCGTTTCCTCAGAAGAGGATAAAATCTTCATTCATACTTTTTGGTGCTAATACATTTTTCACTAAAGCTTCCGCTTTCGTCCGTCCGCAACTTAATGTTGACGCATTTGGCGAGTCATTGGTAAAAACATACCTGGCCAGTTTCATGCCGCTGTTGTAGCTTAGATTATGTCGAACATTGTGGTAACGGAACGCTAATTCACAGCACTGACACTATTGACGCTGTTGTCATCATGTCCCTTCTTAAACATCACTTTTGTTATTTTAGATGACATGTTTGTTTGCCTCACGAAACTTGTTGCTTCAATCACTTTCACCTCCATGTCCGACTGAAAAATCCCGATTACAAGTAACACATTTTTTCTTGAAACAATTATTGTCAACGGGCGCAATCCAGTTTGAGGCAGTATTTTTAACACTTAAATGATATCAGTCTAGTTACATAATATAAAATATAATAACAGCCCGCCTTTAAGCAATATGTGCATAATATAATATATAAAGTGTATATTACAGTCATTCTATTATGTTTATATTATGTACATATATAATAATGTTATGTGAATGTATTACGTAGTTTTAACAATGTAGGAGCTGTGAGAATAGAAGCAAGCTGCTTTCCGTAGCAAATGGAATTACAAAGTAGAAGCCGAAAGTTGCTAACAATGAGGTAACCTTGAGATAACAATACATTAGAAAGTTTAATAATGCTACTAATAATTCTTGGAACAATAATGTAATATTTAAAACAGTTTATAAATAGCCAATCAAAAACTAGAAAAGCTTTAAGTTAAATAAAAGTATTCTATTGGAGTAGGCTTAGCCAATCAGAGACTTGAAATAGAGGACATTTACAAATTCAGGCGGGAAACGCTACAAGATTGCGTACCCGAGCAGATCGGTACGGGTTCAATGTGAGACATGAAAATTCATTCGGTGAGAATAATATAAAGTTTAAGTCTTAAAAAGTGCAAATAACAATCTCACAGCTCTATAGTAGGATATATCAGTGAAGTGTTATTTAATCGTGTGAAAGATTAATAAAACAAAGTTAAATACCATTATAATTTGTGTAAGCCTTCATTCTTTAGCCACACCAGCCCTGCTAAGAGATACGTGCTTTACAAAATTAGCATACATACATAAGTAAAATAAATAAAGTAACATTAAACATAAAAGTTAAATTTTAAACGTGGGGCGAAGGCCACCGGAAAATTTGGACCGTACGTGGGGCGAACACTCCAAGAAACATATCTCCCACAATACGTGGTGCAACCACAACAATTAAACACCTTCAAGTTTGGCTCTCCAACAGTGGGCTGCAATTACTTCAAGTTATACTGATCTTCCCGTTTCTTGAAATAAATGTAGTCTTTTCTTCTTTGCTGTCGAGGAATACACATTTTAACAACGGAACCGTCCTACTCTCACCACAACACAAACTGCTGCTTTAACCGTCTCTGCTAAAAGCTATTGAAAATGAAAGTCTGCACAGTTCGATCATTGTTGCGTTGGCATAGAGCGATGCACCTGGCGCTTGGGCTCGGCAGTTCGCTCGCCTACACGTAACAGAATCACTAGCTGATGAATAATGAACTGAAAAATAGGATTGGTAAATGCTGCTGTAAATAGAAAACGGGGGAAAAAGGCGTCCCGTATGCTTTTAAAACGGAACAGCATTTCAGATCTTCAAATACGGGAAATCCCGTATAATATGGGACGCCTGGTAACCCTGGAAACGATAGAATGGTAAGAATGGTGCTATAATGGGAAGATGAAGGACACAGAGGACGGGGAGGACCAAGAGAACAATGGATGGATGGGGTCCGAAGAAGCATGGCGTCTAGAGGACTAACAGATGAAGATGCAAAGGATAGGGATTATGGAGAAATAAAATTATGCATGGGTTGTAGGAAAACTACTGTAAGGTAGATAATTCCTAAATAAATAAAAGACAACCGCTAAACTGAACACAGCCACCACATTTATATGAAACCTTTCATCAGCACCATGGAGACGAAGACATGAAGCCTTTCATCTTTATTTCCACATTTTTGTTATATTATATTTTAGTCTTGCGCCTAAATTCAACGAAGCATTGTCTTAACGGTACTCCGCTAGTGGGAACACGTAGAATTGTAATGTTACAGAGGTAAGGTACCCTGCCAATCCAGTGGCTAGTATTATGGTCGAGGAATAAAGCATTCACTCTGGCAGAGGGTGGGGGTAGATTTGTCATTACCAACGCAAACAGCTGCGTTTTTTTCGAGTGGAGGAGAAAATGATTTAATCACTTACCCCAGCCCCGATGGTAGTCGAGACTGAGAGTGTGGGACTCACCGTCGTCGGCATACCCACTAAAAACTCCTCCACCGGAAGTCAAGGGTGAGGAAGAGGCAGTGCCGCAGTATTGCAGCTGCGAATTCATGGTGATAGTGTATTGGCCGGCCACAAGGGCCTAAGCCGTGTTAAGGAAGGTGCCAGGACGCAAGAATGACCGAGGCCCTGCTTGCGCCCTTGGGAATTATGGGTGAAAGGTTGTAGGAAATTTGTGTGGATGTATGTTGGGATTGAAGGGTGGTTATTTGTACCTCCGAGGTCCTCTATAATGAGTAGTCGGGGCATCCTGTGAGGGCCCCCATGTGGGCTCGTCCTGTTGCTGTGGAATTCTGTTTATCAGAACGTCATCCAGCGCCGTCTAGAGGGCTGCTAACTCCTCCTTGAAGAGCTTTCTGACGTCTTTGTAGTGGTCATCAAAGAAGCCTGGCAGTGATATCTTGCTGGGCATATGTGGTATGAGCTTTGCAGCGAAGAGAATTGTGTTGTGGTCCTCTTGGAGTTCGGTGAATACCTCCTCCAAGGAGGCCAGTTTGGTGGTGATGTTAGAAGCTCCGCCTGCACATCCTCCAGCTTCTGGAGGATCTCGGTTGAAGCTTGCGTGTAGTTGGTTGCGACGGTGTCAGGTGTGTCGTCTACTGCAGGAGGCCCGTTCTCCAAGACGCGGTCAAGCTGCGGTGACAACTGCTGCGTTCCATTATGGGCCACTTTTTATACACGTCAGTTTACATACACTTGGCAGCTCGGAGATCCGTCCAGCACCACCAACGTAGCAAAACCTTCCTCACTTGTAAAAACCATCACTGCTTGCAGTAGAAGTAAGGTATTTGCCATCACTGTTAGCTTATATACTTATTTAATTAGCCACAAAATAAAGAAAGCAGAAGACTCGTTTGTTATTGTATTGTACAAGGCCATTTGAGCTTTCCTTTACCAACACTATTTTTAATTTGCTTTTTGTAGCATCGGGTGCGGGTGCGTTGTCTTTTCGTATGCTTTCTCCTTGAAAGGGTTTGAATTAACAAAAAGATTTCCTACAAAAGTTGTTTGTTTTGAAGAGCTCTATCTAATGGTACCCTATTTGATCCTGCTCTCATTTAGAATTTTAGGGTGATATGCCACTGACTACACTTCCGGTTATGGCTGAGTTATGAAATTATGCTCAGGTGAAAGTTCATATATTGTGTTTTAGTTATAAATATTTTTGGTTTATCTCATTCCACCAAACGATGATTGAACCCGTTTCTGAGGTGGAGACCCCCAGTGGGCTGACTCCGTTGCCTTCGATTGTAGGGTGATGTTGAGGAGGGCGGTGGAATGAGAGGACCTACAGCTTTTACCGTGGACTCCGAAACACGTTGGGCCTTGGGTATACTTCACATTAGCAAGTCAGAGGTGAAGGTAGGGATAGGGCCGACTTAAAATCGTCATTCGGGAGCCGGAATCGAAATCACAGTGCTACCCGTCTTGAAATGTTTAATGGGGTGTTTTCATAAATAAATGACTTGCAGGTAGTTTGGTTCATCTTATATAAACATTTCCACTCCCCTTCAAACCCTTCCCTCTCTTATCAGAACTGGTACTGAAATGTAGACATGGGACAAAGTAGGCATACACCTTAAGAAGAGATTAAAATGTAAATCTGCTAAATTCATGACCCATAGTATCAGAACCTATATAAGATGTCAGATTGAAATTTTACAGGATGTAGACGGTGTCTTCTAAATTTACTTGTATAACCTTAACCACAGAATTTTTCTCTCAGTTGTACCATTTATTGATCAAATTTAACAGCAATTATTGTTTTAATCGCCTCATCAACACCAAAGTATACCCAAACAAGCACTTAGAAGTTGGTTTTATAATCCTAAAATTGTATTAACTATCTTTAACCGTCTGAGAAAACGGGCCATTTGTACCAGAAAGTGTCGTTCACACAAAGACCTGTTTAAAGTAAAACTGGAGAAAACACTCGTGTATAGTTGAAAGGAAAGATACCACATAGATCGAGCACACGTTAGCTTGCATCCTTAACAGTGGTACCAATCTGTGCAGCAAAACTTCCCCTAAAGATGAGCTAAAGGTTGCCTCTTTACCACAAAGTGTGTAAGAGTTATTTTTTCCGTGAGGTGATGCAGAAATCACAGTACAAAATGGCAGATGCACTACGTTTTAAAAATATTTGTAATGTAAGCACTGTGCCTAAGTGATAAAATATATATTAGATATTATACAGTATGAGGGTAGGAGTTTACTGCTGACAGCGTGTAGCTAGTCACCAACCGAATAAGACAAAATGTCGCTACAGGATTGTCGCCATAAAAGGATCATTGGTGTTTAGCCTCACAGACTCCACGGCTACGCTTTGCGGCTTAGGACCGTCAATGTTGGCAGTAGAAGGACAACACAAGCAACACTCCCATAATGCGTGTGTGACATGTGATAGTTAATGCAGCCCATTCCATATATAGAATATTACAGTATATATGAAATAAAGAGAAAATTCCAATTTATAAGACTGCTTAAAAACTAAACTTGGCATTTTTTGGCATTTAGTCTCCCCTTAACCATTGAGCACCTCAGTTTTCTGTTATTACCATTTTGGGCGAGGGTATCTGTGCTGTTGAGTCTCTGTAAGGCAACCTCTTGGTTGTGTATTAGGTGTCTCACAAAAGAGTTTATAATTGCTATGTCAGGATCATTTTGGGCGAGGGTATCTGTGCTGTTGAGTCTCTGTAAGGAACCTCTTGGTTGCGTGTTAGATCCGCACACAGGGGTTTATAATTGCTATGTCAGGATCATTTTGGACGAGGGTATCTGTGCTGTTGAGTCTCTGTAAGGCAACCTCTTGGTTGTGTATTAGGTGTCTCACAAAAGAGTTTATAATTGCTATGTCAGGATCATTTCGGGCGAGGGTATCTGTGCTGTTGAGTCTCTGTGAGGAACCTCTTGGTTGCGTGTTAGATCCGCACACAGGGGTTTATAATTGCTATGTCAGGATCATTTTGGACGAGGGTATCTGTGCTGTTGAGTCTCTGTAAGGCAACCTCTTGGTTGTGTATTAGGTGTCTCACAAAAGAGTTTATAATTGCTATGTCAGGATCATTTCGGGCGAGGGTATCTGTGCTGTTGAGTCTCTGTGAGGAACCTCTTGGTTGCGTGTTAGATCCGCACACAGGGGTTTATAATTGCTATGTCAGGATCATTTTGGACGAGGGTATCTGTGCTGTTGAGTCTCTGTGAGGAACCTCCTGGTTGTGTGTTAGGGCAGCACACAAGAGTTTATAATTGCTATGTCAGGCTCATTTTGGGCGAGGGTATCTGTGCTGTTGAGTCGCTGTGAGGCAACCTCTTGGTTTCATGTTAGGTGTCGCACACAAGAGTTTATAGTTGCTATGTCAGGATCATTTTGGGCGAGGGTATCTGTGCTGTTGAGTCTCTGTAAGGCAACCTCTTGGTTGTGTATTAGGTGTCTCACAAAAGAGTTTATAATTGCTATGTCAGGATCATTTTGGGCGAGGGTATCTGTGCTGTTGAGTCTCTGTAAGGCAACCTTTTGGTTTCATGTTAGGTGTCTCACAAAAGAGTTTATAATTGCTATGTCAGGATCCTTTTGGAGGAGGGTATCTGTGCTGTTGAGTCTCTGTGAGGCAACCTCTTGGTTTCATGTTAGGTGTCGCACACAAGAGTTTATAGTTGCTATGTCAGGATCCTTTTGGACGAGGGTATCTGTGCTGTTGAGTCTCTGTAAGGCAACCTTTTGGTTTCATGTTAGGTGTCTCACAAAAGAGTTTATAATTGCTATGTCAGGATCCTTTTGGACGAGGGTATCTGTGCTGTTGAGTCTCTGTGAGGAACCTCTTGGTTGCGTGTTAGATCCGAACACAGGGGTTTATAATTGCTATGTCAGGATCATTTTGGGCGAGGGTATCTGTGCTGTTGAGTCTCTGTGAGGAACCTCCTGGTTGTGTGTTAGGGCCGCACACAAGACTTTATAATTGCTATGTCAGGATCATTTTGGGCGAGGGTATCTGTGCTGTTGAGTCTCTGTAAGGCAACCTCTTGGTTGTGTATTAGGTGTCTCACAAAAGGGTTTATGATTGCTATGTCAGGATCCTTTTGGACGAGGGTATCTGTGCTGTTGAGTCTCTGTGAGGAACCTCTTGGTTGCGTGTTAGAGCCGCGCACAAGAGTTTGTGGTTGCTATGTCAGGATCATTTTGGGCGAGGTTATCTACCGTTGAGTCATTGTAAGACAACCTCTTGGTTGCATGTCAGGAGCCTCACACAGTAATTTCTGGTTGTATATCAGGATCTACGGGTAGCCGTAGAGGTGCGTATCACTGAGGGCTCAAAACCCGGGTAGAGCACCGCAAGTAGGCCAGGATGGTCCGTTTTGCCTCTAACGTGACCCCTGGGAAGTAAGGATGAGGGTGAGACCCGAAGGGCGACCTAATTCGGGCGGCAGTATGCTCAAGCATGGACGGGGTTCAAAACGGTTCCAGACTGAACGTATCAGGATGCCGACCAGCCTTGGCCACAATCCTCGTGTCCCCCCGGGGACCCCGTAGGTCCAAGGGTGCCTCCAGAAAGCGGGTCCGTTGATGTCCAACCAAATCCAGGGAAAAAAGCTTTACAAAATCGTATATACACCGCCTAGCTGCAACACACCGAATGCCGTCGCCTGGTCCTACAAACCTGAAGTAGATGATTCGAAATGGACAGAAAATTCGTGGTATAAGAGTAACCACCCAGCATTCTCCTACAGACCCGGAGAAACTGCGAAATAGAACCCTTGTTCAGAGTCGCCGAATGGATGGGAGTCGAACCCCAGGATCTACGGTTAGTTGAGAATCGTAGTGTTTTTCACATATTGCTTTGAATCTGTCATAATTATACTGCGAGTTTAGCTGTAACTCACTGCACAGTCCCCTCTCTTTAGACTGACTTTAACTGGTGTTGAGGGACTGAAGCGGCTCCATACGACATAGACGTTTTACACACCCTTGTAGGTTCCACGAAGCATTCCCTACTTTAATACACTCGCTACCCCTATCGTTACAAATCCACCCCTCTCTTTACCCTAACATGCCGTAGTTGAACTTTACAGTTGGGGTTGAAGAGTCTTTATGAGAATGAGGCGTGAAAAATGTGAATTGGCAACCGCTGTTTCGCCATTCACTTCAAGAGGGCATTTAACAAGCCCCGCTAGAGTCTCGTTGCTTTGTACCAAACGAGAATCAACATTTACCAGACACTTTGAGGCAAGGACTCTTTCGCAGAAGCGCTTTTCATTTCAGTTTCGCTGTATATCAATTAAACTTGCTTATGATGTAATTGGCCGTGTTTTGGTGGTCCTTATACACTCGAGTGGACTGAAACACAGCTAGAAACAACCTTTATGTTGGTAATGGATTGTCAATACACTTGACCTATGACAAGGGAACACGTCGCATGTCGACCATACGCGCATTTTTTGGGTTTATCTCTTGCAGGAGGAACGGATGCGGTGAAGGAAGCGCAGGGCTATAGGCCGCAGTCAGGCCGGCCGCCAGAGACTTGCAGCGGTCCCTAACGATTCCGAGCTTGACGACAGGCTACTTAGAGAAGGCTGTCATCTGGCCTAGAAGAATTTTCAAACGGGCAAACTTTTGCGCCATCTGTCCGACACTGTACATCCCCTAAGACCACCTGAAACATGAAAAGGGACGCCATTCGCCTTGCCAAATAGTGAAAACCACGAAAAACCGATGGTCAAAGTGGCTGGCTCCAGCCCAGGACCTCCGCAATGCGAGTCATGTCACTCGGTATCCAGCATATACCCTTGTGAAGCTCACGCTTAAGCCCTGTCCACACTGATTAACATTTAACAAAACTTGTCAAGTGCAACATGTTAACAGTTTGCATGTTGGCCAAATTTCGATTGCAGAATTGACTTAACATGTTAACCGAAAGAGTTTGCCTGACGCTTTTAACATGTTGGATGTTTTCCGCTTTTAATGCAAAACTTGTTTAGTCAATTCGCTCTCTGTGTATGTGATTGGGTGAGCTTCGGCAGCTTCCAGATTAAACCATGGCAACGGCGTACTTCTGATTCCTTCACGCTATTATGTTCGGTAGTTCTGTGTTGACTCGTTCTGTGTTGACTCGTTCTGTGTTCGTATCCTTGATTGGGTTTGCTTCATGTGAAGTTATGAAATGGACGAAAGAAAAGACACTTTCATTAATAAAATCTTTTTTGAGGCGATCGTTATGAAGCATTGTAATGTATGGAATAGAAAGAATGGACAATTATGCCAAACTATGTGTAATTTATTGTTGTTCCAGAGACAATATCGGAAAAACAATAGCTTCACTTTGCTAGAGAATTGCAAAAAAGGCTCAAGTCTGGCAGATGGAATGGCTGCTCTCAAATATGTGTCCTTTTTGTAAATTATAGGTTAGAAACCTTGCTCAACACATAGTTGAAGTCACTCTGACTTGTTCTCAAGAAATTGAAGTCAAACCTGCTCTGAATTTTAAACTCATTCAAAATATTTTCACTGCCCTGCCGATTAACAAGATGAGCCTCATCACCTACTTTTCTTTTTATTAAATATCAAGCACAGATACAAATAGCAATAGTGAAATCCTGATCCCTGGAATCCATTTTGCTTTTAGTTGAGAGATTTTGTTGTCCCAACAAGTCAACCGGTGTGGATGGAATGTTAAACGTTCACAGTATTACATGTTGAATGAAACATTTTGCTAATTGTGTAAGTTAACTGTTGATATGTTGAATAGTGTGGACTGGCCTTCAGGGAGTATTCATACACGCCATGCACTGAGGGGTCTGTCCAAGCCTGATATTGGGGAGTACGAGTGACGGTCAGCGTAGGCGCGGTGTCACAGTTCCTTTCATTTAAGAACATCTATTGAGCATTTTATGCATTTTTAAATGGTGTTACGGAAGTAATGTTATCCGTATAGTATGCCATATTTGTTTAATTCTAGAAAGCATCTCCCGTGTAACCATAATAATCCTAATCCAGTCACCCATACAAATTACTATACGTAAACGGCATTTATTGAAACCTAATTCTGTTTTATATTAAAGCTACGGTTTGAGAACACATTCTAATGTTATTTTGTGTGTATTTGTTAGATATTAGGAAAACATATCCAACATTTCGTCATGGTACACAACATTTTAACAATGGGAAATTGCATCACTCTGAACCATACGTAACAAAGGAAAGTCATTCATTCAAATACCGTTTTACCTGAATAAACGTCATTGTTGGTAGTTGATTTCAACTCCACACTAACTCTAGTGGTCATAACACTGTGTTCACCGACGTGGGTAGCCGAGGTCGTTAAGGCAGAAACCGTGAACGGGAGATCTGCGATTCAAATCCCAACAGGACCATTCTCCCTGAGACCAATTGTCATTTAATTTAATTTAACATCACTGACCACCGCCTGTGGTGTCGTCTGCAGTAACAACTTCTGGCCGCTTACTCCAATCCGGGTTTCTCATTTTGTGGTTTTATGCCTAGATGTACAACGTTACGACGAAATCTTTGGAATTTTTTCTGCAATTCATTTTGCCCTTTTAATAGTGTTTATTGCCCGTTCTTATTGCATACGGCGGTGAACACCGATGATAAATGAAATAAAATAATAATTGGGGGAGAAAATTTGGGAAGGAAGCTTTTCAGGCCTAAGTTTAGGGTTCATTCCCGGATTTTTCACCTGTGAGGACTGAGGTAATCCTGGAAAAAAGCACAGTCAGAGGGAACGGTTCGGGCGGGATTTGAAGCACGGACCTCCAGTGCACGAGTTGGTGCATTAACGACCTCGGCCACCATAATTGCTTATTACGCTATCAGCACACATTAGTATTTATTTTTAATATACATTTCTTCACTTTATCTCCTGCTTCAAACGGTTCATTATGCTGAAATTTAAAAGACAAAAGTATTTTGTTAGTCTGTGCGTGAATCGGCAGATATGCAATGTTGCCAATTTTTGTTTAACTTGGCAACTAAGGAAGTGAAGGATAATAAAAGGCACCATAATGACGTACCTCCCAGAGTTACTTATTATATATGTTTTATTAAAACTGTATGCCAGGTATTGCATTGCGCTTTAAATACCGCCCTTATCTGCTTTAAAAGGAAACGATCCAGAAAAACAAAAACTTACTGTAATCTCAACAGACAGTGACATCTGGGAAGGGTGTTAAAATAAAAAAAAAATAGCGTGAGGGTATAAAATGGTCATTCCTTTTCACTATGTTCTTATTGGGTGGAAACAAGTGTATATGGACTAATCAAGTCGAGATGGCTACAACGTTTAAAGATGTGATCATCAGCTTATTGATTTGTCATAAATTCGACTTTTACAATTCTTCTATGCAGTGTCATATTTTGGTATTTACGTTTCATGGGATGGGACCCATTAAATCTTAGGCTAAACATTAGTTATTTGAAAGGTTTTATTGCTTTATAAAACTGTAACTGCGAGCAGGAAATTGCAAATTAAAGTACGTAATATACATGTATAATATTCTGCAAAAATATAGCTTAAGATGCAACGGAAAGGACACAGATTTTAATGGTAAATTATTATATTTTTATATTCATACCCTTTAATTATTTTATAATGCAAATAAACGTGAAATGAAGTATAGAGAAGCAGCTTAATTAATCTTAACTACGGAATAAACAAGTCTTGTGACGCTACAGCATACGAACGGCTTGGGCTTGCGAACCCAACTGCCGACCTCATGCAAAATAAAAAATCCTTTGAAGCTATACTCCCTCGAAGAGCTTGGTCCTACAATCCGACAGCCGATCTCACGACCAATAACAGCGGAATAAGTAAATCCTGTGACGCTACAGCCAACAGCTCGACAGCCGATCTCACGACCAATAACAGCGGAATAAGTAAATCCTGTGACGCTACAGCCAACAGCTCGACAGCCGATCTCACGACCAATAACAGCGGAATAATAAATCCTGTGACGCTACAGCCAACAGCTCGACAGCCGATCTCACGACCAATAACAGCGGAATAAGTAAATCCTGTGACGCTACAGCCAACAGCTCGACTGCCGACCTCAAGCTCAATAACAACGGAATAAATAAATCCTGTGACGCTACAGCCAACAGCTCGACTGCCGACCTCAAGCTCAATAACATCGGAATAAATAAATCCTGTGACGCTACAGCCAACAGCTCGACAGCCGATCTCACGACCAATAACAGCGGAATAAGTATATCCTGTGACGCTACAGCCAACAGCTCGACAGCCGATCTCACGACCAATAACAGCGGAATAAGTAAATCCTGTGACGCTACAGCCAACAGCTCGACAGCCGATCTCACGACCAATAACAGCGGAATAAGTAAATCCTGTGACGCTACAGCCAACAGCTCGACAGCCGATCTCACAACCAATAACAGCGGAATAAGTAAATCCTGTGACGCTACAGCCAACAGCTCGACTGCCGACCTCAAGCTCAATAACAGCGGAATAAATAAATCCTGTGACACTACAGCCAACAGCTCGACAGCCGATCTCACGACCAATAACAGCGGAATAAGTAAATCCTGTGACACTACAGCCAACAGCTCGACAGCCGAACTCACGACCAATAACAGCGGAATAAATAAATCCTGTGACACTACAGCCAACAGCTCGACAGCCGATTTCACGACCAATAATAGCGGAATAAGTAAATCCTGTGACGCTACAGCCAACAGCTCGACAGCCGATCTCACGGCCAATAACAGCGAAATAAGTAAATCCTGTGACGCTACAGCCAACAGCTCGACAGCCGATCTCACGACCAATAACAGCGGAATAAATAAATCCTGTGAAGCTACAGCCAACAGCTCGAAAGCCGATCTCACGACCAATAACAGCGCAATAAATAAATCCTGTGACACTACAGCCAACAGCTCGACTGCCGACCTCAAGCTGAATAACAGCGGAATAAATAAATCCTGTGACGTTACGGCCTACAAACCGGGTGATAACCTCACGCTTAATAACAGCGGAATGAGTAAATCCTGTGACACTACAGCCCAATACCCGGCTGCCGACCTCACGCCCAATAAAGGCAGAATGAGACACCTCTGTGACACTACAGCCTACTACCCGGCTGCCGACCTCACGCCCAAACACAGCGGAATGAGTAAATCCTGTGACGCTACAGCCTACAACCCGACTGGCAACCTCACGCACAATAACAGCGGAATAAATGAATCCCGAGACGCTACAGCCCACAAACCGACTGCCGACCTCACGCACAATAACAGCGAAATAAATAAATCATGTGACGCTACAGCCCACAACCCGACTGCCGACCTCACGCACAATAACAGCGGAATAAATAAATCATGTGACGCTACAGCCCACAACTCGACTGCCGACCTCACGCACAATAACAGCGGAATAAATAAATCATGTGACGCTACAGCCCACAACCCGACTGCCGACCTCACGCACAATAACAGCGGAATAAATCAATCATGTGACGCTACAGCTCACAACCCGACTTCCGACCTCACGATCAATAACACAGGAATAAATAAATCCTTTGACGCTACAAACTACAACTCGACTGCCGACCTCACGCACAATAACACCGGAATAAATAAATCCTGTGACGCTACAACCTAATGCCCGGCAGACGACCTCACGCCCAATAACAGCGGAATAATAAAATCATGTGACGCTACAACCTACAACTCAAATGCAGACCTCACGCTCAATAACAGCGGAATAAATAAACCATGTGACGCTACAGCCTACAACCCGGCAGACGACCTTACGCACAATAACAGCGGAATTAATAAATCATGTGACGCTAAACCCTGCAACCCGGCTGCCGACCTCACGCACAATAACAGCGGCATAAATAAATCATGTGAGGCTACAAGCAACAACTCGACTGCCGACCTCAAGCTGAATAACAGCGGAATAAATAAATCCTGTGACGTTACGGCCTACAAACCGGGTGATAACCTCACGCTTAATAACAGCGGAATGAGTAAATCCTGTGACACTACAGCCCAATACCCGGCTGCCGACCTCACGCCCAATAAAGGCAGAATGAGACACCTCTGTGACACTACAGCCTACTACCCGGCTGCCGACCTCACGCCCAAACACAGCGGAATGAGTAAATCCTGTGACGCTACAGCCTACAACCCGACTGGCAACCTCACGCACAATAACAGCGGAATAAATGAATCCCGAGACGCTACAGCCCACAAACCGACTGCCGACCTCACGCACAATAACAGCGAAATAAATAAATCATGTGACGCTACAGCCCACAACCCGACTGCCGACCTCACGCACAATAACAGCGGAATAAATAAATCATGTGACGCTACAGCCCACAACTCGACTGCCGACCTCACGCACAATAACAGCGGAATAAATAAATCATGTGACGCTACAGCCCACAACCCGACTGCCGACCTCACGCACAATAACAGCGGAATAAATCAATCATGTGACGCTACAGCTCACAACCCGACTTCCGACCTCACGATCAATAACACAGGAATAAATAAATCCTTTGACGCTACAAACTACAACTCGACTGCCGACCTCACGCACAATAACACCGGAATAAATAAATCCTGTGACGCTACAACCTAATGCCCGGCAGACGACCTCACGCCCAATAACAGCGGAATAATAAAATCATGTGACGCTACAACCTACAACTCAAATGCCGACCTCACGCTCAATAACAGCGGAATAAATAAACCATGTGACGCTACAGCCTACAACCCGGCAGACGACCTTACGCACAATAACAGCGGAATTAATAAATCATGTGACGCTAAACCCTGCAACCCGGCTGCCGACCTCACGCACAATAACAGCGGCATAAATAAATCATGTGAGGCTACAAGCAACAACTCGACTGCCGACCTCACGCTCAATAACAGCGGAATACATAAATCATGTGACGCTTCAACCCACAACTCGACCTCCGATCTCACGCTCAATAACAGCGGAATAAATAAATCCTCTGACGCTACAGCCCACAAGCTGACTGCCGACCTCACGCACAATAACAGCGGAATAAATAAATCCTTTGGCGCTACAGTCTACAACCCGACTGCCCACATCACGTTCAATAACTGCAGAATAAATAAATCCTTTGGCGCTACAGACAAAAAACCCGGCTTCCGACCTCACGCCGAATTACAGCGGAATAAATAAATCATGTGACCTTACTACCTGAAACCCGGTTGCCGACCTCACGCACAATAACAGCGGAAAAAATAAATCATTTGACGCTACAACCTACAACTCGACTGCCGACTTCACGCTCAATAACAGCGGAATAAATGAATCCTGTGACGCCACAGCCCACAATTCCAATGCCGACCTCACGCACAATAACAGCGGAATAAATAAATCCTGTGACGCTAAAACCTAAAATTCGACTGCCGACCTGACGCTCAATAACAGCGAAATAGTGGAGTCCTGTGACGCTACAGTCCACAAACCGACTGCCGACCTCACGCACAATAACAGCGGAATAAATAAATCCTTTGGCGGTACAGACTACAACAAGGCTGCCGACCTCACGCACAATAACAGCGGAATAAATAAATCATGTGTTGCAACGGTCTACAACCCGGCGGCCGAGCTCACGCACAATAAGAGTGGAATAAATAAAACACACTACGCTACAACCTACAACTCGACTGCCTACCTCACGCTCTATAACAGCGGAATAAATAAACCATGTGGTGATACAGCCTACAACCCGGCTGACGACCTAACGCACAATAACAGCGGAATAAATAAATCATGTGACGCTAAAAACTACAACCCGGCTGCCGACATCACGCACAATAACAGCGGCATAAATAAATCATGTGAGTCTACACCAAACAACTCGACTGCCGACCCTACGCTCAATAACAGCGGAATACATAAATCATGTGACGCTACAACCCACAACCCAACTGCCGATCTCACGCTCAAAACAGCGGAATAAATAAATCCTGTGACGCTACAGCCTACAACCCGGCAGACGACCTCAGGCTCAATAACAGCGAAAAAACTGAATCCTGCAACGCTACAGCCCACAAAACGACTTCCGACCTCACGATCAATAGCAGTGGAATAAATAATTCAATCATGTTACGCTACAACCTACAACCTGGCTGACGACCTCTCGCACAATAACAACAGATTAAATAGATTATGTGACGCTACAACCTGCAAACCGGCTGCCGACCTCACGCCCAATAACAGTGGCATAAATAAATCATGTGACGCTACAACCTATAACGTGTCTGCCGACCCCACGCTCAATAACAGCGGTATAAATAAATCATGTGAGGCTAAAACCAACAACTCGACTGCCGACCTCACGCTCAATAACAGCGGAATAAATAAATCCTCTCACGCTACAGCCCACAAGCTGACTGCCGACCTCACGCACAAAATAAGCTGAATAAATAAATCCTTTAGCGCAACAGTCTACAACCCCCTGCCGACCTCACTCATAATAACAGCGGAATAAATAAATCCATTGGCGCTACAGTCTACAACCCGACTGCCGACCTCACGTTCAATAACACCAGAATAAATAAATCCTTTGGCGCTACAGGCTACAACCCGACTTCCGACCTCACGCTCAATAACACCGGAATAAATATATCCTGTGACGCTACAATCTTCAACTCAGCTGCCGACCTCACGCACAACAACACGGAATAAATAAATCCTGCGACGCTACAACCTAACGTCCTGCTGACGACCTCACGCCCAATAATAGTGGAATAAATAAATCATGCGACCTTACTACCTTCAACCCGGCCTGCGACCTCACGCACAATAACAGCGGAATAAATAAATCATTTAACGCTAAAACCTACAACTCGACTGCCGACCTCAGGCGCAATAACAGCGGAATAAATGAATCCTGTGACGCTACAGCCCACAATCCGACTTCCGACATCACGCCCAATAACACCGGAATAAATAATGTGACGCTACAGCCTACAACACGGTTCTGGACCTCACGCTCAATAAAAGCGGAATAAGTAAATCCTTTGCCGTTATAGTCTACAACCCGATTACAAACCCCCGCTCAATAACAGCGGAATAATTAGTCGTGTGACGCTACAGCCTACAAACCAGTAGCCGACCTCACGCACAATAACAGCGGACAAAATAAATCATGTGAGGCTACAGCCCACAACAAGACTGCCGCACTCACGCACAATTACAGCGGAATAAATAAATGATGTGACGCTACAGCCTACAACTTGAATGTCGACCTCACGCACAATAACACTGGAAAAAATAAATAATGTGACGCTACAGCCTACAGCTGGACGGCCGACCTCACATTTAATAACACCGGAATAAATAAATAATGTGACGCTAAGTCCTACAACACGGCTGACGACCTCATGCTCAATAACAAAGGAATAAATGAATCCTATGACACTACAGCCCATAAACCGATTGCCGACCTCACGCACAATAGCAGCGGAATAAATAAATCCTGTGACGTTAAAACCTTCAACCCGGCTGCCGACCGCACAACCAATAACAGCGGGATAAATAATTCATGTGACGCTAAAACCTTCAACCCGGCTGCAGACCGCACGCCCAATAACAGCGGAATAAATAATCCTCTGACGGGACAGCCCAAAACGGACTGCCGACCTCACGCACAATAACAGAGGAATAAATAATCCTCTGACGCTACAGCCCAAAAACAGACTGCCGACCTCACGCACAATAACAGCGGAATAAATAAATCCTTTGGCCTAAAAGCTTTAACCCGACTGCCGACCTCACGCATAATAACAGCGGAATAAATAAATCATGTGCTGCTACGGTCTACAACCCGGCTGCCGACCTTACGCCCAATAACAGCGGAATAAATATATCATGTGACGCTACAACCTACAACTCGAATGCCAACCTAAGGCTCAATAACAGCGGAATAAATAAACCATGTGACGGTACAAACTACAACCCGGCTTCCGACCTCACGCCGAATAACAGCGGAATAAATAAATCATGTGACCTTACTACCTTAAACCCGGCTGCCGACCTCACGCACAATAACAGCGGAATAAATAAATCATTTGACGCTACAGCCTACAACCCGGCTGCCGACCGCACGCCCAATAACAGCGGAATAAATAATTCATGTGACACTACAAACCACATCCCGGCTCCCGACCTCACGCACAATAACAGCTGAATAAATAAATCATGTGGCGCTACAACCTACAGCTCGACGGCCGACCTCACACAATAACACCGGAATAAATAAATAATGGGACGCTACAGCCTACAACCCGCGTGACGACCTAACGCTCAATAACACCGGAATGAATGAATCCTCTGACGCTACAGCCCACAAACCGACTGCCGACCTCACGCACAATAACAGCGGACTAAATAAATCCTGTGACGCTAAAACCTAAAATTCGACTGCCGACCTGACGCTCAATAACAGCGGAATAGTGGAATCCTTTGACGCTACAGTCCACAAACCGACTGCCGACCTCACGCACAATAACAGCGGAATAAATAAATCCTGTGACGCTAAAACCTTAAATTCGACATCCGACCTCACGCTCAATAACAGCGGAAAAGTGGAATCCTGTGTCGCTACAGTCCACAAACCGACTGCCGACCTCAGGCACAATAACAGCGGAATAAATAAATCCTTTGGCGGTACAGACTACAACACGGCTGCCGACCTCACGCACAATAACAGCGGAATAAATAAATCATGTGTTGCAACGGTCTACAACCCGGCGGCCGAGCTCACGCACAATAAGAGTGGAATAAATAAAACACACTACGCTACAACCTACAACTCGACTGACGACCTTACACTAAATAAACGCGAAAAAAATGAATCCTGTGATGCTACAGTCCACAAACCGACTGCCGACCTCACGCACAATAACAGCGGAATAAATAAATCCTTTGGCGCTACAGACTGCAACCCGGCTGCCGACCTCACGCTCAATAACACCGGAATAAGTACATCCTGTGACGCTACAACCTACGACTCAGCTGCGAACCTTACGCAAAGAATATCGGATCAAATAAATCCTTTGATGCAACAACCTAACACCCGGCTGAAGACCTCACACCCAATAACAGCGGAAAAAATAAATCATATGATGCTAAAACCTACAACCCGGCTTCCGGTCTCACGCCCAATAGCACCGGAATAAGTAAATCATGTGACGCTACAACCTTCAACCCGGCTGCCGACCTCACGCACAATAACAGCGGAATAAATAAATCATGTGACGCTACAACCTACAACTCGACTGCCGACCTCACGCCCTATAACACCGGAATAAATGAATCCTGTGACTCTAACAACCCACAAACCGACTGCCGACCTCACGCACAATAATAGCGGAATAAATCAATCCTGTGTCGCTACAACCTACAACTCGACTGCCGACCTCACGCTCAATAACAGCGGAATAAATAAATCCTTGGGCGCTGCAGAATACAACCCGTCTACCGACCTCACGCACAATAACGGCGGAATAAATAATTCATGTGATGCTACGGTCTACAAACCGGCTCCCGACATCACGCACAACAACAGCGGAAAAATAAATCATGTGACGCTACAGCCAACAACCCGGCTGACGAACTCACGCTCGATAACAGAGGAGTAAATGAGACCTTTGACGCTACAGCCCACAAACCGACTGCCGACCTCACGCACAATAACAGCGGAATAAATAAATCCTGTGACTCTACAACCTACAACGCGACTGCCGACCTCACGCTCAATAAACGCGAAATAAATGAATCCTGTGACGCTACAGTCCACAAAACGACTACCGACCTCATGCAACATAACAGCGGAATAAATAAATCCTTTGGCGCTACAGACTACAACCTGGCTTCCGACCTCACGCACGATAACAGCGGAATAAATAAATCATGTGATGCTACAACCTACAACTCGACTTCCGACCTTACGCTCAATAACAGCGGAATAAATGAATCATGTGACGCTATCGCCCACAAACCGACTTCCGACCTCACGCACAATAACAGCGCAATAAATATAATCCCTTGGCGCTAGAGACTACAACCCAGCTGCCGACCTCACGCTCAATAAGACCGGATTAAATAAATCATGTGATGCTAGGTCTACAAACCGGCTGCCGACATCACGCACAATAACAGCGGAAAAAATAAATCATGTGACGCTACAACCTACAACTTCGTTGCCGACCTCACGCCCAATAACACCGTAATAAATAAATCATGTGTCGCTACAGCCAACAACCAAGCTGAGGAACTCACGCTCAATAACACCGGAATAAATGAATCCTTAGACGCTACAGCCCACAAACCGACTGCCGACATCACGCACAATAACAGCGGAATAAATAAATCCTGTGACTCTACAACCTACAACTCGATTGCCGACCTCACGCTCAATAACAGCGGAATAAATGAATCCTCTGACGCTACAGCCTACAATCTGACAGCCGACCTCACGCACAGTAACAACGGAATAAATAAATACTTTGGCGCTACAGTCTACAACACGACTGCCACCTCACGGTTCAATAACACCGGAATAAATAAATCCTGTGACGCTATAACCTACAACTCCACTGCCGACCTCACGCACAGTAAATCCGGAATCAATTAATCCTGTGACGCTACAACCTAACGCCTGGCTGACGACCTCACGTTAAATAAGAGCGGAATAAATAAAGCATCTGACGCTAAAACCTACAACCCGACTGCCGACCTCACGCCCATTAACAGCGGAATAAATAAATCATGTGACGCTACAACCTACAACCCGGCTGCCGACCTCAAACTAAATAACAGCGGAATTAATAAATCATGTGATGCTACGGTTTACAACCCGGCTGCCGACCTCACGCACAATAACAGCAGAAAAAATATATCATGTGACGCTACAGCCAACAACCCGACTTCCGACCTCACGATCAAGAACACCGAAATAAATCAAACCTGTGACGCTACTACCTACAACTCAACTGCCGACCTCTCGCACAATAACAACGGAATAACTAAATCCCATAACGCTACAACCTAACGCCCGGCTGACGACCTCACGCCCAATAACAGCGCAATATATAAATATTATGACGCTAAAACCTACCACCCGGCTCCCTACATCACGCCTAATAACAGCAGAATAAATAAATCATGTGACGCTACTACCTTCAACCCGGCTGACGTCCTTACGCACAATAACAACGGAATAAATAAATTTTGTGACGCTACAGCCTACAACCCGAAGGCGGACCTTTCGCTCAATAACACCGGAATAAATAAATCCTGTGACGCTACAACTTACAACTTCACTGCCGACCTCACGCCCAATAACACTGGAATAAATAAATCATGTGACGCTACAGGCAACAAACCGCCTGCCGACCTCATGCACAATAACACCGGAATAAATAAATCATGTGACGCTACAACCTACAACTCGACTGCCGACCTTACTCTCAATAACAGCGGAATAAAATAATCATGTGACGCTACAGCCCACAAACCGACTGGCGGCCTCACGCCCAATAACACCGGAAAAAATAAATTATTTTTCGCTATAGCCTACAACCCGGCTGACGACCTCACGCACAATAACAGCGTAATAAATAAATCATGTGACGCTACAACCTGCAACACGACTGCCGACCTCACGCTCAATAACTGCGGAATAAATAAATCATGTTACGCAACAACCTTCATTCCGGCTGCCGACCTCACGCACAATAACAGCGGAATAAATAAATCATGTGATGCTACAACCTACAACTCGACTGCCGACCTCACGCACAATAACAGAGGAATAAATAAATCATGTGACGCTACAGCCCACAACTCGACTGCCGACCTCACGCACAATAACAGCGGAATAAATAAATCATGTGACGCTACAGCCCACAACCCGGCTGCCGACCTCACGCACAATAACAGCGGAATAAATCAATCATGTGACGCTACAGCTCACAACCCGACTTCCGACCTCACGCTCAATAACACAGGAATAAATAAATCCTTTGACGCTACAAACTACAACTCGACTGCCGACCTCACGCACAATAACACCGGAATAAATAAATCCTGTGACGCTACAACCTAATGCCCGGCAGACGACCTCACGCCCAATAACAGCGGAATAAATAAATCATGTGACGCTACAACCTACAACTCAAATGCCGACCTCACGCTCAATAACAGCGGAATAAATAAACCATGTGACGCTACAGCCTACAACCCGGCAGACGACCTTACGCACAATAACAGCGGAATTAATAAATCATGTGACGCTAAACCCTGCAACCCGGCTGCCGACCTCACGCACAATAACAGCGGCATAAATAAATCATGTGAGGCTACAAGCAACAACTCGACTGCCGACCTCACGCTCAATAACAGCGGAATACATAAATCATGTGACGCTTCAACCCACAACTCGACCTCCGATCTCACGCTCAATAACAGCGGAATAAATAAATCCTCTGACGCTACAGCCCACAAGCTGACTGCCGACCTCACGCACAATAACAGCGGAATAAATAAATCCTTTGGCGCTACAGTCTACAACCCGACTGCCCACATCACGTTCAATAACTGCAGAATAAATAAATCCTTTGGCGCTACAGACAAAAAACCCGGCTTCCGACCTCACGCCGAATTACAGCGGAATAAATAAATCATGTGACCTTACTACCTGAAACCCGGTTGCCGACCTCACGCACAATAACAGCGGAAAAAATAAATCATTTGACGCTACAACCTACAACTCGACTGCCGACCTCACGCTCAATAACAGCGGAATAAATGAATCCTGTGACGCCACAGCCCACAATTCCAATGCCGACCTCACGCACAATAACAGCGGAATAAATAAATCCTGTGACGCTAAAACCTAAAATTCGACTGCCGACCTGACGCTCAATAACAGCGAAATAGTGGAGTCCTGTGACGCTACAGTCCACAAACCGACTGCCGACCTCACGCACAATAACAGCGGAATAAATAAATCCTTTGGCGGTACAGACTACAACAAGGCTGCCGACCTCACGCACAATAACAGCGGAATAAATAAATCATGTGTTGCAACGGTCTACAACCCGGCGGCCGAGCTCACGCACAATAAGAGTGGAATAAATAAAACACACTACGCTACAACCTACAACTCGACTGCCTACCTCACGCTCTATAACAGCGGAATAAATAAACCATGTGGTGATACAGCCTACAACCCGGCTGACGACCTAACGCACAATAACAGCGGAATAAATAAATCATGTGACGCTAAAAACTACAACCCGGCTGCCGACATCACGCACAATAACAGCGGCATAAATAAATCATGTGAGTCTACACCAAACAACTCGACTGCCGACCCTACCCTCAATAACAGCGGAATACATAAATCATGTGACGCTACAACCCACAACCCAACTGCAGATCTCACGCTCAAAACAGCGGAATAAATAAATCCTGTGACGCTACAGCCTACAACCCGGCAGACGACCTCAGGCTCAATAACAGCGAAAAAACTGAATCCTGCAACGCTACAGCCCACAAAACGACTTCCGACCTCACGATCAATAGCAGTGGAATAAATAATTCAATCATGTTACGCTACAACCTACAACCTGGCTGACGACCTCACGCACAATAACAACAGATTAAATAGATTATGTGACGCTACAACCTGCAAACCGGCTGCCGACCTCACGCCCAATAACAGTGGCATAAATAAATCATGTGACGCTACAACCTATAACGTGTCTGCCGACCCCACGCTCAATAACAGCGGTATAAATAAATCATGTGAGGCTAAAACCAACAACTCGACTGCCGACCTCACGCTCAATAACAGCGGAATAAATAAATCCTCTCACGCTACAGCCCACAAGCTGACTGCCGACCTCACGCACAAAATAAGCTGAATAAATAAATCCTTTAGCGCAACAGTCTACAACCCCCTGCCGACCTCACTCATAATAACAGCGGAATAAATAAATCCATTGGCGCTACAGTCTACAACCCGACTGCCGACCTCACGTTCAATAACAGCAGAATAAATAAATCTTTTGGCGCTACAGGCTACAACCCGACTTCCGACCTCACGCTCAATAACACCGGAATAAATATATCCTGTGACGCTACAATCTTCAACTCAGCTGCCGACCTCACGCACAACAACACGGAATAAATAAATCCTGCGACGCTACAACCTAACGTCCTGCTGACGACCTCACGCCCAATAATAGTGGAATAAATAAATCATGCGACCTTACTACCTTCAACCCGGCCTGCGACCTCACGCACAATAACAGCGGAATAAATAAATCATTTAACGCTAAAACCTACAACTCGACTGCCGACCTCAGGCTCAATAACAGCGGAATAAATGAATCCTGTGACGCTACAGCCCACAATCCGACTTCCGACATCACGCCCAATAACACCGGAATAAATAATGTGACGCTACAGCCTACAACACGGTTCTGGACCTCACGCTCAATAAAAGCGGAATAAGTAAATCCTTTGCCGTTATAGTCTACAACCCGATTACAAACCCCCCGCTCAATAACAGCGGAATAATTAGTCGTGTGACGCTACAGCCTACAAACCAGTAGCCGACCTCACGCACAATAACAGCGGAGAAAATAAATCATGTGAGGCTACAGCCCACAACAAGACTGCCGCACTCACGCACAATTACAGCGGAATAAATAAATGATGTGACGCTACAGCCTACAACTCGAATGTCGACCTCACGCACAATAACACTGGAAAAAATAAATAATGTGACGCTACAGCCTACAGCTGGACGGCCGACCTCACATTTAATAACACCGGAATAAATAAATAATGTGACGCTAAGTCCTACAACACGGCTGACGACCTCATGCTCAATAACAAAGGAATAAATGAATCCTATGACACTACAGCCCATAAACCGATTGCGTACCTCACGCACAATAGCAGCGGAAAAAATAAATCCTGTGACGTTAAAACCTTCAACCCGGCTGCCGACCGCACAACCAATAACAGCGGGATAAATAATTCATGTGACGCTAAAACCTTCAACCCGGCTGCAGACCGCACGCCCAATAACAGCGGAATAAATAATCCTCTGACGGGACAGCCCAAAACGGACTGCCGACCTCACGCACAATAACAGAGGAATAAATAATCCTCTGACGCTACAGCCCAAAAACAGACTGCCGACCTCACGCACAATAACAGCGGAATAAATAAATCCTTTGGCCTAAAAGCTTTAACCCGACTGCCGACCTCACGCATAATAACAGCGGAATAAATAAATCATGTGCTGCTACGGTCTACAACCCGGCTGCCGACCTTACGCCCAATAACAGCGGAATAAATATATCATGTGACGCTACAACCTACAACTCGAATGCCAACCTAAGGCTCAATAACAGCGGAATAAATAAACCATGTGACGGTACAAACTACAACCCGGCTTCCGACCTCACGCCGAATAACAGCGGAATAAATAAATCATGTGACCTTACTACCTTAAACCCGGCTGCCGACCTCACGCACAATAACAGCGGAATAAATAAATCATTTGACGCTACAGCCTACAACCCGGCTGCCGACCGCACGCCCAATAACAGCGGAATAAATAATTCATGTGACACTACAAACTACATCCCGGCTTCCGACCTCACGCACAATAACAGCTGAATAAATAAGTCATGTGACGCTACAACCTACAGCTCGACGGCCGACCTCACACAATAACACCGGAATGAATGAATCCTCTGACGCTACAGCCCACAAACCGACTGCCGACCTCACGCACAATAACAGCGGACTAAATAAATCCTGTGACGCTAAAACCTAAAATTCGACTCCCGACCTGACGCTCAATAACAGCGGAATAGTGGAATCCTTTGACGCTACAGTCCACAAACCGACTGCCGACCTCACGCACAATAACAGCGGAATAAATAAATCCTGTGACGCTAAAACCTTAAATTTGGCATCCGACCTCACGCTCAATAACAGCGGAAAAGTGGAATCCTGTGGCGCTACAGTCCACAAACCGACTGCCGACCTCAGGCACAATAACAGCGGAATAAATAAATCCTTTGGCGGTACAGACTACAACACGGCTGCCGACCTCACGCACAATAACAGCGTAATAAATAAATCATGTGTTGCAACGGTCTACAACCCGGCGGCCGAGCTCACGCACAATAAGAGTGGAATAAATAAAACACACTACGCTACAACCTACAACTCGACTGACGACCTTACACTAAATAAACGCGAAAAAAATGAATCCTGTGATGCTACAGTCCACAAACCGACTGCCGACCTCACGCACAATAACAGCGGAATAAATAAATCCTTTGGCGCTACAGACTGCAACCCGGCTGCCGACCTCACGCTCAATAACACCGGAATAAGTACATCCTGTGACGCTACAACCTACGACTCAGCTGCGAACCTTACGCAAAGAATATCGGATCAAATAAATCCTTTGATGCAACAACCTAACACCCGGCTGAAGACCTCACACCCAATAACAGCGGAAAAAATAAATCATATGATGCTAAAACCTACAACCCGGCTTCCGGTCTCACGCCCAATAGCACCGGAATAAGTAAATCATGTGACGCTACAACCTTCAACCCGGCTGCCGACCTCACGCACAATAACAGCGGAATAAATAAATCATGTGACGCTACAACCTACAACTCGACTGCCGACCTCACGCCCTATAACACCGGAATAAATGAATCCTGTGACGCTAACAACCCACAAACCGACTGCCGACCTCACGCACAATAATAGCGGAATAAATCAATCCTGTGTCGCTACAACCTACAACTCGACTGCCGACCTCACGCTCAATAACAGCGGAATAAATAAATCCTTGGGCGCTGCAGAATACAACCCGTCTACCGACCTCACGCACAATAACGGCGGAATAAATAATTCATGTGATGCTACGGTCTACTAAACCGGCTCCCGACATCACGCACAACAACAGCGGAAAAATAAATCATGTGACGCTACAGCCAACAACCCGGCTGACGAACTCACGCTCGATAACAGAGGAGTAAATGAGACCTTTGACGCTACAGCCCACAAACCGACTGCCGACCTCACGCACAATAACAGCGGAATAAATAAATCCTGTGACTCTACAACCTACAACGCGACTGCCGACCTCACGCTCAATAAACGCGAAATAAATGAATCCTGTGACGCTACAGTCCACAAAACGACTACCGACCTCATGCAACATAACAGCGGAATAAATAAATCCTTTGGCGCTACAGACTACAACCTGGCTTCCGACCTCACGCACGATAACAGCGGAATAAATAAATCATGTGATGCTACAACCTACAACTCGACTTCCGACCTTACGCTCAATAACAGCGGAATAAATGAATCATGTGACGCTATCGCCCACAAACCGACTTCCGACCTCACGCACAATAACAGCGCAATAAATATAATCCCTTGGCGCTAGAGACTACAACCCAGCTGCCGACCTCACGCTCAATAAGACCGGATTAAATAAATCATGTGATGCTAGGTCTACAAACCGGCTGCCGACATCACGCACAATAACAGCGGAAAAAATAAATCATGTGACGCTACAACCTACAACTTCGTTGCCGACCTCACGCCCAATAACACCGTAATAAATAAATCATGTGTCGCTACAACCAACAACCAAGCTGAGGAACTCACGCTCAATAACACCGGAATAAATGAATCCTTAGACGCTACAGCCCACAAACCGACTGCCGACATCACGCACAATAACAGCGGAATAAATAAATCCTGTGACTCTACAACCTACAACTCGATTGCCGACCTCACGCTCAATAACAGCGGAATAAATGAATCCTCTGACGCTACAGCCTACAATCTGACAGCCGACCTCACGCACAGTAACAACGGAATAAATAAATCCTTTGGCGCTACAGTCTACAACACGACTGCCACCTCACGGTTCAATAACACCGGAATAAATAAATCCTGTGACGCTATAACCTACAACTCCACTGCCGACCTCACGCACAGTAACACCGGAATCAATTAATCCTGTGACTCTACAACCTAACGCCTGGCTGACGACCTCACGTCCAATAAGAGCGGAATAAATAAAGCATCTGACGCTAAAACCTACAACCCGACTGCCGACCTCACGCCCATTAACAGCGGAATAAATAAATCATGTGACGCTACAACCTACAACCCGGCTGCCGACATCAAACTAAATAACAGCGGAATTAATAAATCATGTGATGCTACGGTTTACAACCCGGCTGCCGACCTCACGCACAATAACAGCAGAAAAAATATATCATGTGACGCTACAGCCAACAACCCGACTTCCGACCTCACGATCAAGAACACCGAAATAAATCAAACCTGTGACGCTACTACCTACAACTCAACTGCCGACCTCTCGCACAATAACAACGGAATAACTAAATCCCATAACGCTACAACCTAACGCCCGGCTGACGACCTCACGCCCAATAACAGCGCAATATATAAATATTATGACGCTAAAACCTACCACCCGGCTCCCTACATCACGCCTAATAACAGCAGAATAAATAAATCATGTGACGCTACTACCTTCAACCCGGCTGACGTCCTTACGCACAATAACAACGGAATAAATAAATTTTGTGACGCTACAGCCTACAACCCGAAGGCGGACCTTTCGCTCAATAACACCGGAATAAATAAATCCTGTGACGCTACAACTTACAACTTCACTGCCGACCTCACGCCCAATAACACTGGAATAAATAAATCATGTGACGCTACAGGCAACAAACCGCCTGCCGACCTCATGCACAATAACACCGGAATAAATAAATCATGTGACGCTACAACCTACAACTCGACTGCCGACCTTACTCTCAATAACAGCGGAATAAAATAATCATGTGACGCTACAGCCCACAAACCGACTGGCGGCCTCACGCCCAATAACACCGGAAAAAATAAATTATTTTTCGCTATAGCCTACAACCCGGCTGACGACCTCACGCACAATAACAGCGTAATAAATAAATCATGTGACGCTACAACCTGCAACACGACTGCCGACCTCACGCTCAATAACTGCGGAATAAATAAATCATGTTACGCAACAACCTTCATTCCGGCTGCCGACCTCACGCACAATAACAGCGGAATAAATAAATCATGTGATGCTACAACCTACAACTCGACTGCCGACCTTACGCTCAATAACAGCGGAATAAATAAATCATGTGACGCTACCGCCCAGGAACCGACTTGCGACCTCACGCACAATAACAGCGGAATAAATAAATCCCTTGGCGCTACAGACTACAACCCGTCTGCCGAACTCACGCACAATAACAGAGAGATATATTAATCCTGTGACGATACAGCCCACAAACCGACTGCCGGCCTCACTCCCAATAACACCGGAATAAATGAATTATGTGACGCAACAGCCTACAACCCGACTGCCGACCTCACACCCAATAACACCGGAATAAATAAATCATGTAACGCTACAGCCCACAAACCGACTGACCGACCTCACGCACAGTAACAGCGGAATAAATAAACCATGTGACGCTACAACCTACACTCGACTGCCGACCTTACGTTCAATAACAGCGGAATAAATAAATCATGCGACGCTACAGCCTACAACGCGAAGGCCGAATTCACGCTCAATCACAACGGAATAAATAATCCTGTGGCGCTACAACATACAACACGGCTGACGACCTCACGCACAATAACAACCGAATAAATAAATCATGTGACGCTACAACCTACAACCCGCTGCCGACATCACGCATAATAACAGCGGAATAAATAAATTATGTGACGCTACAACCTTCAACCTGGCTGACGACCTCACGCCCAATACCAGCGGAATAAATAAATTATGACACTAACACCTACAACCCGGCTGACGACCTCTCGCACAATATCATCGGGATAAATACCATGACGCTACAAACAACGCCCGGCTGACGACCTCACGCCCAATAACAGCGGAATATATAAATCTTATGACGCTAAAACCTAAAACCCGACTTCCGACCTCACGCCTAATAACAGCGGAATAAATAAATCATGTGACGCTACTGCCTTCAACACGGCTGACGACCTCACGCCCAATAACAGCGGAATAAATAAATTATGACGCTAACACCTACAACACGGCTGACGACCTTACGCAAAATAACAACGGAATAAATAAATCATGTGACGCTACAGCCTACAACGCGAAGGCCGACCTCACGCTCAATAACACCGGAATAAATAATCCTGTGGCGCTACAACATACAACACGGCTGACGACCTCACGCACAATAACAACCGAATAAATAAATCATGTGACGCTACAACCTACATCCCGCTGCCGACATCACGCACAATAACAGCGGAATAAATAAATTATGTGACGCTACAACCTTCAACCTGGCTGACGACCTCACGCCCAATAACAGCGGAATAAATAAATTATGACACTAACACCTACAACCCGGCTGACGACCTCTCGCACAATATCATCGGGATAAATACCATGACGCTACAACCAAACGCCCGGCTGACGACCTCACGCCCAATAACAGCGGAATATATAAATCTTATGACGCTAAAACCTAAAACCCGGCTTCCGACCTCACGCCTAATAACAGCGGAATAAATAAATCATGTGACGCTACTGCCTTCAACACGGCTGACGACCTCACGCCCAATAACAGCGGAATAAATAAATTATGACGCTAACACCTACAACACGGCTGACGACCTTACGCAAAATAACAACGGAATAAATAAATCATGTGACGCTACAGCCTACAACGCGAAGGCCGACCTCACGCTCAATAACACCGGAATAAATAATCCTGTGGCGCTACAACATACAACACGGCTGACGACCTCACGCACAATAACAACCGAATAAATAAATCATGTGACGCTAACACCTACATCCCGCTGCCGACATCACGCACAATAACAGCGGAATAAATAAATTATGTGACGCTACAACCTTCAACCTGGCTGACGACCTCACGCCCAATAACAGCGGAATAAATAAATTATGACACTAACACCTACAACCCGGCTGACGACCTCTCGCACAATATCATCGGGATAAATACCATGACGCTACAACCAAACGCCCGGCTGACGACCTCACGCCCAATAACAGCGGAATATATAAATCTTATGACGCTAAAATCTAAAACCCGGCTTCCGACCTCACGCCTAATAACACCGGAATAAATAAATCATGTGACGCTACTGCCTTCAACACGGCTGACGACCTCACGCCCAATAACAGCGGAATAAATAAATTATGACGCTAACACCTACAACACGGCTGACGACCTTACGCAAAATAACAACGGAATAAATAAATTATGTGACGCTACAGCCTACAACGCGAAGGCCGACCTCACGCTCAATAACACCGGAATAAATAATCCTGTGACGCTACTACCTACAACACGGCTGACGACCGCACGCACAATAACAACGGAATAAAAAAATCTTGCGACGCTACAACCTATAACTCAACTGCCCACCTCACGCTCAATATCAAGGATTAAATAGATTCACTGATGCAACAACCTACAACCCGGATCCGACCTCACGCAAATAACAGCGGAATAAATGCATCATGTATGATAACAGCCTACAACTCGGCTGATGACCTCACGCCCAATAACAACGGAAAAAATAAAAGATGTGACGCTACAGCCTTCAACCCGGCTTACGACCTCCTGCTCAATAACAGCGGAATTAATGATTCCTGTGAAGCTACAGCCCACAAACGCACTGCCGACCTCACGCACAATAACAGCGGAATAAACACATCATGTAACGCTACAGCCTACAACCGGACTTCCGACCTCATGCTCAATAACACCGGAATAAATAACTCCTGAGACCCTACAACCTAATTTTCAACTGCCGACCTCACGCTCAATAACAGCGGAATAAGTAAACCATGTGACGCTACAGCCTTCAACCCGGCTGACGACCTCACGCACAATAACAGCGGAATAAATAAATCATGTGACTCTACGAGCTACAACCCGTTTGTCGACCTCACGCACAATAACAGCGGCATAAATAAGCCATGTGACGCCACAACATACAATTTGACTGCCGACGTCACGCTCAATAACAGCGGAATAAAAAAGTCCTTTGGCGCTACAGTGTACAACCCGTGTGCCGACCTCACGCACAATAACAGCGGAATATATAAATCATGCGACGCTACAACCTACAACTCGACCCGCCAACTCACGCTCAATAACAGCGGAATAAATAAACCATGTGAAACTACAGGCTACAACCCGGCTGACGACCTCACGCACAATAATTGCGGATTAAATCAATCCTTTGACGCTACAACCTACCACCCGGCTGCCGACCTCGCACAATAACAGCGGCATAAATAAATGATGTGACGCTCCAGTCTACAACCCGGCTGCCAACCTCACGCACAATAACAGCGGAATAAATAAATCATGTGAGGCTAAAACCAATAACTAGACTGCCGACCTCACGCGCAAAAACAGCGAAATACATAAATCATGTGACGCTACAACCTACAACCCGACTGCAGACCTCACGCTCAATAACAGCGGAATAAATAAATCCTCTGTAGCTACAGCCCACAAGCTGACTGCCGACCTTACACACAATAACAGCGGAATAAATAAATCATGTAACGCTACAGCCTACAACCGGACTTCCGACATCATGCCCAATAACAACGGAATAAATAACTCCTGAGACCCTACAACCTAATTTTGACTCACGAGCTTACGCACAATAACAGCGGAATGAATAAATCCTGTGACGCTACAACCTACAACTCGACTGTCGACCTCACGCTCAATAACAGCGGAATAAATGAATCCTGTGACGGTACAGCCCACAAAACGACTGCCGACCTCACACACAGTAACAGCGGAATAAATAAATCATATCAAGCTACGCCCTACAAACTGGCTGCCGACCTCACGCACAATAAATGCGGAATAAATAAATCATGTGACGCTACAACTTAGAACTCGACTGCCGACTTCACGGTCAATAACAGCAGAACAAATAAATCATGTGACGCTACATCGCACAACCCGACTACCAACCTCACGCACAATAACAGCGGAATAAAAAAATCCTGTGATGCTACAACCCACAACTCAACTGCCAACCTCTCGCACAGTAACACCGGAGTAAATAAATCCTGTGACGCTACAGCACAGAAACCGAATGCCGGCCTTATGCACAATAACAGTGGAATGAATAAATCCTGTGACGCTACAACCTACAACTCGACTGTCGACCTCACCCTCAATAACAGCGGAAAAAATGAATCCTGTGACGGTCCAGCCCACAAAACGACTGCCGACCTCACACACAGTAACAGCGGAATAAATAAATCATATCAAGCTACGCCCTACAAACTGGCTGCCGACCTCACGCACAATAAATGCGGAATAAACAAATCATGTGACGCTACAACTTAGAACTCGACTGCCGACTTCACGGGCAATAACAGCGGAATAAATAAATCATGTGACGCTACATCCCACAACCCGACTACCAACCTCACGCACAATAACAGCGAAATAAAAAAATCATGTGACGCTACAGCCTCCAACCCGGCTGATGACCTCACGCCCAATAACACCGGAATAAATAAATCATGTGACGCTACAGCCCACAACCCGACTGCCGAGCTCACGCATAACAACAGTAGAATAAAGAAATCCTATGACGCTACAACCTTCAACTCTAATGCCGACCTCACGCTTAATAACAGCGGAATAAATGAGTACTGTTGCACTACGGTCCACAAACCGACTGCCGACCTCACGCACAATAAAAGCGGAATAAGTAAATCATGTGACACTACAACCTAACGCCCGGCATTCAACCTCACGCCCAATAACAGCGGAATAAATAAATTATGTGACGCTAAAACCTACAACCCGGCTGACGACCTCACGCTCAATAAAAGCGGAGAATATGAATCCTGTGACACTACAGTCCACAAATCGACTGACGACCTGACGCACAATAACAGCGGAATAAATAAAAGCTGTGACGCTACAGCCTACAACTCAACTGCCGACCTCACTCAAATAACACCGGAATAAATAAATCCTGTGACGCTACAACCTAACGCCCGGCTTCCGACCTCACGCCCAAAAATAGCAGAATAAATAAATCATGTGACGCTACAAACTTCAACACGTCTGCCGACCTCACGCACAATAACAGCGGAATAAATTAATGTGTCGCTACAACCTACAACCCCGCTGACCACCTCACGCTCAATAACAGTGGAATAAATGAATCCTGTGACGCTAGAGTCCACACACCGTCTGCCGACCTCACGCACAATAACAGCTGAAGAAATATATCATGTGATGCTACGGTCTAAACCCGGCTGCCGACAATACGCACAATAACAGCGGAAAAAATAAATCATCTGACGCTAACGCCCACAACCCGACTGCCGACATCACGCTCAATAAAAGCGGAATAAATTAATCCTGTGACGATACAGCCCACAAACCGAATGCCGACCTCACGCACAATAACAGCGGAAAAAATAAATCATTTTACGCTACAGCCCACAACCCGACTGCCCACCTCACGCACAATAACAGCAGAAAAATGAAATCATGTGACGCTACAGCCTACAACCCGACTTCCGAACTCACGATCAATTAACACCGGAATAAATCAATACTATGACGCTACAAGCTACAACTCGACTGCTGACCTCACGCACAAAAACAGCGGAAAAAATAAATATGACGCTACAACCTACAACCGGGCTGACGACCTCACGCTCAATAACAGAGGAATAATTAATCCTGTGACGCTACAGCCCACAGATCGACTGCCGACCTCACGCCCAATAACACCGGAATAAATAAATCATGTGACGCTACAGTCTACAACCCGACTGCCTACCTCAGGCTCAATAACAGCAGAATAAACAAATCCTTAGCGATAAAACCTATAACTCGACTGCCGAACCCACACTAAATAACAGCGGAATAAGTAAATCCTGTCACGCTACAACCTATAACTCGACTGCCCACCTCACGCACAATAAAAGCGGAATAAACAAATTCTGTGACGCTACAGCCAACAAGGAATAAATAAATCATGTGATGCTACAGCCAAGAACCCGGCTACGAACTCACGCCCAATAACAGCGGAATAAACGAATCCTTTTTACGCTACAGCCCACAAACCGACTGCCGACCTAAGGCACAATAACAGCAGAACAAATATACCCTGTGACTCTACAACCTACAATTCGATTGCCGACCTTACGCTCAATAATAGCGGAATAAATGAATCCTGTGACGCTACAGTCCACAAACCGCCTGCCGACCTCACGCACAATAACAGGGGAATAAATAAATCTTTTGGCGCTACAGACTACAACCCGGCTGCCGACCTCACGCACAATAACAGCGGAATAAATAAATTATGTGATGCTACGGTCTAAAACCCGGCTGCCGACCTCACGCACAATAACAGCGGAATAAATAAATCCTGTGACGCAACAACCTACAACTCAACTGCCGACCTCACTCAAATAACACCGGGATAACTAAATCCTGTGACGCTACAAACTAACGCCCGGCTGACGACCTCACGCCCAATAAAAGCGGGATAAATAAATCATATGACCTTAAAACATACAACCCGGCTTCCGACCTCACGCCCAATAACAGCGGAATAAATAAACAATGTGACGCTACAACCTACAACTCGACTGCCGACCTCACGCTCAATAACAGAGGAATAAATTAATCCTGTGACGCTACAGCCCACATATCGACTGCCGACCTTACGCCCAATAACACCGGAATAAATAAATCATGTGACGCTACAGCCTACAACCCGGCTGACCACCCCACGCTCAATAACAGCAAAACAAATGAATCCTGTGACGCTACAGCACACAAACCGAATGCCGGCCTTATGCACAACAACTGCGGAATAAATAAATCCTGTGACGCTACAACCTACAACTCGACTGTCGACCTCACCCTCAATAACAGCGGAATAAATGAATCCTGTGACGCTACAGCCCACAAAACAACTGCCGACCTCACACACAATAACAGCGGAATAAATAAATCCTTTGGCGCTGCAGAATCAACCCGGTTGCCGACCTCACGCACAATAAAAGCGGAATAAATAAATCATATTAAGCTACGGCCTACAAACCGGCTGCCGACCTCACGCACAATAAATGCGAAAAAAATAAATCATTTGACGCTACAGCCCAGAACCAGACTGCCGACCTCACGCACAATAACAGCGGAATAAATAAATCATGTGACTCTACGAGCTACAACCCGTTTGTCGACCTCACGCACAATAACAGCGGCATAAATAAGCCATGTGACGCCACAACATACAATTTGACTGCCGACGTCACGCTCAATAACAGCGGAATAAAAAAGTCCTTTGGCGCTACAGTGTACAACCCGTGTGCCGACCTCACGCACAATAACAGCGGAATATATAAATCATGCGACGCTACAACCTACAACTCGACCCGCCAACTCACGCTCAATAACAGCGGAATAAATAAACCATGTGAAACTACAGGCTACAAC
The DNA here is from genome assembly GCA_030765065.1 of Deroplatys truncata. NCBI lineage: Eukaryota > Metazoa > Arthropoda > Insecta > Mantodea > Mantidae > Deroplatys > Deroplatys truncata. The sequence continues at coordinate 681,718,349 of CM060990.1, forward strand.
CCGGCTGACGACCTCACGCACAATAATTGCGGAATAAATCAATCCTTTGACGCTACAACCTACAACCGGGCTGCCGACCTCGCACAATAACGGCGGCATAAATAAATCATGTGACGCTCCAGTCTACAACCCGGCTGCCAACCTCACGCACAATAACAGCGGAATAAATAAATCATGTGAGGCTAAAACCAACAACTAGACTGCCGACCTCACGCGCAAAAACAGCGAAATACATAAATCATGTGACGCTACAACCTACAACTCGACTGCCGACCTCACGCTCAATAACAGCGGAATAAATAAATCCTCTGTGGCTACAGCCCACAAGCTGACTGCCGACCTTACGCACAATAACAGCGGAATAAATAAATCATGTAACGTTACAGCCTACAACCGGACTTCCGACATCATGCTCAATAACAACGGAATAAATAACTCCTGAGACCCTACAACCTAATTTTGACTCACGAGCTTACGCACAATAACAGCGGAATGAATAAATCCTGTGACGCTACAACCTACAACTCGACTGTCGACCTCACGCTCAATAACAGCGGAATAAATGAATCCTGTGACGGTACAGCCCACAAAACGACTGCCGACCTCACACACAGTAACAGCGGAATAAATAAATCATATCAAGCTACGCCCTACAAACTGGCTGCCGACCTCACGCACAATAAATGCGGAATAAATAAATCATGTGACGCTACAACTTAGAACTCGACTGCCGACTTCACGGTCAATAACAGCAGAATAAATAAATCATGTGACGCTACATCCCACAACCCGACTACCAACCTCACGCACAATAACAGCGGAATAAAAAAAATCCTGTGACGCTACAACCCACAACTCAACTGCCGACCACTCGCAAGTAACACCGGAGTAAATAAATCCTGTGACGCTACAGCACACAAACCGAATGCCGGCCTTATGCACAATAACAGCGGAATGAATAAATCCTGTGACGCTACAACCTACAACTCGACTGTCGACCTCACCCTCAATAACAGCGGAATAAATGAATCCTGTGACGGTACAGCCCACAAAACGACTGCCGACCTCACACACAGTAACAGCGGAATAAATAAATCATATCAGGCTACGCCCTACAAACTGGCTGCCGACCTCACGCACAATAAATGCGGAATAAATAAATCATGTGACGCTACAACTTAGAATTCGACTGCCGACTTCGCGGTCAATAACAGCGGAATAAATAAATCATGTGACGCTACATCACACAACCCGACTACCAACCTCACGCACAATAACAGCGGAATAAAAAAATCATGTGACGCTACAGCCTCCAACCAGGCTGACGACCTCACGCCCAATAACACCGGAATAAGTAAATCATGTGACGCTACAGGCCACAAGCTGACTGCCGACCTCACCCCTATTAACAAGGAAATACATAAATCATGTGACGCTGCAACTTACAACCCGACTGCCGACCTCACGCACAATAACAGCGGAAAAAATAAATCATGTGACGCTACAGCCTTCAACCTTACTGCCGACCTCACGCTCAATAACACCGTAATAAATAAATCATGTGATGCTACAACCTACAATCCAACTGCCGAGCTCTCGCACAATAAGACCGGAATAAATAAATCATTTGAGGCTAAATCCTTCAACCCGGCTGCCGACCTCACGCCCATTAACAGCGGAATAAATAAATCATTTGACGCTACGGGCCACAACGAGACTGCTGACCTCACACCTATTAACAAGGAAATACATAAATCCTTTGACGCTACAACCTTACACCCGGCTGACAACCTCACGCCCATAAACAGCGGAAAAAATAAATCTTATTACGATAACACCTACAACCCGGCTTCCGACCTCACGCCCAATAAAAGCGGAATAAATATATCATTTGACGCTACTACCTTCAACACGGATGACTACCTCACGCCCAATAACAGCGGAATAATTAGATTATGTGAGGCTAAAACCTACATCCCGGCTGACGACCTTACGCACAATAACAACGGAATAAATAAATTATAATACGCTACAGCCTACAACCTGACTGCCGACCTCACGTTCAAATACACCGGAATAAATAAATCCTTTGACGCTACAACCTATAACTTCATTGCCGACCTCACGCCCAATAACACCGGAATAAACAAATCATGTGACGCTACAGCCAACAACCAAGCTGACGAACTCACCCTCAATAATAGCGGAATAAATGAATCCTTAGACGCTACAGCCAACAAACCGACAGCCGACGTCACGGAAATTAACAGCGTAATAAATAAGATCTGTGACGCTACAGCCGACCTCACGCACAATAACAGCGGAATAAATAAATCCTTTGGCGCTACTGTCTATATCCCAAGTTTTGGCCTCACGCCCAATATCACTGGAATAAATAAATCATGTGACGCTACAGCCTACAACCCGACTGCCGACCACACGGTCAATAACACCGGAATAAATAAATCCTGTGACGCTACAATTTACAACTCCATTGCCGACCTTACGCACAATAACACCAAGATCAATTAATCCTTTGACGCTACAACCTAACTCCTGGCTGACGACCTCACGTCCAATAAGGGGGGAATAAATAAATCATGTGACGCTACAACCTACAACCCGGCTGCCGACCTCACGCCCATTAAAAGCGGAATAAATAAATCATGTGACGCTACATCCTACAACCCGGCTGCCGACCTCACGCACAATAACAGGGGAATTAATAAATCATGTGATGCTACGGTCTACAACCCGGACGCCGCCCTCACGCACAATAACAGCAGGAAAAATATAGCATGTGACGCTACAGCCCACAACCCGACTGCCGACCTCACGCACACTAACAGCGGAATGATTAAACCGGTGACGCTACTACCTACAATTCAACTGCCGACCTCTCGCACAATAACACCGGAATAAATAAATCCCATGACGCTATAACCTAACGCCCGGTTGACGACCTCACGCCCAATAACAGCGGAATATATAAATCTTATGACGCTAAAACCTACAACCCGGCTTACTACCTCACGCCTAATAACAGCGGAATAAATAAATCATATGACGCTACTACCTTCAACCCGGCTGACAACCTCACGCCCAATCACAGCGGAATAAATAAATTATGTGGCGCTACAGCCTACAACCCAAAAGCCGACCTCACGCAAATAACAGCGGAATAAATAAATCATGTTACGCTACAGCCCACAACCCGACTGCCGACCTCACGCACAATAACAGCGGATAAATAATTCATGTGACGCTAAATTCTACAACCCGACTTCCGAACTGACGCTCAATCAAAACCGAAATAAATAAATCCTGTGACGCTACAACCTACAACTCAACTGCCGACCTCTCGCACAGTAACACCGGAGTAAATAAATCCTGTGACGCTAAAACCTAACGCCCGACTGACGACCGGAGGCCCAATAAGAGCGGAATAAATAAATCATGTGTCGCTAAAACCTTCAAGCCGGCTGCCGACCGCACGCCCAATAACAGCAGAATAAATAAATCATGTGACGCTACAGCCCACAACGAGACTGCCGACCTCACCCCTATTAACTGGAAATACATAAATCATGTGACGCTACAACTTACAACCCGGCTGCCGACCTCACGCAAAATAACAGCGAAAAATATAGATCATGTGACGCTACAGCTCACACCCCGACTGCCGACCTCACGCAAACAAACGGCAGTATGCATAAATCATGTGACGCTACAGCCTACAACCCGACTGCCGACCTCACGCTCAATAACACCGGAATAAATAAAACCTGTGTCGCTACAACCTACAATCCAACTGCCGAATTCTCGCACAATAACACCGGGATAAATAAATCCTTTGACACTACAACCTAATGCCCGGCAAAAAACCTCACGCCCAATAACAGCGGAAAAAATAAATCTTATGACGCTAAAACCTATAACCCGGCTTCCCACCTCACGCCCAATAACAGCGCAATTAATAAATCATGTGACGCTAATACCTTCAACCCGGATGACGACCTCACGCCCCATAACAGCGGAAGAAATAGATTATGTGACGCTACAACCTACAACACGGTTATGATCTCATGCACATTAACACCGGAATAAATAAATCGTGTGACGCTACAGCCAACAACCAAGCTGACGAACTCAGGCTCAATAACAGCGGAATAAATGAATTCTTTAACGCTACAGCCCACAAACCGACTGCCGACCTCACGAACAATAACAGCGGAATAAAAAATTCCTGTGACTCTACAACCTACAACTCGACTGCCGACCTCACGCTATTAAACAGCGGAATAAATGAATCCTGTGACGCTACAGTCCACAAACCGACTGACGACCTCACGCATAATAACAGCGGAATAAATAAATCCTGTGACGCTACAGGCCACAAGCTGACAGCCCACCTGAAGCACAATAACAGCTTTATAAATAAATCCTTTGCCGCTACAGTCTACAACCCGACTGCCGACCTCACGCACAATAACAGCGGAATAAATAAATCCTTTGGCGCTACGCTCTACATCCCGACTTTTGGCCTCACGCCCAATATCACCGGAATAAATAAATCATGTGACGCTACAGCCTAGAACCCGACTGCCGACTTCACGGTCAATAACACCGGAATAAATAAATCATGTGACGCTACAACCTACAACTCCACTGCCGACCTCACGCACAATAAAACCGGAATCAATTAATCCTTTGACGCCACAACCTAACGCCTGGCTGACGACCTCACGTCCAATAAGAGCGGAATAAATAAATCATGTGACGCTAAAACCTACAACACGGTTGCTGACCTCACGCCCATTAACAGCGGAATAAATAAGTCATGTGTCTCTATAACCTACAATCTGGCTGCCGACCTCACGCACAATGACAGCGGAATTAATAAATCATGATATGCTACGGTCTACAACCCGGCTGCCGCCTCACGCATAATAACAGCGGAAAAAATATATCATGTGAGGCTACAGCCCACAACCCGACTGCCGACCTCACGCACACTAACAGCGGAATAAATAAATCCCATGACGCTATAACCTAACGCCCGGTTGCGACCTCACGCCCAATAACAGCGGAATATATATATATATATATATATATATATATATATATATATATCTTATGACGCTAAAACCTACAACCCGGCTTACTACCTCACGCCTAATAACAGCGGAATAAATAAATCATATGACGCTACTACCTTCAACCCTGCTGACGACCTCACGCCCAATCACAGCGGAATAAATAAATCATGTGACGCTACTACCTTCAACTCGGCCTACGACCTCACGCCCAATAACAGCGTAATAAATAAATTATGTGACGCTAAAACGTACAACCCGGCTGACGACCTTACGCACAATAACAACGGAATAAATAAATGATGTGACGCTACAACCCACAACCCGTCTGCCGACCTCACGCACAATTACAGCGGAATAAATAAATCCTGTAACTCTACAACCTATCACTCGACTGCCGACCTCACGCTCAATAACAGCGGAATCAATAAATCCTATCACTCTACAATCTATAACTCGACTGCCCACCCCACGCACAATAACAGCGGAACAAATAAATTATGTGACGCTACAGCCTACAATCCGACTGCCGACCTCAAGCTCAATAACATCGGAATAATTAAATTCTGTGACGCCATAACCTACATCTTCACTGCCGACCTCACGCCCAATAACACCGGAATAAATAAATCATGTGACGCTAGAGCCAACAACCCGGCCGACTAACTCACGCTTAATAACAGCGGAATAAATGAATCCTTTGACGATAGAGCCCCCAAAACCCACTGCCGACCTCACGCACAATAACAGCGGAATAAATAAACCCTGTGACTCTACAACCTACAACTCGACTGCCGACCTCACGCTCAATAAACGCGGAATAAATAAATCCTTTGGCGCTAGAGCTTACAACCCGACTGCAGACTTCACGCACAATAACAGCGGAATAAATAAATCATGCGACGCTACAGCCTACAACCCGATTTCGGACCTCACGCTCAATAACAACGGAATAAATAAATCCTATGAAGCTACAACCTAAAACTCAACTGCCGACCTCACGCAAATAACACCGGAATAAATAAATCCTGTGACGCAACAACCTAACGCCCGGCTGACAACCTCACACCCAATAAAAGCGGAAAAAATAAATCTTATGACGCTAAAACCTACAACGCGTCTTCCGATCTCACGCCCAATTGCAGCGGAATATGTATATCATGTGACGCTGCATTCTCCAACCCGGCTGCCGACCTCACGCACAATAACAGCGGAATAAATAAATCATGTGACTCCACAACCTACAACTTGACTGCCGAACTCACGCTCTATAACACCGGAATAAATGAATCCTCTGACGCTACAGCCCACAAACCAACTGCCGACCTCACGCACGATAATAGCAGAATAAATAAATCCTGTGACGCTACAACCTACAAATTGACTGCCGACCTCACGCTAAATAACAGCGGAATAAATAAATGCTTTGGCGCTGCAGACTACAACCCGTCTGCCGGACTCAAGCGCAATAACAACGGAATAAATAAATCATGTGATGCTTCGGTCTACAAACCGGCTGACGACATCACGCACAATAACAGCGTATAAATAATTCATGTGACGCTAAAGTCTACAACCCGATTTCCGAACTGACGCTCAATTATAACCGAAATAAATAAATCCTGTGACGCTACAACCTACAACTCAACTGCCGACCTCTCGCACAGTAACACCGGAGAAAATAAATCCTGTGACGCTAAAAACTAACGCCCGACTGACCACCGCAGGCCCAATAAGAGCGGAATAAATAAATCATGTGACGCTAAAACCTTCAAGCCGGCTGCCGACCGCACGCCCATTAACAGCAGAATAAATAAATCATGTGACGCTACAGCCCACAACGAGACTGCCGACCTCACCCCTATTAACAGGAAATACATAAATCATGTGACGCTACAACTTACAACCCGGCTGCGACCTCACGCAAAATAACAGCGAAAAAAATAGATCATGTGACGCTACAGCTCACACCCCGACTGCCGACCTCACGCACAACAGCAGAATAAATAAATCATGTGACGCTACAGCCTACAACCCGACTGCCGACCTCACGCTCAATAACACCGGAATAAATAAAACCTGTGTCGCTACAACCTACAATCCAACTGCCGACCTCTCGCACAATAACACCGGGATAAATAAATCCTTTGACACCACAACCTAAAGCCCGGCAGAAAACCTCACGCCCAATAACAGCGGAAAAAATAAATCTTATGGCGCTAAAACCTTTAACCCGGCTTCCGACCTCACGCCCAATAACAGCGCAATAAATAAATCATGTGACGCTAATACCTTCAACCCGGATGACGACCTCACGCCCAAGAACAGCGGAAGAAATAGATTATGTGACGCTACAACCTACAACCCGGCTGCCGACCTCACGCACAATAACAGCGGTATAAATGAATCCTGTGACGCTTCAGCCCACACCCCGACTGCCAACCTCACGCACAATAACAGCGGAATAAATAAATCATGTGACGCTACAACCTACAACACGGTTATGACCTCATGCACAATAACAACGGAATAAATAAATAATGTGACGCTTCAACCTACAGCCCGGCTGCCGACACCACGCACAATAACACCGGAATAAATAAATCGTGTGACGCTACAGCCAATAACCAAGCTGACGAACTCACGCTCAATAACAGCGGAATAAATGAATCCTGTGACGCTACAATCCACAAACCGACTGTCGACCTCACGCACAATAACTGCGGAATAAATAAATCCTGTGACGCTACAGCCCACAAGCTGACAGCCCACCTCAAGCACAATAACAGCTTTATAAATAAATCCTTTGTCGCTTAAGTCCACAACTCGACTGTCGACCTCACGCACAATAACAGCGGAATAAATAAATCCTTTGGCGCTACGCTCTACATCCCGACTTTTGGCCTCACGCCCAATATCACCGGAATAAATAAATCATGTGACGTTACAGCCTACAACCCGACTGCCGACCTCACGGTCAATAACACCGGAATAAATAAATCCTGTGACGCTACAACCTACAAGTCCACTGCCGACCTCACGCACAATAAAACCGGAATCAATTAATCCTTTGACGCCATAAAACTAACGTTTGGCTGACGACCTCACGTCCAATAAGAGCGGAATAAATAAATCAGGTGACGCTAAAACCTACAACCTGGTTGCTGACCTAACGCCCATTAACAGCGGAATAAATAAATCGTGTATCTCTATAACCTACAACCTGGCTGCCGACCTCACGCACAATAACAGCGGAATCAATTAATCCTTTGACGCCACAAACAAACGCCTGGCTGACGACCTCACCTCCAATAAGAGCGGAATAAATAAATCATGTGACGCTAAAACCTACAACCCGGTTGCTGACCTCACGCCCATTAACAGCGGAATAAATAAATCATGTGACGCTATAACCTACAACCCGGCTGCCGACCTCACGCACAATAACAGCGGAATTAATAAATCATGATATGCTACGGTTTACAACCCGGCTGCCGCCTCACGCATAATAACAGCGGAAAAATATTTCATGTGAAGCTACAGCCCACAACCCGACGGCCGACCCCACGCACAATAACAGTGGAATAAATAAATCATGTGACGCTACAGCCTACAACGCGAAGGCCGACCTCACGCTCAATCACACCGGAATAAATAATCCTGTGGCGCTACAACATACAACACGGCTGACGACCTCACGCACAAGAACAACCGAATAAATAAATCATGTGACGCTACAACCTACAACCCGCTGCCGACATCACGCACAATAACAGCGGAATAAATAAATTATGTGACGCTACAACCTTCAACCTGGCTGACGACCTAACGCCCAATAACAGCGGAATAAATAAATTATGACACTAACACCTACAACCCGGCTGACGACCTCTCGCACAATATCATCGGGATAAATACCATGACGCTACAACCAAACGCCCGGCTGACGACCTCACGCTCAATAACAGCGGAATATATAAATCTTATGACGCTAAAACCTAAAACCCGGCTTCCGACCTCACGCCTAATAACAGCGGAATAAATAAATCATGTGACGCTACTGCCTTCAACACGGCTGACGACCTCACGCCCAATAACAGCGGAATAAATAAATTATGACGCTAACACCTACAACACGGCTGACGAACTTACGCAAAATAACAACGGAATAAATAAATTATGTGACGCTACATCCTACAACGCGAAGGCCGACCTCACGCTCAATAACACCGGAATAAATAATCCTGTGACGCTACTACCTACAACACGGCTGACGACCTCACGCACAATAACAACGGAATAAAAAAATCTTGCGACGCTACAACCTATAACTCAACTGCCCACCTCACGCTCAATATCAAGGATTAAATAGATTCACTGACGCAACAACCTACAACCCGGATCCGACCTCACGTAAATAACAGCGGAATAAATGCATCATGTAAGATAACAGCCTACAACTCGGCTGATGACCTCACGCCCAATAACAACGGAAAAAATAAAAGATGTGACGCTACAGCCTTCAACCCGGCTTACGACCTCCTGCTCAATAACAGCGGAATTAATGATTCCTGTGAAGCTACAGCCCACAAACGCACTGCCCACAAACGCACTGCCGACCTCACGCACGATAATAGCAGAAAAAATAAATCCTGTGAAGCTACAACCTACAAATCAACTGCCGACCTCACGCTCAATAACAGCGGATTAAATAAATGCTTTGGCGCTGCAGACTACAACCCGTCTGCCGGACTCAAGCGCTATAACAACGGAATAAATAAATCATGTGATGCTACGGTCTACAAACCGGCTGACGACATCACGCACAATAACAGCGTATAAATAATTCATGTGACGCTAAAGTCTACAACCCGATTTCCGAACTGACGCTCAATTAAAACAGAAATAAATAAATCCTGAGAAGCTACAACCTACAGCTCAACTGCCGACCTCTCGCAAGGTAACACCGGAGAAAATAAATCCTGTGACGCTAAAACCTAACGCCCGACTGACCACCGCAGGCCCAATAAGAGCGGAATAAATAAATCATGTGACGCTACAGCCCACAACGAGACTGCCGACCTCACCCCAATTAACAGGAAATACATAAATCATGTGACGCTACAACTTACAACCCGGCTGCCGACCTCACGCAAAATAACAGCGAAAAAAATAGATCATGTGACGCTACAGCTCACACCCCGACTGCCGACCTCACGCAAACAAACGGCAGTATGCATAAATCATGTGACGCTACAGCCTACAACCCGACTGCCGACCTCACGCTCAATAACGCCGCAATAAATAAAACCTGTGTCGCTACAACCTACAATCCAACTGCCGTCCTCTCGCACAATAACACCGGGATAAATAAATCCTTTGACACTACAACCTAACGCCCGGCAGAAAACCTCACGCCCAATAACAGCGGAAAAAATAAATCTTATGGCGCTAAAACCTTTAACCCGGCTTCCGACCTCACGCCCAATAACAGCGCAATAAATAAATCATGTGACGCTAATACCTTCAACCCGGATGACGACCTCACGCCCAATAACAGCGGAAGAAATAGATTATGTGACGCTACAACCTACAACCCGCTGCCGACATCACGCACAATAACAGCGGAATAAATAAATTATGTGACGCTACAACCTATAACTCAACTGCCCACCTCACGCTCAATATCAAGGATTAAATAGATTCACTGACGCTACAACCTACAACCCGGATCCGACCTCACGCAAAATAACAGCGGAATAAATGCATCATGTAAGATAACAGCCTACAACTCGGCTGACGACCTCACGCCCAATAACAACGGAAAAAATAAAAGATGTGACGCCACAGCCTTCAACCCGGCTTACAACCTCCTGCTCAATAACAGCGGAATTAATGATTCCTGTGAAGCTACAGCCCGCAAACGAACTGCCGACCTCACGCACAATAACAGCGGAATAAACACATCATGTAACGCTACAGCCTACATCCGGACTTCCGACCTCATGCTCAATAACACCGGAATAAATGACTCCTGTGACGCTTCAGCCCACAAACCGACTGCCAACCTCACGCACAATAACAGCGGAATAAATAAATCATGTGACGCTACAACCTACAACACGGTTATTACCTCATGCACAATAACAACGGAATAAATAAATAATGTGACGCTTCAACCTACAACCCGGCTGCCGACATCACGCACAATAACACCGGAATAAATAAATCGTGTGACGCTACAGCCAATAACCAAGCTTACGAACTCACGCTCAATAACAGCGGAATAAATGAATCCTTTGACGCTACAGCCCACAAACCGACTGCCGACTTCACGCTGTTAAACAGCGGAATAAATGAATCCTGTGAAGCTACAATCCACAAACCGACTGTCGACCTCACGCACAATAACAGCGGAATAAATAAATCCTGTGACGCTACAGCCCACAAGCTGACAGCCCACCTCAAGCACAATAACAGCTCTATAAATAAATCCTTTGTCGCTTAAGTCTACAACTCGACTGCCGACCTCACGCACAATAACAGCGGAATAAATAAATCCTTTGGCGCTACGCTCTACATCCCAACTTTTGGCCTCACGCCCAATATCACCGGAATAAATAAATCATGTGACGTTACCGCCTACAACCCGACTGCCGACCTCACGGTCAATAACACCGGAATAAATAAATCCTGTGACGCTACAACCTACAACTCCACTGCCGACCTCACGCACAATAAAACCGGAATCAATTAATCCTTTGACGCCACAAACTTACGCCTGGCTGACGACCTCACGTCCAATAAGAGCGGAATAAATAAATCATGTGACGCTAAAACCTACAACCCGGTTGCTGACCTCACGCCCATTAACTGCGGAATAAATAAATCATGTGTCTCTATAACCTACAACCTGGCTGCCGACCTCACGCACAATAACAGCGGAATTAATAAATCTTGATATGTTACGGTTTACAACCCGGCTGCCGCCTCACGCATACTAACAGTGGAAAAATATTTCATGTCAAGCTACAGCCCACAACCCGACTGCCGACCTCACGCACAATAACAGCGGAATAAATAAATCATGTGACGCTACAGCCTACAACGCGAAGGCCGACCTCACGCTCAATCACACCGGAATAAATAATCCTGTGATGCTACAACATACAACACGGCTGACGACCTCGCGCACAATAACAACGGAATAAATAAATCATGTGACGCTACAACCTACAACCCGCTGCCAACATCACGCACAATAACAGCGGAATAAATAAATTATGTGACGCTACAACCTTCAACCTGGCTGACGACCTCACGCCCAATAACAGCGGAATAAATAAATTATGACACTAGCACCTACAACCCGGCTGACGACCTCTCGCACAATATCATCGGGTTAAATACCACGACGCTACAACCAAACGCCCGGCTGACGACCTCACGCCCAATAAAAGCGGGATATATAAATCTTATGACGCTAAAACCTACAACCCGGCTTCCGACTTCACGGCTAATAACAGCGGAATAAATAAATCATGTGACGCTACTGCCTTCAACAAGGCTGACGACCTCACGCCCAATAACAGCGGAGTAAATAAAATATGACGCTAACACCTACAACACGGCTGACGACCTTACGCAAAATAACAACGGAATAAATAAATTATGTGACGCTACAGCCTACAAAGCGAAGGCCGACCTCACGCTCAATAACACCGGAATAAATAATCCTGTGACGCTACAACCTACAACACGGCTGACGACCTTACGCACAATAACAACGGAATAAAAAAATCATGCGACGCTACAACCTACAACCCGCTGCCGACATCACGCACAATAACAGCGGAATAAATAAATTATGTGACGCTACAAACTATAACTCAACTGCCCACCTCACGCTCAATATCAAGGATTAAATAGATTCACTGACGCTACAACCTACAACCCGGATCCGACCTCACGCAAAATTACAGCGGAATAAATGCATCATGTAAGATAACAGCCTACAACTCGGCTGACGACCTCACGCCCAATAACAACGGAAAAAATAAAAGATGTGACGCTACAGCCTTCAACCCGGCTTACGACCTCCTGCTCAATAACAGCGGAATTAATGATTCGTGTGAAGCTACAGCCCGCAAACGAACTGCCGACCTCACGCACAATAACAGAAGAATAAACACATCATGTAACGCTACAGCCTACAACCGGACTTCCGACCTCATGCTCAATAACACCGGAATAAATAACTCCTGAGACCCTACAAGCTAATTTTCAACTGCCGACCTCACGCTCAATAACAGCGGTATAAGTAAACCATGTGACGCTACAGCCTTCAACCCGGATGACGACCTCACGCACAATAACAGCGGAATAAATAAATCATGTGACTCTACGAGCTACAACCCGGCTGTCGACCTCACGCACAATAACAGCGGCATAAATAAGCCGTGTGACGCCACAACATACAATTTGACTGCCGACCTCAGCGCTCAATAACAGCGGAATAAAAAAGTCCTTTGGCGCTACAGTGTACAACCCGTCTGCCGACCTCACGCACAATAACAGCGGAATATATAAATCATGCGACGCTACAAACTACAACTCGACCCGCCAACTCACGCTCAATAACAGAGGAATAAATAAACCATGTGAAACTACAGGCTACAACCCGGCTGACGACCTCACGCACAATAATTGCGGAATAAATCAATCCTTTGACGCTACAACCTACATCCCGTCTGCCGACCTCACGCACAATAACAGCGGCATAAATAAATCATGTGACGCTCCAGTCTACAACCCGGCTGCCAACCTCACGCACAATAACAGCAGAATAAATAAATCATGTGAGGCTAAAACCAACAACTAGACTGCCGACCTCACGCGCAAAAACAGCGAAATACATAAATCATGTGACGCTACAACCTACAACTCGACTGCCGACCTCACGCTCAATAACAGCGGAATAAATAAATCCTCTGTAGCTACAGCCCACAAGCTGACTGCCGACCTTACGCACAATAACAGCGGAATAAATAAATCATGTAACACTACAGCCTACAACCGGATTTCCGACATCATGCTCAATAACAACGGAATAAATAACTCCTGAGACCCTACAACCTAATTTTTGACTGCCGAGCTTACGCACAATAACAGCGGAATGAATAAATCCTGTGACGCTACAACCTACAACTCGACTGTCGACCTCACGCTCAATAACAGCGGAATAAATGAATCCTGTGACGGTACAGCCCACAAAACGACTGCCGACCTCACACACAGTAACAGCGGAATAAACAAATCATATCAAGCTACGCCCTACAAACTGGCTGCCGACCTCACGCACAATAAATGCGGAATAAATAAATCATGTGACGCTACAACTTAGAACTCCACTGCCGACTTCACGGTCAATAACAGCAGAACAAATAAATCATGTGACGCTACATCGCACAACCCGACTACCAACCTCACGCACAATAACAGCGGAATAAAAAAATCCTGTGATGCTACAACCCACAACTCAACTGCCGACCTCTCGCACAGTAACACCGGAGTAAATAAATCCTGTGACGCTACAGCACAGAAACCGACTACCAACCTCACGCACAATAACAGCGGAATAAAAAAATCCTGTGACGCTACAGCCCACAACTCAACTGCCGACCTCACGCACAATAACAGCGGAATAAAAAAATCATGTGACACTAAAACCCACAACTCAACTGCCGACCTCACGCACAATAACAGCGGAATAAAAAAATCATGTGACGCTACAGCCCACAACTCAACTGCCGACCTCACGCACAATAACAGCGGAATAAAAAAATCATGTGACGCTACAGCCCACAACTCAACTGCCGACCTCACGTACAATAACAGCGGAATAAAAAAATCCTGTGACGCTACAACCCACAACTCAACTGCCGACCTCACGCACAATAACAGCGGAATAAAAAAATCATGTGACTCTACAGCCTCCAACCCGGCTGACGACCTCACGCCCAATAACACCGGAATAAATAAATCATGTGACGCTACAGCCCACAACCCGACTGCCGACCTCACGCATAACAACAGTAGAATAAAGAAATCCTATGACGCTACAACCTTCAACTCTAATGCCGACCTCACGCTTAATAACAGCGGAATAAATGAGTACTGTTTCACTACGGTCCCCAAACCGACTGCCGACCTGAAGCACAATAACAGCGGAATAAACAAATCCTTTGGCGCTACAGGCTACTACCCGGATGCCGACCTCACGCACAGTAAACGCGGAATAAACAAATCATGTGTCGCTACAGCTTACAACTCGGCTGCCAACCTCACGCACAATAAAAGCGGAATAAGTAAATCATGTGACTACAACCTAACGCCCGGCTTACAACCTCACGCCCAATAACAGCGGAATAAATAATTATGTGACGCTAAAACCTACAACCCGGCTGACGACCTCACGCTCAATAAAAGCGGAGAATATGAATCCTGTGACGCTACAGTCCACAAATCGACTGACGACCTGACGCACAATAACAGCGGAATAAATAAAACCTGTGACGCTACAACCTACAACTCAACTGCCGACCTCACTCAAATAACACCGGAATAAATAAATCCTGTGACGCTACAACCTAACGCCCGGCTTCAGACCTCACGCCCAAAAATAGCAGAATAAATAAATCATGTGACGCTACAAACTACAACACGTCTGCCGACCTCACGCACAATAACAGCGGAATAAATTAGTGTGTCGCTACAACCTACAACCCTGCTGACCACCTCACGCTCAATAACAGTGGAATAAATGAATCCTGTGACGCTACAGTCCACACACCGTCTGCCGACCTCACGCACAATAACAGCTGAAGAAATATATCATGTGATGCTACGGTCTGAAACCCGGCTGCCGACAATACGCACAATAACAGCGGAAAAAATAAATCATCTGACGCTAACGCCCACAACCCGACTGCCGACATCACGCTCAATAAAAGCGGAATAAATTAATCCTGTGACGATACAGCCCAAAAACCGAATGCCGACCTCACGCACAATAACAGCGGAAAAAATAAATCATTTCACGCTACAGCCCACAACCCTACTGCCCACCTCACGCACAATAACAGCGGAAAAATAAAATCATGTGACGCTACAGCCTACAACCCGACTTCCGAACTCACGATCAATTAACACCGGAATAAATAAATACTATGACGCTACAACCTACAACTCGACTGCTGACCTCACGCACAATAACAGCGGAAAAAATAAATATGACGCTACAACCTACAACCCGGCTGACGACCTCACGCACAATAACAGCGGAATAAATAAATCATGTGAGACTACAACTAGCAACTCGACTTCCGACCTCACGCTCAATAACATCGGAATACATAAATCATGTGACGCTACAACCTCAACTCGACTGCCGACCCCACGATCAATAACAGCGGAATAAATAAATCATTTGACGCTACAGCCCACAAGCTTACTGCCGACCTCACGCACAATAACAGCGGTATAAATAAATCCTTTGGCGCTACAGTCCACAACACGCCTTCCGACCCCACGCTCAATAATAGCGGAATAAACAATTCATTTGATGCTACAGCCCACAAGCTTACTGCCGACCTCACGAGCAATAACAGAGGAATAAATAAATCATGTGACGCTACAGTCTACAACCCGACTGCCTACCTCAGGCTCAATAACAGCAGAATAAATAAATCCTTTAGCGCTACAACCTATAACTCGACTGCCGAACCCACACTAAATAACAGCGGAATAAGTAAATCCTGTCACGCTACAACCTATAACTCGACTGCCCACCTCACGCACAATAAAAGCGGAATAAACAAATTCTGTGACGCTACAGCCAACAAGGAATAAATAAATCATGTGATGCTACAGCCAAGAACCCGGCTACGAACTCACGCCCAATAACAGCGGAATAAACGAATCCTTTGACGCTACAGCCCACAAACCGACTGCCGACCTAAGGCACAATAACAGCAGAAGAAATATACCGTGTGACTCTACAACCTACAATTCGATTGCCGACCTAACGCTCAATAATAGCGGAATAAATGAATCCTGTGACGCTACAGTCCACAAACCGCCTGCCGACCTCACGCACAATAACAGGGGAAGAAATAAATCTTTTGGCGCTACAGACTACAACCCGGCTGCCGACCTCACGCACAATAACAGCGGAATAAATAAATTATGTGATGCTACGGTCTAAAACCCGGCTGCCGACCTCACGCACAATAACAGCGGAATAAATAAATCCTGTGACGCAACAACCTACAACTCAACTGCCGACCTCACTCAAATAACACCGGGATAAATAAATGCTGTGACGCTACAAACTAACGCCCGGCTGACGACCTCACGCCCAATAAAAGCGGCATAAATAAATCATATGACCTTAAAATATACAACCCGGCTTTCGACCTCACGCCCAATTACAGCGGAATAAATAAACAATGTGACGCTACAACCTACAACTCAACTGCCGACCTCACGCTCAATAACAGAGGAATAAATTAATCCTGTGACGATACAGCCCACAGATCGAATGCTGACCTTACGCCCAATAACACCGGAATAAATAAATCATGTGACGCTACAGCCTACAACCCGGCTGACCACCCCACGCTCAATAACAGCAAAATAAATGAATCCTGTGACGCTACAGCCCACAGATCGAATGCTGACCTTACGCCCAATAACACCGGAATAAATAAATCATGTGACGCTACAGCCTACAACCCGGCTGACCACCCCACGCTCAATAACAGCAAAATAAATAAATCATGTGACGCTAAAGTCTACAACCCGACTGCCAACCTCAGGCTCAATAACAGCAGAATACATAAATCATGTGACGCTACAGTCTACAACCCGACTGCCTACCTCAGGCTCAATAACAGCAGAATAAACAAATCCTTTGGCGATAAAACCTATAACTCGACTGCCGAACCCACACTAAATAACAGCGGAATAAGTAAATCCTGTCACGCTACAACCTATAACTCGACTGCCCACCCCACGCTCAATAACAGCAAAATAAATGAATCCTGTGACGCTACAGCACACAAACCGAATGCCGGCCTTATGCACAATAACAGCGGAATAAATGAATCCTGTGACGCTACAGCCCACAAAACGACTGCCGACCTCACACACCATAACAGCGGAATAAATAAATCCTTTGGCGCTGCAGACTAAACCCGGCTGCCGACCTCACGCACAATAAAAGCGGAATAAATAAATCATAAGAAGCTACGGCCTACAAACCGGCTGCCGACCTCACGCACAATAAATGCGAAAAAATAAATCATTTGACGCTACAGCCCACAACCAGACTGCCGACCTCACGCACAATAACAGCGGAATAGATAAATCATGTGACGCTACAACCTAGAACTCGACAGCCGACCTCACGCTCAATAACAGCGGAATAAATAAATCCTGTGACGCTACATCCCACAACCCGACTACCAACCTCACGCACAATAACAGCGGAATAAAAAAATCCTGTGACGCTACAACCCACAACTCAACTGCCGACCTCTCGCACAGTAACACCGGAGTAAATAAATCCTGTGACGCTACAGCCTCCAACCCGGCTGACGACCTCACGCCCAATAACACGGGAATAAAAAAATCATGGGACGCTACAGCCCACAAACCGACTGCCGACCTCACGCATAATAAGAGTAGAATAAATAAATCATGTGACGCTACAACGTACAACCCGGCTTACGACCTCACGCACAATAACAGAAGGAATATATAAATCCTATGACTCTACAACCTTAAACTCTAATGCCGACCTCACACTCAATAACAGTGGAATAAATGAATCCTGTTACGCTACAGTCCACAAACCGACTGCCGACCTCAAGCACAATAACAGCGGAATAAATAAATCCATTGGCGCTACAGACTACTACCCGGCTGCCGACCTCACGCACAATAACAGAGGAATAAATACATCATATGATGCTACGGTCTACAACCCTGCTGCCGACCTCACGCACAATAACAGCGGAAAAACTACATCATGTGACGCTACAGCCCACAAACCGACTGCCGACCTCAAGCACAATAACAGCGGAATAAACAAATCATGTGTTGCTACAGCTTACAACTCGGCTGACGACCTCCCGCACAATAAAAGCGGAATAAGTAAATCATGTGACGCTACGACCTAATGCCCGGCTTACAAACTCACGCCCAATAAACAGCGGAATAAATAAATTATGTGACGCTAAAAGCTACAACCCGGCTGATGACCTCACGCTCAATTAAAGCGGAGTATATGAATCCTGTGACGTTACAGTCCACAAATCGACTGCCGACCTCACGCAAAAAAACAGCGGAATAAATAAAACCTGTGACGCTACAACCTACAACTCAACTGCCGACCTCACTCAAATAACACCGGAATAAATAAATCCTGTGACGCTACAACCTAACACCCGGCTGACGACCTCAAGCCCAATAACAGCGGGATAAACAAATCATATGACCCTAAAACCTACAACCCGGCTGCCGACCTCACGCACAATAACAGCGGCATAAATAAATCATGTGACGCTTCAGTCTACAACCCGGCTGCCAACCTCACGCACAATAACAGCGGAATAAATAAATCATGTGAGTCTACAACCAACAACTTGACTGCCGACCTCACGCGCAATAACAGCGGAATACATAAATAATGTGACGCTACAACTTACAACTCCACTGCCGACCTCACGCTCAATAACAGCGGAATAAATAAATCCTCTGACGCTACAGCCCACAAGCTGACTGCCGACCTCTCGCACAATAACAGCGGAATAAATAAATCCTTTGGCGCTACAGTCTACAATTCGGCTGCCGACCTCACACATAATAACAGCGGAATAAATAAATCATGTGATGCTACGGTCTACTACCCGACTGCAGATATCACGCCCAATAACAGCGGAATAAATAAATCATGTAACGCCAGAGCCCAAAAGCTGACTGCCGACCTTACGCACAATAACAGCTGAACGAATACAACCTTTGGCGCTACAGTCTACAACCCGACTGCCGACAGCTCGCACTATAACAGCGGAATAAATAAATCCTTCGGCGCTACAGTCTACCACCCGACTTCCGACCTCACGTTCAATAACAGCAGAATAAATAAAACTTTGGAGCTACAGACTACTAGCCGGCTGCCGACGTCACGCACATTAACAGCGGAATAGATAAATTACAACACGCTACAGCCTACAACCCGACTGCCGACCTCTAGGTCAATAACTGTGGAATAAATAAATCCTGTGACGCTACAACCTACAACTCGACTGTCGGACCTCACGCACAATAACACCGGAATCAATAAATCCTGTGACGCTACAACCTAACGCCCAGGTGACGACCTCACGCCCAATAACTGCGGAATAAATAAATCATGTGACGCTATAACCTACAACCCAGGCGCCGACCTCACGCCCAAACAACAGCGGAATAAATAAATCATGTGACGCTACAACCTAAAACACGGCTGCCGACCTCACGCACAATAACAGCGGAATAAAATAATCCTGTGAGGCTACAGCCCAACACCCGACTGCCAACCTCACGCACAATAACAGCGGAATAAATAAATCATGTGACGCTACAACCTACAACACGGGTTACGACCTCAGCACAATAACAACGGAATAAATAAATCATGTGACGCTACAACCTACAACCCGGCTGCCGACATCACGCACAATAACAACGGAATAAATAATGTGACGCTGCAACCTATAATTCGACTGCCGAGCTCACGCTCAATAACATCGGAATAAATAAATCCTGTGACGCTACAACATATATTTCGACTGCCCACCTCACGCTCATTAATAACGAATAAATAAATTCACTGACGCTACAACCAACAACCCGGATCCGTCCTCACGCACAATAACATCAGAATAAATTAACCATGTTACGCTTCAGGCTTCAACTAAAATGCCGACATCACGCTCAATAACACCGGATTAAATAAATCCTGTGCGGCTACAACCTACAACTCGAGTGCTAACCTCAAGCACAACACCGGAATAAATAAATCCTGTGACGCTACAACCTAACGCCAGGCTGACGACCTCACGCCCAATAACAGCGGAATAAATAAATCATGTGACGCTACAACCTAGAACTCGACTGCCCAACTCACGCACAATAACAGCGGAATAAACAAATTCTGTGACGCTACAGCCTACAACCCGACTGCCAAACTCGCGCTCAATAACATCGAGATAAATAAATCCTGTGACGTTACAACCTACAACTTGACTGCCGACCTCACGCCCAATAACACCGGAATAAATAAATCATGTGACGCTACAGCCAACAACCCGGCTGTCGAACTCACGCTCAATAAACGCGGAATAAACGAATTCTTTGACCTTACAGCCCACAAACCGACTGCCGACCTCACGCACAATAACAGCAGAATAAATAAACCCTGTGACTCTACAAGCTACAACTCGACCGTCGACCTCACGCTCAATAACAGCGGAATAAATGAATCCTGTGACGCTACAGTCCACAAACCGCCTGCCGACCTCACGCACAACAACAGCGGAAGAAATATATCTTTTGGCGCTACAGAATACAACCCGGCTGCTCACCTCACGCACAACAACAGCGGAATAAAAAATTATGTGACGCTAAGGTCTAAAAACCGGTTGCCGACCGCACGCCCAATAACAGCGGAATAAATAAACAATGTGACGCTACAACCTTCAACCCAGATGCCGACCTCACGCACAAAAACAGCGGAATAAATAAATCATGTGACGCTACAACCTACAACTCGACTGCCGACCTCACGCTCAATAACACAGGAATAAATTAATCCGTGACGCTACAGCCCACAGACCGACTGCTGACGTTACGCCCAATAACACCGGAATAAATAAATCATGTGACGCTACAGCCTACAACCCGGCTGACCAGCCCACGCTCAATAACAACAAAATAAATGAATCCTGTGACGCTACAGCACACAAACCGAATGCCGACGTTATGCACAATAACGGCGGAATAAATAAATCCTGTGACGCTACAACCTACAACTCGACTGTCGACCTCACCCTCAATAACAGCGGAATAAATGAATCCTGTGACACTACAGCCCACAAAACGACTGCCGACCTCACACACAATAACAGCGGAATAAATAAATCATATGAAGCTACGCCCTACAAACCGGCTGCCGACCTCACGCACAATAAATGCGGAATAGATAAATCATGTGATGCTACAACTTAGAAGTCGACTGCCGACCTCACGCTCAATAACAGCGGAATAAATAAATCCTGTGACGCTACAACCCACAACCCGACTACCAACCTCACGCACAATAACAGCGGAATAAAAAAATCATGTGACGCTACAGCCTACAACCCGGCTGACGACCTCACGCCCAATAACACCGGAATAAATAAATCATGTGACGCTACAGCCCACAACCAGACTGCCGACCTCACGCATAATAACAGTAGAATAAAGAAATCATGTGACGCTACAACCTACAACCCGGCTGACGACTTCACGCACAATAACAGAGGAATAGATAAATCCTATGACGCTACAACCTTCAACTCTAATGCCGACCTCACGCTCAATAACAGCGGAATAAATGAATCCTGTTACACTACAGTCCACAAACCGACTGCCGACCTCAAGCACAATAACAGCGGAATAAACAAATCCTTTGGCGCTACAGACTACTACCCGGATGCCGACCTCACGCACAATAACAGAGGAATAAATATATCATGTGATGCTACTGTCTACAACCCGGCTGCCGACCTCACGCACAATAACAGCGGAAAAACTAAATCATGTGACGCTCCAGCCCACAGTCGGACTGCCGACCTCACGTACAATAACAGCGGAATAAACAAATCATGTGTCGCTACAGCTTACAATTCGGCTGCCGACCTCACGCACAATAAAAGCGGAATAAGTAAATCATGTGACACTACAACCTAACGCCCGGCTTACAACCTCACGCCCAATAATAGCGGAATAAATAAATTATGTGACGCTAAAACCTACAACCCGGCTGACGACCTCACGCTCAATAAAAGCGGAGTATATGACTCCTGTGACGCTACAGTCCACAAATCGACTGACGACCTAAAGCACAATAACAGCGGAATAAATAAAACCTGTGACGCTACAACCTACAACTCAACTGCCTACCTCACTCAAATAACACCGGAATAAATAAATCCTATGACGCTACAAACTAACGCCCGGCTGACGACCTCACGCCCAATAACAGCGGGATAAATAAATCATAAGACCCTAAAACCTACAACCCGGCTTCCGACCTCACGCCCAAAAATAGCAGAATAAATAAATCATGTGACGCTACAAACTACAACTCGTCTGCCGACCTCGCTCACAATAACAGCGGAATAAATAAATGTGACGCTACAACCTACATCCCGGCTGACCATTTCACGCTCAATAACAGCGAAATAAATGAATCCTGTGATGCTACAGTCCACAAACTGTCTGCCAACCTCACGCACAATAACAGCTGAAGAAATATATCATGTGATGCTACGGTCTAAAACCCGGCTGCCGACAATACGCACAATAACAGCGGAAAAAATAAATCATCTGACGCTAACGCCCACAACTCAACTGCCGACCTCACGCTCAATAAAAGCGGAATAAATTAATCCTGTGACGATACAGCCCACAAACCGAATGCCGACCTCACGCACAATACCAGCGGAAAAAATAAATCATTTTACGCTACAGCCCACAACCCGATTGCCCACTTCACGCACAATAACAGCGGAAAAATAAAATCATGTGACGCTACAGCCTACAACCCGACTTCCGAATTCACGCACAATAACAACGGAATAAATAAATCCTGTGACGCTACAACATATATTTCGACTGCCCACCTCACGCTCATTAACAACGAATAAATAAATTCATTGACGCTACAACCAACAACCAGGATCCGTCCTCACGCACAATAACAGCAGAATAAATTAACCATGTTACGCTTCAGACTTCAACTAAAATGCCGACATCACGCTCAATAACACCGGATTAAATAAATCCTGTGCGGCTACAACCTACAACTCGAATGCCAACCTCACGCACAACACCGGAATAAATAAATCCTGTGACGCTACAACCTAACGCCCGGCTGACGACCTCACGCCCAATAACAGCGGAATAAATAAATCATGTGACGCTACAACCTACAACCCGGCTGCTTACCTCACCCACAATAACAGCGGAATAAATAAATCATGTGACGCTACAACCTAGAACTCGACTGCCGACCTCACGCTCAATAACAGCGGAATAAATGAGTCCTGTGACGCTAGATCCCACAACCCGACTACCGACCTCACGCTCAATAACAGCGGAAAAAAAAATCACATGACGCTACAAAGTACAACCTTGCTGACGTCCTCACGCACAATAACAGCGTAATAAATAAATCATGTGACGCTACATCCTACAACCGGGCTGACGACCTCACGCCCAATTACACCGGAATAAACAAATTATGTGACGCTACAGCCCACAACCCGACTGACGACGTCACGCATAATAACCGTGAAATAAATAATTCGTGTGAGGCTACAACCTACAACCCGGCTGACGACCTCAGGCACAATAACAGCGGAATAAATAAATCCTGTGACCCTATAACTTACAACTCTACTGGAGACCTCTCGCACAATAACAGCGGAATAAATAAATCCTTTGGCGCTACACTACTACCCGGCTGCCGACATCACCCACAATAAAAGCGGAATAAATAAATCATTTGACGCCAAAACCTTCAACCCGGCCTCACGCACAATAACAGCGGTATAATTAAATCATGTGACGCTACAACCTAACGCCCGCCTGTCGACCTCACGCCCAAAAAATGCGGAATAAATAGATCATGTGCCGCTACAACCTACAACCCGGCTGATGACCGCACGCTCAATAACAGCGGAATAAATGAATCCAGTGAAGCTACAGTCCACAAACCGAATGAAGACCTCGCGCACAATAACAGAGGAATAAATAAATCATGTGACGCTAACACCTATAACTCGACTGCCCATCTCACGCACAATAACAGCGGAATAAACAAATTCTGTGACGCTACTGCCTACAACCCGACTGCCAAACTCGCGCTCAATAACATCGAAATAAATAACTCCTGTGACGTTACAACCTACAACTTGACTGCCGACCTCACGCCCAATAACACCGGAATAAATAAATCATGTGACGCTACAGCCAACAACCCGGCTGTCGAACTCACGCTCAATAACCGCGGAATAAACGAATTCTTTGACGCTACAGCCCACAAACCGACTGCCGACCTCACGCACAATAACAGCAGAATAAATATACCCTGTGATTCTACAAGCTACAACTCGACCGTCGACCTCACACTCAATAACAGCGGTATAAATGAATCCTGTGACGCTACAGTCCAAAAACCGGCTGCCGACCTCACGCACATAACAGCGGAAGAAATAAATCTTTTGGCGCTACAGAATACAACCCGGCTGCTGACCTCACGCACAACAACAGCGGAATAAATAAATTATGTGATGCTACGGTCTAAAAACCGGTTGCCGACCTCACGCCCAATAACAGCGGAATAAATAAACAATGTGACGCCACAACCTTCAACCCAGATGCCGACCTCACGCACAAAAACAGCGGAATAAATAAATCATGTGACGCTACAACCTACAACTCGACTGCCAACCTCACGCTCAATATCACAGGAATAAATTAATCCGTGACGCTACAGCCCACAGACCGACTGCCGACGTTACGCCCAATAACACCGGAATAAATAAATCATATGACGCTACAGCCTACAACCCGGCTGACCATCCCACGCTCAATAACAGCAAAATAAATGAATCCTGTGACGCTACAGCACACAAACCGAATGCCGACCTTATGCACAATAACGGCGGAATAAATAAATCATGTGACGCTACAACCTACAACTCGACTGCCGACCTCACGCTCAATAACACAGGAATAAATTAATCCGTGACGCTACAGCCCACAGACCGACTGCCGACGTTACGCCCAATAACACCGGAATATATAAATCATGTGACGCTACAGCCTACAACCCGGCTGACCACCCCACGCTCAATAACAGCAAAATAAATGAATCCTGTGACGCTACAGCACCCAAACCGAATGCCGACCTTATGCACAATAACAGCGGAATAAATAAATCCTGTGACGCTACAACCTACAACTCGACTGTCGACCTCAAGCTCAATAACAGCGGAATAAATGAATCCTGTGACGCTACAGCCCACAAAACGACTGCCGACCTCACACACAATAACAGCGGAATAAATAAATCATTCGAAGCTACGCCCTACAAACCGGCTGCCGACCTCACGCACAATAAATGCGGAATAGATAAATCATGTGACGCTACAACTTAGAAGTCGACTGCCGACCTCACGCTCAATAACAGCGGAATAAATAAATCCTGTGACGCTACATCCCACAACCCGACTACCAACCTCACGCACAATAACAGCGGAATAAAAAAATCATGTGACGCTACAGCCTACAACCCGGCTGACGACCTCACGCCCAATAATACCGGAATAAATAAATCATGTGACGCTACAGCCCACAACCCGACTGCCGACCTCACGCATAATAACAGTAGAATAAAGAAATCATGTGACGCTACAACCTACAACCCGGCTGACGACTTCACGCACAATAACAGAGGAATAGATAAATCCTATGACGCTACAACCTTCAACTCTAATGCCGACCTCACGCTCAATAACAGCGGAATAAATGAATCCTGTTACACTACAGTCCACAAACCGACTGCCGACCTCACGCTTAATAACAGCGGAATAAATGAATCCTGTTACACTACAGTCCACAAACCGACTGCCGACCTCAAGCACAATAACAGCGGAATAAACAAATCCTTCGGCGCTACAGACTACTACCCGGATGCCGACCTCACGCACAATAACAGCGGAAAAACTACATCATGTGACGCTACAGCCCACAGCCCGACTGCCGAGCTCACGTACAATAACAGCGGAATAAACAAATCATGTGTCGCTACAGCTTACAACTCGGCTGCCGACCTCACGCACAATAAAAGCGGAATAAGTAAATCATGGTACACTACAACCTAACGCCCGGCTTACAACCTCACGCCCAATAACAGCGGAATAAATAAATTATGTGACGCTAAAACCTACAACCCGGCTGACGACCGTACGCTCAAAAAAGGCGGAGTATATGACTCCTGTGACGCTACAGTCCACAAATCGACTGACGACCTGACGCACAATAACAGCGGAATAAATAAACCTGTGACGCTACAACCTACAACTCAACTGCCTACCTCACTCAAATAACACCGGAATAAATAAATCCTGTGACGCTACAACCTAAAGCCCGGCTGACGACCTCACGCCCAATAACAGCGGGATAAATAAATCATAAGACCCTAAAACCTACAACCCGGCTTCCGACCTCACGCCCAAAAATAGCAGAATAAATAAATCATGTGACGCTAAAAGCTACAACTCGTCTGCCGACCTCGCTCACAATAACAGCGGAATAAATAAATGTGACGCTACAGCCTACAACCCGGCTGACCATTTCACGCTCAATAACAGCGGAATAAATGAATCCTGTGACGCTACAGTCCACAAACAGTCTGCCGACCTCACGCACAATAACAGCTGAAGAAATATAACATGTGATGCTACGGTCTAAAACCCGGCTGCCGACAATACGCACAATAACAGCGGAAAAAATAAATCATCTGACGCTAACGCCCACAACTCGACTGCAGACTTCACGCTCAATAAAAGCGGAATAAATTAATCCTGTGACGATACAGCCCACAAACCGAATGCCGACCTCACGCACAATACCAGCGGAAAAAATAAATCATTTTGCGCTACAGCCCACAACCCGATTGCCCACTTCACGCACAATAACAGCGGAAAAATAAAATCATGTGACGCTACAGCCTACAACCCGACTTCCGAATTCACGCACAATAACAACGGAATAAATAATGTGACGCTACAACCTATAATTCGACTGCCGACCTCACGCTCAATAACAGCGGAATAAATAAATCCTGTGACGCTACAACATATATTTCGACTGCCCACCTCACGCTCATTAACAACGAATAAATAAATTCATTGACGCTACAACCAACAACCCGTATCCGTCCTCACGCACAATAACAGCAGAATAAATTAACCATGTTACGCTTCAGGCTTCAACTAAAATGCCGACATCACGCTCAATAACACCGGATTAAATAAATCCTGTGCGGCTACAACCTACAACTCGAGTGCCAACCTCACGCACAACACCGGAATAAATAAGTCCTGTGACGCTACAACCTAACGCCCGGCTGACGACCTCACGCCCAATAACAGCGGAATAAATAGATCATGTGACGCTACAACCTACAACCCGGCTGCTTACCTCACCCACAATAACAGCGGAATAAATAAATCATGTGACGCTACAACCTAGAACTCGACTGCCGACCTCACGCTCAATAACAGCGGAATAAATGAGTCCTGTGACGCTAGATCCCACAACCCGACTACCGACCTCACGCTCAATAACAGCGGAAAAAAAAATCACATGACGCTACAAAGTACAACCCTGCTGACGTCCTCACGCACAATAACAGCGTAATAAATAAATCATGTGACGCTACATCCTACAACCGGGCTGACGACCTCACGCCCAATTACACCGGAATAAACAAATTATGTGACGCTACAGCCCACAACCCGACTGACGACGTCACGCATAATAACCGTGAAATAAATAATTCGTGTGAGGCTACAACCTACAACCCGGCTGACGACCTCAGGCACAATAACAGCGGAATAAATAAATCCTGTGACCCTATAACTTACAACTCTACTGGAGACCTCTCGCACAATAACAGCGGAATAAATAAATCCTTTGGCGCTACACTACTACCCGGCTGCCGACATCACCCACAATAAAAGCGGAATAAATAAATCATTTGACGCTAAAACCTTCAACCCGGCCTCACGCACAATAACAGCGGTATAATTAAATCATGTGACGCTACAACCTAACGCCCGCCTGTCGACCTCACGCCCAAAAAATGCGGAATAAATAGATCATGTGCCGCTACAACCTACAACCCGGCTGATGACCGCACGCTCAATAACAGCGGAATAAATGAATCCAGTGAAGCTACAGTCCACAAACCGACTGAAGACCTCGCGCACAATAACAGAGGAATAAATAAATCATGTGACGCTAACACCTATAACTCGACTGCCCATCTCACGCACAATAACAGCGGAATAAACAAATTCTGTGACGCTACTGCCTACAACCCGACTGCCAAACTCGCGCTCAATAACATCGAAATAAATAACTCCTGTGACGTTACAACCTACAACTTGACTGCCGACCTCACGCCCAATAACACCGGAATAAATAAATCATTTTACGGTACAGCCCACAACCCGATTGCCCACTTCACGCACAATAACAGCGGAAAAATAAAATCATGTGACGCTACAGCCTACAACCCGACTTCCGAATTCACGCTCAATTAACACCGGAATAAATAAATCCTATGACGCTACAACCTACAACTGGACTGCTGACCTCACGCACAATAACAGCGGAATAAATAAATATGACGCTACAACCTACAACCCGGCTGACGTCCTCACGCACAATAACAACGTATTAAATAAATCAATCCTCTGAAGCTACAATCTACAACCCGGCTTCGACCTCACGCACAATAACAGCGGAATAAATAAATCATGTGAGACTACAACTAGCAACTCGACTTCCGACCTCATGCTCAATAACATCGGAATACATAAATCATATGACGCTACAACCTTAACTCGACTGCCGACCCCACGCTCAATAACAGCGGAATAAATAAATCATTTGACGCTACAGCCCAAAAGCTTACTGCCGACCTCACGCCCAATAACAGCGGAATAAATAAATCCTTTGGCGCTACAGTCCACAACCCGACTTCCGACCCCACGCTCAATAACAGCGGAATAAATAAGTCATTTGACGCTACAGCCCACAAGCTTACTGCCGACCTCACGCACAATAACAGCGGAATAAATAAATCCTTGGCGCTCCAGTCTACAACCCGACTGCCGACCTCACGCTCAATAACAGCAGAATAAATAAATCCTTTGGCGCTACAGTCCACAAACCGCCTGCCGACCTCACGCACAATAACAGGGGAAGAAATAAATCTTTTGACGCTACAGACTACAACCCGGCTGCCGACCTCACGCACAATAACAGCGGAATAAATAAATTATGTGATGCTACGGTCTATAACCCGGCTGCCGACATCACGCACAATAACAGCGGAATAAATAAATCCTGTGACGCAACTACCTACAACTCAACTGCCGACCTCACTCAAATAACACCGGGATAAATAAATCCTGTAACTCTACAAACTAACGCCCGGCTGACGACCTCACGCCCAATAAAAGCGGGATAAATAAATCATATGGCCTTAAAACATACAACCCGGCTTCCGACCTCACGCCCAATAACAGCGGAATAAATAAACAATGTGACGCTACAACCTTCAACACGGCTGCCGACCTCACGCACAAAAACAGCGGAATAATTAAATCATGTGACGCTACAACCTACAACTCGACTGCCGACCTCACGCTTAGTAACAGTGGAATAAATTATTCCTGTGACGCTACAGCCCACAGATCGACTGCCGACCTTACGCCCAATAACACCGGAATAAATAAATCATGTGACGCTACAGCCTACAACACGGCTGACCACCCCACGCTCAATAACAGCAAAATAAATGAATCCTGTGACGCTACAGCACACAAACCGAATGCTGGCCTTATGCACAATAACAGCGGAATAAATAAAGCCTGTGACGCTACAACCTACAACTCGACTGTCGACCTCACGCTCAATAACAGCGGAATAAATGAATCTGAGACGCTACAGCCCACAAAACGACTGCCGACCTCACACACAATAACAGCGGAATAAATAAATCCTTTGGCGCTGCAGACTAAACCCGGTTGCCGACCTCACGCACAATAAAAGCGGAATAAATAAATCATATGAAGCTACAGCCTACAAACCGGCTGCCGACCTCACGCACAATAATTGCGAAAAAAATAAATCATTTGACGCTACAGCCCACAACCAGACTGCAGACCTCACGCACAATAATAGCGGAATAGATAAATCATGTGACGCTACAACCTAGAACTCGACTGCCGACCTCCCGCTCAATAACAGCGGAATAAATAAATCCTGTGACGCTACATCCCACAACCCGACTAGCAACCTCACGCACAATAACAGCGGAATAAAAAAATCATGGGACGCTACAGCTTACAACCCGGCTGACGACCTCACGCCCAATAATACCGGAATAAATAAATCATATGACGCTACAGCCCAGAAACCGTCCTCCGACCTCACGCATAATAAGAGTAGTATAAATAAATCATGTGACGCTACAACGTACAACCCGGCTGACGACCTCACACACAATAACAGAGGAATAAATAAATCCTATGACGCTACAACCTTAAACTCTAATGCCGACCACACGCTCAATAACAGCGGAATAAATGAATCCTGTTACGCTACATTCCACAAACCGACTGCCGACCGCAAGTACAATAACAGCTGAATAAATAAATCCTTTGCCGCTACAGACTACTACCCGGCTGCCGACCTCACGCACAATAACAGAGGAATAAATACATCATGTGATGCTACGGTCTACAAGCCTGCAGCCGACCTCACGCACAATAAAATCGGAAGATCTACATCATGTGACGCTACAGCCCACAAGCCGACTGCCGACCTCAAGCACAATAACAGCGGAAGAAACAAATCATGTGTTGCTACAGCTTACAATTCGGCTGCCGACCTCCCGCACAATAAAAGCGGAATAAGTAAATCATGTGACGCTACAACCTAACGCCCGGCTTACAACCTCACGCCCAATAACAGCGGAATAAATAAATTATGTGACGCTAAAACCTACACCTCGACTGTCGACCTCACGCACAATAACACCGGAATCAATAAATCCTGTGACGCTACAACCTAACGCCCAGCTGACGACCTCACGCCCAATAACTGCGGAATAAATAAATCATGTGACGCTATAACCTACAACCTTGCCGCCGACCTCACGCTCAAACAACAGCGGAATAAATAAATCATGTGACGCTACAACCTACAACCCGGCTGCCGAACTCACGCACAATAACAGCGGAATAAATTAATCCTTCGAGGCTACAGCCCAACACCCGACTGCCAACCTCTCGCACAATAACAACGGAATAAATAAATCAAGTGACGCTACAACCTACAACCCGGCTGCCGACATCACGCACAATAACAACGGAATAAATAATGTGACGCTACAGCCTATAATTCGATTGCCGACCTCACGCTCAATAACAGCGGAATAAATAAATCCTGTGACGCTACAACATATAACTCGACTGCCCACCTCACTCTCATTAACAACGAATAAATAAATTCACTAACGCTACAACCAACAACCCGGATCCGTCCTCACGCACAATAACAGCAGAATAAATTAACCATGTTACACTTTAGGCTTCAACTAAAATGCCGACATCACGCTCAATAACACCGGATTAAATAAATCCTGTGCGGCTACAACCTACAACTCGAGTGCCAACCTCACGCACAACACCGGAATAAATAAATCCTGTGACGCTACAACCTAACGCCCGGCTGACGACCTCACGCCCAATAACAGCGGAATAAATAAATCATGTGACGCTACAACCTACAACCCGGCTGCTTACCTCACCCACAATAACAGCGGAATAAATAAATCATGTGACGCTACAACCTAGAACTCGACTGTCGACCTCACGCTCAATAACAGCTGAATAAATGAGTCCTGTGACGCTAGATCCCACAACCCGACTACCGACCTCACGCACAATAACAGCGGAATAAAAAAATCACATGACGCTACAAAGTACAACCCAGCTGACGGCCTCACGCACAATAACAACGGAATAAATAAATCATGTGACGCTACAACCTACAACCCGGCTCCGACCTCACGCACAATAACAGCGTAATAAATAAATTATGTGACGCTACAGCCTACAACCCGACGGCCGACGTCACGCATAATAACAGTGAAATAAATAAATCGTGTGAGGCTACAAGCTACAACCCGGCTGACGACCTCAGGCACAATAACAGCGGAATAAATAAATCCTGTGACCCTATAACTTACAACTCAACTGGAGACCTCACGCACAATAACAGCGGAATAAATAAATCCTTTGGCGCTACACTACTACCCGGCTGCCGACATCACCCACAATAAAAGCGGAATAAATACATCATTTGATGCTACGGTCTACAACGCGGCTGCCGACCTCACGCACAAAAACAGCGGAATAAATATATCATTTGACGCTAAAACCTTCAACCCGGCCTCACGCACAGTAACAGCGGTATAATTAAATCATGTGACGCTACAACCTAACGCCCGCCTGTCGACCTCACGCCCAAAAACAGCGGAATAAATAGATCATGTGACGCTACAACCTACAACCCGGCTGATGACCGCAAGCTCTATAACAGCGGAATAAATGAATCCAGTGAAGCTACAGTCCACAAACCGACTGAAGACCTCACGCACAATAACAGCGGAATAAATAAATCCTGTGACGCCACAACCAACAACCCGACTGACGAACACACGCAAAATAACAGCGGAATAAATAAATCATGTGACGCTACAACGAACAACCCGGCTGTCGAACTCACGCTCAATAAACGCGGAATAAACGAATTCTTTGACGCTACAGCCCACAAACCGAATGCCGACCTCACGCACAATAGCAGCAGAATAAATATACCCTGTGACTCTACAAGCTACAACTCGACCGCCGACCTCACGCTCAATAACAGCGGAATAAATGAATCCTGTGACGCTACAGTCCACAAACCGCCTGCCGACCTCACGCACAATAACAGCGGAAGAAATAAATCTTTTGGCGCTACAGAATACAACCCGGCTGCTGACCTCATTCACAACAACAGCGGAATAAATAAATTATGTGATGCTACGGTCTAAAACCCGGCTGCCGACCTCACGCCCAATAACAGCGGAATAAATAAACAATGTGACGCTACAACCTTCAACCCGGCAGCCGACCTCACGCACAAAAACAGCGGAATAAATAAATCATGTGACGCTACAACCTACAACTCGACTGCCGACCTCACGCTCAATAACACAGGAATAAATTAATCCGTGACGCTACAGCTCACAGACCGACTGCCGACGTTACGCCCAATAACACCGGAATAAATAAATCATGTGACGCTACAGCCTACAACCCGGCTGGCCACCCCACGCTCAATAACAGCAAAATAAATGAATCCTGTGACGCTACAGCACACAAACCGAATGCCGGCCTTATGCACAATAACAGCGGAATAAATAAATCCTGTGACGCTACAGCCTACAACCCGGCTGACGACCTCACGCCCAATAACAGCGGAATAAATAAATCATGTGACGCTACAGCCCACAACCCGACTGCCGAACTCACGCATAATAACAGTAGAATAAAGAAATCATGTGACGCTACAACCTACAACCCGGCTGACGACTTCACGCACAATAAGAGAGGAATAGATAAATCCTATGACGCTACAACCTTCAACTCAAATGCCGACCTCACGCTCAATAACAGCGGAATAAATGAATCCTGTAACACTACAGTCCACAAACCGACTGCCGACCTCAAGCACAATAACAGCGGAATAAACAAATCCTTTGGCCCTGCAGACTACTACCCGGATACCGACCTCACGCACAATAACAGAGGAATAAATATATCATGTGATGCTACGGTCTACAACCCGGCTGCCGACCTCACGCACAATAACAGCGGAAAAACTACATCATGTGAGACTACAACTAGCAAGTCGACTTCCGACCTCACGCTCAATAACATCGGAATACATAAATCATGTGACGCTACAACCTCAACTCGACTGCCGACACTACGCTCAATAACAGCGGAATAAATAAATCATTTGACGCTACAGCCCACAAGCTTACTGCCGACATCACGCACAATAACAGCGGAATAAATAAATCCTTTGACGCTACAGCCCCAACCCGACTTCCGACCCCACGCTCAATAACAGCGGAATAAATAAGTCATTTGACGCTGCAGCTCACAAGCTTGCTGCCGATTTCACGCACAATAACAGCGGAATAAATAAATCCTTTGGCGCTCCAGTCTACAACCCGACTGCCGACCTCACGCTCAATAACAGCAGGATAAATAAATCCTTTGGCGCTACAGCCCACAACCCAACCGCCGTACACACGCACAATAACAGCGGAATAAATAAATCATGTGACGCTACAACCTATAACTCGTCTGCCGAACCCACGCTAAATAACAGCGGAATAAGTAAATCCTGTCACGCTACAACTTACAACTGGACTGCCCACCTCACGCACAATAACAGCGGAATAAATAAATTCTCTGACGCTACAGCCTTCAACCCGACTGCCGACCTCACGCTCAATAACACCGGAATAAATAAATCCTGTGACGGTACAACCTACAACTTGACTGCCGACCTCACGCCCAATAACACCGGAATAAATAAATAATGTGACGCTACAGCCAACAACCCGGCTGACGAACTCACGCTCAATAACAGCGGAATAAACGAATCCTTTTACGCTACAGCCCACAAACCGACTGCCGACCTCACGCATAATAAAAGCAGAATAAATACATTCTGTGACTCTACAACCTAACCCTCGACTGCCGACCTCACGCACAATAACAGCGGAATAAATGAATCATATGATGCTACGGTCTACATCCCGGCTGCCGACCTCACGCACAATAACAGCGGAAAAAATAAATCATTTGACGCTACAGCCCACAACCCGACTGCCGACCTGACGCACAGTAACAGCGGAAAAATAAAATCATGTGACGCCACAGCCTACAACCCGACTTCCGACCTCGCGCTGAATAAGAGCGGAAAAAATAAAAAATGTGACGTAACAGCCTGCAACCCAAATGCCGACCTGACGCTCTATAACACCGGATTAAATAAATCCTATGACGCTACAATGTACAACTCGACTGCCGAACTCTAGCACAATAACAACGGAATAAATAAATCACGTGACGCTACAGCATACAACGCTTGTGACGTCCTCACACTCTATAACAGCGGAATAAATGAATTCTGTGACGCTACACCACACAAACTGACTGCCGACGTCACGCACAATATCAGCAGAATAAATAAAATTCTTTGGCGCTACAGACTACAACCCGGCTGCGACCTCACGCACAATAACAGCGGAATAAATCAATCATGTGAGGCTACAACCAACAACTCGACTGACGACCTCACGCTCAATAACAGCGGAATAAATAAATCATGTGACGCTACAGTCTACAACCCGACTACGGACCACACGCTCAATAACAGCGTAATAAATAAATAATGTGACGGTACAGTCTACAACCCGACATCCGACCACACGCTCAATAAAAGCGGAATAAATAAATAATGGGACGCTTCAGCCTACAACCCGACTTCGGACCTCAAGGTCAATAACACCGGAATAAATACATTCTGTGACGCTACAACCTACAACTCAACTTCCAACCTCACGCACAATAACACAGGAATAAAGAAATCCTGTGACCTTACAACCTAAGGCCCGGCTGACGACCTCAAGCCCAATAACAAAGGAATAAATAAATCATGTGACGCTACACCAGTTAACCCGGTTGCCGACCTCACGCACAATAACAGCGAAATAAATAAATCATTTGACGCTACAACCTACAACTCAACTGCCGACCTCACGCACAATAACTCCGGAATATACAAATCCTGTGAAGCTACACCCTAACGCCCGGCTGAATGCCTCATGCCCAATAACAGCGGAATAAATACATCATATGACGCTAAAACCTACAACCCGACTTCCGACCTCACGCCCCATAACAGGGGAATAAATGTATTATGTGACGCTACAACGTTCAGCCCGTCTGAAGACCTCACGCACAATAACATCGGAATAAATAAATCATGTGACGCTACAACATACAACACGGCTGCCGACCTCACGCACAACAATGGCGGAATAAATAAAACATGTGACGCTACAACCTACAACTCGACTGACCTGTAGCTAAATAACAGCAAAATAAGTGAATGCTTGACGCTACAGCCCACAACTCGACTGCCGACATCACGCATTATAACAGCGGAATAAATACACCATGTGATGCTAAAACCTAAAACCCGGCTGACGACCTCACGCACAATAGCAGCGGCATAAATAAATATTTTGACGCTACAACCTAACACTCGACTGCCGACCTCACGCTCAAAAACAGCGGAATAAATAAATCCTGTGACGCTACAGCCCACAAGCTGACTGCCGACCTCACCCACTATAACAGCGGAATAAGTAAATCTTTGCAGCTACAGCGCAGAAGCTGACTGCCGACCTCACGCACAATAACAGCGGAATAAGTGAATCTTTGCCGCTACAGCCCTCAAGCTGACTGCTGACCTCACGCACAATAACAGCGGAATAAATAAATCCTGTGACGCTACAACCTACAACTCCAAAGTCGACCTCACGCACAATAACACCGGATTAAATAAATCATGTTACGCTAAAACCTACATCCCAGGCTGCCGACGTCACGCCCATTAACAGCGATATAAATAAATCATGTGACGCTAAAACCTACAACCCGGGTGCCGACGTCACGCCCATTTACAGCGGAATGAATAAATCATGTGACGTTACAACCTACAACCCGGCTGACGACTTCACGCACAATAACAGAGAAATAGATAAATCCTATGACACTACAACCTTCAACTCTAATGCCGACCTCACGCACAATAACAGCGGAATAAATGAATCCTGTTACACTACAGTCCACAAACCGACTGCCGACCTCAAGCACAATAACAGCGGAATAAACAAATCCTTTGGCGCTACAGACTATTACCCGGATGCCGACGTCACGCCCAATAACAGAGGAATAAATATATCATGTGATACCACGGTCCACAACCCGGCTGCCGACCTCACGCACAATAACAGCGGAAAAACTACATCATGTGACGCAACAGCCCACAACGCGACTGCCGACCTCACGCACAATAACAGAGGAATAAACAAATCATGTGTCCCTACAGCTTACAACTCGGCTGCCGACCTCACGCACAATAAAAGCGGAATAAGTAAATCATGTGACACTACAACCTAACGCCCGGCTTACAACCTCACGCCCAATAACAGCGGAAAAATAAATTATGTGACGCTAAAACCTACAACACGGCTGATGACCTCACGCTCAATAAAAGCGGAGTATATGAATCCTGTGACGCTACAGTCCACAAATCGACTGACGACCTGACGCACAATAACAGCGGAATAAATAAAACCTGTGACGCTACAACCTACAACTCAACTGCCGACCTCACTCAAATAACACCGGAATAAATAAATCCTCTGACGTTACAACCTAACGCCCGGCTTACGACCTCACGCCCAATAACAGCGGGATAAATAAATCATAAGTCCCTAAAACCTACAACACGGCTTCCGACCTCACGTCCAAAAATAGCAGAATAAATAAATCATGTGACGCTACAAACTACAACTCGTCTGCCGACATCACGCACAATAACAGCGGAATAAATAAATGTGACGCTACAACCTACAACCCGGCTGAGCACCTCACGCTCAATAACAGCGGAATAAATAAATCATGTAACGCTACAGCCCAAAACCCGACTGCCGACCTCACGCACAATAACAGCGGAATAAATAAATCATGTGAAGCTACAGCCCACAGCCCGGTTGCCGACATCACGCACTATAACAGCGGAAAAAATAAATCATGTGAAGCTACAGCCCACAGCCCGACTGCCGACCTCACGCACAATAACACAGGAATAAATAAATCCTGTGAAGCTACAACCTATGGCCCAGCTGACGACCTCAAACCCAATAACAGCGGAATAAATAAATCATGTAACGCTACAACCTCCATCCCGGCTGCCGACCTTGCCTACAATAACAGCGCCATAAATAAATCATGTGACGCTACAACCTCTAACTCGACTGCCTACCCAACGCTCAATAAATGCGGAATAAATAAATCATGTGAGGCTACAACCAACAATTCGACTGACACTTCACGCTCAATAACAGCGGAATACATAAATCATGTGACGCTACGACCTAACACTCGACTGCCGACCTCACGCTCAATAACAGCGGAATAAAAAAAATCCTGTGACGCCACTGCCCACAAGCTGACTGCCGACCTCACGCATAATAACAGTTGAATAAATAAATCCTTTAGCCTTACAGTCTGCAACCAGACTGCCGATCTCACGCTCAATAACAGCAGAGTAAATAAATCCTTTGGCGCTAAAGACTATAAACCGGCTTACGACCTCACGCACAATAGCAGCGGAATAAATAAATAATGTGACGGTATAGCCTACAACAACACTCCGGACCTCACGGTCAATAACAGTGGAATAAGTAAATCCTTTGCTTATACTGCCTACAACCCGATTACCAACCACACGCTAAATAACAGCAGAATAAACAAATTATGTGACGCTACAGCCTACAACCCACCTGCCGACTTCACGCACAATAACAGCGGAATAAATAAATGGTGTGACGCTACAGCCTACAACCCAGCTGCCGACCTCACGCGCAATAACAGCGGAATAAATAAATCGTGTGACGCTACAGCCCACAGACCGACTGACGAGTTCACGCACAATCAGAGCGGAATAAATAAATCTTTTGGCGCTACAGACTACAACCCGGTTGCCGACCTCACGCACAACAACAGCGGAATTAATAAATCATGTGACGCTACTGCCTACAACCCACCTGCCGACCTCACGCACATTAACAGCGGAATAAATAAATGGTGTGACGCTACAGCCCACAACCCGACTGCCGAGTTCACGCACAATAACAGCGGAATAAATAAATCTTTTGGCGCTACAGACTACATCCCGGCTGCTGACCTCACGCACAACAACAGCGGAACAAACATGTGACGCTACAGCCTACAAAACGACTTCCGACCTCACACTCAATAACAACGGAATAAATAAATCCTGTGACGCTAGAACCTACAACTCAACAGGCGATCTCACGCACAATAACACCGGAATGAATGAAACCTCTGACGCTACATCCTAACGCCCGGCTGACGACCTCACGCCCAATAACATCAGAATAATTAAATCATATGACGCCACAAGCTTCAACCCGTTTGCCGACCTCACGCACAATAAAAGCGGAATAAATAAGACATATGACGCTAAAACCTACAACCCGGCTTCCGAACTCACGCCCATTTACAGCGGAATAAATAAATCATGTGAACCTACAACCTACATCCCGGCTGCCGACTTGACGCACAATAACAGCGGCATATATAATTCATGTGACGCTACAACCAATTACTCGACTG
The DNA here is from genome assembly GCA_030765065.1 of Deroplatys truncata. Lineage (NCBI taxonomy): Eukaryota > Metazoa > Arthropoda > Insecta > Mantodea > Mantidae > Deroplatys > Deroplatys truncata. Next base: position 681,759,183 of record CM060990.1, read on the forward strand.
CCGACCCCACGCTCAATAAATGCAGAATAAATAAATCATGTGGCGCTACATCCCACAAGCTGCCGGCCGACCTCACGCACAATAACACCGGAATAAATAAATCCTGGGACGCTACAACCTACAACCCGGCTTCCGACCTCACGCCCAATAACAGCGGAATAAATAAATCATATGGCGCTAAAACCTACAACCCAGCTTCAGACCTCATGCCGAATAACAGCAGAATAAGTGCATCCTGTGACGCTACAGCCCACAACCGTACTGCCGACCTCTCGCTAATAACAACGGAATAAATAAATAATGTGACGCTACAGCCTACAACCCTGCTGACGACCTCACACTCTATAACAGCGAAATAAATGAATCCTGTGACGCTACAGGACACAAACTGACTGCCGCCATACGCACAATATCAGCGGAATAAATAAATCCTGTGACGCTACAACGTACAACACGACTGCCGACATCATGCTCTATAACAGCGGAATAAATGAATTCTGTGACGCTACAGCCTACAAACCGACTGCCGACCTCACGATCAATAACAGCGGAATACATAAATAATGTGTCGCTACAACCTCCACTCGACTGCCGACTCCACGCTCAATAACAGCGGAATAAATAAATCGTGTGACGCTACAGCCCACTAGCTTACTGCCGACCTCACGCTCAGAAACAGCGGAATAAATAAATTCTTTGGCGCTACAGTCTACAACCCGACTGCCGACCTCATGCACATTATCAGCAGAATAAATAAATCCTTTTTCAATACAGCCCACAACCCGACTGCCGGCCATACGCAAATATAACAGTGGAATAAATAAATCATGTGACGCTACAACCTATAACTCGACTAACGAACCCACGCTAAATAATAGCGGAATAAGTAAATCCTGTCACGGTACAATCTATAACTCGACTGCACACCTCACGCACAATAACAGCGGAAAAAATATATTATGTGACGCTACAGCCTACAACCCGACTGCCGACCTCACGCTCAATAACACCGGAATAAATAAATCCTGTGACGCTACAACCTACAACTTCACTGCCGACCTCACGCCCAATAACACTGGAATAAAGAAATCATATGACGCTACAGCCAAAAACCCGGCTGACGAACTCACGCTCAATAACAGCGGAATAAACGAATCCTTTGACGCTACAACCCACAAACCTACTGCCGACCTCACGCACAATAACAGCAGAATAAATAAATCCTGTGACTCTACAACCTACAACTCGACAGCCGACCTCACGCGCAATAATAGCGGAATAAATGAATCCTGTGACGCAACAGTCCACAAACCGCCTGCCGACCTCACGCACAATAACAGCGGAAGAAATGAATCTTTTGGCGCTACAGACTACAACCCGGCTGCCAACCTCACGCACAATAACAGCGGAAAAAATAATGTGATGCTACGGGCTAAAACCCGGCTGCCGCCATCACGCACAATAACGACGGAAAAAGTAAATCATGTGAAGCCACAGCCCACAAACCGACTGCAGACATCACGCACAATAACAGAGGAATAAATAAATCATGTGACGCTACAGCCTACAACCCGACTTCCGACCTCACGCTCAATAACACCGGAATAAGTAAATCCTGTGACGCTACAACCTACAACTCAACTGCCGACCTCACTCAAATAACGCTGGAATAAATAAATCCAGTGATGCTACAACCTAACCCCCGGCTGACGTCCTCACGCCCAATAACAGCGGGATAAATAAATCATATGACCCTAAAACCTACAACCCGTCTTCCGACCTCACGTCCAACAACAGCGGAATAAATAAATAATGTGAAGCTACAACCTTCAACCCGGCTGCCGACCTCACGCACAAAACAGCGGAATAAATAAATCATTTGACGCTACAACCTACAACTCGTCTGCCGACCTCACGCACAATGACAGCGGAAAAAATAAATCATTTGACGCTACAGCCCACAACCCGACTTCCGACCTCACGCACAATAACAGCGGAAAAAATAAATCATTTGACGCTACAGCCCACAACCCGACTTCCGACCTCACGCACAATAACAGCGGAAAAATAGAATCATGTGACGCTACAGCCTACAACTCAAATACCGACCTCTCGCACAAGAACACCGGAATAAATAAATCTTGTGACGCTACAACATCACGCCTGGCTGAGGACCTCACGCCCAATAACAGCGGAATAAATAAATTCTGTGACGCTACAATTCACAATCTGACTGCCGACCTCACGCATAATAACATCGGAATATTTAAATACTTTGGCGCTGCAGTCTACTACCCGACTGCAGACCTCCCGCAAAATAACTGCGGAATAAATTATCCATTGGCGCTACAATCTGCAACCCGACTGTTTACCTCACGCAATAACAGCGGAATAAATAAATAATGTGACGTAACAGCCTACAACACGAATGCCGACCTCACGCTCTATAACACCGGATTAAATAAATCCTATGACGCTACAACCTACAACTCGACTGCCGACTTAACGCACAATAACAGCGGAATAAATAAATGTGACGCTACAAGCTACAAATCGGCTGACGACCTCACGCACAATAACAACGTAATAAATAAATCCTCTGAAGCTACAACTTACAACCCGGCTCCGACTTCACGCACAATAACAGCGGAATAAATAAATCATGTCAGACTACAAATAGCAACTCGACTGCCGACCCCACGCTCAATAACAGCGGAATAAATAAATCATTTGGCGCTACAGCCCACAACCCGACTACCGACCACACGCACAATAACAGCGGAATAAATAAGTGTGACGCTACAAGCTACAAATCGGCTGACGACCTCACGCACAATAACAACGTAATAAATAAATCATGTCAGACTACAAATAGCAACTCGACTGCCGACCCCACGCTCAATAACAGCGGAATAAATAAATCATTTGACGCTACAGCCCACAAGGTTGCTGCGGACCTCACGCACAATAACAGCGGAATAAATAAATCCTTTGGCGCTACAGTCTACAACCCAACTGCCGACCTTACGCACAATAACAGCGGAATAAATAAATCCTTTGGCGCTACAGCCCACAACCCGACTACCGACCACACGCACAATAACAGCGGAATAAATAAATCATGTGACGCTACAACTTAGAACTCGACTGGCGACCTCACGCTTAATAACTGAGGAATTAGTGAATGCTGAGTCGCTACAGCTCACAATCCAACTGCTTACCTCACGCACAATAACAGCGGAATAAGTAAATCATGTGACGCTACAACCTACAAGTCGACTACCGACCTCACACACCTTAACAGCGGAATAAATAAATTATGTGACGTTACAACATATAACTCGACTGCCGTCATCACGCTCAATAACAGCGGAATATATAAATTCACTGACGCTACAACTTACAACCTGGCTCCGACCTCACCCACAATAACAGCAGAATAAATAAATCATTTGACGCTACAGCCTACAACTCGGTTGACGACCTCACGCGAAATAACACCAGAATAAATAAATCATGTGACGCTACAGCCTACAACCGGCTGACGACCTCACGCTCAATAATAGCGGAATTATCTTCTCCTGTGACGCTATAGCGCACAAACCGTGTGCCGACCTCACGCAGAACAACACCGGAATAAATATATCCTGTGACGCTACAACCTAACGCCCGGCTGACGACCTCACGCCCAATAACAGCGGAATAAATAAATCCTGTGACGCTACAACCCACAACCCGACTGCTTACTTTACGCACAATAACAGCGGAATAAATAAATCCTTTGGCGCTACAGACTACAACCCGGCTGCCGAACTCACGCACAATAACAGCGGAATAAATAAATCATGTGATGCTACGGTCTTCAACCCGGCTGCTGACCTCACGCACTATAACAGCGGAAAAAATAAAATCATGTGACGCTACAGCCCACAACCCGACTGCCGACCTCACGCCCAATAACAGCGTAATAAGTAAATCCGTTGACGCTACAGCCCACAGTTCGACTGCCGACCTCTCACCCAATAACATTGAAATTAGTAAATCATGTGACGCTACAGTCTACAACCCAACTATCGACCTCAAGCTCAATAATAAATATATCATGTAATGCTACGGTCTACAACCCGGCTGCCGACCTCACGTACAATAACAGTGGAAAAAATAAATCATGTGAGGCTACAACCTACAACCCGGCTTCCGACCTCACGCACAATAACAGCGGAATAAATAAATCTTGTGACGCTACTACCTACAACCCGGCTACCGACCTCACGCACAATAACAGCGGAATAAATAAATTATGTGACGCTACAACATATAACTCGACTGCCGTCCTCACGCTCAATAACAGCGGAATAAATAAATTCACTGACGCTACAACCTACAACCTGGCTCCGACCTCACGCACAATAACAGCAGAATAAATAAATCATTTGACGCTACAGCCTACAACTCGGTTGACGACCTCACGCGAAATAACACCGGAATAAATAAATCATGTGACGCTACAGCCTACAACCCGGCTGACGACCTCACGCTTAATAATAGCGAAATAAACGTCTCCTTTGACGCTACAGCGCACAAACCGACTGCCGACCTCACGCAGAACAACACCGGAATAAATATATCCTAAGACGCTACAACCTAACGCCCAATAACAGCGTAATAAATAAATCCTGCGACGCTACAACCCACAACCCGACTGCTTACCTCACGCACAATAACAGCGGAATAAATATATCATGTGACGCTACAACCTACAAGTCGACTGCCGACCTCAGGCACAATAACAGCGGAATAAATAAATCCATTGGCGTTACAGACTACAACCCGGCTGCCGACCTCACGCACAATAACAACAGAATAAATAAATTATGTGATGCTACGGTCTTCAACCCGGCTGCTGACCTCACGCACTATAACAGCGGAAAAAATAAAAGCATGTGACGCTACAGCCCACAATCCGACTGCCGACCTCACGCACAATAACAGCGGAATAAATAAGTCATGTGACGCTTCGGAACACAACCTGACTGCCGACCTCACGCCCAATAACAGCGGAATAAGTAAATCCGCTGACGCTACAGCCCACAGTTCGACTGCCCACCTCTCACCCAATAACATTGGAATAAGTAAATCATGTGACGCTACAGTATACAACCCGACTATCGACCTCACGCTCAAAAACAGCGGAATAAATAAATCATGTGACGCTACAGTTTACAACCTGACTGCCGACCTCACGCTCAATAACAGCGGAATGAATAAATCCTTTGGCGCTATAGTCTACAACCCGACAACCGACCTCACGCTCAGTAATAGCGGAAAAATAAATCATGTGACGCTACAACCTACAACCCGACTGCCGAACTCACGCACAATAACAGCGGAATAATTAAATCATGTGATGCTACAGCGTACCTCCCGCATGCCGAACTCACGCACGATAACAGCGGAATAAATAAATCATGTGACGCTACAGCCTACAACCCGACTGCCGAACTCAAGCACAATAACAGCGGAATAAATAAATCATGTGACGCTACAGCCTACAACCTGACTGCAGACCTCACGTACAATAACAGCGGAATAAATAAATCATGTTACGCTACAGCCTACAACCCGACTGCCGAACTCACGCATAATAACAGCGGAGTAAATAATGATGTTACGCTACAATCTACAACCTGTCTGTGACCTCATGCTCAATAACAGCGGAAAAAATAAATCCTTTGGCGCTTCAGTGTACAACCCGACTGCCGACCTCACGTTCAATAACAGCGGAATGAATAAATCATGTTACGCTACAGCCTACAACCCGACTCCCGAACTCACGCATAATAACAGCGGAGTAAATAAATCATGTTACGCTACAATCTACAACCTGTCTGTGACCTCATGCTCAATAACAGCGGAAAAAATAAATCCTTTGGCGCTTCAGTGTACAACCCGACTGCCGACCTCACGTTCAGTAACAGCGGAATAAATAAATCATGTTACGCTACAGCCTACAACCCGACTGCCGAACTCACGCATAATGACAGCGGAGTAAATAAATCATGTTACGCTACAATCTACAACCTGTCTGTGACCTCATGCTCAATAACAGCGGAAAAAATAAATCCTTTGGCGCTTCAGTGTACAACCCGACTGCCGACCTCACGTTCAATAACAGCGGAATAAATGAATCCTGTGATGCTACAGCCTACAAGTCGGCTGCCGATCTCATGACCAATAACACCGGAATAAGTAAATCCTGTGACACTACAGTCTACAATCCATCTGCCGACCTCACGCTCAATAACATCGGAATTAATAAATACTGTGATGCTACAGCAACAACCTGACTGCCGACCTCACGCCCAATAACAACGAGATAAATAAATCCTTTGACGCTACAGCCCACAACCTGACTGCCGACCTCACGCCAAATACCAGCGGAATAAGTAAATCCTGTGACGCTACAGCCGACAACCTTACTGCCGACCTCGTGCAAAATAACAATGGAATAAATAAATCTTGTGACGCTACAGCCTACAACCCGACTTCCGACCTCACGCTCAATAACACCGGAATAAATAAATCCTATGACGCTACAGCCTACAGCCCGACTGCCGACCTCATGCCCAATAACAGCGGAATAATTAAATCCTGTGACCTTACAGCCTACAACCCGACTGCTGAGCTCACGCTCAATAACAGCGGAATAAATAAATCCTGTTACGCTACAGCCTACAACCCGACTGCCGACCTCACGCTCAATAACAGCAAAATAAATAAATCCTGTGACCTTGCAGCCTACAACACGACTGGCGACCTCATGCCCAATAACAGCGGAATAAATAAACCCTGTGACGCTACAGTCTACAACCCGAATGCCGACCTCACGCACAATAACAGCGGAATAAATAAATCCTTTGGCGCTTCAGTCTACAACCCGCCTTCCGACCTCACGCACAATAACAGCCGAATAAATAAATCCGTTGGCGCTACAGTCTACAACCCGACTGCCAACCTCACGCACAATAACAGCGGATTAAATAAATCCGTTGGCGCTACAGTCTACAACCCGAATGCCGACCTCACGCACAATAACAGCGGATTAAATAAATCCGTTGGCGCTACAGTCTACAACCCGACTGCCAACCTCACGCCCAATAACAGCGGAATAAATAAATCCGTTGGCGCTACAGTCTACAACCCGAATGCCGACCTCACGCCCAATAACAGCGGAATAAATAAATCTTTTGCCCCTACAGTCTACAAACCGTCTGACGACCTCACGCTTAATAACACCGGAATAAATAAATCATTTGGCGCTACAGTTTACAACCCGTCTGCCCAACTCACGCCCAATAACAGCGGAATAAATACATCATGTGACGCTACAGCTTCCAACCCGACTGCCGACCTAACGCTCAAAAACAGCGGAATAAATAAATTCTGTGGTGCTACAGCCTACAACTCGACTGCCGACCTCACGCTCAATAACAGCGGAATAAGTACACCCTGTGACGATACAGCCCACAACCCGACTGCCGACCTCACGCCCAATAACAGCGGAATATTTATATCCTGTGATGCTACAGCTCACAACCCGACTACCGACCTCACGCCGAATAATAGCGGAATAAATAAATCTTGCGACGCTACAGCCTACAACCCGACTGCCGACCTCACACCCAATTACAGCGGAATAAATAAGTCCTTTGACGCTACAGTCCCTCAAAGCTCTTGGTCCTGCCAGCGCGACAGCCGACTTTACACCCAATAACTGCGGATTAAATAAGTCCTTTGACGCTACAGCCCCTCAAAGGTCTTGGTCCTGCCTACCCGATAGCCAACTTCACGCCCAATAACAGCGGAATGAAAATATGAAATAGGAGTGATGTTGAAGATGACTAAGAATGGAATATTTCGAGAATATTTATATGTAATGATCGACCTTGTTTGCAACTGAGCAAGGAGTCTGTCAAAGATGTTGGCTTATTTGTAAGTACTTTGTTACTTGACTTCTATGCCGCCCACGTTAACGTGCGAAGCCTTTAAAAGGAGACCAGACAAGTAAAGAAGATAGTAACGTAGTTTGTGAAGAGAGCTTGTCAACTAAGGGAGTCCTTTGTCTGGTTCACTTCCGTGAGGTAGGAAAATAACATAACGAAGAGGCGATAGGGAATGTTCAGTTGAAAGTGCATAACAATAGCTTGTTTGCAGAGATGTAACGACATTATTACACAACGCTGAGTGCATCAAAATAACTAGCTTGCTCATTACAGGTGGGTCATGTAGTTTGTAAGGCAAACACTTGTGCAGTGGTCCCTTTGAGATGACGCGCTGGTCAATGCAGGATTTTAAATTGTGCTTCAGTTTGTCACTAGTGGCTAGCAGACCAATATGACGACATTGTCACAGAACTGCACCATGAAAATCAATAAATGAAACCACCTATTTGTATATATTCCTCCCACTGAAAGAGATGGCTCCGCGGTAGCGTGTGAGGCTCACATCAGCAGGTCCGGGGTACAATTCCTGTGGCCGGCCACTCTGCTGGTTGCCACAGGCGAATGCTGGTGGGGTGTATTGTACCACGGCTCCTCTCTCTCCCTCACTGTGTCGTTCTCCGTGGTGTAATAGTTACCATGTTAGCTTCTAGTTTTCAAGATCGCGGGTTCAAACCCTGTGGAGGGCGATGGATTTTTCGTGCGTAAAAATCCTTAGCATGGCTTCTTTCGGAATGGAAGTAAAGCCGGTGGTCGCGTGTCGTAGATTTACGGCACGTAAAAGAACCTCAAGCCTGATAAAGTGGCCTCTGAGCAAAATTTCCGGTCTTTCACGCTCAATATAGAATGGATAAGGAACATAGCAGTTGAAGAGCGTCCATAAATAAAACTCAATTTAATTTTTAACCCGCATTTCTTCTCATTTCAGTTCCCTTTCATGTTTCAGGTTGACTCCGGGCTGTAGCTCGGTGGTGTCGGACAGATGGCACAGAGGCCTGCGCTTTGGAGATGTTTCTCCGGTTACACTGGAGGGCCCTCCGTGGCCGGGTGGTCAAGCTTGGAAGTGTGAGGGAATTCTGCGCGTCTCTGTCCACTTGCGCCGGCCTCGCTCTTCAACCCTTGTCTCTCCTGCAGTTCCTCACCTCATACGCTCCTCCCGGAAGTGTACGCACGGTAGATCCCTTGAGGGTCGCAGTGCTAGGGTCCCTTCCGTTCACTAGTCCAGTCCAGTATGATCTTCCTTGCTCCTACTTGCTTTTACTTACTCTACTCCTTACCTTACTTCCGTACTGCACTCCAACCAAAAATTCGATACTGAGATTTCACCGCAAACACACATTTTGAAACTGCCTGAAGAAAGAAAACATAAAAGCATTTTTACAGAAAAGTTCTGTGTGTGCGTTTCTCTGTCTGTACGTACTGAACAGCATAACTTGAAAATGAAAGACGGTCAAATACCCAACTTGGTATTTAAGCTGAGCGCTTTCCAGGAATGCGATTCGAAGAGTTTCAAGGAAATTCCCCCCAAACAGAGAGATAGCTTGGCGATGTGCTGTAACACGAAGCCTGTTCTTCTTCCAACCTGTTCGGAGATAGAAGTGGTATTATGGACTAATAAGGCCAGGTATCTAAATGGTGGAGTTGAAATGCTTGATAACCGTAACCAATACTCAGAAACGTTAATCAGTGTTCATGGTTACTCATACATCTCCAGTTATTTAACTGATTCTGGTTGGTGGGAAAACGAGTCCCTTACTTATAGTGCGAAATGCTTATCTTTAGCTATTTTATAGATACAACTGATTAAACAATAATTATTAAATTTAACATAACCACAGTTATTTGGAAAAAGATTTATTGGAACACAAAAGCGTAAATACAAATTACAAAACAATATAATGCGAAATTAAGGTACATGAAAAAATTGTCATAAAATACAGAAACATAATAACCAGGGGTGTAGTGGACAGGGAAATTGTTGTTATTGAAAAACAATGTTCTTATTTTGTTTAACATCGTTTTCTTTTTTAGAAGTGGAATAAAAATGTACTGCTGTATACAAAAAATTCTAACTTCATTGAACGTTGGCAGAATGAAAGTGGGATTGATGACGATGGTGATGATGATGCAAAAATTGGGAGTCGGTCAGAAGCCTTTGGCCGTCGTTATTACTAGATAATACGATAAATAATCGTATAAACTTATTCAGTAATATTTTAAGGGATTAGAATTATGAGAAATACCATGTTCTTCAGCAGCCTTTACGCGGCGTATCTTAGGCGTGAAAGACCGGTAATTTTGCACGAGGCCTCCCTATCAGACTTGACGTTCTTTTACGTGCCGTAAATCTACGACGCGGGACCACCGACTTTACTTCGCTTCGAAGGAAGCCATGCTAAGGATTTTTACGTCCGAAAAAATCCATCGCCCTCCATCGGGTTTGAACCCGCGACCTTGGAACTAGAGGCTAGCATGGTAACCACTACACCATGGAGGACGGCCGTTATCTGTGTCACCTTGTAAAATTATATAATGCAGAACCTTCCAAATACTAAAAAATCTCGTTACGCCTCCTCTGATTAAGAAGATTCTGCAAACATTACATAAGGGAAAACAAGTCTGAGACTAGATTCATCGGCACGTTTCTATGCAATCTAGTGTAAATCCCTACTTAACATTGCATGAGCCAGATAGACGAAAATATTTGCCATATCTTAACTCTTAAGTGTAGAAAGTGTCTACCAAGGTAACTGCCAATGTTTTTCTTCTCCAAAGTTTGCCAACAGATGGGAGTGGATATTTTGCTCCTACTCCAAATATGGTGGTAAGTGAAGCTCGAGGACGGTAGATGAAAAATAACTGGAACTCAGGGCATCTTCGGAATTATTTGTTTTTTATAATTTATATAGGTACAACATTTTGATAATTGATTTATGTGGCAGAATTCTATTTAAGGGTGTTTTGTGATAGAGCATAGAAACTGAGGACTGCCTGGTATTATACGAGATTTAAACGAAGCTACCCTTTACACCTTTCTCACGGTTTTGCTTTGCACAGTGTAACATTAATCTTTATCACGTTACTTGCATAACTGTGGGGTGAGTTTGTTCTGAAACTAAATCAGCGATGGAGGTGTTAAAATAACGTCGACGTGTTTACATGCTAGCTACTTTTCTATAAATACGGCAGACAAACGGGAGGGTTTAAGTCCGCTATAACTTTAAATTTGCGTAGCACGAATTCCCCCCCCCCCTGGACAGAGCCAACTATAGAAATGCGTGTTTTATGGAGTTGCTGGAAAATCTTCTAAAGTATATGAATTTTATTCCCTACTCTGTCACCGAGCGAAATGGTAACGTGTGAGGCTTGCATTCGGAAGGTCTTGGGTTCGATTCCCGTCGGTCCGACCACTCTGACCATGGGCTTTATCTTGGTTTCCCCAGGTTGGTAGACGAATGCTGGTGTGGTTTCCTTTCTACCACTATTTCCTGCTCCCATGTCGTATATTTCAGGGTTGTAGGATCTGGCGACGGCGATAGGTGGAGTGCAGCGGGACGTTGGAATTTGCGTTGTGTAAGGATTTCTCCCTGGCTCTTGGCTAGTCAACCGGGGCCCCTTTCTGGGAGTGGCTCGTTTCATTCCTGAAGCCCCCTCCCCCAGGTTGAAGACGGGTAAGTCAGGATTCGTATCGTTAGGGACCTCGACCTTGCTAGCGCGCATTGTCATCCCGATCTGGTCGTCCTTCAGGTCTCCCCTTCCTCCCAGGCGTCACGTTAGAGGCACAAAGGGCCTACTATGGCCTACTTGCGGTGCTGTTCTCCAGTGGCTGGAGGCCCCTTCAACTGATTAATCCTAACCCCAACTCTGTCGAAATTTATTTCCAAACTAAAAAATGTGGGAAAGTGGTAGTTTTGCAATTTTCAGAATATTTCTGTAATTCAATGTCAATTTCTTAACCACTGCACAAAGAAAGAATTTACAACACAAATCTACATTTTGCGTGCCTAAATTCGCAAGGTTTTCTAAACCCATACTCTGCGATATTCAGCTGTCTATATAACCACCTAATGAAGGATATGTCCGTGTATATCCTAAACAAAGATACCGATATGTATTAGAATAATGCAATATCGATATAGTGGCAGGAAATAAATCAACAATCCCTAAGCTAGTATCACTTCTTAGTGTAGTAGAATTCCTACCTAGGCTATGGCTCGTAAGTAGATGCATTACGTTTATGTGCATTAAGAGAATCGAGTAATAACTCCAGATCTGTTTTAGAGCACGCTATGGTGATAACAATGTGAAAATACTATAGAGTCTATGGGCCGTACCTTTTACTGTACACACACCTTTATTTGCATTCTGAATTCAATTTGAGGTTTTAACTGATAGAAACAGTATAATATAACTATAGGTAATTAGGGAATTGTGTTATGTACAACCCAACTGTTACCTGGTTCTTACGATACAGGATTTGCTTTTGAACTGTATGACCCACTGCACGTCAGATGCCTTGTCACTTATGGATCTAAAAATAGGCAAGCTATGACTGGGACACAGTTATTAGTTCTGGAGAAATTACTAACTCCTTTTTCCAGACAAAACCTTTGCCCTCAAAGGTCCCTGTATTAAAATTGTACTTTAAAATTAATTTCCTGTGCAATGAATTTTCACTTACTTTTGAAATGTTGAATTACCAGATAAATAACGCCACATATATTTTTCATTTATCATAAATAGCTTTCAGTTACACACATATGTTGTGTACTTTGATAAAGAATAAATTCAGAGATACATGCTTTTGTATTAGAATAGCGACACATTTGTAATATTTTGATAAAAATATATATTGCATTAATTATTTGAGCATAACTATACTCGGCATGTCATTGCTTCACATTTTAAGTACTACCTCAAAGTAATTGCGATTTTGGGTTGGCATCCGCTTCATCATGTATTTCAGATCAACCTCTTTTTCCCTATTTAGACTCTGCTTTTCTGCGAGAGAATGTTGTATGTTTAATGAATGCACCTTCACAGTAAAAATATCAAAATGATTTAATTAGTACTCTACTTCCGCAGGTCTTTCTATGAACACCAGCTTAGAAATCTGAGAGAACACTACTTTGACGAAGCCGGGGGCCTCCGCTTCGTGGATAGCGGGCGTGTCTCCTTCAGTGCTATTCGGCACATGATTGGTTGGAGAGATAGGCGCTCCCAGTTAAGAAAACACAAAATCGCTCCACTCTTAGAACCTAACTTGATGTAAACACATGGCGTCATTAACTAGACCGCGATATGCGGGAAACCAAAGCACACCATGGCTTATAGTACCTTAAATATGCGCGATTATCCGTGGGTTTTCAAGAAGTGTGTTAATAAAACATAGTTGGAAACTCTTGATTAATATGAAATAGTAAATGATATGAGTAGTAAAAATAAAAAAGATTGTAGCCTCCGTTTAATTCTGTATGTTGTCGTCCACACGATGATAAGCAGTTTGATCCTCACAGTTCACATAAACACGAGACTAACGCAGAGAGATATACTAAAGTTTTGTTTATATCAAGTCCGGTTCTAAGGCTGGATTGACTATAGAAGGCTAATCAAGAAGGATAGCGAAACCTCGAGAATGACCTCTCCTCCCCCTCGGTGGCGTAGGAAGTTTCTGGAAGCCCTTGCGGGTATAAAGAGGAGAATATTCGCCGCGATATGAGGTGACCACTTACTCAGTCAGCCCTCTGAGCGATAGAGCGAGAGAAGTCCTTTGTTCGACACTCCAGTGAATGATCGGAAGAGAGAAGAGGCTACTTCGCGCGCAGTTATTGCGATGCCACGCGCAAGTAGGAAGTGAAGAGAGACTGGTGAAAAGTTTGACAAAGTCACATTACTCTACTAAATGTAGACATTTACCCAAATTTATGAAGTCTTTAAAATGAGTTCTTTGCAACTGAATAACTAAAGGGATTGTGTCTCTTTTGAGGCGGTATTTTTAACACTTAAATGATATCAGTCTAATTATATAATATAAAAAATAATAACAGCCCGCCTTAAAGCAATATGTATATAATATAGTATATAAAGTGTATATTACAGTCATTGTATTATGTTTATATTATTATGTACATGTATAAAAATGTTATATGAATGTATTACATAGTTTAACAGTGTAGGAGCTGTGAGAATAGAAGCAAGCTGCCATCCGTAGCAAACAGAATTATAAAGTAGAAGCCGAAAGTTGCTAACAATGAGGTAACCTTGAGACAACAATAAATTAGAAAGTCTAAAAGGGCTACTAATAATTCTTGGAACAATAATGTAATATTTAAAACAGTTGATAAATAGTCAATCAACAACTAGAAAAGCTAAAAAGTTAAATAAAGGTATTCTATTGGAGTAGGATTAGCCAATCAGAGACTAGAAATAGAGGAAATATACAAACTCAAGCGGTAGACACTACAAGAAAGCGTAACCAATCAGTTTTGGTTCGGTACGGGTTCAGTGTGAGACATGAAAATTCATTGCGGTGAGAATAATATAAAGTTTACCTGTTAAAAGTGCAATTAACAATAATCTCACAGCTCTATAGTAGAATACATCAGTGAAATGTTATTTAATCGTGTGAAGATTTAAAAAAAGTTAAATACAATTATAATTTGTGTAAGCCTTCATTCTTTAGCTGTACCAGCCCTGTTAAGAGATACGTGTTCTGCAAATTACTACTGACGAAGCGGAGGCATATATAATATTTAAATAAACATTAAAACAAAAAGTTGATTCTTAAACGTGGGGCGAAGGCCACCGGAAAGTGTTTACCGTACGTGGGGCGAACACTCCTAGAAACATATCTCCCGCAAATTGGCATCCATTTCGTGTGTGGTCTAAAACAGCTTCAAATTAATGCCTATACGTGGTGCAACCGCAACAACTAAAAACCCCTTCACTTTTCTACCAGCAATAGGAATGAAAGTAAATGACTAAAGCTCTAGTGATCATAGATTTCTATATTTGAGATTGCAATTAACTTCATCCTGAATGCAGGAATATCAAGCAGTAGAATACTTCAATGTGATGCCATCAATAATAATCTTTAATTACACCATTTGAGTTCTGTTTCGTGGATCACAGCTATGGCTCCACTTTACAGACGACTTATTTTTAAAGACTTCCTCTAAAATCTTCTAAACATCCCTTGCTATGTCATTCCCAAAGCAACCAGTGTCTGTTTCGTTCCAGACTGCGCAGCAGATAGCTTTATCTGGAGAGACATGAGCCTTCATGTTATATAAATTTAACTTTCTTCTGTAACATAAGTAGCTAATATTGGATCTGGGTTTTGTAATAGCATTTCCAAAGTCAAAACACACCATAACTGCATCATTACCCTTCTTACGATATTTCTCCTTTTTCCTGCTTCCTTCTTTGTCCTCAATGTGTTTCCTTTACTTCAGCTTTAAGTCATTACATAAAGTGCTTTCAAATTTATAAAACCTACGTTCTTCACATAACTCGCATCCATCTGTCTGTCTGCCTGCCTTTTTGAAAACTCATATCTTACATTCATATGACTTTCTCTACCCTCTATCGTTTATTAGTGGGTATACCAATTATTCTTACGAAAGCTTATTTTCCTATCTACTTCATTTTAATACTGATAAATAGTGGAATAGCGATAATCAAATGTTTAAGAACTAGACGCTATATGCTGGCCTTAAAACTCTATACTGTTTCCACAACATCGCGAGAGACATTACTGACAGTCTACAGGACTTGAAAATAATGGCTACATCGAACAATACGAACCATTAATAATGGATATCTTGAAAAATGGTTGATGCCACAAAAAACTCATTTAAAATAATCTGTGTATTTTAAAGTGATCTACATTTTTTGTGTAGCACGTTTTCGTCTATTGCTTAGTGTTTACTACTTACACAAGATTGTATAAAATTCCTACCAAATGAAGAGGGCTTCACAGGTTATTCCCATAAAATTCAACATATGCATTTTATTTTTCATGTAAATACTTTTAATATATGGTATTTTAATAAAAATCTTTAGAGCCATTTTTTAGATAATCAGAAATTTTAAAAATGCTCCATGTAAAGGGTAATTGGGATGGAGGGATTTACCTGAAAATCTTTGGAAGATACGAAATTTAAATAGCAAGTTTGGTATTTATCCGACTTTTCGTTTTTGAGTTATGCTGTTCACAGGCGCACACGCACACACGTACCTTTTTCTTAAAGTGTATTTTTTGGCTTCAAGGGACCTCAAAACATACATTTCCGGTGAAATCTCGACACCGTATTTTTGAGTGGAATACACTACTTGCCCTACTTGCTACACGTAGACACAAATTAGGTTTCTCGTTAACTATCTTACGGTACATTGATGGCTTTACGTGCTAGAAATGGTCATCTTTGCAAACCTGGAGATAGACATGACACATACCTTTTGTGCTTAAGGCCTCTGATGGGGCGCCCCCAGGAGGGAGGGATGAGGTAAGGGGAGACAGAGGGCGCGACAGGTAGAGGGCAGGGTCCTTACCGTTTACAGATTTAAACTCCCCGGATGGCGGCTGGTGCAGCTGGCTCCCCCCTGTGGGCTTACACATCCCCTGTGGGGTCCGGACCCGGACACCTCCCTTATTCCGGGGGACGAAGGTTTACACAGAGCATTCTTTTCCCCTGCTGTGCAACGCCGACACTCGCAACCCTGAAAGAGACTAAGCAGATGAGAGGTGAAGTAAAACGAGAATGGAGGCGAAATGGAGGGACAGGAAATTCGGGCGACATAATGATCCTTCCCAGCATTTTCCTAAATTCAACATTGAAAGTATTTTTTCTTCAGGGCTGTTCAGCTTTTCCTGCGGTAATATATTTTTTTTAAAACAGTCAGAAGTCCTTAACAATCAAATACATTCCGTGGATTATTGTCCAGCATATAGAATGAAAATATGCATAAAACATCTTGCTCTTCAGGAGCAATATATTGCGTGCATCTGTGAGGGGGAGAATTCTGTACACTTTGTAGTAAAGTTAGGCTTCTTAGCCATTATTCTCTTACCTGAATTATTTGTGTTCTTTAAGCCAACGTAATATTTGTTAGATAGTGTGTCTTTCTTCACTTCTAATGGTTGCTTTTTGTTTGTGGTGACGTAATTATTGACAGGAAGATATAAATAATTAAATAAAGAAGTGACATTAGTTAGAAAAGCAATTGCAATAAATAATTTCTGTATATTAAATCCATCTATAATGTATTAAGCCTGCAGATAAAGGTCATTAGCGATTTATATTAAACAAAATCATTAGTAACAGCCGAGTAGAGAATGCATTAACGAAAACGTCCCTGGAATTTAGCTAGGGTTGAGTTCAGTACGTATGAAAAGCCACATGGACAGGAATTCTATAAACTAGAAAGGGAAATTTTTAGATTCGAGCAAGGCACCGTATAGAATCTATGTCAGATATACATACGTAAAGTGAACCGTGTAAGTAGGAACGTTGGTGTGGGTAGTGATAGGTAGGCAGAGTGTAAATTAAGAAAAGAACGTGCATTCTAAATCGGACTCACTTAATCTTACTTACTTAATGTTGTGACGACTCTTGTGACTACTCGTGTGATCCTTAGTTTCAATTTTAAGTCGTGCCGCGCCCAGGGATGCACTAGATTTAGAAAGATTTAGCGGCGATTTTGAGGGATCTTACCGCGTAAACTTTCTGCGACTCACGGCAAGTGACGCTTCGCTTAATTTCTATTATACAAATTATTTAATTCTTTAATTCAGCAGTCGGCGACTCTTTCCAAACAGAATATTTGAGACAACATTAAAATTTATCAGTTAAGTAAACTGGTGCTATTCTTTCACACTACACTCACCCATACCCTGAGACAAAGTACTCATAGCCATACCACGGAAGTAACTGGCGGACCAGACAAGGCAGAACGAGCTAGGAGATAACACATCAGACACACCTAGTGACAGTGACTAGTACTGTACTGAACAAGACGAGTGTTCAGTATTACCGTACCATCCAGTAGACTTCACATCAGACACACCTAGTGACAGTGACTAGTACTGTACTGAACAAGACGAGTGTTCGGTTTTACTGTAGCATTCATTAGACTTCACATCAGACACACCTAGTGACAGTGACTAGTACTGTACTGAACAAGACGAGTGTTCAGTATTACCGTACCATCCAGTAGCCTTCACTTCAGACACACCTACTGACACTGACTAGTACTGTGTGACAGTACGTTGTGTTCATATCTGAAACATTACAATCAGGTGTCACCATCGAGACTACCATGACGGATTTAGTGTTGACACCCGTAGCTCAGTAAAAATCTTCTGCGACTGTTTGTTTCTACCCTCAAAATGCTTATTTTGGTACAGCCTTTCTCCTCTATAATTTTCGTCACATGGTTTTTCCAAACCCACGATGTTTTCGGTTACTACACGCTTTTGTTCCACATAGATATCTTTAAAACTCACAGAGCAAACTGCGCTTTCTTGAAGACCCGTAAACGGAAATCACCACAACGTTTTAACCAATATTGGCTTATGTGCGGCAGTGGTGCGGGGATTTAAGTGGCTGACGGCGAAGTGGTTAACACCTAATAGTCCTTTATCTATCCGGTTACATAATAATTCCATTATTACCCCCTTGTTTTGTGTAATGTTAGTCTTATTTTGAGTTGATTTACAATGTAGGTATATTTATTTAAATGTTAACCCTACATTACTCTGGATCGATTTTGATTTCTGCAGTTTATGAACATTTAAGTAAGGAGTATTCCGTTAGCTCGTTTCATTTTAGCTGAATCATGATCACTCATTAAGTTGCCGTTCAGGTAATGGGAACTTGAACTTAACCTGTACATGAAGTGAAATGATGATTAGGTAAGGAAACTATCCAGACTTAAGCTTAGGTTACCTCCCCAGCATTTCCCATTTACGACCGAGCGAGATGTGAGACTCGCATCCCGGATTTAATCCCCGGCGACCGTCCACTCTTAGCTATAGGTTTTCCGTGGTTTCCCGGGTCGACAGTCGCATGCTGGGTTGGTTCATCTTCTACCACGACTCTTCCTGTACCCATCTTCTTCCTTGTCATCCGTTTTGAAGATTGTAGGACAAGGCTCCTTCGGGAACCCCCCGCAGGCTCGGGGCCTGTGGGTGGGCCCGGGCGGCGTTGGATGCGTTCAATCTGGAACCACTAGGGATCCCGTCCCTGCTGGCTCCGTCGTCGTCCAGATCTGGTTGCCCTTCTGGTCTCTCCCCTCATCCCTCCCTCTCGGGGTTCACGGTGGAAGCACAAGAGACCGGATAGCTGGGTGCGGTGTTGAGCCCTATCCATTCGTCAGTACCTTTACCTTGCCCATTTATGAGGACTGGGGAAAACCTGGAAAAAACTCAATTGGGGAGGGCGGTCCTGGAGGGACCTGATTCGCGGACCTCCGGTTCACTGGTCTGAGTCGTAGCGAACTCGGCCACCCGTACCGATCTTTTACATATAACACTGTTCATACAGAAAGTTACGTTAATATCAATATTTATTTGCTAAAACTGGGCAACCTGGGCTTAGGTGCAGCGTGGATAAACAAGAATTACAATTACAATTTTTATTTATTTTCTAAAAGTAATACATGTGTAGTATAGGCAATATTGAAAACTTAAGAGTTGAAACCTAATTATGTTATTACAATGAAAGAATTCCTCCAACTCATAAAGGAGTTATTGATGAGCCAACCTTTCAGAACAACCTTACATGTAGTTAAACTAATTGGGCATGGTGAGGTGATGTGTTAAACATACATATCTATAGCTATATTAAAAACAGTTTTTAGTTTTATTCAGTGTCACATTAGGCACTAATATAAAATAATTCTTCCTAGTTGGATAATTATGTTTATAATATGCTAACTGCAACTGATGTAAGTTAGTTTTCATATCAATATGGAATTGAATATGTATTGATTAATGATGGTTAATATTCTTAGTTTCTTGAATAAGGGGCGACAGTGAGCATCACATGGTGAACCAGTTATAGTTACAATAGCCTTTTTCTGCAGTAATAGTATTTTGGTAACTTTAGATCGATTACCCCTCATATGTAAACCATACAATAAAACATTACTAAAAATCATAATAATAATTTTAGAACATAATGAACACAAGTGGTTTTAATTTAAGTAATAAGTAAATAAAACGAGAAAGTTTGACACATACTGAATCAACATGATTGTCCCACGAGAGCTCAGAACTCAATGTAATCCCTAGTTATTTAGCATGATTAAAACATTGTTTTAATGTAAATAGAATTAACTAAGCCTTATCATTCAACTCAGCTCCAGGCCATTAGCTTCAACACATTTTGTAGCAGCTGCTAGAAAGAATCTATAAATATGGACGTCATGCAATACACGCATTGTCGATACGAGGCATGTGTCATCACCAAAAATAAAAAATGACTCAAAACAGAGCCCTGTGGAACACCAATATTTGCATTAACAATAGTAGAGCTTTTACCATTTACCACAGTTACTTGTCTACGATCTGTAAGATAGGATGCTATTAATTTAATTCATTCCCTCCAACACGATAATAGTGAAGATTGGAGCAAATGGTTCTACGGAATACACAATCAAAGGTTCTTGATACATCACAGATAATGTACTCTCGTAATTTTCAAACCCCGTGACTAACTACTGTGTTAAATATCCAAACACATTTTAGTCACGAGCTCATGCATCTGTTTATTTCACTAAGCCTCGTCAGAAGGAGGGATATCACATGTTCAAACACATTAGAGCGCAAAATGTATCAATCGTGTATATCTAAAATTTAAGGTGACACGGAAGTAAACTTTGAAAAAGTTTAGCATGATTGTACCAAAAGAATTCAAATTTTGCACACGCGTAGTTACGGCTTTTGATACCGACAGTGCAAAATTTCAGTTTAATTGGTAAACTTTCGCTGTTGTTTTACGCATGTATTCAATTTTTTTAAAAGAAATTTAACTCCTTATAGCCTGGTGTACGATAAATACCAATACTTTCAAAGATACGAAATGAAGATTTTGTTAGAAACCTCCTCCCGAAACTGTCCTTTACATGGAACTTTTTCGATATTTTTTATTTTATAAATAGAAGCACTAATGATTTTGATTAAAATGTTATACATTTAAAATACTTACATGACCAATAAAATGCATGTATCTTGAATTTCATACGTCTGTTTGTTTTAGTAAAGGTCATGAGAAGGGGGATATCACATTTTGTAACGCGTTAGAACGCAAAAAGTGTCAATCGTGCATTCGTAAAATACGGAAGTGAAATTTGGAAATTTTGAACGGTTCAACCAAGAGACTTCAAATTTTGCACACATTTAGTTACGGCTTACGATATTGATTGTGCAATATTTCAGCTAACTGGTAAAGGTTCACTATTCTTTCACACATATATTCAGTTATTCTTTTTTAATTAATCCCTTAAGGCCTAGTGTACCATATTTGATACAAGGTGTTTTGTTAAGGTTTTAGACTTTTTAATGACGTTTTTTCTAATTTTATATTATAATAATGTTCAACCGTAAAAGATAAGTATTTATACTTATTTCAGATTGTTAAAAAAATCAATAAAACTGTACCGTTTTCTTTTAACAGCCCATGCAACTGCATTCAAATGTAACACCGTGAGCATCCAAGCGTGCCATCACACCGGTTGTTTTACTTGGGCCCTCCACGTCCTAACCTCAGGCACATTTGACTGCAGTCGATTTCTTGATTCTGTCCCCCTTTTATCTAAAACGAAATGTAATGAAACTACTTCTGTGAAAGTTTCTCTAGATTAACATGAAGTAGATAGACAAAGGAGCTTTTGAAGCATAGTTTGTAGAAGCTATATAAAAATAAATGATTGTGAGTAGAGAGAGTCACGTGAATTGATCACATCAGAACTCTTAATTAATTTTTTTAAAAATTGAAACACACAATCAATACAAAATTGAAAAATTCACTTATTTACTTACTTTGTTTGTTTCACTGTAACATCCCTACCAAATGTATTCAGAATATAGAAAATCTTATATTTCTAATTAAATTGTGGCAGGAGAGAACAAGAAAATTTAGTAAAACCTAAAAAGTTGAATTTAAAGGCCGTCGCGAGAAGGAGCCGCAAATACCACCAAATTTCCTGATTAATCAGAGGGCATAGGCTGCTGAAAATTCTACTCTCTAAGATTCATGGAATAGAAGTACACAGACGGAGGGACCTCCAAGAATTGGAGCACAGCACCGCAAGTGGGTCACAGTGACTCTTTCTGCTTCTAACGTGATCCCTGGGAGGGAAGGACGACCAAATCCGGACGACAATGTGCGCTAGCAAAGGCGGGGATCCTAACGATTTCAGATGAAGCACATCCTGGCGCCGGCTAGCCACACCTTAGCTCCATGGGGTCCCTGAGTCCCGAGACACGCGCCTAGGAAAGGGCCCCAGCAGAACAACCAAGCGCCAGAGAGAAAACTCTCCAAAGCGCACAATGCACACGCCGAACGCCGTCCCTGTTCTTCAGCCCTAAACAGATAAAAGTAATGATGGGCAGAAACGTCGTGATAGAACAGGAACTACCCCAGCATTCGCCTACCGACCCGGGGAAACCACGAAAGAACCCATTATCAGAGTGACCGGTCCGACATGAATCCAGCCTTGGACCTTCCGAATGCGAGCCTCACACGTTACCACGGAGCCATCTCACTCGCTCTCTAAGGTTCAAGGAAACTTTTAAGAGCGCGAGGTAAAATTGTTTTGTTTTACGAAAAGATTTTTTTTGTGGTCCCCTTAAACATACAGCAACAAATTTGAATGTCAGAAATGCCTAATGCTACGAAAAACGTTGACACAAACTGGATATGGTTCTGCATTGTTTTCTCTTTCGAATTTTTGTCAGTCTTTTATGGCTTTCTGGTTCTACAAGATTAATTGGATTCAAGACGATTCACGCGCTATTTACCGAAAATTTAAGATACACATTGTTTGTCATGCTAAACATAAGTCATTGTAACACAACTCTTTGGAATAATTTTCAGAAAATAAAAACTAACTACAGTGTTTTCCAAAAAGGATGGTTTGGGATGGCAAAACTTTTTCAATCTCTCTGCCTTGCATCTTTGAAACAGAATGAAGGTAAACACGAAGATTGGGTTTTATCCAACTTTTCATTTATGAATTATGCTGTTCACACACTAACACAATACCTTTCATACGATGCTTTTTGGGGTTCGGGAGGGCTGAAAATTCAACTCCCGCTGAGGTGGAATATATTGAAGCCGAATTTTATTCATTATAATTACATAGTACTATCAAACCAAATTATCATGAGTATTAATAATACCAATCAATATATACAGGCTGAGCCAAAAAACTACGAACCGGCTGCGCGGTGTTTTTCCTGTCCGCGTCCTCAGCAGACGGCATTGAGCGCTCACTGCCGTCCGCCACTATCATAGAAAGGCACGGATGAAACCATACATTTTTAAAACTACTTTTAAAGGCTTTACTTACCAACTTTATGAAAGCAGATGCTGAAACTGGCCACCGTCGTTGTCCATACATACTTGGCACCTCTTTAGGAAGCTATCCATCACTCGCCGTAGTTCACGTTGAGAAATGCTGGCAATTTCCTGGCGGATATTTTGTTTTAATTCTTCCAGGGTGTGTGGGTTTGTCTTGTACACTTTGTTTTAAGTTACCCCTGAGATAGAAATCGCAGGGGGTTAGGTCGGGGGACCGAGGGGGCCACAAATCTCTACTAATTCTGTCTTCAAACACACCTTAAATTTTTGTCATCGAAATATTGGCCGTATAATCTGTAGCAGAGTCTTGTTGAAAATAGGCAAAATCACGCACCCTGTCTGTTAATTCTCTAAAAACAGGGGCAAAATTGTATTCCCATATGTATGGGCGTCAACTATTGCCTCGAAAAAAATTGGCCAGTGATTGTAAGTATTGTAAGATTGTATGTTGGTAAGTAAAGCCTTTAAAAGTAGTTGTATGGTTTCATCCGCGCCTTTCTATGATAGTGGAAGACGGCAACGACCGCCGAAGACGCGGACAGGAAAAACACCGCGCAGGCGGTTCGTAGTTTTTGGCTCACCCTGTATATATATGTATATATTGTTCATTGCCCTATATTATGTTCAGGTTTATGTAATATTTTAGTGGAAAGATATAAATAAATAATTACAACTTTTATCGTAATGAATATGTGAGTGGAAAAAGTAAATATTTTAAATCTAAAAAAGCCCAGTCGCTGAAGAGAAGGAAAAGCGAGGGCGGTAGAAGCATATTATCATGCCACGTGCGACCAACGGATTTTAAAGGAAAGTTCCCAAGAATCAGTGAAAAGGAAGTAATCGTTAAGGGTGACGCTCCGTTTTAAAATTCGAAATAAGGTCACACGATATTGAATAGAGCCTATAAATATCCAGCGCGTAGGAGTTAAAATTTCGAACATCAAAGCCACGCGTAAGGGACCAATAAGAGGATAGGAACGTTTAGAAGCTTCTGGAAGATTGAAGAGTACACAAGCTTGAGAACTTGGTAGTAAAAGGGAGATCTATCTGAGGTTTCGTACGACAAATATGTGCTGGTTGATATTAGGAATTCGCGCCAGAAAAGAGTTAGGTGATAAATTCCGGAGATCGATCGATCGGAAGTTTGATACGACGAATCTGCGTTTGTCGGCATCAAGAATTCGCGCCGAAGAGATAGTTACGTGATAAATCGCACAGACTTGCTAAACCAACGATAATGAACGTGGTGGATAAAGAATAATTGTTAGAAAGTTCTCACATATTATATTCGTTACGTCTTTAAGACAAAATGTTCGGATAGAATTTCAATGGTGACTTAACAAAGTAAGAATTAAGCAGTTAAACATTTCTCTTCAGTGTAGTAATTTCACAACCTTCAACCTTTTCATACAACCTGAACTGCATAGCCATGTTCAACCGACATAATTAACTAGCCAGGGACAACTTAGTTAACCATAACAGATACACTGAAGGAGCAGAAGAAGATGACCAGAGGACTGCTGCATAATATGAGGAGAAAACCGCGCCAACGTGCTCTACCTACGTAAACGGCAGAAAAAATAAAATATCACTCGAATGTGAAATCAGTCCACAGCACAGAAAAAATCTGTAGCTGGCGTTTTATTATTACACATAGATAGTGCGCAGTTACTCGCAATATTTAATCAATACTTCTGCTAAATTCCGCCTTTATTGAATTTTTCCTCAGTGCTGCTATACTTTATTGGTAATGCACTCAGCGTGAGTGAAATAGGTCAGAAAATAAAGGTAGAGCAGGGATTTTATTTTTATTATGTTGTACACGGAAGTGCTAGAGCGTGTAACACCTACAGGAAATAAGCAGAATGCAGAAATAAAATAGCGCTGCAATTCTTCAATAATGTACAGAGAGAATTGGTTATCTGGAAGAAAAAAAATAGTGTGCATTTTAAGAGTACGGTAGTGGAAAAATCAGTATAAAGGCACTGCATTTCCTACTGAAAAGGAGTAGGTACAATTTCTTAGCTATATGTATCTAATTTATTACAAACGTAGTAGATGTGTGCAGTATAAAAGTCATGACAGAAGTAGTTTCTATCATAAAACGAGTAACAAAATAATATATTTGCATTTTTTGGATGGAAATTGGTATAAAGGCACCCTTTGTCCTATTGTCACGTATACCGTTTTAGGCAGCAAGATAATTTGTCAGAGATTTGATACTTTATTATGTTGGGCAAACGTTTACAATTTTACACATTTGGTCATTTTTATATTTGATGATCTTTCTTGACTTGGGGGTTGTAGTTGAAGCTAACTTATAACAGAAAATCGTGGTCTGCCACTTCCCTTGGCATTTCAAAGGGATTTCACCATGCCATCATTTCCTTAGGGATACGTGCCTTTCTGCAAATCACCCGATGGATCACATGATCCTTAGGAAATTCTGAGCCCATGCACTTTCAGGGCGGCGGCACACCATACTTGGTAATGCTCATGGCATGATTGTCGAGACCCCCCTAGGCAGTGACTTTCTTTATAAGGAGCTGCAGACCCTTGCTGGGGGTCGTGCTCATTCTGAACTCGTCAGCAGTCCATGCTGCTGGACCTGCAACAGATACCTGACAACCCTCCAAGGTAAGATCTCATTAGGGAAAGTCGCAATATTTTATGTAATGTCTACTTAAAGATCACATCATTGTATGTTATGATGTGTGTTGAGTCTTCAGTCATTTCAAGAATGAATGTTAAGATACTTCAGGACTGGATTGTTAAATATATAACTGTCTCTTCAAGACCCAAAGCTGGGAACTGAAGCCCAGCATCATCATGTTCTAGTTAATATAATAAAATGGGCCACCAGGAAACATTGCGAGTTGTTTGTTCTACCCTCACCTCTAAGCTACGTTTCCAAGTCACACCCCCTAAGGTTGTGACACTATTGGTTATTGCAATTTTAGTACTTTGTTGAACCTATTTTATTCTTATATACATTAAGAAGCATATTAGCATCTGTTTGATGGAGTTTTTATTTATTGCATTGAAATTTTCGCCCACTCTTCTGGTATTGCTCTTTTCAGCTCAGATATATTGCCTTCCATTGCGAAAAATAAACCTTGTAAGTATTCTATGGGATTCAAAACTGGGCTACATGCTAGCCAGGGCAAGACAATATCTGTTTCTTAAAGCCACATTTTTGCTGTAACAGAAGAATGCACAGATGCATTATCTTGTTGAAAATTAGACTTTCTTCCCCTAGGTCCTCATACATTTGAATCAATTCTGTCTCCAGCATCTTAGAGTACATGTTAGTTCATTCTGGTGTTCAGCAAGTAATGCATGATGATATAAACAGGCAGAAAATAGAATCTGAATGTAGACAAAGATCAACATTGGAGCTACACAATGAAATAAAAACTAGGTGCGGTAAGGAAACATATATTTTGGAATTGGGTATAAAACAGAGGACGGGAATACCATGGCTTAGGTTGGGAGGGTGGAAAGCTCGCAAGATTGCTGATGATGATGGCAGGAGGATTTGCCCATTATGCGGGGAACAAGAAGACTGGACACATGTTTTGGCAGCATGCGTGCAGACGGAGGGTGTTAGGAAAAAACTATTACCGGAAGTATTTTTGGCTTCCAACAGACGGAGGACAGCATGCTGGGACATGATTCTAAACAGCCAAAACTGGCCAAGCTTGGGCACATACTTAATGGAAGTACGTGTACTAAGAGACAAGGTGTTTATGTAAATTTTATTTAAATATATGTGGTGCTTGTGTGCGCGAGTGTGTGTGTTTGTGTGTGTGTGATTCAGAGTATTTTTCAATTTTATATGTATGTATACACTCTGGTGATTATAAAAATATTTGTTTTCTGGTCGATTCTGCAAGTCACGTATACAGACCAGGTATTTTTCTAGAGAGCATGTACGGTCTTATGACCCATGTGACTGTGTTATGCAATTAATGTAATACTAAGTACATAATAAATACTACTACTACTACTACTACTACTACTACTACTACTACTACTACTACTACTACTACTACTACTACTACCACCACCACCTTTAGCGCAGAAGGATTCCCAAATAATAACACCTCTGCCACAGCATTTCTCCTCATTCTTATTGGATGCTCTGTTCTAAGATCATACTGATAATATTGAAATATATTAGGTCCATCTACATTACACTTCTCATCACTGCAGATCACTTCCTCCCATTCTGAATTTCATGACATGCTTTTTCGCAAAATCCAATTAATCCTTCTTATGAGTGAGTGTTAGAGATGGATTATGCTGTTGTTTCTTGAAATAAAGATGTTTCTCGTTTGATAAAATTTGACTTACATATCTGGCAATTACTGGCAACTGTAAATCAGTAACAGGATTGGAAGAATTAACACTTTTGGACCCTTGTTTTGTTCAAATAAGCTGTGTAGATATCTCAGATAAATTTTTATTTTGTACATAGCTTATGTTCTTTCCGTATTGTGCATCCAATGTAACATGAGGCAGTATTTTTAACACTTAAATAATATCATAATTATATAGTATAAAAAATAACTGTCCGCCTTAAAGCAATATGTATATAATACAATATATAAAGTGTATGTTACAGTTATTATATTATGTTTAAATTATATGTACATGTATAATAATGTTATGTGAATGTATTACGTAGTTTAACAATGTAGGAGCTGTGAGAATAGAAGCAAGCTCCCTTCCGTAGCAAACAGAATTACAAAGTAAAAAGCCGAACGTTGCTAACAATGAGGTAACCTTGAGACAATAACAAATTAGAAAATTTAAAACGGCTACTAATAATTCTTGGAATAATAATGTAATATTTAAAACAGTTTATAAATAGCCAATCAACAACTAGAAAGACTAAAAGTTGAATAAAGGTATTCTATTGGAGTAGGCTTAGCCAATCAGAGACTTGAAATAGAGTAAATGTACACATTCAGGCGGGAGACGCTACAAGGAAGCGTAACCAAGCAGACCAGTTTAGATTCGGTACGGTATAGGTTCAGTGTGAGACATAAAAAAATTATTGCGGTGAGAATAATATAAAGTTTACGTGTTAAAAGTGCAATTAACAATCTCACAGCTCTACAGTAGGATACATCAGTGAAGTGTTATTTAATCGTGTGAAGGATTAATAAAAAAAGTACAATACAATTATAATTTGTGTAAGCCTTTTTCTTTAGCCGCACCAGTCCTGCTAAGAGATACGTGTTCTGCAAATTACTACTGACGAAGCCGAGGCATACATATATATATAATATTTAAATAAACATTAAAATACAAAGTTGATTTCTAAACGTGGTGTAGCGGGAAATAGTCGTTGGGCGACATTTGTAGCGCGAAATCGTCGATCCTTGTGTTGTTGTGGTCTTCTGCAGTGTTCTTCCTCGGCTATTGGTGCTCGTCGGTTGTTGCGTATTCCATTCCTAACTATACCTAATTATTAATTCTCAGGTTATAGTGGGTGACGCAAGTTTAAGAAATACACTGCAAGTTTCCTTTAATCAATGAAGTTTATTCACAGTTGGAATAATTATGGGCGGCTAGCTTTTCCCATTGTTGTAATCCCACCACTTTAAATTAGTCAGGAGCCTAGCTATCTGCACACGCACTCCCATCCTTGTGCACCCACGTGCATCTGTAGCACCTCGTGCCGACGTGAATTCTTGAAGATCAGTTAGAGAGAGAGAGAGAGAGTGGGCTCTGAGGCCTTGTCTGCCCTTATATACGGGAGCCTAGTGACGCTCACCTCTGCGTTTAAAAATGTGACGACGTTTCCTATTGATCCTCAGACCGCGTTACCTTAACATGTATGAGAATGTGTGGCTTCAGATCCGTGCGCATACGCGTCACCTTGGAGCGTTGTGAAGCCAGTTCTATATCTCCGTCTCTTTCTATTTCTCCGTACCTTTACCGGTTTCCTGCCTGTTGGCTTGTGAAAGGTACGCTCTACTTAGGATTATGCCTTTCCAGGAATTTTGCTAGCTCGCCCGTTTCTTACAATCAGCTCTGTACAAATGTTAATGTTGAATATTTTAACACGTTAGTGAATTAAATTATTACTGTACAATTCTTATATGTATGGTTCCCCTTTGATATGTGGAATTCCTATATATGTATAATATATCCCCTTTCAGTGGGGTGAAGGCCACCGGAAAAGTAAACGTGGGGCGAAGGCCACCAGAAAGTTTGTATCGTACGTGGGGCGAACACTCCTAGAAACATCTCCCGCAAATTGGCATCCATTACGTGCGTGGTCTAAAAACAGCTTCAAACAAAACTCAATCAATGAATGACAAGGGTTCAACTTCTTGGCAGCAGATGACTAAACAGTCCCATTTTCTTGTGCACACTGATTTTTCCTTTTTCGTCGCATGATAACCATTTCCCACATGGCATTGTCACAATAATGGTTTATCAAGCAGTCACTAGTGGTGTCTGTTTACTGACTGCAGTAACACCACACAGCTCTGACTACCCTTATACAGATTTTCACCCGCTACCACCCGAATCGTTGATGCCTTGTCATACTGTACTAACATCAACTAAGACAACATTTGAATGCATTTGTCAGGTACTGAATCTCATACTATTGTAGATATACTGTATGTAACAATATTCCAACAGAACATGTTCATTTTACTACAAATATCTATGCCTTTATACTAATTTCCACTACTGTACCCGTCGGTGAAATGTCCTCCGTGGTCTAGGAGTACTATGCTAGCCTCTACTTCCTGAGGTCGCGGTTCAAATCCAGCGGAGGGCGTAGGATTTTTTCGGGCGTAAAAATCATTGGCATGGCTTCCTCCGAAAGGGAAGTAAAGCCAGTGGTCACGTGTCGTAGATTTACGGCACGTAAAAGAACCTCAAGCCTGACAAAGAGGCCACAGAATGGGACGCTAAGAACCATAGTAGTCAAAGAGCGTCCATAAATAAAACTCAATTTAATTTGCATTGGTGAAATTTCTAAATCATACGGTTTTTATCGAAATGTTTTCAGAATTTTGTTACATACTGCTCACCCATAATTATAAGTGCTTTAAATTTCATGCAGATATTTTCAATATTTTTTACTTTTTCTCTACTACGTATAGTAAGTCGGGGAAATATTCTTTTCCAACCAAAGGTTCGATGTCGAGATTTCACTGGAAATACATATTTTGAGGCCCCTGAAACCCAAAAGAACCGTTTTAGAAAAAGGTTCGTGTGAGTGTGTGTCTGTGAACAGCATAACTCAAAAACGAAATGTAAGAACGTAGGTTTTCACGGCCGGTGTCACAATTATAACTAATATGATTTTCCGGGCTGTTATGCCGTGGTCTGCTGAAGAAAGATTTCCCAGACGTTTCGTCCACAACTGCGGTGGACATCTTCAGTGGCGCGGACGCTGGATAATACCAAACTTGGTATAAGTTCACTATCTTCTGAAGATGAAACACGAAGATTTTCAAGAAAATCCCCCCACCTCAACTACCCATTGCATGGAACATTTTTCGAAACTTCTGATTTTCTATAACATGGTCCTAACGATTTTGATTAAAATACTCCTACCACATAATAAAGATATTTTCATGACAAATAAAACGCATATCCTCAATTTTCTGAGAATAGCTTGTAAAGTGCCCTTCATTTGGAAGGAGTTTTGTATAATCTTGTATAGCTGGTAGACTAAAACGTACTACACAAAAAAGTAATGTCTTTATAACACACAATTTATTTCAAATAACCTTTTTGTTTACTGAATGGTTCAAATTGTTCATTAGATGGTCATTCTTTTAAAGTCCTGTCAACATTCGGTTGTTTCTCATGATTGCATGAAAACAGTATGGAATTTTAAGGCTAGCATACAGCGTCCAGTTCTAAAACATTTGACTATCGTTATTCGGGTTTTATCTATAACAAATGTGTAATGCAGCTATTTCTGTAAAGGTTTATCTGGATTAAAATGAAGTAGATAGAAAAATAAGCTTTAGTAGGAATAGCTTATATACCTACTAATAAACGATAAAGCGTAGAGAAAGCCATGTGTATCTATCAAATTAGATATTTTTAGAAATTATATTATGCTAATTATTCACGTGTTCCGCACGATGCAGAAATATTATTTAAATACAAAACTGGCATATATAATTTTATTCACTCTTCTGGTTATTTTAGAAAAGAAGTTTAAGCCTCTAAATATAATCTTTTTAAAGAATTTGTCCTCAGTGATCGAATTTTCATATATTGAGCAATTTAATAGTGTAACAACTATATGCAAACTTTTTATAGTTCATTCTCTCTGAGTTCCTGCTGAAAATTTGAACAAGACTGGTTACAAACTATATCGTGAAGAACTTTTTATCCACAAAGGTGTAGGAAAAATCAAAGTAGAGTAAAAGGTATTGGAAGTAAACAGAGGTCATTGGACCGTACACTCTTGGGCATTTAAATTGTCAAGTACTGAAGTCTTAAATACTCTGGAACCAAAAGCCATGAGGTATTTACCGGAGGGGGACACCTCCCAACTGCGACCAAATAGGCCTACTGTAGCTAAATCCCCCGGGAGGCAGGGTTGAAGTGAATGAGCCGCAGGAGGGACCACAGAGACATACGGAAGTCCCTATCATTTGCAGTACGAAACACCCGCACTCGGCCAGTAGACGCGGAGTCCCGCGAGAAAGCGACGAAGCGGCCCTTGCAGGCAGGCCAACGCGCCCTGTCGTTGGAGGGGAGAAATCTTTCCAAAGCGCAGCGACCATACACTCTGCCTACCATCAGATACGTACTACGGAACCTGGAGACGCTGCCTGAAAGATGAAATAACAGGAAATGAGGGATACGAGAAATCGTGGTAGAATACACCACCCCAACATTCGTCTAGGCGACCAGAGGAAAACCACGAAAAACCCCATGGTCTCAGTGGGCGGCCACCGGGAATCAAACCTGGGCCACAGACCTCGCCGCCTGAGCCATCCCGCTCGGTAGCAAAAGCCATTGAAGATAGAGGTTCAAAGTCATTTTGACATAAAAACTAAATTTTGAAAAGTTTGCCCAAATTTCAACTATGTGTGCCTAGAAAAAATGCAGTTATTTTATATCAGCGGCTTAATGACCGCCCAAGGTTAACTCTTGTTCTCAATTGTCATTCGAGGCAATTGTTGGCAGTTCTGAAACGCCATTGTTGTTTGCCACGTTTTACTCAACAGAATACTAATTTTGTCATGTACAGAATTTCGATATGATGAATTTTTAAGGAGTTACACCTATTCGTATTGTTATTTGAATATATAAACTATTTTTGTTGTAAATGCTGCTTTTTCTGGTTAACGTGGGAAACATTGTTGGTTCTGAGCGCCTCCATTGCCTTATGGCATGTTTACGATGTACAAAATTACATTATGTTTATGGTTGTATGAAAGCGGAGGAGGATTTCGGTACTTAAGCATACAGTCGCCTATAGCGCTTCTGGAAGTCTTCAGGAGGAAGGGGTGAAGCGAAGGACACAGAGGGCGACCAGATCCGTGGCGGCGGGCTCGAACACAGGCGGGGTCCCTAACGCCCATCCTGACGCTCTCGGGACTCCCCACAGGCCAATTTCTCCCCACAGAGAGGTCTCTCTGAGGACCCATTCCACACCGAACGCCCACCTGATCCTTCTAACCTGAAAAAAGGAAATGAAAGGACAGGAAAATTGGCGGCATTATATAACCCACCCTAGCAATCCCTACCAACCAGGGAAAACCGCGAAAAAACCGAAGGTCAGAGCGACCGACCCAAGTGGAATCGTACGTTTCCGCTGAGCCAGCTATCTGGGTTACAACACTACACTAAAACTCAAATGTGGAGATAGAACATTATTCCTTAGGGCGATTAAATATTAAACCTCGCTTCGGAGTTTAATATTAGAACTAACACCACGTGGTTAGAATAGTTGGACTAGACTAACAATGTGTACGTATTCCGCCCATGAATTTTGATTGAATTCCTCCCTTTATTTCCAAATATCAGCGCAATTCCAACCTTCATCTCAACGGCTGCCGTCAAAGAGAGTCACATTTTGTTGCCAAAAGAGGAAAACAGCTAATAATACAACCTTTTGTTGTTCCTTTCCCATTATGGTATACAAAGCTTGAGCTGGCGGAAGTACGAGTATTTGTGGGCCCTTGTCCTCTCATCCCGAGAAGCCTTCGTTTATAGCGAAAATTGTGACCTAAAGCCTGCTGAGCAAATTAATCGATGATGGGAATATACAGCGTAACCAAATAAAACATCCAATGCCTCTTGTTAAGACAGCAGATAAACAGGTGTCTAGATATGATCCGCTACGGGGTGATTCTGTGTATAAAGATGACTTGTGAAGGTTTATTTCTGCAGAGGCCAGACATTTTCGCATTATAATTGACATATGGAACAGCTAAGCCAAGTCTTATTGAATATGATCGAGGTTTTCACGGCCGGTGTTACTAGTAAAATATGGCATCTTTTTCCGGGCTTGTAGGCCGTGGTCGAACAATAAAGTTATTAAAACTTGACGTTTCGCTCTCAACTGTGGAAGTCATCCTCAGAAAAGAAGAGTGGCCGGAACTGCTGAGCACTGTTGACAAAACTGTTTTAATAACTTTATGACTCGACCACGGCCTAAAAGCCAGGAAAAGAAGTCATACTTCACTAAGTCTTATTGAGGTACACGATAGCACGTCAGTCTGCATTTTTGGTAGTCTTCAATTTTTTCCCTAAGTACCACGTTTCGCTAGTATATATAAAACACTTTTGTGTCTTGCAAAAGCTATTTTACGCGCAATAGCGGCAAGTACCTGACAACTCACACGGGTATGGGTGTCTAGCGCGCTGACGATCACTCCATATCCTCTATACAGGATGTATCTTTACTGGTGTTATATATTTGGGGGACGTGTTCCTGACATCAAATCAGTAAAAAAAGTTCATATGAACATGGGTCTGAAAATCATTTATTTCAGAGTTACAACACAAAATCGAAAGTTACAAAAATTGCTCGAAGTGGATTCTTCTTGCTTCGCTGCATGCAGTAAGCCTGCGTTCCATGCTCTGGCGTGCTCTGTTGAAAATTTCTGGTGTGTTTCGTATTTGGTCAAATCCAGTTTGGATACGTCCTCTCAAAATGTCAACATCAGGTACAGGCGTCGCACAAACCAAGGATTTCAAATGTCCCCAGACGAAGAAATCTTTTGGATTCAAATCAGGCGATCGAGCAGGCCCTGAAATGGGTCCCCCACGAGCAATCCATCTTTGAGGAAATCGATCATTCAAAATCCTACCAACTATCATACTAAATGAGCTGGAGCACCATCGTGTAAAACCCACATTCGTTGGATGATGTCCAGAGACACATTATCAATTAAGTAATGCAACTCATTTCTGAGAAACTAGAGATAGGTTTGTCCATTCAGACGTGGAGGGAAGAAGTAGGGACCAATAGGTGATAATGAATGATTCCACCCCAAACGTTAAGAGAGAACCTCTGTTGATGGTTGTCCTGTCGTACTTCATTAGGATTTTCAAATGCCCAGTTATGAGTGTTATGAAAATTGAAGATGCCTTCGCGAGTAAAACCAGCCTCATCCGTGAATAAGATACAGGCTAGGAAATTGATGAATACAGCTCACTGCTGTAACATGCGTTGACAGAAACGTCTTCTTGGCTCAAAGTCCGCCTCATTTAATCCTTACACACGTTCAAGGTGATATGGGTACAGAAGATTTTCATGCAGAATTCTCCAGATAGTCATATGACTAACTCTTTCCCTTATAGCCATACGTCTTGTGCTTTGTGATGGGTCTGCAACCACAGCACGAAGAACTCGTTCTTCAAGCTCAATGCCTCGTACCGCTCTTGATCTCCCAACATCCCTAGTACTCCCCCCCAAATGCGCCATTTACTCTCAAGCGTCGGTGAATTCGTGCGAATGTTCTTGCACACGGTAACTGCCTGTCAGTTCACGTGCTCGTGCTGCATTGCCGTCTGCACGGCCATACGTGTAGTGCATATCCGTCCGTTCACTCATGGAGTACATCTTCTTTGACTTATAACAACGAAACGGTTGATTTTCAGACCCATGTACATATGAACTTGTTTTACTTTTTTGATGTCAGGAACACGTCCCCCAAATATATGACATCAATAAACATACTCTCTGTATAAACCAAGCGAGTTGGTGCTGCTGTAACGTGTGCGACTCGCATTCGGGAGATCTCGGGCTCGATCACCGGCGACAGTCCATTCTGACCGATGGGTTTTTCGTGATGTCCCCGGGTCGGCAGGCGAATGCTGGGGTGGTTCATCATCTACCACGACTCTCCTGCCCCTCATTTCCTGTACCCATCATGTTCCTTGTTTCAGGGTTTTAGGACTAGGAGAGGGTTTTCGGCGGGTTGTGGCTGGGCGGTTTCTGTGCGCTCTGTGCAGTTTCTTCCTGACGTCATCCAACGATAGCTCAGTTGGATAACCGCCTCTGGTTGCTTTCGGGCAGGCGTTCCTTTGCCCCCCCGGGGGCTCAGGACTACGGTTGGGCCCGGGCGGCTTTGGAGGCGTTCAATCTGGAACTTTAGGGACCCCGTCCATGCTTGCGTCCGTCGCCATTCGGGTCTCTCCCCTCTTCCCTCCTTCCCAGGGATTACGATAGAAGCATAAAGGGCCGAAAGGCCTGCGGGCGCTGCTCTTCTCCGGGTTCCGGTGCCCCTCTGTTGGTCCATACGTTTACCTTTATGTTCGATATGAACATCATTACCTATCCAGTACTTTATTGCATACCGATGTTTTGTTTTACTGCATTTCTTTCAATCAAGATACCCATTTTACTCAATCTATTCTCACTGAACGTTTCAATAAACATGTGAGTACGAGAGTCATCCAGGATGTAAGGACCGTTTGCCCATTCCCGCTATGCAGATCACTTCTATCCAAGGTCGAATGGTTCCCTTGACGTCTTTTCTCAGCTTTGTGTGCATCCCAGTCGACACAAGGCTGTTACTGTGCATTGGTGAGAGGTATTCGATTTTTGAGTTCTCGCAAGTTGTAACCTGCAGAAAGTTACCGTCAACTAAGGAAGTATATGGCGAAACAGTGATGAACGAAAGAAATATGAGAAAATGGTGTGAAATGTTCAACAATGGGCGAACAAATGTGCATCACGAAACTCGACCCGGACGTCCATCATTCATCACCGATAATTTGAAGACCGACGTGTAATCCCAGACGTGATAGAGATTCTTTCCCAAACACGGGAATAGAAGTGTGTGTGTGTGTGTGTTTAAAAATTAATTAAAATCAAGCGGTCATTACTTTCTGGATTACCCTCATATATAAAGTTATAAAGTATTGTACTTATTTGGTTTTCACATAAACAGTATTCACACATTTAAGTTAAATATTTAGAGATGGGACCTCGATACTCTCGATACTCGGTGGTATCGAAGTATGTGTAATACTTTGAAATAAACCTTCGATATTTTTAAATTTTTAAGTCTTGCATTACTGAAAAATGTTGCGTTTAACTTCATGCTAGATAAGGAATGAAAGGAGTCGAGACTTCATGTTATTGCCTCTCACGTGTCCCTAAAGTGTTGCTGGACTATAATGTTTGATAGACCTTGACTACGTTTCCTGTGGGTAAATCAATGTAACATGCTATAGACTATTGTGTCCAAATGAAAACATGGAAAGCAATGGGGGAAGGAGTCGAGGTACTCGTGTAACTTGCAGAGTTAACTGAGTTGCGTATGAAGCTTATTTAGCTGACGTAAATCGCGTTTCTGCGATAGCCTGGCTTGGGAACTCTCTCTCAGCCATTACATTTACCTACGCCGTGAACACACGGAAACAAAGCAGAACTTAAAACGTTTGATAATAGACTGCATGGAAATATTTGGTATTTTTAGTTATTTGAGTTTCATGTAAAACATATATTTGTTTTATTTTAAAGACTACAGAATAAAGAAGAATTTGTAGTATTTGTTTTTCAATGGATAGAAAATTCATAAAAAGAAACAAAATATAGCTACATAAAATGGGAAGCAAACCAACTTTATTATTATATTTATTGTTATTATTATTATTATTATTATTATTATTATTATTATTATTATTATTATTATTATTAGCCTTTACTAACAAAAGGGGATATATCTATATAACCTGTGGCATTATCAGGATAAAAAAATTAATGCCAATTGGAGAATGTCAAACGGGAACAATACAAAATTGGTTACATAATTCAGTGAACAATCTATCGCCTTTACAATTTTGTATAAAGTGAGTATTGGTATCGAGTATCGAGAAAGTGGTATCGTTCCATCATTAAATATTTATTTTTCTTTATTGCTTCATTCAAAGTTAAACAGGTGTCTTTCTATTGCTTTTATTATACACTGACATTTCGCTGAAAATAGATGAAATAATTGTTTTGGGAAATAAACATCACTAGCACAATTAATATCGTTTCCATACTGTATCGTAGACAGAGCACGTATTCTATACTGCGGCGAGCCTGACCTTACCCGGCAATTGTGATTTTCTCACCCACTTAGAAGGGAAAGCGAAGTGATGGCACAGCAATGACAGGGTCCCTAACGCTTCCAGATAGAGAGGCCCCGACAAGTGAACAGGCAGATCGGGGACCCCCGCCCCACACAGAGAGTCCAACACCCCGCTCCAAATGGGCGGTCCGTTTACCCCCGACAACCAACCGAAAGCCGAGGGACGGGGAAAGTTCCATAGAGAGCATCCTTTTCCCCCTGCCACGCCACACCGAAACACCATCACCGACTCTTCCAACCCTTAAACAGGCCTAACGGGGTGAAGATGAATGAAATTATGAATGGAATGGAATGAAATGGAGGGACAGGAAATTCAGGCTGAAAGAAACTCGACTGACGACCCGGGGAAAGCTCCGAGAAAACCATGGATCAGAATGGGCTGTCGCCGGGAATCGAACCTGTGATCTCCCGTTTGCGAGTCGCAGGCGCTACCACGGCGCCACCTCGCTTGGTAAGCTGTCTGTTAATTGTTGAGGCAGTATTTTTAGCACTAAAATGATTTCAGTCAAAATTATATAATATATATATATAATTCAATAACAGCCCCCTTGAAGCAATATGTGTATGTAACAATATATAAAAAGTGTATGTTACAGTCATTGTATATGTTTATATTATTGTATCCATATGTAATAATGTTATGTGAATATATTATGTAATTTAATACTGTAGGAGCTATGAGAATAATAGGTTAAAAGTTGCTAACAATGAGGTAACCTTGAGGCAACAATAAATTTGAAAGTTTAACAATACTACTTGTGATTCTTGGAAGCAATAATGTAATTTTAGTGACAGTTTATAAAAATAGCCAATCAACAACCAGAAAAAGCTTTAGTTAAATGATGGTATTCTATTGGATTAGGAATAGCCAATCAGAGACTTGAAATACAGAAATTTACAAGTTTAGGCGGTTGAAATCAATTCGGTTGCCTGCAAGCAGTGTTCCTAACCGGACGCGAGACACGTCCTCGAGAAGTATAATATGTATTCGCGTGAGACAAAAATAGTTTACGTGTTAAAAAGTGCAAGTAATTAATAAAAACATTTTGCAGCTCTCCCTATCAGTGAAGTGTTATTTAAATCGTATCAAGCATTAATAAAAGGAGTGAAGTAAAATTATAATCTGAGTAAGCCTACATTCTTAGTCGCACCACAACCCTGCCAAGACATCCATTTCTCTAACAATAATACTGACGCAGCCGAGGCAAACATAAATATTAAATATTTAAAGAAACAGTCAAATTACAAAGTTAACATTTTTAATTTTTTTTTTGACGAAGGCTACCGGGTACCATACGTGCGTTTGCAATCTACTTCAAGTATTCGGCTCCCCAACAGTTGAAATATAATACAACTCCTTCAATACAACAATACAAACTTCTTCAAATTGGCTTCAATACGTGGGGCAAATAACAATAAAGAAAACACCTACTTCAAATTGGCACCCAAAACGTGGGGCTAATAACGTAACAAACCATATTCTCAAATTGGCACCCAAAACGTGGGGCTAATAACGTAACAAACCATCTTCTCAAATTGGCACCCAAAACGTGGGGCTAATAACGTAACAAACCATCTTCTCAAATTGGCACCCAAAACGTGGGGCTAATAACGTAACAAACCATCTTCTCAAATTGGCGCCCAAAACGTGGGGCTAATAACGTAACAAACCATCTTCTCAAATTGGCACCCAAAACGTTAGGCTAATAACGTAACAAACCATCTTCTCAAATTGGCACCCAAAACGTGGGGCTAATAACGTAACAAACCATCTTCTCAAATTGGCGCCCAAAACGTGGGGCTAATAACGTAACAAACCATCTTCTCAAATTGGCACCCAAAACGTGGGGCTAATAACGTAACAAACCATCTTCTCAAATTGGCGCCCAAAACGTGGGGCTAATAACGTAACAAACCATCTTCTCAAATTGGCACCCAAAACGTGGGGCTAATAACGTAACAAACCATCTTCTCAAATTGGCACCCAAAACTTGGGGCTAATAACGTAACAAACCATCTTCTCAAATTGGCGCCCAAAACGTGGGGCTAATAACGTAACAAACCATCTTCTCAAATTGGCACCCAAAACGTGGGGCTAATAACGTAACAAACCATCTTCTCAAATTGGCACCCAAAACTTGGGGCTAATAACGTAACAAACCATCTTCTCAAATTGGCGCCCAAAACGTGGGGCTAATAACGTAACAAACCATCTTCTCAAATTGGCACCCAAAACGTGGGGCTAATAACGTAACAAACCATCTTCTCAAATTGGCACCCAAAACGTGGGGCTAATAACGTAACAAACCATCTTCTCAAACTGGCACCCAAAACGTGGGGCTAATAACGTAACAAACCATCTTCTCAAATTGGCACCCAAAACGTGGGGCTAATAACGTAACAAACCATCTTCTCAAATTGGCGCCCAAAACGTGGGGCTAATAACGTAACAAACCATCTTCTCAAATTGGCACCCAAAACGTGGGGCTAATAACGTAACAAACCATCTTCTCAAATTGACACCCAAAACGTGGGGCTAATAACGTAACAAACCATCTTCTCAAATTGGCACCCAAAACGTGGGGCTAATAACGTAACAAACCATCTTCTCAAATTGGCGCCCAAAACGTGGGGCTAATAACGTAACAAACCATCTTCTCAAATTGGCGCCCAAAACGTGGGGCTAATAACGTAACAAACCATCTTCTCAAATTGGCACCCAAAACGTGGGGCTAATAACGTAACAAACCATCTTCTCAAATTGGCGCCCAAAACGTGGGGCTAATAACGTAACAAACCATCTTCTCAAATTGGCACCCAAAACGTGGGGCTAATAACGTAACAAACCATCTTCTCAAATTGGCACCCAAAACGTGGGGCTAATAACGTAACAAACCATCTTTCTCATTGTGTTAATGATCTGTATTTATAATAATGTACACTACAGAACAACGTGTTTATCGTGGTACGTTTTCCTAGAACGGGGTCGCATGTGAAGGTCAGCTTTACTCTATACAGAAATTCCCTGGTGTCACTGTTCCCAACAAATCTCAAATTTATAGGTTGTTAAAAATTTAAACAGACCGGTCCTTGTTAGACAAAGTAAAACATAGACAGTCAACCTTGGACGAGATATGGGGCAGTCGTGGTAACAAGTCCTTCGCTGCCTTGCATTACAAAGTGTATTTTATGACAAAATATTTGACTGGCCTGCTCGTTCTTCAGATCTAAATCCATTGATTATTATCTGTGAGGAATGCTTAAAGATAAATTTTATGCAACAAATCTCCATATACTCGACGAAAATTAGGAGACAGTATCTATATTTCGGTTGCAGAAATTCGTCGAGTGTTCGAGTATTCAAGAGATGCCAGGCTTGTATAGAAGCAGAGGTACTACATTTCGGACAGTTTTCAAATGAAAGACAAGAGTAATACTCGTATTATTAATATATCATTTCGCATCGTTAGGATTATCAAGGGGAGAAACGTCGGACAGGTTCGCCGCTACTGAATGAACGGATTCGTGAAGCAGCATCGTAGAGGCGGCGAGCTGCCAGTTGCGTCCTTAAAGAGAAACCCGATGTATAGCTGTGAAGATGTTAATAAAAGAGTGCGATGTCGAGTTCGGCTGTTTTATCTTCACTGCCTATTGGCACTTCCCTTTGGTTTCAGTTCAGTACGAAACCCTTAACAACAAATTGAAGTATATATTGTAATGTTTTGTTTCGCTGTTTTATTCAAATATTCGCATCGGGAGCAACTGAATATAACTTCTCCAAATTAGTCTCTCCCATATATACTTAATGATGCTTACATTTCCCCTTCATAATATTCCTAGAATATTAGTAGAAATTGTGTCTGTTCATCTTACGTGGGCTGCACAAAATATCGTCCCAACCTACATGAAGGTTACCTCATTTAAATCAGTTGCTATTTTGTAACTGAAGAGTCAGGTCTGCCCTTTCATTGTAGGCTTCCCATTCCGTAACACACATTATGCTAACGTCTTTTATAAAACAGAAGACCCCTGAGGAAAGTATTGCCAGAGCAATACGAACTCTATACAGGATGGATAATATCAGTTGAGACTGTACAATATCTCCAAAATTAAGTGTTGTAGAAAGAAATGTATTGAATAAACGTTACTTCATATTATGGGGGTAAGTAAATACCATTAGTCGTTTTTTAATTGCAGGACGTTATGATGGTCATTTTAGGGTGAACTTAATTTTTTTAAATGGGAACCTACACTTAGGGTCAATTTAAATTGATCCCAAAATGACCATCACTACGTTCTTCAAACAAAACACGACTAATGGCATTTACTTTCCCCCATAATATCAAGCAACTTTTATCAAAGACATTTCTTTCTACAACTGTTAGTTTTGGAGATATTGTACTGTCTCAACTTAAATGACCCACCCTGTATATCCGATGAGAGAGCGTATAATTATATAATCCGCATAGGAGTTTTTTTTATTATTCAATTATGGACGCTCTTTAACTACTCTCTTAGCGTCCCATTCTGTATTGGGGGTATAAGACCGGAAATTTTGCTCAGAGGCCTCTTTATCAGGCTCGAGGTTATTTTACGTGCCGTAAATCTACGACACGAGACCACCAGCTTTACTTCGCTTCAGAAGGAAGCCATGCTAAAGATTTTTACGCCCAACAAAATCCAACTCCCTCCACCGGGTTTGAACATTAGAGAGAAAGTTTAAAGGGAAAGGATCGTGAAGTTTTATAAGGTGTTGGCAGTTCAACTGTTTCGTTCAGAGAACTGTTGACTAAGGAAAACGATAAAAGATGTGGTAGAAATGAGATTCCTCTGAAGCATTACAAGCTGCCGATTACAAACATAAATATTAGAAATATAAGGAAAGAATTAAAATATGTTAATGAAAGAACAGAGAATATAACCAAGTACAAGGGATGGACTAAAATAGAGTAACAGAACGGGCTATGTAATATAAAAATAGATAAACGATGGATAGATCAATTCTAAAGCAATTGTGGAAAACCGGAGCAGATTTTACCAGTTAATTGATACTGGAGATTACTCCTAGCATACTGGGGTTAGCTTTAAGCATTTGGTAAACTATGAAAGGACACTAAAGATTAAACTCGTGAGTTATATTCAGGAGTCATCGAGCGAGACGGCTCCGCGGTAATGTCCGAGGCTCACGTTCTGGAGGTTTTGGGTTCAATTCCTGTAGTCGGGAACTCGTGATTTTTCATGGTTTTCCCTGCTTG
This sequence comes from Deroplatys truncata, assembly GCA_030765065.1. Classification (NCBI taxonomy): domain Eukaryota; kingdom Metazoa; phylum Arthropoda; class Insecta; order Mantodea; family Mantidae; genus Deroplatys; species Deroplatys truncata. The sequence goes on from CM060990.1 coordinate 681,802,619, forward strand.
ACAAGGCGAATGCTGGGGTGGTTTCTTTTCTACCACGAATTTCCTTCTCGTCCTCCGTGGTATAGTGATTAGTATGGTAGCCTCTAGTTCATGAGGTCGCGGGTTCAAACCCGGCGGAGGGCGATGGATTTGTTTCGGACGTAAACATCCTTAGCATGGCTTCCTTCGGAAGGGAAGTAAAGCCGGCGGTAGATTACGGCACGTAAAAGAACCTCAAGCCTGATAAAGAGGCCTCTTGGCAAAATTACCGGGCTTTCACGCCCAATATAGAATGGAACTCTAAGGACCACAGCAGTTAAAGAGCTCCAGAAATAAAATTCAATTTTTACGAATCTTCTTTCTCTCATTTCCTGTTATTTGGATTCCTTTTTCATGTTTCAGCTGGACTTAGTGTAGTGTCGGTCGGTGTCGGACAGATGGCGGAGATTCCTGCTCTTTGGTAAGTTCTTCTCGGCTCTGATAGATGGCAGTCTTCTGCGGGTCGCCTTAGGTGGGTCGAGTTCTCTCCAGTTCCGCCAGAGGGAAGCCTCTCTGAGAAACCCGCCTGTGTGACCGGATAATCAAGTTTTGAATCGTTAGGGACATCTGCGCGTCTCTGTCGGCCGGCCTATAGCCTCCTGCAGTTCCTTCACCTCATCCGTTCCTCCTGGAGTGGTCAGCACAAAAGTTCCACGTTGGGTCGATGTGCGAGGTGCCCCCTCGTTCCCTGGTCATAGGTCATAGATTCAGGAGTTACAAAAACCAAAAACTCGTTAAAGTCGCCGGTGTGATTTCTCTTCATTCTAGTCTTAATGGGTCCAAAGTTCTTTCCTGTATCTTCTTCTGTAAACAATTTAACAGTATTTCAGATTTCTCTGTCATGACCTTTGTTGAAACAGTGTTGCCATTTAGGTGTGTTGATTATTGATGAAGACAAAGCACCACATATCAACTGGATTTGCTGATGGGCAGTTCCGAAACGGATCAGAAACTCGACTTGTGTAGGGAGTGTCGCATTTATCACTTAACTTTAGGTTTGTAACACGAAAACATGAAATAACTCACTTCCTTGTTTATTCACAAAGGCTGCTTGCTTCACACCAGATCGATCGCGTTGTTGCTAATTACCTATTTCTAGCATTTTTACTTCATAATGTATTCTGCCTCGACAACCACGGGAAAACACTGTTGGAAGCATAATTGCACGGCAAGGACAAAATGGAACACTTATTCACATACAGATAAAAAAGAACACGTGTTTTGTCCACTGCAAGCGTGAGAAATACACGACTATGTCGCCATCGCAAGAATCGGCTTGCTCGCAGTCGTCAACCTGATATTAGATGGAAATTAGTAATTTCCTGAAGTGAATGAAGCTGGTACACAACAAAACGTGTTGCTGCACAACCGTGTTTGTCAACACAAAACTACGATTACGTTGAGATAACGAATGTTCTATCCGAGTTAATTACAGCAGGGAGTGCCATTTAGTCTCGTGTACCTTTAAATCATTAGTTTCGATTTTGTCCCACGAAGTACATCTGTGAAGCAGTACTGTATCTCTGCGTGTTTCTACTCCATTAAGCCTCTTGAATACACCCACTCTCTGTTGTTGCTGATTTCCTCTCCACAAACTTGGAACAGCATGATGTTCGGACAGAAAGTCACACTTTTAAGGTTAAAGGTAAAAATATGTAAAGGTATGTACATAGCACGGAGGGATCCTCGGGCAGAGCACCGAAAGTAGGCCGTAGCGGCCCTTTTCCCTTCCAATGTAACCCCTGGGAGGGAGGTATGAAGGGAGAGACCCGAAAGTGACCAGATCCGGATACCGACGGACGGGGTCCCTAACGTTTCCAGGTTGAACTCCTCCAGCGCTGCCCGATCCTACCCACAGGCAGTCCCCTATCAACTGGAACCCACTCGGAGGACAGACCTAACTGAGAGTCCAGGCAGCGACGCCAAGGAAGTAACCTTTACAGAGCGCAAGCTACCGTCCAGCCGCAACCCGCCGAACACCGCCCCTGGTCCTACAATCCTGAAACAGATGACAAGGAGGATGATGGGTACAAAAAATGAGGGGCAGGAAAGTTGTGGTAGAATATGAACCACCACCAGCATTCGCCTGCCGACCCGGGAAACCACGAAGAATCCATGGGTCAGAGTGGGCGGTCACCGGAGATCGAACCCGGGACCTCCACAAAGCGGGCCACAGACGTTACCGCCTAAGCTATTCCGCTGGTTACTTTTGTAGTTCGCTTTGCTTTTCCAAGCTTTATATTGCAGAGATTTTTCATTTCGCTGCTGGTGTTAATTTTCGTTTAATTTCGTCTCAGAACCTCCTTAAACCTCCTTTTTGTTTGGAAGTAGTTACACAATACAGCTTTTATACTGGTTTATCACATATGACGCAACCTACAGCCCGAAGGTCATGAAGCACTCGCAGCTGAATCTACTCGTGCAATAGTAGGGAGCGGCCTGACTTTTCTGCCAGGGGTTGCGGACAGCAACAATGGTCCAAATTGTTTTCAGTTTGTTAATCCATGTTCCTTCCTATTTCCAATGGCATATAATGCATTTATGTTACCACCTTGAAAGCAATTTGTGTATTTGTTTACACAAGGCAGTTTTGCAAGCACGGGCGTTTCTGAGCCTTTCCCGAAAGCTGTATTTTTCTTTCTCCCCCAACCAAAAGTATGTGTTTTATTAGCTTTCACCAATGAAATTTATCCAAATTTTCACAATGCGTTTTCCGTTTTTCTTTTCTTTTTTATTTTTACGTCCAAAAAATTACAACTCTCGCGCATAATCAGACATTAGGAAGTTTGTTTTATTTATAAAAGCTATTTAAAGAAATATGTTGAAAGTAGCTTAGATTTTTAGATATTCCTATGCTTAAGTAATTAGAAATATATGAATTTGCAGGCCATAAGGTCTTACAGTTTAAATACCGGATGCTTTCTAGAAACGAATCATGATTAAAAGGAGATTCCAGCCCTTTCGTAGTTTCTTAAATCGCACAGTAAACACCAATGTTCATACATTAAACTTAGCTTTACTTAAACAAATATTCGTAACGTTACCCCTTTGATTATCGATATGCTTTGGAACCGGTGGACACATACTGAAACATAAATATTAGAGAACACGTGCAAGCTTGTCAAATGATTCGTCGGGTGTGTGTAGACATTAGTATACATTTTTATTCTGGATTCTCTTGAAGACAATGGTTTTATTAGATATGTGAAGGGATGTAGTCAACTCAGTATCTATTCCTTTCTAGGAAGGGATGCTGTCATTGGAACTAGGATATTACAACTTGTTCAAGGAACAGATTTTGGGAAACAATGAAGGCATCAATTCCAATGGGGTTGCACAATAAGTCTTTAGGGGCTGATATGCGGGAGGTCGACAAAATATCACCAACAACCCCCCTTTATCTAATTGAATCTATTCCTTAATAAAATGGTTTCTAACGCTGCCTAGATAGTGTGAGGCAGTATTTTAACACTTAAATGATTGCAGTCTAATTGTATAATATAAAATATAATAACAGCCCTTAAAGCAATATACGTATACTACAATATATAAAAAGTGTATATTCTGTCATTGTATATGTTTATATTATTGTGTACATGTATAATAATGTTAGGTGAATGTATTAGGTAATTTAATAATGTAGGAGCTGTGAGAATAGAAGCTGAAAGTTGCTAACAATGAGGTAACCTTGAGGCAATAATAAATTTAAAAGTTCAATAATGCTACTAGTAATTCTTGGAGCAATAATAATGTAATGTTTAAAACAGTTTATAAATAGCCAATCAACAACCAGAAAAGCTGAAAGTTAAATAAAAGTAATAGAAAAATTTACAAATTTAAGCAAAACGGCAGTCGCTAGAAGGCAACATACCTGAGCAGTTCGTTCGCTCGGTACGTATCCAGTGTGAGACGAAAATTCATTACGGCGAAAATATAAAGTTTACGTGTTAAAAAGTGCAAGTAATTAATAAATAATAAGTAATAAATAAATAATCTCTACCTAAGTGAAGTGTTATTTAATCGTGTGAAGGATTAATAAATGGAGTGAAGTAAAAATTATAATTTGTGTAAGTCTACATTCTATAGCCGCATCACCCCCTGATAAGAGATACGTGTTTCTACAAATTAATGCTGACGCAGCCGAGGCAAACATAAATATAAATAATATTTAAAGAAACATAAAAATACAAAGTTTATTTCTAAATGTTGGGGCGAAGGCCACCGGAAAGTGAACGTTGGGGTGAAGACCACCGAAAGTGAACGTTGGGGCGAAGGCCACCGAAAACATTGTACCATACGTGAAGCTACAATACAACCTTCAAATTGTCACTAAAACGTGGTGCTAATAATAACGTAAAGATCTTCTATCTTCAAGTGTCGCGAGCAGGGTGTAGAGCGTTTCCACGTATACGAGTGATATCTCACCTTGATGATGAGTTCCAGTTTGAAGTTCTCTGCCTCGGCTACCAGTCGTGAATTGTGAATAAATTCCTATTCCTAGCTTTCTGTATCTCAGATAGTCATACAGTGCGTTCGTAGATCGGCCGGACCGTTCCGCGAGGGCATTGGACTTGGTGAGGATTGGCACGCCTTCACCAGAGTTACACGTAAACGAACGGCAAGTCGTAGGTACGGAACATTAGCTACTGTACTAACTTAAATTAGGCTTACCTGCATCACGACAGACGTTGGGTCGTCCTCCGTGGTGTAGTGGTTAACATGCTAGCCTCTAGTTCCCGAAGTAGCGGGTTCAAATCCGGCGGAGGGCGATGGATGTTTTCGGGCGTAAAAATCCTTAGCAAGGAAGGTAAGTAAAACCGGTGGTCCGGCGCACAAAAGAATCTCAAGCCTGATAAGGAGGCCTCTGAGCAAAATTACCGGTCTTTCACGCCCAATATACAATGGGACGCTAAGGAACATAGCAGTTAAAAAGCGTCCATAAATAAAACTCAATTTACAGATGTTGAAATTGATGACCTCCAACGCGAACACGTTCCCTATATCTCCGAAAACAATTCTGATTTACTCGCAAAAGTTCATGTTGACTGATTGCCTGTATTTCTCTCGTGATGTTGTACAATTGTTGTAACGTGTGCGGATTTGATGCGTACACTTTGTTCTTTAACGTCCTCCATAAATAAAACTCGCGTGGATATAGGTCAGGGGAACGAGGTGGCCACAATCCTCGACTAATTATTCCGTCACCATACACATTTCGCAATTCGTGCATAGAATTCACAGCAGTGTGCGTTGTAGCTGAATCCTGCTGAAACCAGCCACACAATCTTTTATTTCCTGTTCGTTGCGGAAAAAATGTATTTAAAATTGAATTTACATACACGTGTGAATCAAGTGTTGTGTCGAAAAATATGGGACCGATAATTCTACGCGCACTCGCTACGAACCAAACCCCCAGCCTTTGCAGCGATGTGAGGAACTTCATGAATAACATGGGGATTTTCAATAGTCCAGTATCTATTGTTGTGAGTAGAAACGTGACCTTGATGATAAAACCAACTTCATCAGTGAAGAACGTTAAAAGTCGGTCAACGTCGCCATTATGAAGGGACTGCAAAAACCAATTGCAATAATTAACCCTACTTACAGGAATTTGTGGTTCTGAAGCATGGACTACAGTTACCTTGTACAGCTTAACTTTCAATGCTACAAAATCTGACGTCTTGGAAATGTTAACCTCTTGTCCTGGACATCTCTGATTTTTGGGGTGAGTGCTCTAACCGGGCACCTACTTCATCAAGCTTCTCCTGTCAGCACACGGCGTTGTTGAACACACTTCTTGTTCAAAAAGGATCCCGCACGCCTGACTTTATTGAAAGGTCATGAATAGTTGACCTGCTAGGAATTCGAACACCTGCAAATCGATGATGAAAATCTCCATGACACCTTCTTGCAGAAGAGTACTTCACATACGCACCATACAGAAAAATCTGATGTGTTACGCTCACACGACTTTCTCTACTTTTATACAAACTATTTTTACAAACGTATATTCTCCGTCTACTTCATGTTAATCGAGATAAACATTTGCAGAAACTATCTTATCGCTAATTTTCTTGTAGGTGCAAGGGGAGTGTGCTAGGGTTTAAGCGTGTCAAATCTTTTAAGAGCTGGTTGCTATGTGGAGCAATCCATTCCCTTTGCTTATCCAGGACATTATTTCTCAGCTGAGCATTCGTTGTTCTTTTTTTATGTTCTTGACATGCAAAGAGAATTACATTTTACACATAGGAACCAGTTCTAAAAATATTTGACTATCGCTTAAGGCCTACTATGTTCCCCTTGTTTTGTATTTGCAAGGGCAATACAGAAATACAGTAGCCTTTAAGCATAGATATATGTCTTAATAGCTGGTTGCTATGTGAAGCACCATTCTCTTTGCCACAAATTAATACTGTTTGCATATCCAAGACCAAAAAAAATGAATAACGGATTCCCATTTGAGAAAAAGTAAAAGTATTGGAAAATTTAAGGGAATAACAAGCAATATCTCGAAAAGGTTCACTCAACAACAAAAAATGTATATGACATAAATTGTGTATTTTAACGCGATCTACATTTTTTGTAGAGTAAAATTTTGTCTATCTTTTATGGTTTACCAGTTATGCAAACGTCGTTCACAATGAAGAATACTATTGGAGATATTCCCAGAAAATTCGAGATATACAATTCATTTTCCATAAAAATGTCTTAAACTTATGGTATTTTATTCAAAATCGTTATAGCCATTTTTGGGAAAATAAAAATTTTCGAATAATTTTCCATGTAAAGGGTAATCTGGGGTGGGGGGGATTTTCTTGAAAACCTTCTTGTCGCATCTCTGGAAGATACTGAACCTAAATACCAAGTTTGGTGTTTATCCGAGTGTTCCTTTCTAAGTTATGCTGTTCACAGACAGACGGACACGCACACACACACGCACGGACATGTTTCCAAAAATGCTTTATATGCATTCAGTGCACCTCAAAACATGTATTTCCTTTGAAATCTCGGTATTGAATTTTTGGGTTGAATGCAATACTTCCCCTACTTACTATACGTAGTAGAGAAAGTAAAAATACGTTGTTCTAAAGTGCACTCAACCATTATTAATGGACAATTTATCACCAAGACACAACATAATTTTACTCTAAACACGCGCAGAGATGTCTTTCCTTCATGTCAGATCCAACTCGACTGACGCTACAGCGCTACTCTCTGGCGGCAGGCGCGCCACTCCTCGCCCAGTCCAATGCCGCCGCGGAACGGTCTGGCCGATCTACGAACGCACTGTATTATATTGTTACATATTTCTATCTTGATTATTGATTTCTGATTTCTCGTTATTTACACCGCTTGCTCTGTAGATTTACACTGTGCATACTTGCATTATTCTACATAAGTAATCACAGGTATGTTTTGAGGCGACAAGATTTCTAAAGGAATGACTCGGTACCAACAACGCAAGCAGAGTCGCCTTCTACGCCAAGGATTGTAGTTTCTGTAAAGTTTAGCCTCATCTGATACGTTTAGGCAAATCTATGGATGATTGTCGAAGCTAGACTCCATAAAGAGTGCAGTGTAATCAAATAATAACAAAAACAGTCGTGACTGTCTCTGTGGTCTGGTGTATAGCATGCTAGCCTCCAAATCTGGAGCTCCTGTGCTCGATTCCCGGCTGGTGGGCGGGTAGTTTTCTTTAGTCAGGATTATTCCCTACCCTCCCAGAGTCTGGAACTATGAAAGTGAGATTGAATGTGTGCGTGTAAAATGTTCGAAGAAAAGGAAATCAGGAATAATTTTGCATAATGTAGAATAAAGATAACATTTGCTTTTCGATATGCTACTCGTAGGCATCGAATGTCAGGATTACATGACATTTAAATACCCTACATAAGATGTATTTGTCTATATGAATTTTACATCAGAGTTGGCATAACATGAAAGCCGATAATATTTTGAAGCTAACAATAAAAGTAGCAAATAACCCTCTACCTCACTAGTTGTAGAGCTTCCTTGATCTCTTCGTATAGCCAAGTGAACGAAAACTTGCCGCTGCTTTTGTTTTCCTATAGTGTTTTCCTTTATTTAATATTGCATAAAATCCTTGTGTATTTCACGCCAGCCCCGGGTAGGGCAATCTCTTATTGGTATGAATTCAAGTCCGACACACACGCATTAATCTATAAACAAAGGTCAGGCCTAGTTGAGCGGCAAAAGGGGAGGAGTACGCAAGCATACATCTGAGTGGCTAGAAGGCATGCTTAGCAACGACGGTCCACACCAGTCCCTGGATGAGTCCGTCTTATATTGGCTTGATGTCAAACGTCTGACACTCAAACATTAACTATGAACTTAGATCGGTTTCATGCTCAGAAGCGAGGAAAAAGGGAGGGTTAAGACAAGCATTAAGTGGAGTGTTAGATCCAGATAAGGGGTGGGGGCTCGGCGTGATATTTTCTTACCAACATAAACCGCTGTGCATTATATCGGCACGATTTCATGCACATGTCATCCTCCGTGGTCTAGAGGTGCTTGCTAACCGATAGTTCCCGAGGTCGCGGGTTCAAACCCGGCGGAGGCCGATGGATTTGTTTCGGACGTAAAAATCCTTAGCATCGCATCCTTCGGAAGGGAAGTAAAGCCGGTAGTCCCATGTCGTAGATTTACGCCACGTAAAAGAACCTCAAGTCTGATAAAGAGGCCTCTGCGCAAAATGTCCGGTCTTTCGCCCCCCAATATAGAATGGGACGCTAAGGACCATAGCAGTTAAAGACCGTCCATAAATAAAACCCAGTTTAATTTAATTTCATTCCGTGCACTCGATTGCACATTATTTACAAATGTACAAACTTAGGTAAATAGTTCTAATGGTGACCGAGGGAAGCTTGTCTGTCTATATGCGCTCGGCTCCGTCTTACTTTTGTGTGTTCAGTTGGCGCTGACCTTTGTTTCTTGCTGCTACTTCGAGGAGACTCGGAGTCCCGGGTTCGATTGTTGGATGTCAGGGATTAGGAACTTGTTCTGGTAGAGCTGAGGTTCTGGTTTTCAGGGGTGGTGACACTGCCTTGATAATGTTGATAATGCTGTCGGCGAAGATTGAGTTATTATTTCTTTATTTTGTTAAAAAGATTCCTATCGGTTGAGTTGCCACCTTCGTCGTCAAAACCACTGTTATTATTGTCATATCTTTCGCGAAGTCGCTACTTATATGTTTCTCCGACTAGCCCTCGAATTGCTTAGATTTAGACACTTCATAGCCACACTTCAAATTTCATGATTGTTTTCTTCTTTTTTGTTTCATCACCGTCCTCGTGGTTAGTTTTTACCCGACTGATTCTCGGCATTTCTTTTTTTTTTGTTTCACGCCTTTCGCCAAACTTAGAATTTTCCCCCACCCCTCTTATGTTTGGTCCCGTTTTGAGTTCAAGCGTATCTTGTGATGTATACGCGATCTTTTATTGGCTATCCCCACTTCGACAACCTTTAGCTTCTTACAACTTATTTTGAGTTTAAAATCTTCCCACGAATATTCTTAGATCGGAGATAAAACACGTATGCTTTCTGACCCTGCTAAGCTTTGAGGCCATGGTTAACTTCACGTCCGAGCCAAAGTACAAAAGCGAAACTTCCGGTATACTTCTCGGCGCCAATAGCAGGTATGTGTGCCATCTGCCTTCCTTTCGAGGAGAAACAAAAATGGTTTTTCTGCCTTTTCAAAAAAACCCATTCCTAATATGAATTTACGGAGCGGGCATATTTTTTCTATATATGATTCTCTTTATACCCTTTATCTCGTTGCTCAGCATTATTTGTCGTTATGTTTGATTATGTTCTTTTTTTCTTTATATTAACATTGTCTTCTCGTTTAGTTGTCTATTTACGGTTTAATCGTATTATATTATTATTGTTATTGTTATTATTATTATTCTCCTGGGTCTCGATAACCGGCTTTACAGTGGCATCAAGTTTCTGCGGCAGTCAGTAATGGCATATCCTACAGGAGTTCTCAACTTGTTACTAAGTGGTGCATAGTGAAGTTATTTGCTTACTCTCGCATGTCCTTGAAACCCCGTGAGTGTGAGGGGAAGAGAATTAATCGCGGAACAATAATGTCTTGATATGCGGCCAACTGAAGGGGTATCGTAATCCACACAAGATGGTTTTATTTCTGAAGACAGAAGCTGCATCATTTTCACGTTGAAAACGAGATCGTAATACTCGCCGCGTTACGGTTTCCTCCTTAGTAAAATAGATTCGGGTATTTCACGACAAGTAAACTATATATTCTACATTTTTTGTAAATAGTCTACGAGATCCTTACATTATATAATTAGAAAGGTTAGAAAACTGCTTACTACTGCAAAAGGTCGATGATGCCAAGTGCACATTTTTCGTCAAATAGAATATTTTGTGGCATTGGCGATTTCCGAAATATTTGCCTCCTTGCCTTTGACTTTTGAATATTTTAAGCAATGAAATCCGTTTGTTATGGGCTTATTCAAGGGGTGCGTAACATGATACAAACCTCCTTTTAAAACCGTTGATTGGCCTCTCAGACTCATTTACGCCATTGAAATATGTACTGAAATCATTACCGCCAAATATTTAGCATCATTAACAGGAAACAATACAAAAATAAGCTGTCGGTATTATAGAAGCTCAAAACAGTGGAGAAACGGCCAGTGGAGTTTAGTTTTTGATTGCATTACCATAGCAGAATTCATAAAGGAGAGATCACACTGAAGAAGTTTAAACCATATGCACATTAATCCGTCATTGGTGAACTATATAATTGAATATCCTTAGGTTAAACGATGACAATAACTCCCAATACTATCACAACCTCCACCAACATCACCATCGCCGTCACCATCACCATCAACTTCTACACACCACCACCGAAGTCACCATCACCATCACCACCAACATCGCCATCACCACGATCGGTATCACCATCATTATCATAATCATCGTCACCACCACAATCACCATCAACATCAACACCACCATCACCACCGTCGCCATCAACTTCCCCAACATCACCATCAACATCAACACCACCATCACCATCAACTTCCCCACCATCACCATCAACATCAACACCACCACTATCATCTTCACCATCAAAATCACCAGCAACAAGTGGTGGGTACAAAATTACATAACGGTTACTTTAACGTAACCGTTACCAAAGTAACGAATACAAAGTAACTAGTTACCCAATAACGGTTACCAAAGTAACGCTTACATAGTAACGGTTACCAAAGTAACTAGTTACCCAATAACGGTTACCAAAGTAACGATTACGTAGTAACGGTTACCAAAGTAACTAGTTACCCAACAAGGTTACCAAAGTAACGATTACACAGTAACGGTTACCATAGCAACGGTTACTAAAGTAACGAATACAAAGTAACTAGTTACCCAACAAGGTTACCAAAGTAACGATTACATAGTAATGGTACCATAGTAACGAATACAAAGTAAATAGTTACCCAATAACAGTTACCAAAGTAACTAGTTAGTCAATAACGGTTACCAAAGTAACTAGTTACTCAATAACGGTTACCGAAGTAACGAATACAAAATAACTAATTACAATATCGGTTACGAAAGTAACGATTACATAGTAACGGTTACCAAAGTAACGAATACAAAGTAACTAGTTACTCAATAACGGTTACCAAAGTAACTAGTTACTCAATAACGGTTACCAAAGTAACGAATACAAAGTAACTAGTTACCAAAGTAACGATTACATAGTAACGGTTACTAATGTAACGTTACAAAGTAACTAATTACCCAGTAAGTTGCCAAAGTAACAAATACAAAATGTTTAGTTACCCAATAACCGTTAACAAAGTAATTAGTTTTCCAGTAACGGTTACCGAAGTAACAAATACAACGTAAGTACTTACTCAATAACGGTTACAAGAGTAACGAAGACAACTATTTATCGTAAACAGTTACTGGGGACTGTAACCGAACCTGGGTAACTCATTGGCTGCATGTGCATTGGAATCGCTTATCGAGAACTACAGAGAGAGCCAAAAACTACGAACCGGCTGCGCGGTGTTTTTCCTGTCCGCGGCCTCGGCGCTCGTTGCCGTCTGCCGTTATCATAGAAAGGCGCGGATGAAACTATACAACATTTTAAAACTACTTTTAAAGGCTTTACCTACCAACTTTATGAAAGGAGATGCTGAAACTGGCCACCGTCGTTGTCCATACATTTTTGGCACCGCTTTAGGAAACTATCCATCACTTGCCGTAGTTCACGTTGAGAAATGCTGGCAATTTCCTGGCAGATATTTTATTTTAATTTGATGCGGTATTAATGTTATTAATTTAACATTATTGTAGCCCCACGTTGTGGTAGCCAATTTGTAACGGTATTAATGTTATATTATTTAATATTATTGTAGCCCCACGTTGTGGTAGCCAATTTGCGACGGTATTACTTATAATGTTTGTTTACATCACGTGTTGCCATCTTGTGACGTCATTCATTTGTTCGGTTTGTAGCTCCATCTAGTGTTAGCAATTTGTGGTAGTATTAGTGTTTGAAAGAATTATAAGTTTTGTTTACTGTCCTCCGGCTAGCTATTATTTCTCAGTCGAACATGTCTCTTGAATCAGAGTGTGTAAACGGAAAGGAATCTTTTATCCAAATATAACACTGATGAAGAAATTTGTTTTACACATTTATTGTCAAACACGTTAACTATCACATTTATACATTGATCTTAACACTCGCCAAACTGAAACTGTTATAATAACTTCATTACTAATCACTCTTAATTCACGTACTTCAACTTTGTGTATAATTAACTTTATAATACTTTAGATTTTCGTTACTTGCGAATCTATAGCCGACGTATCTCATACAAATATTTTGACGAACTGACGAACTGAAGACGACGTGTAGTGCACAAAGAATTTTGATGAACTGAGCAACTGAAGGCGACGTGTAATGTATTGAGATTTTCGATGAACTGACCGCGATCTACCTCTGACTTGGCTTTTTATACACCCACTCCCCGATATGCCTAGAAAGATTATAACTGAGTTACTATTGGCTAATAAAACGCGCCAACATTAGCGTCTATTTTAATATCCAATGAAAATTATGAATACATATGCTCTAGGGAAACATTCCAGAAGGTTCTCAACGGAAAAACGCGCCAACATTACGTAACTTCCTCGTTTCCAATAATGATAAACAGCTCACCCCCTCGCTGCATTATTGCGCTATTATTGACAGTTTCAGTAAGGCCCTATAAACTTACTTCCCAACAATATTTACAATCAATAAACATCTGAAATCAATGTCACATAAAAATGCATATTCATATTACAATCATTATTTACATTTAAGTAATTTGTGCTACAAATTACTGCATCATATGCCCCACTAGAAACATAATTATAAATATTTACAACTTGTTTGGAAATTTTATAATTGGGTTTTTAGTCTCCTAAATCTTGGAACACACGCTATCACTTTCACTTAACACTTCACACGCATTTAACACACGACATATGTTTTTTTTTATCTCGCCACTACTTACTGGCTCTTGTTTAATGTGTTTTGACATTAATCTGACATTACAATTTTTTTTAGCAAATACTGTACCCTGAATTATTTAATTACTGTTACAAAATTGTTTACTTTCTTTAAGTTGTTGACAAAAATTTATACATTTAAGAATTTTTGTAATTACTATACATTTTTACTAAAATATTCACCCTCTACACAAATATATTTTCATCTCTTAAATCTAGTCACTGTTTCACATTTTCTGTTTGCTACATAAGTATTTGTTTTTAATTATTTTTACCCATTTTTGTTATTTTGTACTTTATTTTAACAATACTCTTGGAATTGTATTTACGTACTTTTAATTTAATATCATATTAAGTTTTAATCTTTGCATTCTTAATTTTCAAATGTTGTTACAGTTACTAAAAATTTAATTTTTTTTAAACATTTCTATTTTGTTTTGTAATTCATTTCTCTTTTCAAATGACATATAAATAATTAACCCTCTTACGTTCCAATACATTTCTCTGCAAGTCATCTTTAACTATCCAGCATTTACTTTACATCTCATTGCTATTTACCCTCCTGGATCAAATTGTGTGTGGCTAAACATTACTCGTAGCCGTATCCTAACCTTCAAAAATTTGTTCATGGATAACCTCTTAAAGGATTCAAATGATATTTCACCACCTGATACTATTTGAAAACAATCTAAAGTTTCCTGAACAACACATCTTTTAACAACTGTCATTTTCAATTCTTCTACTATCTCTTTAATTTGAGAGTACTCTGACAAATCTGTACTAAACTGTACTGGACTGGAGTTTTCATTCTGAACAGTTTGGTACTTGTTAATTTCAGAAGTTAGCTTTTGATTATTTATAGGCAAAACTTTAACTTCTTCGTACAATTTATTTCTCTGCATTACTGACTCATTCTGTATTTCTGATATTTCCCCTCTGAAATTAACTTGCGCCTGATTCACATCTACATTCATAACCTCTTTCATCTCTCTTATCTCACTTGAAATGATACTCATTCTACTACCTGACTCGGTACATTCTACATCAACATGTTCACTTTTAGTATTAACCTCACTTTTTTGTTACCTATTTCCCTGCTCATGTCTAGCATTTTCTTTGAAATTCCTCCTATCTCACTTGCTATTATTTCCTCATTTTCATCACACATTTTTGGCATACTACTATCTAGCTTCGTAACTTTCTTTTCAATTTCTTCCCTGCTTTTATCTACTTTTTACTCTAATATCTCATTACTCCTACCAATATCTTCAATTGATTTCCTATGATCTTTTTTTATAGCTTCTCTCAATTCCTCAAAACTCTGATCTATGTTTTGTTCTACACTCTTAATAATATCTTCTCTTAATTCCCTATTATTCTTTTGCATATCTTCCCTGTTTTGATCTATTTTCCTTTCTAATTTTTCACCAAATTTTCTCAACATTTCCATAATCATACTAGTATCAGAATTAACATTTCCTGCTATTCTATTTTCACTTTCTGCACTAACATTTCCTCCCTCAAATTCTACAGTGTTTGAGCTATCTTCTGTAACCTGTATTGAATTACAGCTAACTGTTACATTATCCCCTTCCATCATTGTTTCTTCAATATTATTAGTAGCCATTGTTTTTTTGTTTTCTAAAAAAAATTACGATACTCTGACCTTTGTGATGCTGTCTGTTGCTGTTACTTTGATGTCCAGCTTCCTGCCCCTCTCTCCTAGGTTATATGTTGCTTCTGCGTTGCATTACGATGAATCTACGTCATTTTGTTGTTTTGTAGTTGAATTCCCCTGTTGCCTTTTAATCTCGGAATTACGATGTCCAATCATCCGCGTAGTTTGTCGTCCCTTTTGTTGTTTCTGGAATCTGCGTCTTGTAGTTCAGTTCACTTCTCCATTCGCCCCTTCCTGGTCATCTCACTTCTTCCTGGTTAATTCTGCCCCTTCCTGGTTATTCTGCTCCTTTCCTGGTCATCATGTTCCTTTCCTGGTCACTTTGCCCCACGTTCTGGGTGCCAATTTGTAGTAGTATTTATTGCTTACGTAATATGTTTTTACGTAAATTATTAGAACTTGAAGATCTTATATTGTGCTGCTTTTGTTTTGTTTGGTTACATAATTTTAACTGCCCCACGTTCTAGGCGCCAATTTGTAGTAGTATACTTGATGTTATATTTATTTAACATTATTGTAGCCCCACGTTGTGGTAGCCAATTTGCGACGGTATTACTTATAATGTTTGTTTACATCACGTGTTGCCATCTTGTGACGTCATTCATTTGTTCGGTTTGTAGCTCCATCTAGTGTTAGCAATTTGTGGTAGTATTAGTGTTTGAAAGAATTATAAGTTTTGTTTACTGTCCTCCGGCTAGCTATTATTTCTCAGTCGAACATGTCTCTTGAATCAGGGTGTGTAAACGGAAAGGAATCTTTTATCCAAATATAACACTGATGAAGAAATTTGTTTTACACATTTATTGTCAAACACGTTAACTATCACATTTATACATTGATCTTAACACTCGCCAAACTGAAACTGTTATAATAACTTCATTACTAATCACTCTTAATTCACGTACTTCAACTTTGTGTATAATTAACTTTATAATACTTTAGATTTTCGTAACTTGTGAATCTATAGCCGACGTATCTCATACAAATATTTTGACGAACTGACGAACTGAAGACGACGTGTAGTGCACAAAGAATTTTGATGAACTGAGCAACTGAAGGCGACGTGTAATGTATTGAGATTTTCGATGAACTGACCGCGATCTACCTCTGACTTGGCTTTTTATACACCCACTCCCCGATATGCCTAAAGATTATAACTGAGTTACTATTGGCTAATAAAACGCGCCAACATTAGCGTCTATTTTAATATCCAATGAAAATTATGAATACATATGCTCTAGGGAAACATTCCAGAAGGTTCTCAACGGAAAAACGCGCCAACATTACGTAACTTCCTCGTTTCCAATAATGATAAACAGCTCACCCCCTCGCTGCATTATTGCGCTATTATTGACAGTTTCAGTAAGGCCCTATAAACTTACTTCCCAACAATATTTACAATCAATAAACATCTGAAATCAATGTCACATAAAAATGCATATTCATATTACAATCATTATTTACATTTAAGTAATTTGTGCTACAAATTACTGCATCATATGCCCCACTAGAAACATAATTATAAATATTTACAACTTGTTTGGAAATTTTATAATTGGGTTTTTAGTCTCCTAAATCTTGGAACACACGCTATCACTTTCACTTAACACTTCACACGCATTTAACACACGACATATGTTTTTTTTTATCTCGCCACTACTTACTGGCTCTTGTTTAATGTGTTTTGACATTAATCTGACATTACAATTTTTTTTAGCAAATACTGTACCCTGAATTATTTAATTACTGTTACAAAATTGTTTACTTTCTTTAAGTTGTTGACAAAAATTTATACATTTAAGAATTTTTGTAATTACTATACATTTTTACTAAAATATTCACCCTCTACACAAATATATTTTCATCTCTTAAATCTAGTCACTGTTTCACATTTTCTGTTTGCTACATAAGTATTTGTTTTTAATTATTTTTACCCATTTTTGTTATTTTGTACTTTATTTTAACAATACTCTTGGAATTGTATTTACGTACTTTTAATTTAATATCATATTAAGTTTTAATCTTTGCATTCTTAATTTTCAAATGTTGTTACAGTTACTAAAAATTTAATTTTTTTTAAACATTTCTATTTTGTTTTGTAATTCATTTCTCTTTTCAAATGACATATAAATAATTAACCCTCTTACGTTCCAATACATTTCTCTGCAAGTCATCTTTAACTATCCAGCATTTACTTTACATCTCATTGCTATTTACCCTCCTGGATCAAATTGTGTGTGGCTAAACATTACTCGTAGCCGTATCCTAACCTTCAAAAATTTGTTCATGGATAACCTCTTAAAGGATTCAAATGATATTTCACCACCTGATACTATTTGAAAACAATCTAAAGTTTCCTGAACAACACATCTTTTAACAACTGTCATTTTCAATTCTTCTACTATCTCTTTAATTTGAGAGTACTCTGACAAATCTGTACTAAACTGTACTGGACTGGAGTTTTCATTCTGAACAGTTTGGTACTTGTTAATTTCAGAAGTTAGCTTTTGATTATTTATAGGCAAAACTTTAACTTCTTCGTACAATTTATTTCTCTGCATTACTGACTCATTCTGTATTTCTGATATTTCCCCTCTGAAATTAACTTGCGCCTGATTCACATCTACATTCATAACCTCTTTCATCTCTCTTATCTCACTTGAAATGATACTCATTCTACTACCTGACTCGGTACATTCTACATCAACATGTTCACTTTTAGTATTAACCTCACTTTTTTGTTACCTATTTCCCTGCTCATGTCTAGCATTTTCTTTGAAATTCCTCCTATCTCACTTGCTATTATTTCCTCATTTTCATCACACATTTTTGGCATACTACTATCTAGCTTCGTAACTTTCTTTTCAATTTCTTCCCTGCTTTTATCTACTTTTTACTCTAATATCTCATTACTCCTACCAATATCTTCAATTGATTTCCTATGATCTTTTTTTATAGCTTCTCTCAATTCCTCAAAACTCTGATCTATGTTTTGTTCTACACTCTTAATAATATCTTCTCTTAATTCCCTATTATTCTTTTGCATATCTTCCCTGTTTTGATCTATTTTCCTTTCTAATTTTTCACCAAATTTTCTCAACATTTCCATAATCATACTAGTATCAGAATTAACATTTCCTGCTATTCTATTTTCACTTTCTGCACTAACATTTCCTCCCTCAAATTCTACAGTGTTTGAGCTATCTTCTGTAACCTGTATTGAATTACAGCTAACTGTTACATTATCCCCTTCCATCATTGTTTCTTCAATATTATTAGTAGCCATTGTTTTTTTGTTTTCTAAAAAAAATTACGATACTCTGACCTTTGTGATGCTGTCTGTTGCTGTTACTTTGATGTCCAGCTTCCTGCCCCTCTCTCCTAGGTTATATGTTGCTTCTGCGTTGCATTACGATGAATCTACGTCATTTTGTTGTTTTGTAGTTGAATTCCCCTGTTGCCTTTTAATCTCGGAATTACGATGTCCAATCATCCGCGTAGTTTGTCGTCCCTTTTGTTGTTTCTGGAATCTGCGTCTTGTAGTTCAGTTCACTTCTCCATTCGCCCCTTCCTGGTCATCTCACTTCTTCCTGGTTAATTCTGCCCCTTCCTGGTTATTCTGCTCCTTTCCTGGTCATCATGTTCCTTTCCTGGTCACTTTGCCCCACGTTCTGGGTGCCAATTTGTAGTAGTATTTATTGCTTACGTAATATGTTTTTACGTAAATTATTAGAACTTGAAGATCTTATATTGTGCTGCTTTTGTTTTGTTTGGTTACATAATTTTAACTGCCCCACGTTCTAGGCGCCAATTTGTAGTAGTATACTTGATGTTATATTTATTTAACATTATTGTAGCCCCACGTTGTGGTAGCCAATTTGCGACGGTATTACTTATAATGTTTGTTTACATCACGTGTTGCCATCTTGTGACGTCATTCATTTGTTCGGTTTGTAGCTCCATCTAGTGTTAGCAATTTGTGGTAGTATTAGTGTTTGAAAGAATTATAAGTTTTGTTTACTGTCCTCCGGCTAGCTATTATTTCTCAGTCGAACATGTCTCTTGAATCAGGGTGTGTAAACGGAAAGGAATCTTTTATCCAAATATAACACTGATGAAGAAATTTGTTTTACACATTTATTGTCAAACACGTTAACTATCACATTTATACATTGATCTTAACACTCGCCAAACTGAAACTGTTATAATAACTTCATTACTAATCACTCTTAATTCACGTACTTCAACTTTGTGTATAATTAACTTTATAATACTTTAGATTTTCGTAACTTGTGAATCTATAGCCGACGTATCTCATACAAATATTTTGACGAACTGACGAACTGAAGACGACGTGTAGTGCACAAAGAATTTTGATGAACTGAGCAACTGAAGGCGACGTGTAATGTATTGAGATTTTCGATGAACTGACCGCGATCTACCTCTGACTTGGCTTTTTATACACCCACTCCCCGATATGCCTAAAGATTATAACTGAGTTACTATTGGCTAATAAAACGCGCCAACATTAGCGTCTATTTTAATATCCAATGAAAATTATGAATACATATGCTCTAGGGAAACATTCCAGAAGGTTCTCAACGGAAAAACGCGCCAACATTACGTAACTTCCTCGTTTCCAATAATGATAAACAGCTCACCCCCTCGCTGCATTATTGCGCTATTATTGACAGTTTCAGTAAGGCCCTATAAACTTACTTCCCAACAATATTTACAATCAATAAACATCTGAAATCAATGTCACATAAAAATGCATATTCATATTACAATCATTATTTACATTTAAGTAATTTGTGCTACAAATTACTGCATCATATGCCCCACTAGAAACATAATTATAAATATTTACAACTTGTTTGGAAATTTTATAATTGGGTTTTTAGTCTCCTAAATCTTGGAACACACGCTATCACTTTCACTTAACACTTCACACGCATTTAACACACGACATATGTTTTTTTTTTATCTCGCCACTACTTACTGGCTCTTGTTTAATGTGTTTTGACATTAATCTGACATTACAATTTTTTTTAGCAAATACTGTACCCTGAATTATTTAATTACTGTTACAAAATTGTTTACTTTCTTTAAGTTGTTGACAAAAATTTATACATTTAAGAATTTTTGTAATTACTATACATTTTTACTAAAATATTCACCCTCTACACAAATATATTTTCATCTCTTAAATCTAGTCACTGTTTCACATTTTCTGTTTGCTACATAAGTATTTGTTTTTAATTATTTTTACCCATTTTTGTTATTTTGTACTTTATTTTAACAATACTCTTGGAATTGTATTTACGTACTTTTAATTTAATATCATATTAAGTTTTAATCTTTGCATTCTTAATTTTCAAATGTTGTTACAGTTACTAAAAATTTAATTTTTTTTAAACATTTCTATTTTGTTTTGTAATTCATTTCTCTTTTCAAATGACATATAAATAATTAACCCTCTTACGTTCCAATACATTTCTCTGCAAGTCATCTTTAACTATCCAGCATTTACTTTACATCTCATTGCTATTTACCCTCCTGGATCAAATTGTGTGTGGCTAAACATTACTCGTAGCCGTATCCTAACCTTCAAAAATTTGTTCATGGATAACCTCTTAAAGGATTCAAATGATATTTCACCACCTGATACTATTTGAAAACAATCTAAAGTTTCCTGAACAACACATCTTTTAACAACTGTCATTTTCAATTCTTCTACTATCTCTTTAATTTGAGAGTACTCTGACAAATCTGTACTAAACTGTACTGGACTGGAGTTTTCATTCTGAACAGTTTGGTACTTGTTAATTTCAGAAGTTAGCTTTTGATTATTTATAGGCAAAACTTTAACTTCTTCGTACAATTTATTTCTCTGCATTACTGACTCATTCTGTATTTCTGATATTTCCCCTCTGAAATTAACTTGCGCCTGATTCACATCTACATTCATAACCTCTTTCATCTCTCTTATCTCACTTGAAATGATACTCATTCTACTACCTGACTCGGTACATTCTACATCAACATGTTCACTTTTAGTATTAACCTCACTTTTTTGTTACCTATTTCCCTGCTCATGTCTAGCATTTTCTTTGAAATTCCTCCTATCTCACTTGCTATTATTTCCTCATTTTCATCACACATTTTTGGCATACTACTATCTAGCTTCGTAACTTTCTTTTCAATTTCTTCCCTGCTTTTATCTACTTTTTACTCTAATATCTCATTACTCCTACCAATATCTTCAATTGATTTCCTATGATCTTTTTTTATAGCTTCTCTCAATTCCTCAAAACTCTGATCTATGTTTTGTTCTACACTCTTAATAATATCTTCTCTTAATTCCCTATTATTCTTTTGCATATCTTCCCTGTTTTGATCTATTTTCCTTTCTAATTTTTCACCAAATTTTCTCAACATTTCCATAATCATACTAGTATCAGAATTAACATTTCCTGCTATTCTATTTTCACTTTCTGCACTAACATTTCCTCCCTCAAATTCTACAGTGTTTGAGCTATCTTCTGTAACCTGTATTGAATTACAGCTAACTGTTACATTATCCCCTTCCATCATTGTTTCTTCAATATTATTAGTAGCCATTGTTTTTTTGTTTTCTAAAAAAAATTACGATACTCTGACCTTTGTGATGCTGTCTGTTGCTGTTACTTTGATGTCCAGCTTCCTGCCCCTCTCTCCTAGGTTATATGTTGCTTCTGCGTTGCATTACGATGAATCTACGTCATTTTGTTGTTTTGTAGTTGAATTCCCCTGTTGCCTTTTAATCTCGGAATTACGATGTCCAATCATCCGCGTAGTTTGTCGTCCCTTTTGTTGTTTCTGGAATCTGCGTCTTGTAGTTCAGTTCACTTCTCCATTCGCCCCTTCCTGGTCATCTCACTTCTTCCTGGTTAATTCTGCCCCTTCCTGGTTATTCTGCTCCTTTCCTGGTCATCATGTTCCTTTCCTGGTCACTTTGCCCCACGTTCTGGGTGCCAATTTGTAGTAGTATTTATTGCTTACGTAATATGTTTTTACGTAAATTATTAGAACTTGAAGATCTTATATTGTGCTGCTTTTGTTTTGTTTGGTTACATAATTTTAACTGCCCCACGTTCTAGGCGCCAATTTGTAGTAGTATACTTGATGTTATATTTATTTAACATTATTGTAGCCCCACGTTGTGGTAGCCAATTTGCGACGGTATTACTTATAATGTTTGTTTACATCACGTGTTGCCATCTTGTGACGTCATTCATTTGTTCGGTTTGTAGCTCCATCTAGTGTTAGCAATTTGTGGTAGTATTAGTGTTTGAAAGAATTATAAGTTTTGTTTACTGTCCTCCGGCTAGCTATTATTTCTCAGTCGAACATGTCTCTTGAATCAGGGTGTGTAAACGGAAAGGAATCTTTTATCCAAATATAACACTGATGAAGAAATTTGTTTTACACATTTATTGTCAAACACGTTAACTATCACATTTATACATTGATCTTAACACTCGCCAAACTGAAACTGTTATAATAACTTCATTACTAATCACTCTTAATTCACGTACTTCAACTTTGTGTATAATTAACTTTATAATACTTTAGATTTTCGTAACTTGTGAATCTATAGCCGACGTATCTCATACAAATATTTTGACGAACTGACGAACTGAAGACGACGTGTAGTGCACAAAGAATTTTGATGAACTGAGCAACTGAAGGCGACGTGTAATGTATTGAGATTTTCGATGAACTGACCGCGATCTACCTCTGACTTGGCTTTTTATACACCCACTCCCCGATATGCCTAAAGATTATAACTGAGTTACTATTGGCTAATAAAACGCGCCAACATTAGCGTCTATTTTAATATCCAATGAAAATTATGAATACATATGCTCTAGGGAAACATTCCAGAAGGTTCTCAACGGAAAAACGCGCCAACATTACGTAACTTCCTCGTTTCCAATAATGATAAACAGCTCACCCCCTCGCTGCATTATTGCGCTATTATTGACAGTTTCAGTAAGGCCCTATAAACTTACTTCCCAACAATATTTACAATCAATAAACATCTGAAATCAATGTCACATAAAAATGCATATTCATATTACAATCATTATTTACATTTAAGTAATTTGTGCTACAAATTACTGCATCAAATTCTTCCAGGGTGTGTGGGTTTGTATTGTACACTTTGTTTTAAGTTACCCCAGAGATAGAAATCGTAGGGGGTTAGTTTGGGGGACCGAGGGGACCACAAATCTCTACTAATAACTCTGCCTCAAACACACTTTCAATTGTTCTCATCGAAATATTGGCCGTATGAGCTGTTGCAGGGTCTTGTTTAAAAAAGGCAAAATCAGGCTTCCTGTCTATTAGTTCTTTAAAAAAGGGGGCAAACCTTATTCACGTATGCACGGGCGTCAACTGTTAAGCCGAAAAAAATTGGCTCTATAACTTTCTCCGCTCATGGCGCACCATACACCAATTTTTTCGTCATGAAGGGGACTTCATGAACAATATTAGGTTTGTCAGAGCTCCAATAACGATTATTTTGTGTACACACATAACCATGCAGGTGGGACCAAGCTTCGTCCGTGAAAAATATTAAATATGAGTCTATTTCGCCATTGTGTACACTATTGAGACTCCACCCACCAAATGTGCGCCTAATTACAGGATCACCTGGTTGTAGAGCATGTGGCACAGTTATTTTATATGGTTTTAACTTCAGCAATTTGGTAGCTCTTCCCGCAGACCCATAAGAAATGCCTGCGTATTGTGAAAGACGCCTAAGTGATTTTGGGGGGAATTCTTCAAACGATGACCGATGTCGTCTAATGTTTCTTCGGTAAGAACCTAACGTCGTATTTTAGATTTATTAGCCTGAACACTTCCTGTGGCCTGAAATTTATTGTAAAGTTCATGGATTGTTGTACGGCCAAGAACTTTTACACTTTCACTTGGCGAGCTGACCGAGTTAACACATACGAATCATAAATAAATACACGCTGTGCAGTAGAAAACATATACTGAGACATAATATACTTTGTGACTAAGTACAGGACAAAATAATAAATAACTCGTAATAACTGAACTACATCACATCACCGTCAACTCAATACTGCACTTAACACTGCAGAGCAAAACCACGTCAACAGCGTGATCTTGTTTATAGCACTAGTGCGTTATCATGTTCCCACACGCCCAGTGGAAAAACACCGTGCAACCGGTTCGTAGTTTCTTGGCTCTCCCGTTAGTTACCTCAAGTTGTTTATAAATTAAATCATCCTAACACGGAGTTGCAAGTACATATTTGTTCATTACGGCGCGTTACTTATTGCTTCGAACAAAGTCACAGGCCACAAATGAGAGGTCAATCAGCTTCAGGCAGCAGCTGCATGCATTGCATTAAGATGGTTACTCACATAGGATTATAAGAGCACGAATTTTTATACATCGCAGGTAGATGGGTATGAGTGAACAGTTAATGCTCTTTTGTAGCAGAATATGCGCGGGCCGCTAACCTTAAACAACGATACACAAATTAGAGGTGGCGATTCAAGATGCAGACCTGTACAACTTCATCAAGTCTACCTTCTAAGATTGCTTTAAAATACGTGAAATTTCTACGACTTTCGAATTCAAAAAGCAGGTCTGAAGATGTGTGTTTCCGCTCTTTTGGATTTGTTATTATGGATACTTACATCTTTAACCTTGCGTGGCAAAGAACAATGACAGGCGACAGATATATGGCAGAGTTAAATCAGTATTCACCAAATCAAACCTCGAAATTCAAAGGGTTGAGTCATTACCAAACACACCATAATTTTAAGTTGAATTTATTAATATTGCACAACTGTATGCTTCCGACCTTGATGTGCATGAATGTATGTAATGATTTCTCATTTACTCATGGCTGTTCCCATCTGCACGCGCTAAGAAAGGCGCACTTACGGCGCGAAGGCAATAGGGTAAAGGCAACGCGGAGGAATACATGTGTGTGTGCGTGTGTGTGTGTGTGTGCGTGTGCGTGTGCGTGTGTGTGTGTGCAGAGATGTAGAAATAAGTGGGAATGCATTTTGCGTTTATAAGTCACCGTAGTAATAAAAGTGTTGTTACAGCCAGAAAAACTTGCTTTTAGATTGCATCAAATAAAAAACTAAGTCTGTATCGACATCGTTCATATTGAAATGTAGTTGCGCCTAATCGTTACTGGTAACCATTGTTAAGCAGGGCGAAAGAAAACACTAGTTTCAAACACAACCTGTTTTATTTAAACCACATTATCGTGAGAAGATTATAACAAAATAGAGGGTAAAGAAGAACAGGAACTACATAGAGTATTAAGAGCAATAAGGCCATGCACATGTAAAATATAAGGATGTTTGATTGTAATTAAGCATTCCATATTCTTAACACTCCCCCTAACTAAATATCTTTGCGAATTAAGCAAAATAATAGCAGCATAACAAAAATCTTCTCCTTCAGTTTAACCTAATTTCAAGCCAAGGTTTTTCACAAATTCTGAATGTTTAGGGCTTGGGAGCGATTTTGTCAATACATCGACTATATGCATATCATATGATGATACTAATATGATACCTTTCTGAACAGCTATGCCTAACATCAATATATGCCTTTTTATTAGAAATAAACATTTGAGCACTTTGATTGTCAGTAGCTGGATGAGATTTACTTAAGCCAACAATTTCACTTAGGATATTTCTCGCAAAACACACTTCTTTAGCAATATCACTTGTAGCCAAATATTCTGCCTCCGTACTGGAAAGAGCAGATTGCACCATTTTCGTGATTCCCATGAAAGTGCACAGCCTTCAATTCCCATGACGAACCCAGTTCTTGATTTACGATCTGTCACATCACCTCCCCAGTGTGCATCCACGAAAGCCTACAAATCAAAGCATTTCGAAGTCTTTGTAAAGGCGACAGCGTAGTCAACCGTACCCAATAGATGCGAAACACTTGTTTTGCTGCTGTCCTGTGACAGGTTTTAAATTGACTTAGATAATTGCTTGCATAGGCTATATCAGGTCTGGTACATACAGACAAATACAAAAGCCCTCCAATCAACTCTTGATGAGGATATTTAGGTGTTTCTTGATCTTTAGCTTTTTAAAGTTTCAGGTTTATTCCATACTGGTTTAGCTTTTGAAATACCAAAACGTTCTAGCTGTTCCTTGACATACCGGCTCTGTGGTGACACCTTCTTCTCTGTTTCTTGTGACTTTCATACCCAGACAGTTACTGGTCCAAGAACGTTCCGTAAAGAGCTATTGGGGTTACCAAGATCAGCTACAGGGGAATTAGCGTTAGTGGAATTAGGAAGAACAAGAAGAAAGGGAGTGATACTGGAAAGGATATTGACAGTTTGGTTTAGATGCCTGAAAAAAGATGAAGGGGAAACTTTAAAGATATGTATGGAACAACAGAGTACGAAAAATAAAAATAGCTGGTGGACAGGGGTAGAAAAAATTATGGAGAAGATAGGAATGGGAGATATTTGGAGAGCAGGAGAAAGAAATAGCAACGGCCTCTGGATAACAGTAAGAAACAGAGTGGAGGACATAGAAAGACAAGAGATTTGGGGAAGCTTAGAGAATAAAAAATCACTAGGGTTCTACAGATTAGTAAAAAGGAGATAGGGAAGAGAAGAGTAAGTGGATTATTGTAACAGAGCTGAAAAAGAAGCGTTGGCATGGATGAGAACAGGATCAATGTACCTGATAGGGCTAAGAGACAGAACTATGCGGAAGTAGTGAAAGCACAGAGCATTATATGACAGAATGCAAAGAATGGAGACAGAAAGTATGGGAGGAAAAATGGGAAGAAATGGATGGAAAAATAGTAGCAATTAAATGTTAACAAGAAATAAGAAAAGGAAAACACGAATATGGGGGAGTTCTTAAAGAAAGTAAAGGAGAAATGTACTAGAAAAGTAAAGAGAGATAATAAAGGTAGAAGGGCAAACGGAGGAAGGAGAGGATGCATCAGAGGTGATTAAGGATAGCAAGGGCTGCTCAGCTGAGCCATAAGGCTAGGGTGCCAGGCAAAATGAGCAGTAGCTGGCAAGAAAATTTGCACACAGGTTAAGATAGTTTACAAGTGGAATATTGTAAAAAGGATTGTGTAAAAAGAAAATGCACAAGTAACGTTTTATTCATTCATTCATTCATACTGCTCCAAGAAACTTTGCTTGTAAAGGAATTAATTGTTCTTTCACTCAAGCCGTGTGTTGGAGAGGGTTGGAAAGGTTTGCTTCTAAATTTTCTTATAAAGCCTTTCATTAGTTTTGGCTTTTCTTCTTTATCGTCAGTGAAGCAAAACAGAAAACATAAACATACAGAGCACATATAGCTACACTGTTTTTGCTGTTTTTAGTGCAGAGGCGTAACTAGGGAGGGGTTGGAACTCGCCTTGCTAACAAAACGTGAAAATTGATAGCAAACATAGCTTCGTTAAAACAATAACATGTTTCTAGGTTAGCGGAAATGAGATATTTCCTGATCGTATCATGGTAGCGCTATGTTTACGCCACGTGTCTGACAACATCGCCAAAGATGACAGTTACTGAAACTGTAGCATGATGGCGTGGGTACACCTGTTAAGATATCGGGGACATGTCTTCGTTTCGGTGCTAAATTTGAGTGCAATATCTCCCAGTTTAGAACATAACTAGAAGCTCATTTTATACTGAAACAAAATGGCCTGCAGCGGCAATACAGAATACTTCATAGTGGTCATTAATTCTCATGTCACAACACATTTGTCCCTTAGAATACTCAAAGCATCCTATCCTAATTTTAATTCCAATTGCTGCACCTTAATCTGTGAATACAAAATCGATTTATTTAAATAGTTTAACTCAGGATTAATTCATATTTATCAATGAATTGTTACAAATTGTCTAAAAATGGACCCCTAGCATAATCCCGCTAATAATGTTTAGTGTATACATACACTATATGATCAAAAGTATCCGGAAACCCCCACAAACATACGTTTTTCATCTTAGGTGCATTGTGCTGCCACCTACTGCCTGGTACTCATTATCCGCGACCTCGGTAGTCATTAGACATCGTGAAACAGCAGAATGGGACGCTCCGTGGAACTCACGAACTTTGAACGTGGTCAGGTGATTGGGTGTCACTTGTGTCAGAAGTCTGTATGCGAGATTTCCACACTCCTAAACATCCCTAGGTCCACTGTTTCTGGTGTGATAGTGAAGTGGAAACGTGAAGGGACATGTACAGCACAAAAGCGCACAGGCCGACCTCGTCTGTTGACTGACAGAGACCGCCGGCATTTAAAGAGGGTTCAAAGAGCAATAGGCAGACATCTATCCAGACCATCACACAGGAATTCCAAACTGCATCAGAATCCACTCCAAATACTATGACAGTTAGGCGTGAGGTGAGAAACCTTGGATTCCATGGTCGAGCGGCTGCTCATAAGCCACACATCACGCAGGAAAATGCCAAACGACGCCTCGCTTGGTGTAAGGGGCGTCAACATTACAGGATTGAACAGCGGCAAAACGTTGTATGGAGTGACGAATCACGGTACACAATGTGGCGATCCGATGCCAGGGTGTGGGTATGGCGAATGCCCGGTGAACGTCATCTGCCAGCGTGTGTAGTGCCAACAGTGAAATTCGGAGGCGGTGGTGTTATGGTGTGGTCGTGTTTTTCCTGGAGGGGGCTTGCACCCCTTGTTGTTTTGCGTGGCACGGTCACAGCGTAGACCTACATTGATATTTTAAGCACCTTCTGACTTCCCACTGTTGAAGAGCAATTCGGGGATGGCGATTGCATCTTTCAACACGATCGAGCACCTGTTCCTACTGCACGGGCTGTGGCGGAGTGGTTACACGACAATAGCATCCCTGTAATGGACTGGCCTGCACAGAGTCCTGACTTGAATCCTATAAAATACCTTTGAGATGTTTCGGAACGCCGACTTCGTGCCAGGCCTCACCGACCTACATTGATACCTACCTCTCCTCAGTTCCGCACTCCGTGAAGAATGGGCTGCCATTCCTCAAGAAACCTTCCAGAACCTGATTGAAAGTATGCCTGTGAGAGTGAATGCTGTCATCAAGACTAAGAGTGGGGCAATACCATATTGACTTGCAGCATTACCGATGGAGGGCGCCACGAACTTGTACGTCATTTTCGGCCAGGTGTCCGGATACTTTTGATCACGTAGTCTATGGTTCATATTTTGACTGTAACCAATATTTGTCAGCACTTTATCGACAGTTTTTTTCCATGATCTGCTAGCTTGTTTTGGTCTATAAAGACCCTTTTTTAAGAGACAAACCTTGTTTCCATCTTTTTCAAAACCTGTTAGTTACTCCATATAAATGGTTTTGTCCAAAGAACCACAAAAAAGCTATTTTATATCAGTATGATCAGTGTCTAAATCTAGCTGATTTCCAACTGAGAACAATAGTCGCATTGTCGAATAACGCACTACTGGTGAAAAAGTTTCTCTGTAATTAACACTATACTCTTGCGTACAGTCTGCTTTGAGCTTATCAAGATCGCCATCTGAATTTTTATTCACTTTACAAATCCATTTACGCTTTAGAAGAATTTCATCTTTTGGACGATCAACTGTTCCCATACATTTTTCTTCACATCATTGCTTTTATCCATTCTTCTTTGAATTCAATTTAAATGTCTCTGGTTCAACAAAATGATCACCTATTGCATGGACAAAAATAAACTTGCATCACTTAGGCCTCTTCACTTTACTAACAGTTTTTCAACGATTTCGATTTCAGACACATCTTCATTTATAGTGTGATCTTGTAATGACAGTTGTTTTTCATCAGCTGGAACAATACTGTAATTCATGATACAATATTGTCAATCACTGGTACAATGTTAAATACTGGTTCATCTATTCTTGAGTCCCTGTTGCAAATAGGTGACTCGTTTACACTGTTGTCTTAAATAAATACAACATCACGTGCTTTGACAACCTGTGTAGGCTTCATAGGGTCATTCAGTCTGTAGTATTTGGTGTGATCACAATAAACAACCTTGTGGCTTAGTCTTTAGATCAAATTTCTTCCGAAACTGTTTCGGTATGTAAGCATACGCTTTACAACCAAACGCATGTAAGTGTTTTAAATTCACTTTGCATCCAGTCCAAACTTCTCCTGGGCTTGAGAGCTGCAGCAGGACTGCCATTTTCAAATAAATAGCTGTGAAGATGGCTTCCTCCCCAGAAACGCTTAATCTAAAACCTTGAAAGAGACAACTTGTCTCTTCTACAAGTGTACAGTTTACTCTTTCACTCACTCCATTTTGTTCTGGTACATAAGGAACCGTTGCTTAATACCATTTTCTCGTAGAAAACTTGCAAAATATTGGTTTTCATATTCACCTTTATCATTATCAATTCTCAAGCGTTTTACCTGAAGACCGCTTTCTTTCTCCAATTAAATTTTAAATTCTTTGAATTTATTTAGGACTTCATCCTTAGCTTTCAGCAGAAAAGCAAAGTTTTTTTTGAAAAATCATCAGTAATTGTTAATAAATAGCTTGAATAACCGCAAGTTTTTACTGCCATTGGTCCGCAAAGATCAGAATGTATAAGTTCCAGTAAAGCAATAACTCGTCTGCTTTGACCTTTAGGAAATGGTTTTCTCGTTATTTTGCCTTCCACACAGGAAAGGCAGATTTTTTGTTCCGTTTTAGAAAAATTAATATCACCAGCTATATCTTTTTTCGCTCTAAGATGAAAGTGGAAGTAAACAAGCCTTAATGTATCGCTCCGCCGAGCACTTGGCAGCACAACGTGGAGGACGACGGGAAGTATCCGCGAGAGGAAATTGCTTGAGACAGAATGCATAGCTTGTGGATTATTAATTTTTGTCTTATTCCTATGTTATGCCTTATAATGTTAAGAGTAAACAAATAAAGGCGGCACCCGAACAGTTGGCAACTGTGATTAAAGGTACTGGATTAAAGTGTACTTAAATTCAGATTTTATAAGTCATTCATTTAAGTACTAATACGAGGGCAGATCGAAAAGTAACGCACACTAATTTTTTTTACAAAAAAGTTTAATAGTTAAAACAAAACAAAAAAAAATCACAAATGAACTTATATCTTTTACCTACTTTTCGACATAGTCACCAAGTTACTCAACACATTTCTCCCATCGTGATACCAGTTTCAATATGCCCTGTTCGTAGAAGTCCATTTCCTTGGAGTATAGCTATCTGCAGACTCCTGATTTGACTTCCACATCTGTCGCAAAGCGTTGGCCGGCCAGGAATTTCTTCATGGGACCAAACAGATGAAAGTCCAGCGATGCAAGGTCCGGGCTGTATGGTGGATGCTGGAGCACCTCCCAACGAAATCTGGGGATTTTCTGACGAACAGCAGCAGCAATATGGGGGCGAGCACTGTCATGAAGAATTTTGACATCGCCAGTATTCATATATGCGTTTGTCACGAAGGGCACGACGCAACTACACCAAAGTTTTTATGTATGTGCAGCATTCGCAGTGTTCCCATGTTCGGCAAAGTCCACCAATACAACATCATGCATATACCAGAACACCGCCACAAGCACTTTCCTAGCAGATTGAGTCACTTTGAATGTTTTCTTCATTGGGGAACCAGCATGTTTCCACTACATT
Source organism: Deroplatys truncata (assembly GCA_030765065.1). NCBI lineage: Eukaryota > Metazoa > Arthropoda > Insecta > Mantodea > Mantidae > Deroplatys > Deroplatys truncata. The sequence continues at coordinate 681,834,577 of CM060990.1, forward strand.
CTTGCCTGCTTGGTTTCGGGTGTGTAGTGGTGTGCCCACGACTCATCACCAGTTACGATTCCTTTCAGAAAGTAATGCCCTCCTGCGGTGTACCGCGTTAGGTGATCCAAGCTCGTCATCATTCGCTGGCCCTTGTGGTTGTATATCAGGTTCTTAGGCACGCAGCGAGCACTAACTTTACGAAATTGCAACGTGTCATGAACAATATTCGTACACTGCACCATAGGAAATGTTAAACTCTTGCGATAAGGTTCGCAGTTGCACACGCCGGTCGTTCAAAATTGCCGCCTCAATGCCTCTGGCATTCTGCGGGGTTGGAGCTGTTACCGGGCTCCCGGAGCGTGGCGAATCACTAAGGTTCACACGGCCCTCTAGGAAGAATGCACAGCACATAGAGATATTGCTATGGTTCATACAATCATCTCCATACACGTCACGCATGTACCTGTGAATATCACTTGGTTTATGCCTTTTGGCCCACAAATATCGAACCACACCTCTCTGCTCTTCACACGTGGACGACAGTAACATGCGCGGCATCTTTGTTGCGTAGTTCACGCTACTCTTGCTAGAGCTGAACATGAAACAAAAAATACCCTCTGTAGTGAGAACTTCAAACTATATCTGTGTGAAGTTGCAATACCAAGGCAGAAAAGAATTATTGTGCGTTACTTTTCGATGCACCCTCGTGTCAGTATACCACTTTTGCTTTAACCTTTTATGAGTCAACAAGTTAAGAAAATGAACAGAACTATAGTTAGAATATACAACAGGAAACAAACGCGACGCGAGCAAAGCAAGCAAAAATTGCATCACCAAGGCGTTCAATTATTGCTAAGTAATAGTCAATTCTATTCATCATCGATTAAAGGTGGCTGATTTTCACAGAATTTCTTCTTTCCATTTTCTGCGTTTTTTTTCCGGGGTGGCAGAGGATTCTTAGCCATGACACCCTCGAAATTAACACTTTCTCAACACGTGACAAAGCGTACACTGTTGCTTAATCAGAAACGAACTGCAGCGCCTGCGCATAGCCTCTACTCTCTGCCATAACGGTTATTTAATTATAACTGAATCTCAATAAATACATTCTGTTTCATAAACTGAACTGTTACAATAATGTTTTTGTTAATTTCTCTGCACACGAATAACCACAAAATATTACTATATGAGCCGAACTGTTTTATGTAGAGGAAGAAACGTCATGCTAAGCTAATGTAGTTTTTTCACCAGCCAATGAGGTGCTCTCTTGTCACGTGGTTTTGTTTATAACTCCTTTAAACTTAAAATGAAACCACTTTACACCATATTTTAATAAATTAATACCTTTAAGACCTAGATGTCCTAACCTTCTGTGCAAAATATCTTTAGACACAGTGACAGCTGCAAAATCCTGGCTTCAGATATAGACTTGTCGTTAGTAGGCTTATCAAACTTTTCTATTACTTTTGCTCTCATAGAAAGCTGTGATGTACATTCTGATTCAATAAGTATTGCATTCTTTAACTTAAAGGCTCCATTTATTTTAGGTGCAAAAATTTGCGTATTTCCATTAACTTTACAGTAATATTCAGGGCAAATCTTGCTTGTCTTACTATCAAAAACATTACCTTTTTCAGCAATTTTGCTAACTGGTAATAAGTTAGCAACTAGATTAGGGACAAAAGGTGAACATCACCAGCTCCAGTTCCAGTGTCTTTCGAGCTTTGAGTTATTGGCTACGGTAACTTGCTTCCTTACATTTTTCATATTATGGATTATCTGGTTAGTCATATGAGAGCTAAAACCACTGTCCAGAAGCCAATCATCTGGTCCTGTCACATGCAGAATGACCTTCCTCCTTAGAACTTGGCCCAGATTCTGATAAAGTCGTCAACAAAGTAGTAACACTTTTACTTACTTTGACGTAGTTTTTCTTATTAGAATTTTGGTTTTCATTAGCCGTAGTGCTATTATTGTTAAGATTTGAGTATTGAGCCTAATGTGTCCTTATTTCTTACAGTTATGATAGATAATACTTCCGAAAGAGTTACTTTTGAGTTTTTTCTCCTATGTAGATCAGGTCTATGAGCTGCTAACGAAAATTCACTATTGTTATACAAGGTTCTTCGAAAATCCTCTTGCAGAAGTCTAATTTTGACCATGTCACTTGATATAGATGTACTAGTGGCCTCACTTCCCACAATGAGCCGTTCATACTCACTATATAATCCTCCTAAAGGGTAATATTGCTACTTCTTCGTCATTCACATGATCCCTGTCTGCCGGTTGCTGAACTAATGACATTACACCATTTACATATTCTGTCATTCAAGAAACATCTTCCAATTTAGACCTTAATAATCTTCTCAAAAGACTTAACCTTCCCACTAAACCTTTGTTTTCAAATGCCTTTTAAAGACTTTCCCAGGCTTGTGACACTATCTCATAAACCACCAACGATCAAAGCCATTTTCATCGTGAAGTTTTTGGGTGCACCTTCATTGCTGCTCCCTATTATGGTCATTGTGGCGGTTGAGTCGTCATATTAGAAGCAGTTGCCGTATTTAGGTACATCCATTATCGGCTAACCTATACACGTGTAAATTGAATTCCACTGCTAACAAATTCCGTCGCAATCCATATCGCAACTTATTCATCTTTATAAGTACTAAGCAATAATTACGCCACTGGGCCCATAACCAATTGGGCAGAGCGAAAAAAACAAACGCTTATTTCAGATATTTTCTGTTTTATTTAAACATTATCTTTTTGATTACAATTAAGTACATCACATAATTAACAACCATTAATGTAATGTGACGTGATAACCATAAAAACAAAATAACATACTCATTACCGGTAGCCGTTACATGTAACCGTTAACGCACTGTAACTTCGAAAGTAATAACCGTTACTCGAAAATAACTCAGATTCCTACCACCATCATCACCGTCATCACCACCACCATCACCATTAACGTCACTACCCCATCAACATGATCACCATCATCACCAACATCAATATCACTACCGCCACCACCATCATCACCATCACCACCATCTCCATCAACATCCTCACCAACATCTCCACCATCGCCATCAATATTATTACCGGCATCACCGCCACCACCATTACCATCACCACCATCACCATCATCACCAGCACCACTACCATCACTATTAACATCAAAATCACCACCACCAACCATCAAAATCACCATCATTATTACCAACATCACCACCACCAACACCATCACCATCATCACCAGCACCACTACCATCACTATTAACATCACCACCATCCCCATCAAAATCACCACCATTATTACCAACATCACCACCACCAACACCATCACCATCATCATCAGCACCACTACCATCACTATTAACATCACCACCATCCCCATCAAAATCACCACCACCAATCATCAAAATCACCACCATTATTACCAACATCACCACCACCAACACCATCACCACTACACCACCATCAACTTTACCACCATCATCACCACAACACCATCAACATCACTATCACCACCATCACCATCAACATTGCCATCATTATTATCACCACCATCACCTCCACCACCATTATCATCACCATCACCACTACCACCACTGTCATCATCACCACCACCAGCCATTCAAAATCACCACCACTGTTACCAACGTCACCATCATCACCACCAACACATCACCATCATCTTTACCACCATCACCATCCCCACCACACCATCATCAACATCACTATCACCACCATCAACATCACACCATTATCACCACCATTACCATCACCATCACCACTACCATCACTATCAACGTCACCACCACCATCGCCATCAACATCACCAGCACTATTACCAACATCACCACCATCACCTCCACCACCATTATCATCACCAGCATCACCACTTTTTGATTGCATGTATGACACAAAATTTGTATATGCACGTTTAGCGGGGTAGTAATGAGAGAACTGCTTAACCATTTATTCCCATTTTGTGTCAATTAAAATAGTCAAATAATTTAGTGACATTAATAACAGTTACTCGATATGAATGGTACTTAATTCGTATATGCAGGTGGTGGGAATGAGGATAAATAGAAATAAATACACATGGGAACAAATTCCAAAGCTATTTCGTTTGTACTCTGTTGGGTACATATTACGTTGAGAAGAGCACACGGAAGCTGTAATCCTTCAGTTTCACCTTCTCTTGTATCTGCTTGTAGTGGGTAGAGGAAGTATTGCATTCGACATCGAGATTTCACGGAATTACTGTCTTGAGGTCCTCTGAATGCAGAAAATGAGTTTTAAAAGTTTATTGCGTGTGTGTGTGAAGAACCAAAAGTCGGATAAAACTTGGTATTGAACTTGAGCATCTTCTGGACAGTGCGACATAACCCAGAGAGATGGCTCCACGGTAATATACGAAGCTCGCATTCTGGAGCCCCGGGGTTCGATTCCCTTCCACCGCCTACTCTCACCTTGTGTTTTTCGTTGTTGGGGTGGTTTCTCATTTACCACGATTTCCTTTTCATCATTTCATTTACATTACGTTTCCTTGTCATGTTTCAATGCTTCCAGGTTTCGTGATGTGTAGCGGTGCCGGGCAGATGCGCGGATGCCTGCCCCAAGGAAGGAGTATTTCCCGTTGACACTGGAGGGCTGCTTGGTTGACAGGGTTGTTCGTCGCCCTCTATGAACAGCTCCATTAGGGAACGGGCTTCGAGGCGCGTTGCTGTGACCTGTAGCTTCCTGTGGTTAAAATTCAATTGAGTTTTATTTATGGACGCTCTTTAACTGCTGTGGTTCTTAGCGTCCCATTCTATATTGGGCGTGAAAGACCGGTCATTTTGCTCAGAGGCCTCTTTATCAGGCTTGAGGTTATTTTACGTGCCGTAAATCTACGACAGCTTTACTTCCCTTCCGAAGCAAGCCATGCTAAGGATTTTCACGCCCGAAAAAAATCCATCGCCCTCCGCTGGGTTTGAACTCACGAGCTCGGTAACTAGAGGTTAGCATGGTAACCGTTACACCACGGAGGACATCTGTCCTGTGGTCACTTCATTCGTTCCTCCTGTGGGATGCAGCCGTGATAGATCTCCCTAGGTCGCAGTGTGTCAGGTGACTCCTATGCCCACACCCTTTACATAGGAAGGTTTTCGTTATTTTTGATTTTTTCGAAAATGGACGTAATAATTTTGATTCCAATTTCTATCTTTAAAATATTAAATGACAAAGCTGGCTGACAAAGACGCGCAGAGGTCCCTAACGATTACAAGCTTGATGGCCTTGTCACACAGTCGGGCTGTTCAGAGAGGGCTTCCCTCTGGTGGAACCAGAGAAAACTCGACCCACCTGAGGCGGCTCAGAGAAGGCTGTCAGATGTTTCCAACGAGCAAACATCCGCCATACACTGCACAGCCCCTAAACCTACGTGAAACATGAAAGGGGAAGCGAAATGATAGGAAATGAGGGAAAGCAATACATAGATAAGACGTATATCTAAATTCTTGTCGCATAATTCCCTTTAGGAATGCAGATACACGTGGTCCTTGAATGTTGCTAACTGCATTTACATGTGATGGTTTATATTCTGGGTTTTAGACGCACTTTTATGCAGCTGTAATGATTATGTAGTGTATATGAGCTTCTACACATGCACACAAGCACCTCTGCATCACGCATTTGTTACCCGCTCATGTAGAATCGCTAATATGTTTTCTCTTTACACATAATTCTTGTAAGCTTTCGACAATTTTGAGCTAGTTCCTAATGACCATCAGGCTGCACTAGAAGTAAAAACCGATTCAGGTGTAGTCACGCAAAGCTTACATTAAGTGTCGGGCTTGTGGTTCACTTAAAGGAGTTGCGGGAACGTCTCTCTTCCTGCTGTTTACGCATTTTCTGCTTTATGCATCGCCTCAGAAGGCGAGATTGCTTCATCAGACTTTATACTCACAGCAATTAAACACTGCCACAACGAGACTAACTTTCGTAGTCTTCTGCACGGTTCAAACTCTGTGAAAAGGTTCATTAAGTTGTTCGGTGTTTTAATGATGCGATAGCTGCAGTAATTTGTTCCACAGTCTTTGTAGGATTACATACATTCTGCTCTAATTCCCTGACATTAAAATAATCAGAATGAAACGGGTAAACTGACAGTCAATACCGAGTTTGTGTCAAATAGCTGATACCTAAGGCATCAGAAAGAAAGGGTAAATTGACAGTCAATACATAGTTTCGAGACATATCTGATACTAACGTCTATGTTACCGAACAAGATGCTCCGCATTAACGTGTGAGGCTCACACTCGGGAGTTTCGGGATCGATTCCCATTGAACCGCCCACCCTGTTTTTGGCAGTTTTCCCAGGTGGGTTGGCGAATTCGAGAGTGGTGTCTCTAATATCGCAAATTATCCTCCCCCCATTTCTTATATGTTTTTTACATGTCGCGTAGGATCAGGCGACGCGGTGAGGCGTGTGGTGTTGGAATTTGCTCTGAATGGCTGTCTGTCCTGGCTTCCGTTGTGTGACAAAACCCCAGGGAAAACCCCCTCTGGGGAGGGAGGCTTCTGTAGTTGCTCCCGCCGGCGTCGGGATCTCACACCTGGAGACGTTAGGGACCCTGCTTTGTCCGAGCCTGCCCCGCATCTGGTCACCATCTGTGTCCTTTACTTCAAACCTTCCTCCTGGAGGTTTCCAGAAGTACAATACGTGACTGTGTCCGAGCCTGCTGTCCCTGATCTAGTCTCCCTCTCTGTCCTTTGTTTCAACCCTTCCTCCTGAAGGTTTCCAGAAGTACAATAGGTGACTGTGTCCGAGTCTGCTGTCCCAGATCTAGTCTCCCTCTCTGTCCTTTGTTTCAACCCTTCCTCCTGAAGGTTTCCAGAAGTACAATAGGTGACTGTGTCCGAGTCTGCTGTCCCAGATCTAGTCTTCCTCTCTGTCCTTTGTTTCAACCCTTCCTCCTGAAGGTTTCCAGAAGTACAATAGGTGACTGTGTCCGAGTCTGCTGTCCCAGATCTAGTCTTCCTCTCTGTCCTTTGTTTCAACCCTTCCTCCTGGAGGTTTCCAGAAGTGCAATAAGTGACTGTGTCCGAGTCTGCTGTCCCAGATCCAGTCTCCCTCTCTGCCCTTCCTTCTCTTCATCCGTTCCTCGCAGAGGTTCAGTAGGGAGAATAGGCTTCTGATGTGCTTCCGTGCCAAAATCCTCCTCCGCACTTAATCTGTTTTCTACTCTAAGCGCTACCGACAAGGGTAGCCGGGGTCGTTACGACACGGACGTGCGAACGTGAGGTCTGCGGTTCAACCTTTACTAGAACCGTCGTGCCTGAGTGGTTCATTTCGCCAGAAATTCCTTATTCCTAACAACTGGAAAATGCCAGAAAGATACCCTAAACTTAGGACTGGAGCGTTTCCTTCAAAAATCTCCTTTCCCAATTATTCCATTTTAAGTATCACCAGTATCACCGTCTGTGATGCCGTATGTAGTAAGAACCAGCGTTGAACGCTATTCAAAAGAAACTCCTTAAGGTTTAGGTTCTACAGGAGTTCCGTTTATCGATGCACGTTTAACAACGAGTAGGGTATATAATACCTATCAATAACGGTAATGAAGCTAATAGAGTATATAATAATAAATAAATTCCAGCTTGCAACCGCTCAGGCTGAAAGTGAACGAGTCTTATTAGTAAGTATACGAGCGAACGAGTCATGTCATTGGCATGTCCATTTTCCATACAAAACTTCAATAGCATAGTCGATCTTCCCCTTATCTCTAGCAGGACCGCTCTGAGAGTCGCTTCCGACTGAATCCCTGTTTATACAGTATCGGATGTGTAAAGTGGATTCAAATCTATTTCATTATCAACAATCTTCAATGCCCAGGTGCAGAAATTCGCGTTATACAGGGTGAATTACGTAAAGCTTTCACCGCAAATATTTGGGAAATGGAAAATGCTATTGATGTGCAGTTTCCACAGCATTGATTGGTAGTCAGGGACTCGTACATTTAGCCTATAAAATTTTAATAATACTGAAAAAGTGTATTTTTTGAGCAAACATACAATTTTTAAACGGAACAATGCCTAGCTACATCAACAGAATAAAGGTAGGGTAAATTAGAATGTCAGTGGCGTTTGTTGCAAGATTCTAGTGCAAGTGGTTTACGAGAAATCTTATTTTGAAACTTTTACGCACCGACACTTGTATAACCTGTGGTAGCACAAACTGAAGAAAAACAAAAAAGGGAATTGCAATACTTCTGTGGATTCTTACAAGTAAAGAGAACATAGCCCTTCAAAGGTTGTGTTCAAAATGACCACCGGCAGCTTCAATACACGCTTCCAGTCTGCTATGGAAAGACTGCTGCACACGTTCTAGCATTTCAACGGAAATTTCAGAGCAGGCAGCAGTAATACGTGGTTTCATATCGCCTGGTGTAGTTGGTACATCCTTGTAGACAGTGTCTTTCAGCCTACCCCAAAGAAAAAAGTCTAAAGGGGTCAGATCCGATGAACGGGCCGGCCAAGGTACAGGTCCCCTTCGTCCAATCCAACGATTTGGAAACAATCCGTTAAGACAAGCTGTAGTACTTCGTGCACTATGGGCTGGACAACCATCATGTTGGTACCACAGGTTCCTCCTAGTCTGCAAAGGAACGTCTTCTAGCATCTGTGGCAGATGGTCTGTCAGGAGGCTGCGATACTTGTGCCAGTTCATTGTTCCTTTTATGAACAAAGGGCCTATGAACTGATGGTTCACTATCCCACACTACACGTTTAAACTCCATGGACGCTGACGTTCCACCCGACGAAGCCAACGGGATTGTCAACACACCAATAGTGCATGTTTCTGCGGTTTACCTGGCCATGATTAGTAAATGTTGCCACATCACTAAACAAGATACATGATGAATCTGGAGTATCATGTGTTAATGCCCATGTACAAAAGTTAATACGATTCTCAAAATCGTTTCCATGCAGCTCTTGATGGAGAGAGATGTGTTAGAGATGGAACCTATGTCGATGGAGAATGCGCAGTACACTTGCCTGACTTATGCCACTTCCAAGTGCGATTGTGCAGGAACTAATTTGCGGATGTGCTGCAACGGCAGCCAAAACATTAATGTCTCCCTCTTCTCCAGTCACTTGTTTGTTTCTGTTAGGTTTTCTAAGTGTTACAGTACCACTTTCACGTAATTGGTTGAAGAGGTTGATAAATAATTGCCGAGATGGCTGACGTCTATTGGGATACGTTTCCGCATACACTGTACAGGTGGGAACTGCATCTTCCTACACTCTCCATACACCATTAGCACGTCGGCTTTTCCTGCATTAGTAAACCCCATCTTCCACTCACGACGTAAGGCTTTAACTGTCACAAACTAATTGACCAGAAAGTCGCAATGCAATAAATGAACAGAAAACACAATGCAAACAAACATAACAACATCGTACCTAGCAACTAAGCAGGTTGAATGGGACAATTGTCGGGGTGGAAACTTTTCAAAATACGATTTCTCGTAAACCACTTGCAGTAGAATCCTCCAACAAAGACAATGCATTCTGATTTACCCTACCTTTATTCTGTTGATGTAACTAGGCATTGTTGCATTTAAAAATTGTATGTTTGCTCAAAAAATAGTTTCTCAGTATTATTAAAATCTGTTTATAGGCTAAATGTACGAGCCCCTGACTACCAATCAATGCTGTGAAAACTGCACATCAATAGCACTTTCCGTTTCCGAAATATTTGCGGTGCAAGTTTTATATGATTCACTCTGTAAGCCATGATGGAGAGGAAACCATCGTCAGTAATCACCTTGTACTGCATATTCTTAAAGCGATCCTTTCCTTCCTTTTTCATACTGAAGTATTATTAGGAAATGCGGAGAACAATTACGTGTTGTAGCAGGAGATTTCTATCGGCCTAGCTTAAAAGCTAAGTTTTAATTTTTCTACAACTTCGGCCGCATTGAAAAAAAAAATCTGGTACTACATTTGGATGACTTTCTTCACCCTCTCTGGTTTATTGGTGTGTATAAAATATTCTTATGAGAGTTTATTTTTCTATCTGCTTCATTTTAATTGAGATAAACCTTTGCAGAAGTAGCCATATTACTATAGATGCAAAGGGAATATCAAAAGTCAAATTTTTAAGAACGGGACGCTATATGCTGGCCTTAAAATTGCATGTTGTTTTCAATGCAGTCGCGAGAAACAGGTTCCTTCGAAGGTCTACCTGGGCAAGAATTTAAGTTCAAGCCCCCTCCTATGACCCAGGGTTAGCACCAGCCGAGCGGCTCTCCAACCGTGGGAGTTTCCCATGAGGACAATACCTTGTTTCCTAAAAAGGCTCCCCCGCTTTCGCGGGAAATGGAAGTGGATACGCCACTTACGCGCGTCACCCTGAAAGGGTGACTACCGATAACCTCGGTAGGGCCGACAGCAATTTAGCATGCCGTATACCAACTCTCACTCATGTTGGTGCCGGAGACATCGAGGCGTCTCACAACCCCGCCTGGGTATCGGGAACCACTTCCCCGCCGAGTCCAACCCAATCCGAAAACCTCCCTATCGGGACGGGCTCTAATGTTCGGCCCAGCGTACTTCTAGTGACGAGTGCTAGGGGCTTGCTGTGCTCGTGACAGGACCTTAAAAGAATGACAAAGTATTAAACAATGTGAACCATTAATAACGGACATCTCGGAAATGGCTAATGCCACAAAAAAGATAATACAATAAAAAGTGTGTGTTTTAAAGAGATCTACATTTTTTATGTCGTAGGTTTACATCTATCGCCGTTTACCAGTTGTATAGAATTATATCATATTTCTTCCAAATGAAGAGGACTTCACAGGCTATTGCCAGAAGATTCAAGATATATATTTTATTTGCCATACACATATATTTAATATATGGTGTTTTAATCAAAATCGTTAGGACCAGTTTGAGAAAATCAAAACTGTCGAAGTAATTTCGATGTAAAGGGTAGTTTGGTGTGGGGGATTTTCTTGAAAATCTCTGTGTCGCATCCTTGGAAGAAACTGAACTTAAATGCAAAGTTTGGTGTTTGATCGATTCTTCGTTTTCGACTTATACTGTCCGCACACATATACACAAACGGATCTTTTTCTACACATTTTTTTTGGTGTGTGTGTTCAAGGAGACCCAAAGCACAAACATACAAGGAGCTATTAGTCAGTAAGGAGGAATGGAGGCAGAAAATAGTAGTGGAAATTTCAGAGACCGTGTCACAGGGTCAGGAAGCTGGTGTGTGGAGGACTCTAAAAAAGGTTAGAAAGAGCCCTTTTTGTGCATAATTATATAACACCAGGGGAATTGAAGAGCCATTTTCAGGACATTTTCGGCGGTGGGGGGAATTGGGAGGGGGCAATACTGACTGAAACCCAACTACTAGGAGCGCCGAAAATCGAAAACTTGGCTAAAGATATAGTAATACGCGAAGTAACTCAGGTTTCGAACAGTTTAAAGAATAACAAAGCACCGGGACTAGACGAACTACCAGGTGCACTATTTAGGGAGGGGGTGAAAATCGAAATATTTAGAAATTTGCCACTAAAAGTATTGAACAAAATGTTTAAGGAGGAACATTCACACATGAGTGGACGACGGCAATTGTATGCCCAATATATAAAAAGGGAAGCACAAAGAGTGCTTCTTCCAGTAATGAGCAAACTATACTGTAAGAGCAACTGAGACAATGGATCAACGAAAACGACAAGTTATCGGTATTTCAAGCGGGGTTCAGGTAGAAATTCAGCACGGTAGACAATATATTTATATTAGATAGTGTTAGAGTGAAACAAACGCGAAAAAAAAGAGAAAACTACACTGTACTTTTGTAGATTTTTGTAAAGTGTTCGACTGTGTAGAAAGGCAAGCACTCTGGGTGAAATTACAGGCGAAGGGTTTGCCAGGAAAGATTATTAGGGCACTTCAGGCAATATACAAAAAAGTCGAGTTTTGCGTAAAATGCGATTCCAAAACCATATTGAAGAACGTTATAACTCGGAGGGGAGTGAGACAGGGATATATTCTTCCGCCGAAGCTTTTTAATTTGTTTGTGGACAATATACCGGAAGTGTTGACTTCAGTTTGACCCTGATGCTTCTTGTATAGAAGATATCCCCATACCCTCTCTGCTATACGCGGATGATTTAATTTAAATGTCGACATCAATATCCGAGTTACAAGGAGAACTTAATTGCTTAGAAGCATATCGTAAGGAATGGGGAATGGCAGTGAATAAGGGAAAAGCAAAGCACTAACGTTCAACAATGGAGCGGTATATAGCAGCAAGGAGGTCTGGACATACGCAGGACAGACATTGGAGAATATTAAAATTTTTACATATCTGGGCGACACATTATCTATAAACGGAAGGTGGGGGAAGCACATAGACATCACAAAAACGTAAATGCATAGTAAAAAACACGGAGTCATTAAAATCTCTTATGAAAGTTCCTGATATACCAATGAGGACAATGGAGATGGTATACAGAGCTGTTGTCAGGTGTAGTTTACCATATGGTGCAGAAATTTGGGGAAGAATTTTGGGAAAAGAATGAAAAATTGAACCAAATCCAGACGCATTTTCTGAGGCGAATTCTACAGGTGGGGAGGGGTACTGCAAATTGTGGGGTTCTTAAAGAATTCGGCTTATACAATGAAACCATACATCTGAAAGTAAGGGCAATTAAGTTCTGGTTACGCATAGTACGGAGAGATGAGGCACTTCTACGCGCGGTGTGTTTCAGGGAGCAAGTGGTGGGGTACGTGTTGGGCAACAAATTGCGAAAAGGCTTAGAAGAAATTGGAATGGGGTACCTTTGGCTACAGGGGAGGGACTTGGGATAATTCAGAGACGACTACGTGATATTGACAGACAGAATTTATAATCACAATGTAGGGCTAAAATTTCACTTAACTTACAGTGTGGAATAGCGCGGGGGACTATTTAGATAACTGTACGCGAGAGGAAAGAAGTGGTTTGGCGTTGCTAAGTTTGGGCAACAAATTAACTGATGACACCGGGATGAGACTCTGTGGTGACAGGGAAACATGGAATCATATTCTGGCTTAGTACAAGGAAACGGAATTACTAAGAAAACAATATTTACCACCACAGTTTCCGGGCTCCAGTAACGGAATGGAGACCTGCTTGGATGTAATGTTGGACGTGGGCTGTCATAAAATGGACTCTTTTTTGTCTAAGATTCAGCAAAGCAGGATTATTGTATTGTACAAGAGAAGACTGAAACTGATCAGAATAAAAGTCCTTCTACTACTACTACTGCTACTACTATTTCCGGTGAAATCTCGACACTGATTACTATACTTCTCCTGCTTACTATACTAGCAGAGGAAGTAAAAAACAAAGGTCACTTTTAACCCCTGGTACACTTCACTACCAATTTGTTACATCTCCCTGCAGTCTGCGACTCGCTGACTTATGTAGGAAGAGTTAATATTCCACAAGAGCCTATCTTCTAGTGATTCCCAGTTCATGTCTGTGATATTTATTTCAGTTTTGTATCTTCTAGAACAGGAATGGCAACAATGGGACTCGGGAGTCATTTGGGTTCCCAGTGTCTCTCTAACTTTGGCTGGTGTAGTTGTACATATGCTTTTACTCGATGTAAAAAAATTGAGTTTTATTCATGGACGCTCTTTGACTGCTGTGGTCCTTACCGTCCCATTCTATATTGGGCGTGAAAGCCCAGAAATTTTTCTCAGAGGCCTCTTTATCAGGCTTGAACCCTGGTTTGAACCCGCAACCTTGGAAACTAGAGGTATCCCTAGACCACGGAAGACGACCACTCCATGCAAGGTACATCTTAACTCCGCGCGGGCAGGCTCCGACTGGACTGATCCAGTGAACGGAGGGACGCCTAGCACTGCGATCCTCAAGGGATCTATTGTGCATACACTCCTGGGAGTAACAGATGAGGTGAGGGGACCGCAGGATACACATGGGTTGCAGAGCAAGCCGGCGTAAGTGAACAGAGTTCCCTAGCAGTTCCAGACTGGACCGCCCGGCTTGGAGACCAAGTGGGACCGGGGGAACATTTCCAAAGCGCAAGCTTCTGTGCCATCTGTCCAACACCGACCGAACCACAACCCCGGAGTCAACCTGAAAAAACAAAGGATAATGAAATGAGAGGAAATGGGGGGAAGGGAGCCGTGGTAGAATTTACCACTTGAGCACTCGCCCCTTTGTCAATCAAGGAAAACCACGAAGAACCCATGGTCAGAGTGAGCGGCCACCGGGAATCGAACTGAGGACCTCCAGATTGCGAGCCTCATACGTTACCGCGGAGCCATCTCACTCGGAGCAGGCTCCTACACTCAAGTTAAAGTTAGGTATAGCCGACTTGGGCAAGCTATGGGAAACCTGAATTCCTTGCCTAATTTTCTTCTCACTGTACTTCACAGCATATTAGTTTGTGTCAATATGATAATTTGGTTAACTTATGCAGGAGAGGTTTTGTTATTTCCCTTAACTTAGGATTTTTCGATATGAATTATTAATTTATTCAAGAAAGAAACATTTGGTATTATTGTTAGGCATTACGGTTTTCTTTGTTTTCGTAATTCAGCCCTATTAAGTAACTATTTCACGAATAAAGGCTTAACTCTCACAAAGTAGTTATACAAAACGGCAATGTATGTACAGCATAGAGAATTGGAACGAACTTCCACGTGATAAATATTCTTAACGAAGGTTAATTTGAGTGGCTAACTTTTTAATGGATTTGGGAATCTGCCCCTAAACCGTAGCAAACATTTTGCGTGAAGCGTTATTTGAATACCAGCTCATAAGCCAACATTTGCAATAGCTGAACTTCGGCCAGTTTGCTGACGTATTTGCGTTAACTAATTAATTCCTTTACGGTTGGCTTGCCCATTTTGCTGCTGTTTGCGTGATCACAAACGCAGAGCGACGTATTCACACCGCATGTATACACACTTCTACACACTCCAATCAGTCTGGGAAATAGAGCATAGGCTTCAGGGAACCGGGATTTGGTCATCATGTTCCTCCAACTCAAAGGTAAGCACTTTTAACACCGATGATGAAGTCAAATCAGCAATCTGCTGGTTGCGAGCACAGGACCCGACCTGGTACAACACTGGCGGCGTTGAAGAACTTATGTCACGTCCCCAAAAATGCTTGGATAAGCATGTTGACTATGTAGAAAAGTAACAGAAGAAATTGTACAGTATAAATAAACTTAATTCAACATCATCAATTGTGTGTAATGTTTTTTTTTATAAAATAGGGAAACTTACTTATTGGACAACCCTCGTAATTTGGAGGGTCAAACTTCGTGTCTTATTTGGCAAGAAACGCCTGAATAAGTTTTTGTTTTGGTTTTCCCTTATTCTAACAACTGACCGATAATGGCAGCTCAAAGGACCCTACGCTCACTTGAGAATTTTTCCAATAATTTCATTCACCGTCTCTGCAGAGCAGAGTTATAAAATGCTCGTTTGAAATACACAAAAAAGTGGAAGCAACACCGAAAAAAGACTTTAATATGGTGGGTCAAATTACAGAGGAAATACCGTATATTTCCAAATCTTTGCATAGTTTTTTTTTTTCAACACATCAGTTAATTTTACGGGGATGTTTGTGTTAATATAACTGGACTATTATACTCAGAAAGGCTTATCAGTGGACATTTTCAAAATAATTCCCTTAGAAAAACATCAGTAAACGTAGAGTGTATATACAGTAAAATAAAACGTTTTGCAAAAAGCTTTTTTGAGCAATTCCACAGAAATGCCATATCAAGAGGTGAAGCAGATAAAAACAAACTGATAAGGAGTAGTTTATAAAATTACTAAGCAATAACAAAAAATGAAACCCAATGGAATGGATAAGAAAAATTCATGTGATATAGTTATACAGGGAGAGCAAAAACCTATGAACCGACTGCGCGGTGCTTTTCTTGTCCGGGTCCTCGGCGCTCGTTGCCGTCTGCTGCTATCATAGAAAGGCGCGGATGAAACCATATAACATTTTTAAAACACTTTTAAAGGCTTTACTTACCAACTTTATGAAAGGAGATGCTGAAACTGGCCACCGTCGTTGTCCAATTTTTTTCGAGTCAGCAGTTGACGCCCGTACATATGTGAATACAATGTTGCCCCCCCCCGTTTTTTAGAGAATTAACAACCATGGAGCGTGATTTTGCATTTTTTCAACAAGACTGCAACAGCTTATACTGCCAATATTTCGGTGAGAGCAATTGAAAGTGCGTCTGAGGACAGAATTATTAGTAGAGATTTGTGGTCCCCCTGGTCCCCCGACCTAACCCCCTGCGATTTCTATCTCTGTGGTAACTTAAAACAAAGTGTACAAGACAAACCCACACACCCTGGAAGAATTAAAACAAAATATCCGCCAGGAAATTGCCAGCATTTCTCAACGTGAACTACGGCGAGTGATGGATAGTTTCCTAAAGAGGTGTCAAAAATGTATGGACAACGACGGTGGCCAGTTTCAGCATCTCCTTTCATAAAGTTTGTAAGTAAAGCCTTTAAAAGTAGTTTTAAAAATGTTGTATGGTTTCATTTGCGCCTTTCTATGACAGTGGCAGACGCCAACGAGCGCCGAGGACGCGCACAGGAAAAACACCGCGTAGCCGGTTCGTAGGTTTTTGGCTTTCTCTGTGTATGCATTATGAACCACGAGTGTTAATTATTACTATTATTTGAAATTCCATTTACTTCTTAATATTTGCATAACGCAATTAAATGTTTTTAAAATAAGTAATTAAAATTGTATTTATGGCTAAAATAAGAAAGAAATAGAAAACTGAATAACGTTAAAAGCAATTTGCGTTAAAGAAAATGCATGAAAAAGATATTATTCACAGTAAAATAAATATTGTAAAAATGTAGAATATGCAATGATAAGAGAAAATCCAAGTAGAAATATGTTTTATATAAATTAAAATTGTAAATGTTACTTTTATTAATATGTAATTTGATTTACTATCGTTACTCAAGCAAGGCTTCACTAAACAACGTTCAAATTTTTAAATTGTTACAAACATTTCAGCCGAAGGAGAAGCTCACCAGTAAAGTTTATAAAGGATTTATAGCGATTCGCTAAGCAAATTGTTGAATATAACAGGCAAGAAATAGTAAGGAATTTAGTATTGTACGACAAAAAGAGTCAAAAAGTATTCTGTTAAATATGTAAGTTATTGATTCAGATATATATGTAATTCGTCATAAAAAAACACATTCAGGCTTGAAATAAAACACATTCTAGTCAAAGCTCATTTATTGGATTTATCATTTAACTCGTAATTATCTTACCTTTTCAAACACGAGAAGGTCCTGAGAAAAGAGTTACCATTGCTATAAAGTGAGCTAGTAGTATTCTAAAATCTTGAAATACAATAGGTAAGAAGAAACGTTAACAAAGCTATTACGCGTAACACACGCCCCCTCTGCAATCACTGAACAAGAATTTATCCGCCAAGAAATCACTTCTGCCACGCCAGAAATAAGCTTGTAGTACTGCGTTAGCAGCGCGGTAAATTCAAGGGTAACGATTCAAAGTTTACAGCATCCGAGTCTACAACATCATCGTGAGCATCCACCAGGAGCCAGAGACGACCCCTTATCCTCCCACACCTACCGTGAGTCACTCCTCAACCACCACAAGTAAAACCGTTTCAGGAATGCATTTTAATTCCATATTTAAAATTTTTTAGGTAAGGCTATAAGATTCCTCATACTCTAAGGTGCTTTATTCAATAATAAACTGCTCACAAATCCCAAAGAATAAGGTAATTTAACGCTCAGTAAATTGGTGAATGCAAAACACAACAAAAAACGCATCAAAGTTTCTATTTTCTACGTACAAATCGTACAAGGACAGATATTAAATCTTCCTTGATTCACAGAGATAAGCACTTGCAAGTATAAACATTTCGAAACACGTTTACTGGCTTCTTTTATACACACCGCATATCAGTGTCAGTCTGTTACTTAAACATGGATAAAGTATCATAGACGGTAAAATAAATTGATTTAAATTTCCTTCCAGATCCTGTGTTAGCAGCACATTACCAACAAAATACGTATTTAAGCATTTTATCTAAGGTCAGTGAATTGTGGGTAATAGTGCCGTGACAGACTAACATTCCACACTCCTGCTACACACTTCAGAGGAACCTTGGCCATTGCATCGCGAGAAGATGGCTAAAACACCTACAGAAAGACAACGCAGCATCTAAGGGAACAAAGCCGCTATGGCGAACGTAAAAAATGAAGAAAATTATACTAAGTGAGGAAAAAAGGTCTAAACGCAGAAGTAGCTGTTAAAACTGAATTTCGTGAGTTTATATCTCGAGTGGTTTGTGACCAGAATGAAGAGGAATGTATTCTGGTTGTGAAAAATGTCTTCTGAGTAAAATAGACTTTGCAGATAACCAGGCCAATTCACTATGTCGCTGGAATCAACGTAGAATGCAGAATTGAAGAGCTCAGTTTGAAGAACAAGAGGGATCTGCTATTTATTGCATGGTAGACCTGAGGAAGAAGTCTGCAAACCTTCTAAACAAAGTTTATGAATGAATGTGTACAATACAAGAGTTGCTGATTATTTCTCTTCCCTTTATATTTAACATTCTGTTATATAATGGGGAACTGTAATGTATCCACTATTTAATTCTCTCTTCCTTTATCCACATCCTCGCATTCCAGAATATAATGCCAATTGTCATGTACTCCATTACATTTAGTACATCTCTCCCCCCTTCTTCTTCCTGTTAAACCACTTAAATTCATTACACCCGTCCTCGCGCATGCATACCCCATTCTGACCTCTTTGTGGCATACTTCGAAGGAGAACAATAGATAATATATTAATCATAAAGACAATGGTGGATAAATACTTAAACATAAAACAGGTAGAGTGTGCATGATTTTTATTGATTTAGAAAAAGCATTCGACAAGTTTAATTTCAGACAGTAAACAGAGATCTTCAAGCGTGCTAGAGAAGCTATCCCAATTAACAAAGCAGTGTTAAAGATAAACTTCTCCAAAAACTAGACATGTAAGCAATAAAATCAGATTCAGGCTGTCCATTGGAACAACACACAGGTTTCATCTTCACCGCTGTTGCTCTGGTGTCTGATTACCCTGCACATGATAAATATGGCGCTGACATTTGCCTAGGAAGTGTATTTTCTCAACTATTGGAGATTCTGCCCTACCTCAAAGTCATCAACATGGATGATGGACCCGCAGGCCACTTAAAACAGAAGTACACTTTAAGTAATGTAACACTGCTTTGCAGCATATTTAGAATCCAAATTAAGTGGAACTTATTTTAATCTTATCACGAAAAAGGAGCTCAGGACACAATTGATTGGAGGGCAAGTAAAAACGATGACGTGGATGGTTGATAAATTTGGAACTAGAATGCAAAAGCAGAAGAGTTCATTCGTGTTGTGTGTAACAAAACCGAATATATTGGTGTTCAGGAGATACCCCGGAATGACGTTGAAGAAGTGAAGAGATATCTCGAGGTAAGGTTTCAACATCTTTCGTCTATCATTCCGTCAATTCATAGCGTTCATTGTGTGGAAATGTTAGATGAATATGTCATCGAGTATGCTCTACTTTCATGTGAACAGTTAGTGAGACCGATCAAAGCAATAGCAGAACGTTATGTACAGCATCTGCTGAGCTTAAGTGATCCTGCAGTATAAGCTATATCGGGTCTCACGCTTAAAGGACAGCACAGGTTAAATGGGACGCACTTTGGTGCCCAGCTACGATCGGTCTGCTAATATAATGTTATCTCGTGAGTGATACATCACAAAATAGTTAAATATCTGCACTGCCATTTAAGGAAATTGTAAGACATTTAATTTTCACCTGCACTTTAATCTCCTCTTGGTAGTCTTAGTACTTCGAACTACGATTTTACAGGTATAAAAATAATATTATAAAAATATGGAGATATAAATTGATAAAAGCTATAATTTGGTAGGATATCATCACCACTTATCCTTGACAAAATTACATACAACGTGGGTGGAACGTTTTAAAGCAGTATAAACGATGCACCACGCTCCGCTTTGCACTATTTCATTATATTGCGCTAACCTAGCGTGTTTTTGTTTCCCTAATCCTTTTTGCATTCTTTTTATGGGTCCTCAGAGGTCCATTTATGTGTTCCTTTTTTATTCTATACACTACTGTTTCTGAACACCCGGGTGGTCTTAGCCTTTCCTTTACTGCCTTACTAACACTCACTTTACTTGAATAATAATTTGACACATTCATCATTACTCTCCTTAGTTTACCAACATTTCGCCTCTTCCTACACTTCACACTATAAACGTACACACTTTCTTACAACTGATGTTAACCTTTATTGAGTTCTAAGTCATGACTGGCTGACTTTTGTTTGTCATACACAATGAATGCAAGAAGTTACACGATTTCGGCTTCTTTTAAAAACTATCTCCAACCCTCCTGAACATTTTCTCTCGCTTAGTCCCATGTGTAAACCGAACGAGAAAAAGTTTCTCGCTGACTGACTTTTATACTGCATAAGTATAGAATTTTCCGAAAATATTTAATTTAAAAATTTATAACGCTCATCTTATTTAAGTTAGAGAGTGTAAACTGGGCAGGTATTAGCACACTAGTTTATTCTACCTAACAAAAAAAAAACACAGTTGCTTTCTACCCTTTAGTTTATTAGTTACAGCGTGATAAGCATAGAAACAGCAAATATGGGACTTTTACTGAAAAACTCGTTTTCTTTTTGGAAATTTGTGCCCACAGAAACCTATAAAGGTTCTAAAAAGTATATAATATATAGTTTGATAGAGAAAAACATTCTACATAGGATAATCTATTCAAAGTTGAAATTTATAACTGAATATTTACACCATTAGCAACTTGGCGACAGCGCGACAGTAGAAAAGGATGAAGATAATGGCAACATGTTTGCGTTAGATAGAGACAGACCGAGCGGGATGGCTCAGGCGTTACGTCTATGGCCCCCATTCGGGAGGCCCCGCGATCGATCCCCGGCGACCGCCCACTCAGGCCATGGGTTTTTCGTGGTTTCCCCGGGTCGCCTGACGAATGGTTCATCTTCTACGGCGACTCTCCTTCCTCTCATTTCCTAGACCCATCATCTTCCTTATCATCTGTTTTAGGGCTGTAGAACCAGGCGACAGTGTTCGGCGGGTTGCGGCTGGGCGGTGGCTTGCGCTCTGAAAAAGGTTTCTTCCCTGGTGTCGCTGCGGTCTCTCCTCAGCGTTGGGCTCCGCTCCCGGTGACCCTGGAGGTTGGTGGCTTGTGGGCAGGGACCGTTCTATATGGAAACGTTAGGGACCCCGTCCATGCTTGCGCCCGTCGACATCCGGACCTATATATCTGGACAGAGATACTTCATTTGCCTCCATACTGTCTTTTAAGGTTGAAACAAGGTATAGATGTGTATCCTGTGATACAATGAACCATGTGATTCAGTTGAGCTATGTTTATCTGCAGTTATCTGAAGCACCTGGTTCGGAAAACCGCGCATGTGCGAGATTCGAAGACTTGTTTTTAGTGTGAGTGAGAGATGAAATGAAGTACTCTTTTATATTTGCTGGATCAATTTAATAATATGTGATCAAAACATTGTACATTCGTCAAAAAGAAAAACTAGCATTTCATATTCACCTCTTCTCTCTCTCTGTATGTCTCTGCTGTTGTCTTTGACTTGAAAGTGCCATATAAAGAAGCTTTAATGAATACTTACTACAAATAAATCCTTACCGCAAGCTACTGTTGTTTGAAATCCCGGAGTAGTAAAATTAATACGAGGGGCGCCCAATAAGTAAGTTTCCCTATTTTATAAAAAACATTACACACACTTTATCTTTTTGAATTAATTTTATTTATATTGTACAATCCTTCTATTACCTTTCTGCATAGTCAACATGTTTTTCCAAGAATTTTTGGGGACCTGACACAAATTTTTCCAAGCCAGTGTTGTACCAGATCGGGTCCTGTGCTCGCAACCAGCTGTTCACTGATTTGACTTCATCATCGGCGTTAAAAGTGCTTACCTTTGAGTTGCAGGAACATGTGAAAATCACTTGGGGCAGGCTCTGGTGAATACGGAGGATACGAGAATACTTCTAAGTTGAATCTTGACCCATGCGGTTCTCAGAAGATTCAACTGGGAAGTTTTCTCGCATCCTCCATATTCACCAGATCTTTTCACATGTTCCCCTGGCTCAAAGGTCATCTTGGAGGTAAGCACTTGAACAGCGTGACGAAGATCAATCAGAAGTGAACAGCTGGTTACGAGCACAGGACCCGAGCTGGTACAGAACTGGCTTGGAAAAACGTGTCACGTCCCCAAAAATGCTTGGAAAAACATGTTGACTATGTAGAAAAGTAACAGAAGATTTATACAATATAAATAAAATTAATTAAAAACGATCAGTTGTGTGTAATGCTTTTTATAAAATAGGGAAACTTACTTATTGGACGACCCTCCTATTAATTGCAAACAGGCCTACAGAAAGCTAATTAACAGTGAATAAAATAAATGTGTAATAATATATTTTATTTCCTTTATGCATAGTGTCAGTCCGTTTTAATAATCGCACATGGTCTTTATTCTGGTGCAAAACAATACGAAGGGTGGTCAGTCTGCTATGGAGCACATTTTGGATTCCAACGTCTTCAATAATTGGGATATTTTTATTTTAAAACCTTCTAATAAGGCCGAAAGCCTCCCCTACAAACCAATTTATTTGAAAACTATATTTGGATTAAACTTTAAGAGAAATTTAGAATTGTCCTACTTAACCTGTAAAGAGAGTTGACAAAAATGTCAGTTTATGAATTAATATTTCATATAAATTTCTTCTTAAACCATATTTTGTGTGATCGTTTTCATTTTCTGTGTTTTCTCTATGGAATGATGTGTTCAAAGCTCATATTCCAATCCCCTCATCCGTGTGATTCTTTGGTTTATCCAGATAAATGAATTGTGAATGTCGGTCTGTTACGCATGGAACTGTTCATTTACTATATGACAAAAAGATTAAAATGTTCTATCACTCAGCTTGAACTGAATGCACGATAAGTATTAAACAGAGCGCCATTTTTCTTACAGTTACATTTAATTTTAGTGATTAATAATTAAGAATAAAGGATCTTATATTCGGCTTTTTTTGTCTTTTTTCTTTTTTTTGCGAGAATTGCTATCCAAGACGGTCAGACGTCTACTTCTACTTAACTTGCTTTTGACAAAGTTACAAGCTTTACAAACTCGTAGTAGTCTACGATATTCAGACGTATTCAAAGTATTTTTTTATTCTTTTTATTTCATTTACCTCCCCCGTTTTTTTTTAATTTTTATACAATCATCTAGAGATAGTTATGTTGAATTCTACCCTTTACCTCTGATACTTATAATTTTTTTTATTTATTTACGTTTTTTACCGTACATCCCTTCCTCAAAGGGGTTAGGTTTTTTTATGTTGTTTTTAATGCATTTATTTATTTACTTTTTGGGATAGGTTTTACGCTAATATGAAAACTACTACACAAGAAGTATAGATATCTTTTTTTCTTCTTCTTCTTTTCCCTATTCTTATCATATGCCCTCCTGCAGTGGACACTTAAAGCTTCCTTAAATGCGGGAGATCCAAGACCAAAGTGGGTTAGAAGAATGATGCTTAATTTAATATGACCGCAGGTCTGGTGTGGGATTAGCGTGCCTGCCTCCAAGTTCGAATCTCAGTTAGGGTGGGCTACCTTCGTAAAGTTTTTACTGGTAATTCTAGGGACTTTGGGCCTATTTGAGCGTCATTACAACCATTTCGTTCATTCACCGTCCAATTTGACCCACCCGGATAAAGTACATTAAAAAAACTTAAAGGAAAACAGTAACGTCTACTTTAGTTATGTGATACATAGTGATCTTGTTTTAAGATCCCACATAAGCTCGCATTATCTTAAAATATTAACTCTCTTGATTTATTCTACACCAATGAAAGTGATCTATGAAGCTTCAAAGCAAAGAAATGCCAAATTTGTAGATGAAACATTCCCAAACAGTTTGTAGTATATTCGTATTCTTCTACTTTTATGATTCATCGTTGTAAAAAACCAATAGTTTCACTTTCTCTCTCATTTCTGCTCACAGCTTCAGCAGTGGTTATAAAAATATCAAAGAGAAGCTTTGCGAAACCACGATTCGCAAGATGGAAACATAATAAATTGTGTAAGATAATGCATGAACAGAAAAGGATTTCAGAACCGCGGTCGTTTGCACCTTCTTAGCCTCCTGAAAAAAGGAATGAAGTGAGGGTGTAAGTAGGGCGGCTAGATCTGATGGAGGTAGGGACAGCGTAGCAGGGACCCTAACGTTTCCAGATTGTGCATCTTGGCAGATGCGACCTTATCCCTAGGGGCAGGTTCGTGCAGAAGGTCTTCCTATGCAGGGGTAGAAACAACTCTCTCCTCAAAGCACACCTTCTGGTTTCGCCGCACATTGCTCCTGAATCTCCAACACGGAAAGTTGGAAAGGAGAATGAATGGGTGACAGGGGAATTAGTAGTACGTAAAGAATTCTCCCACAATTCGCCTATCGTCCAGCGACAACTAAGTCGGTGCGTTTCCTGGTTCCCATGAACAGAAATATATGAAAGAAAATGAAAAGTAATTATGCTGTGCGGGGGAGTCTTGTACCACAGATGCTGGAGTCTAAATAAGGGACGCTGAGCGGTGCTGCAGATACCCGCATCTGCCAACACGGATATAGCCTCTTAAATATAAAGAGACTTTGTTTTTTGTGTTTAAATTAGAGACAGTTGCACAAAAACTTATTTCCCTCCCAAAGTTTGAACTCAATAGCTCTGGTCTCCACTTGTGAGATTGTACAATGCCCGAAAAAAGAGTAATGGAATCGTATCCCTTCAGCCCTAGTAACAGACAGTCTCTTTGAAGGGAAATATGACGTCATAAGCTCTTCACCCTCTCCTTCCTGCTATCAGAGTATCATCACATCTACCCATAGTCTTCCAATATACATCCTTCCAAAACATAGGCATGTAATACAACATTTTATAGACTCAAGATGTAGAAATAAATAATGCTAGATAAAATAAATGAGTCGAATGATATTAAAAGCCTTCACTTACATCATGATGGTAAAATCTGGACGATCGTTTCGAGACTTCAAGGTCTCATCTTCTGCAGGGACTGACATTCGTTCCTCGAGACAAAATGTGTCTAACCCATGTGGACTATTGGAAGGACCTCAGGTGGTAGTTTTAGTAACTATTGAAGGTGAACCAGGTGGCTGCTGTACCGACATCTCTTGTAGCGTACTGGAACTAGAAGTAGGATGACCATCCTCATCTGTTTTCTTCTGAAGGTGAACCAGAAGGGGGCCATCCAACGGCGGAATTTCAAAATTTATAACATGTGAATTATTTTTAACGATAAATATTTTTTCCTTAACATCCAACATAGAAGCATTATATATGGGTTTTAATAGTTCAATGTCTTGACCAATTTCATGTTGTGTATTCCAAAAATGGTGGGACACAGCTGATTTGTCAGTTTGTTTTAATTTAATATTTGTTTGATGTTCTTTAAGGCGGATTAGGAGGTTATGTTTTGTTCTTCCGATGTAGAACTTGTCACAGCGATCGCGTTTGTTTTTGTATATACCAGAGAGAGTTTTCTTACCTTTTATATTAACATTTGGCTTATTTCACAAATTATTGACACTGAATCTATTCTGTGGAGCTAGCTTTATTCCATAAGTCTTGAAAATGTATTAAAATTTCTTGAATAATGTAGGATGCAGCCACCTGGTTCACCTTCAGTAGTTATTAAAACTACCACCTGAGGTCCTTCCAATAGTCCACATGGGTTAGACACATTTTGTCTCGAGGAACGAATGTCAGTCCCTGCAGAAGATGAGACCTTGAAGTCTGGAAACGATCGTCCAGATTTTACCATCATGATGTAAGTGAAGGCTTTTAATATCATTCGACTCATTTATTTTATCAATTGACTTCTTCATTTTCAAAATCGTCCTTTTTCCAATTTTGATAAATAATGCTAGATTCAAAACAAAGAGGACATTTAGGTCTAACTACCCAGTGTTAAATTTTTCAACCCACCTTCGCTTAAATCTGCAACCAATTGGCTTTTTATTATAAGTTTTTTTGGGGTTACATCATTTACCTGTATGTTAAAGATAATTAATTGCATATCAGATAGTGTATCAGTACGATTTTTTTAAACTTCACTAACATTTTTATATAACAATTATATATGAATTATTTTTATAAACATGTGAACAATGAAATATTTTGGTGATTTATTTGATGTATAGGGTATAAATGTTTTAATTAGCCTACGAAACTATTAAGTACTTTCTGAGACTGGCGCGCCTGAAAAAAATGAAAACGCGGGAAAATACAGGCTTAGAGTTTGCTAAAAGTAGGGGTGCCAGGCATTTAACCCTCTAAATAACTCTTAATTTAGTGTCGTAAAACTTCGATAATGGAGAAAACACTATCATTACAATATGCTAAAAATTCTGGAGTATATTATTTAGGCCATATTCTACTTAAAATTGTTTTAAATATTAGAAAGCAGACAATTATGTTCAAATACCATGCGAAATAAATTAGGAAATATAATGAATCGTGCTTCTATGGTAGCAAGGTTGGTCTACCTGAGGTGTTAAACCCAATTAACGGCAACATTCTGAAGATCTTGAGAATTCCATATTAAATCGTCATTTATTTCTCTATAAATCTTTGATGTCAGGTGTAAGACCAAGAATAAGAGCACAATGTCCAATATTCTAACTGAAATACTACAATAGAACAGTCAAATAAGGTTCTGCAATTCTTTTCAACAGCTATATTTCTGTTTTGTTTCAAAACACCCACTATTACTTTTAGTTGTATGAAAAATAACACTTTAGCTTTTAAAGTAATTAAACTTGATGAAAATAGCATAATAAGTATATTAAGAATCCATACAGAGATGCCCCGAGTGGTCGCTTAGTTCTGGAAGTTACTATTCAAAGCTGTATAGGGCGCGTCAGTGACTTTTTTTTAAAGTTCCTTTGTTTTATCCAGTTTATGATACTGTGTTTTTACTGTTTTCGTTACCGCTTATTACCGCCGTTACACAACACATATACACACACAAACACCCATGCCCATGGCGGAACGCAAACCCGCGACCCTCAGGTTGGCGAGCGCCGGAGCTATACACTCCAGCGACCACGGCTACGAGGGCCGGCTTTTTATTTTTTTAAATTTGCTTTTATTTATGGACGCTCTTTTAACTACTGTGGTCCTTGGCGTCCCATTCTCTATTGGGCGTGAAAGACCGGTAATTTTGCTAAGAGACCTCTTTATTAGGCTTGAGGTCATTTTACGTGCCGTAAATCTACCGGCTTTACTTCCGTTCTGAAGGAAGCCATGCTAAGGATTTTTACGCCCGAAAAAATCCATCGCCCTCCGCCAGGTCTGAACCCGCGTCCTCGGGAACTAGAGGGTAGCATGGTAACCACTACACCACGGAGGACGACACGTTGGTGTGTTGCAGAGGTTTTTGGGCGAGTACAAATTATTCCGTTATGAATTGCGCTTCTCTGGCTGAAATTGCATCGTTCCTCAAAAAAAGTTGTGATTATACTAAATACCACTAATGCAAATACTTTACTATTCATCGAATTCAATGATACATGAGGCAGTGCAAATTATTGTTAGTATAGAGGCATATGTATAGTACTAATAATGTCGCATTGCTAACGTCTATTTTCCATTCTAATTCTATCTGGAAGGAATTAATTTTGAAATGTTGCACTCTGTAACGTTTTCCGCTGAATTTCGGTGCGTCGCCAAGAGAGTGGATGCTATTTGAAGGGTAGTGTTATCGAATCTGATTATGGAGATATTTGATGGTTTTTGGAGTTCTAGTAATCTGCATATGTATCGTGTGTGTTCTCTGTGTTGGTTTCTGATTGCAGCCTTATAAAATACAGGGTGGACCATTTAAGTTGAGACTGTACAATATCTCCAAAACTAAGCGTTGTAGAAACAAATGTGTTCAATAAAAGTTGCTTGATATTATGGGGGAAGTAAACGCCATCATTTTGTATGTTGTTTCCTCATTACAAAATGGTTTATAGAAAGCTGTCTATTTTGTGATGAATAAAGAAACAAAATAAAAAATGTTTGTTCCTAATTACGAAACGTAATTTGACCTTCGAATGACCATCCAGAGATGGTCCAACCATTCATTGCGTTATCGTACACAGTCATTCAGAATTTTTGTTGTTATTTACGTTGGTGTAAGAACAATTACGAAGTATTTTATACAAATGTTATTTAGTTTTTTTATCAGGAGTGAGAAAATAACATAAAAAGGTAGGTTCCCATTTAAAAAAATTAAATTGATCCTAAAATGACCATCACAACGTCCTCCAAATAAAACACGATTAATGGCATTTACTTTCCACCATAATATCAAGCAACTTTGATTCCAAACATTTCTTTCTACAACGCTTAGTTTTGGAGACTGTACAGTCTCAACTTAAATGGCACACTCTGTATAAACGTACTTAGGATATGACGTTACTATGTAATGTAACGCAAGGGAACCATACTGCCTGTGCAATACAAAGGAAGGTACCAGGCATGTACATATTATATATCGGAATACTGTAAGTTGTAAGCAGGAATGTCTGCAAAAAACTAAATAATCACGATGGAAGCTGCTATTATCCCAGCTACACCAGGAGGAGGGAGGAAGAAAGTGAGAGACCCAGAAAATTGGAAGCGATTGAGAGAAAAACTTTACTTTTCGCGGATGCAGGTGCGGTCCACGTATTGCTTGTAAGTGGAAAACACGTACTCGCGCTTACATTGCACAGAATTAAAATTGCTCCTCCTTTCTCTTCATACCCGAAGACTTTCTCATGGTTGAAATGCAGTAACCGTGACTGTGTCTTGAAGAAATGTCATGTTCGAAACATAATGCAGTACACAGTAGTGCATTTTATTAGTGAAATGTAGATCAATTCATATGTAATGTACCTATAAGCAATCAAACTTAAAAGTGTGCTTTGCTGTTCTATTTCTACCGAACAAGACTCCCATTTGCATGCTTTCATACTGTACTACTGCCAATATAGAATGTTCGTAAATTAATTTCCATTTTTGGCTGGACCTCCGTCTGTCGCACTGCTTTCATTTTACCATCATTTTAAATAATTGTGGGTCACCGTATAGTATAACAAAAGTCCCAATATTGTCTTTCTTCGTCCCTCGAGTACATTGACCTTCTCGGATGGACCGTAGTGATAAACGCGGCGCTCTGTATCCTGGTATAGCCGAAGCAATGATACGTGTTTTGTGGCTTGCTGAGATAGACTTGTGATGCAAGGTGCCACATAGGAAGAAATATATGGTTATGGGGTACAGCGATAAAAGGGATTAGGATATATGTATCATGAGATCAGCATTTGCCGGTGCGCCATCCAGCTTTAGTCAGTGATGTGTTGCCAACGGCAGCAGGACGTCATCTAAAACACTGGTCGCCAAACATATGAAACTTCTGAGCTACCAAAAGAAACTAGGGCAGAAATAAGAACCTTTTAAAAACAATTTACACTGGTTTATTGCCTATAAACTTACATTTCTACGAGGGCTGGTCAACAAAGACAGAGACTGATTTTTTCCTGTAGCTTCCGTGATAGTTTCGTATCTGTAACATAAATATTTGAAAAGAGCGGGTTTTTATGTATAATGTTGATAGGGGGCAGCACTCTCGTATTGGTAGGTTGGTAGCAATGCTCTATTTTGTAGATCCTACGTGCATTTCGCATACCAGACAATGGAGGTGATGCATTTTTTAAATCGATTATCACCGGTGATGAGTCATGGCTGCATCATTATGATCCTGAAGGAAAACAAGCCAGCACAGGGTGGAAATCGCTAGGTTCTCCAACATCAAAAAAGGCAAAAGTTGTTCCATCTGCAGGGAAAGTGATGGTGATGATATTTTTTGACTCTAATGGAATGATTTACCAGCATGCAGTTCCCCCTCACACTACTGTTACAGCAGCATACTACACGTCAGTATTGGCTACACTGAGGAACCACATTGCAAAGAAACGACCAGAGCTTTCTTGGACTGGGTGGCGACTTCAGCATGACAATGCACGGCCTCACGTCGCAAATCAAGTCATGCAGTTTATGGCTCGATTCAACATTACCTGTGTACCACATCCACCTTATAGCCCCGATCTTGCACCCTATGCCATTTTTATTCCCATTACTAAAGGAAAAGCTTAGGGGTATTCGATTTGAGAACTCTGAAGCAGTGCTTAAGAAAAGTGAGGCGATTCTCAAGGACCTGACAAAGAATGGTCTGCAGCACGTGTTCAAGGACTGACAGAGACGCTATAAAAAGTGCATTGAAGTAGGAGGGGACTACTTTGAAAAAGATTATGTAAAAATTGAATTGGAGTAATAAACATCTGTGAAAAAAAATCAGTCTCAGTCTTTGTTGATCAGCCCTCGTAGTAAATATGAAATGAATTTTAATTAAACTGCATATAAGAAAAGGAAATTGAAGTGTAGTTAGTAATAAATTACATTTAATGAGAAGGATAGCACTCTTTTTTTGTCATAAAAACGTCTTTGAATGTTGGGAGATTAGGTAGTGGCTGCCATTCGAATTCAGTTGTACAGTGTTCATCAGTCAGTCTGTTTCTATACTTGTTTTCTTTTATATAAATTTCATACTGGAAAAAGAAATCTCACACAGATATGTAGAGCTGAAGATTACCTTCACTTTGAGTCCAACCTAGACCAAAATTGGACATTTTTTTTAAGGAACAAGACACAATGTATTTCAGAGCTTGAGGAAGGCGATTTGAAAGATAAATCATTTTGAAAATCAATCAGTTCCAGCTCCACTGCAGCATTGTCTTCTTGAAAATCAAAATTCTCCATGACACAAGTAGAAAACTGTTCAGCATCAATCTCTATAAAAGGTGATTTTACAAACTATGCAACAATTGAAATGCTTTTGAAATGTTAGGAGCGTTTATTCAATTGAGGTCTCAGATCTGAAAACAATTCAACTTATTGTTTGCTGTTGTAAGGAGGCGTTGAAGAGCCTTACTTGTCAAGGATTTGTTTCAAACAGGAAATGTGTTTTTATTCACCCTGGATGAGATTTTTCCCCACAGTTCCAGCTTTGTTGAGAATAAAGCAATATTGATATTGTTCTGCCAATATCTTTATCCTTACCTTGAAGCTGCAAGTTAAGGATATTTAACTTTTCGGTGATGTCTGCAAGAAAAACAAAATCCTACAGCCAAACTGGATCTTCTAGTTCATGGATGGGTTCGCCTCGTTCTTTCAAAAACTCTACTACGGAAGGAAGCAACTCTAAAACTTTGTAAAACTCTGTCTGTACTAAGCCAAGGAACTTCCGTATGAAGCAGTACATCACCATACTGACCATCTAGTTCGTCAGTCAGTGCTCTGAACAAACGTCGCTGAATTGCATGTGCTCTTAACTTTTTTCACTACTTTTATGACTGTTTTCATTACATTGTTCATACTTAATAACTTTCCACACAGTGACCGCCGGTGTATTACACAATGGTAGGACAGAAACTTCGGAAAGGTATTTTTACGACACAAGGCTATGAATTTCTTCTGTCCGCCTACCATCGCAGGAGTTCCATCAGTTGCTAAGACCACCAACTTCTTTAAAGGAATATTTTCAGAATTGATAAGATTTATAACTGCTAAAAATACGTGCTGCCCTGTGATGCGTCCTGTTAGTGGCATAATCTTTTCCAGCTCCTATCTTATTTCGAAATTATCAAAAGCCATTCTTGCAAAAACGGCTACGTGAGCTGCATCAGCTGTATCAGTCGATTAGTCAAGCTGTAGGGAAGAATAGCCGCAGCGATCAAAGTTAGTTTTAAGTTGTGAAGCAAAGTCAGAACTCATGACCTCAAACCTCCTCGTTACTGATACCTTCAGAAATCTGTACAGATTTAATAGCAGACATTATCTCAGTTTTATTTTTGAAACTATCAAATAATGAATCCGCAGCTTCAAAAATGCAGTTTTGATTAATTCACCGTCTTCGTGCGGTTTCTTATTCTGTGCAATAGTTTTTGAAACTCTGAATGACGTCTCAGTTGCTGCTTTGTCGCTGTCTGATGGCTTTAAACAAGTTGAATGTTAAGTATTAAGTTTAGATTTTAGTTTACTTACTTTTTCTTTCCTTTGAAAAGGATTTCCCACTGGATTCTCCTCTATCTTGAGTGGGCGGTTTCGAAGTGAGGTTCTACGTTCCCTTTCTTCTCAACTGATGCACTCGCATAGCACAGTAAATATTTGTCCCTTACCTAGAGGTAAAGAAGTAATCGGTTTCCCATTCCAATTGAAAGTGATAGGTTTTTTGACATCATTGGAACAAACCTAGCATAGTATCGAATTAATTGTTCTTCCACACAAGCCGTGTGTTGGACAAGGTTGGAAAGGTAGAGTTAGATGACTGAAAAATTCAATGCCATAGCCATGGTAGCTCAGTGGTTAGAGCAAACGGACAGACCGGGAGATCCGTGAATTTTTCAGTCATCTGATTCTACCTTTCCAACCTTGACCAAAACACGTCTTGTGTGGAAGAACAATTAATTCCATTAATTGACCTAATAGTGGTTGAAACTATGAAGCCCGGGACAACATTGTAAGTCGCCATTTGGGGTATGTCATCTCAATACAATTTGAGATCTCCTTGTGGATTACCGGGAAACATGCGAATTAATTGGGGAATTTAATGTCGTGCCAGTATGTTGCCATGGAAGCTCAGTGGTTAGAGCAACCGGACGGAGACCGGGAGATACGTGGTTCAAATCCCGGCTATGGCATTGAACGTGCACCTCATGCGTATACAATCAGCTATGAGGCTGACAATGTAGTATTCTTGACAGACAATGGGGGTAAATTGTCATACTATTGCCCGCATTTGTGTCACTTTTGCCCGCATTAGGTCTTACGCTGCTCTAACGTAATGCTGCCAACATATGAATAATGCCACCGAAGCCGGTAAGATACTCAGCCTAAAAGCGTAGCCGAGGGATGTTTTTTTAGAAGGAGAGGAGTGCAGCAAGTTGCGGCCGATAGGCCGCAACTGCGAAGCGACGACAGAGCGTAGCCCAGGTATCTGCGCGTCTAAAACTCCAATGATTCACGTTCACAAAACAACATCACATCGCATATTCAGTGCATTTCACTGATTATTTAGGTTGGCAGTACCCACTTTGCATGGAAAAATGGCTACGTTTGTTGTTTTCCTCACGCTATTTGCCTATATAAATGAAACACCTAAAACGGGTGGGTAGGTGAGCAGCAGATATTGGGGAGACCACATCATGTTCTAAACTCACTCCTAAGGTAATTAATTTCATTATTTTTCACTTCCTTATTCCTAATTTAGGTGGGCAAAAGTGACACAAATGGGGCAAAAGTATGACAATTTAGCCGACAATGGCAGTTGCGAGGGAGAAACAAGCAGTTGCGAGCGCGGTTTGAGCTCAGTGGAGCAACTCCAGGTTAGCCAACCTGAGCGTTACCGCGATCTACCGAAAATGTCCCCGCGATCTACTAGCGCGATCGACGGTTTGGCATCAGCGTTCGTTATACAAATTTACAAAAGGTCCAAGAAAAGTCCTCCGTTGAGATCACCCTCCAGTAAGACTGGTCCGGTAGGATTACATCCTAGATAACCACATCACTCATTTAGCTTGTACGAGGCCGGATCGAAAAGTAACGCACAATAATTGTTTTACAAAAAAGTTTAATAATTAAAACAAAAAAACAGAAATGAACTTACACCTTTTACCTACTTTTCGACATAGTCACCAAGTTTCTCAACACATGACTCCCATCGTGATACCAGTTTCAATATGCCATGCTCGTAGAAGTCCGTTTCCTTGGAGTATAGCCATCTGCAGATTGCTGATTTTACTTCTGTCGCAAGGCGTTGGACGACCAGGAATTACTTCATCTGACCAAACAGATGAAAGTCCGGCGGTGCAAGGTCCGGGCTGTATGGTGGATGCTGGAGCACCTCCCAACCAAATCTGGCGATTTTCTGACGAACAGCAGCAGCAACATGGGGGCGAGCACCAAACTTTTTATGTAGGTGCAGCATTCGCAGTGTTCCCGTGTTCGGCAAAGTTCACCAATACAACACCATGCATATACCAGAACACCGTCACAAGCACTTTCCTAGCAGATTGAGTCACTTTGAATGTTTTCTTCATTAGGGAACCAGCATGTTTCCACTCCATACCTGCCTGCTTGGTTTCGAGCGTGTAGTGGTATGCCCACGACTCATCACCAGTGACGATTCCTTTCAGAAAGTCATGCCCTTCTGCGGTGTACCGCGATAGGTGATCCAAGCTCGTCATCATTCGCTGGCCCTTGTGGTTGTCCGTCAGGTTCTTAGGCACCCAGCGAGCACTAACTTTACGAAATTTCAACGTGTCATGAACAATATCGCGCACTGCACCATAAGAAATGTTGAACTGTTGCGATAAGGTTCGCAGTTGCACACACCGGTCGTTCAAAATTGCCGCTTTAATGCCTCTGACATTCCGCGGGGTTGCAGCTTTTACCGGCTTCCCGGAGCATGGTGAATCACTAAGGTTCACACAGCCCTCTAGGAAGAATGCACACCACCTGGAGACATTGCTACGGTCCATACAATCATCCCCATACACGCCACGCATGTCCTTTTGAATATCACTCGACTTATGACCTTTGCCCACAAATATTGAGCCATACCTCTCTGCTCTTCACACGTGGACGATAGCAACATGTGCGCCATCTTTGTTGCGTAGTTCACGCTTCTCTCACTAGAGCTGCACATGAAACAAAAATACTCTCTGTAGTGAAAACATCAAACTATATCTGTGTGAAATTGCAACATTCCAGCAGCAATACCAAGGCAGAAAAGAATTATTGTGCGTTACTTTTCGATCCGCCCTAGTATTATCTCACGGAATCATTGAGGATTACAATCCTCCCAGTACACTATACGTCGATTTATGCTGCCACTACTAGTGAATATATTTTCATTTCATTAAACAGCTTTGCGAATGGAATGCTTTATGTGGGTCAACTTCTATCCTTTGATTATTCTGTGAATGGAAGCCTTGCTGAGTTCGAAATTGATTGCGGCGTGTCGGATGCTTAGTGCAGAGTTTTGAAAATAAAGCTAAACGTCTTCCTGACACTCATTAAAAGTTTACGTAATCCTTTGTATAAGAAGTGGTTGTAGAGTTCCGTTTCATCTCTAGTCGCAATAGTTCACCGGAATACATGACGCAAACGCAAACCACGTCACGGAGGCCGTTGCTGATAGGGTTCGTGCCGCAGAAAGATTTCCCCCATCACCAACTGCTTGTACAAATAACGCCAAAGAAAATCTCACTGCACCTCGCGTCTTCGTCAGATTATTTATCGTTGCACGTGGCCTTGCGAAACCATGGCCATTTCATTAGTTGCTTTAGGGCACGGTGCAAGGGTGCGCCACTCCTTCTGCTGAATAGTTACACCAATAACCACAAAAAAGTTTACAAAATGGCGTAGAAACGAAATATATGTTTACGCTCTCGAGCGTATTGGCTAAAAGAGAAAGAGCTAGAGTGAGTGCATTCAGTTTGTCATGCAGACCTCTTATCGTGATTGAAAGCCCATACTTTCTCGGCTAGTGCACGGCACGCCTTTGAAACGGTTAAAAGCTAAGGGGAAAACTTGATGAGCGCCCAGGTTAGCGAAATGTAGAATGTGTAGTGTGAGAAGATTTTCATGGGGTGCAAATTAAAGCTTCAATGGTATTCATTAAATACATAGCAAGACAGTACTTTATAACAAAAAAAAAACT
Organism: Deroplatys truncata; assembly: GCA_030765065.1. Lineage (NCBI taxonomy): Eukaryota > Metazoa > Arthropoda > Insecta > Mantodea > Mantidae > Deroplatys > Deroplatys truncata. Next base: position 681,870,611 of record CM060990.1, read on the forward strand.
ATATTCTCACAGTGGTATCAATGCTTCTTGTTGCATAGAAGCAAACATAACTAAATAATAAATAAATAAAGCAGCATGTTTTCCCTCTAATTCAAACTATAATTGGTTAGTATACCTTTACTAACATATTGCTGGTCATAGGAATGCAGTAGGATTATGGACAAAAATATAATCCAATTTTGTTGCTATAATATGTAGGTCATATTCGGTAAACCATATACATATACACATTTATCTCTAGTTTCTAAACATGATCAGTCAATTATAACAAAAGAGTAATTTGTATTTGGTAAACGAATATCATCATCTGCGGGTGTTTTACGGGGAGTCCCCACTTTCTGACGAGTATGTAGACCGTCTTCCCCACTTTCCTGTATCATTTTTATCCAGTAATTTACTATAAAACACTTTTATGCGCTGCCGTTGCAATTGCTGTAACAGTGCGACCAGCCTCCCACATACCCACGATACGTCCACGAGTGATATCGCTAGTATACGGCGTGACTGGTTCCGAGACAATAAACATGTTTTGGTTTCAATAACACCAGAAAAAGCAAAGGCATCAACCTCCCCTCTTTCCCCCCTTATTGCTGTGTTATCAAGCCACCACGCTCTGCGATAGGTAAAGCAAAGCACACGCCTCAAAAGACCCCAGAAAACGATACATAAATCCGCCGAAGATTTTCTTTGGTGCTGTTTGTACCATCGCTGCGTATTCTTTGGATGTTCGTTATTACGTTACTGTTGTGAGACAAGGGAGCCATCCTTTGTTGTGGATGGAAATATGGAAACATCTTCTTCCATACCAATAAGACAATGTTTCTAGAAAAGAAGTTGTAAGTAAAGTATTTAATAATTACATATTACAGATTTGAAAGTATATAGAGTGAGAGTACCCGGGACCTTTCCGTTAGAAACCCACAAGCCTAACCATTCAGAAGTACACCGCTACATGAGAAATAGTGTACATATATCTGATTAGCAATGGACATATTATTAGTATTATAATATATTCCATTTGTATTCATATGATTTAATATCAGGTTACCTATCCAACTGACAAAACTAAAATACGTGGGTCACATCGATGTCACCATCAAAACTCAATGTCAGTACACTAATACGAGGGGAACTATTTATATTTTGAGCCTAATAATTAAAAAAAAGTAATTTCTGATTGAAAACTGCTTTATTCTTTTTCAAAATATTCTCCTTTATGATCAATATACTTTTGCATCCGTTTGAACCATTTGTCAAAGCATTTATTCCAGTCTTCTTGAGACACCTCCAAAACATAGTTTTTGAAGGCATCAACGGCTACTTCTGCCAACGAAAATCGTTGTCCACGCAATTTGTTCTTGATGTTCGGGAACAAAAAGAAGTCATTGGGTGCCAAATCAGGACTGTATGGCGGATGACTCATCAATTCGATTTTTTGAGCCTCCAAATACTCTGTTGTTAGACGAGGTGTGTGTGCGCTCGCATTGTCTTGATGAAAAACGATCCTACGGTTCTTGTTGGTTTTTCTTACTTCACCGAAGACTTCCGGCAAACAAATGGTTGTGTACCATTCGGCATTGACCGCTTTACGTTCCTCTAACGCCACTGTTGCCACATGACCAGTTTTGCTGAAAAAGCAGGCGACCATTTGCTTCGAAGTGCTTCGAGTGCGAACAACTTTTGTTGGATTTGCTTCATCTTGAAACTACCATACAGTCGACTACTGTTTACGTTCCGGCTCATACGCATAGATCCATGATTCGTCACCTGTTATAATCTTATATACATCTTTTAAGGCACCGCTATTGTATTTCTTGAGCATTTTTGTACACCAATCGAGACGAGCATCTTTTTGAGATTGCGTCAAATTATGTGGGATCCAACGAGAGCAAACCTTTTTCACGGATAAATAATCATGCAATATTTTATATATGCTGGTGGAACTAATGCCAGGGGTTGCCTCAATCTCACAATATGTCGCATGACGATCTTTCATTATTAGTTTTTGCACAGCATCAATATTTTCTGGCACAACTGATTTTCGACGTCTTTCACGAACTTCATCATTGAGCGAACGGCGGCCAAGATTAAATTCGTTATACCAGCGTTTCACAGTGGCAAAGGATGGAGCATCGTCGTCAAATGTGGAAGTTAGTTGATCTTTCCTTGATAATCCACGTCGAATGTCGTAATAAATCATTGCACGAACATTTTCACGAGTTAATTCCATGTTTTTGTTGACACACAATTTTCAAGTTAGTGTAAACAAAACAAACGACGCTCTATTGACAAAATGTTTGAAGTAGATTATGGTAAAAAATCTTAAACTTTCCACTGGAAAAGTCAGTCACCTACAACATTCACGTTTGCCAAGGCTCAAAATATATAGTGCCCCTCGTACACTTGCCTTATACCCAGTGACACCTTTAACAATGTCAGAAGGCTATTTTTTAATAAAACAACTGAAAAGAAGAAAGTATTCCTGCTTAAAGGTGGACTGAACTAAACCTTTAAGGACTTCCAAAATAAAATAACAATTCTGAGCAGTTTGTTGAAACCGCGTCATTCTACGAGCTCTTGTTTTCACTCTGGAAGCACTTTTATGTTTAACGCTCACCTCACGGTGACATTATAAAGCTAGGATTGCACCACGCTACTCACTTGTTTTGCGTTTAATTCCTGTTATTATTTTGTGATTGTAGGACAGTTTTCCTTTCCTGGTGTCCTGAGAGGTGTAAGGTCAAGAATATCTGTGTGCAGTGCTTGTGGTTCTGCAAATAACTCCAGCGCAAACAGAAATGTTGGTTATTACCCATTAGGGATAAGAATGGACATGTGACGACAAATGGGTTGTTGCTATGAAACGCAAAAACTTTGTGCCAACCAAAAATGCTAGAATATGTTAAATTCATTTCAAAAAAAGTGATTTTAATGAGTCAAATGTTATAAAATTAGGAAAAATGAACAACGAGAAATTCGAAAGCTCTAGACTGAAAGGTAATGCGTGCCTTCGAAATTGTTAGTAAGACCAGAAGAGAAACATCCCTAAAAATAAACTTGATTTTTTTTAAAAAAAATAAAGAAAGTGGTACAGCTAATCGATAATTCAGTAAGCAATTCCCAGAAAGAAAGTGTAACTACTCTAGTTTCAGGGTCTCTACGTGGAGTTGAAGACTGATTCTGAAGTACTGTTCGATTGGGAACTCAAATTTTTAGTGCTATAAACGGCGCTAATCTGAACCAAAGTTTGACTGAATGAAGAAGCAAAATCTTCGGCTCTAAATGATGAAGATTATAAACCGAATGAATATTTGAGGGAATTCAGTGAAGATGGAGAAGAAGATGTAGGTACACGCACAATATATTATTTTGTGTTTGTATGTGTAGGTGCTCTCCTTACGCTATTCAGTCAGTATGCGTCACCATGTGTTGGGCCTGTCAGTGGAAGAAAATCTAACACACGAGGGACATTAATGCGAATTAATGCTCATTGTGCAAATGGACACACTTATCAGTGTGCTCTGAAGGCGAAACTGGAAGCCTGAAAAGTAATGTGTACATAGCTTCAGGTATGCATCTCTGTGAATAATTGAGCTTTATTTATGGATGCACTTTAACGGCTTTAGTTCTTAGCGTCCCTTTTTATCTTGGGCATGAAAGACCGGACATTTTGCTCAGAGGCCTCTATCAGGCTTGAGGTTCTTTTACGTGCCGTAAGTCTACGACACGAGACCACCGGATTTACTTCCCTTCCGAAGGAAGCCATGCTAAGGAATTTTACGCCCGAAAAAAATTCATCGTCCCCAGCTGGGTTTTGAAAGGGGATATACCATATATATACATATACATATACACATACACATAGACATATAAATCAATATTAAAAAGAATTGTACATAACAATATAATTCACCAAGAAATATGTTAGAATATTTAGCAGCCAAGAAATGTAAAAACCAGATTGTAACTTAGATAAGTAAGTAAATCTAGATAGAGCCCCCTTTCAGCAAGCTAATAAGCAAAGAAATGTAAGCAATAAGGAGAAATAGAAAGAGACAGATATATAAAGGAAAGAGACAGAGATATTGAATCTGCTTCCCGACGCGTCACTAGGACGCGTATGCGAAATCTTTTGAAGCAGAATATTCTCATACATAATAAGGTAACGCGGTCCGAGGACAAATTAGAAATGTCTTACATTTTGAGGTGCGAAGGTAAGCGTCTCTAGGCTTAGGTATAAAAGGGGGAAGAAAGCCCCGGATTTTCACTCTTTTATAGAATCTCGTTGACACACAGTGATACTCTCTGGACGACGGATGCACGTGTGTGCACAGGAGTGGGTAGCGTGTACAGTTAGATTAGGCTCCTAATTTATTATAATGGTGGGAATTGTTATAATGGGAAAAGTTAGCCGCACATAAATATTTATTTGATAATAAACCACATTTTTTAAGGGAAATGCAGTGTATTTTAGTTTGCCTCACCTACGAAAACCCTGAGGCCTGTGAAATTAGTTAGGTAGGTAATGATTAGGAATGGAGAAAACAGCAGCCGACGAGCAGCAATAGCCGGAGACAAGAACACTGCAGCAGAGGGCATCAACCAGAGGAACAGCGCTTTCCTGTTACAAATGATGCACAACGTTTTCCCGCTACAGTTTGAACCCGCGACCTCTGGGTAGTAATTATGCAATTATCATTGATGTTCAAATTTATTTTTATGTGGGGATGGGCAGTAGACTACCCAGGATTTTCTGTTAAATATGCGACTTATTCTATAATGAATTTGGCAACAATTAGAAGATTAGACTTATAATTGTACAGAGAGGAATTATTGTAAGTGGTGATTTTGAGAAAGCTGCATGCGAAAATATACGGATTGAAAGCCTGCCCATAAAATTGTTCCTGATACAGACACATGCTATTAATGCTTTGATGAAAAGGAAATTTCCGCGTATACATCATGAATTTGATGTATGGCGTCTTGCTAAATCCGCTATGAAAATATTTAATAACATTCCAAAACGAACACATTTTTTTTTCATTTTTGGGCATGTATGCCAGATAATAATAGCTGCTCTAGATTAAATTTCACCAAGGGAAAAAAGTAGCGGGAATTTCTGTGGAATATTATAAATTGGGTGGAGAAGAAGTGTGAGAAAAAATAACTTATGAGCGGAAATAAAACCTTGCATCACAAACAGTGATTGAAGTAAATGAACATAAATTTCAATACGAGTATGTTGTATCAGGAATTATCTACCTTGTGACTTACCTTGTAATACTGGCACATTCCAAAATAATAAGCAGGAAATGTAAGGCTGGTACTTCTCTCGGTTTGGATTATCTCTGTGAGAAAACGGTGAAAAATAAAATAAAACAGGTAAATAATGAGACGAGTTCAAAGAAGTGAACTTTTAAAGCCTGGGTATTCAAGACACTACAGTGACTACACATTCCGCTATGACTGATCAGCTGCTCCGGCAGGAGATAACTGCTCCGAGAATGCTGGTCTGCCGTATGACGCTACCCTACAGATTCTGAACGTAAGTGTTCATTGTTCCGGTTTTCACCATTATTATGCACAACGCAAGATCTTGTAGAAAATTAAATAAAATAGACACGTGGAGTATTCGTTAAGTCCTCCTTTAACATAATGGCGAAACAATTGTGATCTTGTACCAGCGCTTTTGGTCATCGGTCGTGTTCTCATCTGTGTTGCCTATTGGAAAAAATGTGGACTGCGTTTTGAGGACATCCTGTATAGAATGGTGATGCTAAAACCTCCGTTTTATTTTCACGGTAACGTTAATACCCCTGACAAAACAGTTCTCTACTAAGCTAACGTAAATAAGGAGCTTAAGGACAACTGGTATATCCTTATAATGCGGTTAAGGAAGCTAATCAGTAACACGTGTTGTCGAGAAGAATAAATACGAAAGCAGATTGCACGCTAAAATAATAAACATCAAAATAGCCGGAGGGATTAGATGCACAATTGCTGCATGCAGCATTTAGTTTTGATCCTCACCTTGACTGTGGATGCACGTCAGTACACCTCTCACATTTTTAATATTCATTTCCTGTACCCGTTATCCCCACGGTTAATTCGAATTCATAGAATGACACTTTCTCAACCAACTGAGGGAAAGAAATAAAATATATAACATATAATCCTTTATAAGTTGTAGCGGGAAATCGTTGGTCAGTAGCATCTGGAAAGCGTTGTTCCTCTGTTTAATGCACTCTGCTGCAGTGTTCTTGTCCTCGGCTATGGATGCTCGTCGGCTGCTGTGTTTTCCATTCCTAATCTTTCCCTATATAGCTAATTCTTGATTCTCAGGGTTATCGTGGATGAGGCAAATTAAAAATATACTGCATTTCCCTTAATAAACGCGGTTTATTATCAATTTAAATATTTATGGGCGGTTAGCCTTTCCCATTATATCAATCCCACCATTTGAATAAATCAGGAGCCTAAACTAACTGCACACGCCTTCCCACCCACATGCACACACGTGCATCTGTCGTCAAGAGCGTAGCACTTTGTGTCACCGAAATTCTAGAAGAGAGTGAAAATCTGGGGCTTTGTTCACCTTTATATACCTGAGCCTAGTGACGCTTACCTCAGCGCCTCAAAATGTAACGACATTTCTAATTGGTCCTCAGACCGCGTTATCTTAACATGTATGACAATATTCTACACCAAAATTTTGCGCTTACGCGTCACCATGACGCAATGGGAAGCGGATTCAATGTCTCCTCCTCTTTCTTTCTCTATCTGTCTCTTTCTACTTCTCCTTACCGCTACCGGCTCCTTGTTCATTAGCTTGGTGAAAGGTGGGCTCTACATAGAATCACCTTTTACCTGGAATTTGTTAGCTCATCCGTTTCTGACAATATGCTTTGTACAATTCTTGGTTGTTGAATATTTTAACATGTTTCTTGGTGAATTATATTATTACTATGTACAATTCTTATATATGTGTGGTATATCCCCGTTCACTTTCCATCAGTCGATAAAGTCATTATCCAGGATTGTTATAAAAATCAAAATAATTCCACATATATTAATATGACTAAAGTGTAAAGGGTTTCCCATGCAAGGCGAGCTTACCTTTTCCTAAATACATTTGTTTTTCAAACTCATTTTAATTTCTTCTGTAGCCATTAAGAAAATGTAGCTCCAAGTTTGATAAACATTAATACTGCAAATCCCTTTGCATGTTGAGTTACTTAGGTTTACATAGTGAAATAAAACGATCTATGTTCAATAAAATGATCTGTAAGCCTCCGTAGAAAATTACATGGCGGAGAAAATATATCTTAATTGAAATCGAAGACACATCTAAAAGCCATAGACATTCCTCAAACGTGTAGGATGTATAATGATTCATTCTAATCCAAATGAACAGAAAATAATAGAAAGTTAAGATCTCTTAGGTACTCCGATAGTTTTCATCGTGAATAACAATATCGTATTAAAACCCCAATTGGGGTACATTAGAATCTGAATCTGGTTCCTTTTAGTTAACGTGTTTTTGTTATCCCTACATTTGCTTTCATACATGTAACCTCTCTATAAGATGGTGAAAAACGCACTTGAAGCATTGCAAGCTTCGTTTAAAGTACGTAACCCAGCGAGATGGCTCCGCGGTAGCGTGTGAAGTTCGCCTTCGGAAGCCTCTGGGGCCGGCAGCTCTGACCATGGCTGTTTCCTGGTTTTCCGTGGTTGCAAAGGTAAATGTTGGGGTGGTTTCTTTTTATCATAATTTCCCTCATTTCCTCTCATTTCCCTTTCCCTTTCATGTTTCGACGGGCTTAGGGCTGTACACTGTCGGTCGGTGTCGAACAGATGACGCTCGTTGCAAAGTTCTTCTCGGCCCTGCCAGATGTCAGCCTTCTCTGGGGCTCCTCAGGTTGGTCGAATTCTCCCCGTTTCAGCCAGAGGGAAGCCTACTCTGAGCACCCACCGGTGTAACCGGCTCATCAAGCTTTGAAACTTTAAGGACCTCTGCGCGTCTATGTAGGCCGGCCTTCCTGCGGTCTATAGCCCCCTGCGGTTCCTTCACCTCACCCGTTCCTCCTTATTTAAGGTACGTTCTCAAAGTAACTGAGTTTACTTTGAAGGTAATTTGGGCTGTGCTTGAATAAAATGAGGGAATTGGTGCTGCTGATTATAAAACATAGTCTCCGAAAGTGAAAAAGTCATGATTATAGTCTCGGTAAGGGCTTTCTTTCTTCAAATTTGATTCCAAAGTTTCATATACCTTCAACTGAACTCAGTAGAACTTAGGTGATGCTGAATTTACGCAACCTACTCGGCGGCCGGTGTATTTTAAGTCTGTGTTCATTACCCACCAGCAGCTACAAAAGCTGCTCTGTATTGAAGTCCATTTCAAAAATACAGTGCCGTTCTGCCGAGAGTTGCGCCAATTTTTAATACATCTTAGGTATAAACTTTGTAGCGCTAAATCGTTGATCAGTAGCATCTGAGTAGCGTCGTTCCTCTGGTTGATGCTATCTGCTACAGTGTTCTTGTCCTCGGCTATTGCTGCTCGTCGGCGGCTGTGTTTACCATTCCTAATCTTTACCTATATAGCTAATTCTTGGGTCTCAGGGTTATCGTAGGTGAGGCAAATTAAAATATACTGCATTTCCCTTAATAAATGTGGTCTATTATCAAATCAAATATTTATGGGCGGCTAGCTTTTCCCATTATACCAATCCCACCATTTGAATAAATCAGGAGCCTAAACTAACTGCACACGTCTTCCCACCCATATACACATATGCGTTTGTCGTCCAGAGAGTAGCACTTTGTGTCGACGAAGAGAGTGAAAATCTGGGGCTTTGTTCTCCTTTATATACCTGAGCCTAGTGACGCTTACCTCCGCACCTTAAAATGTAACGAGATTTTAATTGGTCCTCAGACCGCATTACCTTAACATGTATGAGAATATTCTACTCCAAAGTTTTGCGCATACGTGTCCCCATGACGCGTCAGGGAGCGGATTCAATATCTCTGTCTCTTTCTTTTCTCTATCTATCTCTTTCTATTTCTCCTTACCGCTACCGGCTCCCTGTTCATTAGCTTGGTGAAAGGTGGGCTCTACAGTATTATCTTTTACCTGTAATTTGCTAGCTCACCCGTTTCTTACAATCTGCTTTGTACAATTCTTATATATGGTATATCCCCTTTCAACTTCCACTGCACAGTATACACCGCTGCCTTCTTACAAAACTACCTTATGATCGAACCACCTATTTAATGGATCTAGTGTCAAAATGAGTAAAAAATAATGGCGAAATTGTGTATGGAATTATAGAAGCCATAAATGGGACGAATTACAAACACTATATTCAGATGGGCGTTATACAGTTAACAGATGTTAAATTAATATCCCAATTCTGGCGCGATCTACTACCATAGTATACGCCATAAGTTGTATCATTTCGTTAATAACGCTAAATCATCTAAGCAAGGTTTAAACATAAATTAAATCATATGTGATTTCCGGGGTCGTTTAGTATACAGCTAGGTTACAGTACGAGAGCCGCTGAGCGTCAAGGTACATAGAAGTTGCGTGGTATAATGGTCTTACATATTAGGCAAATTTCTTTACTGATTTCAACCACAGAATGGATATTTATGTTTCTGTCTAAGCCATTTATAGAAGTTACATATATATTATACCGGGTAGGATTTTTAGGGTCGTTTATAAAGAATTTAAGGTAATATTTCTGATGTTCTCCTCAGTAACTTTAAGACAAAATCTGATGTGTTACACTTACATGACTTTCTCTACTCTTGTACAAACTATTTTTACAAACGCTTATTCTCCATCTACTTCATGTTAATCGAGATAAACATTTGCAGAGTCTATCTTATCGCTAATTTTCTTGTAGATGAATTGGGAATATAATTTACAAGGGTAATATAGAAATATAGTACCCTTTAAGCACATACATATCTCTTAATAGCTGGTTGCTAGATGCAGCACCATTCCCTTTCCCACAGATTAATACTCTTTGCATATCCATGACAAAAAAATGAATAACGAATTCCCATTTGAGAAAATAAGTATTGAAAAATTTAAGGGAATAACAAGCAATATCTCGTAAACGGTTCACTCAACAAAGAAATGTATATGACATAAATTGTGTATTTTAACGCGATCTACATTTTTTGTGTAGTAAACTTTTGTCTATCTCTTATGGTTTACCAGTTATGCAAAAGTCGTTCACAATGAAGAATACTTTTGGAGACATTCCCAGAAAATTCAAGATATACATTTTATTTGTCATGAAAATATCTTAAACATATAATATTTTAATGAAAATCGTTAGTCATTTTTGAGAAAATTAAAATTTTCGAAAAATCTTCCATGTAAAGGGTAATCTGGGGTGGGGGATTTTCTTGAAAACCTTCGTGTCGCATCTCTGGAAGATACTGAACCTAAATACCAAGTTTGGTGTTTATCCGACTGTTCGTTTCTGAGTTATGCTGTTCACAGACAGACACACGGACATGTTTCCAAAAATGATTTTTTTTGGATTCAGGGGGTCTCAAAACATGTATTTCCGGTGAAATCTCGGTATCAAATTTTTGGGTGGAATACAATACTTCCCCTACTTACTATATGTAGTAGAGAAAGTAAAAATAGCATTAAATAAATAATTATTCCACATCACTGGACACAATAAATACTTTAAAAATTTATTATCATTATGATAATATTTAATCAGCGTCCGGGTTAAACTCTGCAGCTCAGTTAATGAAACACAAAGATTGAATGACTAAATAAAAAACCTCTTGTAGTTCGAGATTTCAAACTACCGATCTTCAAACGCACCCAGTCGTCCTCCGTGGTGTAGTGGTTACCAATAGTTCCCGAGGTCGCGGGTTCAAATCCGGCGGAGGGCGATGGATTCTTTTCGGGTGTAAAAATCCTTAGTATAGCTTCCTTCGGAAGAAAAGTAAAGCCGGTGGTCCCGTGTCATAGATTTATGGCACGTAAAAGAACCTCAAGCCTGATAAAGGCCTCTGAATAAATTACCGGTCTTTCCCGTCCAATATACAGGGTGATTTATGAAGAACTGACACATTTCTTTCTTTAATTATTCTGTTCGAAATTCATTCAATGCCCCAATTTTAGCACAAATTAAGCAGAATGTTCTGGAGTTTCGATTGCCTGTCACTAGATGCGCAGATGTTACGTTTTATTCGTAATTGTTAGTTTTATTGTCGGCAACTGTTTTTGAGATTTTGTTCTAGTCAACGTGAAAATGGAGTACACATTAAATGAACGACTCTTCTTTGTAAAGCAATACTGGATTACGAATTCAATTACAGCTACTCGAAGGGCATACTAGAGAGAATTTGGTGTTCAGAATCCTCCCCAAAGAAACACAATACTGCGACTGGTAAACAAATTGGAAACAACTGGATCTCTGGTGAGCGAAAAGGCAAAACTCGTTCATATAGGCTTCCCACGATTGTTGTTGATGTAAGAGCACCCAAAAAATCATTAAGACGTTTGTCGCAGGGAACAGGGTACAGCTACTCAATGTGTCAGAGAGCTGTGAAACGTGCAGGCCTAAAGCCGTATAGGATTACGGTTGTCCACCAGTTACAGGAACCAGATAAGGATAGACGACTGAATTATTGTCGTTGGTTTTAGGCATTCATTGTGGAAAATCCTGCCATATTGACCATCACATGGTTCACAGATGAAGCATGGTTCCATTTATCCGGCTATATGAACTCAAATAACTCACGCTATTGGACCAGCGAAAATCCGCATGTTACTCATGAAGCACCTATGCACCTGGTTGAATTCGAAATTTGATGCACAATATCCGCACAGAGGATAGTGGGTCCAGTTTTTTTTAAAACAATGTGAACACTGCAGAGTACCGACGGATTTTCATGGAGTTTGCTGAGCAACTAGACGATGTAGAGATGAGTCAAGGATATTTTCAGCAGAACGGCGCTACGTGCCATACATAAGATGAATTCATGGTACTAATTGCAAGTTTCTCTGACGACCGGATAATTTCCAAGAACCTGTGGCCACCGAGATCTCCGGATTTGACATCGCCGAACTTCTTTCTATGGGGTTACTTAAAAGACAGGGTTTATGCCACACGTCCCCAGACATTGGACTATCTGAAGCACAACATTACGTAGGAGATTCAAGCTATTGACAACAGAGTCCTCCAACGAGTGGCCAGTAACATGGAACGACGTGTTGAGTTGTGCCTTATGCAGGATGTAGGACATTTTCAACATTTGCTATAGAAGTGAATAATCTCCCAAAATTCCTCAGCATTTCAGGTATAAGTTGTCGCTAGCATAACTCGTTTTGAAACAATTAAAGAAATAAATGTGCCAGTTCTTGATAAATCACCCAGTACAATTGGAGGCTAAGGACCACAGCAGTCAAAGAGTTTCCATAAAAAACAATTTCATTTCAAACGCATCTGAGTAGTTTCGGAAGCATAATCCATTTAATCACAAGGAGTCCAAGCTTGCACGCCCTCCAGTGAATCATTTCTAATATCCTCTTTTCACATCTACTCCTTTTTATAGATTAGTGGTGTTTATTTGTGCAACATTTAACAAATAATGCTGACTAGATACAGGAACGAATAACATTTTTCAAGAAGAACAAGTTTAATAACCTGAGTATTGTGTAGACATAGAAATGTAGGGGGTGGTTAATACACTTACATTTGTAGAAGAGAAAGCTAGTACTAAAGTAAGCATTTTGAGGATAGGAACTGCGCTATGTGTATCAACATTAAACCTGCCATGTTAGAGTCTCTGATTGTGAAGTCTGTCTGTGGTGTGCCAGATGTAAACAAAACGCACTCTTGTACAGCACCACCCACTGTCACTAGGTGTGTCTGATGTTCATACGCACATGTAATGGTTAGTTTCACATTGTGTACTTATGTACCAGTACTCATTAGTTGAGATAATACGTACACACTTGTCATGAGAGTTACGAGGGGCCTCCAATAAGTAAGCTGCCCTATTTTATAAAACACATTACACACAATTGATCAAATTGAATTAATTTTATTTATATTGTACAATCCTTCTGGTACTTTTCTATATAGCCAACATGTTTTTCCAAGCATTTTTGGGGTAGCGACACAAGGTTTTCCAAGCCAGTGTTGTACCAGGTTGGGTCCTGTGCTCGGAACCAGCTGTTCACTGGTTTGACTTCATCATCGGTGTTAAAATTGCTTACCGTTGAGTTGAATCTTGACGCAGGCGGAGCTCAGAAGATTCAACTGGAAAGTTTTCTCGCATCCTCCATATTCACCAGATGTTTTCACATGTGACTTGTACATGTTCCCCTGACTCAAAGGTCATCTTGGAGGTAAAGACTTTAACACCGTGACGAAGATGAATCAGAAGTGAACCAGAAGTCGGGTCCTGTGCTCGTAATCAGCTGTTCAACTTGGAAGTTTTCTCGTATCTTCTGTATTCACCGGAACTTGCCCCAAGTGATTTTCACATGTTCCTCTAACTGAAAGGTAAGCACTTTTAACACCGATGATGAAGTCAAACCAGTGAACAGCTGGTTCCGAGCACAGGACCCGACCTCGTACAACACTGGCTTGGAAAATCTTGTCACGTTCCCAAAAATGCTTCGAAAAACATGTTGACCATGTAGAAAAGTAACAGAAGGATTGTACAATATAAATAAAATTAATTCAACATGATCAATTGTGTGTAATGTTTTTTATAAAATAGGGAAGCCTACTTATTGGCGAACCTCGTACATTTATTTTTGACTGATAAATGAAGATGTTTCTTAAAGTCAGGTTTCAATATATTCATGCCGCGCTCCTGTTGTACTGTATCTACGACCCCACTCTCCTGAACTAAAAATGCGTATTTTAGTATTACTTTTTTACTTCACAGTTTTCTGCACTTGTTCTTCCGCAACCAGTATACACGGCGACAGCGAAAAGCCAAAGGCACCTTCATAAGTATGGTCTGGACTGGACTGGACTAGAGAATGGAGGGGACAACTAGCACTGCGACCCTCAAGAGATCTATTGTGAGTACACCTCCGGGTGGAACAGACGAGGTGAGGGAAGTGCAGGGGAGACGCGGGTTGCAGAGCGAAGCCGGCGCAAGTTGAAACAGATGCGCAGAGTTCCCTAACAGTTCCAGGCTTGACCACCCGGCCACGGGAATGCTGCTCGGATAGATCCCACCAACGTGGAAACTTTTCCAAAGCGCAAACCTCTCACTATCTGCCCAAGACCTACAGAACCACAGCCCCGGAGCCAACTTGAAACATGAAAGGGAAATGAAATGTGGGAGAGAGAAGAGCCGTGGTTTCCAGCATTCGCCTTTGTCAAACAGGTAAAATCACGAAAACCCCATGGTCAGAGTGAGCGGCCACCGAGAATCGAATGAGGGACCTCCCGAATGCGAGCCTCAGACGTTACGGGCAGAAAAATTAAATTGCTTTCTAACTACTAAGATCCTTAGCGTCCCATTCTATATTGGACGTGAAAAACAGAGAATTTTGCTCATAGGTCTCTTTATCAGGCTTGAGGTTCTTTTACGTGCCGTAAATCTACGACACGGGACCACCGGCTTTACTTCCCTTCCGAAGGAAACCATGCTAAGGATTTTCACACCCGAAAAAATATCCATCGCCCTCCGCCGGCTTTGAACCCGTCACCTCGGGAATGTTTCCGCGCAGCCATCTCATCCAGTTCATAAGTATGTTTTATCATGACTCCAAACATTTCACGTGTGTATGTAGCTAAGAAAACTTCAGTTCCCTAGCTTCACTCTATTTCTTTAACATTGATATCAAGGAATTATGTATCCCTAAAGTAAACATAACAAAGAGAACGGTTTCGAAGTTCATCCATTGTGCCCACCTAGAAATTGTGTGACTATTTGGATGTGTCGTTCACCGCTAAAGGCATTGTAGGCCATAAAGGTTTCCACAACTTGAAACCTCTTGAGGGATGCGTGAAAGCAGGTGAATTTTCCTCCGCTGTTGCGGTTATCACGAGGGCTTTATAAAACTATATTTCTGAGGTGTAAAGTGTGGACATAAGCATAAAAATCTTCTAGATTGTTGTACAACAATTTCATAATTACTACGATGGGGCCACTGAAATGAACTAGATTGTCTTTGAGCTGAAAGAAGCCACGCCGGGTGAATAAGCCAGTTTCATGTGATTCGCTTGAAGAATCCTAAGTTTGGCAGTGGGTGGCAGGCCGTAATAATCTCGGCCGCTTGATGCACTTCTTTTGACGAATGTGAAGTCAACGTCCCAGTTGACACTCGACACTGCTCGTTACCAGTCGCTCTTTCCAATTTATCCGTTTAAGGTGACCGCGGTGCATTTGTAACCTGTCCACATAATAACGAGATGCCAGTTTATCACACGGTTCTACCCACGCCCAATAAATTAAATTTCACAGGAAATGGAAATCATGGCATCGTACCTGCTTGGTTTCGCCGATCCTGATTAGAAAAATGTGTAGCGCGATTGATGTTGATCGTAGCACCTTTCAGTACCCAATTTCTCTACCGCGTATCTAGTAGCTAGACAAGATTCTGCATTCCACCCAAAAGTTCGATCCGAAATTTCACCGGAAATACTTGTTCTGGGGCTTCCTGAATATAAAAAAGTAAAGTTTCTAGAAAAAAATGGTCCGTGTGTGCGTGAACATCATAACTCAAAAAATTAAACGTCGGATAAATACCAAAGATGTTATAAAAATACTTTCAAGAAGCCCCCACTCCAAAGTACCCTTTACGTGGAAGGCTTTTCTATTTTTTTTTCAAAAATGGATATTACGATTTTTAAAATATGTGTTTAAGATATTTACATGACAAATAGAGTGTATATCTTGAATTTTCTGAAAAAGCCTAAGCAAGTCCTCTTCATATAATTTTGTGTATCTGGTAGACTTTATAGACGAAAACCTACCACAAAAAATGCAGATCTCTTTGGTGGCTTCGGTCATTTAAGAGATAACTGTTATTATTGGTTTCAATCTTTCAATACCTTGTCGTTATTTTAAAGTGCCACCCCTATTCATTTGTTTCTTGTGATGTAGTGAAAAGAGTATGGAATTCAAAGGCCATCATATAGTGACTTGCTTTTAAACATCTGATCATCGATTCGTTTCCTCCATCTACCTTGTATCTATAACGATATGTGTAATGTAGCTATTTCTGCAATGGTTTATCTGGATTAAAATGAAGTAGATAGCAAAATAACATTCGTAAGAATAGAATTAATTGTTCTTCCACACAGGCCGTGTATTGACCGAGGTTCAATCAGAATCAGACGACTGAAAAATTCAATTCCATAGCCGGGATTTGAACCACGGATCTCCCGGTCTCTGCCCGGTTGCTCTAACCACTGAGCTACCATTGTAACATTCCGGTGCGACATTAAATTCCCCAAATGATTCCCATTTCTTTTCCAGTAAACCACAAGGAGATCTCAAATTGTATTGAGATGACATACCCCAATGGCGACTTACAATACTGTAAGTACTTTAAGTCCCGGGCTTCAACTACATCAGTGGTTGAATTGGCATTGAATTTTTCAGTCGTCTGATTCGTAAGAATGGTTTATAGAAGCTATATTCAAATAAATGATAGCGGGTAGAGAAACTCACATGAATGTAACACATCGAAATGACTCCGGGTAACGTGCGAGGCTTGCATTTGGAGGTCCTTGGTTCGATTCTTATGGCCGGCGACTCTCACTATGTTTTTGTGGTTTTCTCTGGTTGACAGGCGAATGCTGGGGTGGTTTATCTCTTGCCACAAATTTCCTTTCTCTCAATTTCCTATCATTCCACTTCCCCTTTCATGTTTCAGATAGACTTAGGGACTGTGCAGTGTCGGTTGTGTCGGACAGATAGAGCAGATCGGTGCCAGATGGCAACCTTCTCTGAGCCGCCTCCGGTGGGTTGAGTTCTCCATAGTCCCACCAGGGGGAAGTCTTGTTTGAGCTGATCGCCAATGTGACTGGGTCATCAAGCTTGGAATCGTTAGGGCCTCTGCGCGTCTGTGTCGGCCAGCCTGCCTGCGGTTGATTCACTTCATCCCTTCCTCCTGGAATGGTAAGCACAAAGGATTTGCATTGGGTCGAGATGTGAGTTGCCCCTGCTTTAACTGGTCATTCGCTCTATGCCGAAAGGCTAGATTATATTGAAAAATGTTCACCAATAGCTGAAGGTACCTAGCTTAATTTGCGCTATTTTGTAAAATTTAGCTTCTAATTTTCACAATTTTAAGTATTGTATTTTTCAGTTTTAGAGTGCGCATTCCTTTGTTTATTAAGATCTCATGGCTAATGAGGTGCTGTCAGATGCAGAACCTGGCTTATCCACTTTAAGTGATTTTATCGGAAAAGAGCCAAAGTTTCCACTACACAACCAATGTGGCTTTCACAAATTACCCTAACGTCATATTAAACGCATAAAGCGCTGTATTTTGTATGGCTTTATGGGAAGAATCAGCTTTAAGGAAAACCACAGCTGATAAAACAATTAATTAATTAAAAAAGTTAACCGTAATCTCATCCTAGGTTGTAAACTTTATATTCAGTTATCTCTCTTAGTTCCAAAATTATTTGCATTACAAAAATAAACTTTACTGCTCTACGATGAATGTTCCAACCGGCGAAGTTTATCTGCCTTGTAAATGTATATGTATTTTAAATTTCTTATGGCTTCAAAGCAACAACTAAAAACACTTGGCGATAGAAAACATTTATACAACAGTTTTTTATTGTTTGTCCATTCATATTTTCAGAGGAAATGGATAAATATCACATCGTTGGAAACATTTTACATGAACGAAGCCCTTTGAAAAATAAATATTAAAGTCTCGACCCTGTGCACATTTCAAGTTATGTGCCGGCCTTCGTAGCCGTGGTCGCCCCGACGCTCCACCAAACTGAGGGTCGCGGGTTCGAGTCCCGCCATGGGCATGGGTGTGTGTGTGTTGCGGAAATAAGCGGTATGAAAACAGTAAAACACAATAGCATAAACTGGGTACAACAAGGGAACTTTTAAAAAAAAAGTTATGTCAAAAGCAATCTATAAGTGTTAGAATTACATTAATGTTTTGCAGAGACTAATAGTCTATGTCTCTATAAACTGCAAAATGTCACTTTTAATTGTAAAAGTAGAATCAGACTGAAAAATTCAATCCATAGCCGGGATATGAACCAAGGATCTTCTGTCCAGTTGCTCTGACGGACTGAGCACCATGGCAGCATACTGGTACCATCTTAGCAGCAGCAGTCGTACTTTGGAAGCAGGTTTCCCTTTAAACATCTCAGCCTAAAAAAGACTTTTTGTGCTCGTTTCTAATCCAGGGATCAATATCTACATTTGTGGTTATTTGTAGTACCTATTTGTCTCACTAAATTAGGACCTGTCTCTAGTTTTGCGACAGCTTGATGTAGTTACAGCCCCACGTATGGTAGCCAAACGTGAAGTTGTTTTAGACCACGCACGTAATGGATGCCAATTTTGTGGCAGATTGTTTCTTGGAGTGTTCGCTCCACGTACGGTACAAACTTTCCGGTGGTCCCTTCGCCCCACGTTTAGAAATCATCAACTCTGTATTTTAATGTTTATTTAAATATTATATGTATGCCTCGGCTTCGTCAGTAGTAGTTTGCAGAACACGTATCGCTTAGCAGGACTGGTATGGCTAAAGAATGAAGGCTTACACAAGTTATAATTCTATTGTACTTTGTTTATTAATCTTTCACACGATTAAATAACGCTTCAATGATGTATCCTACTGTAGAGCTGTATTGTTATTTGCACTTTTAAACACGTAAACTCTATATTATTCTCCCCGCAATGAATTTTTTATGTCTCACACTGAACACTCTGACTGCTTAGGTACGCTTCCTTGTACAGCAGGAACGATGGATTTGTGCCGGTGAAGACTGGGTGCGCAATCGTTTAGAGCCCAGTTGCCGAGCCTATATTCTCGGTCATGCGCAGTATACTGAAATGGCCAGTATCGTGGAGAGCTTTGACCGTGCGACATCCGTCTTCTACCGCTTCGGTGCCAGCACGTTAAGTTTTACAAGTTTTAGAAAGTGATTGTTAATCGCATTCGTGATTAGTGTATTGTGTCTTGTGTGTATGTGTGTGCGGGTGTATATGTATTTGCTTATTTAGACTAAAATGGCTCCCATTCAAAGCAAACTTGGTGGAAAAACACTGCACAGTCAAACACCTGAAGTTGTTAATAACGTCCATTTCTTCATGAAACGGGAAGCAGCTTCTGGCGATATTCTAATTCCATTGAAGAAAGTGCAAGAGAGGGTGAGTACAGCAACAAAAGTATCTGAGAGGACAATACGTAAAATAATTAAAGAAGGGGGAACATGTGAGGAACAGGGAACTTCCTTTGGGACACCTGGAAAGGTACATCATGTACCAAAATGGATCACAGACATTGATGACTTTGATAGGCGTGTGATTCGGCAAATAATTTACAATTTTTATATTCAGGAGAAAACCGTGCCCACTGTTAGAAATCTGCTTCTGAAGCTTAAGGATTCCATTAACTTTAAAGGGGGAAGCACTAGTTGAAATATTATCTTACGTGACATGGGTTTCACGTGGAAGAAAACAAGGAACAATAAGGTCTTGTTACAGAAAAGACATGAGATAAGAGATTGGCGCGTGTCATATTTGCGTGCCATTAAAAAGTTTAGAGACGAAGGAAGGCCGATTATATATGAAGATGAAACATACATGATAGTGAGCTGTCAGGTGTTGAATATTTGTCAGATGATTTAGATACCTCATTGATAAAACTGTGTCGAGTGTGTGCGTGTTGGAAAAAAGAGAAACGAGCTGTACCATAATATTTAAAACGGTTTATATTAACCTGGTGTTCTGTGAGGAGTGCAATACATTGTTCACCCGCCCGTAGCAGCCGTCATTCTAGGAATGAACAACAATACGGTGAGTCACATGATAGTATACTACTTAGTTATTCTTTTGCCGGTTTATTTTCCCGGGTTTTCTGTTTTACTGTTTGTTTACCGTTTCCATACACCACATTTACACAGAGCTGCCTGGCGTTAGACATAGACTCGCTTCAGTGCGCGAGGAAGCAAGGTCACCGGCACAGAACTATCGTTTCTACTGTAGCGTCTCCCGCCTGAATCTGTACATTTCCTCTATTTCAAGTCTCTGATTGGCTAAGCCTACTCCAATAGAATAATTTTATTTAACTTAAGCTTTTTATAGTTTTTGATTGGCTATTTATAAACTGTTTTAACTATTACATTATTATTGTTTCAAGCATTATTAGTAGCCTTTATTAAACTTTCTAATTTATTGTTGTCTCAAGGTTACCTCATTATTAGCAACTTTCGGCTTCTACTTTGTAATTCTGTTTGCTACGGAAGGCAGCTTGCTTCTATTCTCACAGCTTCTACATTGTTAAACTACGTAATACATTCATATAACATTATTATACATGTAGATAATAATATAAACATAATACAATGACTGTAACATACACTTTATAGATTATATTGTACACATATTGCTTAAAGGCGAACTGTTATTATTTTTTTATGTTATATAAACAGACTGATATAATTTAAGTGTTAAAACTACTGCCTCAAGCTCCAAGAACTTAGCACCTTGTCCGTTTTGTGGCTTCGCATTTGGTAGGATGTGTTTCGCCATTCCATCGGCTTGTAGACATAGACAGCTAACGGATTCCATATGGTACAATCCCATTGTCTTCAGATGTTTTCTGAACTTTCCATGTCTAGTTATTAAGCTTATAGCTCTTCTAAATGAAGGTTTATTAAGCTTAGTAAGTAAATTACTTAATGTTTTTCTCTAGGCTTATTAATTAATCGCTTATAGAGTTTGTTCTTGGGTATAGTTTCTCGTTTCTTTTGGATTGCTTTTCGAACCCAAAGTGTAACTGTTTCGTATTTAACATGCTTATTCCACAGGCAGGTTCTGGTCCTATAAAAGGGAGATATACTCCTTTCTTTGCTAAGGAATCAGTATTTTCATTTCCCGCGATACCTGCGTGTTCAGGCACCCACCACAATTCTACTGTATTGTGAGCGGAAAGGTTTGATAAATATTGATAACATTCCCACACTAATTTAGTACAACCTTAAATTCCCCAACTGACTCGCATTTGAATTTTTCAGTCTGATTCTACCTTTCCAACCTTCTCCTACACACGGCTTGTGTAAAAGAACAATTACCATCACTTATTATTTACACCCGGTAGTGTAATTTGTACATGGCCAACATGTTTTCAAATTACGTTATTAAATTCAACTTTTATAGAATTTATTTCAGGAAATAGTTCGAATATCATTGAAGATGCTCTCCATGCTGTATACATTATCTATAATCTACGATAGCTGCCATAGCTAACTTTAACATTTATTTACTTAATTAATGTTAGTAATTCATTTCCCCAAGGCTGTTTATATGCTCTGGTATTAACTTCATATTCTGTGATGAATTTTTTTTGCGTCGTTGACTTAATGTATAAAATCCATTGTAAATGTATTAATATCACTTTCATAGTTCCAGGATTTCCAGTGACGAGAGGCATTTTTAGTTTATAATAATAACAATAATAATTCAGAAAAGGTGCACTGTTGAGGTTGTCTATATATATATGCAAATAATAAATTGTGATCGCTTTGCTATTGAAAGATTGGTTTTACTTGTAGGTTTAGAGAGGACATGATCTATACTCTGTCCAGAATTATTAAACATATGTAGAATGTGTTTATCTGAGGGGGACACCTCGCGACTGTGGCTACACTCCCCGAAAGACAGGGATGAGATGAACGAGCCGCAGGAGAGCCCGGGTACGCATACAGACAGGCCCACAGAGACGCGCAGAAGTCCCTAACATTTCCATTTTGAACACCCGCGCACCAGTGAATGGCGAGGAATCCCACTCTGGCGTTCACGGGGAGAACTCTTTCCAGCGTGCATGCATCCACGCCATCTGCTCTGCACTGCAAACACCACAGGACCTGTAAACACGCTGAAACGTAAAATGGAAATGAAGTTAGAGGAAATGGGGGGGGGGAAAGGAGAAATCACTACCCGGTATTTGCCTTGGTGACCAGAGGAAAATCACGAAAAATCTCATGGTCAGAGTGCGTGGTCACCGGGATTCGAATGCGGGCCACAGACGTTGCTGCCTGGGACATCCCACTCAGTATTAAACATTAAATACCCGTGCCAGTGTGTTGTGATTGGTCTTTCAAATACCACACCTCCTTTCGTTTGCTACCACGGAACCGAAGCACTTTGAAGCCCGTGTTTGAAACGCCGTTCTTTACGCGCTGATAACCTTAATGTATGGAAAGAAAGGCTTATTTCCTTGATCCAGCAGCTGTATCGACTCGAGCTTTATTTGTGCTATATCCCCCATCGACCCAAGTTTCATCTAAATGGTATACCGCTCTCTTTTGTTTCCTATGTTGACGCATAGCTCTCGAATATCCTCGCCTCCGCATTGCTATGTCTTCCCTATTTATTAACTCTTTATTTTTCTTTCGTTTCATGTCAAAGAAACCTATTTATAAAAACAGCTTTTGATGTTTCGTCCTGTTAAAGTCTAGCAAATTTGGTTCTTTATCGAAAAAGAAGCCATAAATCTGGGAACGGACAGCATAAACAAGAGAGACCAACAAATTAACGACACTTTATCCCACACAGTTCTGGGCTTGTTTAAGCAGACTTATTTCTGTACATTATTTGCAAATGTCTATCACAGTCCACTGAGAAACACATGTAAACTCGCCGTTAATTGCACTGGGACTGAGATTTCTCTGCATTCGGGAATTAAACACATTTATTACTATTTGTTTTTCCCACTCTTTAATTTCTTTTGACAGCTGGCATGTTCACGTTATTCGTGATCCCTGATAACTCCTCCAAAGCACCTGCAGCTGAGTGAATGGCACTAAACCAGTTAGCACTGAAAAAAGACATTTAAAGTGCTATGTATGACCTATGACCAGGGAAGGGTGAGGACACCTCTCAGCTCGACCCAAGATGGATCTTTTGTGCTTATCACCCCCAGGAGGAACGGATAAGGAACCGCAGGCAGGTCGGCCTACAGAGATGCTCAGGTTTCCCTAACGATTCTAAGCTTGATGATCCTTGGGGGCTGCTCAAAGAGGCTTCTCTCTGGTGGAACTGCGGATAACTCGACCCACCTGAGGCGAGTCAGAGAAGACTGCCATCTGGCATGCCGAGAAGGACTTTCAAATGAGAAAACACCTGTGCCAACTGTCCGACACTATACAGCTCATAAGCCTACTTGAAACATGAAAGGGGAAGCGAGATGTGAGGAAATGAGGGAAAGGAACTTTGTTGTAGAAGAAAAACCACCCCAACATTGGCTTTGCCAACCAGGTAAAACTACGAAAACCCTTGTTCAAAGTGGCTGGCCCCAGGAATCGAACCCAGAATCACATATGCGAGTTTTGCACGTTATCGCGGAGCCATACGCCCTGTGTAAGCCGAACATATAAATTGTTTACTCGCTCAAAATAATATATATATATACGAGGGCAGTCCAGAAAGTCCCAGACGTTTTGGCCTATCGTGGCGATGAGTAGGGCTAGAGCCGCCATCTTGGTGTCAGAACGTTCCTACATTCAGTACGCATCCAGCTGTGGTAGCGTGAGGACTGTGCCTTCCTTACTGTGCTCTCTGTGAGTTGTTAAAATGTGCGCTGCAATAGAAAACCCCGCCACTTGTGAAGTGCGGTCTGTGATTAGATTTTTGTTGGCT
Source organism: Deroplatys truncata (assembly GCA_030765065.1). Lineage (NCBI taxonomy): Eukaryota > Metazoa > Arthropoda > Insecta > Mantodea > Mantidae > Deroplatys > Deroplatys truncata. Next base: position 681,894,470 of record CM060990.1, read on the forward strand.
ATAAAGAACAAACCAATTGAAATGTATCGTCAACTTTGTGACGTTTACGGGCAGGGAATAATGAGTGAAAGCCGAGTCAGGCAATGGTGCATTGATTTTAAAAATGGCGGTACCAATGTTCACGACGAGGATCGCAGTGGTAGGCCTAGCCTTATGACTGATGAACTGTCAATGCAAATCAATGACAAACTTCGTGAAAATAGTCGTTTCACGATTACAGAGCTTTCGGAACATTTCCCCCAAATTTCACGGAGTTTGGTGCATCAAATTGTGGTGGAGAAGCTTGGTTACCACAAATTTTGTGCTAGGTGGGTGCCGAAAATCCTAACGGAAGCCTTAAAAAACAGAGACTGGCTGCAGCACTGGCCTTCCTCCAAGATTTCAACAAATATGGTAACGCTTTACTCGATCGTATCGTAACCGGGGACGAGACTTGGGTGAAACATGTCAATTGTGAAACAAAACAGCAGTCGATGGAATGGGGACACACACATTCTCCCAAGAAACCAAGAAAGTGTTTGCAAACGCTGTCAGCAAGAAAGATCATGGCTACTGTGTTTTGGGACTCTCAGGGAGTGCTTCTCGTTGAGTTTCTGGAACGTGGAACAACAATAACCTCAGAGAGATATTGTGAAACACTAAGAGTTAAGGCATGCCATACAAAATAAGAGTCGGGGAAACGTTAGCACCAAGGTGTTGTTTCTTCACGACAATGCACGCCCACACACGGCCAATCGTACCCGAACACTCTTGGATGGTTTTGGATGGGAGGTGTTTGACCATCCACCATACAGCCCGGATTTGGCGCCGAGCGACTCCCACCTCTTCCCAGCGATGAAGAAATGACTCGGTACACAACGCTTTGATACTGACGCTGAACTGCATGCTGGTATAAACCAATGGTTGCAGTCGAAGGCGGCAGATTTCTACAGAGAGGGTATTGAAAAACGTGTGCCATGGTATGATAAATGTCTCAATTTGAATGGCGATTATGTAGAAAAACAGCTTAAGAGTGTACCTTTCAAATGTAGATAATAAACTTTGATATTTGCATTTTGTTAATTGTTTATTTCAAAACGTCTGGGACTTTCTGGATTACCCTCGTATATTCTCTAATAACACTTACTTTATCACTTAATTTTAATGACAGCTTTGTAATTGGATGATAATAATAATTTGTTATAACTTCTGCAAGATCTTCTCCCATTCTGTATTCAAAGTGTGTTTCATTTACAATGCGAACCTGTGCAGCAATAAGATGTCGTTAATTAAATCAAAATACCAAGATACAGGTAAAGCTGAGCAGATAAAGCCTTTGGGAACCATAGAGTGTCCGTTTTCAGGGCGCGATGTTCAATTTTAATTAAAGCCTTAATAAACGTCTCGGCAAAAGATGTAGGAGACATCGGCACCGTACACATGATTAGCGGTAGAAAACTGGCCTGTTCCTTGTTTTGTGAAAGAAGAAAGTTGCCGTCCCAGGCCCAGCCTAACCACTCCCCCCTCCTCACAACCATCCAGCAAAACTTGCTAAAGACCAAACTTTCCGACAACCAATTCAATTCCGCTGACACCAATTTCTCAGAATTTTTACTAAAGTTTGAGTTGGGTTCAGAGGTGAAGTAAAAGAAAGAAGGGAAGGAAGCAAGGGGGTGCAGAGCTCGGTATTTTCTCCTGTCCCTCCCCCCCTGTCCCCTGTTTGCTCCGCCTTTGACTGAACTGCGTGCACTTTGGCAAAATATGACGACAAACTAAAGTGCAAGGAACGCAAAAATATGTGAAGATACGGTTTAGTGGAATGTTGTGATTTAGAGACAAACTCCGGGAGAAATAAAAATGATAAATTCATACCCTACATTTTAACCACAACAGAAATATTGGAGCGTAACCTTCTTAAAATGCACTACGGAGTTTATCCAAGGATCAAGCCTCATGTCGACGGCAGAAGAAATTAATGCACCGGAATGTATTCTTCTGTCCGCTGGTGTCTTCGTGTGTCGCAGGTACCATCAGTAGTGTTGCATAGGACATCCACAGTACACTTCAACCTCTATGATCCTGATCATATCTCAGTAATGCTACTATGGATGGAACTCTTCCCCACTCCAAAATGTCCAGTGCGTGTGGGGTTTGGCTGCATCCTTGAATTAGCTGTCAGAAATAGTAAATACAAGCAAATGCAAGACCTATGAGGAAAGAGAAGTGGGAAATTTCAAATTCTTAATAATGCATCACAGGCTATCGATTTTTTTGAGAGGCTAAGGCTACTGACATCGATATTCTTTATTATTTCAGTTAACTAGAGCTTTACAGTTACATAGAATAAATATTGTATTGTTCCTTCTATGCCTTTGTTTTACGACAATTACTGGTCCAGTTTAGTTTTTGTATACGCTCCATTCTTCCAGGGCCTTTTGTTTTTCTTCTGTATGGCATATCCATTCAACTCTTTGAATGGATAACCGATAATTTTTTGTTCTTTTTACGTTTACTTATACCTTCAGTATTTTATTCAATTTAATGTATTTAAGTTTTCTTCCCATTTACGAGGGGCACTACTTATATTTTGAGCCTTGGCAACCCTAAATGTTGTAGGTGCCATCTGACGTTTTCAATGGAAGGTTTGACATTTTTTACGGTAATCTACTTCAAACTGTTTGTCAATAGAGCGTCATTTGTTTTGTTTACATTAACTTGAAAATTGTGTGTCAGCAAAAACATGGAATTAACTTGTGAAAATGTTCGTGCAATGATTTATTACGACTTTCGACGTGGGTTATCAAGACAAGAGTGCATCGATCAACTAACTTCCACATTTGGCAACGAAGCTCCATCCTTTGCCGCTGTCAAACGCTGGTATAACGAATTTAATCGTGGCCGTCGTTCGCTCAATGATGAAATTCGTGCAGGACGTCCAAAATCAGTTGTTGTGCCAGAAAATATTGATGCTGTGCAAAAACTAATAATGAAAGATCGTCATGCGACATGTTGTGAGGTTGAGGCAACCTTAGGTATTAGTTCCACCAGCATATATAAAATATTGCATGATTATTTAGCCGTGAAAAAGGTTTGCTCTCGTTGGATCCCACATAATTTGACGCAATCTCAAAAAGATGCTCGTGTCGACTGGTGTACAAAAATGCTCAAGAAATACAATGGCGGTGCCTTAAAAGACGTATATAAGATTGTAACAGGTGACGAATCATGGATCTATGCGTATGAGCCGGAACATAAACAGCAGTCGAATGTATGGGTGTTTCAAGATGAAGCAAATCCAACAAAAGTTGTTCGCACTCGAAGCACTTCGAAGCAAATGGTCGCCTGCTTTTTCAGCAAAACCGGCCATGGGGCAACAGTGCCTTTAGAGGAACGTAACACGGTCAATGCCGAATGGTACACAACCATTTGTTTGCCGAAAGTCTTCGGTGAAGTAAGGAAAACCAACAAGAACCGTAGGATCGTTTTTCATCAAGACAATGCGAGCGCACACACATCTCGTCTAACAACAGAGTATTTGAAGGCTCAAAAAATCGAATTGATGGGTCATCAGCCATACAGTCCTGATTTGGCACCCAATGACTTCTTTTTGTTCCCGAACATCAAGAACAAATTGCGTGGACAACGATTTTCGTTGGCAGATGAAGTCGTTGATGCCTTCAAAAACCATGTTTTGGAAGTGTCTCAAGAAGACTAGAATAAATGCTTTGACAAATGGTTCAAACGGATGCAAAAGTGTATTGATCATAAAGGAGAATATTTTGAAAAACAATAAAGCAGTTTACAATCAGAAATTACCTTGTTTTAATTATTAGGCTCAAAATATATATAGTGCCCCTCGTAAATATACCTCTTAATTTCTTTTTTTTTTACATACTTTAGTTTTGAGGTCCTGTGCCAAGCTCCGGTCCCGGTGTCGAAGAACACCTAGGTTCAAGTCCATATCTGAGGTTCGTTTTGTGGCCATGTATAGAATTGGTGCCCATTCAGCATCGTGAGGAATGTGAGGAGCTACGATTAATAGCAATCCGTGGGTCACGAAACCAAGAGTCCAGCTGGGGACCCGTGGTGCCGACCACATCTCCCCGAACTAATCGCTCACCTTTGCTTGTGAATGTGGGGCTACAAGTGGTTCCTTGGCACTTCATGGCCTGTCGAGCTGCTTCTTAGTAGTAGTGGTAGGATCGTTATTTGAATTATTTTATTGATGATGTAGTTTTGGGTACTTGCAACTTCTCCTCATGAGTCCATTTCTACTGCTTGCAGCATCAGTTGCCATACTTCTGTTGCATACAGTAATCTGTTCTTTATTATAATCTGCAAATTCTGCATTTTTTCTTTCTTTTCTTAAGTTAGCTTGTCACAAAACTGGATTTAACTCACGAGAGTGTTCAGTAAAGAATGGCACTGGCATCATTAATTCAAATAAAAGTAATTATGCTCTCTGTCTCTCTCTCTCTCTCAACATCCACAATAACTTCATGTTTGACCATTAAATTCCTAAGAGCTTCGTGACAATCGAGCAGGTTGCGCAATTAAATGCTGTATTCGCTTGAAAAATACTTCAGCGATCTATGAAAAACTGAGAACAGCTTAAAGTAAATCTGTGACGTCCCATAGAGCATAGTTTTAATGACATACATCATTTAATGGTGATTAAGAAAGCTGTAAACCGCAGTCAGGAGATGGTACACCTATAAAATCTTAACAGAATTACTGTTGAGCAATACAACTTAACAAGTGTTGTTTTAATTGTGCCTAATAGCTACTGGAATTTAGATATTTATCTGTATGAAGTTTAGGATTTCTCTAGATTTCCAAACAGCCGTTTTCAATATATTTCCAGGTTTCTTAGTCCAATTCTTTGCTTAGTAATAGAAAAAACAGTCCGGTTATTCTTTATGCGGAGATTATGCGTAAGAAAAGTTTCACATCATTGGGTTGGATTGTGAAGCGTAGGGGATTCGGCACCGATCCAGGAGTACGATTTAGAGAGGAAGGGATAAGGTGAAGGGAGATACCGGCCGGAACCAGGAGTGACGGCACAGCAATGACAGTCAGACAGGCAGGCCAGGGGTCCCTCCAACGCCCCCTCAATGGACGCCTTTATACCCCGGCAACCAGCCGGAGGCCGAGGGAAGGAGAAAGTTCGCAGAGAGCATCCTTTTTCCCTGCCACGCTGCATCGAAGCACCATCGCCGACGGGAGGGGTTCCGATCCCTTCAGGTGCCGCGGTGCGGACGCTGCGGACGCCGCGGACCCTTAGCACTCGTGGTACTTCTGACGTTACTAGAAGTACGTCGGGCCGAATATTCGAGCCCCTCCCGTTGGGGAGCTGTTCGGATTGGGTTGGTCTCGACGGGGCGTGGTTCCCGATACCCGTGAGAGATTGGGTACGTCTGTATGGGTTTCCATACCGGCGGGGTTGTGAGACGCCTCAATGTCCTCCGGCACCGCCCTGGAGAGCCGGTAGACGGCGTGCTAGGTTACTGTCGGCCCTACCGAGGTTATCGGTGTTTGCCCTTTCGGGATGACGCGCGTAGGTGGCGTATTCACTTCCATCTCCGCGCAAGCGGGGGGTCCTTTTTAGATTCCAGATATTGGCCTCACGGGAAACCCCCACGGTGGGAGAGCCACTCGGTTAGCGCTTACCCTGCGTTCAGAGGGGGACTGGGCTCAGGCTCGACCCTTGTAGACCTTCGCTCAATAACAACTTCCAACTCCGAAACAGACCAAACGGGGTGAAGGAAGTGAAATAATTAATGGAACGAAATGGAGGGACAGGAAATGCGGAGGATGAAAGAAACCACTCCAGCATTCGCCTGACGACTCGGAAAACCCCGAAAAGCCCATGGGTCAAAGTGGGCGGGCGCCGGGAGGCGTACCCAGACCTCCCGAATATGGACCACAGACGTTACACCTGAGCCTTCCCGCTCAGTCATGATCAGGCTACTACCAGTACAAGACCACTATTCTGGAGGACAGAGTTTGATTTTACAGTTCCTTCTCTTTGGTAGATAACCAAGGTTAAAGAGGCCCATCAGCCCTTGAACTCCAGCCCTGGTTCCTCAGCACACACGCCCTTGCTCCGCCTCTAGCAGGCAGGCAATGGGAGTTTAGTGAAGCGAGGCTATGGAAGAATGAGTGTAATCCTTTAAATCAGAGATAGATCTCGACGAGTGCAGTGCAAACGTTATGGACACGTTTTTTCTTTCTCGCGTAGATTTGTTGAAAACACTTTGAAATGCAGATACGTTTGGCAATAGCACACTTTCCCTTGTAGGTTGATGAGGAAAGCAGACCTGACGGATTCGATTAGGGCAAAATGCGCGTTCTGTTTCCGTTGCCATTGCGAATTAGTTACCACATTACTGGAACTTAGAAAGAGGTGTTTAATTCCTAAAGAAGCCTAACGTGCATTTTCAGCGAAGTGCTCAATGTCTAACGAAATCAATTAAAACCAAGAGATATGAGTCTGATTAACCGTAAGCGAAAATGAATTAAAACATTTAATTACTATGCATTTGCGTGAAAACCAAATTGATACAGTACTTCATAACTGCCAGATACAAAATAGTTCAGTTGCCTATCGAAGTAATCAGTGAGAAGAAGTAAATAAAATGGGTATTTCTATTTATAAATTTTAGGAAGTGCAATAAAACAAAATAAATGATTTGCATTTAAACACTCAGTAAACGAGACAACTAAACTACCCTATCTTTATGTAAACGTTAAATAAATAGAAATAAAAACGACGTACAGCATTGCTAAGGACGCTTGTACCGAATATATGAAAATGGCAAGGTTTGTGTGTGGGATCGATCTTTTGGACGCTGCAACTCGCTTCGAAACTTCAACGTAAATCACGATTTGTATGAAACAGAAATTCAAAACTGTGCGAAACGAGTATTTAAGGAAACAAAAAATTTGGACTATATTTTTTGTATCACATAATGTAATAAAACCCCCAATAAGTCTGCAGGTGATTTAAAATGCGATGGAAAGTTTGGAAAACATTCTTTTTCTGCTAAATTTTACAAGCTGAAATGTTATAATTTTTAATTCATATTGTACACAGAATCACCGCATAAGAGAATGGCATCTATAGCCTTTTCAACACATATATGTAAATCACATAAAAAAATAATCTGATGTGTTACACTCACATGACATTCTCAACTCTTGCACAAACTATTTTCACAAACGCTTATTCTCCGTATGCTTCATGTTAATCGAGGTATGGAGATGTTTATCTTATTGCTAAGTTTCTTGTAGATGCAAGGGGAATTGGTAGGCTTTAAGCGATATTCAAATATTTTAAGAGGTGGTTGCTATGTGGAGTATTCCATTCTCTTTGCATTACCAGGACAAAAAAATGAATAACGAGTTCCCATTTGAGAAAAAGTATAAACATTGGAAACTTTAAGGGAATAACAAGCAATACCTCGAAAATGGTTCACTCAACAAAAAAACGTATATGACCTAAATTGTGTATTTTAACGCGATCTACATTTTTTGTGTAGTAACATTTTGTCTATCTCTCATGGTTTACCAGTTATGCAAAACTCGTGCATAATGAAGAATACTTTTGGAAACATTCCCAGAAAATTCAAGATATACATTTCATTTCTCATGAAAATATCTTAAACATATAATATTTTAATCCAAATCGTTAGAGCAATTTTATGAGAAAATTAAAATTTTCCAAAAATGTTCCATATAAAGGGTAATCTGGGGTGGGGAGACTTTCTTGAAAACCATCGTGTCGCATCTCTGGAAGATACTGAACCTAAATACCAAGTTTGGTGTTTATCCGACTGTTCGTTTCTGAGTTCTGCTGTTCACAGACACACAGACAGACAGACAGACACACACACACAGACACACACACACACGGAAATGTTTCCAAAAATACTTTTTTGCATTCAGGGGGTCTCAAAACATGTATTTCCGGTGAAATCTCGGTATCGAATTTTTGGGTGGAATACAATACTTCACCAACTTAGTATGCGTAGTAGAGAAAGTAATAAGCTATAAAATAAATGCACAATTCGGTTAAATGCAGTATTTCGATGAACTAAACGTACCGTGACTTAACGCGACGTAACGTGAAAGTCTAAGGTTTTGCATTAAATTGAACTGTTTAGGGTTTGCTTAACGAAATTTAACGCGACGTAGCTTAAGATTAAGTCTATGTCAACCTTTTCCTTTCCGTAAAGTTCAGCTTGATGTCACGTGATGGTTACAACCAATTAGCGTAAACCGTAACATGAAGTAATAGGACTAACTACCAGTCAGTCATTCCCGTTACGTTAAGTGCTGCATCCTGGCTAGACATTTAGTTCAGCAGCATTTCAACGTAATCCTGGCTTTGTAGAATAACGCCGGGCTTTTATTAGCTGCGCTTATATACAAAAATGCATTACATCCGTTATAGTCAGTCAAAAATATAACACAATACAACAAATTGCAAGGTCACAAAACCTTTCTTCGAAAATGTAGGGGTTATGTATGTGTTTGGACCTCCTGAATTCGAAAATGATACTCACAACATCGTATCGCGTACAATTTTTGCACAAATCGCATATTTTGCAATAATGATGATATACACGAAAGCACCATATCTCAGAAGTGGCGCATCGCTTTCAACTGTTCAACACTTGCGCCCCTAGCGGTACACAGCGAACTGTGACATTGCAAATGGCGCTGCCTGTTCGTCACTGTGTTGTGTTTGTGCAAAGAAGTACGTGTTAGTGTTAGTGTAATGTCTATCCGAGACTAAACTCACCCAACTGTTTTTGTTATAACTAGGCGACATCAATAAAGCATGAGCTCCACAGGTCGTGTGTGTTGTATGTGTAGAAGATTTACAACGGTGGGTGGCAGGTAAGAAGAAGACATTAGATTTGGCATCCCTATGGTCTGGCCGGAGCAGCAGAATGATACCAACGAGTGCTACTTCTGCTCTTGTAAGGTTAAAGTTTCAACAAGAAAAACAAGAAGAGTATCCGAACAACATTCGCTCAGAGATTCGTTCTGTTCCACATGACCCGGATATACCTATTCCACAGCCTCTGCAGACATTATATACAGACGACAGTGATGACAGATTCAGTGCAGGAGACGTCTAATACTGAGTTTGAAGTAGGCACAGATGAGGGCAATCTTCTGTTCACTCAGGCGGATCTAAATGATTTAGTCCGTGATATGGGACTGAAAAAGGATAAAGCAGAGCTCCTAAGTTGAAGATTGCATGAACGACATGCAGCTGGTACCTCCGTTACATTGACAGAAAAAGGGACTTGATATTTACACAATATTTTGCTCAAAGCAACGTTTTAGCCTACTGCAGCGATGTACAAGGTTTGATGGGTCAGTTCAACATTACGTATTCACTCATCTAAAAGGAGCCTGAAGGCAGTTCTGCTGCACAATGGTAACATGTATGCCTCAATACCTGTCGGCCATTCTGTGCACCTGAAGGAAACATATGACAACATTAAGGCGCTTCTTACTATCATTCATTGTAAGAATCACAATTGGATGATGTGTGGTGATTTGGAAGAGTTGGGTATGGTTCTAAGACAACAACAATCAGGATTTCCCTGTTTCATCTGTGAATGGGACAGTCGGGCCCGTGAAAAACATTGGGAGCAAAAACAGTGGTCCCGAAGGTTGGAATTGGTTCCAGGGTGAAACGGCAACTCTAGGCCGAGCCCGAGAACTGTAATTCTAGATAATTTATTAATTAACTTTTATTGATGTTAAATCGTACTATGTAAATATCTTTTTCTCATACTGCTTGTATATTTTAAGAAGGGTGATTTAACGTTATGTATCTATCTAGGTTACTAATATTAGTAGAGTTATAAATGGTTTAATGTAAATAATTTAAGCGCTATGTTAAAATACTGTCCACGATGGAATGTTTTAGCTACAGGAATAGTGCTTTCGAAGGCAGAAAACCTAGTTTTATTACCTCTCTTCGGTCGCCGTGCCATTATTCCTACAGCGAGGGTGTAGAGCCTTTGTCCCATTATTTGATAATTCGCCGTGACCAAGTGAGTGAGACAGACAACCTAACGGTAAATGTAGGAAAAGCCGCGATTTATATTAAACTTGGACCAATGAGATCCCTGAAAGTTTATTCGAAATAGTTAGACGCGTCGAGTCGCGCTAAAAATGGACCAATAGGAAAGGAAGCAGCCTCAGAAGCCTGAGACTATAAATGGATCTGTTTGGGGAAAATTCGACACAGTTTATGTCATGTGTGGTCAGGGAGAGATGCTGCAGGATGTGTGAGATATCGCGCCAAAAAGGGAATCAAGTCAATTTTGTCATGTCAGCTTAGTATTGCATTTTATTCGAGAGTTTTCGTAATGTGTGGTCAGGGAGAGATGCTGCAGGATGTGTGAGATATCGCGCCAAAACAGGGAAAATCAAGATAGTTCTAGCAACACACCTAAGATCTGCTACTCTTAAAGCGACAACAAGAATATTTAAACTTCGTGTCTTATCCGCGCCATAGTTTAACAGCGGTGGACAGTATTTTACAGCGGCAATACTAGTTTTGTATACTACGAGTGTTAATTAAATAAAAAGAAACGGCAGTGTCATCTTTTCATAAACAAAGCAAGTCTATGTCTTCCTATATCACCACCCGAGATCTACGTTTTCCTTTACCGAGGATAAGTCCATGCTCCCATATAGTTTAAGGAAAATTACTGCAGCTAGCCGAGGATAAATTGAAGAGAACCAACACACTGAGAACTTCTGGAACCAACGAGAGAAGCATCAAGGTAAGCCTAACAGCAACGGATAAGGAGGTGATCGCCGCAAACTGGCGCCCAACGTGGGGCTCGAAGGGAAGAACGACACAAACGGAGGACTAGGAAACAACGAACAGACGAAGAATCTTCAGAGGAAAGGGGCACAGCAGAACAAAATTACAACGCGAACTTCTAGTCTACCTGCGTGGGACAACAAAACGGCTGAGAACATCGCTTCTAGAACTTCACCAGGATTCGAACCCGGAACGCATCAGTTAACATTGAAAAAAATACAGGTTAGAACATTTATTCAAAAACAAACTAAAAGGCATGCAGAGTAGTGACTCAGTTTTGTGAACACATGTTATTGAGAGGGGGTAAAGTCATTACTAGGGAGGTAGAACTTGCTAACGGAACCATGAGTAGGTCAAGGGAAGATTTGAAAGAACAGAATGGGGAGGCTATTGTCAGCATAACACCAGATGGAGAAAATATGGGTGCAGCAGAGGTAGAAGTTAGGCTGGAAAGGCAATCACCGATTGAGCAGGTCATTGACGCAGGTCAAAACCAGCTGATAATATTCCTTCAACATTTGAGCGCAAAGATAGATGAGCAGAGTAACAAGTTAGAAAGAATCATAGACGAGCGGGGTAAGAACTTAGAAAGCATATTAAATGAACGGGGTAAGATCTTAAATGAACATAGTAAGGACTTAGAAAGAATCGTAAGTGAACAAGATAAGAATTTCGAAGGGAAATTAAAGGGGAAGAGTAAGGGCTTAGAAAGAATCGTAAGTCAACCAGATAAGAATTTAGAAGGGGAATCAAATGAGCATAATATGGACTTAGAAAGAATCGTAAATAAGCAGAGTAAAGACTTAGAAAGAATCGTAAGTGAACAAGATAAGAAATTAGAAGGGGAATCAAATGAGCATAATGAGGACTTAGAAAGAATCGTAAGTAAGCAGAGTAAAGACTTAGAAAGAATCGTAAGGGAACAAGATAAAAATCTAGAAGGGAAATCAAATGAGCAGAATAAGGACTTAGAAAGAATCGTAAGTAAGCAGAGTAAGGACTTAGAAAGAATCGTAAGTGAACAAGATAAGAATTCCGAAGGGAAATTAAATGAGCAGAGTAAGGGCTTAGAAAGAAACTTAAGTGAACAAGATAAGAATTTGGAGGGGAAATTAGTTGAGCTGATGAAGGGGAAATTAATAGAAACACTTGAAGGGAAATTACCACAGACACTAGAAACTAAAGATCCGAAAACACTAACGGGAGAAGAGACGTTAAAGAAAGCTTTTGAAAGAATGTCAAAGAGGGCGCAGAAAAGAAAGCAGGAATTTAAAACAAAGAAGCGAAAGAAATGGTTGATCGAACTTGGAGAATTAGTATTGGTATAAAAAAAACAAATCCAGCATTCAAATTAAAAAAAAAAAGAAATAAAGACATAATATCATTGATCCTGACTCTGCAGTGCCTGGAAAGGAGAGCTTTCACATGTGAATTAATGAATTATCTTAAGCAGTTGTGCAGAACATTTTTTTTGCATTACTAAAGAGACTTGAGTATTAAATGCTCATTAGTGATAGTGAAGAAGAACAAGAAACACCTTTGCCATTAATATGTTTCAGTTTCTTTCTGCTTGAATAAGTTTGTCTTAAGGTTGAAACAGCTTTTATTGTTAGAATATTTTTTTTTTTGATAATTAGCAATATTTGTAAATTATTAATTAGTTGGTATGCTTGCAATAGGCTGACAGTTTTCTTTAAACATATAAATTAGCTTTATTAATTATAAAAAAAAGAGGTATCATAGAATGGAAAATTTATTTAAAGGTCCATACCGGGTGATTAACATTTTTGGCTCGGATACATTTGAGTTACAAGAAATAAAGAATTCCAAGATCGTAGGGAGATACCATAAACAGTTGCTCAAACCGTACAAATGTTTAGAGAATGAGAAGGGTGAAGAATGTAATGAAAAGAATCAGGTTAGTTTTACTCGAAATGAGGTAGCAACCCTATGAACAAATAGTAAAGGTAATACACCCGATAAATAAGGATGTAAAGAAATAAATAAATGCATAATAATTATGTACCAATATGTATGTAAATAGATTTAATTTTTAAAACTTAATTTAGGTATTAGAGTATTTGTTTGCGTTACAAGTTATTCGTGTGCGCGAAGTGTATTGTGTATAAGAATGTCTCTCGGAAAACCTGTTTTTAAATGGTGAGAGGGGGTCAACCATAACAAAGTGTAGAGTGAATGACCCAAATGTAAACACCACCGGTTTGTCAGAACCCTTGTGAAGGAACAGGTATAGCGAAGGGTCTCTGTCAACAAAACAAACCAACAAAGGCCATAATCAGAGAAATTATTCTGGAAAAGAAAATTGTATCAAGTGCTGAAAAATTTATTCTTTTCCAGTACAGGGCAATTTGAAACGGCAACTCTAGGCCGAGCCCGAGAACTGTAATTCTAGATAATTTATTAATTAACTTTTATTGATGTTAAATCGTACTATGTAAATATCTTTTTCTCATACTGCTTGTATATTTTAAGAAGGGTGATTTAACGTTATGTATCTATCTAGGTTACTAATATTAGTAGAGTTATAAATGGTTTAATGTAAATGATTTAAGCGCTATGTTAAAATACTGTCCACGATGGAATGTTTTAGCTACAGGAATAGTGCTTTCGAAGGCAGAAAACCTAGTTTTATTACCTCTCTTCGGTCGCCGTGCCATTATTCCTACAGCGAGGGTGTAGAGCCTTTGTCCCATTATTTGATAATTCGCCGTGACCAAGTGAGTGAGACAGACAACCTAACGGTAAATGTAGGAAAAGCCGCGATTTATATTAAACTTGGACCAATGAGATCCCTGAAAGTTTATTCGAAATAGTTAGACGCGTCGAGTCGCGCTAAAAATGGACCAATAGGAAAGGAAGCAGCCTCAGAAGCCTGAGACTATAAATGGATCTGTTTGGGGAAAATTCGACACAGTTTATGTCATGTGTGGTCAGGGAGAGATGCTGCAGGATGTGTGAGATATCGCGCCAAAAAGGGAATCAAGTCAATTTTGTCATGTCAGCTTAGTATTGCATTTTATTCGAGAGTTTTCGTAATGTGTGGTCAGGGAGAGATGCTGCAGGATGTGTGAGATATCGCGCCAAAACAGGGAAAATCAAGATAGTTCTAGCAACACACCTAAGATCTGCTACTCTTAAAGCGACAACAAGAATATTTAAACTTCGTGTCTTATCCGCGCCATAGTTTAACAGCGGTGGACAGTATTTTACAGCGGCAATACTAGTTTTGTATACTACGAGTGTTAATTAAATAAAAAGAAACGGCAGTGTCATCTTTTCATAAACAAAGCAAGTCTATGTCTTCCTATATCACCACCCGAGATCTACGTTTTCCTTTACCGAGGATAAGTCCATGCTCCCATATAGTTTAAGGAAAATTACTGCAGCTAGCCGAGGATAAATTGAAGAGAACCAACACACTGAGAACTTCTGGAACCAACGGGAGAAGCATCAAGGTAAGCCTAACAGCAACGGATGAGGAGGTGATCGCCGCAAGGGGACAAAAATATCAAGTGTGGCCCTCTAGTGAAAAGAGACAGAATACTCTTGCTACCTCTACACCTCAAACAGATTGTCAAGGCATTACCCGAGAGTGGCAACTGTTTCAAATATCTGTTACAGGTTCCCCAACCTGTCAGATGCTAAGTTGAAAGAGGACGTGTTCACTGGTCCCGATATTCGGAAACTAATGTAGATGAAGATTATCTTCATTCAATGAATACCGTGGAGCGAGAAGCCTGCACTGTCTTTAATGTGTGGTTCAAAACTTCTTGGGAAACAATCGTGAGAACATGCTGACGAAATTAAAACTGCTGGGATGCTCAACGAGTTTGAAGTTACATTTTTTAAATTCGCACTTCGACTTTTTTCCTCCAAACCTGGGTGCTGTAAGTGAGGAACAGGGTGAATGATTCCAGCAGGATATCAAAGACATGGAACGACGATACCAGGGAACTTGGGATGTCCGGATGATGGGTGACCACTGCTGGATGCTTCATCAGAGCACACGGACATTCCCCATAAAAGGAAAAGCAGGGGCCACACCATGACAACTAAGAAAGCACGGAATGAATGATGCTACTACATGTATTGTACCACATTCTCTGCGTGCATCTGTTCACTGTGTGTATGTTTCAATATGTTGTTATTTTAAACTTGTATTCTACTTCTGCATGATTCGTGTGCCATATACACAGGATTATTCAAAAGAAGGAACAGACTTTAAATATTTATTTCTAATTAACGACAATAGATGGCAACATATGTGATACATCACTGAATAGAGAAAAGTTCAAAATTTTATTCTATGTGTTCAAAATGAGCACCATTTTTCATCGAGGACGACCAGTGCTTTTCCGTTTACATACGCAACCATCTTCTACGAATTTGTTGTATCAATTGTACATTTTTATGACGGGGCGGCTCGTTGTTGAACTTACAACGAAATACACGCTGCAATGAAACAATGGATTCACTCTTTACATAATGCAGCACACAAAACGTCTTTTCCTGTGTTGTCGCCATTTTCTCGTAAACAACCACAGCACCGCTGTAGGCACTGAAGGGAACTAATAGGTGGGGCTTAAAACTTTGAACTTTCCTCTATTCAATGATGTGTCATACGTGTCGTTATCTATTGTCGTTCATTAAAAATGAATATTTAAAATCTGCTTCTTTTTGAATAACCCTATATATAATATGTGTGTGTATTACTTCTATATGTGATATCGTTATTGAAAAAATTGCGATTTATGCAAACACTGTGGGTGATACGATGGTTTGAGTATCATTTTGGAATTTCGGAGGTCGAAAAACATATGGAAAACCTAATTTTCGAAAACAAGCCTTTTCACTGTTGCATTGTGTAATCATTGGAATATCGCACTATTTGATAGGATTCCATGAAATTTAATAATTCACTATATTAGAGCCTAATTCTTCATTTATAAAATCTTGTATAACATTCACGTGAGTTTCTCTGCCCTCTATTGTTTATTAGTGTGTATAGAAGTTGTTCTTAAAAAGCGTATTTTTCTGCCTACCTCATTTTAATCGAGATAAACCTTTATTAAGCATTTCCTTATAGGTACAAGGGGAAGAGCAATAGTCACACTATATACTGGCTCTAAAATTAGCTACTCTTTCCACACAATCGCGAGAAACAACTGAATGAAGACTGGACTTTAAAACAATAAGAAATATTAAACAATTTTGACCAATAATAATAGATATTTTCAAAATTGCTGAGCTAGATTCTACTCTGAGGGAGTCTGCTCCTTCGTTTACACAGTAAAATATTGGGTGGCAGCGTTTAAGCGAGGCCGTACGAGCTGCCAAGACGAACATTGCAGTGGTCGACCAAATGAGGTGACTACGCCAGAAATTGTGAGGAAAATCCACAAAATGATATTGGATGATCGTCGACTGAAAGTGCGTGAGCTAGCATATATCATAGGCATTTCAAAAAGTGCTGTACATCGCAAACTAACTGAACATTTAGACATGAGAAAGCTGTGCGGAAGTTGGGTGCCGCGTTTACTCACAATAGAACAAATACAGCGTCCTGAGGATGTTTCAGTCGAGTGTTTTGGCGATGTTACGCTGCAATAAAGCCAAGTTTTTGCGTCGATCCATAACCATGGATGAAACATGGGTCCATCACTTTACACCTGAGACGAAGGAGCAGACAAAGCATTGGATTGAAAGGGGAGAATCGGCTCCAAAAAAGGGAAGACAGTTCCATGTGCAGGCAAGAACATGGCATCAGTTTTTTGGAATGCGCGTGGAATAATTTTCATTATCTTCAAAAATCAAAAGCAATCCATGGCGAGTATTATGCAAACTTATTGCAGCATTTGAATGATGAAATCAAGCAAAAACGCCCTCATTTAGTGGACAAGAAGACAATGCACCATTTCACACATCCATTATCGCCATGGCCAAAATCAATGAGTTAAAGTTCGAATTGCTTACTTATGCACCCTATTCGCCAGATTTAGCCCCCTCTGATTATTTTCTATTTCCAAAGTTGAATAAATAGCTTAGTGATTTGCCAACAATGAAGAACTGGAATCTGCAGTTGATGGCTATTTTGCATAACTCGACGGTTCTCAGTATAAACAGGGTATCGAAGCTATTGAACACCGCTGGGAGAGTTGTATTGAGCGAAAGCAGACTATGTAGAGAAATAAAGATGTTTTTTCCCACATTTTTGTGTTTTCTTTGTTAGGTCGGGTACTTCTGGGACAGCCCTCGTACTTGGCTGGGCTTATCTTACTAGTGGATGACATTCCCAAGGAAAGTGTGAAAGCGAAGTGAGGACTTAACCTGTTGTAGCAGGTGTTTGTCGAATCTCCACAACACCACTAAAAAATACGAAGCCTCTAAATGACAAGTTAGAGAAGTTTCTGTCCCATGCTGTAAAACAGATGTTTGTTTGCACTTCCCTTTGTCATCCCTGAAACGTTGTAAACGACATTTCGTAACATCCGCAAGTCGAGCCATCAAACCTTTAAAGCCACGTAGCAGAAAAATGGTGCAACTGCCAAATCTTTATCATATAAATAAGATGCTTAATTTTACCTCCTCTGCCATCCGCAAGTCATTGTAGACGAGCTTTGGAAACCCGGCATATATATCCCTTTAGTTTATTTTGTAAAAGTGTTCCGTTAATGGATTTTAAAATAGTGTCTTATGCACAAAATATTGTTTAATAAACATACTGTTATATACAGGTAGCAGAAAAACTATGTGCAGAAAATTGTAGAGTAGAAAGACTAAGACATTTTGAGGTTAGGAGCATGGGGTCGTAGATGCGGTATAATAACTAGAGCGCTGCATGTACGTGATTGAAGTCTGCCTTTATGAAGCCATTCAAAATGAAATATAACTCACACAAGTGTGTACGCACTGCCTAAAAGAGTGAGAACTGGTACACAATGGAAACGTAACCATTACATGCGCGCACTAAACTCTTTATATTGAACAAAACAAGCTTTCGTGTTACTGTACCATCCAGTAGGCTTCAGAACACAAATGCGGCATTGAACGTCAGACACACCTAGCGAGAGTTACTGGTACTACCTGTAGGAGGAATATGTGCAGACGGGAGGCAGAAGAGCTCGTGCAGAAGCATAACAGACTGGCCGTATTACGTCACCATTCCCGGTGCACAGCATGTACTGTACTCTCGTTCGGGCGTTCTCTCTATTGTCTAAGACTAGTCATGCCACACTAGCGACCTCACCTGAAAACTGCACTCTCTCGTCAGACAGGTAGTGATATTCAAGGGTGTTTTGTTTACATCTGACACAATCGTAGGCTCTCACAAGACGGATTTAATGCTGACGCATGTGGCGCAACAAAAAAGCTTTTGTGACTCCTTGTTCCTATCCTCAAAACGCTCATTTTGGTATTGTCTTTCTACTCTAATTTTCTGCACAATGTTTTTCCACACCCAGTGTATTATTATGATAGAACCCTTGATGGTTTACAGCTATCAGTATCAAGATAAGTGGAGACAACATATTAACAGAATGTTCAGAGGAAGAAATCCCAAAGAATCTTCAAACTATATACCAAATGGGAAAATATCATTGAAACCTATCGTGAAGAGATGGAGAGAACACATCAGTAGACTGTAACAGTTCTTTGATGATTATAACCTGTCAGGATGATGATCTTAGTTTGTGTTTTCTGAAAATCACACTTGGACGCAGTCATCTATCCAGAGACAGGCAATTGCTAAGCGAGCATGCAAACGCATTTTCTAACTTCAGCTTGCTGAAAGTATATGTGCAAACGTTTTCGAGTATTACTGACAAGGCAAGTACCCTAACCTTTTTTTTCTAACTCTGTATATAGGTAGATTTTGGTCGATAAATACATGGTAAATGCATTCCGCCGCCTTCTTCGCTTGTCGCGAGATATAGTGATTCGGAAATTGCACTTATTCTAGTATTGCGCTAACACGTAAAGTGTGCAAATACGGCATGATTTTTCTGATGTTACAACTGACACATTGTCCCTTCTGAATTTGACAGAGATAATGCCATCTTTAATTGCGAGGAATTAGCAAGAGAATTGTGACTTAAGTCATTCCTCCAAAAACTAAATGATTCGTTCAACCCCCAGACGTATACCTTTATACAGTATACAATTGTAATCCGAAGTCTGGAAGAACTGTTCAGGAATAAAATATTGAAGCAAGCTAAAACTACATGATAGGTGTTTTCCATGAAATTGTATTCTGTAGTGTACCATCAATTCGGTTCACCAATATTTGAAGGATATGCTGGTATATGCATGGCAAAAGTGTGGATCTACCGAAAAACAGGGACGCACTTTTCGAAATTTCTTCGAAACAATGCTCCGTGTTACACATTATATGTCCGTGTTTGTGTGTGGTGAAATGAATGTGAAAATGCAGCAGTCGTGAAGTGTTTGTACTGCTCCAGAATGCTGTATTCAGACCTCTTTGTTTCAAATCTACATATCACCGATAAGGTCAGAAACAAAGATGGTCCTAACTTAAAGGTTACAAAACGATCGATGGTGTTAATGTTATAGTATTAATCTCGGATATAGTCTACGGTCCGAGTCGAGGTGCGCGCAAGAGCGACTTATGTGAAAACGGGAAAAGCTAGCGTAATGACTTTTACCACGTTTTTATCGACCATAAGTCTACATATACATATACCAATTTACAAGGGGGGATCGAAAGGTAACGCACAGTAATTTTTTCTGCCTTGGTATTACAGTTGGGATGTTGCAATTTCACACAGATATAGTTTGAAGTTTTCTCTACAGAGGGTATTTTTTGTTTCATGTGCAGCTCTAGTGAGAGAAGCGTGAACTACGCAACAAAAATGGTGCGCATGTTACTGTCGTCCACGTATTAAAGAGAAGAGAGGTGTGGTTCGATATATGTGGGCCAAAGGGCATAAACCAAGTGATGTTCACAGGGACATGCGTGGCGTGTATGGGGGTGATTGTATGGACCGTAGCAATGCTTCCAGGTGGTGTGCATTCTTCCTAAAGGGCCGTGTGAAGCTTAGTGATTCGCCACGCTCCGGGAGGCTGGTAACAGGAGCAACCCCGCAGAATGTCAGAGGCATTGAACGATCGGCGTGTGCAACTGCGAATCTTATCGCAACAGTTCAACATTTCCTATGGTACAGTGTACGATATTGTTCATGACACGCTGAAATTTCGTAAAGTTGGTGCTCACTGGGTGTCTAAGAACCTGACAGACAACACATGGGCCAGCGAATGATGACGAGCTTGGATCACCTAACGCGGTACACCGCAGAAGGGCATGACTTTCTGGTGATGCGTCGTGGGCATACCACTACACGCCCGAAACCCAGCAGGCAAGTATGGAGTGGAAACATGCTGGTTCCCCAGTGAAGAAAAAATTCAAAGTGACCCAATCTGCTATAAAAGTACTTGTGACGGTGTTCTGAGATATGCATGGTGTTGTATTGATGGACTTTACTGAACATGGGACCACTATGAATGCTGCAGCCTACGTGAAAACTTAGGTGAAGTTGCGTCGTGCCCTTCGTGACACACGCCACAACATGAATGCTGACGATGTCAAAATTCTTCATGAGAATACTCGCCCCCATGTTGCTGTGTTCGTCAGAAAATCACCAAATTTGGTTGGGAGGTGCTTCAGTATCTACCATACAGTCCGGACCTTGCACCGTCGGACTTTCATCTGTTTGGTCCCATGAAGAAATTCCTGGCCGGCCAACGCTTTGCGACAGATGCGGAAGTGAAATCAGCAGTCCGCAGATGGCTATACTCCAAGGAAACGGACTTCTACGAAGAAGGCATATTGAAACTGGTATCACGATGGGAGAAATGTCGAAAAGTAGGTAAAAGGTGTAAGTTCATTTGTGATTTTAGTTGTTCTTTTAACTATTAAACGCTTTTGTAAAAAAACCAAATTGTGCGTTATTTTTCGTTCCGCCCTCGTAGAAAGAACTTGGCGCATACATTTGGAATAGTTCGGTTATGAGTGACAACGAGGTCGTCCATAATGCTTTTAGGTACCATTTCAAAATATCGTGCAATATTGCCAAAGAAGTTGCTCCTAAGTACAAAAACGCCGTGATATAAATTTGTTGCAACGCGGTACATACGTCTACCTTGACTGAAAGTTAACACACCAAAAAGAATAAGCAAGGTACACTTTTGCGGGAAAACGTGAAAATGTGCCCCTTTCTCTTTCACTTGCATAAAATTGCCTTCGTTGAACCCCGCAGCCTGTACCTTTGCGTTGGATTTCAGGCTTAGTCCTGCGTGAAATAAGACAAATGCGTCCGAATGGAAAATGTAGTTTTGTTTGGTTTTGATAAAGGATTCCCACAGCCAGTCTCTCGTTACAGGAACAATACAAATTCTATTAGCATGTCTTATATGCAATATAAGTTAATTATTATAGATGATTATGTTAAGGAAGAAGGTAATGAGTATGAACAATCAAAATCTAATACCTATAACGAAGGTGTCGAAAGCCCTTTGTTCTCTGACTGAAATATGCAAAGTGCATTACTCCACCTAGCAGTAGGTAATATACAAATACAAATGGAAGTGTGGTGGTCAAAGTGGGAACTTCCAAAGAAGTCCTGCCAAGGACCTTTACGCCCGAAAATATCCATTTTTTTCGAGTTGAGGAGAAAATGATTTAATCACTAAACCCAGCCCCAATGGGAGTCGGAACTGGGAGTGTGGAACTCGCAAATGAATGTTCCACCCACTAAAAAATCCTCCACCGGAGTAAGAAAGGAGAAGGTTTGCAGCGGTACCGCCTAAAGCACCCGCGCATTCCAAGGTGACGGTGTGGCTGGGCCGCAGGGGAGTAAGGAATTATTGCCGGGAGACAGACTTGACCAGGGCCCAGTCTGCCCCCGCAGCAAAGTTAAGGTGAGGATAGTTAGGATTCCAGGTGATATTGTGAAGGATTATGGCGCTTGGATTTTCGATAGGAGTTAGAGGATTGAGAGGAGTGTGGCATCGCGTGTGTTTCCAGGAAGCTACGGATGAGGATGTAGCCTTCCTGAAGTTGGTTGAAGTGGTCATGAAGTCCCTTGATAGCGTTGTTTGTAGTCGTTTGGAGCTCTCGAATCCTCGCGACTGAGGCCCCAAGGGCACCCAGTCGCGTTGGTGGGTCGGTCGTCGCTGCTGTCGGTGGAAAAGTTTCGACAAGGTGACACTCGATGCGTTCCAACTTGCGCTGGGCAGATGCGAGCACCCCGTCGTCTTGCAGTTTGGTGATTCTTGGAGAGTGCGCTGATAACCCTGGCTGAGGTTCGCTGCTTGGCCTCAACAGCCGAGAGACGTGTGAAGCTCAACCAGTTGTGCTGAGAGGTCCTATATTCCTGCCTATATGGCTGACAGGAGGCCTTGCTGTCTGTTGCCTTGAAGGTTGTTGTCTGCTCCGGGGATACAGGGGGGAATTGCGCCTGGCCTGTAAAATGCGTGTTCCCGGAGCAGGTGGCGCAGAATCCGCGGCGTCTTCGGAGGTTGTGCTGGGTGCAGGCTGAAGTAAGGGAGCCTGACCCGCAGTAGTGGCATCTGGGCGCGGCGGTGCAGGATTCCGATGAGTGCCCAAAGGCACAGCAGCGTCGACAACGCACCGGACGTTCTCCTCTGGTGGCCTCAACTCGCAGGCTCCTCCCAAGCAGAGGCAGACCTGTGGCTATGGCCACTTCCACGTCCGATGCGGCTCCCAGGTGCAGGTGGACCAGTAAAGTTGGGCCTCTAGCAGAAGTGATGCGTGAGGCCCATATTGCCGAGCGCCAGTGCTGACGTGCTGCTTCCAGCACAAACTGCGGTGGGAGATCCCTGGGCACACCACAGATGACGACGCTGTGACGTCCATCTATCTGCACATTCGCAGGCGTCGGTTGAAGTCCCAACTCCATTGATGGTGCTGGGCAGGCAGTTGGTTGCGTCGATTGGCTCTGCTTCCGTGTAGAAGCAGAGGCGGCGGCGGTTGGTTGTTGACCCGGTTCCGTTGGAGAGGCCGGGCCAGTACCTGGCGGCGTCTGAGTGTTCAACTCCCTTTGAGGAGCCAAGACGGTCGTGGTTTGTGTCGCAGAAGAGGCCAGATTCGGCCTAGAAAGCCGAGAGGGCTGCCTCTTCGAAGAGTTGCCCAGCTCCGGCTGAGGACTGGGGCTGCTAGCTGGCGGCGATGGTGGTTGGGCCGGCTCGGGAAGGAGGGCGGGGCCTGCAGCGGCCGGCTGCTTCCTCGGCAGTGGCGGCGCCAAGCTTGCTGTCCGCTCTACCCAAGAAGGTCAGCATCACAACAGACGCAACAAGACGCTTCACCTGAACCTCCCCGCTCTCGCCGGGACAGAAACGACGCAGACAACATCACCAACACGGCCACAAATAACACACTGACTGCAATACGAACATCAATCACCGAACTTCTAGCGGCCTCAGCCACCATACAGGCGGTGGTCACAGCACTCAACCAGAAATTGGAAGCGCTTCGGCAGGCCGCCAACCGGCGGTTAGCCGACATTGAAGCAAAGCAACGTACCTCAAACCGAACCTACGTCAGCGCCACAGGAAGCCTCAACAGATTGAGGACATCGATCGATGAGTTATCTCATTATGACGATCCAGACCTGCTCCCATCGATTCAGCGAAAGCTGTTTTGCATTGAAAGCTGGAAGAAGCACACGATACAGACACCACCGACGATTGTGCTGAGCGGCTGACGGCCATAGAGGCCTCAATCAACAGCATCAAAGAGGCATCAAAGAACAGCAACTACGGACCAACACAGACATCGCCAACAGCCTCCGCCAACTACAGGACAATCACCACAAGCTGGAGGAGAGCTACCTACTAATACGCAACTTTATTGAGCAACACGTCCCACAACAAACAGCTCAACAAAACAGACGCCGCAACAGATAGACACCACAACCCCACCAACACTGCACAACAACCACTACTTGGAGGTAACAGGCCCGGGTACGAATCCAAAATCAAAGAAAATACTTTTACAGCACCACTGTTCTAGGTTACTGTCAGGGCCTCGGCCATGACTTTTACCTATTCCCCACTGAGGAGTTCGTCCACTTGGAGTTCTCCGTTTTTAGTAATCAGTCACAAATCGCAGGTTTGCTACGGCGGTACCAGCTACCATGACACCAATTAAGCCCCCAATATATAGTGACACCACAGTATAAAATCCTTTCTATTCCTCTTCCTTTTTCCTTCCAAATACCCTTTATTCTTGTTTTTTCCTTAGACCTTTATTCCTGTTTCCCCTCCCCTAAAAATGGCGGCGACGATTCGACGATTGCCTGTGTGTCGGTGGCGTTTCCCGTGGCCCATAGTCTCATTCTGTTTTGTCGGTTGTTGCCGTCGGCATAGCGGTGCTGAAAACGTGCTGTCTGAAACAGACGGTTCTGGTGCGGCGCAGTTGACATTTCGATCTCCGCCGGGTTTAAATCCTTGCCCTCGGGAACTAGAGGATAGCATGGTACCCGCAGACCACGGAGGACAACACCGTGGTAGAATATGGACCATTCGTCTGTCGATCCGAGGAAACTACGAAAAGCCCATGGCCATCCTGCTCGGCGAATAAACAGCAACTGCAACAATCGTGTTTTTCTTTGAATGTACAGGTGAAAGCCCAGAAACACCTACATAAGAAGCAGCGGTTTGTGATGTAATGGATGCCGGAAACGCCTCTATGTTCAGTTCATCTGATTCTGGCAATTTTCCTTAGTTGATCCACAGCCCACGCTTGTCCTGTATCCACGGTAACCAACAGAAGTCGATATCGAGTAATGTACGGTTCTTCCGTTTCTTTAGCGGGTTACCTCTTCTTTGAAGGAGTCCCACCCACAAAGACTTGCAGATCAATGCCACTTATGAATTCAAGAGAGCTAAATCTGAGAAGCTGATGTGATTAATGTATCTTCATTGATAATTAAATGTCTTGCGATTTACCAGAAACATAAATATTTCTTCTCTTCGAATTAACGCTAAAGGCTTCTCTTGGACGGGGGGTGAAAACATTTAAATATTAGGCTATACAGTTAATCATAACTGAGGTTATTGTCTTATAAAACTGAAAGTACGATACAATTTATAAAAACTGTTTGGTGAAATTAAGTTATGTATAGATAAGTTTCATAAAATACAAAAGTATACTAAGTAGGAATAAAGTCGAGAGAAAGCGATTTTTATGAAAATAAAAACAGGATTCCTTTAAATTGCTTTAAAATCTGTAATGGAATAGATATAAAAATGGAATAAATACTACAGACAAAATTTTAGTTTCTTTAAAATACGACGGAAGAAGCAGAAGGAGGGGAAGAAGAAGGTACAGCAGCGTTTTGTCAAGGCCAGTGTTATATATTTTTTATTTGCAGACAGCACTCGCCGGACCGTGTTTACCTGTCCGTCAGTGACTCTTGGATGCTGATGTTTACATTCCTTGTATTGGCATATTGTTTGAGTTTAGGTAACTTAAAACCAAATGCTTAAGAATTCCCATGCTTGCTCATAAGCACACGAGAAAACACACAAACGTGTCTATGCATGTCCTTTGTTCCCTAAAAGTGTTTTCCCCTATCGTAATTTGACAGAAGTTCCTGATTATTGAGGTATACTACAGGGTGATTTATGAAGAACTGACACATTTCTTTCTTTAATTATTCTGTTCCAAATTCACTCAATGCCCCAATTTTAGCACCAAATTAAGCGGAATGTTCTGGAGTTTCTGTTGCCTGTTACTGGATGCGCAGATGTTCATGTTTTATTCGTAATTGTTAGCTTTATTGTCGGCAACTATTTCTGAGGTTTTTCTCTACTCAACGTGAAAATGGAATACACATTAAGTGAACGACACTTCATTGTAAAGTAATACCGGATTATAAATTCAATTACAGCTACTCAAAGGGCATACCAGAGAGAATTTGGTGTTCGGAATCCACTCTAAAGGAATACAATATTGGGACAGGTAAACAAATTGGAAACAACTGGATCTCTGGTGAGTGAAAAAGGCAAAACTCGTTCATCTAGGCTTCCCACGGTTGTTGTTGACGTAAGAGCACGACTGGATTGGTCACCCAAAAATCATTCAGACGTTTGTCGCAGGAGACAGGTACAGCTACTCAGTGTGTCAGAGAGCTGTGAAAAGTGCAGGAATAGGATTACGGTTGTCCATCAGTTACAGGAACCAGATAAGGATAGACGACTGAATTTTCGTTGATTTCAGGCGTTCATTGTGCAAAATCCTGCCATATTGTCCATCACATGGTTCACAGATGAAGCATGGTTCCATTTATCCGGCTATGTGAATTCAAATAACTCACGCTATTGGGCAGCGAAAATCCACATGTTATTCATGCAGCACCTATGCACCCGGTTAAAATCGGAGTTTGGTGCTCAATATCTGCACAGAGAATACTGGGGCCAATTTTGTTTTAAACAATGTGAACACTGTAGAGTACCTACGGATTTTCATGGAGTTTGCTGAGCAACTAGACGATGTAGAGCTGAGATAAGGATATTTTCAGCAGGACGGCACTAATTACAAGTTTCTTTGACGACCGGATAATTTCCAAGAACCTGTGGCAACCGAGATATCCGGATTTGACATCGCCGGACTTCTTTCTATGGGATTACTTAAAAGACAGGGTTTATGCCACACGTCCCCAGGCATTGGACGATCTGAAGCACAACATTACACAGGAGATTCAAGCTATTACCAACAGAGTCCTCCAACGAGTGGCCAGTAAC
Source organism: Deroplatys truncata (assembly GCA_030765065.1). Lineage (NCBI taxonomy): Eukaryota > Metazoa > Arthropoda > Insecta > Mantodea > Mantidae > Deroplatys > Deroplatys truncata. The sequence continues at coordinate 681,921,111 of CM060990.1, forward strand.
ATGGAACGACGTGTTGAGTTGTGCCTTATGCAGGATGGAGGACATTTTCATCATTTGCTATAGAAGTAAATAATCTCCCAAAATTCCTCTGCATTTCAGGTATAATAAGTTGTCGTAGCATAACTCGTTTTGAAACAATTAAAGAAATAAATGTGTCAGTTCTTCATAAATCACCTGTAGTATAGACTAAGTGCAAACCACAGCATTGCAGTCACCAATGCTTTCATTTACTTCTCACCTAGAACTAGCTTTTGTTCGTGTACGGAATGTACTCCAAACCAATAAGAGACTGTTCCAGCAAATAATTAGAAACTTCTGTCAAATTACGATAGGAGAAAACACTTTTAGGGAACAAAGGACATGCATAGACACGTTTGTGTTCTCTCGTGTACTTATGAGCAGGCATGGGGATTCTTAAGCATTTGGTTTTGTCGCAGTATCTCAGTGACTTGTATCTTATTTGTTGGGCGCTTATTGTTTAATTATTTTTAAATTTGGTTTCTTTGTCTTCCGGCTAGCTATTGTAATTTAGTGGAGCACGTATCTTTAAGCAGGGTGTGTAACAGAAAGGAGTTGTTGCTAAAAGATAACACCGATATAGAAAATCTGAATCTAGACTTTTATTGCCGTCACACTTAATAGTTCACATATTTAATCTTTATACACGCCTGACTGAAACTGTGATATTTCCGAACGTAACTACGGTCGTTTTGGTTGCCGCGCACCAATTACTTCGCGTACTTTACATTATAACTAACTCTGCGACGTGTACCTCGTGAGAGATTCTTCAGAACTGTGTGATACTTCCTTATGGCTCGAGAATATATTATACTCTTTCATCTCGAATTGCCTAAACATTCTAATATAGCTCCTATTGGTTACCAAATTGCGCCAACTTTAGCGTCCCTTTTGGTCAGTCAATCACTACTACTGACATATATCCTCTAGGGAATATATTCTCTCCATTTCTGAAAAAGACACGCTACCCTGTGACCTCAATTCCGGCTTTCTCTTCTTGGTGACAAATAAATCAATCCCTCGGTTTATTGTTGTCCAACTTCTATTGTCAGTATCAGTTAGGCAGTGTAAACTTATTTCCTAACAAGTCCTTATAGTTAACAAATATCTAAAAGTATGTATATATAATAATATTTTACACACAAAACTGGTTAAAGAATTACTTTGTTACCTACACTATAACCACTCTGGCATTCGTAGCATGTTGTGACATAAAATATTGCCTCAGTTTCAATTTACCTAAACTCAAACCATATGCCAATGCAAATAATGTAAACATCAGCAGCCAAGTGTCACTGGCGGGCAGGTAAACACGATCCGGTGAGTGCTGTCTGCAAACTCCAGCAGACTGCACGAGGGATGGGGTGGTTTGTAACCTGCGTAAAATCCAGTAACAGTTCAATTTAATTTCCTTTCGTCCTGGCTTTGATGCTTAGAAAGTCCTATGCCTGCTTAAGACTATAGAGGCTTCGATTTACCCTCAGTTGGATAGTGGAGTACTAAATATTTCCGCTACTGCCTGGTACGCCTCTAGTGTTGTGTTAAATGCACTCTACACTGTATTTGTAGCATTTCCTCAAGGTACCCTTGTTATTTTTCATAAATACACAAGTAAAACCCGCACAATTAAATGTCACAACAACACATTTCCCTGCAGAAACAGAAGGGGGGGGGAATTACTTCCACTGGACATAGAAAATATATCGATTGTTAACGTCAGCCGAAGTTATTCTGTCGGCTAATTCGGTACTTACACCAGCTTACAAATAACACAGAATTCGTTCCCAAAGAGGTGAACGTTTTCAATTTTTTTCGCATTGTCATCCTGCTTATAATTCCATTACTACACAATTGGCTTTTTAATATCAACAATTTTAAAGCCACAAATAGCTATTTAATTGGTACTTTAGCATTTCGATAAACCGCTGCTTTGAACTTTTAAACTCCATTTTTCTCATTCCCTCCTTTCAACATTTTCCTCAATTCAAAATGTTCCTTGGACTACAATTTATAACTTACTGGTTTAAAACTTTGAGGCCAGCTATAGGAATTATGGATTTAAAAAAATATTTATTAGTTCCATAATTCGTTTTGAAAAAGTTGAAAACTTCAATAACACGCATATAATTTATCTCCCTTAAACTAATTAAAATTAAGGGGACACTCTGGCACTAAAATGGCTAAAAAAATGTTATTTTTTCAGAAAAATGTTTTAAAAAGAAACAGTACCTTCAATAGTCTAGAATACACCCAATAAATACCGAGTAGGGTGTCTTAGGCGGCAAAGTCTGTGGCCCGCATTCGGGTCCCGGGTTCGGTTCCCAGTGACCGCCCACTCTGACCATTGGTTTTTCTCGTGGTTTTCCTGTGGTCGCCTAGGCGAATGCTGGGGTGGCGTATTCTACCACGATTTCTCCTTTCCCTCATTTTATTTTTCTCCCTTTCGTCTTTCAGGCAGTGTCTCCGTGTTCCGTAGTGCGTCTGGTGATGGACAGATGGCATGGTTGCTGCGCTTTGGAAATATTTTCCCCGGCTGCAAGGGGCGCTTCGTTGCTCTTTCGCGGGACTCTTCGCGACTACTGGCGAGAGCGGGTGTTTCGTACTGAAAATGATGGTTGCTTCCGTGATCCCATCTGCCTGCAGACCTACAACCTCCTGTGGCTCCTTCACTTCATTCCTCCCTCCCTGGGGTGTAGCCACAATACATCTAATTGGTCGCAGTGCGAGGTGTCCCCCTTCGGTAATTCCATCCTACATCCTACGCCCAGTAAATGTTATGTTTAATGCCCGTCTGGAAATCCCTGTAATCCAAATTGATAAGTGAAGAGCAATACCTTCAACTGTGTTCCCAAACTTTAAATAGCTTTTTCTCCATATAGCAAGTTTTGTTGTTTGAGGTATACCTTTCTGATGTAAATATTGATGAACCAGGCTGAAATTTTCAGGACATGTAGAACATAACTTGTTAAAGAAAACTGAGCGTTGTCTTGTGATTAGTCTCAGGCACACAGGCATATGCTTTTTTTTCTTTCTAATTTTTGGTAACATTTTTTATTTTATTCTAAATACAAAAGTATTCATATTACTAATAAATATTAATATTTTGATAAACAAATGCATAAACTTATTGAATAGGAATAGAATAACAAGCAAGCTAAATTTAGACCTCTATTTTAATATTACATTGCAAAAAGTGTACCTTTTATTACTATTAAATCTAAAACAATGAACTTATACCAACAATATATCATGGCAGGCACTATTTTACCTAAACGTTTCATTAAAATTGGTTGATTAGGGAAGAAAGTCCATTTGGTACCAGCGTGTCCTCTTAAGAAATGTTCTGCACGACAACAAATGCTTGTATACTGAGCTCAAATGAAAAAAAATTAAGGGCGATATGATAAACGTAGGGTCCAAGGAAGCTTCAATATGACCATATCACGACGGTTATAGTTTTATTTTACAACAATGTGATAAATGTAATTTTATAAAGTTTGAGATATTCAGTACAAAGATTTAAGGGGAGATTGTAAGCTGATTTGGGTCAAAAATATCGAAATTGATTTTCTGTCATAAATGTAAGGTTAAATGTCTATTCTATAAAACTCTGTTGTCGTTTTACATGTAGCACATCCCAAACGGGCATAAATGGCATTTTCACAAAGAAAGTGGAAAGTGTAAAGCAAATTATTCAGGGGTTAGTGGTGGCATGGAGTGTGAAGGGGTAGCGAGAATCTTTGACCATTCGCTATCTAAGTATGGTGTAAAGTACACACAATATTTAGGGGATGGGGACAATAAAGCATACAAAACTGTGGTAGAAAGGAAACCATATGGAGATGTGCAAATTCAAAAACAGCAATGTGTGGGACACGTGCAAAAGCATATGGGAACCACACTTAGAAAACCAAAAAAGGATCTCAGGGATCAAAAGCTGGGTGATGGTAAAAGTGTTTCTGGGAAGGGAAGACTAACTGAGAAGGAAATAGACAACTTACAGCACTGTTATGGCATGTCTATTAGGAGAAATGCAAATAAACTGGAGGAGATGAGGTGTGATGTTTGGGTGACATTCTTTCATAAACTGTCGACAAATGAAAAGCCACAGCATGCACTATGTCCACAAGGTAAGGACTCATGGTGCAAATTTAACAGAGCAATAGCTACTGGAGAAGGGTATGAACACAAACATTCACTGCCTTATGTAGGTGAAGCAATAAAGGGCACATTTAGGAGCCTAGCTGACCCACAACTTTTAAGTAAATGTTTGCATGGCAAAACTCAAAATCCAAACGAATCCTTCAATAATGTTGTGTGGACCAGAGTTCCTAAAACTGTCTTTGTAGGGTATACTTTACAAATAGGTGCTTTAGATGCTGTGTTTACATTTAATGAGGGAAACTCATGTCGTGTGAAAGTGATGCGTGCAATGGAAATAGATCCTGGATGGAATACGATGAAACTTTTTCAAGACATTGACAATATGAGTAAATGCAAAAGTGAAGCAAGAAACTAAATTCAAGGAGGCTAGGTTGTTGCAGAGGAACAACATGAGGTCCAGAGAGGATGAGGACAATCATCCTGAACCAGAATATGGTTCTGGGTTGTACTGAAGGTAGCATTTCCCTTTTTTGTTATTTTCCGCTAAGTTGGTTTTTAAGACACATTGGTCCCTATTTCTCTGGAACTACTAGACCTATAATAATGAAACTTTTACCAATTGTTTACTCATTATTTAGTAATTTACTGACTTTTTCTTAACTCTGTAAAATTGAAGTGAGAGTTGTAATGGTCTTTTTTTTCAGTGAAAAATGTAGAAAAAATTGGCAATGAAGAAAAAAAAATATTAAAAATACTTATTAAGGAATTAAGTTGCAACAAAAACGTCAATAAGTGGAGGAAGATTCAAACTGTTAATGTGCAAAGTTCCACTGCTCTAGATTTGGTGGTTCCCAAGAAAATGGGATTTAAATTTGGTAAAATTAGCATTGCGAGGATAGGCCCTACAACCTCCCCAGATCCATGGAATTGGCTTTAGAACTGTTGCGAGTCGTTTCCCGGATGCTTATGAAGCAGGGGCTGGGTGACATGGGTTTTAGGGAACGCGATCACCTTAGGCTCATAATATGCAGAAACGCTGTAGTTCATGTTGACGATGTTTATTAGTGGGTACATAAATTAGTCTTAGTAAAGCTTATTATTACCCGTACTTCATTTTAATCCAAATAAACTTTTGCAGAAATAGCTACTAAAGCCGGTTATCGAGACCCAGGAGAGAAAATAATAATTAATAATTAATAATAATAATAATAATAATAATAATATACGATCGAAATCAAACATAACGACAAAAACATGCTAAAACAAGAGATAAAGGTTATAAAGAGAATCAATTTATAAAATAAAAAGACGCCCGCTCTGTAAATTCATACTAGAAAGAGGTTTTGTCGAAAGGCAGAAAAACAATTTTTGTTTTCCTCGAAAGGAAAGCAGATGTACCTGCTATCGGCGACAAGAAGTCTACCGGAAGTTTCGCTTTTGTACTTTGGCTCGTGAAGTTTACAATGGTTTCAAAGCTTAGCAGGGTCAGAAAGTATACGTGTTGTTATCTCCGATCTAAGAATATTCGTGGGAAGATTTTAAAACTCAAAATAAGCTGTAAGAAGCAGACGTGAAAGTTGTCAAAGTGGGAGTAACCAATAATAAAATCATGAAACAAAAATGATAGCCAATAAAAGCTCGCGTACACATTACATGATACGTTTGAACTTAAAACGGAACGAAACATAAGGAAGGTGGGGGAAATTGTAAGTTTGGCGAAAGGCGTGAAAAAAGAAAAGAAACGCCGAGCACACATCCCGGTACAAACTAACCACGAGGACGGTTGATGAAACAAAATAAGAAGAAAATAATCAGAGAGTTTGAAGTGTGAAAATGAAGTTGTGAAATCTAGGCAATTCGAGGGCTAGTCGGAGGAACACATAAGTAGCGACTTCGAAAGTGACGACAATAATAACAGTGGTTTTGACGACGAAGGTGGCGGGTCGACCAGATAGGAATCTTCGTGACAAAATAAAGGAATAATAACTCAATCTTCGCCGCAGCATTATTAATATTTTCAAGGTGGTGTCACCACCCCTGAAAACCAGAACCTCAGCTCTACCAGAACAAGTTCCTAATCCCTGCCATCCAACAATCGAACCCGGGACTCTGAGTCTCCTGAACACAGATGTATCAAAGGTCAGCGTCACTACATTACACATTTCGTTACAGCGATAGTCAAATGTTTAAGAACTGGACTCCATATGCTGGCCTTAAATTTCCATGCTGTTTCAATGGAGTCGCGAGAAACAACTGCATGCTGACAGAGCTTTAAAAGAATGGCTTAAGTATTGAACAATTCGAACCTTCAATAACGGATATCTCGGAAATGGCTGATGCCACAAAAAATCTATTTTGGAATAAATTGTGTGTTTTATAGAGATCTACATTTCTTGTATAGTACGTTTTCGTCTATCGCTTAACGTTTACCAGTTTTACAAGATTATAGAAAATTCCTTCCAAATGAACGGGACTTCACAGGCTATTTCCAGAAAATTCAATATATACATTTTATTTGTCATGTAAATATCTTTAATATATAGTATTTTAAGCAAATTCGTTTGAGTCATGTTTTAGAAAATAAAAAAATTCAAAAAATGTTCCATGTAAAGGGTAGTTTGGGTTATGGGTATTTTCTTGAAAATCTTCGTGTCACATCTATAGAAGACACTGGATTTAAATACCAAGTTTGGTGTGGATCCGACTTTTCGTTTTTGAGTTATACTGTTCACAGAGACACATGGACCTTTTCCTAAAAATACTTTTTTTTTATTCACGGGCCGTAAACTACTAGGTACGTGACAGAGTTAGTAAAAAACAATGCATGTTTTGTTATCATGGTGTGAATAAAGTTACCTCATGATTTAATTAAGGCATTAGTATACCGATTTGTGAGTTACACTGTCTTTTGTTTTAAATTGAAAGCTGTACATTTTTAAAGCAACATTCGCTCTTATTAGTGTATGACACAGATCCTCGAAAAATTCCGATCCATAGTTTGAAGCCGAGGAGGTTGAAAGTCTACTTTCCTCATTGTTCCTTTCTAATGATGTCACGTGTTGCTTCAGTTAGGGTTGTTTATTGTTTTAAATGTCCTTTGAGCTCTAATGTTACACCTGATGGTTTTGCCATTTGTGCTGAAGTGTTCCTTGCCACGATGCTTATTGTGTTGATGTATGAACTCTTATTTACTTCAGACACACTGCCACAGTTCTCCACTGGTCGATATATGCATCGAATAAATGGAACAGTCGCAACGAAGCTGTCTGTTGAGTTGAGGAGGCGAGTGTCTGTTGTCACAATACCTATACCCCGTGTGGTGACACAACTGTTCTGTTTACTTACTAAAACCCCTCTGCCTGGTGATGGCGCGAGTTATTCTTCGGTAGCTGTTGTCTGTGAGGCGGGACGACGCTAGCGCTCTGTCTCCATCAAAGTATTCACGACTTGTGCGGCGTTTTCTTCTTTCCTACTATGTTGTCATTGCGGCGGCTGTGAGCAACTCCCCACGGAGCCTATGGTAAGGTGCTGTTTACAAGCCCTGGTGTGGACGAAACGTCTGGAAGTAAAACGAGCTTCTCTAGTAGACCACGGTCTAAAAGCCTGGAAATTATCCATTTTTCTTCTTTTTTTAATGACTGAAAGCACTGTTTGAAAAAACATTTCCAACACCCGAGTATAACAGCTGTTAACATTAAACTCACGACGAGCTTTTTTAAAGTATATCACGATTATTTCTAGATTTGGCATTCCCTTCACTTTCCTTTTAAATATAAAAGTTAAATTATTCATTATTTAATTAAAACTGTTGGAACATATAGTTTCCTTATTTATTTTGTCCACCGGTTTGCTCTACCATGCCGAGAGACTGACTAACGGGATCCCCATCTCTGTCTATGCCATAACACTCCCTAGCGAAAATGGGCTTGCTTTGATATGCCTAAGTTAAATCCATAAACGACGCTACTATATCTTATTGTAGCGTATGTGTATGCATTGTCGCGCCGGACACATTATTGCTTTGTAGCATGACATTGTTGAACTAATTATTTTGATTGGAGTTTGAATTACGTCCGACACGGCATCTTTCTCTTCCCACCTCCTGGCCAACGGGTGGGGAGAAAGGGAGGGAAGTTACTTTCTTTGTATAAGTAGTAGTCTAGTAGTAGCGTGGGTAAGACTTGTGTGTGCTTTCAGGGCGAGTGGTTGTATGTAAGAGTGCATGGATCTTGTGTGTGGAGCATCTCCCTCCAATGTTGCCCTGTAATCTTTTGTGTATGATGTAGTGGCACCAAGGCAAATTTATAATAAACCACAGTAAATGTGAAATTAAGTGTATTTTGTTATGAATATCCCACGCCTGCTTTAAATTTGTGTAGCTAAGTTCCTGGTCCTTTCGTTGCCACTGCAGCTACGCCCCCAAAGTTTATGCCGGGGTAACTAAATTTAATATTTTAGCTGCAAAACGTTTTGGCCTCACCCAGGTGCATAATAATATTCTTCTACTTATATTGTCAAGAACAGGGTTGTTGTGACTGGGGGGAATAGCTATGGAGGATTAAAAGAATTGTAGAGACAACTCAAGCTTGGCTTACATAAAACTTCTATACTTAATTTTATTTTGAGGTCTTCATTTGACGAGTGTTTTGTTTAAAAAAGCAGGGTTCCCTAACCTGAATTATTATCCTTGACATTGTGATTAAGCTGCGAAAGGGGTAGTAACCTAAGCTTTTACCTTGAGAGATGTGTCGCGGATGTGTCAGGGCAAGTACGAGGAAGGGTCCGAAGCGTCGAGCGTCGAGATGCAGGAACAAGAGCAAAAACCAAGAGCTCTCAAATCGGGGTCTGCAGCTCTTTATGCATGATGTATCTTTATTGGTGTCATATATTTGGGGGACGTGTTCCTGACATCAAAACAGTAAAAAAAGTTCATATGTCCATGGGTCTGAAAATCAACCGTTTCGTTGTTATAGGTCAAAGAAGATGTATTCCATGAGTGAACAGACGGATATGCACTACACGTATGGCCGTGCAGACGGCAATGCAGCACGATCACGTGAACTTTATGCAGAAAGGTACCCTGACAGGCCGTTACCGTGCAAGAACATTCTCACGAATTCACCAACGCTTGAGAGAGAATGGCGCATTTGAGAGGAGTACTAGGGATGTTGGGAGACCAAGAGCGGTACGAGGCATTGAGCTTGAAGAACGAGTTATTCGTGCTGTGGTTGCAGACCCATCACAAAGCACAAGACGTATGACTGTAAGGGAAAGAGTTAGTCATATGACTATCTGGAGAATTCTGTATGAGAATCTTCTGTACCCATATCACCTTCAACGTGTGCAAGGATTAAATGAGGCGGACTTTGAGTCAAGAAGACGTTTCTGTCAACGCATGTTACAGCAGTGCGCTGTGTTCATCAATTTCCTAGTCTGTATCTTATTCACGGATGAGGCTGGTTTTACTCGCGACGGCATCTTACATTTTCAAAACACTCATAACTGGGCATTTGAAAATCCTAATGAAGTAGGACAGGACAACCATCAACAGAGGTTCTCTCTCAACGTTTGGGGTGCAATCATTCATGATCACCTTATTGGTCCCTACTTCTTCCCTCCGCGTCTGAATGGACAAAACTATCTCCAGTTTCTTAGAAATGAGTTGCATCACTTAGCTGATAATGTGCCTCTGAACATCATCCAACGAATGTGGTTTTTAAACGATGGTGCTCCAACTCATTTCAGTATGATAGTTGGTAAGTTTTTGAATGATCGATTTCCGCAAAGATGGATTGGTCGAGGGGTACCCATTGCATGGCCTGTTCGATCGCCTGATTTGAATCCAATGGATTTCATCTGCGGACATTTGAAGTCCTTGGTTTATGCGACTCCTTTACCTGATATTTACATTTTGAGAGGACGTATCCAAACTGAATTTGACCAAATACGAAACACACCAGGAATTTTCAACAGAGTACGCCAGAACATGGAACGCAGGCTTACTGCATGCATCGAAGCAAGAGGAAGCCACTTCGAGCAATTTTTGTAAAGATGCACCCTGTATAGTTTAAGGCTAATCAGGAAGGGTTTTTCAATATGGCGGCGGTTATGCTAAACATGGAGTGCCACCGCCCAATGCTTGACTTGTAACAGCCAATCAGCGTAACGTATTCGAATTTTTCTAGAACATCCGACATAACGTGTGCAGGAACAAAGTTACGACCTACGGAAGTTAACGATATAGTAAAATCTACGGAGTTTTGTTATCGGAACGGGGTGGCCGCTTCCATCCTGTTACATACCAGTTTAACAAAGCCTCTGCATTTTTAAGAAGATGTAAAATGAAATTCCAACTGAAATAATCAGTAAAATATTACCAAATTAATATAAAGTAAGCTCTCGCCAATGTCACACGTGACAATATTTACGACTACTTACTTCTAGGCTGCGTGCTGCCTCAGACCTGAACCTATCGATAAATCATCATAACTTAAAATACAGCAACTAGGTGATTTAGTTCGGCTACCCTGAAAGCTTCTAAACACTGCTTGTCACTCTGTGCATTTGGATACTTTATTTTCCCTGTTGCTATGGAAATATGAGCTTGTTAGCGCGAAATGAAATCGAACGTCGAAAGCCTATGAAGCGTAATTTCCGGCTTAAAGGTGAATGCAGCTACAGGTATCTACCTCTGTTACACGAAAACAGTATAGATAGGAAAAAAAAGTAAAGCTAATATCAACAGAGATTATTCTGCTTCAAGAAATCGTGTAATGAACTTGTGAACTTCATTTCGTCTTCACTCCTGTCACCAGAGAGAGAACATTTTCGAAAAACATCAGGTAACGTTGAACTAATGATATAAAATGCGCAAAGCAATTGGTCAATTTGCTTTACATGGTTAACTTTTCTAATATAATACGTTTACTAAAGCACTGCTAAGTAATAATACTCTTAATAACCACTGAGAGAATGGTAATTGTACTGTAGTTCGACTGTTGGGGAGCCGAACTTGATGTAGCTAACTGCCCCACGTATGGTACAAACTTTCCGGTGGCCTACGCCCCAACGATTAGGAATGAACTTTGTATTTTATGTTTCTTTAAATATTATATATATATATATATATATATATATATATATATATATATATTTAGGTTTGCCTCGGCTGCGTCAGTATTAATTTGTAGAAACATGTATCTCTTATCAGGGGGTGATGCGGCTAAAGAATGTAGGCTTACACAAATTATAATTTTTACTTTACTCCATTTATTAATGCTTCACACGATTAAATAACACTTCACTTATATGGAGAGCTGTGAGATTCTTTTATTAATTACTTGCACTTTTTTAACACGTAAACTTTATGATATTCTCGCCGTTACGAATTTTATATGTCTCACACTGAATACGTATTTAAATGCTTGGGAACGTGTCTCGCGTCCGGTTAGGAACACTATCTACAAGCAACTGGCTTCTACCGCCTGAATTTGCAAATTTCATCTATTTCAAGTCTCTGATTGGCTAATCTTAGTCCAATAGAAGACTTTTATTTAACTTTTAGCCTTTCTCTAGTTGTTGATTGGCTATTTATAAACTGTCTCATGAATTATATTATTGTTGCTCCAAGAATTACTAGTAGCATTATTAAACTTTTCAATTCATTATTGCCTCAAGGTTACCTCATTGTTAGCAACTCTTGACCTATACTCTCACAGTTGTTACATTATTAAATTACGTAATACATTCACATAACATTATTATACATGTACACAATAATATAAACATATACAATGACTGTAATATACACTTTTTGTATATTGTTACATACACATATTGCTTTAACGCGGGTTGTTATTGAATTTATATATTATATAATTAGACTGAAATCTTTTAAGTGTTAAAAATACTGCCTCACCATTTTGAAATACAACAGTATTCAAGTCAGTTTACTATGCTCATGTTCCTCTGGGACTATAACCAAGAAACGGAGGGGGATTCATGCACCTCGACCCAAGGCGGATATTTTGTGGCTACCATCCCCCCCTCAGGAGAAACGGATGAAGTGAAGGGAGACGGGCGACATAGACGCGCAGAGGTCATAATTGAAATTGAGTTGCAGCTCTTTAACTGCTGTGGTCCTTAGCGTCCCATTCTATATTGCGCGTGAGAGGCCGGTAATTTTGCTCAGAGGCCTCCTTATCAGGCTTGAGGGGCCACCGGCTTTACTTCCCTTCCGAAGGAAGCCATGCTAAGGATTTTTATGCCCGAAAAAATCCATCGACCTCCGCCGGGTTTGAATCCACGACCTCGGGAATTAGAGACTAGCATGGTAACCACTACACCACGAAGGACGACACGCGCAGAGATCACTTAGGAAGACCCGATCACATCGGAGGGACTGCTCAGAGAAGGCTTCCCTCTGACGGAACCGGGGAGAACTCGACCCACTTGTAGAAGCTCAAAGAGTACTACCATCTGCAAGAGTCAGGAAGAACTTTCCAACCAGCAAGCATCCTCGCCATCTGCCAGACACGACCCACACTGCACAGCCCCTGGAATCAAACTGATAGGATGTGAGAGAAAGGAAATTCGTGGTAGAAGAGAAACCATCCCAGCATTCGCCTTGCTAACCGGGGAAATCCGGAAAACAAGGTCAGAGTGGCCGGCCTCAGGAATCGAACACAGGACCTACCGAACTCGAGCCTTGCACGTTACCGCGGTGCCATCTCGCTCGGTAGAATCGTTTCTAAAAGCTACTGCGAGTTTCTTACAAATATATTCGTGAATGTTGGTTTGAACCGAAGGAGGACGTTTGTGACTGGGTAAGATTGTGAATCCGTTAACAGCCTAAAAGTTTCCACAAGAATGGGACGGACCATCTTATCTCAGAATGAAGTAAATGAGCTATGAATGAACGAGTTTATTTACTCAAATTAAAGCATGCATTCATTGTTCCCGATATATCTCATGGGTACAACAGTCCTACGTACTTTTATAATACACAAAGTAGCAAACCAAGACCCAAAACACGGCAAAAAAATAGAAGAAAGAGAAATCTCCTAAATGAAAACACCACTGCACGAAAAAACGTAAGCTGAACGTATTCAAATACAGCACCTCAAACAAAAACCCCAAAACAACGGTAAACAGTGCCATAATGTAATATACTACATTACCCAAAGAACAATTAAGAAAGATAAATAAAAACAGCCCACTAACAATAAATGAAAAATTACATAAAATAGCATAAAAATAGAGTACGAATACCCAGTCTGTACGTTTAGCTCTGCTTACTACCCCCCCCTCTTCCCCAATCCAGCCGTTTCAAGTCTCAGCTGTTTCGTCTGAAGTCCCCTCCACGTCTTCCCTGCCTGCCAGTAGCGTCCAACATGCCTTCCGGTTACAGAAATTGCTTTGACAGTTCTGGATCTGGCTCGTTTTCATCTGACTGCCCTTCATGCAACATATTATTATTTTTAAATAGTCGGATTACTTAAACGCAATGATTCATGACAAAAATATAACTAAATATAACGTTGTGCTTTTCAATGGTCTGGCGTGTTTACTCAATATGTAAACTTATTTCATTATATTTATATAGAATTCTACACTTATGGCAGCTCCGCGAAAAAAATCTTCGTTTACGAGTACACGTCCTTTATGGAAATTAACTAAGTGAAAAAATTACCGTGATTTGTGTTTTACCCTTCAATGGAACTGCTAGAACACTAAATACCACATTAAAAATATTATATCGGCATTGACACCGTAATGCAGGTTTAATTCAGAAGAAAGATGTCGAACAAAGTCGCAATAACTTTTAGACGTGTAGATACTACAGAATACGTACTAAAATCGATTTGTCCGTCTGTCCGTGCATCTGACTGAAATCTTGGGCGTTAATTTGTTATGTCTTATAACAGTTTGAAGAGCATTAGTCTGAACATTTCAAATTTGGTCGAAATCGATACAAAATTAAGGGAGGCTTATAAGCAAAGATTGCGGAAAGTGTATGATTTTTACAGCTATTTCCTAAAGTAGTCATAGCAATTAATTTCGCAACAAACAACCGCTTTTCTGTACGCATAAAATAACTCGCGAACCGCTACTAGTCAGGAAGTGCAATTTTTAACACAATTTGACAACACATTTAGCATTTAGTTGAAATCAATACTAAATTACGGGTATTTTATACGGAAAGCTTTCTAAAAACTTTCTGTGTTTAGAATTATTTTCCTAAAATAGTCATAATATGCACTGTAGTTTTTGAAAATTGCAACAACAACAAGGAAACGCATGAATTCAATGAATTTAATACCACAGGTTAGGTACATGACAAGAAACAAATGATAACATTTTCAAATCTATACATGACCTTCAAGCCCTAATATTCAGTATTTGGTGTGGCCTCCATGCGCTGCAATTAGAGCTGCTATACGCCGTGGTATTGAATCAAAAAGGTTCTGAATAAGTTCCTGAGGGACTTCCCTCAACGCTGTTTGTATTCCAGCTCACAAATCCGTGACACTGGTTACTGGAGGACCGTGACACACCAGGTGCCGACCAACCATATCCCAGACATGTTCGATGGGCGACATGTCAGGCAACGTACAGGCCAGGGAAGCAATGGTACCCGTCGCTCTTCGAAGAAGGCTTGTACATTCCTCGCAATATGTGGTCGGGCATTGTCCTGTTGAAATGGGGAATGTGGAGATGCCTGAAGCAGGGGGAGTATCTCAGGTTCTACAACCACCGTTAGGTACCGGTTGTTGTTCAAAGTGCCCTCAATTCGTAGGAGGCGAGATCGGTTGTTGTAATCAATGGCGCCCCAAACCATCACACCTGGTGTTTGTCCGCTATGCCGCTCAACAATGCAGCCCTCCAGGTTGCGCTCACCACGGTACCGCCGGACACGTATGCGGCCATCACTGTGGGACACGTTAAAGCGGGACTCGTCCGAAAAGACTACATTTTGCCACTCAACACCCCAGTGATGGTGTTCACGTGCCCATTGCAGTTGGAGGAGCTTGTGGTTTCTGGACAATGGAAGCCGACGTAATGGCATGCACGCAACCAGTCCAACCTGCAGCAGACTGCGACGAACCGTTGATGCAGACAAATTCACACTGCTGCAGTGCTCCAGCGTAGAGCCAACACTGTGGATGAAGCTGTACGGTCCGTTATTGTCATGCGGACAAGATGACGGCCATCCCGTGCTGTGGTCACGTTCCGTGGTCCAGTACCCGCTCTTCGCTGCGTACGACCTTCATCTATCCACTGTTTCCATGCAAACATCACTGTCGTAGCAGCATGCCCTGTAGGAGCCGAAATGTCACGGTATGACAAACCCGCTTCCCGGAGACCGATCATTCTGACCCGTTCGACCTCATTCACATGCCGATATAGCTCCCTTTGATGTCGACGAGGCATACTGGCACCAACTTTGTTTCCACCTTGTTTGACAGCTCTGCACTGACTACACTGGGCGCAACACTGGCCTTGTCGGACCGACACGAGAGCGTTCTCCTCGGCCTACGTGTATCCCACCTCTCTGCAAACCTAATCACTTATTGCTTGCACACTCTTCTACACTTCCACCAAGTTTGGAGTTATTCGGGAAATTCTTTCTTCGTGTTGCAATTTTCACAAACGACAGTGTATTTTACCGATGCTGCCAAGTTATTTCTGTCACAATATAAAGGCACCTGAAGTTTAATTTTATGTTTGTATTTATGAACCTGTTTCGTCTTCAGCGTGCCTTAAATAGAATACCGAAAGTATAACATAGGACACTGATATAAAAATAAATCATTTACAAAAACATATTTTTATTAAACATTACTAAATCGTTATATCGTATGCTGCCAAAGTCTACAAAGATATTCCATCGTGTTCCAAATAGTCTGGATGATGTAGGTGATCTTCAGGCTTCACACATGTAGGTGAGGATGGTTTATGAGGGTTAGACAAACAAATATCAGCAGGACGCGTGGAGTGCAAGCGTGAGAACTCAGGACAGGTGACGTAGAATTCCAACAGCAGGTTCAGCAAGTAGAGACAGGATAAACAGCTACAAAAATGTAAAATATGATTGTCTTTCAAATGATTTTATTTAACCCTTGGATGCGTGAGCGTTTGGACTGACATTATGGGGGCCTCAGAAGCCAGCTATGAGAATTCGTTAAATATTGTTATTTTTCAGCTTTATTAAGTTTATTGTGAAATAGTATTTTGATAATCCTGTGAATACAATGTTATAAAACATATTTGTCTTAAGTTTGTTTAATTTAAGTGTTCAAGAAAAGCTTTGGAAATTAATTTAGGTCAAATAAATTTCTGTTGAAGTTTTACTATTTTTGTTCACGTAATAATAATAATAATAATAATAATAATAATAATAATAATAATAATAATAATACTGTATTTTATATAAAACTAGGAATTGCACATTAGTGAGGTACTACGAAAATCAATCTACATAACAAATTTACCCAAATATTAAACAAATTATTAACTTGCGCATTACTTACACACAACAAAATCAAGCTACACAACAATTTATCTAAAAAATTTCCGACTGTCTGCCACAAAATTATAGAAATTACTGGAAACTTTCTTCACAAATACTACACAGTGATCATTACATACATTGATTTTCCTTTCCAGTTGACGTGGAAACAAAAAGCATCTTCTTCTCGGCATTTTTTGTTTTGTGAGGCTGATATCCATTTTCTGGCAATTTTTGACACCACACCTGGTCATTGCCTGTAGAGCATTTCTTTGCAAATTTGGGCTGTTGACTCTGGACTCCATATTGGGCGAATAAGTTCTAGGGCCAACTCTTTCAAGAAAATTCTTCTTTTATATGATTTTCCATTGTGATATAGTGAATACTGATTTTACTTTCTCTTCTACGTATAGTAAGTAAGGTAAGTATTGCATTCCACTCAAAAATTCGATACAGAGCTTTCACCGGAAATACATGTTTTGAGGCTCCAGAAATAAAAAATATGTTTTTAGAAAAATGTCCGTGTGTGTGTCTGTGAACAGCATAACTCAAAAACGAAACGTTGGATAAATACCAAACTTGATATTTAGGTTCAGTATCTTTTAAAGATGCGACACCAAGATTTTCAAGAAAATCCCCCACCCCAGACAACCATTACATGGAACATTCTTTGAAAATTTTGATTTTCTCAAAAATGAATCCAACGATTTTGATTAAAATATCATATATTTAAGATATTTTTATGATAAATGAAATGTATATTTTGAATTTTCTGAGAATATCCCCAAAAGCCCTCTTCATTCTGAATGGTTTTGTATAACTGGTAAACCGTAAGACAAGAACAAAATTTTTCTACAAAGAATGTAGAGCTCGTTAAAACACACAGTTTATGTGATATACATTGCTTTTGTGGAGTGAACCATTTCCAAGATATTCCTTGTTATTTGTTTGAATTTTCCAATACTTTTTTTAAGCCCTGGTCATGCAAAGAGAATGGAATGCTGTACATAGCAACCAGCTCTAAAGATTTAAGTATTGCTTAAAGCCTACCATATTCCTCTTACACCTACAAGAAAATTAGCAATAATTTGCAATAATTCTGCAAAAGTTTATCTCGATTAACATAAAGTAGATGGAATAAACGTTTGTTAAAAATATTTTGTACAAAAACAGAGAAAGTCATGTGAGTGTAATACATCAGATCTTTTTAATAAACAGATAGCATTTATAACTGCAACGTCCATTACATTAGCCCATAAAACAGTTATCTCCTTGTCTGTCTTTCACAAGTGTAAGGACATATTTTCTGGTCAACAGAATCCACACGTGATTTTGTTTTGTTATCAAATGAAACCATCCCTGGTTTTGTGAGTCTCGTCAGTTGCGACGTCGTGATGCATAGGACTTAGTAGTATAACACTCTTACTCTTCTTTGGTACATACACTATTTGATCAAAAGTATCCGGACACCCCACAAACATATGTTTTTCATATTAGGTGCATTGTGCTGCCACCTACTGCTTGGTACTCATTATCCGCGACCTCAGTAGTCATTAGACATCGTGAAACAGCAAAATGGGACGCTCCGTGGAACTCACGAACTTCGAACGTGGTCAGGTGATTGGGTGTCACTTGTGTCAGAAGTCTGTACGCGAGATTTCCACACACCTAAACATCCCTAGGTTCACTGTTTCTGATGTGATAGTGAAGTGGAAACGCGAAGGGACATGTACAGCACAAACGCGTACAGGCCGACCTCGTCTGTTGACTGACAGAGACCTCCGACATCTGAAGAGGGTCTAAAGAGTAATAGGCAGACATCTATCCAGACCATCACACAGGATCCACTTCAAGTACTATGTCAGTTAGGCGTGAGGTGAGAGACCTTGGATTCCATGGTCGAGCGGCTGCTCATAAGCCACACATCACGCAGGAAAATGCCAAACGACGCCTCGCTTTGTGTAAGGAGCGTCAACATTACACGATTGAACAGTGGCAAAACGTTATGTGGAGTGACGAATCACGGTACACAATGTGGCGATCCGATGGCAGGGTGTGGGTATGGCGAATGCCCAGTGAACGTCATCTGCCAGCGTGTGTAGTGCCAACAGTGAAATTCGGAGGTGATGGTGTAATGGGTCGTGTTTTTCCTGGAGGGGGCTTGCACCCCTTGTTGTTTTGCGTGGCACGATCACAGCGCAGACCAACATTGATATTTTAAGCATCTTCTTGGTTCCTACTGTTGATGAGCAATTCGGGGATGGCGATGGCATCTTTCAACACGATCGAGCACCTGTTCATACTGCACAGGCTGTGGCGGAGTGGTTACACGACAACATCCCTGTAATGGACTGGCCTGCACAGAGTCCTGAATTGAATCCTATAGAACACCTTTGGGATATTTTGGAACGCCGACTTCATGCCAGGCCTCACCGACCTACATCGATACCTCTCCTCAGTTCCGCACTTCGTGAAGAATGGGCTGCCATTCCCCAAGAAACCTTCCAGCACCTGATTGAAAGTATGCCTGCAAGAGTGAACGCTGTCATCAAGGCTTAGGGTGGGCCAACACCATATTGACTTCCAGCATTATCGATGGAGGGCGCCACGAATTTGTACGCCATTTTCAGACAGGTGTCCGGATACTTTTGATCACGTAGTGTATTTCACAATATAATAGTCGAATCATCTCGGAATCTAAATTCTGAAGATAGAACCTCTCTCGTCTTACATTGCTTCATTACACATGGAATATAATAATTGCTTATATTTGAAGCTATGAAAGCAGGAGCTTTCACTTCTGGAGTCAGCTTCAACAATGAGCAGAGATGCCATTATTGCCATGACTAGAGTCTGGTACATGCAATAATTATCATTCACAGATTGGCCGTAAAATGTATTGCTAGATGAGTATATTACAATAGGCCCGAAAGGCCCTCTTCTTGCACTATGTTTTTATAACATTAAGAAAGCATTATTTTGAGGCAGTGTTTTTAACACTTGAATAATTTCAGTCTAATTATATAATATGTAAATTCAATAACAGCCCGCCTTGAAGCAATATATGTATGTAATAATTTGTAATATGTATGTAACAGTCATTGCATATGCTTATATTATTGTATCCATGTGTAATAATGCTACGTGAATATATTATGTAATTTAATAATGTAGGAGCTGTGAGAATAATAAGTTAAACGTTGCTAACAACGAGGTAACCTTGAGGCAATGATGAGTTTTAGAGTTTAAATGTTATTTGTGATTCTTGGAAGCATTAATGTAATTTTAGTGACAGTTTATAAAAAATAGCCAATCAACAACCAGAAAAAGCTTTAGTTAAATGCAGGTATTCCATTGGAGTAAAAATAGCCAATCAGAGACTTGAAATACAGAAATTTACAAGTTTAGACGGTTGAAATCTTGTCAGTTGCCTGCAGACAGTGATTGTAACCGGATGCGTGATGCGTCCTCGAGAAATTTTATACGTTTTCGTGTGAGACAAAAATAGTTTACGTATTAAAAAGTGCAAGTATTTAATAAAAGAATGTCACAGCTCTATATCAGTGAAGTGTTATTTAAATCGTATCAGGCATTAATAAAAGGAGTGGAGTAAAATTATAATCTGTGTAAGTCTACATTCTTAGTCACACCACAACCTTGCTAAGAGAAACGTGTCTCTAAAATAAATACTGTCGCAGCCGAGACAAACATAAATACAATATTTAAAGAAACAGTCAAATTACAAAGGTAATATTTTTTAATCTTGGGGCAAAGGCCATCTGAAAGTACATTTGTGGCGAAGGCTACTGGAAACTGTTTACCATACTGCGGTTGCAACTACTACAAGTTCGGCTCCCCAACAGTTGAAATATAA